>JAHYIQ010000044.1:0-1370787 GCA_030673865.1 Melipona bicolor | reverse complement strand
TTATTACATGTAAATATAAATATTATTATAGATAAATGTAATATTATTATATATAAACATAAATCTCAAATCTAGCACAAACTCAATAAATTTAAATCACAATAATTTAATTCAATATAACATATACGCAATTTAATTTAATTAAACGCGAATATGTTATATTCGTTAAAATGTTACATATTACATTTATTAAACTTTTGCCAAATCTGAGATTTATATACATATATAATTCTTTTAATTTCTATACACATGTGTAAACTTGGCCAATATTTGAGTCAGAGAGAAGTCAAGAAGTATTCAATAAAAATTTCTTTTTCCTCCTATCATCATCGTTGATATAACAGTTTGTTTCATACATGAGACTTGAATAGCCTCGATCTACGCATCGTAGAACAGCCGATAATCGGCTGGAAGTACGATCCTCTGTATGATACTCGTTCTACGTTGAAACAGACTATCGATCATGTTTAACGACGATCGATGTACAGGAAGGTTTCCAGTGGGACAAAATATGGCTCGAACATGGACGAGACCCGCGGGAGCCTCCGACGACCGGCCAAACTGGCGTCAGAGTATTTACAGCTGGTTCAACGAAGTACAACACTATCGCGCAGGCTACAGTGAAACCACCGGCCATTACACTCAGGTTGATAATCCTCTCAGTTGTTAGATACATGCTCTCTTCGAGCAATCTCTTCGATCGTTCGCGAAAGATCACTGCGTCGTGATTTCGACGAGCAAAAGCGAGTCCCTAGAACAATGATTCTTAATATTTTTTTGAGCTCGATTTTTCTTTGTCTGCAGATTTTCTCGATTTTCCTCGAGAGCTTCGAGACTTTTTAGAAGCTAAGAAACGCGAAAGATTTTGTTAACACTAGATCTACGAGAGAAATTAGAGTGTAAGAAATGGAGAAGAGTTTGTGATACAATAAAGTATACGAATTTTCATTTCATACAATTTACAAAAATCATTGTTATTGAAATTTTTGTAATATTGCAAATCCGCAGGACTACTTTAAAAAATTATGAATTGGTCATTTTGATCATTTTGAGAATTTTCAATATTAATTCGCGAAAACCGAATTAAGATTAATTTTAAAAATTTTCGTGAAAAAATTATTTTAGTACAATGTTTCTTAAGTTTCAATGAAAGATAGATACTGCCGTGTACTAAAATAATTTTTTCACGAATTTTCATTTAAATCAAATCATTACTAAAATAGTTTATCTATATGTGTATTGTAAGAAAATCTCAATATTCTACTATCAAAGGCATTAAAATAGAAAAGATAAAAAAGCTTCATTCAGCAATAAATCACGCAAGCTGTCATTTATATATTTTACAAAACATCATTTGAATCTCTAAAAATACAGTGCTTTATAAATAATAGAATTATAAAATAAAACATTATGAAATATAAAATTTCTGACAGATTGGTCGTTTTGATTATTTTGGCTCTAGTGTTAACGGTTTGATTGAAAATAGCTTATATTTCAGATCTATCAGACACGCCTGTTTCAATTAACTCCACAACATATTTTTATTACTATCAAATTTATAACGTTAGTAATCTCGGTGTTTCGCAATTTTTCTTGCAAAAGTCAAAAGTGCTCTTTCGTAATTTTCGAAATGGTTGAGAATCATTGCCCTAGAAACGATTGTGGAAAGTGAAATTTCTAACGTCAAACACAAGGTAATTTCCAAGATATTTCCAGTCGTCTGCCGATCGATCACGATGTAGAACGCCTATTTTACAATTTTAGAATTCACCAATTCGGTGAATCACCGAGGAACTTTTAACCCTAAAAATAATAGGTGAAAGTTTATTGTAGTACGTCTTTTCTAAATGGAAACATCAGTGGAACCAAATTGGAAGAATGATATAATTTAATTCACGAATGAAGCAAATTTATATTTCTATGAATATAATTTAAAAACCACGATGAAGAATAACTTATTGAATACCATAACGAGTATTACAGTTTCAATATTTTACACGTTTTTGTATATTATTCTGTAAATTTATGCAGCCTTTCTCATAAATATATAAATGATCGTACGAGGAGAAAACTTGTAGCTATACTATTTATTATTTGTTAACTTATTAATAAATAATAAATAATTGCTTGCTATTTATTGTATAACGATAATAATTGCTTACTAATATTAATATAACGAATAATGTTACTATATGATATATTATGTTATTTATCCATTTAATTTAATTTTTACCCATATATTTCACTGTACCTGTTACCACTGTTGCCTTTCAATATAATACACAGAAACGTGTAAAATGTTTTAAAACATGTGACATTTGCTACAACATTCGGTAAGTAATAATCCAAAAGATTGAAAGAGCCGGTAGCACCAGCGTGGTGACACAAAGGCGGTGGCATTCGAGAAATTCCTGAAAGATGTTCCGCGGAGGACCTTAGGCAAGAAATCTCGAGTATGCAAAGGGATGAAGAAGGTTTTAAATTACTTGCAGCTCGTCTGGAGTGACACATACCTCGTGGGCTGCGGCTACTCCTTCTATTACAATCCTGCCCAAGGCTACACCAAGAACTACGTCTGCAACTACGGGCCCAGGTGAGAATTCCATTTCCCTCTAAATCTTTCTCCATTCGATTTCATTCGACTCGACTGCGCGTCAATTTTCAAAAAAAAAAGATTATTTTGAGGAAATTGAAGATCAAATTCGATCACTGTTGCAACAGTATGCTGCAATACAGGTAAAGCGTGGTCTTTGAAATATTTGCCATGGTTTGTGACGTTTGAAATAATATTTATATCTCTTGTATTGAGTAAAAATATGATGTTTGAGATACTGATGATTAATGCTGAATTGATATAATATGTATGTTGACACACGTAATTATGTACACAGTTATACATTACGCATATTATGTACAATTATATTGTTATATATATATATATATATATAAATATATATATAAATATAAATATATAAATATATATATATATAAAATTGTACATAATATGCGTAATGTATAACTGTATGTACATAATTTACGTGTGCAACATACATATTATATACAATTCAGCATTAATCATCAGTATCTCAAACAACATATTTTACTCAATACAAAGAGATATAAATAATTATTTCAAACGTCACAAAACATGGCAAATATTTCAATTTTTCAAATATTTCAAAGACCACGCTTTACCTGTATTGCAGCATACTGTTGCAACAGTGATCGAATTTGATCTTCAATTTCCTCAAAATAATCTTTTTTTTTTGAAAATTGACGCGCAGTCGAGTCGAATGAAATCGAATGGAGAAAGATTTAGAGGGAAATGGAATTCTCACCTGGGCCCGTAGTTGCAGACGTAGTTCTTGGTGTAGCCTTGGGCAGGATTGTAATAGAAGGAGTAGCCGCAGCCCACGAGGTATGTGTCACTCCAGACGAGCTGCAAGTAATTTAAAACCTTCTTCATCCCTTTGCATACTCGAGATTTCTTGCCTAAGGTCCTCCGCGGAACATCTTTCAGGAATTTCTCGAATGCCACCGCCTTTGTGTCACCACGCTGGTGCTACCGGCTCTTTCAATCTTTTGGATTATTACTTACCGAATGTTGTAGCAAATGTCACATGTTTTAAAACATTTTACACGTTTCTGTGTATTATATTGAAAGGCAACAGTGGTAACAGGTACAGTGAAATATATGGGTAAAAATTAAATTAAATGGATAAATAACATAATATATCATATAGTAACATTATTCGTTATATTAATATTAGTAAGCAATTATTATCGTTATACAATAAATAGCAAGCAATTATTTATTATTTATTAATAAGTTAACAAATAATAAATAGTATAGCTACAAGTTTTCTCCTCTGTACGATCATTTATATATTTATGAGAAAGGCTGCATTAAATTTACAGAATAATATACAAAAACGTGTAAAATATTGAAACTGTCCTACTCGTTATGGTATTCAATAAGTTATTTCTTCATCGTGGTTTTTAAATTATATTCATAGAAATATAAATTTGCTTCATTCGTGAATTAAATTATCATCATTCTTCCAATTTGGTTCCACTGATTGTTTCCATTTAGAAAAGACGTACTACAATAAACTTTCCACCTATTATTTTTAGGTTTAAAAGTTCCTCGGTGATTCACCGAATTGGTGAATTCTAAAATTGTAAAATAGGCGTTCTACATCGTGATCGATCGGCAGACGACTGGAAATATCTTGGAAATTACCTTGTGTTTGACGTTAGAAATTTCACTTTCCACAATCGTTTCTAGGGCAAATGATTCTCAACCATTTCGAAAATTACGAAAGAGCACTTTTGACTTTTGCAAGAAAAATTGCGAAACACAACCGAGATTACTAACGTTATAAATTTGATAGTAATAAAAATATGTTGTGGAGTTTAATTGAAACAGGCGTGTCTGATAGATCTGAAATATAAGCTATTTTCAATCAAACCGTTAACACTAGAGCCAAAATAATCAAAAAACGACCAATCTGTCAGAAATTTTATATTTCATAATGTTTTATTTTATAATTCTATTATTTATAAAGCACTGTATTTTTAGAGATTCAAATGATGTTTTGTAAAATATATAAATGACAGCTTGCGTGATTTATTGCTGAATGAAGCTTTTTTATCTTTTCTATTTTAATGCCTTTGATAGTAGAATATTGAGATTTTCTTACAATACACATATAGATAAACTATTTTAGTAATGATTTGATTTAAATGAAAATTCGTGAAAAAATTATTTTAGTACACGGCAGTATCTTATCTTTCATTGAAACTTAAGAAACATTGTACTAAAATAATTTTTTCACGAAAATTTTTAAAATTAATCTTAATTCGGTTTTCGCGAATTAATATTGAAAATTCTCAAAATGATCAAAATGACCAATTCATAATTTTTTTAAAGTAGTCCTGCGGATTTGCAATATTACAAAAAAAATTTCAATAACAATGATTTTTGTAAATTGTATGAAATGAAAATTCGTATACTTTATTGTATCACAAACTCTTCTTCCATTTCTTACACTCTAATTTCTCTCGTAGATCTAGTGTTAACAAAATCTTTCGCGTTTCTTAGCTTCTAAAAAGTCTCGAAGCTCTCGAGGAAAATCGAGAAAATCTGCAGACAAAGAAAAATCGAGCTCAAAAAAATATTAAGAATCATTGTTCTAGGGACTCTCTGCTTTTGCTCGTCGAAATCACGACGCAGTGATCTTTCGCGAACGATCGAAGAGATTGCTCGAAGAGAGCATGTATCTAACAACTGAGAGGATTATCAACCTGAGTTGTAATGGCCGGTGGTTTCACTGTAGCCTGCGCGATAGTGTTGTACTTCGTTGAACCATCTGTAAATACTCTGACGCCAGTTTGGGCCGGTCGTCGGAGGCTCCCGCGGGTCTCGTCCATGTTCGAGCCATATTTTGTCCCACTGGAAACCTTCCTGTAGTACATCGATCGTCGTTAAACATGATCGATAGTCTGTTTCAACGTAGAACGAGTATCATACAGAGGATCGTACTTCCAGCCGATTATCGGCTGTTCTACGATGCGTAGATCGAGGCTATTCAAGTCTCATGTATGAAACAAACTGTTATATCAACGATGATGATAGGAGGAAAAAGAAATTTTTATTGAATACTTCTTGACTTCTCTCTGACTCAAATATTGGCCAAGTTTACACATGTGTATAGAAATTAAAAGAATTATATATGTATATAAATCTCAGATTTGGCAAAAGTTTAATAAATGTAATATGTAACATTTTAACGAATATAACATATTCGCGTTTAATTAAATTAAATTGCGTATATGTTATATTGAATTAAATTATTGTGATTTAAATTTATTGAGTTTGTGCTAGATTTGAGATTTATGTTTTATATATAATAATATTACATTTATCTATAATAATATTTATATTACATGTAATAATACAGTATAAAATAAAAATTTTATATATATTATCGTATATTTAGAAAATTTGGAGCTAGAAAATTGTAGTGAAATATTCAAAGTATAATGTCCTTCATAATTGATAGAATAATTTTTAATCTATTCTTTGAAAATTCCTATTTTTAGAAATATACTTATAAAATTTTGTAAATATTCGTAGTCTATTAATTATGATGTATATTAATTTCTTATTAAATATATATTATAATAAATATCTTGTATAAATGCAACTGTAACATGTCTCATTAAGTGCTAATGAAATTTCAAAGTATTTGTATAACATAATTGATATTATAAATGTTCAATACTTTCGTGTATGTGTATACACACATTTATAAGTCAAAGAACAATAGAACTTCCAAATTTGACATAAATTACAAATTTTATTATTATTCGGTATTATTTTGATACATTTTTATTAAGTTTTTCTGCTGAATCAAGTAATAAGTTCAATGAATTATTTTTTTCCAAAATAATGATTATAACGTAATGTAATATGTATAAAATTGTAATAATCACTCTATGACTCCCTAAAGCGAGTTTTAGTCGAACGAATTATTCAGAACCGTGATTTCTATCTACAATGGAAATTTATTGATTAATTGATGCTGTCTGATATTTCTCGTTCAAACAGCAAGAGTCCATATTCAAATAAGTGGATTGGATCGGTCGGATTTCGGTTAATCGGCCAATTAAAGTTTCATTTTAATAATTGAAATTTGGATAAATGGAGTTCTATTATGGTATATATGTGGTTTCCAATTGTCTAGAGTGCTGTTGATCAATCGTGGTCACACGCGGTGTTTCTTTTCACGCGATCTCTAATTCGGGACAACGTTGATCTACAGAGTGATTCAAAAATGGCGCCCTAATGGATTAAAAGTGTCGGTGAGACATAATTAATTGTAAATATCTACTTACGAGTGTGCCTGTGATCGTCGTGAATCTCGGCGCACCGATTTGTCCATTTCTGTGCCATCGTAGCTAACTCATCGTCCCAGATCTGAAGAAAAAGTATTCTTCGCTTGTTACTTACACGTTCCGAATTTGAAGCTCAACAAGAAGTGCTCTTGAAGAGCTGATCTTTATGCAAATTTATATTTTTTTGTTATCCATATAACATTAAAAACGTAATACAATTAAAGGGAGGATTTTCATGCGAATTCATCACTTTTGAGAGTATAATTAAAAAATCTTCGATAGAGAATTGTTTTCTGCACTGAATGTTACAGAAAGCAATATACTCTGAGTATTTTATGTATTATCTTTTTTAAATTATGTGCAATTTCACACTTTCAAATTTCCTACAAACGCATAAAAATCCACCTACAGATGGTAATTTTTTTCTATGAAAGTGGTAAGATTCATTTAAGTAATATTTCTTACCATTTCCCTCATATTGGCAGCGCTGGGCTGTCCACTGACCTGGCCCAGAGCTACTAGTTGTCTCAAGCGATTATGCTCGTCTAAGATTGTCTGTTTCTCCTCGCAGGATAATTCTGCCGATCCTACAAGCAAATCCTTAGGCAATCAAGCAAATCCACTGTAGCCAGGGTTACCAATCTATCGCCACCAAAATGACGATGAAGTATTTCTGAAGGGATTGCAACTAGTTACTAGATTAATTTCTAGGCGAATAAAATCAAGCCCCTGTTTTAGACTTGTTTATACAGGAAAGCAAAATTAGGAAAATTTTTAAACATTCGTTTAAGTCTTAACTAATATCATTAGATTAACACAAAGACTGTAAAAATTTATAGTTGTATTACTTAATTTTGGAATTTTCCCAACAATCTCTACTATAAATACAAGTGCACAACATAAAATACAATATTATAAAATAAAATCAAATACTCTAAATGTTAGTAATCTGAAACTATCTAAATTACTATAATACGATTCAATGATATTAGTTAAGAGTTAATTTTAAGTTCCATAGTGATATTTTTACTATTTTTAAATTCAATAGTAACATTACAAATAGTAATAGTAATAATTTATTAATTGTAACAATGATTTTTAATGGATGAAAGAATTTGAGAATATTTAAGAAATATCGAAGATATATAATTTCGAATTACAACGATACTTAATGATTAAAATTAAAATGATTTTATAATACAAACTTGTAACATTTTACTATTGAGTTAAATTTAATGTTATTTTATTAGTAGTTGCAACAGATGGAAAGGAACGATATAAAAATATTTTAACAATATCAAGGATTCGATATTGCGTAACTTTAATGAAGCCACACAATGCAGATGTAGGGGAATCGAAAAGTTCGTGGAACCGGAAACCTATAATCCGTTTCGCAGTTTCCAGTTTTGAATTCTCCTGTAGCAACAGGTACTAACTAAATTACAAACTCGATTGTTCTGAACATTAGTTAAGACTGGCAAGTTCCCCTAGCCCTTGGGGCATTCTACAGATGATCTAACGCGAATAGAATCTTCGGAGAATAGTTGCAGGCTATACAGGCTAACCGAAAGCAACTTAGTGTTCTTCAACATTCTTCAATGAATTTTGATCAAGAATTCAAACTTTTGACGCGTTTCTTTTTTTTTCAACACGTGCAGAATAAACATCTTAATTAATACACGTGTAATTAATATATCTGCATTTTAATTATTACGTACACGTGTAATCAGTATATCCATGTTTTGATATTTATTATTATTTAATCTTCGATTTAATTTTCATGCACAGGCGCATCAATATATTCATGTTTTATTTCCTGTGATTATCGGTGTGATCATCTATAACTAAATACCCGGATGGATAATTTAAGGGTGGATGGATTTGAAATTTAATTTAATGATTCAACATTCGAGAATAATTTTCAAGGATTGTGACAAATTTTCAACATCATCATTAAAAATTTTAAACTCTCTTATATATTTATAACAGCATTCCATATTAATTATTGACGTGCATCTTTTAACACACGTTCTCAAAGTATAACATCTCTGATACAGGATAGTTTAAATGTAACGTTAATTCAAGAAACTCTGCGATCGTATTAAAATTCGTTTGTCTTCTTTTTTCTGCTCGTTCTTCAGCCTTTCCTTTCTTGGTTTCTCTGGCCAGCTGGATTGGCCAACTTGGCGGAAAACTTTCCAAGGAATCTGCTTTAACGATGTCCCTTCTGTCTTTCCACGGACAACTTTCGTTCCGCCGTATTCTTTCCCTTAATAACTTTTAGCTCCCCTTACGAAGACGAGGAATGCAAATTTCTGTCCCGTTGGGACGCGAATCGGCAATCGAATTTCCCTCCTGAAACCCTAGGGGATATTTAGTTACTTTCCCGCCTTAATCTCGTTGTAGCGATTAACAGTAAGAAATTCTCACCAGAATATCTTGTGCAAATTCGTGTGATTTTTGTGTAATTCAGCGGAGGATAGAAGAATGTTTAAAACGATGCAAGAAAATAAAATATAATTTTTATAAAGCATTTTAGGTTAATGTAACGCGAAGTATTTTTATATGATCGTGTGCGTGGCATTTCCCGCAGTTATAAGAACGATCAGTTTGAAGATTCAAGGATTTTTGGGATAGTATTTTTCAGTATTACTTGCAATATTGTTTTAATAATATTAAATTAAATTAATTAATTAATTGAAGATAAAGAACAGCAATTACAACGAAGTAATTAAATATTGCCTCGCATTATTTCGTCCGTAATTTTTGATAAATTATTATAACAATTTTGAAACAACATTTACTTAAAACTCTTAGTTTTATATTTCTTCCTAGATAATTTTAAATAAAAATTGAAATATTTGTTACGAATCACTTAATTTAGAAATGTTATTGTCAAATATGCATAATTTTGTTATATAGTCTACCAGCTTCTTGAAAATTTTACATTATCCTAGTCGTAATGTAAAGTTTCTTCGCTCGATCTCAACATTCAAAGTTCGATAAAATATTAAAAAAGAAAGAATCTTATAGAAAATTTCAATTTTCAAAATCACTCTGAATCTAGCTATGAAAACAAATTTTTCGATTGTGAGAGTTAGAAAAAAGACCCCAAAGTTATATAATTCTTTTCTCACGAAATTAAAAATTAAAAATATGAACAACTTTTCACAGTCGTAGACGCACGTAACGTTGTGTGTGTTATTGGAACTTCAAATGAAAATTCTCGAAATGTAGGATGAGAAATTCCAGAAGGCAGAACATCCCGAAAATATTGTAATTCGCCGTTGGTGCGTGAAACGAGAGTTCAGCACCAGTCGTTTTGAATAACAGTTCGCGTCGCAGCGTCTTGGTGTTTGTTGCCCGTACACGCGGATTTCCCGTAATTAACTAGCAACTGCTTTGATTCGCGAATGTAATCGAGTTTCGTGGCTGCTCGCGCCGCGTGGATACGGCGTATTTTTAACCGGTTCGAATCGATGTTCGACGTCGTATCGAAATGTAATAGATTCCAATTTTCTCCCCCGTAAATAATGTACGAGCTGAATTATTCATGAAGGCTAGGCCGTGGGCGCGCAGCTGGACGAAAACCGGAGCAATAAAGTTGCCTCGCTTCTTCCGCCGCTCTTTTTCAACCTTCTCCCTTGTCTCTTTAATTACGTTGAATTTGTTCGATGCTACCCGGCATGAGATACCGGAAGTCAACCTAACGTGAAATCCTTTTCTCTTCCCTCTTTTTTCTTTGTTCTTTCTTTTTCTCTTTTTGACACAGCAGATGATACGTTTCTACTCGGTTATACCCTTTGTGGAATTGTCTTTAAAGTCTAGTTCGATTGTTTTCGAATTCTCTCAATGCTGTCTGGATGAAAATAAAATTTCGAATTGTTTATCATTGAAGCAGTGTATATTCTGGGTATGTTTTTTCCTAAGAGAAAATTGTTTTTAATATTACTTTTTCCTGTTAGAGAATTATTTTTTAGCTGTTTTGGAATTTTTCCCAAGTGATTTGAGTCAGAATATTGGAATTAAAATTTTGAATGAGCCATTACGTTAGGTTGAGACAAAAAATTGTCTTCGCTTCGTTAGCTTATTTTTCAAGAATTATTCTCGAAAATATATAGATTATTTCGGAGTTTTCTCGGTAATTTGGTTTAGTTTCCATGTTGTTATATTTTTTTTTTGTTGAGAATAATTTTGAAATTATTTCAAAGTTATTTTATGTTTTATACCTTCTTATTTCAATTATTTCCAAGTTACTTTCATTTTGTTATACTTCAAATTGTTCACAAAATTATTTTAATTATTTTAGAATTTTTTCTACTTAATTTTGATTAAAAAAAGAGAAAAAAAGAAAAAAATGAGAATTAAAATCGAACGAGCAATAACTTGGAAGTGATCTTAACTGGAGAACATTTTTGCAATTATTTTTAGCCGAGGTCGTATAACTGGCTTTATAAATTCGGCGTTCCTCTTTTTTTAAATTCCCCGAGTCTTGTTTCGATTTCACATTGGAATCTGAAATTTCGTCGATCTTTTCGCCGCGACGGTAATATACCACTCGAAACAGGGGGAGAGGGATTTAATTCTTCCCTTGGAAATATTCGGCTAATTTCGCCTCTTAATAGACACGTTCTGTTTTTTTTTTTTAATGCGGGAGAGTCACATTTTTTCGCGGTTTTGCCCGTAACAACCCGGAATTATTCAAATTTCGAATCGCGCCACGTTCCTTGTACAACATTAGGCTACCGCGGAAATTAAAATAATTTTCTTTGTTTCCGTTCCCTCCAATTTTCCGCGTTTTTGTCGTTGGCAAAAAACCAAAGTCGACAAAGAGGAAATAAAGAGGAGAGAAACAATATATGGACTGATGAATTTACTCGTTCAGAATTTTCCTAGAAAATCTAGGAAGAGATTCTAGTTAAATTCACCACTCTTTTTCGTTCAAATTTTGTATCAATATATCGATCGATCAAAATATCAATCAAATTCTTTCGTTGGAAGTGGGCAGTTAATTTCATATCAGTTATCAATTGTTTCATAATTTTAGAAATCATTTTGTTGTACTAAAAGTTTGTCTAAAAATTTAGCACAACGAATATCGTATAAATATTAGTGTAACGTATCACATCGTATAAATATATCAGTTTAAATCTTTTGTTGGAAATTAATGCAATTTTTGGAAAATTCGAAATCTCACAATTAATTTTTGTTGAAGATTAATTTTATTACTAAAAGTGTTTGTATTTATTTAGTGCTTTATTTGACAAATTTGACACACTAAACAAAAAAAGCAATAACGGTTCTCGTAATTTTGAAAGTCATTTCGCCACGAAAATTTGACTTCCACGAAGTTTGAAACCCTATTTTTATTTGACGAATTTCGTTCTCACGTTCATACAACTCGAACTGTCAGAATACGAGGAGTCGCGAATATTATTACGTGAAATCGACGGAAATAAAAAATTGATGGCGCGACGCCGGATCAGTTGGCAGCACTGGGCGCGGGTTAGTTTCTTTTTGCAGCGGAAATGAGCAGGGCTTGGCCGGTACGTAACGATTCAGCCGACACCTGCTAACTCCATTCTCTTGTCGTAGTGACTGGTTAAATGGATTTCGTGGGAATGGACTTGCTAGCTTGTTAAATAAATAGTCCCAGGCTGTTGGCCTCTATTCAAAGTTTCCCAGTTATTTCCATTCCTCCAAGTCTGCCTGATCGCTCGACCGTCTCCGTTGATAATTCCCCATTCAATCTCTATTTTTTTCCACGACGTCCTCCTGCTCTTTTGCTTTTCTTTCATTTCAATTTAAAATCTTTTTATTATCGGTAGAAAAATCTTTCACCTCCAGATTTTTCGTCTTTTTCTTAACAATTTTTTCCACGTTAAATATTGTTTCTCTAAAAATATGTATATATAAGAACACTCTATAGAATTCTTTATAACGATGATAATTAATAGTAATAGTAATATTTTCAGTGAATGCTCTTAATAAAATATGCTAAACTATTCTTTTGGAATAAGATTCCAGAGTGCTATTTTAAAATTGTCATCTTGGATATTTTTCCCTAGAATTTAAACGATGGTCCTCCATTTTTTCGTTTATTTCTTGGCAATTAAACCTCTCACAATTGGAAATTTTTAATTGAAATTATAGAAGTTTCGATATAGAGGTAAATATTTCTTTTCAGTGTATCTAAAATTTGGCAATCAAGTTTTTCTCAATTGGAAGTTTTTAATTGACGTACTGTTGAGAACAAGATTTTATATGCAGGGAGTTATATCCACGAAATATAATAATTGCTCTTTATTGTGTCTTTATTTTATCGCGTGCATACTTTACAGAGGTCCAAAAAGCAACTCAACATCAATCACATGGTTTCTCCAGATGGCGGCGTCGCTAACCCCATATAACAAAAGAAGTTCGTTATCAGGCTTCTGCCTTGCCGACACTCCTCCTCGACGTCGCCAATTCTTGAATCGGTCCCAGGCTGCAATCTTCTATCTTTTTGTCTTTCTTAATCATAGCGCCTTGGTCAATAAATCTGCAAACATATAATCGCTTTCGCAATAGATTAATGTTGACTTTTTACTATCTTTTAAATCCTTTATTCCTGCAGTCGTCTCGTCTTTCGCTGCAGCCACATTCTTGATTTTGTTCTCCATTGCTTTGTGCGCGACTGTCTCCAACAACTTTATTAGTGTAAGCCACTTTCTCAGAGATTTTACCTTTAGTGTCTTTTGCAATTGCTGCAGTTTTGTTTCTGGCATCTTTTGCATCATTAACGATTCTTCGAGCTGCAGACTTGTCTTCTTTCTCGACTCGTCTCCCATCTTTACACCTATTTTTTGGGCATCGGATACTTTGGCAATGACCGCGTTCTTGGTGTCCTTCACATCTGCGACCGTTTTTCTACTGCTTCATCTATTGAATGATTCCCGCGTATTGTCCGAATCTGCACAGAGGCACTTCTTTATTTATGCGATTGGATCATCTGGATACTTGTACCTGCGTATGTTCGATTGCATACGTGTTATCATCCACTTCAATTTCGTGTGTGACGCAGCCACTTTCAGAAGACTTTAATTATATACTTTAATTATACTTCGACTTCCAAATTCCCTTGGTTCAGTGCTTTTTATTTCTTCTCCATCCTTATATTATTGTACCAAATGTCACTCTGTTTATAACAATTTTGTTGTATTTCTTATTCAATAGACACTTTCGACTCTTCGCTGTACCCAACGAAGCATAACTTTTGAGCTCTCTTATAAATTTCTGTATGCTTTGGTCAGGTATGTGCACGTACGTATCACAACCAAATATTTGTATATTTCTTATATTTTCTCAAATTAAAATATTCATAAGGCGTTTCTTCTCGCGTTCTTATTGGCAGTCTATTCTGGAGATAATTCGCGGTCATGACAGCTTCTCTTATATATTTCTTTGGCACGTCTGTTAACATGCATCTATTATTTTTTTCTTTCGGCTTTTCCATTTTGCTGCGGAGAGAATGAAGCGCTAATAACTGTTTCTATTTCTTCCTCCTTTAGGAACTTTGTCAATTCCCGATTCTCCTCTCCGGTCGGGGACCTAATTACTTTGAATTTTGCATTAAATTTATTTTTTACTAGTGCTACATACTTTGGTTTTTGGCATACTTCAAATAAACGTATGTATACCCGCTACAATCATCTCTTGTTGTTAACACGTACTCTTACCCGCTAGATGTTGGTGGACTGCAAACGTCAGAATGCACCAGCTCTAAAATGCCTTGAGTTTTCTAGTCCGACCGCTTTGGAAAGGGCTTTGCTGTCGCTTTACTTTCGATGTCGTGGTATTCTTTCAACGCCAGCCATGTTGCCCTCGCACACGTGGCATCGCGAACGTATATTACTTGGTCGTCTTCTACCACTAATTCGATGGTCGTCATAGCTTTTCCATCATTTAATAGCTAATTCTCATCCGGAGTTGTAGGTGGAACTTTATTTATGATGTCCTTTCCTTAATTAAGAGCAATTTGTACTTCCACGACTGGTAATTGTCGTATTCAATTTAGCAATTACAATACATCTGGTGTATCCGTCATTATTGCTTCACACACTTCGCGATTTCTTTATTTAAACAAAACTTTTGTGAACACTTAATTTTTACTTACAAATAACTTTTTGCCTTATTATAACCTGTTGAGAACAGGATATAATACACAGGGACTAAAGTATCCACGAAATATAATCGCTCTTTATTGTGTCTTTACACCACGTGCATACTTTACAGGGGTCCAAAAAGGGTTCGACTCAATTACATGGTTCCTCCAGATGGCGGCGTCGCTAACCATATATAACAAAAGAAGCTCGTTAACAGGCTTCTGCCTTGCCGACACGTACATCGAAACAATATTTCTATTTTCACGTTTTCGATCTGCTTTTAAAACTATTCTCAATCGGAAGTTTTTAATTAGATATTAACATCCCTAGGGCAGAGAGGATATTCTTTCTAGAATTTTGATGTAAAATTTTCTTCATGACGACGATAATTAATAATAATTTTATTTTTAACAAATATAAGTTAAAATATTCTTTTTGAATAAAATTTGCGCACTATTCTGAAATTGCTTCCCTAGGACTGATGTAATATTTTTTTCTTTCATTTTTTTTTCGTTTGTTCTTTTGAACAATTGAATTTTCTTCGATTCGAAATTTTTAACTATATATATATATATATGTATATTTATACATATTTGTAATTATATTAAAAGAAAATTATGTTGAATTAGATTCCGAAGATCTCGCAATAATGGAACTTTGATAAGTTTTTAGTTTTGTAGAATCTTTTAATTTTCATTCAATTGTAAGTCAGAACATTTTTCATAATATCTTTTGGGCTTTTGACTATTATTCAATTTTAAAAAATTGAAGGATTTGAGATTCAATCAGGGGCGATTCTCTAATATTCTTTTCTATCTATCAAAGTACCAAATAAATTAAAATTAAAATCAGAATATTTTTAATATTTTAATATCTTATTTAATACCTTACCAAAGGTATCGAATTAAACGATCTTTCAGCGATTAAAAAACTCTGAAATCAATACAACGATTTAGAATAAAAATAATGATAACAACGTTCCATTCGAATTAAATTTACCACATAAATATTCTTCTAAATCCAAACGATATACAGTTTATTTTCAATTAATTTTCCAAATCGATTCCCAAATTTCCATTCGACGATCGAATGTCCGTAGATCGGACGACAAGGAGGTTCCATTCGGGCCGGAAGCGAGCCGCGGAAACGGGGACAAGGGCCGGGAAAGAGAGTCGCGAGCGCATCTCCGCGAAATTTCGAATTCGGCGCACAGTTTCCCCCCCGATGCTCGTCGTCAATGGGAATATTCACGAGCGGAACGAGATACGCGGGATCTCGTCGAACGAACTTGACTAATTGCCGGCTGGGAACGGAGTTATTCAACGGAGACGGGGCGCGGGCTCGCTCGGGACAAAGGGAAACCTGCTTTTTCCGCGGTAATTGGAGGATCCGTGCTTTGAGAACATTTAAAATGCCCGGGGAACGGAACAATTAGGAGGCGAGAGGAAAAACGTCCGACTAGGGCAGAGACGTCCAAGAGACCAACTATAGGTTCCCTCTCAAACATCGTCGGGGGAAAAAAGTTGCTTCGATGCTATCGGCAGTTTGAATTGAAATTAATTCACTTCTATTTATAATCCTACGTTCGTTCAGCATCTGTTCGGCATAATTTCTCGCGGACAAAAAGATCGAGAACAAGTGCTTTGAACAATATACTCAAATATCATTGATTTCTGATGCATTTGATGTAGTTGTCTGCTTTCGGAGTCTCCAGCTTTTTGCACTGCCCTATTATATTTTACAATTTTTTGAATATTATTATTTTTTATAATTTTCCGAATATTTTATATTATTATTATATATTATTTTTGTGCTTATGTTTCTTTTTATTGTTTATATTATTCGTGTAGTTGAATGATTTTTGAACGTCTGCAGTTGCTCACGAAAGTACTTTACTTTCAAAGAACTTTAGGAGTTTTGCATGAATACATAATATGATTACAATGTGAAATAATTATAATTAAATTTGTATCGAACACTTCTCTGTATTTTATAATACTTTATTCTGGGACATGCAATGTATCATATATTCACTCCTTTTGTCGATTATAATTCAGTTTCGTAAAACTACGACATTTTTTCGTTCTTTGTCTTGTTTTTTAAATTTTAAATTTTCCACAGAGATATTTAATACAAGTATATACTTCATAAACATCATAGAAATATTTAAGCCAAAGCATAGTATATTAATAAATCTAAATATTCAGTGAAACAATATGTATTCAATGCATACTACATTAATGTTACATTTAAAATTGACTATATATGGAAATTATATCAATTGTTATTATAATTACGACAGTTTTATATAATACAATATATATAATATACAAGTTATTTGAATACTTTTATGAGACACTGAAAAATTATCAAAAACAGAAATACAAATTAAATATTTTTCATTTAATACAATTAATTGCAAACAATTTATATTTTGTATATTATAATATACCAATTATTTATCAATATAATCATGACAGTTTTATATAATACGTATGATGATACATAATAATTGGATGCAACAATAAATGTTTAAATACACTCTACTTACAAAGATTAATTGAAAATTGGAGAAATAAAATAGAGCTGAAAAATACATTGCGTTGCTCCGTTTATCACTGGAACTCAAAATGACCTAATCGCAGTTAGGCAACAATTAAAGAGTTACGTTAAACATTTTCCTCGAGCCTAGTCACGTTTTTATTATGCTGGTTGAAGGTTGATAATTGAAAGCCGGGTACACAATGCTCGATTCGAGATTATTCGAATCGTATCTCTCTCGAACAGATGAATCACCTGGACTAGAAATTCACGCCAGGAACAAAGCGTTCGAATTGTGTAACAGTTGTGGGAAAAGTGCAAAGTTTGAGACAACGTTTTCCCCGGTGGTCGAATTCTTCGACTCTTACGCAAAAACCTCTGTCTGCGGTTGAACCAAAAAAAGATTGTTTCCTTTGGTCACTGAGACTTTGATCCTTCCGGTTTTCTTTTCTGATAGAGGAATTGTTAGAACTTTGTGATCTCTCACATCGTACAGTTTCGCTACTTGTTTTTATTTCGAATTTTTCGCGCCGCTATTTCCGTGATTGTTTTCTCTTAACTGATCTTCAATTTGTTTTCGCCCTGTAGTAGTTTTTAAATTTTGTAGTTTCTTTAATCGACACTTTTTTGTTACTTAATTTCCATTACTGCGTAATTCTCATAGTTTTCCAGTTTTCCCAACTTTGCTCTGATTTCCATTTTACTTATCACAGTTCTCCTAATTCTCCTTTTATTTAATTTCCAAATTTCCAAGTGTAATCTTCATCAATTGCTCAAATAAAATTATCGCTAGGTTGCAGATTTTTGTGAATATAATTAAAGAAAAGAAAGATAAATTATTTTGCAAATAATGTAAGAAGCACTGTATCTACATTGGATATTTCTATTCCGTGCAAATTTGCATAAATTTTATAAATTTGATCGTAGTATTCAGTGAATGAAATGAACACGAACAAAATAAAATACAATGGAATCTACAATATTTTGCCCACCAAGTATTTTAAATATTTTAAATATAATAAATTTCATACATTTTCCCCACATTGCACACGGATATTTTCCACAATTTTAAATTTCCACGAATGAAAATGCACTGAAAAGCTATATACTTGTCACTTACTTATCATGGTTTTCCCGGTGCACGAAGGCCACAGATCGCTCGCGAAGGTCAACGACACCACGGTCAAGATCAGCGTCAACTTCCCGATACTCCTATCGATCGTCATCTTCTCACCTTTCCCTCGATGAGGCAATCCTCCGAATTACTGTTCGCGATCGTGAGCAGAAAAGTCAGGCTCTCGGAGAGCAAGTCGGTAAAACGTTTAAAGTTTATCTGGAACGCGTGACCGGTAGGTCAATCGGACTATAAAATTGGCCGATTTACTAGCGAGAACCGGTCGTTGGAAGCAGACGGACTAGTAGCTGAACACGGTCGTGCGACTGCCTTTATATTTACCTGTCTCATAGCCTGGAACGTGTAATTGTGGTTTACATGGTGGGGATTGGTTGCACAGGACAGGGTGTCCGGCTCCAAGGCCATGGGGGAGCAGTTGTTTTTTTTTTGTATGCGTGTAACAAATTGAGACAAATTGTAAGAATATCTCGAGAACGTCAGAATTTTTAGAATTGATTAGATTTGGCTTTAGTTTAATTTAAGAACTAGGCATGCGTTAGGTTCAAGAGTTAGATCTGGGTTTAATTTTCTTTTTCGCTGCGTTCTTTTGCTCATTTTTCATCCACTCGTGTTTCTCTCAAATTTAAAAAAATGTCTCGAGTTTAAATGTGAAATATGAAAGAATTCTTCCTTAGCACGTGTGACTCTTCAATTCAAGGTTATCGAAAGCCTTCTTGTTGATAATGAGTATATAAAAATTCGATGACAGCAGGGTTAATGTTTTTTGTTCAAAGTTATTTAAAATAAGTTAGGCGATTTTTGTTTGAGAAAAGTGTTAGGTTTAGATTCGAGTCTGCATCTAGGTCCACCATTCACATTTTTTAGATTTAGCAATTTCTGCTAAATATCAAAAATATTAAAATGACAAGTAGGGTCATAATCAGATTTAAGTTTAGTTCGATGTTAGATTTAAGGATCAGGTTCTAGATCTGGGTTTAGTTCAGATTTAATTTAACTTAGGTTCATGTGAAGACAGATTTAGAGCTAGATTTATAATAACTATATAATTACACAGATATATATTTAGCTATATAGTAAACTAAATAGTAGCTATATTCTAGTTTAGTTCAACTTAGATTTAGATAAAGATCTAGAACTAGATTTACATTAATATATAATTACATAGTTACGTATTCAGCTACATAGTAAAATAATAAAACAAATTATACACAGTTAGCGTATTTAAATTTTCTTAAATTAACTTTAGATTAACTTTAGATTAACTTAGTTTTAATTTAATTTAAGATTCTTGGTTCAGGTCTAGATTTAGGTTTGGTTTAAGCTGCATGCACAATAAATTGTCATTTCTTTGTGACGAATACGCAGCTAATACCGTGACAATTAAGTCTAGATTTGTAAATCTACGTCGATCCAAAAACTGGCTTTAGGTCTAAGCTTCAGGTTAGATTTATACTAATATATCGACCATATTTCAAAAGATTATTCACCGCGCATTCGTGCGTAATCACTGAATAATCGCTGTAAGCCAACGCGTGCGTTCAATATTATTTTTATCCTCGGCGGAAAGTGCTTTTACATTTCACGTTTAACAAATGTTTAGATTATCGGAATTTCCCCCCCCGCGAATCTACGATTCAGCGCACGTGATTTAGTACGCGGATAAACTTGGATATATTACAAATTTTCCAAGTATAGAGAACGTGTATTTGTGTAACCGTTGCGTTTTGTAGGCTTTGTCAATTAATTCCGCTCGTAATTAATTTAATGACAGTGATAATTAATTAAACTAATTTCAATTGTCATATTATGAAATATAATCTTAATGTATGTTTCATAGTCGGTTTTTAGTTATTAAATTAAATTTGATCTAAACTCTGGTTAAGTCTGAGTTCAAATTAGATTCAGCTGAATTGGGATTTTAGTCACGTTTTTATTAAGTCTGAGTTGAGAAAGGATTATGTCATACGTTAGATCTGTTACAGGATTCGATTATACTTGAATTATGTCAGCTTTTAATCTGTCAAGGGCCAAATAATAATTTGTCGTAATTTTTCAAGTATTTCATATTTTTTATGTTTCACAAAATGATTTATAGGGAAATGGGAAGCAAATAGTGATGAAAAGAATGTTGATAATATTATTAATACATGGTTTAGATTAGGTTTAGGTTAGGTTATCAAACAGTGATATTAGATTTGTGTGCATTTATGTTCACTGAAATTTAGAATATTCAATTTTTTATACCAAAAGAGAGATCAATAATAGTAAAATTGAGTTAAATTAATAAGAGAGAGATTAGTAATAATAAAATTTCAAAAATTAAGTAATTCTAACGTAAACTTCTATCACTAATTCTTTATGTAATTCTTTATGTATCAAATTTACTGGTAATTTTTCAGTAAAAATTACTTAAACAAATAGGAATCATGTTAGAGAAAAATTTTAAATAAAATTATTATAAAATTAAACAAAAATTTTATTCAAACAATTATACAGCGAAATTAATTTACATTTATATAGTTATAATTAATTAAATTGAATGATTTATAACAAGGTTGCTCAATAGTGAAACTTTTAATTTAATTAAATTTTGTTATTAATCTCTTTGGACGAACTACGGTGTAAATAGTTTATATTTTTATGTGACCCGATAATTAGCGTTGAACCGATATTCACAATGTTAAGAAAAAAAAAATAGAATCTGATAATACATATTACAAACGGATTAAGACAAGAAGTTGTCTTTTGACTTTCCTCCAAAATTTAATATTCTGCGCCAAGTTAATGTACACACACACAGATATATATATATGTATACTCGCGGTACGTATTTCTACAAATTGACGTTGCAGTTCACGTCTGCGTATTATGGGATTAACGACGCTTTCCACTGACGTGGTCTCGAGTTGATATTCCAACGGGTTGAGATGGAGAAAGTTTCGAGCTTCTGGAGGGATGCTGCGCACCTTTACAGAGGTGGCGATTATTTCCAGCCGTCTAATTGTTTCTTATTAAGCATCATCTGCCCTGACGACTCTTCTTCCGTTCCTTTCGCGCACATTTCAAAACCTCCGAGTGAATAATCGAGCAGTCCAGCGCGACTATGCCGTAAAACGTTAGAATCTTAACGAGATGTTCTCGTTAATAAGAATCTTAATAATTTTGTTAATAAGAGTGGTAAGAATTAGTGAGGAAATTAAATGTGTAATGAATTATTGTGTAATGAAATTTTATATAGCAAATAAAAACAGGTATAGAAATGAATATATGTTTTATATAGTGAAATTAATGACAAGTATTGGTAAGGTTTAGGCTTTTCTTGTTTTTTCTAACGTTTGAATTTGTTTATTAATGTCAGACGGGTCATGGCCGTCAATATAAAAACACAACAATAAATACAGAAAGAAAAACAGAAAAGGAAAGAAGAAATATTACCGAAATGGTGAAATACTTGTTCGCACGCGTAAGTAGCGAACCGAGATCGTGATTAGTGAAAGTGGACTGGTAATTTTTCAGTAAAAATACCTTTCGCACGTGTTGATGGTTGGGGGCTTGTCCCCTCGTAGTAGCTTAGTCGCAGGAGAGGCTACTTGATCGCTCGGAAGTCGTCTTGATTCTAAATTGTAAGCCGAAGGAAGGCTCTCTCGAAAGCTTTCTCGTTTCCCTTTCCTTCGGCTTCGGACAATCGCGGGTCCAGGGTGGGGCATGAAGGGCCAGGTACCGGTGAATCGCCGAATTAGGCGACCTCGATGATACATGTTTTTCACGTGTTCGGGAAGTTAATGCCGTGCTTCAATCCACGGTCAACGGCGTTGTCCGCTTGGAACAAAGACCCAACATCTGGCCATAGTTTTATGGTGATGTAGGCCTGCTAAAGGTCCTTAAACCAATAAATCTGCCCGGACATGCCTGCACCTAGACCGTAGGTATTTGTATCACTGAAACTCTCCCGAACAATACTAATACTGTACTATTTTACACTGAATCATTGAAACGTATGATATTAATCTCTCCCTCTTTCTTTTTCTGCATTTATTGTTGTATCTTAGCCCGTCTAATAATAATAAATTAATAAATAACAAACAAAATGAATAAATAAATAAAATTGATATTAATTTCACGTTTAATTAAGTAAATAATCAAAATATTATTAACAATAATCAAGGACTACGAAAGAAATGAAAGTGGCAATCTGAATTGAGAAACTATTATTTATTCTACTATTTTTCACGGAAACCTCATTGCACTGGACATCTAAATTATCTTCTCGCGAAATTTTGATAACGCTTGTCGATTTCTAGCCGATCGACGCTTGATTTATTATCGAAAGCGCCTGTTTAACAGCCTAATTGGATGGCAAAACGTGCGGATAATGTGCTGCCGTGCTTTTAAGCGACACATGTATCCCAGCTTCTTTGAGATGGAGTAATTTTTATTGAAAAATTGTATCGACCGGTTTCGTCGATCGACGTTGAAGCCCGGCAGACCGGTAGGCTCCAGAATCTCCGAACGAGCTGCTTCTCCGAATCGATCGATTATTCTCAGCCTTGTCTGCACGCGTCCATTATTTTTTTTTACCTCGTCCGCGGATTCGCAATATTTCTCGTTCGAGCATTTTACTTTTTCTTTTTTATGAATTCCAGTCGGAAAAGCAATCGCGCTCTCGCTCGAAGATTTTCTCGAAGAAAGGAAAGAAGCGAAAACTAGCTCTCCTCCGAGGAAATTTCGTATTCCATAGAACGTCAGACGTATTTCTCACCTCTTGGCTTGAAAAATCTCGCGCTGCACACATGCGCGCGCGTGCGAAAAATTCATGGCAACTACGGGCGGAGAGAATTATCGGGCGGAGATATCGTTAAACGGCAATTACACCGGGCGAGAAGAAACAGAAGGATGTTTTAAATGTCGGGAACGTGAGTTAAGCCACGACGCGCGGCAGTTTGTTAAAACCGAAATTTAGCACGGAATGATTTATCTCTCGGCGACGGCGAAACGTGCACGAAGAGAGCTAGCGAGCGACGCTGCTAGCGGATGCACGTCGCATCCAGCCTGGGCGTTGCTGCACTTTGGAATGCAAATTCCACTTCGCCACTTTGCACCGCCACCGGGAGGAAATTTTCTCCCCCGCGGTGAACGTGCCCTGCGTTTCGCCTTGTCTACTTCGATTTATTTGCCGCGGATACCTCTATCGGTTCTCTCTGCTCTTCTAGTCGGTCTTCCAATTTCCTATAAAAAGAAAAGAAAAAAAAGAGAAAAAAGAAGAAGAAGAAAAGGAGTACCACGGTGACGTAGAATTTAATTTCCTTTCACCGCTTTCAAGTTGGGCTTTCGCGAGTCGCTGTACATCATGCTCTCGCGATTCCGCGCTTTCGAATTTTTCGACGACTTAACGAGCGTCGGATCGAACTTATTTTTCGATCGAATTAAAAATTATTGGAATTTTAAGTCATTGTCGTTTTGAATCGTGGAGAATTTAGGAGTAGATTGGAATATTTCAAATTTGGAAATTTTTTAACAGTTTTCGATGAGACTCGGAATTTTGGAATCTTTGATTTTGGAGAATTCGAATTTTTCGAAATCTTTTGCGTAGAAGAAAGTTTCGTGGAATTTCAAAGAAATACGATACGATGTATGTCATAGAATTTAGTTTCTCTCTGATTTCATTCTCGATCGTTGATCATTTCCTTGATATTGCTCACGAGTTTTATAGTTTGAAATTTTTAGGAGAGTTTAGGGAGGGTCGGAATTATTGAAGGATTAAAGTCGGTGGAATTTCAGACTTGCTTCTTCGAGACTTCTATTAGAATTTTAAATGATTAGTACTTGGAATTGCAGAAAATTCGGAACGATTTCGAAGGTATTTCAAACTTGCTTGTAAAATGTTTGAAGAACGATATCGAGATAATAAAATTCCAAGGTTGTTGGAATTTCAGACTTTTGGGATCTTTGACTTGGAATATTAAAGGTGCAATATATTGAAGATCTAGAAATTTAAATAGCGTTTAAAAATAAAGTTTTAAAATTGCATCATTACTATTTCTAATCATAGATAATTTAAGGTAATTATAGAAACATTTTTCGAAACTTTTGAAATTTCAAGTCCGCAATGTGTCGAGTTTTAAAATACTGAGATATCAGAATTATGGATTACTTAAAATTTTAGACTTCTGAAAAGCATCGAGTTATTAATCAGAGATTTTTATGATTGATTAGTTTGCATCTTTGCAAATGCAGATAAGATCCAATTTATTTTTAATGAAAGTAAAATTATGTATAGAGTAATTATTATTCAAACGACGAGTTGACGAGTTAAAAGTTCACTTCAACTGTTTCTGACCAGTCATTTATTATTTTCAAAAAGGTAGCAGAAACTTTACAATATAAAAGTTAATAGTAAGTTAGTACCAAGATAATTCTAGTTAGATCAGTTTACAAATCAAATTTAGATAGATCAATTTAGTTTGAAAATTCAGACCAATTGTCTCTGAAAATTTATTATTTTCAAAGAGGTACCAGAAACTTTTATAATAATAAAATCGAAACCAATAGCGAGAAGTAATCAATTTTAGTTAGGTTAGTTTAACTCGAAAACTCAGTTCAGTTATTCCTGAAAAAGTTATTTAGTGTTTCCAAAGGGGAACCAGAAACTTTTGCAACTGTAAAATAAAAAATCAATAACGAAAAGAAATCAATTTTAGTTAGGTTAGTTCAACAGGGGACAATGTCAGTTGGGTTAGCTCGCAAGTCAGTTTTAGATAAATTCAGCGAGACAATTCTAGTTACTTTAATTCACTAGATCAGCTCTAGGTTAGGTTAGTTTCGATTTTTATCAGTTCGTCAGCTCAACGAAAAGAAAATCTCGCTGAAGCGACGAATTAACAGTTTGATAATTGAATGGAGCATGAAATTCCATTAAAACTAATTGCTTCGCGGATAGTTACGCATGTACGAATATAGCAACATGGCGGAGTTAGCAAAATGGAATTTTTGCGTTATTTCCTGTTTTCAAAGTTTCCCTCTAACTTTTAAACGAAACGAAAGAGGAGGAGGAGAAGGAGGAGGAATCATCAACTGGTTGAGAATAACGCAATCGGGTTATCGATCAGATTCTAAAAATATCCGATAGTTAAATGTGGTTTGCCGTGTTATAACGGGTTTTCGCGGACCACTTGTCCTTGTTTTAATCAAGAAGTCGTCTTGCCCGATGGAAACGATCAAAGAGGAAGCTGAGCCAAAGGAATCCTCAACCTTCTTCTTCATCTTTGACAGAAATGTCGATCCGATTTTTCTTAATTACGTTAACCCTCTATCCCCAGTGACCTTCCTTCTATTTTTAAACAATTTCCAATTAAAATCCGTCGCGTGATTTCAAATTGAAAGCGCGGCCGAACCGGAAGAAAGTGAAGAAATTCGACAAAATTGATACGATGAATTCAATGATAATTCATATTTCACTTTGTTATGACATTTTAACGAAGCATTCTTAGTCTCTCTGCCTTAAAAAGTTTTACTCTTACCTTTGTAGTACACACTGACATCGTTTGCACACTAAACTTCCTCTTCACGGGGAACATCATCATCAAAAAATTCCACGAACCTGATAACGAAAGGACCCAAACGCTCGAGTCATTTCTCGCGAACGTATTAACGAAGAACGACAGCTACCTATCTGAACCTTATATCAGTTTCGAAATCGATTTCCATGCCTAGACACGAGGATTGGCTCGCGTTCCTTTTATCGGGGCATAAAAGTTTTACCACCGTCGAAGGTCTCGAATCGATCTCAATGAAAATCGACGCGCGCGTTACGAGCACGTAACCTGTCTTGCTTCTTCCTTTTTTTCTTCTTTTTTCTCTTTTCCTTTTCATAATCCTTCTCGCCTGCCTTCCCACAATCCATCTCGCGCGATTTTTCTCTATCGCGAGTTTTCAGTCTCGCGCCTCCGCGAAGAACATTTTCCTTTTTTCTTTTCGATAAACTATATTCTTCGCAAGCTTCTTAAACAAGCGTTCTAATTCCAACTCGTGAGAAGTTCGTTAATTAGAATCTCCCTCTCTCCTTCTCCTCCCCCCCCTTTCTCTCTCTCTTGTCTAATTGGACAGGCGTTAATCAAGGGTTGTTAATTAGTCTCTTAATAATCAGCACGCCCCCTGTCAGGCGTTTAATTAAGGGCTTCGTTAATTCGAATCTGTTCGTCTGTGCCAGATTAATCGGCATTCGTTAATCAGGTCAACCTGATAATTGAAATTCCGACCGGAACTCGCATTCGAATTCACTTCAGCTTCGTCAATTGTATCGTTGCGTGAACGAACATCGGAAACGCGTTTAGTGAAACGATATTTTGAATTGTCGTAATTTGGTGAAAGAAGAATCCATTCAAAGCGATGTTCCATCTCAAAGCGTGGAGTCCCTATATTGTGACAGTCGCGGGTTTGTTTTTAAATCGCGTGGGATATTTTTATTTTGTAGAAAATTGTAAAAATTCAAACGACTTCTGATGAGTTAGAACGTTGTTTTTAATTGTAAGTTAGATCCACCGTGGTCTTTCGAAGGTTGAAATTTTCTCTTTGATTTACTCTACCCTTAAGATTTACTGTACGATTTCATTGATCTGTTACACTTTAAACATTAAAGTTCGATTTTTATCAAAAATATTTGAAATTCAATAAAATGGTGAAAGAGATAGTTTTAATGTACGATTTCTTTTAAGTCATAGACACAGACTTAGAATTAATGATATAGAGTATTGCAACGATGTGAAATTTGGGGTTAAGTTTTTGGAGAAGTTTGATTTACGAGACAAAGTCGTTTTTTGTATTTTATTTTATTTGTAGCTTTACTTTACAAGATTGCTAGGCGCCGAGCGAGCTACTTCTCAGCTCTCGTGCTCACTTCGCCTTCGAGGAAACCTCGGTCCCAGTCTGTAGCTTTTCTAAGCGTTTTTTTGGCTCTAGCCAATTGGGCTGTCCGGAAATTACGCCGCCTACTCTTTGCGCTCTTTCCTAGAGCGTGGCTGCAATTTCTCCGGGGACTGTTTCCCGAATTTCTGGCGATGTAGCGGTTTCTTCCGGGCCTTGCACGTTACCATCTAGTGTATCTCGGCCTAAGTGCGGACTCTTCAGAATCCTAGAATTTACGACACTCGCGGATGCTGTTCTGGCCGTATTACTATTATTTGGTGCGGATCTTATTGTCCTACGCACCGTAGGAACAAGACCTGGCCTTCGTTATTCAACAACATATCTGGCGTGAGAATCGTAAAGTCTCCTGGCTTTTTCTGCTAGCCGTTAGTTTATGTAGAATTTTTCGATTTTTTGATATATAATTTGAATTTTCATATATTTAATAATAATAATAACAGTGAAAATTAAGATAAAAGTAAAATAAACAGTGGTGTGCTCTTAAGGAACATTAATAACTTTTTAATTTTTTAATGTAATTTGTAATATGTAGGATTTTCAATAATAATGAAAATAAAAATAAAATGAAGAACCAACTCGTGAGGAATAGAACAAAGGACCGGAAGTGGAGGGAACGACACCAGTCCTGGAGATCGTAGTAATCGTCGTATCGTTTATTTCATTGTAACTACATTAATTTCTCTTATACATAGCATCATTTCTCTCCTTCTTCTTCTTTTTCTTCTTCTTTTTATTTTATTTCTCTCTCTCTCTCTCTCTCTCTCTCTCTCTCTCTCTTTATTTTATTTCGATTTAATCATTACGTACAACGGTGTGTAACATTTATAATATCTTTATCTTTTTTTTTATTTTTGTTCTCATTAACCTAACAATGTTTAACGCTACACGCAATATTTCACAGAATTTTCTTTCTCTCTCTCTCGCACACACACTCTGTCGTATTTTTTATTATATATTCTCTTATATTCATTTATTCTTCTTCGCGCATGCATGTACACAGTTTCATTCTCACCCTCGCTCTTTATGTACTTTTCTTTTTGTTTTTTGTTTTTACTTCTGTAATGTTCTTCTCTTTTCTTTTTTTTTATTGACTTTCGCTGTTTCATCCTCCTTTTCTTGATTTTGAATTATTCTTTGTATCGACGAAAAGCGAAAGCGCGAGCACTCCGTGCAAGTGTGTTGCTACATACATACATACAATATATATATATAACATATTTATATTATATATAATATATATATCGTTATATAATATATATAATATATAAAATTCAATTATATTTATATATATATATATATATAGAATAGGTCTGCGTGACACGGGTGTTGTATCATTTTATATATACATGCACGACATTCTGTGGTTTGTCCACTATGAGAGTCGTTAATTAGCGTACTAAGACAAAGTGAAGTTTCTTTCTCTTCGTTTTTACCTCTTTCCTTCCCCGCTGCAAATCTATACCGTTCTCGTCTCTCTGTCCTGACACGCGATTAGAGCATATATTATGGAGAAGAGAGGTTATGTTCGTTGAGCACATTTTGTTTTATTTTACTTTATTTTATTTTAATTTAGTTTCTTCTTTGCTTACATCTCGAAATGCGGTTCAACATAAAAATCATAGAAGACGTTTGGGACTAGATAAAGGACAATAAAATGAAAATTGAAGGGAATATTAATTTTTAATTGGTATTACTGGGTCATTGGGATAATTTAGAATAATTTAGGATTAAATTACTTACAATTAGTTTTAGAATATTTCATTTAACCAAATGCTCAATTCTAAATATTTTTAAATATTTGTTTTAGTATCTGTCGGGGAGAACGTAGAATATGAAATAAAATCAAATTCTCTAGATTTCAGTAATTTACTAGAAGTCACTATAGCTATTTACGACCCAACGATATTATTCAAGGCTTAACGAAAAACATGTTTCAAAAAATATTTGAGAAATTGTTCGATGAAAGGGCGGTGGCTTCTTTTTTATTAAAGGGTTTATTCAAAATATAGAGCAGATATATATATATCTAGATATTGGCGTGTTATATATGTCTTCTTCCAATTCAACGAAGAGATCAACGCCTCTTCCATTAGTATCTCTTGGATTATTTGCAGTGCACGTGCCTGAAACTATCGGATGCAAGAGAATCTAATTTTCTTGAACATGGATCGATAATGAATCTACATAAATTCATCGTGGCGGATGTAGTTACGATTAAACGTAAATCAAATTGTATATACTAATTGTATATACGTAAACACGCAATATACTAATTTTATTTTTAGAGAATTCAGTTTCCATTGCTTGGTGTGACTGTGAGTCAAAGAAAGGTATTAAATATCAAAGCCAATTAATTAAGGAAAAAATAGGGGTTAAGTAGTTAGAAGTATTGAAACCAATTTATAAAGTTAGAAGTTACGAAGTTGCAAAATTAGGCATAAATAAATTGAGACAGGATGAGTTTGCCCTTAGGATATCGCTCGATGTGACTAATTCAAGGAAAAAGACATCAAGTGCCAAGAGAAAAATGGAGATTAAGTGACAATGCTAAATTAGAGGTATAATTAAAACATTTGGAATGTTCTATTTAAATCAAGAAAATTAATTGAGTTACAGTATTGAGAGAGACCAAGCATGTTACATTTTCCGGTTTAGATAATTATAATCGAAATTAGGAATTAATGAATCATGTTAACCTCTTGCGCTGGAATGACGTACCACGCACGTCGAGAATTTTTTGTTCCAAATTGCAACATTTTTTCAGTTTCAAGTATATTTGAACGTAACCCAGACAAAACAAATGATAAGTTTATTACTTTTTAATAATTTCTATTCAGTGATATCGTACCGACGAGTTCGAAAGAAAAAGAAAGCGACGAATTATTACATATGTATGTACGGTTTGGTCACTCGTTACGGTCCGCAATCAGTTGCCAGCGCAATGGGTTAAGGGTCAAGCAACGGTATATTATAACGTTGTAAATACTTTAATTTTTCTAAATTTAATTGAAAAAAAAAATTACAAATGAAATATTATATCTGAATCAAAACGCTAGATTCAATCTAAATTACTGAATCCAAAAGATCATATTTAAAAGCAATCTTAATTAATTGCAATAAATTTTAAATAAAGCTTCAAAACAAGAACGAGAAAAAGGAAAATCCGACGCGTAACGATTTCGCATTGACCAATCTATCGTATTTTCCGCGATAGCGTGGCAAACATTCCGTGGGAAATAAGGCAGGAGTCGTTGTTTGTTGCGTCGGAATCCGGGTGTTGGCCCACTTAGGCCGAGTTTGCCCCACGGAAACGATCAAAGGGGTGGCTTTGAAGCATAACTCGGGGAGGTAAGCCAGGTGTATGTGTGCATGTATGCACTCGTATTCATCTGTTCCTTTCATCGTTTCCATCTTCGCCTCAAAGTATACCGAGCCTTGCGGGCTCCTGCTTTCCTTTGCCCCCTCCACCCCTTTTTTTCCTCCGCTCTCTCACTTTCTCTTTCGTTTTTTTGCTAAGGTGCGAAACGTTGACGGTGGCGAAAAAAAAGGAAAAAAGCAGAAAGGTGAAAAATTCCCTCTTCTGCGTGTGGAATAATTTAGGCCCTCGACTTGCGGATACGTCAGTCTCTCTATTTTTAACTTTCTCTGCCCGCGATATCCTCCAACCGAGACCCTTCTTCTTCCACTTTGAGTCGCAACTTTTCCTTTCGCTCGAGGTCGAAATTTCTCGTTCGCGCGAGTCTTGCTAGTCTTCGGGCATGTCAAACATCTTCTGTACGATGAAACTTTTTATTGGAATCAGGGCTAATTTACTTTGAATTCAGACCCAGTTTACCTGGCCATGATTTTTCTTTGTGCAATTTAGATTACATTAAAATTAATTTTAACAAGATTAGTTTGTACTAAATTCAGAATTGAATTTTCGAAGCCAAACTTTTATATACGTTTGGATTTACATACACAAATTAAATGTTTGAAATACCGTATCTTTCTACAATTTAAAATGTTGAATCTTTTTAGTAAATTATTAACTAACTCCAGTCATTAAATTGGAATTACTCACTGTTTTCAATGTGTGTTTACGCGTTTTTAGTAAAACAGAAAGTTGATAGAAATTTTAAAAAGTTACAAGTATTTAATTTAATTACAGTTTCAGACTCAAGTACATATATTCTGAAACATCCACTATTAATTAAACATTAATTTAATTATTTGCGAGAAGATTATTTTCTTAATTAAAACTAACAGTAAGAGCAATTAACATAGAAAAACGAGTTATTAAAGCGAATAAAACATCGTGAGAATCGAACATTGAAAGTTACTTTCGATTCAAATTTTTTAATTTATCCCTTCTCGCACGTGAATCCAAAAACTACGCGATTTCCAACAAAACTTCCAAGAAATACGAGAAACACAACTCGAGATAAAAAAAGAAAAACGACACTTTATCCTGATCTAACGGGAAGTATCGATGAAAATACGAGAGTATAAACACTCGGAGAAATTCCTCCTATCCGTCTATCTATTCTTTTTTCCTTCTTTCCAGACCTGAAGTCAGCGTTTTACGCATCTTCCGCCGACCTGGCTCTCTCTCACCGGTTTTATAGGGAACCTTCTACCTTTCGCTTCCCCGTTTAAGCGGATTCGCTGCGCCGTTACTACTTTTCCAGTGGTGCAGCCGTACGCTTGCTTCGGCCTCTCTTTCGGTTAAGTACCACTCTCATCTTCCTCGTTTTCGCTCTGTCGTTATCTTTTTTTTTTTCATGCGAACGACTCGTTGCTTCACCCGTTTTCCTCCTTTCTTTTTGCTTCTGTTTCGCGAGTAGAAGCAAGAGAAGAGTGCTACGCCGTTCCTTTTAGTCGCTTTACTACTGCACGTTCTTTCGGCTCCACCTCCGGCGCCACCGTCGCTACTACCACCTGTTTCTCTCACATTCTTCTTTTCCCCCTTTTTCTTCTTCCTCTTGCGGAACACCGCGCTTCTTTTTTTCTGCTTCTTCGTAGTTTTCTGATCGGTAATTATTAGGTCTCGAGGCGTGGGTGGATTAAGGGTCGATATACGTGAAGTTAGGATTTAGGTTAGGATGTGAATTTGACTAAGGATGAGAATTTCACTCTTGTAGATTGGATCTTGTACTTGAGTCTATTTCGACTCTGACTTGAAGCATATTTTAGATTAATAGAAATTGGTTTTAGAAATTACTCTTGACTCTGAAGGTTGGGTTTGGGCCACAAAAGAATTTTGCATGTAAGATTTAGTTTCAAGTTTGGTCAAACCACGAAATTATGTTAATCCGAATTAAACTTAAATTAACTATTATTTAGATTTAAAGTAGAATAAATAGAACAGAGTAAATTAGTTCTGTTCCCTTAGGTTAGTTAGGTCAAGTTTAGATTAGTCTATATTAGAATTAGCTTCGGACAAACTTCGAAATTATAAAATTCTACATTGGTGCAAATTACTCTTTGTGTGTAATTAATAAAAATACATTGTCAGTTAAATTGAATTTAAATTCAGTATGAATCAGTTAGATTAGGCACGGGATGGAAATCTATATGATTTAGATCAAATTCGAACAAACTCCGAAATTATATGAAAGTTTAACCTAAATCAAATTCCAATTGATTGAACTTTAATTGATTTTCAATTATTCTTCGTATTAAAATTACGAATTGAATCCTGATTCTAAGTTGGGTTGAATCTAATTGGAGATTAATTTCTTATTCTTAAAGTCAAGTTTTAAATCAGATTTACTTAAGTCATAATTTTAAATTAGATTACTTATGAATTCAATTTCCGATTATTCTCAAGTTCAAAATCGAACAATATCCTCTGCCGATGCACTGTGTGGACAGAGATGAATTTTAAAATAGAATTTTCCCCACATTTAGAATTTCAAATTCCAGATAAACTCAATTTTAAAACCATACGTACGAAATTCCCCGGAAACACATCTTTTTTGTTTTCGCGAAGCATGCAACGCTTCAAAGAAACCGCGTGAAATGAAAAAGCCCAATCAACTCTGGCGTTGCCGTCGCGTTTTATTAACTCTAACTGTGCAAATAATTGCCCTCGATTTCCACGACCGAACGGAAAAACAAAACATTCGCCGAATCCGGCGAATGAAAATTGATAAATTCTTAATTACTCGGCCGAGAGAAAACGCCGAATGAATTTCGCGTGATTGGTTTTCACGCGTCTGTCGACACGCGTCGGAGGGACGAATAATATATATATATATATACACACGCTCGAAATGCATCGGCCGTTGAACAAAACCGCCGGTATATAACATCGCCGGTATATAACGAGCGAAACACGAGCGTTTGCGTTCACGCGCCATCGAGTGATTTAATTAGCGAATGACCGCGCTCCTCGCGTTTCCTCTGTTCTTCTTCTCCGTTTTCTCTATCGTTCTTTTCGCTCGCGATCGTTTATTAACGTTTATTGAGAGGTCGATAATTGTTCGATAATTATGAAACGCATCGGAAAACGACGATCTTGCAAGAACGTTGCCCCTCTTGCGCGACGTGTTAACTCGTTGAGGACCTAAGCGATGCAGTTTGGGTGTGCTTTTTTTTTGAAATTTCGTGAAAATATTACATCGTAGAAAAAAGTAACGAGTCAATACTTGGAATTAGTCTTCGCAAGCACGAGTGAGCGCAGAACGATCCAAAATGTGATTAATGGTACTTGTTATAGCGATAAAATGCTCATTGCTCAAAATGTTTCAAATTATAATTCGAATATTTCTATAATTCAATTTTCAAATTATATTCAATTATAATTTTTAAAAAACTACGGGACGAAAATTTATTCTAACGATGAATGGTATTTTGGATAGAAAGAGAGGGAAGAATTATGATCCGCGAAATGTTAGTTTTTGGCACGAAAAGCGTTGTTTGTTTTCACTCTTCTCTGTCGCGATTTCCTTTTGTGAAAGGGTTTCTATCGGTACTGTTGTTTTTCAGAGCGTGGACATTTTTTTTTTCGCGTCTTCGAAGCTGGCCGATTTCTTCTTTTTTTTTCTTTTGTACGGAAACGAGACAGTTTCAAAGGTTTCTTTCATGTCGAAAGACTCGGCGCCAATTAATTTCGTTTCGAGACCCTGGTTTTTCAGAACCAGCTCGCGTATCCTGGTTAATTGACTCGTATTGCACTCGGTGCACTCTCATTCGAAAGTCTTAGAACCAGTACTACGTCCGTTTCAAAATTGGAGAAATTAAATGAAAGTTGCAGACTAAATTGTATTAATATGTTATCAATCGTGTTGTAAAATACGTTGCAAATTTTTTAATTTAGGATCGATATCGAATATTAATTTTCAAGTGACTAACAAATAATATTATCCATTTTGTAGTATCGTTTTCGCAAATCTAAGTAGAACGATGAAATCTGAATTTATACAATAAATTTAATAGAATTAAATTTAGAATTTAATCGTTTCAAATGTATTTAAATTTATTTAATTATCTAAATTTATATAATTAATTAACAATATTTTTGCACATCATGCGAATTCTGTATCTTTAAGTTTCCTTGCAGCCCAATTATATAATACAATAGAATACTTGCACCTACAAGCTTAATAATTAATATTTACGAATAATTGATAATTAATTCAAGTTATTTAATAAAAATTCCATTTACGAATTTAAATATTAATAAAAGAGCAGTAATTAATCAAATAGCGTAAAAATAATTCAAGTAACTCGATACAAAATTATTATTACGTCATACTTTTTTATTACTATTAAATTCTACTGAAACGAAATTACGAAATATTACGAATGAAAACGATCCTAGGACTTTCGAGCGCGAACGTATACTTAATTCGTATTTCTCAATAATAACGTTCGTGCAGTTTTCGCGTGAATTCATTTGCTTTGGCCCTTAACGAGTCGACTGTTCGTTAACCTAGTTCGATATCTTCCCCTTGTCTTAAACGAGAAAAAAGAAAGAAAAAAGAAAAACTCCTCTCTTAATTCGCGGTTTGTTAGCTCCGTTTTCCCCTTCCGTTTCATCTTCCTTCTTACTCTCGGTTTTTTGTTATTCAACGAACAATCAAGAATACGAAACGAGGGAAGCTCGCATACTCCTGTTTCTTTGGGACGATTAATCCAGCTCGGGAAGCTCGGTCTCCTCGCGAATCGGTCTCCCGGTGGAGTTAGAAGCTTCTTTTCACACTTTTGCTTGCCGCTGAAATTTTCATCCCCGCTTCCTCTCTGTGTACGGGGTGCAGCCGGAAATAAAGGCGCAATTGGGAAAACCAAGTTGAAGTGTGTAACGTGAGATTCTTTCTGCCCGAGGTCTCGTTCTTTTCGAGAATTCGTTGCAGATGTTCCGTGGATTCGCGCGCAGTTAAAATTTGTAAAATTCTATTTTTTCCGAGTGCACGCAGCGTGTTTACTACGAATTTTTCCAGTTAACAAATCTGGAAGAATTTCTCTTTGGGAAAATTTGTTGTAATAAACTTGAAAATTTATTGAGAATTTATCATAAAATTGTAAGTTTAATTACTGCAAATTTGGTAGAATTTTCTTAAATTTTGTAAAATTGTAACGTTTCTTTGGATTTTAAAATTGGAAATTGTAGACTTCATTGTGATTGTAAATTTTATAAGATTTTCAATTGTAAAACTGCGGGGGATGAATACTGAGCAAATATTTGATAATATTGAAGAATACAATTTGCAGTAACGTTGAAAAATAAAAGTTGCAAATGAAACGTTGATGCAACGGTCCTTAATTAATAATGATTGATTTATCGCAGCACGTGCATCAGAAGCGGCAAAAGTGTCAACAGTCTTCCATTCCACATCGACAAGATTAATTTTCCAAATAATTTCCAAATAATTGTCAACCCTCTATAATCAAAACTCCAAAATTGAAAATCTGATAACTAATCGTTCATTTGGTATTTTTATATTTATATAAATAACATTACTACATAAATCATTTAAGATTTGAAACTCGATACCAAATGAATTATTAATTAATTAATACAACATCTCGACAACGTTTATAACACGATATAACATCTCAACACTGTAATTACATTACAAAACCATACTACAGATATAAATTCAATGTTCAATTTTCAATATTTATTGTAACATTAAAATATTGATATTAAAAATATTATACACTATTAGTTAATAACTCATTTGGTAGTGCTTCAACGTAACATTATTACGTTGTAACACGTGAACATTTTACGTGACTACAAGTAATTCGTTCGCTTATTTTCACAATGCTCTGCTATCGAAGCCACGAAACAAAATTCTCGAAACACGAACAAGTGTTTCAAGTTGCAAGTTAGGATGTCACAGAGGGTCAACAAGTGGCAGTAACAACGTGTGCAAAAATAAAATACAAGGGCGAGAGAGGAAAATTAAAAATTTCTATGAAAGGATGTCGGATATTTGGTTAGAGAAAGGCTCGTTTCCCGTATATAAACTGTTCCACGTTAGCAAGGATTCTTGGAACAGCGAGCTTTCAGGGGCATCACCGCCAGTGACATCCTGAACGCATCGATCCGCGATCAATTACACACTATATCAGCTGCACACGCAGGAACAAACTATCTAAAGACAAATATTGACCCATTTCAGTTCCCCAGAACGTCCACGTGAACCAGCGTTCCTATCATTTTCTTTTTTTTTTTTTCTATCGAACAATTTTTTCCTGCTTCGCCCGATCTCTCTCGACGGTTCGACTCCGTCAAACCTTCTGTAATTTCACTCTTCGGCAAAGAGGAGAGGTCACGGTTAATCTCGCTTCGAATGCCCTTCGAATTTTTTTTATCTCTCGATTGCTGGATTTTTCATTCTTTCGCATTCTGTTTGAATTAAATAATTATAATTACGATCGTTGGAATAATTATCTCTATTTACGATGAATAGAAATTACCTGAATTATCCGATTGCAATTATATAGATTTTAGGTTTACAATTTTCTTCTTCTATTTCTGAAAACAAAGGCATGATTGATAGAAATTACATTTTTGTTGTGTCAGTGAAATGATTTTTTTTTTTTTTAGGAAAGAAATTCTTTATTCTTTCGTTTATTCTGTTTTCGAACATAGCACGGTTAAGCCGTCGACTCGATTGAAAGATTCGGAATTTCTCGAACGAGAAATTGGAAATTCCTCCGTATATTCGACTCGATTGAAACTACCATCTCTCGAAACTTTGTCGGCGAAATTTTTTCAGAGAATCTGAATTTCACGAATTTCCGAAGTTTCAAATAGATTTTCCTAATTCTTTCAAAAATTCGCTCGACTTATCAACTGAAATCCAATATACTCAACACCACTTTTACTGTAAGTGACGACAAAAATAAATCAAACAAAAATGTTGAACCAAAATTTTCGCGGCTTCTGATCTTCAACAGTGATACCAATCGAGAGTGAAATTTCTCAAAAAAAAAAAAAAAAGGAAACAAATAAATTTTAAAAATAGCAGTCAATCAATCATTGCAACTCGATCGAAAAATTAACCGTCGATCGTGTTTTTAATCGTCTGAATGGAGCGACAGTCAACGAGCGTGCACGTTGATTGATTAATTAATTCACTTATCGAGAATAATGAGAACGCAGCGATCTCGTGGACAGGGGCGCGCGAAATGGGCCGAGCGTGTTTCACGTCGAGGCACTAATCCTAACATTAAGTTTTCACGACAAGACGCATGGGTAATCAGCTAATGATATGTGAGGACGTGCTTAACCGTTAATGAGAGGGGTGCGTTTTTGAACGCTGGAGAAGCGTATACGGTTCTTCCGCTTTACTCGCGTTTTATTTCTAACGAGGACGCGCCCATTTGCTTCGAAATATCCAGACATCCGCCGGCTTTAATCAATTCGTCAATTAATTTACGCACGTTCACCGCTCCGCCAGGCACAGAATTTTTCGAATCTGACAAAAGACGAGTACGTGTTTATTGCTGTTGCAATAAGTTTTAATTAATTCCTCGATAAGCATGCAAGAGTGATTATTTTATCCTTTTGATCATCAGCTGCGTTGTACGATCAATTATACGAGAGATTATTTACAGAGAGTCAATCATGTCTGTATAGTTAATTACACGATCAATTAGCGGTTATAACGCTGGTTTAGTATTTCAGTGAATAATCATTTGGATTATAGTGTGTGTATGTGTGTGTGTGTGTGTGTGTGTGTGGGAGATATGGAAATTATTTTAGGCAGTGATTTCTAATATCGTTGATTGATTCTGATTTATTTGATGATCGTTCGTTACGTAATTTTTTTCGGTGAACTTCTCCATCGATTTACAGCTTGATCTCATACACAATTTACGATCTGAAATGTGTATTTTCCTTAATCTCTATACTTTTGTCACCAGTGAATAAACATAAATTTTTAAATTACGTAATATCAATTTCCGATGGGTTAAACACCAACATTGAAACATATAACAAGTATAGATTTTAAAATTAAAAATTGTTAGATTTTTTAATTTTTCATAACGCATAACATTCGATTCTAAATCGAAGATTCCAGAAATTTCTGAATTCTAAGTTTCAAATTTTTTAAAATACTAATCTTCAATAACAGTATTATAATATATATATATATATGTTACAATTATTTCAGTGCAAATGTCTGGATATTCGAAAGCAACAACGCGCGTCGAATAAATTGTCACCAAAAAGGCTACGAATCACTCGCGGTAAATGTACTATCAAACAAAAGAGGAGACAATAGTGGAGGTTAGGTTCTCCTTGGTGTGGATTAGGTCCCAACCGTTTTTAGGTGTAAAACAGGCACCAGTCGAAGTTACAGCTAGACACGCGTAGAGTTAGGCTTACAGGTTAAGTTTCAGCTTAGGCGTCGGTTAGATCTAAGTTAGGCGTATAGGTTAGGTCTCGCGGAGAACATTGTTCCTTTTAGGCCTGTTTCTATAGGCTTGAGCTTTTTCTTTTTTTTTTTTTCTCATTTTCGTCGGTGTACCCTGTTGTCAATTCTCTCCGATCCTTCAGTGTCGTTTCATCGAGCAAAGAATCGCTTACAAATTCGTTTACAGTATCCGATGCTCCAAGAGCCAAGTAAAGGATCTCGTTACACACCCTCGATAAAAGAAAAGTTAGGTTAGGTGGTGTTGCAATTTAATCGACACGAGTGACGCGATAGCTTTAATAGTGACAGATCGAGGCCCGCTATCGAGAAACCTGAGACACGATAGTCTAGAGCCAACAATATCATTTGGTAGAAAATATGGTCGTACTACATCTTTGTTTCTCTCTCTCTCTCTCTCTCTCTCTCGTTTTTTTTTTAATCAAAATACCATATTCTTTCTCTCTTTTTCTCTCACACACACATACACACACGCACACGTTCTGTTCTTTTTTTTCTTCTCTGCTCTCGTGCTTTGTTCTCTGTCTTTTTTTTTTTACGCTTTTCTTTGGTTTTTTTCTTTTTTTTCTCTTTTCTTTTAATGTGTGCACGCGCCGTCACACGGTGATTAAACGCTCCATGCTCTAACTACGAAAAGATCTCTAACGATAGAATCAACTCTTGCTATATATGATATATTTATATAGGTGATATGTACCAAATGGAAGATTCATGTTTCAGCGTGCCGTTTGCCGCGAGACGAGCGCCAGTCCCTCTCGCCCCTCCGATCGTTAAGCTCGTTCGAGAACCTTTTCTCCGTTTTTTTTTCTCTCTCTCTCTCTCTTTTTTTTATTTTTCCTGGGGTTTTCACGTCGACAGCAGAAGCTTCCCAGCCCTGAAGCATTAAAAAGCTATCTTTAGAACGGGAGTGTATTTTCACAAAGCTTTTCGCATTATTTGTAATGTTTCAAACTCAAATATTTCAACTCTAAGATTAGATCAAGTTGCTGCCTATTAAGAATTTTTGTTTCTTACATTTATAACAATACGTATTTTACAATATCATTGTGTTTTTACAGACAACTACAATTAGAATTGAATTAGAATAAGATTAGGTCCTGTATATAAATTGTTGCATAATAAAAAGAAAATTATGTGAATCTCTGTTTCTTATATTTATTTTTATCAACTTGCAACTCAAAAATATACTATTTCGTTTCATCGACAGCTACTGGAATCAAGTTGGATTAGGTTGAGTTCTTTTTCTTTTTATTTTACAATAATTCCTGTTGAGATCTTACATCTACAATTTTCCATTCGAATATCATTCTATTTTAAGAACAATTACAGTTCCAATTTAGGTCCTCTTTTTCATCATTTCTTAGTAATCTTTTCATTCGAAAAGAAGTTTCCAATTAAGTTTCTGTTCCTCTGTCGACAGTGTACGGTTCAGATGCTATTCGTAAGGATCACATTACTATGGAATCCAATCACAGGAAAGATAATACCAAGACTCGATTGTGGCTCGTCTCGCGCGAAACGATCGCGGCGCGCTCTCGCGACTGTTGCACTGCGATTCGGAAATTATCGGATGGCCTCTTTTAAAACAATATATATATATATATATATATACATATATATATATATATATCTGTATATACATATACACATATATACATGTATATATACGTATATGTATATCTATGTTAATCGATCACTCTCTGTATAGAATGTCGCGTGTTGGACACCTACATATGTACGCCACGGAGCAAAAATTACACGGGTGCCTTAAAATTCTCTTACGTCTACCTTTGCTCGACAGCACACGTAATTAGATATACGGAGCTTGCATGTATATACATATATTGATTCCATACATGCATATATATGTGTGTGTGTGTGTGTGTGTGTGTGTGTGTGTGTGTGTGTGTGTGTGTGTGTGTGTGTGTGCATGTATAGATTGACATGTATGTGTATATATATATATACACGTAATATGTATATGTATGTATATTTACATTGCTTAATAATATATGCCTTAAGTTTCTATTTTTGTTTTGTTTAACGTGTGTACAAGATTAATTCACAAGGTGCCATTTATTTTTTTCTTTTTTAATTTTCGCGTGTACGTCTCTCTCTCTCTCTTTCTTTTGCCTGTATTTTTTTGTATTTTTATCTTTTTAGTTTCTGGCAGCCCTGTGACGAAGTCGAGAAATCGTCATTTTTTCATCCTCTGTCCTCTGTATTCCTGTCTTCTCGTGCTTCAGGGATGCATGAACTCTTTTCCGCTTTTTTCTTTTCTTCGAATTTCAGCACGGAACAACGGACGAAACTGAAACGAAATATATTTGTCCGTGTGCTCGCTCCTGTTTCAATTCGAGAGAGCGTTCCTTTTTTTTTTTTCGTTGCGTTCCCGTACCGGTTGCACGTTACCCGGGTAAGGATCGATAAAAAGTCCGTGTTCGAGAAGGGTGGAGAAGTACGGTACGGTAGGGTTGAGAATTGACTGCAATAAAGAAGCTTCTCGTTACATTTTTTTTTTCGCCCCCAGTTTCTCTAGTTTGCTTCGAATTTCCGCGCGTTTTTTTAACCCCCTCCCTCTCCTCTCCCTCCCTTGCTACTTCTTTAATGAATGCTGCCATTTCAGCGGTGCACCCTTGACATTCGCTCCGGCTCTCGAGTGTCGCTCGAGTTTGACCTGGACTCCTCTCTCCCAATCGTAAGACCTTTCCTTCTCTCTCTCTCTCTCTCTCTCTCTCTCTTTTTCTCTCTTTTTTTCTCCTTCTTTACACAGATACGACCGCTAATACTCGTGCGTCACTTGGTACTCCCCTTTATTATATATTTTTTTCTTTTTTTTTCTTTTTTTAAATTCTTTTGAATATGTTTCCTAGCGAGATTTAATTTATCTACGGTTACTTCATTGACTGGTATTGTCATGTTAGCTGTGCCCATCTTGAAAGTCCAGATCAAAAGGTGGTCCTTGCGCTCCTCAAGTTTTCTTCCCTTTTCGTGGATCCTTAAAACCTGCAGAATTGCCAGTATTTTCTCGTGAGAATCTACATTTCGCGAGTTAGAGGATAGAATTTCGAGGAATTATAGGTTAGGTTGCGCAGAGTTTCGAGCAGAGATTTCCGAGGAATTTCGTTTTTCCTTCGAAACTAAACTAAGACTGCGTTATCAGAAATTCCCTATTTACATTAGAAATTACTCCCGTTGTTGTTAGACTAGATTTGACGCGATAAATCAATGAGAAATAATTGTTTAAGTCTAACAGGTTCTGCCCTATGTCGTTGAGTTAATTTTTTCCAATGTTCGACAGAAATTTACCGTCGATCGAAATACAGAGACTCATTGTTGAAATTGTTCACTTTTCTTCTTTCGGAAACGTTCGTTTTTGAAGCGTTTAACCCTTTCAAAATCCCGATCAAAGTATCGAAATGGAATCGAGAGAGTCTTGAACGACGCGAACGACATAGATTATTACAAAGCGTACAGAATGGAGTTGGTGTTTGAAGTAGCACATTTTTAATTCATCTAAAATCGATTCTCTCCCTTCACAACAAACAAATGGATTCTCTTCCTTTGTAGCAAACTAACTATTTGCAAGGAATTAAAGATTCAGTAGCTCTCTGTAACCTGTTCATTCCAACAGAATTTCTATTTGAAAGTCGAAATGATTTAGTTGCGTTCTGTATAATTCAAAATGAACGTGTCATAAACTTTAAATGGAATTTCCAAAAGCTCAAGGAAAGCCAAAGATTTAGTAACTTTTGGTAACTGTTCATCCGAACACTCATACGAACCACTTTTAATTTCTACATACTACGATACAAAATGACTCAACTTCATCGTCGATTGTTCAAAAGATCAAAGATTTAGTAACATAGTGCAACTACCATGTTTTTCCATTCATCCACCATCAATTCTATCTCTTGGATATAAACCAACTTTTAGACTCAAATAATCGTCCCCCCCCCCCAAAAAAAAATATTCGTAGAGACGATTTTTGTCATCGAACGAATCGGCAGTCTATGAAAAGAGCTGGACGCGACCCCCTTTTCCATCCTCATTTGATCGACTTTCGTTTTGGACGAGCAAGTGGCACTGCGCGTGGGTGTTCTCCAGCAGTCGCGTGGACACCAGTCTGCACTTAACCGTTGAATTTTCGAGAACTCTTTGCTTGAATCCTTAAACCGTCCCCAATCGATCTGGAGATCCTTCTCGCGCTCGATCCGCGCTCCGTTTGATCGCTTGACCGGATCAAAGTGTCTCGTTAAAGATTTTAGCTTTTCCTCGTGGATTTATCTCGCAAATCTCGACGTCGTGTTTACTTACTTTCGCTTCTAATCGGATTTGGATAGAAATCAGGAGAGACATTTTTTAGGTTGGATTGGATTCGAATGGTTTAACAGAGTGTGAATAAGTTTCTACATTAATTGTTTTACATATCTTTTTTATTATTGCTCGCGTAGAATAACTTCCTCCAACTTTTCAACACCTTTTCATTTCTTTCTTAATTACTTTTGAAGTTGCTAGTTGATTATTGCTATTATTAATTCGTCTCGTACATCCTTTCGATCATTCCTTCTTTTGAATTTTTTCTTCTTATTATTTGTTTCATAAAATTAATTAATTCATTAATTTTATTTTCCACCAATTATTATCCTTGACGTCATTCACTCGTTTCAATTTTTAATTCTCTCTTTGTTAAAAGAATTCTTTATTCTGCTGCCATACAGCTCTGTGTGATTTAATTAATTTAGCAAATGGAACTGTAAAGTTCCTCTGTTCTGTTTACTTTCTATTAATTGATTATTATTAATATTAACCCTTTGCACTCCGAACCATTCTGGACGTTGGTGTTCAGCTACTCAGCGCCACTTTGCGGCAGAAACGGGCATTTACAGACCCTCGTATTATTTAGTATAGTTTTGGAACTAAGCAACTTATAATGATATTGGACTTATATGAATTGATTGAAATCGAGAAATGTATATTTGCAAAAAAATCAATATTTTATTTTTTATAATTTTGTACAGTATGGTAAATTTTAAAACACTCCCTAATATGCATTGCAGGCTGATTAGTGCACGTTTGGCAATAATAAGTTGTTTGACGCCTGCCACGAGGTGTTTTCCTGTTGGAACAAACTATGCAATCCCGTTTTCTTTGTCCCACATCGGGAATATGTAGTTTATTGTCTAATCTGGTGTCTTCAAAAGATGTGGATGGACGCGCTCTCGATACCCGAAAATCACTCCTCAACTGGTCAATGAGTGTTTTGACAAACCTGTAGTGCGTCATTGGTGTTTCATTATTTGTTTGTTTTGAGATACGATACATTATGTATGAGTTAATGACACACATTTCCAAAAAAATAACTTCCTCCACCATTTCAGCGATTTACGGAGGAAACAATACGTCGAAGCGTATTGATCCGCGCGATCCACATCACCCATAGTTGCCGTGTATTCTAACACCATTTCAGGCTTATTGACTGTTACAACATGTCCACCGCGTAATGTTCTGTGGGTAGATTGTAGTTGTGTGTTGTAATAATTAGTGAGCATCGTAATAATTCTTTTGTCTTTCCACGCAAGAAGCGTATTGTTATTCTTCCTGTATGCAACTGTTTTTCTTGTTGAAAATTTTGGTTTTTTTATTTATTTGTGTCAATTGTTATCACATTTAGTTTAATCTGAATTATTGCAATTTTTCTTCCTCGATCACGTACTTTCGCTGATGGATTTTCTCGCACACGTAAAAGGACACGTAAAAGGACACGTAAAATGACAATTACGAAAGTTATCATTATTATAACTAGCTTACTGATCTATATTTGAATAAAATGGTCGACAAATGCCAGACCTGAACCTAAAAAAACCGAGACTGATCTACGATTTCCAAAAATATCTCTGAATCTTTGAACGCACTAGCCGAATTTCTGCGCTAGACCCGATCCTTCCAAACGGACAATAACGAAAGCGAACGACGATCTGTTTGAAGATCAGCTCGAATCGGTAAATCAGCCGAGACGTGCCCTCGAATTCGAGTTTTTTTGGAGCCGGTCCAAGGTCCGCGCGCGTTCTTAACAGGCAAAACCTGGCCGAAGCACTTGTTGCGTTCCGCTAATGAAACTTTTGTGTCACGAGCCATCGATTGCACGAACAGGTGGTTAATAGCCGGCCCGTGTTTACCACGCCCGACCTTGCGACCACGTTTTTCGCTTGCGTCGTATCGATCCGTCACCGCGTCACGCCTTGTTGTTTTTGCAAATTGCCGCGTCCGTGCATTATCATCACGAATCTACGGAGATTCCCTGCCGATTTTCATTTCTGGAACGAACGTTCTTCCCGAGAATCCGGAGAATTTCAAGTTGCTGAAAACGGAACTGGATCTGTGTTTCGTTCGAGCTGCGAAATTTATCTTGAAATTTTAGCAACTTTGTTCGTCATTCTTGCAAATTTTTTTTTGTTTTGCTGTATTTATACTTTAGCCATTATCTCTTTGAGACTGTTTTGGGTCTGGATCTTTTCTTTCACGCACTTTCTTAAATTAATACATTTCGTTTGTGGCGAACAATATTTTTATTATTGTTTTTCCCGAGATACGAAATTTGGAAACTTTTATTTTTTTTGGGACTACTGGATTTTCCTCCTGCCCTTTACGGGAATTCTCAAGAATTCGTCTTGAAACTTTAGCGAAGTTGCTTGAATCTTGAAGCAAACTCACAGATACTTTTTCCCTCTCGTTGCTGTTTCAGTAAATTTTTTTTTTTCATGTTCTTATCAGTCTACGCGTTCGGGAAAGTTTCATTCTTTAGTCACGATCGGGGGCCTTGTTTGCGGTACAACAAAGCTAGACGGCCAGAGTTTTATGGCGACACAGGTCAGCTGGAGGCTCAGAGCACTTGAAAACTCAAACTTTCTCCTACGCGTCAGACCGTTGATATTGAAGGATGGAATCTCTACCGAACACTACGCAATGAGTAGTATTTCAGTTTACATACGAATCCCCGTTTTTTTTAAACAACATTCTGCATTTTTGTTGCAAATGCCTTTAAGCAAATGTCTCTAAAATTTGAATTGGAATTCTGAATCCTATAACAATTAGAATTTTTCTTTCTTCCTTCGTAATTACTTCTTAATAAATATTTTACATGTAAATGAGTTCTTTCGACTTGAAACTTTTTCCCCTCTCTTTTCTTACCAAATATCTTTGTGTTGGAATAATTTTTGTAAACTCGAGATAAAAATCCCCGTTTTCATGGAACTTTAGAAAAGTTTCGACCTTTTTAATCTTTTTCCTCTTCCTTTTTGGTAAAAGTTCCTGTAAATTTTCTCTGTGTTTCTTAAAACTTTCCACTTTGACTTTTGAAACTTGCCTTTCTCTTTTTTTATTTCCAGCAGAAGAATTTCTCAATATTACCCTTCTTTCTCAGTTTGTCAATACCAAGTTTGGATAAAATTCTCTATAAAGTGTCAATCCTTACAAACGTTTGACAAATTGGTATTTTATTAATTTCTTTCTTCAAATTTTTGTATGTATTTTTCACGAGGTAAAATCTGTTTCCTCGAGTTCTAAATAGAAATCTCTATTTTTCTGAAAACTGTGCCTTTCTCCAAATTTTTTTTTGATGTGTGCTTTTATAGTGGTATTTATACAACTATACAATTTATACATTTTCCTTAAAACCTCTTTCCTCTTTTAGTCACCCTGCTCTACGTCAACAATTAGTTTATTTTTTCTTTTTTCTTCTTCCCTGTTCTTCTCAGTAGCCTTGAAATTTTGGGGATAGAAACTTTTCTTCTCACGTCAATGACGCGAATCTTGTCAACCTTTTTCTTCGTCTTTAATTTTTCATTACTATTCGACGTTTATGAATTAGGATCTTGCTTCTCTTCTTTGTCTCTTCTTCTTTAATCTTTTTTCCTTTCACAGCTGAATGTCCAAATTTTGGTCCAAACTGGAATTTGATTTAATCACCCTTGGTTCATCAACAATCGTAAGAATCAACAATTAGATTTGTCGTAACTTCTTTCTTCCTTTTTGGTTTCTTTGTTATTGACATTTTTACGAGTCATAATTATTTTTGTCTTCCCAGCTTCTCTCTTTTTTTCTAGATTAAGTTCTTCTTTCTTTAGTCTTTTTTCCTTTTTTCCTTAGTCTTTTTTCCTTCTGAATAGGAAACCAAATTTTGAACGTTCCAAGACTTCAACGTTCGCTTCCAAAATTTGGAATTTTTGTCTCCAGCGAATCGCACTAACAACACAATGATATTTTACAGCCGTTTTCCTTTTCAGTTGGCCACCCTGCTTCGTCAATAATCAACAATTAGATTCGTCTCCTCCCTTTTAGTTCCTTCCTTTGCTTTCGTTTGCTCTTTAGTTTCCCCGCGAGTCATGATAATTTTTATCTTCCACGCTGTTTTCTTCTCCCTTTGTTCGGCTTTTGGCAACAATTGGAATCTTTTAGATGCGTTTCTTCTTTCTTTAGTCTTCGCTCGTTTCAAATTTTGGATAAGAATTTTTACTTTATTCCCTGCGAATCGTATCAATAGTACGAATATCTTTTTTCTTTTTCAATTCCTCTTATTCACAATAAGTGTTATAAATTAGAATTTTCAATCAGAAGAACTTTTCTTCAATTCTTTCATGCTGTTATGAAGTTTAAAATTATTTTGAATACTATAATAATACTGCCAGAAATGGTACATATGGTATATAATTTACTATGTTCTACTTGTATACTTATCGTACCTTCTTCAATTAGAAGAACTTTTTTTCAATTCTTTCATGCTGTTATGAAGTTTAGAATTATTTTAAATACCAGATTAACACGTTTGTCGCCACGTCACGGGGTCCTGGGGGCCCCGTCACCCAGATATGGGTGACGTTCTTCTTGGTCAAGTTATAGGATGTTTAATTGGATTTTTGAATTGGAATTTAATGGAATAAGCACTGGCAAATATAAAATATACAAAATAAAAATAAAAAATAAAAAATTTATACATTATATTATACTTTATATTAATTTATATTTAAAATAAAATGAAACATTACATTAAGTTCTATGATATTTGTTAAAACAGTTCAAACACATTTGTGGTTTTAGTGTTTTAAAGTCTTTATTACACTAACAAGATATTTACACGAGTAACAATATTAATAGTACAAATAACAATCACGATATTACTATGATTACGTCGACTGCGAGAAGTGTATTAAGGTAACTTACTCTTAAACGAGAGTTTAGTAGGGGACGCACTTACTGTGCACTTACCGATGTGGACTCGTTCCTGTTAGACCTCCAAGTAAATTCTACGTACGTAGCGCATCGAAGCTCGCTCTTTTATATTCGGGTCTAGGTATGTCCTTTTCGTCAAGGACTCGGAAAACTAATGTTAATTACGGTCAAGCCCATGAGACCTTTTTGACAATTACCTCATGGCCTTGCCGATACCGTAAATTCGGTCCCTTCGTGAGAATGGTTTTATGCGTAGTTTGAGTTATGTCCCCTACATCGTTCCACTGGATATTGTCCAAAAAATCACCATCATTGTTCAATTCCTCCTCTTCTGTTATAGCAAGTTCTTCTAACATCTGCTCAAGGTCTTCATTTTTATATGATTCCTCGTTATCCGAGTCTGAATTTGAAGAAATTCTATTTATGACCCTTCTTGTAAAACTTACTACTTCTTCATCACTACTCTCCTCACTTTCAATTTTATTTTTATACTGTGCAACGAACATTTTGAGGATAAAAAATCACTGATGTGTTTGTCAGACAAAATATGCTTTTTGACTGAATGAAGGTTCTGGGATAAATGCAGTGAGATCCCTCGCAGTCCTCTTTTCGAAGAGATTATTGCTTTGCCTATTTCGTTTCTAAATGTTTTGCTTTATAATGACACGAAGATTCGAAAACTTTAGGTCACAGACCACACAAGTGCCTACTCGAATTTCATCGTTGCCTAGCCTATCGCTTTGTTTACGTTCTGGCGCTCTGGCGCTCTGCAGCTCTGCAGCTCTGCAGCTCTGCAGCTCTGCAGCTCTGCAGCTCTGTCACTCTGGCTCCGAAATTTGGGCCCCGCAGGAAATTCATCCAGTTCACGCTGGGCGTCGAACGTGTTAATACTGCCAGAAATGGTACATATGGTATATAATTTACTATGTTGTACTATCATACCTTTACGTTGATATTTTATTTTCCAAACAGTATATAAAGTATTCTTTTATACTCCTAGGTGATCTGTCAAATCGAATTAAGAATTCAAACCTGCGTCTGTTCAAAAAGAAAAAAGAAAAAAAAAAGATTAATAAAATCGCGGTTGATTTATAACACAACTAAACACAATTTAGATTCTTACACTGACGAGATATCTCGCTTCGTGATATTACATTTATAATTTCACCGACGAGATGTCTCGCAGTAGAGTTTCCTGCCTCTCATTAGAGAAGACATCTCGCATGACAATAAGGCTTTGCACTCAAAATTAACCTCTTTTGCAATTAACATTTTCTATCCTATCAAACTAGTTTTTCAAAATTGTCATGCATCTCTTTTTTGTAATTCAGCCGACTAGCTACCATCGTTGACCAGCTACTGAAACTAGTGGTTTCCTTTTTAACGACGAATATAATGGACGAATTGAAACCTTTTGTTCAAACAATATATTTGATATATATAAAAAGACCACAATTTTTTCCACACGTTTTTTCAAATGAACGTTTTTCAATATATCTTTTCGAATATTTGTTTATGAAAACAATATAAATAGGAATCTTGATTTGTGCGTTATAAAAAATTATTTTCAGATACGTTAGTTGCTTTCAGATATATAACTGATTGCTAGAGATCTCGTAACTCGTGATCTATCCTATCAAACTAATTTGTTTAGATATCTCTTTTTCAATCGCAAACTCCCACCTCAACTGGTGACAGTAGCTATATAGTCGTTAACCAGATACTGAAACTAGTGTAGCGGCCCTACGATTCCTCGACTACGAGATTCGAACACTCGACTAGCACAAGCCGCAAGTGGCTGCGCGCCTAGCGTCGAGGTCCTACCGATCTCCGATGTTAAGCAAGCAGAATGCGGAACCCCGCTAGGATGGTGAACCGGGCCAGCCTAGCGGGTGGGTAGTTATAACAACAAGCGTCGTCTGGGGTAAGGAGTCGCTGCCGTCAGCCCCACTGATGAGTCTAGGCAGTGACTCCGAGACGAAACGCATCACCGCCTACATTAATCACTTTCACACAATTCCTTTCTCCGTCCTTCCCAGCTGCATCCCTGGGTCTTTAAATCCTTTACAGTCCCTAAACTGGTGACCGCCCGACGTTCGAACACGCAGATGGAGTCAGAAAAACGGACGTTTCCACATCAACAAAAGGAAAAAGGGACAACGACACGGAAACAAAAGGATGCGGCACAACATCTGGAAGGACCAACCAGACGCTGAACGAGGATACAACATCGAGGACAGAGCACACATGGCACACAGAAGAGCGCGAGGACGGCCCTATACACGCAGCGCGCCTCCACCGAACGCAGACGAGCGTAGAAGGCCCGCCGCACGCACGCACGCACGCAAACGCCTCCGCCGAATGCAAGACTGAGAAGGACGCGCGCACACAGGCTGCACGCTGCAAAGCAGACACACACGTCCACATGCAGACATCACGTCGGTGTCACCAATTTGGAGAAGGATATCGTGATTGACGAGACGGTGTACGTTGTGGAATATCTTTATTTATAAGATACGTAGTACAAGCTATGATGGACGCTGAGCGTGTTGCCGATGCGCGTGTTACACTGTACTGTATCTGCTCACTGCACTATCATCTGTACTCTACTATAATAATAATACTTATGCTTATCGCTCCCGCTTGCGTCGTCTTTTATAGAAACCTAGGCTACTGGCTTGAGCTTCTAATTGGTCAAACTCTCTAGAGTGGGGCTGCAATTTCTCCGGGGTCAGTTCCCCGAATTTCTTCATGACGTAGCGGGATTTTTCCGGGCCGCACACGTTGCCATCTGATATCTGTTAGTTCCGCTGGCCTAAGTGCTGATCTCGTCGAATCACGTCGGCGATGACGAACTTCCACTGGAATGCTCGTCGCAATCCGAGGTCCAGACGGAGGGACTTGATTCCGTAGGTGCTGATCGTGGTCCCATTGGCCGCATACATTTCATACGTCGACTTCTTGGTAAGGCCGTTAACACGCGTACGAGGTAGTACACACAGGTCCGAACCAGTCTCGATGAGGTATTCAGTCTTTGTCACTATATCGCTGACAAAAAGGCGGCTCGTCGTCGTTGGCCTCTCACTGATCGCCGCGTTCAGTGTTGGGCCTCCCCGTTTCCCGAGGTCCAACTACACGGCAGCCGCTCAACAAAGTGTCGCGCACTTAGGCCAGCGGAACTAACAGATATCAGATGGCAAAGTGTGCGGCCCGGAAAAATCCCGCTACGTCATGAAGAAATTCGGGGAACTGACCCCGGAGAAATTGCAGCTCCACTCTAGAGAGTTTGACCAATTAGAAGCTCAAGCCAGTAGCCTAGGTTTCTATAAAAGACGACGCAAGCGGGAGCGATAAGCATAAGTATTATTATTATAGTAGAGTACAGATGATAGTGCAGCGAGCAGATACAGTACAGTGTAACACGCGCATCGGCAACACGCTCAGCGTCCATCATAGCTTGTACTACGTATTTTATAAATAAAGATATTCCACAACGTACACCGTCTCGTCAATCACGATATCCTTCTCCAAACTAGTATTTTCCTTTTTAACGATGAATTGAAACCTTTTGTTCAAACAATATATTTAAAAGGCCACAATTTTTCCCACAAGTTTTTTCAAATGAATGTTTTGAATATTTGTTTATGAAAACAATATAAATAGGAATCTTGATTTGTGCGTTATAAAAAAATTCATTATTTTCAGATGCGTTAGTTGCTTTCAGATATGTAACTGATTGCTAGAGACTCGTGGTCTATCCTATCAAACTAATTTGTCGAGATTGTCACTTGGCATTTCTTTTTCATAATTCAACCCCGACTGGTGGCAGCAGCTATAGTCGTTAGGCTAGCAACAGTCGTTAGATCGAATATTTTCAGAAAGTTAGTGATTTCGAACGGGCGACGAAAATAGCGCGTCGAGGGGTAGTTTCGCGCCTGGCAGTTATCCTTCCGGGTCTGTTTGCCTCGGCGCGGCGGGATTTCTCGTCGGGGCCGGGGCACACCGGAGACGAATCGATAGTGCAACCTTTCCCGCTGGAGACACTCGAGCGCCACGTAACTCGTTAGGCTGGCCTGGTTTTCCTGGGGACGGTTCATCAATCTTTCAACCGTTGGCCATTAAGTCGCCACGATCCGAGCCGAGTTTTACGGGGAGCACCCCCTTAACGAACACCCCCTCCGCGAAAAATTTAGGAATCTCTGCCCCCCCCCCCCCCCCCCGAATCCCTTCGAAATCCCAGCAGAGCGAAACGAAACCTTGGTTCTTCTTTGAGTATATATTTTTGCACTTGTACTTGTACCACTTTCACGAGAAATTTCCGTCTCGGCGAATTTTGAAGGCTGTTGCACGAAATTACTGACGAAAAAAAATCACGAATTGCCCTGTCTGTTTTATGCACAAAATTTTGCCAAATCGTAGAACGATTCTTGCACCGTGCAATTGTCAATACCACTGAGTCATAATTCTATTCTAGAACTATTTTTTGTTAACGTGCTCTTTAACAAATTTGATAAAAAAGAAACAAGATATTAGAAAACTACGATAGAAGAAATACAGAAAATGGAAACGAGAGACGAACGTACCTGACAACAAAACTGCTTTCTGTTTTTCAAATTGAAATGTCCAAACTGAATTCAGTTTTATATTATTAATTAGGTAAATTCTGTAGCATCCTAGTGTAACTTTACTGATCCTTCTTCATCTCTTTAATACGTATTTTTTTCAAATTTCGTTAAAGAGAGTTAAAGTATAAAATAAATTATTGAGTTAAAGTATTAAAAGTATAAATTATTAAGTTGAAGTAAAGTAAATTAATTAAAAAAGTCTTTAAAGTTTATATATATTATATATATATATATATATATATGTATTATTACTTTAAAGTAATTAATTTCTGTTTCCCCAAAATTCTCGCGAATTATTATTATCATTATCATGCTCCAAAAAGTAAAATTTTGAATATAAATTCTGATAAATCCTGATACAATTGCACAACTTTAAATCCTAAATCCCTAATTTTTGAACTGCATTCGATGAATGATTTTTCATTTATTTTGGCTCTCACATCGTTAAATTCTCTGAGAATTCACTCTATATGTTATGTATTTTTTCCATGAAAAGATCAACCAGAAATAATATTTCTGTTCACGAGTGAATCATTTCCATTCTTTTTTTTTAATTTCTTTTCCCGTCTTCTCGCATTTTGTATGTTTACTTGACGATTCGAAACAAATTTTCTCCCCCTTCACCCTTTTTAATTAATTCTGTGCTTCGTTACCCGGAAATTTAGGTAAAAATTTCAGACGTTTTCTGACGATTTTTGTTAAACCAGTCTTCCTTTGTTCTTCTTTTTAAAATATATATTATTTGTACTGAAAATGATTAATTTCTTCTCCTCTCCTTCTGATTTCGTGCCTCGTTCGTGGGAAATTAGTTGAGGTATAAACTTTAATTTCAATTAATTATTTGAAGATTCGACAATTTCTATTTTATTGTTTATGAGACGTGTGATTTCGATGAGACGTAATAATTTGTTGTCGATCCATTTTTATCTCTCTTCCATTTTTCAATAATTTCAATGTTGCTTCCAAGGAATGTTCAAGTTCAAACGCAAATTCCCCGACAATTGAAATCATTTGACACCTCTCATCTCCCTTCTAAATATATCAGTTTACGTTTCTGTGATTAAATTCAAAAACTCGCTTCGTCCAAAAGTTTAGATCGAAATTTTTTTCAAGCGAGTTAGTCTTTGTTGAAACCTTACTGACGTCTCTTTCTTCTTTTTAAATAAATAAATATGCTCTTTCTTTTACGGTTCTCGTTTAGACTGAAATTTTTTTCCACGCTTTGCTCTCCCTCAATTGAAATCTTGTTGAAATACTTATATTTCTTCAAATATATATTCTTATGTAATGTTGGAAATAAATATTTCTGTGTGCACGTTTAGACTGAAATTTTTTTCAAGTGACTTAGCTTGCCAATTTTGCACTCTTCAACAATTGGAACCTTGCTGAAGTATTCTTCTGCTCTTTAAATATATATTTTTACGTTATATAATATATATAAATATAAATATATTAATATATATATAAATATATATTGTTTGCAAGTTTAGACCGAAATTCTTATCCAGGATCGTGAAAATCAATTCCATATTCTCCAACAATTAGAATTTTGTTGAAGTCTTCTTCTGCTTTTTAAATATACATTCTTACGCTAGCTTCTAGTTTAGACAGAAAGTTTGTTTTCACTTTCTTTTTAAATATGTATTTTTGTATTTGCCTCAATTCCTGCGGAATTTTTGCAAATTCTCCGACAGTTGAGAATTCCCGCTACTTCTGCACTTCTTCTTCTCTTCGGGAAGATACAACTTCTCTCATAGTTCTTCACAGTCATAACTCCGGCGTCTTCAAATTACAAATTTTTTTACACAGTCGTAATTAAATGTTTTATAGTAACATCGGTGTGTTCAAACTATAATAAATATAATATAATAAATTCCTTATGCTATGGCGTTTCTAACGAGAAATTTTTATTTCCCTCCATGTTTCTGTTTCACAATATTGCCATTTCAAACCATAATTATGCTATGGCGTTTCTAACGAGAAATTTTTATTTCTGTCCATGTTTCTGTTTCAAAATATTGCCATTTCAAATCATGATTAATTCTTTACGAGACACGGAGAAATTTTTGACCCATGCAAATTGTTTTATTCCTTTTTTTCATTCTCTTTTCTGAGGACATCTCTTTTCTCTTGTCTAGGGAATTATCTACAAACAAGAGATTAAAAATTAAACATTAAAATTACCCTTCTCTCTCATCTGGATAATTATCTCCTCCCCAATTTTAAGATTAATGACAGGCAGTGTCACTGTGCTGTTTCGGAATGATCTTCATAAATTTCAAGGTTGACACCGAGATTGACCCGAGGAGGAGTTTCCTTTTCTAGATAATTACTCCCTTAATTGGTTCCAATTTTAGTTAATCTCAGTCCCAGATAATTACTTTTAGTTTCTTTTTTTTTTTATGTCGAAGTTTACTTCCTTCCTTTACTTCCTTCCTTCTCAGAAACTCTCGCAAGTCTCTTTTTCCACCACGAACGTAGTTTCTCTTTCGAATGAAAACTTTGTTCGCATCCCTAATGCAAAATGCGAGATTTTGCAAGAATAGAATGGAAATTTCTATTTCCTTTTTAAAATTTCTCGGTATCTTCTTTCTCTCAGATCTCAGAGTGCTGTTCCCTGTTTTAAATATGTTCATGACGAGAGGAGTGCAGACGTGGAAAGTTCTCGACGACACACGACAGTTACTCACACATCTTCGTTTGTTTTGCCTGCGAACAGTCATTGGACAACTTTTTATTTTCTCGTTTTCAGTGCACTTTCTTCAAAGGGGAGACTCTATGGATAAAACAGGGACCTGCTTAAACAATTCGAACAATCCCCCCCGCGTCGTTTTCACAAAAGATGACGACGACACGCGTGTTCTTCTTAAAATTTTTGTGAACGCTATCATTATCTAATTTTCAATGACAAACTTGTGTTTGTCTACGAACAGTTATCGAGCAAATATTTGGGGTCTATTTGTTTTTCTGCGTTTTCTTTCAAATTCATTAAAAAAAATTTCCATTTTCCAAAAATGGATAACACATCCTCTTCCAGTTCTTTTTCGATATTACGAGGAAAACGATATTTCCTCTTTTCCGAAATTTTTCTTCCAAATCAACGAAAATTTCCACTTCTCAAAAATCTTTGTATATTCCTCGATGACATCGGCCCACACGCCTTTTCTCTTTCAATTCTTTTTTTGATGTCTTTTTATTATTGGAAATTTTCCGTTCTTTCGTTTTCTCCTTTTTCAACACGTTCTTTTTTATGTATGATCTATTTTTTTTTCTTTTTTGGTTTCCATTGGAGAGACTCTGTGCTTCTCTCTGTTCAGAGGATCCCAAGGACTTGACATTGTTTTTAAAACAACTTTCCTCGTGTCGTTTCAACAAAGGATGATACGAGCAAATTTGTACGAGTGAATTTCTTATATATAAGATATAAAATATCACATTTGTACACATGTACGCCAAAGTATGTCAAATTTGTAAATAAATGTACGACTTCTTTAGATCGTCGCAGCAATCTCAAAAATTTTTATGCTTCTCATACGTAGGATATAAAATATCCAAAGTGTGATTGCTTGTCATATTTGGAGATAAATGTACGACTTTAGTTCGTCTCAAGGGAATCTCGAAAATTTTACGCTTGAGATTCCGGTTCTACGCAATCTCCGTTTCTGCATAATGAGAAGCTCGGGCGGCAATTTCTATTTTCTCAAAACTGCAATTTGCAAATTCTTGAACAATACTATTCTTCCTTTTCCTTCCTCTTCAATATACATCTTTTGTATTTTGTCTGCGAACTGTTGTTGAGTACTTCGTATCTTCTTTCTTCTCTTTTGATGCACACTCTAATATTTCCTCTCTGTGTACAATTGCCTTCCTTCCTTTTGAAATATACATTTTTTTGTGTTTCATGTATCAACGATTATTGGGAACTTTTTGAGTTTCTGCAACTGGAAATTTCACATTGTTGCGTTTACAATTGCTGATTGTTATTTAATTATATAAACTGTTGTATGTAACAAAGGGTTCGCAGGAAAAAGAGGAAACATCAATTTTCACATAATGATCCTTATCACTGATCATGCCACGTTACGAATTTTAAAATATTCTCTTGTAATAATTTACTTTAAATATTACTAATATTTAATATAACTATCGAAAAATTCAAAATATAAATTTTAAAGAAACAAATTTGAAAATTTAGAGAATGAAAAATAAATTTTCTTTATATTTTTCCCGCGGATCCTTCGTTCTGTTTAATTGGAAGATTTCGTTTCTATGATGCTCCTGCGTGTTTTATTAGCTCCTTTGTATTAATCTTTGTATTTTTCTTTTATCAGTCCGTCCTTCTTTTTTAACATTTCGCACGAAAGGTCCCCGTTTCATTAACACTATTTCACTTAGCACATTGCAAATGTACATTTGTTATTCACTTGTGTTTCAATCTGATGTAATATATACGATATATTATATTCATGTCATTATTACATTCATTATATACATTCAATAATAATGTTACTTAGTACATTATTACGGGTTACAATGTGACCAAAACAGCAAGTTTCGTTGCTAATTATACCGTAACGTTATTATTTTGAATTCTCACGTTCAAACCTAACCTAAACCTAACTTAAACCTAACCTAAACCGTGTTTAGTTGCGATGAAAACTGACATTTAGAGCAGGAATGAAATTGATTAGAGGAACAAATGAAACATTATTCAGCTCGATACATATTGAAAATATTGAGATTGGTTGAAAAATATTTTGATTTTGAATAAAGGGTATAAAAGAATATTTTAGTCGTGTTGTGTATCTTGCTTAACTATTCTGTAATCTGTTTTTCTTTTTTTATCAAATAGAGCGAAAGTCTTTTAATTAAGCAATGAAAAATAGTGGCATCTCGGATACTAGAGGCTCCATCGTATTCGATTTGTCTCTGATTTCTTTTTTTCTTCTTTAATCTAGAAATTTCTGCCTTCACCAAGTTCTTTTCAATTCATTCGTCGAATCTATAATCTTAATCAGATCTGCTTTTTCTAAATTCTAAGCATTCTTAATTTTTATCGCGTAATTCCTTTTAATAAAAAAAAAAAAAACTAAGAACTTTCTTCGTTTTCTCCAAATCCTTGCAAATTTTCCATCCACTCTGTCTATGTTACATCGCTTGAATTTGCTTTGTTTTAACAAACTGAACACAGTTCCATTTCGAGATCTCTCGTTTTCTTCGTATCCTTGCGAATTTTCTATATACTAACATTCATTCTACAATTTCGAATTCTTGCAATTGTCTTAATTTTTATGTCAAAAAAAAAAAAAATTTCTAGCGGAAATCTTTACTTTCTCCGCACTCTTGTCGATTTTCCATCTGTTCTATTTTTCACTTCGAAAAAAACAGAAATTGCTGGCAAGTATCTCCAAACTCCGTTTGAATTCCCTATTTTCCTATTGGGAATAGAAACTTTTCCGGATTTTTACGAGTTCTGTGAGAATTTTACGATCCTTGCCAAGTGAATTACAATAAATATTTTCCGAGGCCTCTTCGAATTCCTTCCGCTTTCTGAGGAATAAAGTTTTTTCTTTCTTCAAACTTTATCATTTAAAAAAAAGGAAGAGGAATTCGAAAATCTCCGCTTTCTCTCCAAACTCTTGCGGATTTTCTCTTTTGCGGAGGCTCGCATGCCTCAAAATTTGATTTTCATATCTCCCGCGTTCCTCTGAATTATCGTCGAATTTTCGAGAAACGAAGCAAAAATCTTCGCCTTTTCTAAATTCTTGAATTTTGTATTTTTCAAATTTTTCAAATAGTTTATTTTTAACCATACATGACGATTTGGCAAAAATCGCTGCGTTCTTTAAACTTTCGCACGTTGATCGTTTAAATCCCCATTTTGCGTCCATTTTAAAATAAAAATTTTAAAATAAAAATAGAAATTTGAAAATTTCACTTTCTCCAAACTCAGCAATTCTTAGCAGAGTCTTCTTGCTTCCTCTGAATTCTCCAGTTTTTCATTTTCGCCTCGTTTTTGTCGACGGTAAGTTTTCTCCAAATTCTTCCAAATGCTGTGTACATTATATGTGTAATTCCTCAACTTTTTCGAAGAACCTTTCCGCGAATTCATGAATTTGCTCCAGATTCAAATTTTCCCTCTCCCCTTCCAGGAAGTTTCGACAGAAATCCCCGTTTTTTTAAACTTGCGCAAATGTTTTCTCCTTCACTTTAGTTTCTCAAGGCTTTGGCGAATTTCGCCGTCTTTCGAAAAAATAAAAGAAATCTCTGCTGTTCCGTTTTAAACTCGCGCGAGTCATTCGTTCTGTTGTTTTGTTCATTTTGAAAATAGGTTTTGCTCGTTACAAATAAATAGTTTTAGTTTATTTAATAGAGCTAGAGAAATTTTATACTCGATATAATTTTTGAACGCTTTTTGTTAAATCTATCTAAATTTTGAATTATTTTTATTTATTTATTGAATTATTTTTGAATTATTTTTATACTCGATCTAATTTTTGAATGCTTTTTGTTAAATCTATCTAAATTTTTGAATTATTGAATTTTATTGAATTATTTCGAGCAGAGCTCGATTGATTTTCTAAATATTACTTTATAATAGGTTTATTAATAATAATAATAATTTATCTTCTCGTCGAACAACGCTAACATTCTCCTAATCGTTTCAGTATATCTTTGTAATTTATATGGAATTCTTTCTAACGTAGTGTTCGCGTTATTCCGATTCCATTGAAAATTCAAACTCAAATAAATATCGTGGAATACGTTAAAATGTAATCCAACGATCTTAGAGTGTATTGTAGAATCTAATCTTTTATGCATAAAGTCGCCCGCCCACGGAGTAAAATTTATCATTCTACGGTTATTTACTGCTGTCGCATTATGATAATGCGATCGTCATTATATTTAACTTTAAGCATCGATCGACTGCTACGACGTTACAATTGAAAGACACAGCAGAATTGAATAGTTAATCATAAATTTCCGGGAAGTTTATTTAATTATTAAAATTTATTTCCTACTTTTCCAACGCATGGTATTCTATTTCGTCTCAATCAAATGAAATCACTCGAAATATGTATTTTTTATTGTATCAAAAAACTTGTCAGGATGAAATTGCATTCGTTTCAAATTTCGAAGGCTCCATTTTTAGCCGAAAGAAGAAATTATTTTGTTTTTTAAATGAAAGTTATTATTACGTAGTTTATCGTCGATAAGAAACTTTTACGAATTTCCTAAAAAATTTCCTAATTGTCATCTTCTCTTTCAAGAAACTTCTTTCTAAATATTAAGGCCATTTTTAAATGAGTTCAAGGTCATTGATCTACTATTGTTCCTGTTACAAATTTCCTAAAATTTGTATAACTCTCTCTTTCAACAAATACACAATATGTATTATTTCATGTCGTTTATTACGGGAAATTCATTCAGAAATCTCTGTTATCTCGAAGCTCCATCAAATCAATCTAACAAATCGCTTCGTCGAAATTTACTGAAAAATCTCTGCTCTCTCGAAACTCTCCGACAAAATCTTCGCGAGAAATTCGCTCGGAAACCACCGCTGGTTCCTTGAAATTCCGACGTTGGAATTTCGTTGATCTCCTGCTTCACCTTTTGTACGCGTTTTCACTTGCAAAACTATAGTTTATTTCATTTTCTTACATACACGCGTTCACGTTGAAGGGAAGGAAAACAAGTGATCGAACGCCTCTTGCGGGCATTCGAAAAAGCTGCGAATGGACACTTTCACGGCGGGTTGTCACACCGTGCACGCATGATTCCGCCCGAGAATACGTAATAATAATGATTACGTAGTTTGAAATATATCGATAACTTTTAACTTTATAATTATAATTAAGAAATTTGATATTGTTGAGATAGTATTTGATGTCGATAATGTTAGATTGTGTAACGAGTTCGTTCGCATCATCTCGATCCTCCCTTTTTTTTTCTAAATTTCGAAGTTTCGTTAAAGAACTATTTTCTAAAGAACATCTTTTATTGAGTATTGAAATGATTAATATTTCAACGTTAATAAATATTTCGAATCATAAATCCAATATTTCCTCCAGTGACAAATCATTTTAAGTATACTAAATCATGATATTTTATATTAATATAAATATAATTTGCAATTATTTATATATCATGTAATACTAATATTTCTCAGTATTTTAAATATTAATATGTATTTCCAATTTCATAATATTTATCCATACTGTTTCTTTATTCTGAGTCACTCTATAATTATACAATAATAATAATAATAATAAAATTTATAGTAAAATTTATACACATTGTATTTTATTCCATTTTTCTGCACAACACTTTTTTCATAGACCTATCTCTCTTTGTATTGAAATTAACATAATACAAAGTCTCAATATCCTGAAAAACGCAACACCGAGTGGCGAACGAATCTATTACACGATATTATCGACTAAAATAATGTAAATTTCTAGTTTACCGGCTTCTTCCAATTTTGGTTATTTCGCTGTCGTTTTCTTTGACAAAAATTTCATTTTGTCACTAGAACAAGAAATCAGTCGTGAGAGGTCGAAAAAGTTGTATAATTCTTGCTGCTTTTTTCTTTTTCTTTTCCAAAAAAAGTAGCCAAAATTGGGAAAAGTCATTAGACTAGACTAGACTAGACTAGACTAGACTAAATCTAAAATAATAATAAACCCTAAAATAATAAAAGTAACAGAATTAATTCTGATAAATTGATTCTTTGCGCATAATTACTAAAAAACAAAAATCGTTTCAAAAATTGACGTGCACGTGATGAAAGACCCGTCGAGAAAGCGCGTGCAACACAACCACAGGTGTGTCAACCGTTTAACGAGACCCCGGACCCTAGAACGAGGGTCCGGGATGCTCGACACGATAAAACGATCTTTCTTACTTTGGCTTTTAAATCACTCTCGACAGCACCAGGATCGAGGACAGCGCGGTGATCGCCAGGGAGTTGGCCAGATCTCCTGTGCCCGCGGACACGCTCGACGCTATCGCGCTATTACAGACTTCCGGGGCTGGATCTGAAACCGAAAGAGAGAGTCGAAGGTTAGAGAGACGTTAAGACGTGATTTGGAACGGCTCTATTCTTGATCTCTGTTAGATCTCGTTAGAACGAGAGGCGTTAGAACAGAATGGAACAAGATATCCTGGTTGGCCATTTAGGGGAGAACACTCATGTGAACTTTCATTGTGGTGCCTACTATCGATATCTCGAGGGTGATTAATGCGACATATTGAATGTCTTACTTAAGAGACGAGTAGAATAATCTAACAGTAGCTTCTCTCTCACACGTCCCTGTGCATATTCCTGTATGTAAATAGTGTCAAGGCCAACCAAGCATGCGCTATTTATGACACGGACGTGCCTCAGAATTAGCTTGTTACATTACACATCTACACACGTCACTCACGTTCACATAGTTTACAACCATGATCAGTTAGTTTCGAGTTTGCGAGGAGTTTCCTCCCTCCTCGCACGATTAGCGATTAATCGTGTCACGAACCAAAAGTAATAGTAACCTAAACCTAACCAAAAGTAAGCGCAGACGACTGGATGATTTCCAAAAAATAACTCATTAGAGTCCCTCTGGATGATATTTGCCATCAGTCTCGTGATGATCTTAACACTTAACCACTTGCGCTGGCAACTGATTGCGGACCGTAACGAGTGACCAAACCGTATACATACATACGTAATAATTCGTCGCTTTCTTTTTCTTTCGAACTCGTCGGTACGATATCACTGAGTAAAAATTATTAAAAAGTAATAAACTTATTATTTGTTTTGCCTGGGTTACGTTCAAATATATTTGAAACTGAGAAAATGTTGCAATTTGGAACAAAAAATTCTCGACGTGCGTGGCACGTCATTCCAGCATAAAAGGTTAATCTGCGGACAAGTAACCAGTAAATTAGGCAGCTTTTCATGCTTAACCCCTTAACCTACACGTTGCGTTCCAACAGTCTGGGCTCAAAACGTAAACAGGATCGCGCAGCCTTCGGGCCACTCGACGGCTCGGCAAGTCGGTCCTAAGTTGCACTAAACGCGCACGACTTACGGAACGTAGGATGCATGTATAGGATACAACTGGTTTAATTTCGTGGAATATTTGATAAGTAATTACAACCTAATGTAATAATTGTGGTAAATATACCACAAAAGGTTTATTATCAATCACTAAAATATAACATAAATCAATAACATTTATTTGCAATTCCTGAATAAATTAACAATTCACGTAATTAGCATTTATAAATAAATCAAGAACAAAAAATTAATAATCTTCAATAGTATGATATTGTTCGAAACACACTGGTACATGTAATGGAACTTTGCACCTCTTGCACTCCCACGTTGTTTCACTACATTTTTTATTTTTCCTGCAAACTTTACAAGGTCTTGATGGCCTTAATTTTGATACTGTTGGGTCAATATGTTTAGGAAAATGAGCCCAATGTTTCGCGTGCAGTCTCTCTGATATATTTTCGTACGAAAATTGTTCTCGTTCTTTATAATCTGGTTTTGGCATATTCTTCAGTAATGATTCGGCTATCTCGATCTTATAATCAACGTAACTTTGTTTTTTTCCGTTATTTAGTTTGTTGAATAAAATGTACGAATTGAAAAGACCAATATCGAACAGATAAAAGAAAATTTTTCGATATCCTTTCATATATTTCCTCATGCTAGTATTTGATCTTGTCGATCAATTCGAATCATTCCCTTGTTATACTCAATAACACAATTTGGTTTCGAAGTACGATTGGATCCTTATATAGTTATTTCTGCTGTTTCGTGTTTTGTCGTCATAATAAGAACATCTCGCTTATCTTTTCATTTTACAGCGAGTATTCGATTGCAGCTTCTCATTGTGTATTCCCCCCTTTTTAATTTTACTTTACAGAAATCTTTTGGCATATTCTTTCTACTCGCACGTACTGAGCCAATGACATTTGTTTTATAATTGGACGATAGTGTCATAAATAATTTTGGCGAAGGGTACCAATTATCTATGTATAAAGTGTGACCTCTGTGCAACACTGACTGTGATAATTCTTTGACAACATTTTCAGAAGCGCTATCATCACAATTTATTTTATCATGGCCTGTATATATTTTAAAGTCATAGCAATAACCTGAATCTGACTCACATAATTTGTAAAATTTAATACCAAATCTTGCCCTTTTTGATGGATTTTCCAACATCTGCTAGCTGCACTTCTCTAATATTTAAGAAAAAATATTTCGTCGTGGAAACGTGACCAAGAATAACATGAAACTGATTATGATACAAAAAGGTAGTAAGAATCTATCACGAGCCTGGTCTGTGCTGTTTGTAGTGGGGCAAATTACAAATCGCGACCGTCGCACGACGGGCCATGCCCGTAGTAATACGTTTTGGCCCAAACACAAGAGTACGAGTCTCACACGTATCCATAGATTAAGGGATTAAGAAAGAACTTGAAAACTAAAAAATTTAAAAACGTTGTATTATAAGCCCGATTAAGTATTAACATGTCCCTTGCTTTATGATTTAATCTCTTCTTCGGAGTCTTTTCGAAAGTCTTCCGAAGAGAAGAGTCCACTCAGTGATTCAGACACACGATACAGTAGGATCCAGTGATCGAAAGTTCTCAATTGTAGTCAATTCGTAGTCAGTTAGAATTAGTTTAGTTTAACAGTTTCGGACAGAATTAACCATCTTCTCTGGAGGCGATAGAATTACTAAGCTACTTTCCACGACAAAATTGTAGTGGGTCAACAACAGTCGGTGCAAATTAGTCCGGCGATCGATTATTATTAACAACTGTGTTCGCGGAACGTAGAAGAAATTTTCGTATAGTTTCGATATTTGTAGAATTCGACTAGTTTTTCAACGTGCTAAAAATGGCGGAGTTTGGAAACCGTTGATTCTAGCTAGTGTCCGATCCGCTTCCACCAAGCGGAGAGAATCGATCGATCACTGGCAAGCTACTACTCACGCGATTCTGGCTCGCGTCGAGTCGTATCTCAATCGCGGCGCGTGCATCCGAATGCTCGAAAAGCATCGTGCAGAGACAGAACGCGTCCTGACAATCGATCGACTGACTGTATCCTCGTTGAACTGTAGTCTGGCGATCGGACGATGCTATCAATGGAGTGTAAGTCATCGAACAAGGGCCATAGAAGCTTCGGTGCACAATGGAGTCATTGATTAGCCGAACCGTAGCCCCGTCTCCGCGATATTCTCTAATTCTATCGCCGTTGGACGATTATTCAGCTCCTGTCCGCTTCGGTGTTCCTTTTCGAAATAGCGATTTATTGTCGTTTAATGATTGTACGACAGTTGCGTAGTTTTCTAGGAAATGTGCCAGCGATGTTAACGCGTGTAATTGTGTATTATAATAATATATACGAATTATATATTTAGTGTTTAAAAGGCCTTCATTTCACTAACAAAGATATTTACACGAATAACGATTATAACAATAATAGTAATAACAATGATTGTTCGCGCGCGAAGTAGCGAACCGAGATCGTGTTTAGTAATAATGGACTGGATAGCCTTTCGCGCGCGTTGATGGTTGGGGGCTTGTCCCCTCGTGGTAACTTTATCGCAAGAGAGTAACTTTATTTGTCGGAAGTCAAAATGATTTTAACTTGTAAGCCGAAGGAATGCACGAAAGCTCTCTCGTGGGGCACGAATGGCCAGGTATTCGTCGCCGACTTCGGTGACCTTGCTGGCACATGTTTTTCACGTGTTCGGGAAAGTTAATATCGTGCTTCAATCCACGATCGAGGGCTTTGTCCAGTTGGAATAAAGACCCAACATCTGGCCATAGTTTTATGACGATGTAGGCCTGTTCAAGGTCCTTAAACCAATAAATCTGCCCGGACGGGCCCGCACCTAGACCGTAGGCATTGTATCACGGAAACTCTTCCGAACATACCGCCCACCTTGAACGCCTCGCGTTCGAAACTAAATACAAAAGTGCATTATTTACAGATTACAATTGATTGTTACAAATAGATGACGCAAGGACGAGTCGCGCGGCATAAGCAAATGTAATTCTAATATGCACACGCTTAGCATGAGTTCATTAGTTTTCTGCGTGTCCTCCTCCTTCGTCCACCGGTAGGACGCACTCTCCGGCCGTTGGACGCTTCACCAATCCATCGGCTGCTCCGACGGACACGACCCGGGCGATGCCATCCTCCCCTTGGTGAAGAGCCACGTTGCGGCTGAGTTTCCATCGCAATGGTGGCAGCCGTTCGCTCTTCGGCACCATCATGGTGCTTACGCCAAATTGCTTAGAAGTAGATGACCTCCGTTTGTGCGGCTGCTGCAGTTGAGGTAGATGGTCGACCTGCCACCGCTTCCAGGAATGCTGCCTTTCGTTTTCATTCCGCGTCCCGACGGAGCCAGTGCTGTTATCAGAGTAAGGGTCGTTGTCTTCGTTGCGCGCACGCAAATTCCTATCTGCGATTGGCTGGCTCGTCACGTCGGTGGCGTTCCGATTGGAGTCCGTCGACTCCTTGATGTGCCTGTCGTCGAGCACGTTCGACACCTTGTCAAATTGTTGAGCTTTGTCGTTACAAGCTTCAGTTTTATCGTCGTCCTTGTAAAAGGAGTAAGAGAGATTCTTGACTGAGCTCGTGGTAACGTCGTCAATAGCATTGACGTTGGTCTCTGGACCTAATTCGGAGTAATCGCAGTGAGTATCGCTGTTCTTCGTTTTCCTTGACGTAGCGATGTCATTCTGAGCGTACTGCTCGTTTTTCGTCCAGATCTTCTCGATGCTCTGCGGTGTGGACGGAGAATTCTCGCACTTCAGATCGCTCCCAAATTCCTCTCTTGAGATGGAGCCGTTGATGCTTGAGCTCAGGCTTTTCCAGTTCCGCATGCAGCTAAGCTGGAAGCCGGACTGCCTTGAGTCGCAGGCAGAGATCTGCCCGTTGCCATACGCGGCGCCGACGAACTTCTCGCTCGTGCCGTTAAAATTTAACGATGTCCGCGGAATGAGTTCCGTCATGTTCGCTTCGTTGTTTGCGTGCAGGTCGTGCACCCCGATCGAGTGATCCAACGATGCGACTGTCTTCATGCTTGTCAGTCTGCAGACGTGCGAGCTGTCCGATGTCGGCAACTTCTTTCTCTTCGGCGAGTTCAAATTGAGGCAGGAGCAACTCGCGTTCTCCAGCGCAACCTCGTCCTCCAGACAGTGCCCCTCCTGTTGGTTCTCGGTCGCGAACGTCTGTTTCTCCTCGGGGCTCACGTCGTACAGACTCGCGCTCTCCGGCGAGGTCACCGCGCGGATTCCTGAGTCGTGCTGTTCGGAGATCACATTCCGGAGCTCACCGTCGAGTAGCAGGCCCGACGATATTTTGTCAACCTCGAATTTCAGTCTCTTCGAGTTGAAGTCAGGCAACGAGTTCTGAACGTGAGCCGTCTCGGTGGTCACATTGTCCTCGTGCGAGGTTTGGTTCAGCAGGTACTGCGTCTGAGGGATCTCGATGCTGTCAGAGCTACCGAGTATCTCGAAGTCAGACGTGATGTACTTATCCTGCTGCTGCTGCTTGCCGTAGTTGGCAGCGAGGAAGCCACCAGCGTCGTAGTGGTCGCGTGCTTCCTGAGAGATCATCGTGGTCCTGGAGGCGAAAGGCGTGGACGGGTCGTCTCGGGGGGTACTAAACTCGGATAGTTTCTGCGCTACGCCGAGCTCCAATATTGGCGGTGTACTACCGCCAACGAAACCGGTGTAAGCGATACCGTGTGACGAACTGGACGCGTTTCGTTGATCGTCACTGTCATCGAGATTGTCGTCGGATCTCTAGTGTAACCACCACGGAGGAAAGCGGTTGTGTCGATGGACGTGATGGTGTCTTGGACGCCGCGTGTTACCTCAACGCCGGCGTTGCAGTCTCGTCCTTGCTCTTGACTCCTTCCTCCCTTTCTTCAACATCTCGGATAGTCTTGTGAGCGTCGTTGTTGATCAGCAACTCGCCGTCGCTCAGATTAGTGGGTAGGTCAGTAAGCAAGTCGAGTTTACCACCGTTTAAACCAGCATTGCCATCGAGCGTGGGCGACAAGAAGTTACGCTTCGCTGGTGGAACCTCGTTGGATGGACAGCACCGCGTTGCCGTTGCTGTTGCCGATGATGTCGGTTGTTCAGCTTGTTGTATTCGTCATCATCGTTCTCGTAGTGCCCGGGAAGTAATTCCCAGGCAGTCTCGAAACTGCTGCCGGCGACTGGGAGTCTCTTGATAGCACGAGCGGTTTCGTCCTTTACCGCTGACATTAGGTAAAAGTAACGATGAAGGTTGCTTAAAGACGCGTTCCGAGTTATCAGGGACTCGAAGCTGTCGCGAAAGCGGCCCTATTCCCCTCGGTAACCTTGAAATTGGGGTAAAGGCGTTTTCGGAAATGGCTGATGACGCGAGCGTGACTTGTAGGCAATGCGCGCTGTTCGAAGTCTCTGAAGCTTGCGACTCCGTATTCGTTGCCGAATCGCGCCTGTCAACCGGTAATACGTGTCTTCAAACTCGACATAGCACCGTTCATGAGATTCTTCGTCCGCGGTGCCCGCAACGATTGCAATTATGCGGCCCTGAATCGCTTCGAATCGTTGCGGCAGGGTGCGGCAATCGTCGAGTCGCTCCTGAAGAGAATCGATCGACTCGGTTTCTCCTCGCGTATCATAGAAGGTCTGTAGTCGCGTTAGGTCCGCCTTGACGCAGCCGCGTTCCTTCATCAGATGCTGGAGCTCAGAACTACCGGTCTGTTCCATTCTTCTTCTCCCGCACAAGTCAGACAATGAATGAGATTCGACTCACCGTGGGAAGGTAGCAATGGGTACGCTGGTCTTGTGATCCGTGTGACCAGCGGAGAATCTTTAATTCCGAGCCTTGAATGTGCAGTCGTCCTTCCTGGAGTGGCTGCCCTGGAGATTGCTCTCTGCGACGTTCGATCGTGGCCTGTCCGCGATTGTATTCTCTCGACCGCCAGCAAACGGATGCTACAGAACCCGTGGTTTGCTTTTGCGGTACTATCACGAGTAGGGTGTACTTCGCAAAATCCAAACCGATCCGTATATCCGGCTCGAAGGACCAATGTTCGCGCGCGAAGTAGCGAACCGAGATCGTGTTTAGTAATAATGGACTGGATAGCCTTTCGCGCGCGTTGATGGTTGCTTGGGGGCTTGTCCCCTCGTGGTAACTTTATCGCAAGAGAGTAACTTTATTTGTCGGAAGTCAAAATGATTCTAACTTGTAAGCCGAAGGAATGCACGAAAGCTCTTTCGCTTCCCCTTCCTTCGGCTTCGGACGATCGCGGGTCCAGGGTGGGGTACGAATGGCCAGGTATTCGTCGCCGACTTCGGTGAAACATGTGACCTTCCTGGCACATGTTTTTCACGTGTTCGGGAAAGTTAATACCGTGCTTCAATCCACGGTCGAGGCCTTTGTCCGGTTGAAACAAAGACCCAACATCTGGCCATAGTTTTATGGCGATGTAGGCCTGCTAAAGGTCCTCAAATCAATAAATCTGCCCGGACGGGCCCGCACCAAGACCGTAGGCATTGTATCACGGAAACTCTCCCGAACATACCGCCCACCTTGAACGCAATGGTGGCAGCCGTTCGCTCTTCGGCACCACCATGGTGCCTACGCCAAATCGCTTGGAAGTGGATGATTTCCGCTTGTGCAGCTGCTGCAGTTGAGCTTCGTTGTTTGCGGGCAGGTCGTGCACCCCGATCGAGTGATCCAATGATGCGACTGTCCTCATGCTTGTCAGTCTCTTGGAGTTGAAGTCAGTCAACGGGTTTTGAACGTGAGCCGTCTCGGTGGTCACGTTGTTCTCGTGCGAGGTTCGGTTCAGCAGGTGCTGCGTCTGAGGGATCTCGATGCTGTCAGAGCCACCGAGTATCTCGATGTCAGACGTGATGTACTTATCCTGGATGCCGCGTGTTTCCTCAACGCCGGCCTTCGCAGTCTCGTTCTTGATCTCGACTTCTTCCTCCCGTTCTTCGACATCTCGGCTAGTCTTGTGAGTGTCGTCGTTGATCAGCAACTCGCCGTCGCTCAGATTAGGGGGTAGGTCAGTAAGCAGGTCGAGCTTACCACCGTTTAAACCAGCATCGCCCTCGAGCGTGGGCGACAAGAAGTTACGCTTCGCTGGTGGAACCTCGTCAGTTCGATGGACATCATCGCGTTGCCGTTGCTGGTGCCGGTGATGTCGGTTGTTCAGCTTGTTATATGCGTAATCGTCGTCTTCGTAGCGCTCGCGTAGTACTTCCAAGGCAGTCTCGAAACTGCTGTCGGCGAAGTACTTGATAGCGCGAGCGGCTTCGCCCTTTACAACGGATCTTAGGTAATGAAATCGATCGATATTGGTTAGCGACTCGTTCCGATTCACCAGGGAGTCGAAGGTGTCGCGAAAGGAGATCCATTCCCCCAGGGAGCCGTGAAATTCGGGCAGCGAGATGGTACTCAATCTAGTTTGAGGGAGTTTGTCGTAGGTGACCGGGGGCGCGGCCACTGCTTGTTGGGGTTGCGCGTTCTTCGAGGCCGCTAGAGCTTCCAAACTCTTTATTCGAGTCTGAAGCGCGCCAATCACGCGGTCGTGCGTGTCTTCGAATTCATCCCTGTCGCGTTTATGAAGGTCTACGTCATCGGAATCCGTGAGGGCGTCGATTATGCGGTAATGAATCGCCTCATATCGTGACAGTAGGTCACGGTTCCGATCGAGCCTCATTTGAAGGATGATAATCGACTCGGTTTCTCCTCGCGTCTCGTAGAACGTCTGTAATCGCGTTAGGTCCGCCTTGACGCGGCCGCGCTTCTTTATCAGTTGCCGGAGCTCAGAACTACCGGTCTGTTCCATGCTTCTTCTCACGCGTAAGTCAAACAATGAATGAGACTTGACTCACCGTGGGAAGGTAGTAATGGGTACGGATACGCTGGCCTTGTGATCTGTGTGACCAGCGGAGAATCTTCAATTCCGTGCCTTAAATGTGCAGCCGTCCTTCCTGGAGTGGCTGTCCTGGAGATTGCTCTCTGCGACGTTCGATCGTGGCCTGTCCGCCCTGGTGGCCTGTCCGCGATCGTATCCTCTTCGATCGTGGCCTGTCCGCGATCGTATCCTCTTGGCTGATCTCGTCCGCTAGTAACGGATGCTCCGGAACCCGTGGTTTGCCTTGCGGTACTGTCACGAGTAGGGTGTACTTCGCAACATCCAAACCGATCCGTGCATCCGGCTCGAAGGACCAATGTTCGCGCGCGAAGTAGCGAACCGAGATCGTGATTGGTGAAAGTGGACTGTATAACCTTTCGCACGCGTTGATGGTTGGGGGCTTGTCCCCTCGTAGTAACTTAGGCGCCGGAGAGCCGACTTGATGGCTCGGAAGTCGTCTTGATTCTAAATAGGAAGCCGAAGGAAAGCACGAAAGCTCTCTCACTTCCCGTTCCTTCGGCTTCGGACGATCGCGGGTCCAAGGTGGGGTACGAATGGCCAGGTATTCGTCGCCGACTTCGGTGATCTTCCTGGCACATGTTTTTCACGTGTTCGGGAAAGTTAATACCGTGCTTCAATCCACGGTCGAGGGCTTTGTCCGGTTGAAACAAAGACCCAACATCTGGACATAGTTTTGTGGCGATGTAGGCCTGCTAAAGGTCCTCAAACCAATAAATCTGCCCTGACGGGCCCGCACCAAGACCGTAGGCATTGTATCACTCTCCCGAACAACATGATAAAATGATGTGATAATAATACGAATATGAATATATATATGAATTTATGATTCCAATATAAAGGATGGCGCATCTTTTTTTTCTAATTGACTTCAGAACTTCAAACAAGGCAAGGTATTATTTTTATTCCAGCTAGCTACTATTTTGTTCATCGCTGCACTATTTTGTCCCGACACTAATACGCGAAATTTTAAGCTTGTCCAACGGCGTAACTTATCGTGTCTCACGCCACGTACAATCGATCTAGGATTTCCATTTGTTAACTTTGCTCCAAAATTATGAGCGCGGAACGCATATTTTTTTTCCCAGCAGAATTAAAATTTTTCTTCTTCCTTGAAGTCAAAACCAAAAGATGGCACGGTTGTTTGTTAGCTTGGAAAACTCGTTAAAATAGCTGAAATAAAAGATTTTATAAAACTGAGAGTCATATTATAACCAAAGTGTTGTAAAATTTCTGATCAAAATACTATAATCAAATGGCACAAAATTTACTTTTATACAGACCTATCTCTTATATCTTTTTACTTCTGTATTTTATGTAGCACTTATTTTATCATCATATACTCAATTTATCTCTTCGTTTCTGTTTCCATAAAGTTTGGAATTTCTTGTTGGATGTTCTATCGATTCCTTTTTCTGGTGTTTTTTTTGTAGCATAAAACAAGTAAACATAAAAGATGTATCTCTGAGCGAAGAAATTTTGCTATTAATTTCTTTCTTTTGGGGAAAAGAAAAGTGGCGACGAACATGATAGATATGTAATATATAATACCTCCTTTCACTACAGAGGGAGTGGTGTGTATTTCCTTTTCGCTACTTGGAGAAGAAGTTTCCTTCTCTCTAAGATGTTTGAACATCTTTTTCTTCGAGAAAGAAGACTTCAACCCAACCACTTTCTTTTTTTGTTTATAATACCGCTAGAATAGGGCTGGTCGGGTTCACCACTCATCCCCTAGCGGTATCATAAACAAAAGGGCCCGCTGCTTTGCTTAACACGTTGAGCCCCGCGCCAATTTTGCTGCGCTTTCCGTTCAGCCCGCAGCGTCCGAGCGCTTGAGCGATCTTTGAGACTGCTAAAATAAACAGAGAAATATGAACGTAAAACACGTTCCAAGTCCAAAAGCGTATAAAAGACAAGCCTATTGAAAAAAGAAATGTTCACCAATTACAAAAGAAAGAAGGAGATGTTCACAAAATCCGAAGATATTGTTCGGGATGTTACAAGAATAATTCAACGATATACAGCTAGCAAGATAGCTAGAAATTTGACTAAAAAGTCGTCACATTTTGTAATACATGCGAAAACAAACCATATTTTTGTTTAGAATGTTTCAATAAATTTCATTGAAATTGCTACATTTATTTTCTAACTTTGTTACTGTAGATCCCAGTGACCGACGCTCTCCAAACGAAAAGTCGACTGTAGGTCCCAGTGACCGACGCTTTCCAAACGAAAAATCGACTGTTGGTCCGCAGGGACCGATGCGGTCCAGACAGAAAGTTCAGTGTCGGTCCCCAGGGACCGACGCGGGGCTCAACGTGTTAATCGAAGATCGCTGGGACTTCGACGGTAGGCGCACAGCTACTTGCGGCGATTTGAACAATTTGTTCAAATTTTTATTCAAATCTGTTTCTTTTACGATTTTTTCAAGATATGAAATAATATGAATATTAATATTAAATATATCATTATTATATTTATCCAAGATTTATAGACTGAAACAATATTCGATTCCACACGCAAGGTATCTAATATAACTAAAAGACCTTGATCTCGATCTTTTCAACGATCCCCAGTCTCTTAATACAAAATATAAAATACATCCTCTTTCGCACAGACATGATATAACGTTGTATCATTTACATTTACATGTTCATTGTTACTTTATTGTTGTAATTTTCGTTCACATTATTTCCTTAGTGAATTTAACAAATAAATAGTAATTACCAATTACATAACAATAATTATTAGAAAATTTTCGAATTTTTTTAACATTATTTCTCTTTTTCACTTGCCTGTAATAAAAAGTATTCATCGATTCAGTTCTGCACGATCAGTTCTCCGCAATCAAAATTTTTCCCCGACATTTTTTACTCTCGACAAGATTATCTCTTTCTCACTCATCACTGCCACTTGTTAATCATACTATCGTTACTTCTCCGTTATCTTTGCAACATTTTTCAAATGACGGATCAAGACCTACAAACTCCTACGCAACGAACGCGCGGCTACGATTTCAATAGCTATTGATATACGACCTCGTATCGCGCGACATACGACCGAAAAATATACAGAAAAAACGATGTAAATATTGTACATACGTGTCTCCGATGACAAGAGAGACAAGTGGCAAAATATTTCATCTACATGGTGTTCTGTTTACGAACAGTGTAAATTGAGTAAATAATTTACAATGCAAATAATACACGAAGGATTGTACAAAGTTAGAGAAAAGAAAAAGAATGTTCCTATAAAAGTTATTTGGCGTATCGCGTGGACTTTTGTAGCTTGAGTAGAGTCGCTTAATTTTGGATGCAGCGATCGATTCGTCCGAGCGTTCTTTATAAACTAAATTTTTATGAACCTATTTTTGTGTCGAAAAACTGTCGTCTTGGAAAGTGTGCTTTCATTTTAATTTTGATTTAAAATTTAATTTCCTTGTCTTTTGTAGATAAAATTAAAATGGTTTGTATTATGTTATTACACAGTGGTTTCGCAAAATTAAGGAAAAATGTTTCTTCGATATAAATAAGACGATACTTTTTTTTTTAACAGAAAATATTTAGACGAATCGATTACTACAATTATAATTTCACCTTGAAATTATCCTCCACTAATTCTTTCGAAAAATGAAATAATTTTTGTACGAACATTCTTCTGCGTAATTCAGTCCTTCGTGAAATGTTCCCATTTTGCAAGCACGATGTTACAGAACACCCTGTATATTTAAAGTTACGCGTTTGGTTGACATTCATCGAAAGAGAGACCGAAAAAGTATTACAGTCCTATATCAGAATAAAATGAACTATAATACATAGTACTGATTTACTGTATTTCCAAAGAATTTAACACAAAGACTGGAAATTCAGAAATTACACAAAGTGAAAGAAATTTAAGCGAAATTTCAACAAACGAAAAGTACCTTTTTACATATTGAAATACATCAGAAAACACAAAATCCTGTTAATATTTTTGTACTTATTTTGAGCAGCATGCAAAGAAATATTTCAAAAGATTCTTTAATTTAATTACCGTGTCGATACTTTTTCAATTCGCTGTATTTCAGGATTGCAAGTGAGTTGATATTATTTTCAAGAGAAACGTTGAAACTCATATTGCTAATTTCATTCGTAATAACCTGATATTTAGTCTGTATTATATTTTGCACTATATTATTATTTATACTCCGTATTATACTATTATTGATTATTTACTTTTATACATTCCATATTGTATTCTATACTATCATTTATTATTTATACTCATATTTATATATATCATTATATTAGTACTTAGAAATACTTTCATTTACACTCTATATTATTCATTATTTGTATTTCATTATCATATTTAGTATTTATACTTTTATTTGCATTATACTTATTCTTTTATCACTATTTATACTCTTATTCTTATTCACACTCTGCGTACTATCGTACAGCTACTTATCATTTATACTTTCTCATCAAATTTACATCATCGCATTATTATTCGTACTTTATACTTCGTCGTACGAACTTCCTGCTTCCTGTTAAACTTCGCAACACCACCGACGCAGCTCGCTTCGCAGCCAGTTCGCCGCCCCCCGTTCATCAAAATCCGCTCCTTTGTAACAAAGAAAAAAAAAGAAAAGACCAATCGGTCAACAGAGAACGGACGAAAATTGGTGACGGACCGCAGAAGGCTCGGTGAAAGTCGCAATTCCCAGATTAATATCGGAAAACTGGAATGCAGAGGGGTCTCTTCTTGCTCGAAGAGGAGGAGACAGAGTTAGTCGTCTGACCACGAAATAACGAGTCCATCGTGGGGACGTTTGCATCGATCGACGAGCCTAAAGTATCGATCAGCGCAGGATACGATTCCATCGAGTGATCGTCCTCTCACTCTGGTTGAATTCGGTGGAAGCAGCCTTAATGCCTGTTTAACTTCCGTTAAACTGGCGAAACTTGACTAATGGGACGCTTACGCACGTTGCAGTTGCCTCGTCCAAATTGCCACCATGCTGGTTTCTTTTAATAAAAACTGCTGGGGGATCGTGGAACCCACGGTAGGAATGTTCACGCATTACGCGAATCAGTTAGATGCTATTGTTGGTTACACGCAGGATGGTGCTCGGTGGTTCAACGCATCGTGATTATTTGAAGACTGTGGAATTTCTGACGAGTGAAGAATCTCAGACTATTTGGGGTAAAAGTCCTTAATTCGAAGGATTAAGAAGAATGAAGTTGTTTGTTCAACGCATCGTCACTTGAAGATTTTGGAATTTCTGACGAGTGAAGAATCTCAGACTATTTGAACGTTTGAAGGGTTAAGAAGAGGTTGAAATTATACTCTGTCTGCTTTTTCTTCGCATGTTGAAATGATAACTGTAACGCTTTTATTGAAATAAGACAGAATTTGATATATATTTGTCTAATTTATTGTACGGAGTTTTAATTTCTGACGAGTGCAGTAATTATGGAGCAAATATTCAAATATTAAATAAGAAAAATGATAAATACATTTTGGCCCTATATTGCAAGCAGTATTTGATGTATTTCAAGTAAAAAGTATTGAAAATAATAAGTGAAAAAATACTTTTATTGAAATAAAGTAGAATTAATAATATATTACACAAAGTTTGAATTTCTGATGAATAAATACTCAAAGAGTTGATAACAAATATACTAAAATAATATACTTTGGCCCACTTGTTTCAAAATATTTATTGCAAGCAGTCTTGGCTGTACTTCAAGTAAAAAATATTGGACACAATATTTTATTGAAATCAGATGGTATGTAAAAATTGATTTTATTTGATCATATGTGTGACAAGTATAATGTGTGAAAATATTTATTTGAAACGTAATGGGAATTATTCGTTGAAATAATAATTGTTTAAGAAAGAATTATTTGAGATAATATATAAACTACGTATAGTTGTTGAGTATTTAATTAGCATTCTTCGTCACATGTACAAGAGAAATATTTATTTCAAATAATTATTTGAAGTTCATCACGAAAAATTGAGTGTACTTGTAAAATCAAACAATATTTCATCGAATATAAAGATGAATAATTATTTCATATATAAGTATGTAAAGTATATAATGTACATATTGTAAATCAATATCAAGAATTATAATTATTTCGAATTGAACAATGTAACATAATAACTGTAGGTTTCGAGTTCGTCGTTGAAAATTGTATAACTGAAATGAGTGAATGTACTTGTACAAAATCAAATAATATTTCAACCAATACGAAGATGAACAATTATTTCGAATTGAACAATGTAACACTGTATAAAATTTCTATAAATATTGTTTAAACTATTTTTCAAATACTATTTCATCCAGTAGATTGTGCATTTATAGATATGTAACTAGGTTTCATTGAAATATTATAGTGAGCGTTTCACTTTATCTATTTTTACATATTAGATATAATAGGACGATCATAGTATAAAATCATATCGCGTAATGTTTGGCCAATTATTTACTTTATCTATTTCTTTCACATATTACATGTGATAAAACGTTCACTACGATATTTGGTCGATGAAACTATTTATTTTACATGTATACTGCGTATGTAAATTGTATGTTTGTACGGTTAAAAATTTGTACACATAAATAAACATTCGCAGTCTAGTTCGCGAGAGAGCTGCGGACATTTATGCAAATCTCGTATTTTTATTCCGAATGAAGTTTAAACAGACGTGCTGCGACAGATTGTATATTTTTGTTGTGCAATTTCGCGGAGTGTTGCGTGAAAATTCAACGTTTAATCACGATAGCCGACAAACCGTGACATTTGGAGTAGTACCGTGGAAATGATAAGGTTCGTGTGACGAGTGATTGAGCACTGTTGCGTGATGCGTGAGCACGCCGCTTGTCAAAAAATTTCATATCACTCTCCCAATTTCACCAATACGCTGTATCATCTCAAATAAGCAATAAAAATTCACGCGACGCAACGAAAAATTTTCGAAACATTTTCTAATTCTACACTGACCGTAGCACTTTAAGACTTTAAATTATCTAATCTTGGAATTTTTCGTTCAATTTATCCAAGATACGAAATAGAATTAACATGGATCTAACATATATTAGAACACTTTTTAACTACCTAAGGACTGAAAGTAAAATTCCATAATAATATTAGAATTGTTAGAGCTGTAGCGACCTAGGATTCCTCAACTACGAGTTTCGAACACTGACTAGCACAAGCCGCACTCCTGCCGATTTCCGACGTTAAGTAAAGCAGTGTACCGGAACCTCGCTAGATGGGTGGTCGGGACCAGTCTTAGCCCCCCCCCCCCCGGTAGTTACAACACAAGCGTCTGGGGTAAGGAGTTGCTGCCATCAGCCCTACTGGATGGGTCTAGGCAGTGACTCCGAGACGAAACGCAACTTCCATCTTTCTCTCTCATCTATATCAAATCCTTCCGTCATGCATCCTGAACCTTTAAACCCCAACAGAGAGCATTGTTGACATTGACAACACGAAGAAGACTAAATTTAATTAAACGCAGATGAATTTATTTAGTAATACGAATTAATCTTTATATTGTACCTTTTATGTTATATTTTCATACAATCGTAAATTTATTTACACTATTTCACATGCTATCGTTGTAACTGTTATTTCATGTGCTATATTATAATTGTATATTATTATAATTAATTCTTCGTATTACATTGAAGTATGCTACGCAGTAGCATTGATAATACGAAGAAGAGTAAATGCATTATAAATAAATTTACTTGTTGCGTTACAAATACGCAAATTTATTCTATTATCAACGTCGCAGCAACAATTCCAATGCAGTACAGAGATTGTTAATTTACAACAGCACAAATAAATTTATAATGTGTAATAATATTTATGCCGTTACGAATTGCATTTATAAATACAATATCCTCCTTCGTATTATCAATATCATATTACATAATAATTTATCATGTTATAGTAATAAATATAAATTCGTTGATATAATCGTTCTATCGTTTTCCATGTTGTTAATTTCACCGTCGAGATCGTGGTACGAAGCTTGAAAATTATTTAGTAGCCGTTTTAATACCGTCATCAAATTTTGATTTCGTTCCTCAAGTATAATAATGTCATTAAATCCGTGTTATTCTGGTGTTTATTATCGATGGACTGCGGATTTTTACGCATTTGTGGAAAATTTTCAAGTGCAAAATTATACAGAATTCTTTGTTTTTTAAATCATATTTGCACGAAGCCTTCCAATTTAATCACCGAGTCACGTTAATTTTGAATCGCGAAAATTTTCAAGTGCAAAATTATACAGAATTCTTTGTTTTTTAAATCATATTTACACAAAGTCTTTCAATTTAATCATTAAATCACGTTAATTTTGTTTGAATCGCGAAAATTTTCAAGTGCAAAATTATACAGAATTCTTTGTTTCTTAAATCACATTTGCACGAAGCCTGCCAATTTAATCACCGAGTCACGTTAATTTTGTATGTTGCACGAATTAAGATATCGGCACCTCTTTCATACTTAAAAATCCCGATATTTATACACATTTTTACCTAAAATTTGATATTCTTTCTCCATTGACTTTCAACAATTTGATACATAATCTCTTCATCTGAAATTCTGCCAGGTTTTCTTTTTCAAGCGACAAACTTTTTGTAGGATTCAAAATCATTTTACAGAGATGAAACTGGTTGCACGAATACCTTTTTATCATCAGAAAATTACTAAAACACCCTGTACACCATGTATCTTTCTGACAAATTCTTAAAAAGAGGAAAAAAGGAAAAAATAAAGGAAATAAATTGCCTGGCCGGGGGATTAAATCGAAAGACAAGGAGAGGTTAATCCGATTTCTCGTCGGGTAGCAAATGACTGTTCCAGACTATCGAGCGTCATTGGATATCCGCGCGGAACGTTCGTTTGAAACAGCGAGGGCGTGGGACACGAAGCAATTCCGCTGAAGAGAACGCCGCGGCCAGAAAGGGGAGTGCCGACACCCGAATTCGATCCGACCGAATACCAGCTTTAATCCGGCACAATCTCGAGCAAACAAACGCTGGGAATTATGCGGGCGGATGCGAAACGGGAACACGCGTCACGCAACAGCAGCAACAACAACAACAACAGCTGGATAATTGTTCGAAACGTGGAAACAACGCGAGAATCTCATCGATATGTATACCGAACCCTGGCCTCGTGCTATTTTATTTCATCGCGAACTGTGGACAGTTGAGGGGCCAAGGGGGAAAGGAGGCTGACAGGTAGCTCCGCTTTTTCAGTAATTTTTATAGAAAGTAATTCGGGAGATTCGGGTTGAAAAATAGGCTTCCAGGCTTGCAGATTTGTAAAATTGCTATAAATTTGTGTAAAAATATAGTGTAAATTTATTACATGATACAGTGTTGCAAATTGATGGTAATTTGTTGTGTTTTTGTTACACATTTTTGTAAATTGTTTGACTGCTTACAATTGTTGGAAGTCTAAAAGATTGATACTGAATGTGGAGCATATGAAAGATGAAGAATGATGGACTGTATTTTGATGTGCTTCTTTTGGTATTGTTTATTAAATTAAATTTGTTCAATTTTATTATATGGTAATATGTTATCATTCTTTTATACTCTGATATTATCTTTTTGACATTGTTACAAATTTTCATTAGAATTACAGATGCAAGTATCTGAATTGATAGATACATATTAGGATTAGAGAAATAGAAATTGTTACTAGAAAAATATAGAATTATAGATTATTATTTGTGTTTGTTATAAATTATCATTAGAAAAATATGGAATTATAAGCATATATTATACTGTAGAATTATAGAATATCATCAATTTATTATTAAAGATTAGATTGTGTTATTAAAAGAACATGGAATTATAAATAAACATGTAGTTATACAATTTATTAAAATTAGATCAAACTCAGACAACATTTTGACAGATAAATTATTTTTGAAAAATATCGAGATTTAAATTTAACTTGCTTAATTGCTCGAAACGTAGAATGACAAATCTCATTTGCCGTGGAAAAGCACATTGAATGGTGAAAGGAAGGAAATTGCTTTGATTGAAGAACACATGTACGATGTTTGCGAAGAATTATTTGAAAAGAGCAAAGTTTCATATGTATGAGTCTGACATTTTTTACAGAAGCCAAGATATTCAAGGTGGAAATGACTTCGTACGGTCAAGAATTGCATAAAAATGTCGGTGTGCATGCGCGTCTTCAAATCTGATCGCTCTCACCGGTAGGAGATTCCAGAGGAGAAATTTTCCCTCTCTGGTTTTCCTCTCGTCTCCTCTCCAATTATCGTTGGTACAGTCCTTTACAACAATTACTCTCACCTCGGAGAGGATAAAGAAAGAAAGAAAAGAGGACATGTCGAATTTAAAATTCAAAAATCATCCCAAGCTATGCTTTTTCTCGTACTACGATGTATTCTAAAAAGGTACTTTGTCATTCAAAGAGTGGGAAAAAAGACGCTTTAAAATGGAAAAAAAGGGGAAGATCCTCGTTGCGACATATGGGTATCTCTCCCTCAAAAAGGAGGGAAATTTTTAATGAGAAACAGTTCAAACAGGATGTGAGGTGTTTCTTCTGCGGTTTTTAAAAGTCTCGTAAAACAGGTTATAACCAAGGTGCTTTAAAAAGAGAGAAGAAAGTCCAGAGAATCCTTAAAAAACGGGATGGGGGAGATTAAAGAAAAGGGAAACAGGGCCAGGGATGTTATACATTATATCTATGGAAGTTTTTTGAGGGTGTAATCTACAAGAAAATATGCTGCCACAACAATGGCCACAAAATTCTTACATACCTATAGAAGAAGAATAGAAGTGGTAGGGTCGTAGACAGAGCTACACAAAGAGGATTTTTAAGAAAGGAAAGATTCTAAAAATAGGTAACAAATAAAGCAACCGTGTACTCCTTCGTATATTGAAAGCGTGAAAGTGTGAAATATCAGGTCTGAATGAAATTCTTGAGAGAAACTTTTCGAAACTTTTTATCAAAAATTGTAGCGAAATATATTTTTAGTGGTGTGAAACAGAGCAATTTTTAAGTTGCTGGTAATTTTTCGCTCTGCACGTATTTCTCAATTTAAATTTTTCGTATCAGTGACGTGTTGTCTCTTCTCTTGCAATAAAGTAATTTCTACCGCGTGAGATTACAAGTTTAAAAAATTAAAAACAAAAAATAAATTCGAATTTGTCTTTTCGATTACATTTAAGCCTTGTTGAACAATTTTTTCTTTTACTCGCTTCCTTTTTAAAGTCAGCCGTTTCATACGAGACAAACTTATTATTAAATTGCATGGGATGAAAATGCAGAGAATATACAAAAATATCAGAGTACAGCGCTCAGTGTAACATTAAATGGGCAGAGCACATGTGTGTCTCTGGTCAGATTTCACTTCTCCATTTGCATTTCTAAACATTATACGACGCATCTGCAGTCTAGTTTTACATTATAACTTTCTCCGAAATTGGAAAAAATCATGAATAAATCACATCGTAGCAATCTGTTCAATTTGACACTTTATGTCAATAAAGAGAGTATATTATTGATACAATTTTATTAAAAATTACATGTAACTGAATACTCTTCCTGGTCTTTGATAAATATCAGAGTTTTATCAAAAATAGGAGTATTACATTTGCTTCAAAATTAGACAAATCAAGTAATACTTTACACAACAAGGAACTTTTAAGTGAAACTTAAAAATTGTATTACTTATGACAGAACATTGAATATTAAAAATAATGTGTGTTGAGACTTGGGACATCGAGTGGCTTGAAAATTTTATTATTGATAAATTTTATCATTGATAAGTATCGAGAGTTAGAAATAAAAAAAGCTCAAAGACTTTTGAGTGAAAGTGTGTATTATATCAGAGAAAGATAGGAGAGTGTGTATTATAGAGAGAAAGATAATAGGAGAGTGAAATGATTTCAAGATTATACAGACCTGGCACGCCTTTCACCTTTGGCAGGAAGTCGTTCCAGAAAGCGCAGTACGTGGTGCGTGGTCCTTTCCCAAGGCCTGTCTTCTCCGCATCGAAGATGAAATACTGCGGTTCGTCCCTCGAGTATGGCGGCCACTCGGACTCCTCATCCGTCGGTTTCCTGGAAAGTGACGAATAATTATTAAACAATCAAATAATTGAACAATTAATGCAAAGCACCATTGTGGGATCACAGATGACTATAGTAATTTGCATTAAGTAACGAAAATTTTATTACACTTAAAAAATCTTTATTTATTACATTATTACTTTCTACATTCTCCGACACACAGATTAGTAATAAAATTCAATCGAACGAAAGTTTCGAAAATTAAAGTAATGCGAAGCATAACTTTTAGTATGAAAATTAAGGATCAAAATAACCACGGGAGAAAAGTAACGTTCGTTGGCAAATTTCCTTTTTGGTCGTCAAATTGAGAACGGACGGTTAAAATCGAAACTTCTCCACGAATGCAAACGTCCGCTATCGAATATCAAAGCTCCGAGCTCTTTGCTATTTCACAGTCGCTCTTAAAATCGTTTCTACGGGTTCAAAAAAAGAAAGAAAGAAAAAAAAGAAAAAGAAACGGAAAGGAAAAAGGAGAAACGTACGAACGTTTTAAATTTCTTCGTGGAAGATTAACGAAGATCTGGCTGGCAGTCTCGGTTTAAAATTTCATCTGACCTCGGGGTCAACTGTCTAATCAGACGGAGCTAAAATCCCTAGGAAAGAAGCTCGAACCGTGCAACGACGAAACAACGTAAACCGAGCATTTAACTCGAACTTCCTAACGCGCTCGAAGCAACTCGTATTTCAAGATGTATTTCAAGCGGAAAAATAATAATTTGTTAATCTTATTAATTACTCTTATAATCGAATAATATAATATAATATCTCGATAGTTGTAACGATTACAAATAATCATACAATTATTGTAATAATTATTATCAATTCATATTTATTAACTCCGATCTGTTAAATCTCTTTAAACACGTACTTTTTAATATTTCGCTCTTTACTTTGTTATTTGTCAATTTCGTCGAGGAATCTTTATTACACCATTTTTATCATTTCAATAACTTTGCGATATCATTTTCATCGCGTTTTGTTTGTTCTTGCCAGTTGTTCTTCGAGCACGATGTTTTGTTATTGATTGGTCCCAAGTAAAATGCATCTCTGAATATGTTTCAAGCAAAAATGTATTGGAAACAATACTCTTCTTGAAACAAGATAGTATTCGAAGATGGATTTTATTTGCGTATGCAGTGGGAATTATTAATTAAAATAACAATCAACGTTTAAGAAGTGTTAGAAATAATTACTTGAAATAACATTTCGCATATTATATTATATTTGTCGAGCATCTCGACGATATTTTTTAAACGAATCCCAATGAAACAATTCGTTGCGCGTATAATAAAAGAAAATTTTTAAATTTATTTCAAGCTCATCTGGAAAATGTACATGTATAATACATTAAAATACATAATAAATATTAAAATATACGTTACAATTAAAATACATTCGATCAACACGATGGACGATTATTATATTTCAAATTAACACGCGTAACATCGTACGAATAATTATTTCAAATTCATCCTGAGGAAATATGCGACGTACAAATACTTCAATCGAATAATTAACCAATGCGAAAAAAACTCATTAACCAATGAAAAATAATCCCCGAGAATATTTTTTTCTTTTTCCGTTTTGTTTCGAGTACTGCTTTACCCAGCGTCGATAACGACGTCCGCAAACAACAGCACAGTTGTTTGCAACTACGTTTCATCATACTGTTTTTTTTTTTGTTTTTCCTTCTCTTCTTTTTATTTAGTATCACACAGGCGGATTAATTGGCAGTGTCGCGAGGAAATTGCCTCGCGAGGTAATTCAAGTTTCCGAGCGAGGAACGATCGAGGCGGTGGACGTCGAACAGTCAATCCGGCCTCGTTTAAAATTAATAACAACCCCGGCATTCGATATAGTATTAATAAACTGCGCGTCGAGTCGTCCGGTCGGTTTATGCGCTTTGTTAATTATTGAAAGAGCCTGTCTTTTCTATCACGAATTCGCGTCTTTTTTTTCTCCCCCCTCCTTCCCTCCCCCCGGTTAATCAATTAGCCGCCGGCAGATCGATTCTCTTCTCGATTTGTCATCTCGTTTCCTCCATAAATTTATTACGAACGAGAAAAATTGCCGCGATACAATAAAACAGTAATCGAGATCGATGGAGGATGACTGAAGACGGAGAAGAGGAAAAATTATAGGGGGCGCGAGAGAAGGAAAGTGAAGACCTATACGACGCATTCTTTCTTCTCTTTTTCTTTTAATCTCACATATTCTTTTAGCATTCGATTTTTAGCGTTAATTAAATCAATAAAAACTTTACAAGTGTGAGGATCATACTTTGTACTGATTGCAGAAACAAAACGATTTTTTTTTATCAATTCTACAGTTGAATAGTGGGTTTTTAGGCATTTGTGAGAAGTTTGGAGATGCAAATAAAAATGCACGTAAGATATATAAAGATATGTATATGTACAAAATATATATTAAATATAATTATTTGATATAATAATACGTAATATATAATTGTAATAATAATATATTTAACAAAACAATTTGTATATATATATTATAAATATTATTATATATTTATATATATATGTATTATAATTTATATAACGTATACAGAAAGTACGGATAATTCGTATATACACGTTTGTTTTCTTGCGAGAAAATGTTTCAAACAAAAGTTGCACGATTTTCAGGGTTACATATACATTACTGAATACTCCAATTATACATCGAGACAGATGTGACATGAAAAATGAACAAAACTGCTTGCAAAACTATTAAAATAATTAATCTTTATACTCCAGTAGTATTCTCCACCCGAACCGCATCCGTAAGTTTTCTCATTTTATCACTGAAAGTGATTTTAGCGGGAATAAAAATCGGACCTCTTCAGGTGCAACGTTGATGCAACGAAAATTAGCGATTGGTTGATTTGGGTCACGTGATTCGTGAGGGAGCGTGGGGTAGACCTCGAATAAGAGTGGCGTTGTCTGGTACTGAGCGATCTGTAATTTGTTTTATGGCAAAAAAATCGTCTTCATTTCCTGTTCCTTCAGAACAGTTGCTTCTGGGCCTTGTACGAGTCGTGTAGTTTTTCATAAACATATGTACACCCAAAATTGCAATATTTCCCCACAGAACCGACGTATTCGCTATATTTCAACGAAAAAGAGAAAGAAGTAAAGTCGCGTCTCGCGTTACGAAAAAAAAAAAAAAAAGAAAAAACGGCGCCCGTTACGACGACCTTTGACACCCGAGAATAGAACCGCGGATCCTATATCGACAGGAGAGGCAGGGAGAGGGAAGCTGATTAATTATTTCAGAAGGTTGCCCACGGTGACGCAGCGCGGACCAAACGGAAAGTCAGCCAGCGAATTAATTCCGGACATCGTTGTGTTTGACGACACCGATTAAATATTAACGATCGCGAGAGGCCGCGCCGCGGTTCCGCGGGCTCGGCCTCCTCCAATCTGGGTTAACGGAAACTGAGGAATTATTTATCGACGCCTGGACACAAAGAGGCCGATATGTCACGTGTCGTGCGGACATCATCCATCAAGCCCGCGGGATTCTTCCCTTATTATTATTCTTTTTCTTTTTTTTTTTTTTGTTATTCTCGTTGTCGGCGATTATCAACTTATCATTCAGCTTTCATTTCGCTCGCCGGCTGATCAATTTCTTTTTTTCTCGAACGGGACACGTCGCTGAGAGAGAAGCTCGATTTTTGTTCTGCTCGGGGTTTCAGAAATTCACATCTCGAGTTGAAAGACAAATAAATAGCGAAGATCAGTAATCACAAGAATTAGGCGTTGATCGATTGAAATTCTTTTTACTTTTTTACAAGCAGATTAATGTTTCTCTTGAATGTAATTAATCGTCGATCGTTTTTTAATGGAAATGAATCGTCGAAAGGGTCGATTTCGTCGTCAGACTCCTTTATGTTGAAAAAAAGGAGATTGGATTTCTCCAATTTTTTCAATTCCTCATGAACACATAAATTTACATCCGCGATCAATTATTTGTCACGCGGTGATAAATTTGATATCGAGGGACAGCGAATTAATTTGAAAAAAAAAACAATGTTAACGATCATCGAAAAATTATGATATTCGACAGAACCCTAGCGAAATTTTAGAAATAACAGACAGCTCGAGGAAGCTGCAACTGGCGTAAGAAATTCATAGAAATTTAGTAGACCGAAAATATTCAGTCTGAAAAATTCATAGAAAATAGTAGACTGTCCTGGCCCGACCTATTTTCCATGAGATGTAGAATTTTCGAGAAGCATCTTGGAACGCTCTTCCTCCTCCCCCTCCGTTGGAAGAATCTCTCGGGAGGAAAACTCGAAAAAAAAAAAAAAGGAAAAACAGCGACAGATCGCGAGCCTGTTACATCGACGAAAGTCAATTTCGCTCTTAACGAAATGAAATTATCGATCCGCGTCTTGTTTGCGCTGTACGTGTTTCCATCGAGCCGGGTTCGATTTTACGAAGCCCCGTTGTTCAGAAAATTCGTGGAACATTCACGGTTTGTGATGGTGCCGCATGGATTTTAATAATCTGTAAAATCGATCGTCAAATCGAAGCCTTTTGAATCGGAGACTTTTCAATTTCGCCAAAAATGAGATTCGAGACAGTTTGGAATGGATTTTTGTAATCGAATGATTATTATATTTCTTCTAATATCGTTCGAAGCTTAAAATTCGTGAAGTAAAATGCGAGTGATTGTGAGAATATTTCGCGAGATTGTTTTCTATTTGAATTAATTTGAAGTGTTTGTATTTATTATATTATTAATATAATTTATTTTCTATTATATATTTGTTATATTGTTGTTTATATCATTATATTATTTATTATCGTTCGTTATATTTATACATTTATTAAATTTATTTCTATTTAATGTTATTCTTATTTTAATTTATCATTATTATTATTATTACTCGCTACATTTATTTTATTTACGATCTCATTTACGTTTAGTTTTCAGGACGAACTTGTAAAGACTAAATAAATATTCCTCCTGTCTAATGTTTTATCATAATATATGTATTTCGTACATGTAAAATAATTCAAACTTTTCGCAAAAGATACAAAATAGAGATTCGAAACAACTCGATGTCTTTCAGGCCTCTATTCACTGTGAAACAAAGTGGTTTCAAACGCTCGCAGAGCGATCGCCGTCGTATTAAGAATGATACAATGTTTTCTCGCGACGTCTCTATAAATAAATTAAACACACCGCCATATTCGAGGATGGTTCACTTAATGGGATAAGAATCGAACGATATTTCATCCAGGTTGGATTATCCGGTCGTAAATCAATGTCTGCACGATGCTGGGCGGGGCAAGACAAATTTATCGAGATCTAAGTTCACCGCGCCGCGCCGTGTGTCTACACTAAGAATAAAGGGGAATAAGAATCGACGATTTTCATCGACGTGCGTATAAATTCTCCAGTTTAGTTTTTCTCTCTTTTTTTTTACTTTTGGTCATTTTCGTTTGGAATTTCTTTGACCAAGAGTTTGATATCTCGCTTTGTGATCTGGTGTACGTGTACACAGAAGAATAATTTTTATACTTTTCATATTTATATATTAAATTATTATGTAATGTTATTAGAAATAATGATTTCTATATTTATATTTATTTAAATATTCCATAAGTAATAAATAATATATGTTATAATTAATAGATTACTAATTTTTAGATCTTTTTCCACACGATATCATCATTATAAATAATAATTTCCACAATTAACAATAAATAATAATTAATATGATATTCTATAATTGATAAATAATAGTTTTTATATCTTCTATGTTTTTATTGTCAATGTTATCAGTAACAAATGGTTGCCTTTACTAGGAGCCGGCGAGTTTCGCGAAAATTCATAACCACAGTCACGTCATCGGTTATGAAAAATTGCTTGACGCAACGAAACTCGACCAACGTTCATTGTTCTTGGCAAGTATTACACCAAGGACACCATTTCCTCAAATTATTAGAGAAAGTCACCAAGGAGAATGAAGAACCTTCATTTCTAGCACAGCAGGTAATAATGAACTGAACAACGAAAAGGCTGAACATAATTCAATAAATAATTCCAACAAATTCCAAATATTTCCAGTTATTCAACTTCGTCCAAGACGTTCGCCTGACAGTTAATTAAATGGAGACAACGGAGGCAGGTGCGAGGGACCTAAAAAGTCCTAGAGAGCCAGAAGAGCGAGAAGAAAAAAAAAAGTCCCTAGACGGGCTCCTCTCGAGTCGATGTGTTTATCCGTTATGACGTTTGAGCAAACTTACCCCGAATACGCGAACTTGGAGAAGTAGAGTATCATCCTGAAGGACAGGTCTCGTTCCTTGCCGTTGTACTCGAGCGACGTGTTCAGGGGATGGCCGAACACGTACTCGACCTCGTCACCGTGCATCACCCCCATCCACTCGCCCCACAGGTTCGTACTCGTCCTCTGTAACATGGTGCACGACACTGCTAAACTAAATTCCGATCAGTTGATATTTTCAGTTCGATCAGTCGATTAGTTAATTCACCAAGAAATTGAGCGCGTGTATTAATCTAGAAAAAGGAAAACTAAAATCATTAGAAAAAAAAAACTAACGATCATTATCACAACCATTGATAACTGACTTAATTAAAACGAACTACTTAAAAAAAAAACTTTATATGTTAATAATAATGGAACTGATCGTTGATCGTTGATTAATCAAAATTAATCATCTGCCATAATAATTGTTGGTTTTCAAATTCGATTAAAATTTTGCTTCGATTGAAATTACTTTCAACACCGGAATTACCATTTTTACTTTATTTACTATATGTAATTTTTCATTATATATGTTAATTACATAATATTGTCTACTATATTATATGGTATGGTAATTATATTGTATTATAATATTATTATAATATATATTATAGTATGTTATTATTATAATTATTATAATTATAGACTACATTATTATAACATCAATTCTAATGCCAACTTCATGCAACATCATATCACTGATACAAAAAATGAAATGGAACCTAGATAAGAATATTTTATTATTACACTTTGTTTCATTAATCATTGCAATTAAAGTACTTCACTTTAAATACTTGTTTTACATTTTTCCACATTACGCGCTACTCTGCATATTTAATTTTACGTAAAAACCAGTCCAATTACAATACGAGATAAACTAGAAAAATGTTCTCCACTTCAGTTTACGAGATACATAAATACATCGGACGGATGGATCACGCCTAATCCATTTGAATACAAATACACCTCGAGCAGCGTTGAAACAGTTCATTTCCCTGATACGCAATTTTTATTCTCCATTCGTCGGCGTAGTTTCGCTCTCGCGTTGAACGCGCGCCGTTTCAAATATATGCTCGCTGGGGTTGTCGTCATGTATCACAACCCTCTCTTCAATTCTACTTGCATCGTTCCCAAGCGCCATAGATCGACCCTCGTCTCTCCGCTGACGCGATATCGCGTTGCTATTAACCGCTGGCCATCCCGCAGTTTGTCAGTTTTCATTTCAGCCGCGCCACTTGCCCGTTGGAAAACGCGGCCCTCTCGCCGGGAAATTGATTTCCACCGAGCGGAAAAAAAACTTCATTCCGTGTTTTCAAACGGAGGAAAAACAATTCTTTTTTCCCTTTCCTTTTTTTTTTGGTTTTGCTTTATTTAGGTTCGTTTGCACTCGGCCAAGGGGATTATTGGATACGATTTTATTGAAACTCGGGACGAGCATAACTAAAGTACAGATTTTTTTCTGTCATTCGATGATCTCGGTTTAGATAGGTTATGTTTGAGGTGAATCTGCTTTGGAATTTTAGGTTAGGTTTCGAATTCGATCCTATGTTTTCAATTCTTTGCTGTTATTGTAATTATTACTCGAGAGGATTATTGGGTTCGGTTTTACTAGAATTCAAGCGAACGTAATTTAGGGAATGTCAATTAAACTTTAAATACTATGGATTTTTAATCGATTTTTGTACTTTTCGATCGACAAAGTTTCAGTTTAGGTTATGTTTGAGCGGAACATGGAAAACGGAATTTAGAAACTCGGAGAAACTTTGTTCAAGAGCATTACAAATTTTTTCGATATTATTGCGACGAGCAAACTGACACTTCTGATTTTGGGTTACGTTTGGATAGAATTTTTATCAAAGTTTTGTATTCGTAGCCCAGATTGGGTTGGTTTAAAAGTTTCAAATATCCGAGTAATTGATTTACAATATAATTACAAAGTTTTCCCAGTAAGAAAAACAATTTTTTGTTTCGTACTTGGTTAAGAAGATTATTATTGAGCTTCAATTTCGCTAGAACTCGAGTAAGTGTAACAAGCTACATCGAACTTCGTCTATGTACACGAATTTTATGTTTTTCGATAATATTTAACGAGCAATTAGTTACACAATTTTGATCAGGTGGTGTTTGGATTAAATTTCAATTGGAATTTTAGGTTAGGTTTGTTTAGTAACTAATTTCCAATACATTGAAGCATAATTTGGATCAACAACGATCGTGTATATACTGTTTCCTATATTCTGCGCTTATTTAAGAAGATTATTAGATGTATAATAATTTAATATACGATAAATTCAAATTTATAAGTATAATATAGGCAGACGTTAGGCGAGTTACTTTTCAATTTAAATTATTTATCGCGAAATCCAACTATCGTCTTGAATACATTCGAAGGGAGAGAAAAAACATATTTAGATCGACCGGAAGACAAATTAGCTCACGTAGACAAGAAGATAATGAAATTGTATTGACGTTTGGTAAAAAATTGGGCAGAGGGAAGACGACACTTTACGATGACGCATTCGTCGATCGATCACGCGAATATTTATGGCTATCGCTTTCGTCGTTGTAACAGCACATAATATTGATTTCCTCGCGTAATTAATGGAAGCGATTCGAAAACGATATATTTCCAAACAACGCATCAAAATTCCTTCCTTTTTTAAATATATGTTTATGAATATTTTTGGTCGAGAGCATACTATTTTTGTGCAGTAGTATTGGAAATGAAGATCGAAAGAATTTGTTTTATTTAATTCATAAATCAATGAAATAACAATTGTCTAAAATTCTATGAAACATTTCCTCGTGAAAATTGAATGATACTTGTAAAAATCAAATAAGTATTTCAAATACAATCAATATGAGGATAATAATTATTTCAAGCTGACAAACGTAGATTGCTTCAAATAAATAATTTCAAGTTGGTCTTGAAAAATATATGAATTGAAGAGTATATAGTGATCATACTTGTAGAGTGAAATAAATATTTTAAGTGACGCTTGAATTACGCGCGAGAGCAATAATTATTTCAAACCGATCAACGTGAGCACTTGAAAGATATATAATACATTCGTAAAATCAAAGAACGCTTCAGTTTGCACGAAGACAAACAATTATTTCAAGCTAACCAGTATAATAACGTGTGGGAGTCGATCTCTCTAAATTTTTTATCTTTCGAGGCTGACACCGCTGAAATACAACATGAAACGGTCAGAAAATATCGGGACATCGTTGGGCATTTTTTGATGCTGTAAAGCGTGCTTAAAACTTCCAACGCGAGTTTAACCTAAATACCACTAGGTCAGCAACCCACATCCGCCTCTTTCTGTAACAACGCGAACGGGTTACCAATAATGGTCTGTAATAATGCAAACAGGTAAAGTTATAGTATGGAAGGAAGGAAGAGGGGAGGAATTCGAAATCGAGATGGATGATTGAACACGAAGGAGATTCGCAAGGAGAAAAATAGCTGCTTGGAAACGATATGCAAAATGGGGGGTTGAGGAAATGTAGGGAAAATTTCACACAGGGGAGAAACAAGAGTGCGATAGGCTGACTAGTTCACCATCGCTACTACTTGTTTCATTCGACGAGAAAAAATATTAAACTAATCCTGGACTGAAATGTCCGATGAACTAACGTTAATTTTGTTAATGAAAAACATGGAGAGCTTTCAAGTTCTACGGAATTAAACTAATATTTTTTAAATCTTTGTTTCCAGTGTAGGAAATAATTCGAAACTTGACGAGCTAAAAATGTATTTTGACTTTGATATTTTATCAATGGAAAAACGGAGAAAATTAGTTACTTTTGAAATTAGCGCACGTTATTTTTAAATTTTGCTAATGTAACACATTGTCAGAAAATTAGGCGTGCTAAAAATATTTTTTTTTTTCTTTATATTACATTTTATGTTATATTTTCCTAAAAGCCCTAAAACTGAAGAAGAGATTTGACTTATCTTAACAGTGACGACACACTTTATGAATTTATTTTTGCGATACTCTTCGGTAGAATTTTATTTATTCCAAACATAGAATTCTCGAGTTCTTTCGCTGGAAAAGAAACATTTCTAAAAACAAACGAGATAGATTCCCGCGATTCTTCATCCTCCGTTCCTCTTTTTTAATATTCGATCTTTTTCAAAGTGCTGCATTTGTTAATGATCAATAAGTGAGAGCAAACAGGGGCGGGTGGTTGTTTAAATCGCTGGCAACGCGAAACGCGGGTCTATCGTGTTTGCTTGCAACGATATACAGTCTGGCCACTGCTGTTTATAATCGTCATCCGATAACGAACCAAGTTCCAACACACGTTGAGAGAGTTTCATTCTATATTATCACTGAAAGTGATTTTAGCGGGGGTAACCCAGAAAATCGGGCCTCTCCGAGTGCAACGCTAATGCAACGAAAATTAGCAATTGGTTGATTTGGGTCACGTGATTCGTGAGGGGGCGTGGAGTAGACCTCGAGTAGGAGTGGCGTTGTCTGGTACTGAGCGATCGCACCTGTAATTTGTTTTCTATCGATTCAAATGTTTGCAAATCAATAAAATTTTATGGCAAAAAAGTCGTCTTCATTTCCTGTTCCTTCAGAACAGTTGCTTCTGGGCCTTTCAGTGAGATGAATCGTACTGGGGTACAAGTCGTGCAGTTTTTGGCAAGAAATTTATACATAACGAAGTGGAGAGCGTTCGGCACCAGTTTGTTCCACTTCGGATATTCTTACTTGCGCATCGTGCGCGGAGCTTTCCTTCATTTGGGGAGAGAAAAAGAGAAGAAGAAATTGACGAAGCGAGTATTTTCCGACGAAAATTGCCGATGATTTAAGCTAACGAGCTTTGTAAAGACGGCAAATTTGCTTTCAGACAATAAATTTTATTAATCTTCGATTAGATATTTTTATTTTTACTTGAATGTAACTTTATCTCGCGGGTGAATCACCTGCAAATGATCCTTCGAACGAATTCGTTGAAATGGAAATAACAAATAGAGTTTGTGAGAATGGAGTTGGAAATTATTTGAAAAATCGGAATTGTTTGTAGATACGGATGCGAAATAAGAAGTTATTTTATTCGATAACCGAACGATAATGAAATGATTTAGAGAAAGATCAATTGCTTGGACAGATTATTTCGAGCTAATCACTTTTGGGATATTTTGTTCAAACAAATTGACTTTCTACTGGCAACAAATTACGAAGAACTGTGCAAAATTACGCAAAATTGCGAGAAAATTGTAAATCTGTAAATTTGCATATGAAAATTGGAAAATTATTTAATCAATGATTTTCCAGATATTTTTATTCAAACAATTTGATTCTAAAAAAACTACGAGGAACTGTGGAGAATTACGCAAAACTGCGAGAAAATTGCAAATCTGTAAATCTGCATATGAAAATTGGAAAATTATTTAATCAATGATTTTCCAGATATCTTATTCAAACAATTTGATTCTAAAAAAAGCTACGAGGAACTGTGGAGAATTACGCAAAATTGCGAGAAAATTGCAGATCTGTAAATCTGCGTATAAAAATCTTAAAATTGAAAAAAATGTGAAAACTGCATAAAATTCCCCGAGCTTGAAACGATACAATTTCGTTTAACACAGAACGTTAGAATTAGATCGTAGAATCTTTGTCGTTCAATCCTGACTAGATTTAGCCAACGATAAAGATTCTGAAGATCTCGAGAGTTAAGAGCTGCCGAAGCGCGTCTAATTAATTTTTGCTCGCGAGAATGGGAAACTTTCAGAATTATTCGCACAGCGATCGGAGACCTCGGATTTTACAAGTTTCTAAGATTCGATCTCGCGAGATTAACCGGGCGCCTTAATTAATTCCACGTTCGAAACATCTGCTCCTGCCGTCACCAGAGACTCACCGGCTAACCATCCAACTTTTCTCGAAAAAACTCGTCTGTAATTCCCTTCAAATTCAACTCGACGAGTTTCCTCTTTAATTTCAAACCAAGTGAATTTCACGCAGATAATTGAAAATATCTTAGGCATTTGTTCCAATGTCATTTTCTGACGGGCGAAAAAGAATTTTTGCTCCCCCTTTTATTTTCGATGTTAAAAATTAGTTAATTATTAGAACAAATGAAGACAGATGTTAATTAACTAAATGAAATAAAATCAATAAAATCAATTTAATGAAAGGAATTAAATTAGATGAAAATATTAATCATCGACATTATTCGGTCGATATTGTCTTGACATTTCCGAAAAACTGCATGCAACTCAATAAAGAAATTAAATATAAATAAATAGTTGGATATATAAATATTTATATGACAACTATATAAACTACGTACCAAATCAAATAATAACAATTAAAATAACATTAAATTATTATAATAATTATTTAAAAATAATATAATGTATGTTAATAAATATTAAAAAATATAATGTATATATATAATATAATTATTATATTATAATTATATTATTATATATTATAATGACATTGAATACTGTTATAAGTAATGATATTACCAATAAATTAATAGAATATATACATTATTATTATAATACTATTATTATATAATATATTGAAACACATGTATATATATTACTTCAATATATTATTACCATAGTATGTTATACAATAATGTATTGGATACTATTATGAATACCACTATTACCAATAAATTAATAAATAATATATATTATTATTACATTACAGAAATTACATATCAAATAGAAAAAAACAACTGTACAAATTACACGTGAAATATTTACGCATCATTTGAAGAGCAATCGAATGTACAAATTCGATTGTGAACAAATAACAATTCACTCACACTTGTCAACTCGAAGCTCCACTAGCTTCTGTCTTTCAAATTACACGCGCGGCTCGGTGAAAAACGAAACTTGGAAGACTCCGTTGTCAACTTTACGGAAGGTTGCAACCGAAAAGGAAGTGTCAACGAGGTAAACGCGAAATTTCCGCATCACTTGGAATTCACGAGGAGAATGGAAAGGGAGTGATGAAGAGAGATAGAGATAGAGATAGAGAGAGAGAGAGAGAGAGAGAGAGGAGGAGGAGGAGAGACGAGACGAAAGTTAGGAACGAGCATTGTACGTCACCGGGGGGTGACGGTATTCACGAGGACGAACGTTCAATTTCCAACGATTCCGGGTCGGGCGGCAATTTTCCCTAGGCCAGAACCTTAGGCGGGATCGGGACGATAACCATAACCGAGAGACGGTTCCTCCGGGGGCCAAGGAGCTGTTTCCACGGGCCGCTGACGCTTCGTTGATCCCCTAAAGACTCTGTATTTCACCGTAGCTGGTATATTAGAATAATTTCAAGCCTCTAGTAGACATCTGGCCTTGCCCTGCGCGGAAATACTCTCCCCGTCGTTCCTGTTCCTCTCCTCTCGTTCCAATCTACTCGCACTTTCCATAATACCGAGCGAGTTTGTTCACTGAAACAACTTCTCATCCATTTTGAAAAAATATTACGTTTACGTTTACATTTACGTCAAAGAATGTAAAGATATTTATGTAAAAATCCAAGGTCTGATTACGAAATTATCCGCGTATAGTCGTTATATAACAAAGACTCAAAAATAGACAATTACAGATGTTTGCTAATTTACTATTTTGACAATTTTAACTTTATCATTTAGTAGAAGTTATAGTGTTCATATACAATATCATGTATGGTAACATGTAATAATAATGTATGTATATTCTATTAATTTATTGATAATACCTAGTATTTGTAATGGTATTCAATATATTATTGTACAACATAATATAGTAATAATATATTGAAATAATATATATACAAATAAAATATTTATATTGAAACATATATATATATATGTGTGTGTGTTAATGTTATTATATATATAACAATATGTTATAATAATAGCAATATAATACTAATGTATATATTCTATTAATTTGTTGATAATACTAGTATTATGGTATCCAATATATTAATTTATTGATAATACTAATATAATGGTATCCAATATATTGTTGTATAACATAATATAGTAATAATGTATTGAAATAATATATATGTTTCAACATATTATATAATAATAGTAATATAGTAATAATGTATATATTCTATTAATTCAGTGATAATACAATTATTTATAATTATTATATATTCAATGTTATATATATATATATAAAACAATAATATATATATAATTATATTATAATTAATAATAATATACAATAATAACAATAATATTCAATGTTACATTATAATATAATAATAACACATTAAAATAATTTTCGTTTTTTAATGACATTATTTATAATAACATTCAGTATAGTATTACAGTATACATTACATAGTATACATTATACTATTATACTATAATATACTTATACTATACTACAATATGTACTTATAATATAATGTATACTATAGTGTAATATTGTACTAGTGTAATATTATATTATTATAATATTATTATATTATAGTATTACAGTACGGTATAGCATCGTGTTATACTAGTAAAATTCTATAGTATTACAGTATAATATAACACTATATATAACGCTACTAGTATAACACTGTAGTATTACAGTATAATATATTATACTATATTATACTATAGTGTAATATATTATAGTATAATATTATACAACTCTGCAAAGAAAGAAATTCGAAATTCTGAAAGTAGACAATTGAGACGTTTGAAACAAATGACCTACAAATAAATTCACTTTCACGATGTTACAACAATATCTGAACATTAACAAAACTCTTAGGGAATTTAACGTTCGAATCATTTGCGAGAGTAACGGCACGTGGATCATTGCGAGAGTAACACGATCGAGAGAATTCGCGGGGGCCAATAAGGGAAAACACGAGTGCTCCACGGATTTCGTTTATTTCGGCACGGGAGAGACGGTGGTTTCACAGTATCCTCTGACGGTTGGCCGTCTTATCAACTGGGCCATTTATTGATTCAGCCTCGGTGTATTCTTAAATCCCGGTCAGATTCATCGGAAATAACTGGGCAGATCCGTGCATAATACGTTTCGACGAACGGTGTTTTTGTTTTTTCTTAAAAAAAAAAAAAAAAAAAAAAGAAGGATAGACACGACAGGGGAAGAGGGTTGATCTCGATCTGCTACGACAACGACGACAACGAAATTTAATTCGATTCGATCGCGTTGGAGAGAGGTCGTCTCTCGAATTATTGACTCGAAGCTTAATTGACAGAGCGTGAGAGAGAGAGAGAAAGAGAGAGAGAGGTTTGATACAAAAATAACAAAAACCGTTGTGTTAGAATTTGTCAAAGAAACAATGACGTCAGTCGTATAGTTGCAAGAGTATGTTACACGTGTATTTCTGACGTTTTTTTGATATTTTTGGCCGTATTTGTCCACAGAGACCACAGTTTGGACAAAGTATTGTACTTGGAAGAATGGTTCTGTGTATTCGTACAGAACCAGTACGTTTTATTGTTTATTATATAGGATTTAGAGATATAGAGTCGTTCGTGGAAGTATTCGAACAGTTGTAAGAACAATTTTACAATGTAGATTGTACTATAGTTCACTTTACAAATATATTATATTACACGTGTTATTTTATAATTAATAATATAATAAATATATTTTATATTCATCATATTATTTCTTATATTGTATTGTAATTTATCTTATAAATATCTTGGGAATATATATTGCACGACACGAATTATTTTGTATCATCATATTGTTGTACATTGTATTAATACTTTTGTTATATTACATACCTCATTTTATATTATTATATTATTTATTTTATTACATTATATCAATACTGTACGGATCTTGATGCAAATTCAGATTTTTGAGAATGTAATTGAAAAAACAGAGCAGATAATTGTCTCGCTTAGAAAATATTATGGAGTATCTCTATACTTTCGACACTTTGTATTTGTCTCTTTACGTTATGTGCAATTTCGCGCTTTAAAAGTTCGCAATCTTTTTTACTTACGAAATATTATAGAAACAGATTTGTGCTTTCGACAAATTATACATTTGTTTATATACGAACGCGTAAAAGTTCGCAATCTTTTTTATTTACGAAATATTATAGAAACCACTTGTGCTTTCGACAAATTATACATTTGTTTAGGTTACATTTATTACACGTGCAATTTTTCGCGTCCTAAAATTTTCTATCAATACATAAAAATTTGCAATTCTTTTACTTGCAAAGTAATGTAGAAACCACTGTACTTTCGATAATTTGTACATCTGTTTACTTATTACACGTGCAACTTTCGCGCGCTTCAAAATTTCCTAGAAATTCTCAAAAATTTGCAATTTAGTTATTATACGTTATATCACGTATATCACGTATATTATACATTATATCACAAGTATTTATTTATATATCTGCATATATTTTCGAAGTTCAACAACTTCTCTCCAGCCATCTTGCCCACCTGTGAAAAAATGCAGCCCTTAATTGAAATCCATTCGACGGATTCCCGACGCTTCTTGAACAAACTCAATCCACCGGATTCCGCTGTGTAACCAGGAACTTGTAGCTACAGGGGAGGGGGGGGATTTAAGTTTATCTTCGGTCTTGATTCGGTGTTAGGTTTTCAATCGGCGCGGCGCGGCGCGGCGCGAGCAACTTCCCTTCAGTGCGCGTTTCGCCGACGACGTTATCGCGAGGAACTTATCGGAAACCTCGGATCACTGTTGACCCACGACACGGAGGAGAAAGTTTGTCGGTCAGGTGGAGAAAGAGAGAGAAAGAGAGAGGGAGAGAGTCGGCTAGCTTTTCAATCGCGCGACGAGGTACTTGGGGTGCTCTTCTCTTCCTCGGGCTGTCGCGTCGCCAAGTTTTCCATTTCGAGCGAACGAAAACGAACGAAAGAGGAACAATCCTCTGTTTCCTTATTTTCTCTTTCTTTTTCTCTTTCGCAATTGCGCGAAATTTTTTCTTCTTTAGAAATATGAGATAAGCGACTTTTCAACTTTTCTTTTTCGCCGTGAACTCGGAATGACCGATTTATAATTTTCGAAATGTCGAAAGGACCCAGTTTAGTTTATTAATTTCGAAGCCTCGTGGATGTAAAATGGCGTGTTTCTGGAAAATGTAAAAAATCAAAATTCGCCTGTGCGAACTCTGTTGCGTTTTGAACTTTTCCTATTTTTTTCTTTTTTTGAAGTTTAAAGTCTCCGAAATTTTAGATTCTGACGTTAACTGACGTTAATTCGTACTGAGGTATTGTTCAGGTGATTTTACAATTAATAATAAAATAATTGAATTGTTCATTGGAGATTCAAAGTAATATAAAATTAATATATTATATCATTATAATATTAAAATATATATATAATATTATAAATAATATGTTAGAATATATATTTCAATAAACCAAAAAATGTACATTTAAATATATATATGTAATATATATAAATATAAATATATAAATATAAATTTATATATAACATAACACAAAAATTATATATAATATTCATGATTTTTATGACTTTTTTGTATTCATAGCACGCAACAATCGCAGTATGAACAAAAACATGCAACGTGTCGAAAGTACACTGCTTTAATATCTCGTACGTGGAACAATTTTCTATTTTTTTGTCTTTTCCTTCGATCGCATTCCCACAAATCCGCAGGAGTAACAGAAGCTACCTTGGCAACTGAATTTCATCTCGCCGGATTCTCGAAAGAAAAAAAAAAAAGATAAAATCGACAGCGACGGACAAACGGACGATAAAGGGAGGCTGAGGAACCGCGGTCGCTGTCATTACGACGAGTCGTTCTTGCTCGGTAAACGTCGTTAATTTTAACGATCCTTAAAATTACAAAGGCAACAGCGTGACAGAGGAGAAGGGGGGGGGGAGGGGGTGGAAGAGAAAGGAGGGGGTCAGCCAAAGGGAAAAGCCCAGAGGCGAACATAATGATACGAGGATCGATAATACCGAACGGAACTCGATAGACGCCAGGAATTTCGTTACGCTGGCTTTATTAAACGGCCGCCGAACGACATCTCTTAATTAACTTGGCCGCGTTCCCATCGTGCACCGTGTTAAAATCCCGCTGCCGCGCGATCGTTTATCTCGGGTTAGTTATTCCCCCCTCCACCGCTATTTCGCGATTTTCTCGTTTGAGATTTTGTCGTTCGAGACAAATTCGGGAGGAGTTGTGATTTTTAGTCGCAAGATGTTTCCACAGTAAGTGAAGAATTGTCATATTCGGGGAATTAAAATTGCATTGTAATTAATCCAAAAATAAATTAAGAATAAATAAGAGTAAATAATAAAATAACATAAATAAGAATAAATAATTCGTTTGAGAATTAGAATTAGAATTCTCACGTCTTCGATAAATTATTTAAGTTATTTTAAGAAATTAATTCTAATTCAGGAATAACGTAAAAATTAGGAATTAAAATTACTCTTCTACTGATGAATAAATTTTAAGTTACTTTATTTTAAGAATAATTCGAAAAGTTAATTTAAAATGGTAAATAATTGATTTGAGAATTAGAATTCTGACGTGGATAAATTCTAATTATTTTATTTCATTTTGAGAATTAATTCTGATTTAGGAATAATGTAAGAACAACGAAGGGAATTGGAATTACGTTTACGTTGATAAATAAATTCCAAATAATTTTATTTTAAGAATAACGCGAAAAATTAATTCAAAAATAATAAAGAATTGCTTTGAAATTAATTTAGAAATGGAAATTTTTGTAACTGATCACGAACTTTTTTCAGAGTCAGAAATACAAAACTTGACTGCAACTAATAATAACTACGATTATCGGTAATCGACGATGTAGAATTTTATTTTTAGTACCGTAGAAAATTGTTGAAATAAATAAACGGATAAACTAATAACGCTAATAATCGTACGATGTAAAATTTTATTTTTAACGTAACGTGGCATAGATAAACAGATGAAATAAATAATTGCACCGCTTCATCGTGATCTCTGCCAGTTTACACGTCCGTAAAACAACCTTTTAATCTGCTGGAAAAATCACTCGAGACAGATAAAGTTTCCGTAGATTCGTACGAATGAGCAGATGCCGATATTCATCGAGAAAGTCGTAACTTTCGGTCTCGTAACTGACTTATCGTTGATCTTTACTACTCGAGACTTTCGTAACACCGCTCCTCAGCTTCTTGAAGAATGCGCTCTTCTCGTCGAATCAAGCAACAGTAAGAATAAATAGAATAAATAGAATAAATGCCGAGAATAAATGGAATACTCGATACTTGTTGGAGAGTTTGTGATTTTTAATCGTAACTGACTGATCGTCGATCTCTACTACTTGACGCTTTCGCGAAACGATTTCTCAGTCTCTTGAAAATAACTTTTAACGGTGAATCGAATCAAATCGGTAAGCTTGTAAGAAGAAGATCTCGAGAAGAAGTCGATATTTGTGGAAAAATTCGTGATCTTGTTATCGTGACTGATTTATCGTCGAATCTGTACTGTCTGAGGTCTCTCTCTCTCTCTCTCTCTCTCAATCTAAAACTTCTCTCTTTTCTCAATCCCTTGAGAAAATTTTTGAACAAAACTACTACGAGTTCTTGCGAATGATTAAATTTGGTACGATTTTTGGCTGTAACTGAATTATCGTTGATCTGTGCTACTTGAGAGACTTTCACAAAACGATTTCTTAGTGTTTTGGAAAAATTTCTCGTGTGTGGTGAAGATGGATTAAGCTTGTAAAAACGAATGAATATCAATGTTCATCGAAGAATTTGTCAATTTTAATCGTCATTAATCTACTTGCTACTTTGTATCTGTAGCGGCCCTACGATTCCTCGACTACGAGATTCGAACACTCGACTAGCACAAGCCGCAAGTGGCTGCGCGCCTAGCGTCGAGGTCCTACCGATCTCCGATGTTTAAGCAAGCAGAATGCGGAACCCCGCCTAGGATGGTGAACCGGGCCAGCCTTAGCGGGTAGTTATAACAACAAGCGTCTGGGGTAAGGAGTCGCTGCCATCAGCCTCCACTGGATGAGTCTAGGCAGTGACTCCGAGACGAAACGCAAATTCTCGCTTTCTCTCTCCCACACCTTACCTAAAGTCCTTCCTATTCGTCATTCCAGCGCATCCTTCACAACCTACTTTACCGTCTTCGCCGTGTTCCTTTATATCTTTATTCCTTGAAAAAAATATATTCGTAACAAACCAAGTTATTCTTCTATTCTTGAATAAAGAAGAATCGATATTCACAAGAGATTTGTTATCTCTATTCAAACTCGTTCGACGAGTTATTCATATATGTTCTACTTGAACCTGAGAATTTTCAATCCAATCGTTACGTAAAGTATAAAAAGAAACATTTTCTACAGATACAACAGAATAGTTTCTAAAAAGTTAAGCTAATTTTTTATTGACTTGAAAGTTCTTGCAATTATATATGATATTTTGATATACATATAACAATTTATGGATTACTAATTCGTATGTAACATTTAATTGGTATTTATATACGTACGTTATTTTAGTAATTGATAATTATTTAGAAATGTTTTAAATACTTCCAGTTTTCATAATTCAATTTTACTAAAAATACACAAGTAGTTCACTAAGTAGACAAATGACTGACATATTCTACTTAAAACCGCGTATTTTCAATCCAATTAAAAGACACTGTTTACACATAAAACAGAATAATGCCGAAGAAATTGAGCTAATTTTCACGAAGAATGGTTGACTTGAAAGTTCTTGTAATTATAAGATATCACGATATATGATAATTTACTATTATATATTATTAATTACTATGTAATATTTAATTAATATTTACATACGTGCGTGCTATTTTAATAGTTAAAAACTAACTATTTAAAAACGTTTCAAATACTTTCAATAATCATTTCATAATTCAATTTCACAAAAAAAAAAAAAAAAAGAAAACACGGCAGTCCAACAAATTACTGACACGTTCTACTTAAAACCGTGTATTTTCATTGTTATACGAAGTTTAGAAACTTTTATACATAGAACAGAATAATTTCTAAGAAATTAAGGTAACTTTCATGAATAACAGATGACTTGAAAATTCTTGCAATTGTAAGATATACAATAATTTATTGATTATTAATTCGTACGTAATATTTAATTAATATTTAGATACTTCAAATACGCTATTTTAGTAATTAATAATTATTCAGAAACTACTAAATAAATACTCCACTTCCAATAGTCATTTCATTCAATTCAATTCGATTTCACTAAAAAAAAAAAAAAGAAAAAACACAGTAGTTGGACAAATTACTGACACATTCTACTTAAGACCGCGTATTTTCAGTCCAATCGTTGCAGAAACGCCACTCATGGGTGACGCGAAATAATTCCTAAGGAACGAAAATGCTTTCGGTTTTCGGCGAAGGACAGTCGAGACTCGAAAGCACCGTTTTATCGACAGTAGTCGAGGCGCTGTCCACGGGGAGCCAAGCGGCTTTTCCGCGGGATTTCTTTTCAACCGGACGACTCCACGCCGCGTTGTCAATAGCCCCGGAACCTTTGGATTCATTCGCTCCTCTCGACCGGGCCCGCAATGAATGGCCCCGCGAGAAATCGCGCGCCGCGATCCCGCAGCAGCTCGGTCGATAACGAAGTTTAGCGAGAAAAATCACCGCGTGAATGGATCGGAAGGGCAAACAGGTTAAAAAAGGGGGAGGGGCACTCTTTCTCCATTAATTTCTTTCGCTAATCGGCCGCCGATTCTTCATTCACCGCTTAATGAATCTCCGGGCTCCGGTTATTTCCACCCGACTATATGTACAAATCGTGATTTCGACGTGATTTCAATTGAATGTACGGACGAATGGGCGAATTTCCGTTGAGAAAAAGTAAATGGCAAATTGCCGGACGAAAGTGAGACGAAATTGTCGATTTAATCGCGTCGTTTGGAGCACGACGTAATTAATACGATCGTTATTCAACATTGATTCTGAAGTATTGACATTTTTTTTAGCATAATATTGATTTTCATGGTAACCGTGTGAAACCTCACATTACCGTTACGAACGTTAATTATTTCAATGTCAATATCAATCAATTTTTAACAATAAACTGTGTGCAGTGTAAGCAAAATATGCATGTATATTATTTATGTACTATTATATATTATATATTATAATTTATATTACTATTTATATTATATATTATATATATATTACTATTTATATTATATATTATATATATATTATTTATATTTATATTATAATATAAACAATATAATATGTAAATAGTACAATATTTATATTATACACATATATGTGTATAAACATATATTATATTTTATATTGTATTTTATATACAATACAACATACAGTTTCTTTGATATTAATATTAAAATAATTGTAATAACAATTGATATAATTTTTACAGTATTAAGATTATTTAATATGAAATAATTTCACATTAATGTTGGTATTGATTATAATTTCAATAACAGAGTGAAACATTAGAATTTCATTGCACATTTAGAAATATATCCTCTTTGTCTTAAACATTATAATTATACTGACTTGTAATGATTGACATTATATAATTTAATATTAATTACAATAACATTTTAATAACGATATTCGATATTTAATATTTAATTATAATAAATATTTAAATATATTATAATTATAATATATATTATATATAAACATTATAAATATAATATATTTAAATATATATTTATTTAATTATAAATAATTGATGTCGATATCAAATTACAATTATAATTGTACGTATATTACAATACTATAATAGTACGTTAATATTAACGTAATCGTTACCTTCCAAGGGAGAAGCTAATTTTTAACAAGACTCGAATATATCACTCTCAGTTCAAAAAAACTGTTGAGATTCATCGGTCAAATTAAACAATTAAAAAATTTGCAAATTTACACGACTAATTTCTTCATTTCTTTCTTATCTATACTTATTCCTCTCCTCTTCGTTTCGAGTCTTTGGAGATACAGGTTACAGGATGTACGCGATCGATGAGAAAGGAAGTTGGGAATTTCTGTCACGTGACACGGTGCAAAGCGAGGAAATCAGCGTACGGTGATGGACGAAATGTGTTTCGACTTCGCGACGCGCCAGTCTTCTCCCTCGAGCATATGTACGTTAGTACACGTGTTCACTCGAAGCGATGTGCATTCCCTTCCTTCCTTCCTTCCTTCCTTCCCGACCATTCCTCCTTCCGTCTCAACGTTTCTGACCCATTTATCCGCTTTGAACTTGTTTCGAAGCAAAACTTACGACTTTCTTCTCACCAATCTTTCCTCTTTTTCCCTCTGCCTCTCTCTGTCTTGGGGTCACCTTTAATTTTTTCCCTCTCCACAGTTCTTCTTCTTCTCCTTCTTCTTCTTCTTCTTCTTCTTTTTCTTCTTTTTCTTCTTTTTCTCCTAGAATGAACCGGAGAAACACGGTTGGAGAACGAGTTCCTCTCCAGCTTTTATTGCTCCAACGACGAAGGTTCTAGAATGAACTTTTCCGAAGGAGGGAAAATTGGGGAATGAGGGGGGGGGGGGAAGGGTTCCTCTGATCAGGACGTGTACCAGCTGGCTCTGATATTTGAATAATTAATTTGATAACCGTTTGGTAGAATTGGTAGAGTTTTGGACGAGAAGGTAGAGGTAAATGTAAATAACAAATGAAATAATAATCAAATGAAATGATAATTTAATTTACCAAGCGAAATGAACAATTAAAAATAAACAAAATGAAATGAAATTATAATTCAATTTGAGAAATGAAATGAACAATTAAAAATAAAAAAAAAAGAATTGTTTAAGAGAATATTAGAAACAGAAAGAAATTGTATGAATTATTCAAAAATGAGATATCGACGTTTGTTTCTGGAATTTGAAATTGCAGAATGAATCAAATAATCAAACGAATGACGAAAGTGAAGTAAACGTTTAAAATTGACAAGGAAAATAAAAGACTGTAATTGAAAATGAAAAATCAAACGAATAATTAAAAATGAAATAAACGCTTCAAATAATTAACAACGAAATAAATATTTCGAAGGAGAGCCATTCAAATTATGAAATTTAGCAAAAAAAAAATTTCACCCTTGTTAATTTAGAATTTATCACGAAATGAACAATTTGTTCCATTTAACTTCTATCCCTAATTATTTTATTTTTCGCATTTAATATTAAATTTCAATATTGTATATGTTATTAATACACAAGATATATATTATTGTAAATTTATTATTTATTTATTATTATTATTAATGCATGAGATATACATTATTGTAAATTTGTTATTTATTTATTACTATTATTAATGCATGAGATATATATTATTGTAAATTTATTATTGTAAAATTTATTACATTTATTTACAGATTATTAATGTACGAGATATACACAGTAGAAAAAAAAATAATACACACTCGTATCCGAATCGAAGAATTCACGATTCTTCGAATTTTCGAGTTCCTCGACAAAGAGATCGAACGAAAGCCAGCGAAAGTTTGAGGTGCTTTAAGGGGAAATCTTCGTGTTTGAGGATACGAAAGACAGAGAGAGAGGGTCGTTGAAAACGGAGACAGGTTTGAAGGAGGCTGAGGCTGCTTTAACCGGCTGGCGAAACCGTTATTAAGATTACGGTGGGCGCGCATGAGTAATGACATCCTCCTTTGCTTCCACCAACGTTCCACTGATAAATTACCTCCTCCGCTAATTACTTGGGCCTCGGCATTCCGCTTACAGGCGTTTCACGTTCCAGTTAGTCGCTGGCGAGATACTACTCGTGATCATGCCTCCCTCCGTTTAAAAGTTTGATCCTTTTTTCTTTTTCTTTCTCTCTCTTTTTTCTTTCTTTCTTTAATTATGGGTCTTTGAATTTCTGGTTGAACAAATTGGGATGAATTCGAATGTTTTAATGCCGTGTATTAATATCAGTAATATGCTTTTTATTTTTGTACGTTTCGTACCTTTTATTTTTATTTCACATGTTTTCTTTTTTCAAATATAGTAGTATTATGCTCTTTTATCACATTATAATTCGTCCAAGTTTCTTTGTGGACCAATGTGTTATATTATATTAATGATACATTTTGATTTTCAAAATTCAATTTCTCTGCTTGTTCTTTTTTGGATGTAAAATTTTGCAACTTCTTTGTTTGTTCTTTTGTTTGTGTAAAATTTTGTACTACGTCACTGAGTGTTTTAAAAAAAGGGCGTAACATGTATATGTACATATATTAACGAGTTGACGCACTACTTTTTGGCATGCAAAAATATTTATGAAATTATTATTATGTATTTATTATATTTTATGTTATATTATACCAGATATGGATTATATTAAATTATGTTGCACTATGTAATGTTGTCTTGTACTATATTGGATTATATCAAATATTATATTATATTATTTATACTGTATTGTATCAAATTATATTGTACTATATTATATTGTATTACATTATTCTTAATGATTATTTACGATGCTTATAATAATTAACAATAATTAAAGAAACATTCTATAAACTATTTATCGTCACTTGTGCCGTGACATACGAATTTAATTTTTCGTAATACATATACCAACATCTCCGAAGCAACAATAAACTTTGGTGTTTTAAAGTTGAACTTTTCTATCATTAATACTAAAACTAATTGCAAAGTAGCATAGCACATGAAGCATCAAGACACTTTTCTTCCCTCTCTCTTTCTCTTTTTCTTTCTTCTTTCTTTTTCATTATCGACCTGCCCGACGTGTAAGTTCATTTTCTTAGAAAAAGCTCCAGTGGAAAAAGCGACGCCATTAGAGTGGATACTATCGAAGACGAGCTTTTAAGAGGTGGCGTTGTACTCGAATAAAGGTCGACCAGATATTAGGGAAGGCTACCCTTTCAGTGTTGCGACTCTGCCGGCTTTATCGTCGTGTTTTATCCTACGCCGCAGTAGTATAAATCAATAATTGAGACATTCAAAAGGGGGGGAAATCCACGACGAGTCTAGGACCCTACTGAGATTATTAGATTCCTCCTCGTTAGCTGTTAGAGTGTTTCTCGATGTTCTCTACGGTCACGTGGAAAAAGAGAAAAGCTTGTTTTGTTAAGAAAAAGAAAAAAAAAACTTTAACTTTATTTTGAGAGACTTAAAAATTTGAATTGGTTCGTTTATTGAGTATTGCTACTTGATTATTTTTATGTTTACTTTTTAATTTTCAATTCTGAAAGTCTAATTATATTTATTATAATTAAGTATTTATAATAATTAAGTTTGTTAATATTTATATTGTATTAAATGTTTCTCCCACAGGATTTAAAATTTTGGCATTTATTACAATTATGAAAGTAAAATGAGCCTGTAAATAGTCAGACACTCGTAAGTAAAATGGAGCCGTACGTGAACCGTACGTAGAATGAGTCTGTGCGCGATCAGACATGCGCAAGTAGAATTTTTACAATACCCGAACTTCTTTTTAGAATACTCGAATTTTTACTTGCATTATTATTACATAATTCGTTATTGAGAATTGCCACTGTGCACGTTGCTTTCGAATTATTTACGTGGAAATAAATTTTACTAACGTATCATTTCTTTTCACAAAAGTGTCGCACAAAGAGGAAATTAGACGTGCCAGCACCTTTTTCAGTTCCACTATATTTTCTTCAGTCGAACATTTCATCCGGATGATAATTGTAATAACTAACTCTTTCGTTATCATTCGATGTAAAAAAAAAAAAAATAAACTCACGACTGTGAAAATAGAAGCTTCATGCTTTGAAACGACCACCGATTGGATCGTTGCGACGATTCTTCGCCTTTCTTTTCCTTTTTTTTTTCATTAACCACTTGCGCTGGCAACTGATTGCGGACCATAACGAGTGACCAAACCGTATACAATAATTCGTCTTCTTTTTGAATTCATCGGTACATCACTGGATAGAAATTACTAAGAGGTAACAAATTTATTATTTGTTTTGCCTGGGTTATACTTAAATATACTTAAAACTGAGAAAATATTATAAATTGCAATTTTGGGACAAAAAATTCTCGACCTGCCGTGGCGCGTCATTCCAGCGCAAGAGGTTAAGTTACAACTGAAAGTTTAAAGCTCGTCGACGACTTTTCGTCGCCGAGTGATTCAGTCATAGCTCTCAGCTCTATAACCCTGACGAGAGAATCGCGATACGTTTTATCGTTGCTCGTTCCACGTGACACGCGCCCCTCGTGGAAACTATAACATAATGTTCCCTTCATCGATCGGACGGCGTTTCACGTGACGTCCGGGCGCACGTGACGATAAAAAAGCGGTGCCTACCTGAGTGAAGAAGTAGTAGTAGACCTTCATGCCGCGATCGGCGAATAGTTGGGCGAAGTGGATCGACGGACAGATGAAGAAGTAGTCGCCGACCACGTCCGCGACCATTTTCTGGTAGATGTAGCCATTGTAAGCATCCTCCCAGTCCGTGTACTGTAACACAATGGAAATTGTTTCTTTTTTCTTTTGTATCGTAAAGCACAATTTTGTTAATTGTGCATATTCCGTTGGGAATTGGGGATTTTGTTGTTGCTATTACATATTATTAATACGAATAGTATATTGGTATATTGGTATTAATAGTATAATAATATTAATAATTATAATATTGTAGTGTTGTAGTATTTATATATTTAGTATGAAGTGTTTAGTATATAGAAAGTTTAATTTAATTTAGTAGCATTATACTATTAATTTTTTTTATTGATTATATTACTAATATTAACATTATTGATATTAATGTATACTGATATATTGTGTTGTATTGTATTATTATTTATTGCTTTTCTAATGGGGGTCTTTGGAATTACTTTTTATAAACATCTAAAAAGTAGAATTTTGTTATTATTATTGTTATTTATTTCCTTGTTGACTATTGTTACTAGAAAAACATATTTCTCAGGGAGGGTAACTTTTCAACTATTAGAAATACTTTTATGAATGTTTGGTAGGACTTTGTATTATTATTTAATGTTAGAGCAACGTTTTCTCTTTTTGTGTGGATGACTTGTGAATAAGTAATTGTGAGAAAGAGAGAAAGAGATAATTCAGTGACGTTCATTTACGCATTTCGAGGAAAAGCGGTGGGCAATAATCGGGCGAATATCGATCGTTCGCGGCTGTGTTTACACCGCTGTGCTGTAACGGTGATAAATGGGGCTCGACAGGTTGGGACCGTGAATTTCCACTGCAGCCGGCAAAGAACGAGGAAAAAATTGTCCGCCGTTTAAATATGCGTTTGCCTCGATGGCTCGATGCCTGGCCGGAACGCGAGCAAAAAAAGCGCCGCGTTCTGTGCTTATCGGTGCTTTAAATTCTTCAACGTGGGTGGCGTTGAGAGTCGAAGGAGGAAACGGGAGAGAACGTAGCGAAAATAAGCTGAAGAAAATATGGTCGATTAAAGATTTCAAGATCGTCGGGTAACTTGTACGAGCGAATTGTACAGTAAACCTTCGGTTTGTACCTTTAATGGCTTCGAGCGAGTTCTTTCGACTACGGACTTTTACGCAAATTTATGTTATCGGAGGCAAACCGAATAAAAAACTGCACGACTCGTACCCCAGTACGATTCGTTTCACTGAAAGGCCCAGAAGCTACTGTTCTGACTAGGAAATGAAGACGACTTTTTTGCCATAAAATTTTATTGATATGCAAACATTTGAATCGATAGAAAACAAATTACAGGCGCGGTCGCTCAGTACCAGACAACGGCACTCCTACTCGAGGTCAATCCCACGCCCTCTCACGAATCAACCAATCGCTAATTTTCGTTGCATTAGCGTTGCACCTGAAGAGGCCCGATTTTCTGGATTATCCCCGCTAAAAGCACTTTCAGTGATAAAATAGAAAGTGGAAAATGTAATATACTTTAGAAATAAAATAGAAAATAAATATAATGTATAAATGAATACAATTTAAACAATGTATAATAAATGATAGATAAGTATAGAATGTAATACGTAATTGAGAGTAGACAAATGAACACAAGTATAAAATATAATAATACAATATAATAAAAAAGTATAAAATATAATAATAAATATGTTACATAATATATTATATATTTTATACTTATATTATACTATAGTATATATTATATGTAAATATAATATATAAAAATATAAAATATAATAATACATAAATAAACGGATATTAGACGAAGCATATAAATAAATAATCAACTACACTGTCAATGCGTTCTGCTTAGTTCGTTTTTAGTATACTTGATTAAATAAATTAATAATAATTATTATTACGTCGCCGAATCGGAAAGAACAAGATAAAATACAGAAGATGACCCATCATCGATAAGAGATTTCGTTATTATCGACGAAGTAAAATAGCAGTTCTTTTTTTTTTCTGAACTAGGGAGGAGGATTTTTTGGAACGGAAAGGGAAACAGCCGGAGGTAGAAACTGCTGCGGAACGACTATCGATCAGCATTTTCGTGAATAATGGAACACCGTTAATTGACGACCGCAGACTTAAGGCGAACGATATTCAACGGAGCAAGATGGAGGAGCCTAGAGGGTGAGGGGATCGAGGAGCCGCTTAACGAATCGACACTGGGACGGAGAGCCAGCCAGTGGCAGACTCTCTCTCGAGAGATCTTTTCGCATTATCAGGGGACACCCTGGTGAAACAGCTCCTCCCTTCGTTTCTCCTTTCTTCTTCTTTGGTGATCGATTGCGAATAAATTGCAAACTGGCTCTGGATCCGACTAGTGAAACGTTTCTCTCGATGAAGGTGGAAGCCAAAGTAGCGAATAACTTTTTTTTGGTACGCAATTGAAACTTCGATCTCGGCTGCAGCTTTTTCCATTTTTGAGAATGTTCCATTGTTGCATCGTTGAGAATGTGTGAATATATTAAAGTGTAACATTAGTTTTGATAATTGTGTCGAAGATTAAAATATAATACTGCAAAAATAGAAGTGAAAACTGAGATGTGATGTTGTATAAGATAATTGTGTTATTTTGGTACTATTATGAAATTATTGAAAATAATATAAATGATATTTATATTATTATAATATCAATAATATTAATAATATATATTAAAGTATATATTGATAGTAATATTAATAATATATATTAGAGTATATATTGATAAATATAAATATAAAATAAATTATTAGTAATTTGATGAAGCATTTGCATAACTAAACTATTCGAAATATATAATTAATTGAGAATAACCGATTAATTATTCTGAGGATCACGTTTCTTCTTTGAAACTACTGAAATTGAAATTAAAATATAGTACAGTTTCAATAATTGTATTACAGAATCATTGAAGATTAGAATATAATACTGTTGATGCTAATGTAGAAATTAAAATTATAATATAATATCATTTTCGATAATTGTCTGATAGAAATATTAAAAATAAAGATATAAAAATAATAAATAAAAATGTAAAAATATTAGTGTAATGACACAATATGAATTATGTAGAAAGAATATAATATAACATATAATATAGAAAATAAGTATATATTAATCTATATATTCGCGTATATATAAGCATACAATATAATATAAATATAAAAGAATAAATAAAACATAAAGTATGAATAAAATATAGTAAGAAAATATAGTAAATATAGAATATAGTAAGAATAAAATATAGTGAGAAAATATAGTAAATATAGAATATAGTAAGAATAAAATATAGTAAGAAAATATAGTAAATATAGAATATAGTAAGAAAGAATATAATATAACATGTAATATAAAAAATATAGAGAATATAATAAGAAAGAATATAGTATAACATATAGAAAATAAATATATATTAATCCATATGTTAATCTACATATTTAATATATATTAATCTATATATTCGTGTATATATGAACATACAATGCAACATAAATATAAAATAAATTCTCAATAATTGAGGTATTTACGTGATTGAACCATTGAAAATTTATTATAATCAATCGAGTAATCCTTCGAACCGACTATCGCATTTTATACGAAACCATAAAGCACTGCAATGTACTTTGGAGCATACGAGCATGATCGTATTTTATCAATTATCAATTAAATTAACCAGACACGCGCACAGTTCTCGCAATTAATCGCTCGATTATTTTTCGAAATCACGTATCACCGTAACCAAACACCGTGAGAAAGCCGTGGGAAATCCAATCTCGCGAGCGATTTACAACTTGCTGTCATTCCTGTCAGATCATCGCAGGTTTTAATATTTTAATTAACGAGCTCGTTACATCGTTGCCCCTTTAAAACCAGCAGTTACACATCGCTGCTAACGCAGCCTAGACAGCGTAGGCGAAAATTAACGGTTCCGCGGAGGACAGGGCCACCAGCAATATGATAGCGTTGTCTAGCTGGAGTTTCTGGCTTCTCCGGGGGCTTTAATCAAACTTCCCCAGCCGCGTAATCTGCGAGCGGGGAATCTTCTTACCCGACCTGAGAAGGAACGTGTCGGTGACAAATTGCCACGCGAGCGAAGAACGAGCGAGCACTCGCTGATCGAACCGTGTCTGATGAACGGAGACCGAGGCAAACTCAACTGGGCTGAAATTACTTAAGTAGGAAAAATATTTTGGAAAATTTTTAACCCAAATTTTAGTGGTTTGTATAATAAATAGTTTAGATTAATATAATATATAATTTTTTTATATGTAATAAATATATAATATATATTAATATATAATTAATAGTTTAGATTAGAAGGAGAACAGAAAAAGTTATTATCTATAAAAAAATATTTTTTATTTAATATAATATATAATTTTTTTATATGTAATAAATATATAACATATATTAATATATAATTAATAGTTTAGCTTAGAAGGAGAACTGAAAAAGTTATTATTATCTACAAAAAAATATTTTACTATTGTCAAATAATAAAATTATTGTTAAATAACTATAGTTATAATAATAGTTATAGTTATAACATATTTTAGTATTGTTAAATAATAAAATTTAAAATAAAATCCTCGAAACTTACTCTTCGTCTTCGCACACTCACACACACATACATACGCAGACATAACTATGCTTTTATATTTTAAAACAAACAGTACCAAGCCTGGCCTTCTTCGCTGCGAAGAAGTTCCGAAAACGATACTTTCTCGCCCCAGTTTTTGGTTACTCTGAATTTTTATTTTTATGGATAACCTTTGGCGGAAGAGATAACCTTTGAGTCTTCGATGAAAATATATCTAATGAGAAATCTGCAGGGATTCGTTCAATTTTCTTTTCTTTTTTTTTTTCGTTCGTATCGTCTTTCGAATCTCGCACATTTCTTGGCACTTGTCGAATTGTACGCTAATAAATCATTGGTATTTGATGAAATTTGGCATGAATGTAATTTTCGAAGAAATACAATATTTGACATGTACTTTCTTTTTTTTTTCTTTTCTTTCATCGGCGATCGTAGATATTGATGAAAACTAACTTTAACGTTGAGGGTCCGGAATTTCGTCAAATGTCTCAGAAATTACTACAGGAAGATACAATTTTTGTGTAAAGTGATAAAATTAGTGTTTCTTAAAACAACGAATTTAATGGTACACACCATTTTGCGAAAAAACCATTTGTTTAAACGATATATTTAAAAATCGTACTTTTCATAATTTTTTAATTCTTAAATTTCTTTTTCTTTTATATTTCCTTGAATATTTGTTTATTAAAACTATATATTTAAAAATTTAAATTACGGATAAATTGGAATCTTGGTTTTTGCAAAAGAATTTATTGTCTTCGGATAATATTCAACCAAAGAGATCTGTAAAAAGATCTCTAGACTTTGTCGTAGCTCGATTTTGGATTGAAAAGACGGTCATCGATCTTCAATGGTATTCAGGATATTGATTATATAAATAAAGAGCGACCGGTCGTTTCTGGAACGTCCGGGAATATTTCATATCGTGTATAATTGGACAGTGACATTTTAAGTAACAGACTACGAGAGCGAGATGAGGGGATTCTATTCTAGATTCAACACCTAAGTTGAGCAAATATGGGCTCCTGAATGAAGCCCTCAATTTTTTGTGTTCTCCTATACTATATTTTTTTCACACGAAATTATATTTTTTTATCACTGAAAGTGATTTTACCGGTAACCCAGAAAAACTCGGGCCTCTTCAAGTGCAACGCTAATGCAACGAAAATTAGCGATTGGTTGATTTGGGTCACGTGATTCGCGAGGGGGCGTGGCGTAGACCTCGAGTAGGAGTGGCGTTGTCTGGTACTGAGCGATCGCACCTGTAATTTGTTTTCTATCGATTCAAATGTTTGCATATCAATAAAATTTTATGGCAAAAAAGTCGTGTTCATTTCCTAGTCAGAACAGTTGCTTCTGGGCCTTTCAGTGAGACGAATCGTACTGAGGTACAAGTCGTGTAGTTTTTTAATAAATCTACACACGTGTTTTCGTATTAAAAATGAATTTGCGAATATAGCAGCATTTTGTGTAACCAGTAATAATATTTTGTAATGAACATTACGTGTAGCAATTTTCTGGTAAATTTTTGATACATTGATTATAAATAATTGTAAAATGAATGAAATAAATAGGCGGTTAATATATATTCATTATACAATAAAAATAAAGTTTGTTATTTATTGTAAAATACCATTCATTCACGTTTTATTTATATACGAAATTGCTACTGTATATACCATTATATTCACTCATATTTTACAATTAATATACAATATTGGTTCAAAAAAATAAAAATGAACGTTAATATATTTATTCCAATTTTATAATTAACATATGCCTGTAATAGATGATATGCCCTCGTTTATTTACAGTTGACGTTTATTATAATACATGACCAAACTTTTATTTCGCGAACAAACACGTGTCACACGCTGTACACATTTTGCAACGTATATTGGCGAAATCGTATCAGGAATCGGCCTAGAATTATCTCTATCCGCAACTTTCATTAGCCCTGAAACAACCGACTGTAGCCAAGCCTACAGTAATCGTTCGAGAAATGATAGTGGGAGCCCTTTGTCTCGTTTTCACCAGTTTTCATCGGCGACACCTCGCCTTACACGAAAGGCATATAGTTGCTATGCTAATTGAACGAGATTTCTCATTAAAATGTATGACAGACGAGAGCTGTGTCCAACCTCTCTAACGTCGAAAAAATTAAAACGAAAAACAGAAGAATGAAGAGAGAGAGAGAGGGAGAGAGGGAGAGAGGGAGAGAGGGAGAGAGAGAGAGGTACAAGCAACGTGACCAAGGAACGTATTACAAGCCGGTGTGGCTTTCTCAAAGGGAGAACGTGCGCAAGGATGTTTGCAGGCTCTCCTCAACGCTCGCCGAGGGAAAATGCTCGAGTTACGCGGACGAGACCGCGGCCAGAAGCTAATTACACGCGGAGCCAGGGCCCCGGGTACAGGGTTCTTTGGTCCGCGCGACGGCGAAAAGGGAGGGGAAAAGGCATTTCCACCAGACCGGAGAGTTTCATTTCATTAAACTTGGCCTGAGCAATCTTTCAGCAATCAAAGTTACGTTCCGGGCTCGTTCACTCCGAGCTAGATGCCAGGTTCTTTGCTCGCGACTATGTTGTTTAATTTCTTGTTTGGCCGATATGTTAGGATATTGTCTCTCGGAGTAATTTCGGAGCAATTTCAGGCGATCCGCCGAAATCTCGTTTGTCTCGCGTGGTCGATTTATTTTTGTACTCGGTTTGTTAATATTAACAAATATATTTTGTACTAAATATCAGTGTAATGATATTAACAAACACTAAGTGTTGACAATAATGTAATAATGTTAACAAATACTAAGAACGAATGAATATTGAATTAATAAATTGACAATGAATTACAATCACAATGTTAAACGATAATTCAGTAATATTGTGATTGGTGATGAAAGATTAGAAATAACAAGTGAAAATCTTTTTTCAATTTTATATACGTAATATGATATTCAATATATTTACGTGCAATGAATAATATATCGTGCCAATTATATATTGTGTACATACATTTCATAATTGTGTAATATATATGTACATGTATATGTGTTATATAAAAATACGGTTTGATTTCGTGAGAGAATTGTATTTTATACCGTGTTGTACTATTCGAAGAATGTCTCTATTTACTAAATTTGCTTGCTCCAGTACTAAAATAAATTATACAAAGGTATTTGTAAAAATAAGAAGAGGAAACATTTTGTATATAATATAATTATAATTCTTGTCCATTATATTACATAACTGTATGATTTATTTCAGTGTTAAAGCACTCTAATATGTATGGTATTTTACTTTATTATAATACAATTAATGTAATAAAGTAAAATATAAATATAATTAATGTTAAAACATGTATAATATTAGTATGATACTGTATATTATATTAATATTACTATAATACTATTGTTTGTATAATAGTACTACTAATAATATAAACAGTGTCATTTTTGTTATATAAATTATTATATTATATTATTATATAAATAGTATTATTAGTATTATGTAGTATACTACTATTTGTATAATATTACTATAATATTATGCATATCATAAATATTATTTTCGTGATACGTTGTCAATAATATTAATAATAGTACAATACATGTATTAATATTAATATTAATAACACAATAACGATACAATATACATCATACATGTATTTTTGTGTCATCAAATTGCTTCTAAAGCTCAATCATTCACAGTCAATTTACCGCATAAATACATACGAAATTAGAAAACAGACGAACAATTAAATGTAAATGCCATGAAAAAGAAAAAAAAAGAGAAAAAAAAAACGTTCGTGCCTTCAATCAGATCAAACTGCAGAAATGGAGGATCGAGTTGAATGTTTCTATCGAGGAAAGAACACTCTGTCGACGTCTAAATAAAAATGCCGCGTAGGTTGCGGCCGATTTAAAGGGTAATCGTTTATCGAGATCTTGAAGAGCAACGTGTTGGCGTTGAGTAGCGAGAACGGAATGACCGAATAACGAGCGGCACGCGTGTTCTCGAGTGAGAAGCGATCAACAACTCGTCAACTCTAGTTGAGCACTAGAGAGTGCACTAGAGAAAGAAAGAAATAGAGAGGCGGTGTCGTTCGACGAAAGATCGCTGCCCGTGACAAATCGAAATCAAATTTCTGGCGAAATTGTACGAGACGTTAACGGTTCGAAGATTGCCCTGTTGTTGCAATAAATTTCCAACGAGAGCCTCGTTTCAGTTGACTTTCATCGTGGCCATTTCGTGTCAAATTTCCATTTTCATAGAGTTTCACGTGCCTCCAATAAAATCTGTATAATCGGAGAACCTCCAGATATAGATAGTAACACTCCAGTAATAAAATTACAAATTTGTAATTGTTGAGAATTTTGTTCTCAGCGAATGATCAATTTCACGCAAGGTAAGAAGTAAAATGCAATAAATGGCCCCCGTTGTGGCCAGAAACGAAACTACGTTCGGTATTTTCGAGCAGTTCGCGCAAGCACGAGGTCGAGTTACGATTAATAATTGGAAAAATCGAGAAGGGCCAAGCCAGCTCCCGTTGCCAGTTAATAAAAACTGGAAGAGAACTGAACTCAGGCGCGAGCCGAGCGAACGTTGAATTTTAGATCGGTATTTAAACGGCAGGTTTAAGGGGAAGAGAACGAAATTAATTCGCCGTTGAAGCCTGCTGCTGCTGTCGTGATTAAAGGAATTCCTAATTTCGCGATAACTCTCTCTCTCTAACTCTCTCGCGCATGTTTCCGCGGGAGCTCGTTAACCAGCCGTTGCATTTTAAACTGGCAACGGCCAGTTTATTCGAATCGGGCAGGCTTTGAAGATGCTCTCCCTCCCCCTCGGGCTCGGGGAGTAATTACAAATAATTCGATTCTTGAATTTTTCAACAGACAGGCGGTGCCAGCCACTTCTCGTTTAATTTCACCGATTCGAGGCTCGTAGCCGCGTTTAATTATCCAACATGTGCCAACTTTGATCTCGATCGTCCGAAAGCTATAGGTCCAGCCTTTCTCTCTCTTTCTTTCTCTCATTTCCTCTTTTTTTCTTCTCCCTCGTTTGCACGTTCTCGAGAAATGTAGGTTTTTGTCTCGAGGCGAAAACACTTGGATTCCAAGGGCCGGGAACACGATCGTTTACGATAGTTTCTCTCTGTCTGCTTGTTAACCGTTATTCCGACGAGCTTCTTAATGGTAATAGTACTAGCTAGCAACTTGGGAAAACACTTTGAGGAAATGGAATGACATTGTTTCCCACGATTTCCAATCCCAGGCACGGGAGGTCTTTCGAATGATAATGTTACAGTACTTTTATCTCGTTTTCTGCTCGACAGCTGAGCCATTTCAGGACCTCCTATCTCTTCTTCTTTTCTTTTTTTAATCATTTCAATAAAAATTTTTCCTTCCTTGTTTGGGGATTTTTCTCTGAGTTTTAAAACTCTTTTATTCTCCGTTATTTCTCTCTTTTTCTGTTCTTTGCGTTTGATATCATATTTTTCTAAACAATTTTTCTCTCTTTTTTCGAAACCTGTTTTTCTACGATCAATTTTCCTTTTTCAGCTCGTTTTGCTCGTTTCTTCTGACACTTATATAATAGAGGACCACCAATTTCCCCTCTTTCTTTTCACTTCCCAATTTCCTTTATTTTATGGATCTCCGTGTACTTCTAAGCTGTCACTAAGTTTCCATGAAATTTGGATCCTTCGAGATTTTTCATCCGCTTTCGTTTGAAAATCCAGATTACTGCTCCCCATCTTGGAAAAACTCCAAACATTTTTTCTCCTCGTACCAAGATGATATTCGCATTTATCCAAAGTATTATTTATATTTTTGTTTTCACATATCCAAGATTTTTTTCAATTCTTTTCTTCGAACGAACATCCTCGTTATCCAGAGAAAAAATCAAGAGAAAATTTTTTGGACACTTCCTCGAGGATTCGAACCAGAATCCATTTGGTGGAAATGGTCGACTCTATCCACTTCGCAAAGGTTCTCTCGTACTTTTTAATTCTTGTTACGAGTATTTCAGTGGAACGTCGACTTGAAATTTCTGTAGAAAGTGCAGGCGGTTCTACAATTTCACATTATTAACAATTCAAGACTAAAAGTTAATGATTTTTCTCGTGCAAATACCAGGCGCCGCTAATCTGCGTAGATAACAGACACAGCGGCGGCAGTTACCATCGTAGCTTCCAGGTTAGGAGGAACTTTTTATGAATTTTTAAATTTCGATTTTTACTCCACGTTACTTCACGTTAACGAGGCTTTTAGCGGTCTTCGGCGATGGAATTTATGCCAGACCGTCTGGAAATTCGAGTATGCGAAGTTCATCCTATTTACGTAGAAACTGAAGGGATGGAAAATATGCTCGTGCTTAATAGCGTCTAGCTGGAAATACATACGACGTATTCTAACATTTTCTAATATGCAATATAATGCACCATACATATGTGGCTGACACTATGTTTCATTGATTATAGTCATTATATAAATATAAATTAAATAAATATAAGTTATACACATTATGCATATTACATATATTACACATTATACACATTATTAGTATAAAATTTATACACATTGTAAATACATTAAGTAAATATACGTATTACGTTTTCAATGAATGAATATAATCTGGAAGACAGAGTATACCAGTCATCATAAATACTTTATTGAATTACAAATATAAATACAATTAAAAAATATACAATAAACATGTAACATTATAAATATATAATATAATTGTATATATAACGTGCACTATATTACAATGTTTATAGTTGTCATTATAGATGTTTATAGTTACTATTATAGATAGTATTTTCTACTGATTATACATTCATTCACTGAAAACATAAAATACAATAATATTAAAATTTATACAATACATTATATATATATTTATTTATATAAAATATATATTATATATTTTAATATACATTATATATATATATTTTATTATATGTTTATATTTATTCTACATTTCAATGTATATATTTTCCGTGGATGAATATAATCGTCGAAAAACGGCACGAGCCTCTGTAAACGTTTAAATGCTTCGTCGAACCACTGCGCTGTGTATGTTTATACATAAAGCACTCGTTGCGAATAAAGTTCTCGCGGTGGATCCACTGCGGGAACTTGTTTGTTCGTAGCTGTACGAAAGGCGCCTCGCCTCCGGAAATTGACGTCGCTAATTTTACGGACTGGATATTAAGGAAAGTTTATTCGACGAGAGCGGTCGGGGAGGAGGGCTGGCGTGACCCGGTTTCTTGTCGTTGATCACCGTCCTCGGTTAATCTGATTCTCAATCGGGGCCTATAATTACACGTGACAGGCAATTTTCATGTGTTGAGCACCGTTAGCTCGCTTCTTAAGCACCCGTGAGCCGTGGCTTAAATTCAACCACGCGGTTAGCTTATCGACTTACTCTGCCCACCACCTCCTCGCCCCTCGAACGAAGGCTTTGCCGCCCACATTCGTCGCCTTTTGCCTTCCTCGCCACACTCTGGAATGTGTCGTCCCGCGAATTTGCATTCAGCACTTGTTCGCCGGCCGCAAGTCGCAACCGATAAAAAGTTTTCTCTCTTCAACTTTATTAGAGGGTCGTTCAATGTATTTATTAGGTAGTACCTTCTTGTTCTTTTGTGCTTTTCTTTCTTCGTTTCTTTCAGCAATAGCAAGTGCTAGTTTCGTACAAGTGTGATTGGTGGCAGAAGCAACGCTAATGCAACGAAAATTAGCGACTGGTTGATTTGGGTCACGTGATTCGTGAGGGGGCGTGTGGTAGACCTCGAGTAGGAGTGGCGTTGTCTGGTACTGAGCGATCGCGCCTGTAATTTGTTTTGTATTGATTCAAATGTTTGCATATCGATAAAATTTTATGGCAAAAAAGTCGTCTTCATTTCCTAGTCAGAACAGTAGCTTCTGGGCCTTTCAGTGAGACGAATCGTACTGGGGTACAAGTCGTGCAGTTTTCATAATTGTATATATGTAATAACATACAATATATAATATATAATGTTATAAATTAGATGAAATTGTTAGAATAATTCATAATATATAATGTTGTATATCATATGAAATTGTTTTCTCTAAAATTAGAATTAGATAAAGAATTATCTATCTGTAGAATATATATGATACACAAGATTGTAATGTGCAATGATGTAATATAAAATTATAATTCTACATTAATAAAAATACAATAGAATAATAATTATATATTACACGATGTGATACAATATAATATAATACATAATATATAAAATATTGAATCACACAAAATAATTTGTAACATTTAATTAGTAATTAGAATTTCATTCCAATTTCAATATATACTACTAACATATTATATATGATACTAAATATATGTATATAATGTATACAATAATTGTATACAATTACTAATATATATATTTTTAAGTTCACTTTGTAAAAATAAAATTTCGTGCACGTTTAATATCAATTCAATCATACAAAATAATTTATATCATTTAATTGTATGTCATTCCAATTTCAATATAAATACTACTAACATGATATACAATTAAATATATGTATACAATTACAAATATATATTTACACATACATTTTTAAATTCCTTCCGTAAAAACAAAATTTCGTACATGCTTAACATTAATTTAATATTAATTATTCCCGCAAATTCTTGCCACCAAAGCAAACTGCTACTTTCACGCACGATTCCAAGTTAGTCGAACCATAGCCGGAAACCTATTCTATCCCTGTCCTGGCACTCGATTAAATCGCACGATGGCGTAGGGGATATTTTTGCCCGGCTCGTTTCACTTGGCGATTCGACGTTCAATTATCGTCGGGGCACTACGCTCGTCGGGGAGCTTTGGGGATCCCATCGTCCACGCGTGTATCGCGTTTCCGTAATTAGCGGCAGCTGTAGTAAATCGGGTCCAATCACGCGACCGAATACGGAATGGAGGGTGGAATCGCGCGGGGATCATACGCGCAAATTTTCACCCATTGTCCGCGAAATTAATAAAGCAACAGACCATCGCGTTAAATTAGGGGCGAAATTGCCGGCTCCTTTCACGGCCCGGTGGACATCCACCAGCGAAATTCCATTTGAACGCAGACGCCGCGCGTTTGGAATTATTGTCCGACGGTTTATTCGGAATCGCGGATTCGCCCTCCCCTTGTCGCGGTTTACTTAACAGCATCTCGAAACGTTTGTTCGACGCGCTATGGTAGCGTTTCGAAAATTTTCGAATTTCGTTGATCTGACGAAACTATTCTTTTTTTAAATTCAAATTCGTGACTTTTAAAAAATTGCGAGTTAATAATTATATAGTAAATTTTCCTTGGTAGCATTTTAGAAAAGTGTAGAGCAGACTGTGGATTTTCTATGAATTTATGGGGAAGTTTGAGGGTGTGTATCATACACGAAGAATTTAGTACATGTTAAAATATATTTCATGAACTCCTGCCTAGATTCTACTTTTTAAATTATTTTCGTAAAAATGTGAATTTGAATAAATGAGAGATAATGAGGGTGTAAATCTTTGGATAATTAGATTAATACATGATACGATTATGAATTTAAAATTAGATGGTCTCGATTAGGTCCATCTGAGGGTTGGAATATTGTTTCCACGATAAGGAGTGTCTTAGTTTCAGAAATGGAAAATTTTTAATTTTAAACAGATACAGTTCACGTGTGATGCTGATAAAAAAATAATTTTTCTTCTTACTAAAAGACGATTGTGAAAGGGGTGAAAAAATTTCTAACTTCCACAGAAATCTTTACTTTCCATATTATCATAAATATTTATGAATATTGAATAGCATGCAGAAAACAAAGTTAAATAAAAAATTCTAGCGTTTATTCTACGGTTTATGTTTCTTTAAAGGAAAAACTTTTTAAATTTATCCCCTCATAATTTTGATATGTGCACATGTGTGAACAACACTAATATAATAACAATAGCGATATTAATATTAGTAATTAACATCAATATCGTTCACATACTCGCAAACATAACATTTAAACATTTAATTTATAACATCAACGTTATTAGGATGCGAAAGAATATTGATATTAATTATATACTAATATTACTTATAGGTAGCTTCAAAATAAATATTCCAATATCTTAATATTCTACAAAATTAAACACAATATTCCAGTATTCTAACATTCTAATTTATTTAACTGACGAGACTAACATTGTTATTCACACGCATTAATATTACAGGCAGATAGTTGCCGATCAGTCATCTAAAATTAAACTGCGAGCACTACGAGCAACCCTTCCGGACGACGAATTCATTACTATTCATCGTCGCTCTATCCATTATTTAAATAGAAATTGCCGGTGGGGATCTTTCGCTATTGCGAGAGATTTCAATCTGTCCGTCTCGAGGATATCCGGGGCAAGGTATAGCTTATTTTGGAAAAAAGTTCTCCAAGCGGTACCGTCACGTCGCCTCTCTAAAATTATGGATATTTCTATGGAATGGCACCGGTGGCCGATCGAGATGGAACTTGGTGGGCGTCATGGGGAATGGGGCGGCCGCTGCGAAATGTGAAATCTCAGCCTCACGCGCTCGAAGGATACATACCTCGTATACATATATAAGATTTTCGACGCTTTTCGACGTTATGCTCGACATATTCTTGAGATATCTATTCTTGAGATTCTATGGTTACGTGCAAGTACGTATATACATTTCTCTTTTTACCAGCGCTTCTACGTCTATTCACTGCGAAGAACGCGGTTCTCGATGCAGTGTTCTAGAGTTTTTAACAAAATTTTGTCAATTGGTGACTCGAGATTTTGAAGAAGTTTGGATCGAGTTAGGTTAAGTTAGGTTCATCACGTAAGCGAATAAATTTAATAATTCAGAAAATATTTGACTTTTTGCAACCAGAGTTTCTTCCAGTTAAATCCAGTTAGTTACATAATTAAGCCTATTATTTAGTTACAGTTTAATTATGTATCCCAGGTTAGGTTAGGGTGAGGTTAGGTTCATTACATGATAAATTGGTTTAGAAACTAGTTGATGTCGTTTTCATTTCTCCAGAATCAGAATTTCTCTTTTGGTCGCAAAAGATTACTCGTTAATTATTTATATTTGCGTACGTACTCCAATTTAAAATAAAAGTTAGGTTAAATTTGTCAGAAAAAGAAAAAAATGAATTAATTTAGAAACAAATTTACAAATTTATAATATATTTAATCTTTTGCAGTCAGAATTTTCTTCATTGAAAGAGAAAAATATTACTGATTATGTATTCCAATTTAAAATTGGGTTAGGTTAGGTAAGGTTAGGTTTATTACATAATAAATTTACGATATTTGCAATCAGAATTTCATCTTTTCATTAAAAGAGAAAAATGTTATTCGACTGCACAGTTATGAGTTCCAATTTTGAATTAGATTTATTATCACTTATGGTAACCAGAATATTTTTTAGTTAAATTAGAGAAAGACGATTGATTATAGATTCCGAGTTAAAATCAGGTTAGATTAGATTCGTTGCGAAATAATGAATCGTGGTCTGATATAACCTGTTAGCTGTTCAAATATCGAATCGATTGTTCATGCTCGAGATCGTGTTCCCGCGTATCACGTGACTTCGTCACGAAATACAATCAGAACGAAAGCCGTATGTAAATTAATTCGAAGCTTGCACGCAATAAATTCTAATAATTATTTCATATACGTTTTATGACCGTTTCAAAGATACGGTCATGTAACATGTTTTTCATATTTTTCCCATATTTTTTTCGTGACTGGTTGAGACGACAGAGAAACGATTAGTCGATCGAGATTTTCCTGTACGATTGCCCACGAAATTTCAAATATTTAAAACAAGAAAAAGTGGACGATTTTTTCGACGATTTATGGATTTTTAAATGACTACGATCTGTGAATAAATTAATTCTTTATAGCTAGAATTTCTTCTAGTTACAGTTAATCAATTGTAGCTGTGTAGAGGAATTGACAACTGTAATAACAAATTTAAAGAAAGGAAGTGAAAAATACTAAAATTTAATACAAACGTACAAAAGTAATTTTCTAATATTACAATACTGCATTAATATTAATGTACGTATATTACGTTATAAAAACGTAAAGATACTAAAAAATAATTCTCTCCAAGAGCACAGCAATATTGTGATACAATTGGTAATATCAAAAATCGAACGAAAAAAAAGAAACAAAAGAATCCGAAAGCAAAGTAGTCAAACCACTACGACAAATTAATAACAAACAGGACGTGCTGATCGAAATAATTTCGTTCTTTCCCACGAGTGTCGTTAATATTTTGTATTTTTAATCATTTAACTTGATTTTGTCATTATATATTTCGACAGCTAACGCTTCGAGGTTTATTTCATTTAAAAATTTTTTTGATTCTATGCAGTTTCTTTTTTTTTTGACAAAAATGGTCAATATATAATCAAACAAAATATCTATGTACTATAAAAAAATTGTCGTTTATTTTCCTGAAAAAATAAAAAAATAAAACGAAATTTCATTTTGTCGTTATATATTTCGACAGCTAACGCTTCGAGATTTATTTCATTTAAAAATTTTTTTGATTCTATGCAGTTTCTTTTTTTTTTGACAAAAATGGTCAATATATAATTAAACAAAATATCTACGTACTATAAAAAAAAAAATTGTCGTTTATTTCGCTGAAAAAATAAAAAAATAAAACGAAATTACTTTCCAAACGACCTAATAGTTATTTTACCTAATACTTTGACACTCGTTTAGTCGTCTCTTAGTCGGACGAACCGCCAACGTAGTTTCTATCCCACACGTCGCGAGTACGATTCGTTTCCAGGAAAATTGCCGGCTCGATATATTCTCCGAGGAATCTTTCGACCGAATTGCACCGGAAGAACGTTCGATGCTTCCCTTCTGGTCGGGAGGAAGAGAGGGAGGAAGGAGAGATTCTCGTGACGCAAGATGCGCGCGGCAAAAGTCGGCCAGACATCAAAGGGAAAACGTAACCCGAAGGTTCATCTGCATAAATCTATTGTAACGTGCATATGTTCACGAGACGAGAATGCTGGTGCCGGTCTTTTTATTCGAAATAAAACGAGGGAGGCCAATTCGCAAGTAATATATTCGCTATTTTAGTTACTTCTGTACAAGATACAAACAGGCGTGGATTTACAATGCTCAGGCTTGTGAATATTTTACTCGAGAATGAAACAACGAGCCGGTATTGTATAATAATTTGAAATAATAAATTATTTCGGCGAAATAATAAATTTATAATATTGTTCACTTTTCGTGCTCGTGAATATTTCTCTATCTTGGGACAAAGTAAACGGATAATATTGTAGTCTGGATTGGAGAATCGTTCCAGTTAATTTTATTATTTAATTTTACTATTTCGGAAATGACCTAGAAGAAGAAGTAATTTTAATTATTCGTTTGGAATAACGAATTGTTTTAATTCATTTACTATCGTCATTTTGGAAACGTTATTGCGGATAAAGTAATTTGCAATTACTTCAATTAATTCGTTATTATTAAAATTATTATAACGATAAAATAATTATTCTAATTTATATTCTAGAAGTATATTCCCGTGAAATGTTATTACTGAATTTTACAGGGCCCTGTGCTTCATCCTTCATTATCCAAAAATTAATTTCCTTCACTTACTCGTTATTTATGCATTAGAAGTCTGACGTAGCCAGAGCTGTTTCCGCAATAACAATAATAAATTAATCGAATAAATTAGTTGACTCGTTACTTGAAATCGTTACTCGTTTTCTTTTATTTTCCTTTTTAGTTCGCGAGCTAAAAGCGATCAGCCAGCTCGCTGAGAATATTCCAGACTTCAACCGAGAAACATTGAACGTCGTTAACCTGTTAATTACGTATAGTCGTTCTTGGATATCAGGAGTACAATTCGCTGCGACTAAAAATGAATAAGGGTGAAATAATTTCGGCCGTGGACCTCGTCTTTTCTCAATTAACGCGATTAACCTTTTCACCCTTGGGTCGCGCGGAAATTGCAGAATGAATTTCCCGCCTTTCTGGAGGAATAGTCCTCCAGATTCTTGCGTTTAGAAATTACAATCGTTAAATTTCTTTAAAAAAAAAAATATTTCTGTCAAATGACAATTTTTATTTATGATAAACTCTGTCTTGGATATTTAAATAAATTATTAACGTTACTAAATATTGTAACAAATTGTCCATCTCGAATGTAGAGATCAAAGAGGTGTTTGTGTAAAATACATATTGTAATTAACTGAAATTTGTGAAATGAAACTAACTGAACGAATTAATTGAAATTTATAAAATATATAAACCTCTCTCTCTTTTTTTTATTTGTATGAAGAATGCTGCACGTGCTTTCGGTACAATTCGTAGCATATGATCTATTCAATTATTTATCTATAGTCGATTTAATTTTTAACAAATACATATACACATATGTACATTAAGACTAAATGTTTGTTCGATAAATAAATACAATTAGATTGAATTAAATCAACAATGTATTGTATTATATATAATTATACCATTAAAATACAATACACAGTTAATTTATCTTTATTCAATGTGGTATTTCAATTACTTAATTCACTATATTATAATACATTCCAATGTATTTAATCAATATCGTGATATAATACGATTAATATAATTTATTACATCATAATCCACGTAACTCACTATATAAATAACATTATTTATTTATACACTACGATGTAATACATCAGTAATATCTTAATATTCAATCCAACTTTATCTTTTTATTGTCAGTCCAAATCTAACGATAAAAAAAAAGAAAAAAAATACCAGAATACAAATTTCGACTTTCAGTAATCTACAACGTATCGAGCTTCAACGTAACTTTTTAGTTTTTGAGTACTTTCAAGAGTATAAAAAGCACCCGGTATATGCAGGTGGTTTGCGTGGCACGATCGCGTACCGTGTCGAGCATTAGAATCGAAGTTGATCGCCTCCGGTGATAATTCCGCTATCGGCGGGCACACGAGGTGTGCCGGTGAAATTAACGACCCTGTAATTAAACTTAATTCCACGGTTACGCCCGATGCGTCGACTTGATGCAACTAGGTTTTTGCAACGTTCTACGGTGAACAACGTATCGCTCGCGAGGACGAGAATCGTTATCGTTTAGAGAAAAAGCCCTCCCCCGCCAGCTAGTGCTAATTACCGTATATATTATATACATTTAAACATCCAATCAACGATTGCACAACGATTGTGTGCGACTGATTGTATCATATGACTTCGTAGAAAGAACATAAAATGAAATCGACCGAAGATAGGTTAATCTGTCGAGAATCAACGTTAACGTGACATTCAATTTATGATTCTTTTCAATTTAATATATGTCACACGTATGTTACACGATTGTTATAGTATATATATTACTGTACATATACAATTAATATATACAACAAAAATTTCATTGCCCGTGACATTTATTTATTGGTTATTAAAAATACAATTTTAAATACTAATATTTTCGAGTATGTTTGAAATATTCAGAATATAGTGTATTACATATAGTAATATTTGATACGTAAAATCAGTTTCCTCAATTCTATTTGTAAAAGTGTGAATTTGCACGAAAATTCTTGGTCTAACGATGGTTTACGTCAGAGCTGGCTAACTGGCGGCCCATGAGCTATCCCCTCCACTGCATCGATCTCCCCACTACATCGAAATTTTCACGAGCCCCACTCTTCTCATTTCAATATAGTGGGGAGATCGATGCAGTGGAGGGGGTAGCGAACTGCCAATTAGCCGGCTCTCTTCTACAAATATATATTATTGTACATACGTAACTAATGTATTAGGAAAATATACAATTACATTATGCAATATGTAATTGTACATATAATTAATATATTACACACGTATGCAATTATATCGTGCAATATATATTACTGTACATATTGTATAATGTAATTATACATGTACAATTAATATAATACACACATATATAGATATATTCTTCGATATGTATACATGTACATGTACATATGTATACAATTAATATATTACCAAATTCTATGCTTTTCAAATGTAACAAATACGTAAATTCTATACAAAAGTTTTGCACGAAATTATTTCCGCAATATTCGTCAATTTTCAAATTTTCACCTATTAGATTAATTTTCAGAATTAATGACACTTAAAGAAACTGAAAGAACATGACTTTCTTTTTCTTTACTTTTCATTTAGACGAAATTGATGAATTATATCAAATAACATTTACGACTGAAAATTCTTAAACATCTTAAGCTGTCATCATACCTAATGACATTAGAAAATTTATTTATTTAATCAAATGCTATTTTTATACAACAACTATGCATCGAAATCGACATTTTAGACATTTGATTTTCACGAGTTATTGTCCGATAGAAACCGAGTAGTTACCTCTTCTCCGCGAAAGAACAAACTGAAATCAAACTCGCGACACCAGGTATACAGGGGGAAACTGATTCCCGATACAGGGGGAAGGGGGGAGCTTCCTCGTCTAGCCACTTCGAAAAGTTATCGCGAACTTTTAATAGCCAATTCCGATCTTTCGTTGATATTCGCGCAAGAATCTCGACGCAAGCGTGCGTTCCCGAGGCAACCGGAAGTTGAAGCGAATCGAGAGAGGAAGCTCGGAAATCGCGAGTACACGCGCTTCATACAGGCTTTCGATGTGACTTATTCAAATAAGTGTTTGGACGCTTGTGGATTATTGCAGCATAATACACAATTCGATCCTAACGAACGATATAATAATTATACAAAAGAATAATGTAAGAGTCAGGCTGCATTTTGAAATTTCGAAGAAATGGAACTCAAAATAGAAATTTGCTCTTTTGCTAAAATTATATTTTATATTTTATATATATATTTATGTTGTATATATTCTGGGCATTTTGATAGTTTCAAATTTTAAAAAATCATGTAAATGAATAGAAATCGATAGTTGAATGACAGTTAGATGGCTGAAGGCTGCCATTATAGTTAAACAGTAATATTTAATAAGTGTTTCTAATAATATTCATTATTAATACCAATAACAATATATTTAATATTATTATATACAATTATTATAATATAATATATTGCATATAATAATATTATTGTATTGCATGATATATTGTATATAACAATATTATTGTATTGCATTATATATTATATATAATAATATTATTATGTTGCATTACATATTGTATGTAATAATATTCATTGTATATTGTATTATTACATACAATTACTATAACACAATAGTAAATAATAATATAACAATAATATTTAATATTAATATAATTACTATGTATATTATTTTTGAAGAAATTACACCAAAGATCCATTTGATAAAATACATACACAGTAAAGTTTATCGATACAAACATACGTACTGATGATATATAATAAATAATGATAATAATATATGATAGTATATAATAAATAAATTTTCAAATATTATTCAGTTACAAGCAATACTAATTGTGTGTGCGCGCGCGAGAGAGAGAAGTACACCAAATTTACGAAAATTTTAATTTACGAAATTCATTTTCATTTTCCAAATATTCATTTGATATTCATTCTCAAAATACAAATTACTCTCAAATACCACTTGATCATCAGCTATATTGGCACTGATCGATGAAAGAGGGACGTGCGCGGGAAATCCACGAAAATATTTCATCAACGTCCACCCAGTTCTGCCTGCGTCGCGAAATATTAATCAAAACAAATTCAAGAGCGTCCTCTTGCTCTTGTTTCGCGGCGGTGCAAGGGGTAGTTTCGCAATCTCGCGATGCCGCAACTTTTACGAGCGCTTCTCCTTCACTCGAAATTGCGTACGACAGCGGAGAAACGTTTTAATAAACCGAGAAACTTCTCGTCAGAAAGTACACGGTTCCAGCACCGAACAATCGTCAAAAGGAAAGGAAAATTGCGTCGTTGATCAATTTGCGTTCGAAACGGTCGAAAAATCTAACAAATGAATGTTATTTAATATTTTAAACTTTTAAATTTAACCGAGAATATTTTTTAAATTAACAGAGAGATCGAGAAATTTGCAAAAAAGATTGGCAAACGATCGGAGCGGACAATTTTTCGAATTAGTCGATGCAACGTTTCATTTGCAATTTCTCTCGGTCGATGGTATTGACTTAGCTATAGATTTTAAATAGAATGTGTCAGTGGTTGAATGATCTAACAAAACTGAAAATAACAAGTTGTGCTTTAAAATTATTTAAAAAATTTCATTCCCCCCTGTCGAAATGCTGTTCCGATCGAACAGAAGCGTGTAAAAACACTGACAGTCTTCGTGTTTGCGAATTTTAACGAAAATCATTTTAAATTCATTTTAAATATAGATGGAATTTTATATCTGGAATGTGTCAATGTTTTTCAATATTTTCGAAGACGTGCGTTTGATAGAAAACTATTTTTTCTTTTTTTGTAGAATAAATATTAACTATCAAAATACAAGCGGATACTACACACGAATTGATATAATCAACGTGTTATTACATATCATTCAAGTCATCAAATTAGCTCATGAAAATTAGCTTAATTCCTTACGAATTATTCTGTGTTACGTGTAAGAAATATTCTTTCAGCTTTTTGTAATGATTCAATTGAAGATTCGCGAGTTTAAGCAGAATATATACGATGATACAAGTGACGAGTTTGAGTAGCAAGTAGTGTAGGTCAACGATGAATCAGTCACGATAAAAAGTTACAAACATTTTCATGAATATTGACTTTTTCTCGTTGTCGCGGATTAATAGCTTGGTTCAACGTGAATATATCTTTTTTTCAAGAGTCTAGTCAAACTGTTTTATGAAAGCATCAAGTAGTATAGATCAACGATGAGTGACTTTCGATTAAAAATCACAGACATTTCCCACAAACATCGTTTTCTGTTTATTGTTACAAGCTTATAGTAATTTGATTCGAGATGGATAATTTTCTTCAAAGGCTTGGAAAATTGTTCTGGCTTGGAAAAAGCATCAAGTAGTATAGGTCGACGATGAATCAGTTACGATCGAAATTTCTTCGATAAATATCGAATCTTGATATCTCCGCGTTGATATGGTTCACATGTAAAATAAATTCCTGGTTGAAAAATAGACATAGCATAGTAATTGAAACTGACTTTTTTGAAGCTATCGCAAATAACTGTGTCATTTTAAGTTGAAAGTTCCACAGAAATATTGGAACTTTTCGCCCAGTGAATTTTTCACCTTTCTAAGTTTCTCTAAGTAACTTCAGTATCTTTAAACAATTGGGGCCAGCAGCAGTAATTACAATCATAATTAATTCAAATTCTTGAAATTTCGTAAAATTATGCAACTCAGATGAAAGATATAACGACAGAAAAAATATGAAGTGTTTCCTTGGAATTTTTCTTCATGATTCTAATATTAAACAATAAAATACACTAGACTATAATATATATATTGTTTGTACGGACTCTATATAATTTAATGACAATAATGATAATATAACAATAATAATAGTGATTAATATAACGATTAATAATTAATACAGATTCCACGTATTAACATAATTATAATAATAATATACAATAGTGTATATAACAGTGTATATAACACAGACTATATATATTATATTATATTATACATTGTACATTATACGCAAATGGAAAATATATTTAACCAACAGAGGATAAAATCAGGTAAAATCGAAACTATAAAAGTTATATATAATTTATAATATATAATTTATATAATAAATACTATATATACTATAATATATTATATAATTTATAATATAATAAAAGAAAGAAAGATACAATAAGACAAACGAATGTTGCGTCAAACGGTGATTATTTGCAATCCCACTAGAAGAATGGCAGCTATATAAAACGACCTATATTTTAAGCAAATGGATACGCGAAACAGGTTGGAAAAAAAAAGAAGAAGAAGATTCTTCTCTCTCTCTCTCCCCCCCCCTCTCTCTCTCTCTCTTTCTCTCTCTTTGTCCTTCTGTTCAAGTAGGTCGAGCAAAAGAAAAAGACCAAGCTCCCCTTTTCTCGCAGACACGATGACAGCAAGATCGTTGGAAAGCAGGAAGAAGAAGAACAAGAAGAAGAAAAAACAAGAGGAAGAAGATTATTTAAACAAAAGTTCTTTCCCCGGGGGATGAACCAAGGTGTGCATTGTCGTCAATCCAATTCGAGGCTGAACCTTCGTTTTCCGGGGGAAATATCGCGCTGGAGTCCCCCATGGCTGGACACCTCTGTGAAACGGTTGTTTCCCCTTTTGTTTCCTCCTTTGTTTTGGTCCTCTCCGCTTCCGCGCAGATACAACAACGAAACAACGTCTACGTGACGGGGAAATAATCCTGTGGTTACGAATTCTGTCCGCGATTCGTGCCTTGGACCCCTTTGGCTCCCTTTGTGCTCGAGAGCAAAAAAAAAAAAAGATGCTCGATCGGAGAATTTTGTTTTTGTTCGTTCGTTCGTTCGTTCGTTCGTTCGTTCGTTGTCAATGGTTGAATTCTGTATATAATATTATAATATTAACTGGCAAAATAAAGCTTGTTAATCGTTAAATTGTTCATTCGAATTCTTTAATCAGTGAAAACATATAAAGTTGTGACTAATTCAGCAACAATACGTATGTACAATGCAGTTTAGTAGTTGATAAAACTTGTAACTTAACCTTTTGCGCTGGAATGATGTCGAGAATTTTTTGTTCCAAAATTGTAATATTTTCTCAGTTTTAAGTATATTTAAGTAAAACAAAATAGGCAAAACAAATAATAAATTTATTACTTCTCAATAATTTCTATCCAGATATGATATTTTATCCGATATCATACCGACGAGTTCAAAAAGAAAGCGACGAATTATTGTATACGGTTTGGTCACTCGTTATGGTCCGCAATCAGTTGGCAGTGCAAGTGGTTAACTTCTCTGTCTTATCGAAACTCCTCAGTTTTATTAACAATATATAAAAAAAAGTTTGTTATAAAATATTCATTACTAGCATGTGCCTTATGTTTGTAACATTTCAATGAAATTTGTAATTATTTAACAATATTTCTACAGAATTTGTATTAAATATTGTTTTCAAACTCTTCAGTTTTATGTTAATTCAATACCAGTTAAGTGAGCAACAAGTTAATTATTATACATGCATCAATTTTTTAGCATTTATTAATTGCATATGTGTACAATACTTTAATAGTCAATGAAACTTGTAATTGTTAAAACTCTTGTTCAATCTTTTCAATCTTAGTGGTCCTGATACAATACCAATTAAGAAAATAATATATTAATTTATTTATTTATTAACTGTATATAATATATTGTACGAACAAATCAAATGCATATGTATAGTGATATATTTTGTACAGTATAATGAATATAATATATTAATTGTAACACACACAGTAACAGTTTTATATATATTCTATAATATAACTGTGTATCTGTGTAATATGTTAATTGTACACAATATAATCGTAAATGTACAGTAATAATTAATAATAAATAATTGTATTCTACAATATGAATGTACACGTGTCCAATACATTAATCGTATACGCACAATGACACTTGTACAATTATTAGATGAAATTTGACCGCTTGAACGATCAAAAATAACACGAAATAACGGGTGACCCTAATTCAACGGAGGACGATTGTACGAGAAACAGAAATGACCATAGGAACGTTCCGAGCCAGCGTAGCAGAGCTTGAAAGGGGTTGAAAGGGGTGATCTCACCCTCGTTCCTGGACTACTCCGCGCCGAACGCCACGATTTCACCTGCGTTTGCACGTAATTTACGACGGCCGTAAAACGACAACCACGGAGAATCAATATTCACCCGGCGTGATTATCTCGTCCAATTGAAATGCTCGTTTCTGCTCGGTTCTCTTCCGTTCCGAGCAACCCCTCGAGTAGCCTTACTAGCGATTACTATTCCGAGGTGTTCCCCCGCCGTCCCTTTTGGGGGGAGGTGGGAGGAAAAGTCGTCAAGTGAAGCAATTCATTACCTAATTTTACGTGTCGAGTGTACAGAATTATTATTATTGTTGTTCATTATATATATTCATATTATCATTGATACTGGAATTTATATTTGTCATTTAAACGATCGCCTAACCGATTTTTTTTGAGAGCAAGCGATATAATTTTTGGCAAAATGTACCTAAACTCTTTTGCACATTCTGAAATTGTGATATTTCCTCTTCTATCGGAAAACGGAGTAAAAGAAAGAAAAATCAGTTTCTTCGTGCCAAGCTAACGAAAGAAAAGGGTAGCTTTGAACGACAAAAGATATTTTGATAATTTTTTTTAATATGCTTGACGATATTTAATAATTTAATCTACGTTAAGTCAAGCATAAACAAGAATAAATACCTATAAATAGAAATACAATTTTACAAGTCTAAGTTAACTGACAATAAAATTAGAATAAAATGTATATTTATTATCGTCGTCGTTATAAACTCTTAAATTGTAAATACATATTTTTTTGTATCTGATATTGATAACGAAATGCAAGGAAATTTTTTTACAACTAGAATTTCATTCATTTATAACGGAGAAAGAATCATTGGTTAATTGTAAATTATGAAAACAAAAAAAATTGTAGAAATTTATATTTCAAATTAAATCGAGAAAATCTAGATAATTATAATATAAACAATTATTGTAAATTTTCGAAAAGTAAAATGTAAAATTTAATTTAATTTATTGCATCAATCTCGAATCTACGAACTAATGTTAGTAGTAAAGTTGTTGTAAATAATTCTTGCGGAAATGTGAAATAATAAAAATAACAGTAACGTGGATGTAAAATTTTCGAAACATGAATGGTTTAATAGGAACATGTAATTTTCAAGTTGAACGACGTTGTAAGGGGACGTTTCTCTTTTGAATTTTCACGATAATAGGGGACTGAAAGGTCCTTCAAAATTCATGCTCTCTTATATAAATACGTTCCACTTACTTGAATCCATTAATTCCACATTTATATCATATTATATATTATTCTTCGTTAAAATAACCTATCTAGAGATATTCTCTTTTCATTTTCGAAAAAAAAATTTCGTATTCCTCGCGTGTAATTTTTATTTTTTCGATAGTTTTGTCAGTTCATAACTAGACAGATAATTTTTATGTAGAAAAAGTATAAAAGAAAGAACGAGGTTTTTGCTTCATTTAATAATAATTTCCTCTCGAGTAATGAAGTAATAAAGTTGACATCATTATAAATAAAATGATACGGCACATACATGACAAATTAAATAATTAAACAAAGACTTCATTAAAAAATAACTAAATAAAATAATCGAGCAACAAATAGATATCGAATAGAACTTTAATAACAAAATAAATGATCGAACAATTAAACGACAAAAATGCAATAATAAAATAGTTGTGCAACATCTACATAAACGTTGTCCAAGATAAAATTTTCAAAATGTGAATTATATAGGCGAAATGTGACTAATACAGATAATAGATTATAGATACAAAGTTACGTGAAATTATTTCTTTTTTTTTAAATAAATTATTCAGATATGATTTCAAGTTTCACAATTGATACTAAAGATTGTGGAGTTTAGAGAGATATATTGTAATTTAGGAAAAGAAATGAAACGCAACAGAGAGAGAAACAGGGAAGTTAGGGGAAGTAGATTCAAGGGGTTGCCACTTATCGGGGCAACCGTGTAACCACAGTACCTGATTTACTAGCTCGATAACTGGAGACCATTAATATCACTGGTAAAATGTCGTACCACGTGCCATCTGTTTCTATACCGACCATTCTCTGACCTTGCTACGCTTGAACCGTATCTCTCAATCATTCTCAATAATATAATTAATATATATATATATATAAAATAATTAAATCAAAATTATATAATATATATTATAGTGAAATCAAAATTAATATTTAATTTATTATATTATATTACATATTAATTTTAATATATATTAATATATATTAACTATATTATAATTAATATAATTACATTAATAAAATATATTAAATATATTATACTTAATTAATTTTGAGAAAAAAAAATAAGAAAAGAATCTCGAGAGGATCTTCCCTGAATTTTGCATCGAAAATGTACATTCTCTAATATAATAATAATATAATAATATAAGATTATGAATATTTTTTTAAAATAAGATCGAAACTGTAGTGTAACAGTTTTTTTTATTTAGAATTATTAAGGGAAAATTAAAATTTATTTAATATTATCTGATATGTAATTTTTGGGAATTATGACATGATTTATATTTCACGCGATGTTTATCATTAATAAAATATAATTTCAATCTAGGTTTGGCTTTGACGCGTGTGAAATTGAAATTCGCAATTGTTGAATAATTCTGATTCACGGAAATTCGCGAAATTTAAAATAATATCATTTGTTATGTATTGTATAAAGTTGCAAAATGCAAAATATATATATTACAAATATAATTAATTAATTATAATTAATATAATTAATTAATGTTGTAATTGTCAAATATTTAAGAATATATATTATAACATCGTATCATTATAATTATTAAACAAGCCATTAAAAAATATTGAGGAACAAGAACAAGAATTGAATCTTGTCAGTAGAACAAATAAAGCTACTTCCTTTTTTCCTTTTTTAAACAAGAATCTTCAATTCTCAAATCGTCGAGGGTTGAAAATTCAAAATTTACTCGAAGTTTTAAAAACTTTCACCTTCTCATTTTAAATTCATGAATATTTTTTTCCAATTGATTCTATAATCTGTTGAAAGTAGAACTAAAACTAACTGTCTTTTTTTTTTTTTAATAAATTTATCCACTTTAAGATGATTGAAATTTCCTGCATAAATTTACGATTCAAGATTGAAGATCTAAGTTAATTCCAGATTCTGAAAGTTACTTCCTCCTTTTAAACTATAAAAACTATTTCGTGCTTCAAACTCGTCGAACAAAATTCTCCGGTAAAGTATTTCAATACTATCCTAATAAAATTATTTACAGCTCGATAAAACGATTTACATTTTTCAATTTATTCTCATTTATTCTAAACGTATTCGCGTATCATTTTGACCATTTTAATCGAGCTTCTGCGAGCTATTTATTATTCTCATAAATTATTCGTACCTCAATAACACAATCAGTATTTTTTAAACTCATTTACTTTCATTACATTTTTACATTCAATCTTCCGACCGAATTTTATTATTACAACAATTTCGATAGAGGGTTTATATTGTTCTAATAAAATTTTCACACGTTAACAAAATAATTTACATTCCGTTTTAATTTTCATTTCGGTAATTTTCGTTCCGAGCTTAAACCGAAATATTATTTTAACCATTTCGACCCGAACCTGTTGTTCTAAATTTTTCCACGCGTTAATAAAACAATTTATGTTTTTCACAACGTGTTTCGTGTTTCGAACAACACGTTTAAATCTGCTCGCGTTAGTTTAATCATTTTAATCGAGATTCTACAATATATTTCTAGTTTCACGGTCATTCGGTCGAAAAAGTTATGTAATTCTTATTTCTTAAAAAAAAAAAAAAAAAAAAAATTAAATTAAATATCAAAAGGTTATAATATATTAAATGAAAAAATATAAATTAATATAAATTAAACGACAAAATCATTAAATTATTAAATATTAAAAATGTGCAAAATAGAAATAGCCAAAATTAGGAACAAAACCGCCAAACTAGAAATTCACCTATGCACGATATTATTCCAATAAACATTTCAAATCTTGACAAAGCGATTTGCACTTTCCAGTTCGTTCGGACTTCACGCCAGTCCAAACAGATTCGTGTCGAGCGGAATTTTCGAACGGCAAATAATCGGAGTGCTGGGTCTGCCGAGGCGAGTTTTACGAGGATAGAAATTTGAAAGTCGAATATGCCCACGGTTGATGGCGATGCGAATTCACTAATTGTTGGTGGGGATGGGGAGGTGTTTAATTACGTGGCGGGCTTCGTAAATACGAATTTTCTCTGTTCGAGGCTCTCGAAACCGATTTTACAAAATCGCCCGCCAGTTAACGACCCTCGAGATTCTACAAATTGGAGAAACGTTTCGATATTTTTTTTCTTTTCCTCTCTCTCTCTCTCTCTCTCTTTCTCTCTTTTTCTCATCGACTCGATTCAACGTGGATTTTATTCAATTTTTAATAAAAGCACGTGCATTAATTGCGATTCGTCGAATTTCGAATGTACATAGTTCAATTCGATAGAAAATTTTCGAAAGATAAATTCGGTCAATTTTTTTTTTTTTTTTTTTTTTTTGAAAATAATTGGGGACATTCTTCTGACTTCTTCCAAGTTACGTTTAAATTTACATCGAAACGATAATTCGAAACGATGACTCGGTCTGTAGGTGAGATTGAGGGGGTTAATGGGTTAATCGTGTTCCGACAATTAGGCTGGAAGGCGCGAGACGCATCTCTCATCCGAGGGAAATTTCGTTCGATGAAACCCAGGGAACAGAAGTCTGTGTGTGTGTGTGTGTGTGTGTGTGTGTGTATGTGTGTGGATTCGATGGCTAAAACATCAGCAACGGGGTGGCCGAGATAAGATACGCCGCGCGTAGCACATTTATAATTAACCCTAAAACCGGGCATTAACGAGTATCTGGGTCGGTAATTATGAACACGCGTTTGCGAATGCCTGTGCAGACCCCTGCAAACTCCTGGCCAGGATCGATCGTCGCCACTCCCCCTCCCCTCCGCTCCTCTCTCAATTTTTCAGGCTGCCCCCGGCAGTGGTCGTCGTCTTCCGCCACGCGAGTAAATAATTAATTCTGACGTCATTCGATACGACCACCAAGATTGACGCTCTGACCAAGGACGAAACTGTCCAAGGACCGATCTGATTATTCGACTCCGAGTCGTTGAGAACGAGACGAGAAGATCTCGTAAATTCGAGAATTTCGGCGAGATTTAAAAGATTTGAGAAATTGTCAAGTTTGTCGTTGTTGGAGACAACTTCAGAATTGGATTGAAGTCATCTTATATTCTGGATGTTTTATTACAAGCGATAGGTGGGAAAAAACTTTTGGTCCACTCAAATTTTTGGGTATAATTGAAACAAACTGAAGTCGAAATATAATTATTAATTGCGACGAAGAAGATTATAAAAAAGAAATCTGATTAATTGGTCCCACTAACTGCTGACATTTGTGGGATGGGGAATTCTGGGAAAGAGCCCGGAACGTTCTCCAGTGCCCGACAATTGTCGCCTGATGAGTGTCATCTGTTTAGCAGTCATAGCGAAAGCCAGGCTTGGGATCTGGGAATATTTCGAGCAGACAAGAATTAGTCGCTGTACTATTAACCTCTTATGCTGGAATGACGTGTCACGCAAGTCGAGAATATTTGTCCTAAAATTGCAATAATTTTTGTCAGTTTCAAGTATATTGATATATAAATTTATTACTTTTTAGTAATTTCTATCCAGTACAGAGATACCGATAAATTCAAAAACTGCACGACTCGTATCCCAGTACGATTCGTCTCACTGAAAGGCCCAGAAGCAACTGTTCTGACTAGGAAATGAAGACGACTTTTTTGCCATAAAATTTTATTGATATGCAAACATTTGAATCGATATAAAACAAATTACAGGCGCGATCGCTCGGTACCAGACAACGCCACTCCTACTCGAGATCTACCCCACGCCCCCTCGCGAATCACGTGACCCAAATCAACCAATCGCTAATTTTCGTTGCATCAGCGTTGCACCCGAAGAGGCCTGATTTTCTGGGTTACCCCCGCTAAAATCACTTTCAGTGATAAAAAAGAAAACGAATTATTGTGTACGGTTTGGTCACTCGTTATGGTCCGTGAACCAGTTGCTAGCGCAAGAAGTTAAGGCTTTTATTTCTATCAATTCCCAATTAAATAAAATTTCTAACTTTACTCAACAACGTTGATAAAACATCTTTTATACGAAATTCAGCGAGGGGGGATGCAAATCGCGCGCCAAGGCAAACGCATCCGCCGGTGGCTGGCCGAGGAACGTCCGAGTAGTATGTAAATGCGGCCACCTTGTCGGAAATCAATTTTCGGCGCTCTCTTTTATCTGCGGCCCGGCCTTTGCGCCATTCACGAGCGGGCCACCTGTGGAAAGGCCTCTTCATCCAATTTCTCGTGTGTTACGCGAGAAGAAAGAAAGAAAAAAAAAAGAAGAGGAAGAAGAAGAAAAAAAACTAGCTTCGTGTCGTTGCAAAGACCCGACACGATGCAGAATGCACGGTGCTCGTTGGTCGCTTGAATTTCAATGGGACAAGGCCAAAATGAAAGGCTGGAAAAGGGTAGAAAGAAACGAAGTCGAGCGCGCGGTTTTATTTGTCGAGTCGCGCGAGTGAGGTTCGGCTCGCGCGGAAATAACGTGGCCACGCCGTGGCTCGGTTAACCCGGATGACGTTTCACTGACGTCAAGGGAGAACGCCTCGAACCTGGGTACCCCCGACTCGAACGAAGTTTCGTGCGCTTTGTTCGCGGCCTTCGGCGACGTGAAAACTGTCCTCGAAGTCAAACGAATGATTTTTTGGTTCTCACCACCAAAGTAGCCAAAATGACCGATTTATAATTTTTCTCAGACATTTTACAGGCGTGTGAACAGTGTAAATAATTTTAAATAATTTCCTGTGAAATATTATAAATATTATAAAAACTTGTGTACTCTTCGTTATAAAGTATTATAAAATTTCTCTATTTTTTAAACTTCAATGTCTTCGATGGAAATTTTATGGTTCAACTACTGAAAAAGATGGAAAACCAGGTTCTGTTTCGCCATTATCTGCTGTCTAACTATACATGTTGTTATAGAATAAATGTACATAATGGAATATGGCATAACAGAATAATCACTGACTGTAAACCAAACTGCTTCGTATTCTCAGTCGTTAAAAAATTGTAAAATTCGCAAGAGAAAAAAAAAATAGGAAACAGAAAATATTTTTTCTCTCCTTGCGAAAAGTGTCTTTCCTAATTTTTGTTCGCGAGTGAAAAAGTAGGTGTCCACGTTTGATTTATTGCGATTAAAATTAGTGATTGGAGAGAAGTGAATATTTATTTCATTATCACGTTCGTTGCGTCATTAGTTACTATAGCTTGGGCGTAATTAAAATTTAGTTTAGAAAATATATTCAGTTCGAACGATTAAAATTGAAAATTCAAATTTACTTGATTTATATGACTCAGAGGGTGAAAATCGAGGTTAGAAGTTCAATCGAGCATAATTCTAGCGTAAAATTGGCAACGATCTGAACGAACAGCTGACGAATTAAATTTTGAATTACAACTGTCATCCCGTGGTTTGGAGAATATTGAGAAATATTTAAAAAAAGAAGAAAAAGAATGTTCTCACGACCCAGATCCAAGAATTTTTCCCGAGGAAAACGTGAAAAATCGAGCTGCTTCCGCGCTCCGGAATAAAAAGCTACGATCCTTTCAGCCGAATCTCTCGTTGCTCCGCGATACTTCCGAGCCGGAACTCCTCCGACCGAGAGCGTGAAAAATTTTCAACTAAATGCGCGCACCTTCTGAAAATATAACGCCTCGTGAGGAAATTGTACGAGAGGAACCTAACTCCGTGCTCGAGCGCTTCTACTCCTCGTTACGACTCGGAGTTTATAACGTAATGATACAACAATTTCTCGAATGATTTCGAACAGATGTTTTTCTCTGAAATTAAATAAAGAAATATTCGAATAAATCTTGATTTGAATACTTTGTGCGAATGGGGTAAGAACGAACAATTTCAAATGACGAATCATTCCATGAAAACGAATCGTTTATAAAAGTTTACGTTGCAAAAGAGTGAGACTTGTTATTTGAATTAATTTTGATAAAACTAGGATTTTACAGGCCCTGATTTATTTTCACGTTGTTGTATCATACTTTTATATAGTGTATTATATTCTTTATTTTATTATTGTTTGTTACACGTTACTTTATAATCGATATTATATCATGCAACACTTATACTTGTTCACTGAAAAAATCTAAAAACATCAAATCTTAAATATCAGGGTAAATGAAACCTTCTAATTGTTGCGGTAACTACAATTATTACTGCACAATATTAACTTGCAACTAATTACAATATGATAATCGTAATTCTAATTATCACATATTACATTGTAGTTATTAATTAATGACACCATAATTGTTATTACAACACAATATCAACACGTTGTCGTTATATTTATCGTCACTAGTCCAAGTATTGTCTCTCCTTTTTTCGAAAATAAAATCCCTCGTCACGAGCCACGAGTTATATTCTGCAATGGGATATTTTCTTTTCTGCGAGCCGCAGGAGGCGATCTTTCCGCCACTTTTCTCACCCTTGAGGGAATCTTGGACCGGTCGCCGGTGGCCGATCATACATATGCAAATGTTTATCTACGCTCGTTCCATAAATACCGGTGAACTAGGTTTGCCGATGTTTTCACGAAAATCGGACGCGGTTCGCGTAAATATGTATGCGAATTCCCCTACCACCTCTTTTTTCTCCCCCTCGCCCAAATCAACCATGAATATTCCGCTCATTAATTCCCTCGAAATTCGCGATACTCGATATCGCGTGAAGAATCGGTTCTATTTTTTATTTATTCCGTTTGTTTGCGGTTGTTCTTTGGGCGTGTACGACGAAGGAAGAAGTAACAACAACGAGTGAGGCGTGTAACAAAGGGAGGAGAGAAGGAAAAGTTTCGTCTGAAACGAAATGTCAATATTTTTCCTTTTCTATCCATCCAATTACGAAGAATTGCCATTACTTTTTGTCAAATAAATTACGTGTATATATATTACATATTTAGTTTAGAATAAATTTTATTCTAAAGATTTTTTTATTCTAAAATTTATTCTAAAGATAAATAGTTGAGAATTGAGTTGACAATTTACTCAAGTTGAATGAATTTGTTACAATTTCGAATTATAATTCATTTGTAGATTATTTATTGTCATTATTATATCACTATTACTGTTTATTATATATTGAGGTAGTTTATTACAACATATGTGTAATTCATTTTCCATATCTTTAAACATTGAACACTGTATTTCTTCGAGTATTAATTACATTTGATATTAATTGCTCCCAGACATCGATATGTAAACACGTTAAATTGTAAATTATAGTATAAGTATAAATGTATTAAAATATTACTCAGTCATTTATACACACCTGAATATTCGAGTAATACTAATTACAATACAAGCATAGCGAAGAGCATAAACAAAGAATAAATTGATTTGAACAAATTCATTCTACCAGACTTTAATATAACAATATGACAATACAATTAATACAATTAAATTAAATATTGTTATATTGTATAATATTGTATGAATATATAAAATTTAATATAGAAAATTAGCACAGTTAACATGAATTTATAAAATTTACAAAATATCCAAAATAACTTTCTATCATCACAGACTTTAATATCATTCCACCTTTCGCGAGTTATACTGATATTTTGCAATAACGTCTCCCTCGATACTCGAGATTTTTTCATGTTTAAGGTCATTCCAATGTCACTATAAAAATAGTCAAATTTGTCTTTAATGTCAAACGACAATGTACAATCAAAATCAAGCGTCGGTGATCATTTGAAAAGATCAACCTGACTGTTCTGCTAGACAAGAAATTTCCAACTTTCCGAAAATTTTCACCGGAAATTAATTAATTTCTCGCTCGAAATATTCCTCTGAACGGAACGCGAATCGGAGATCGGCAGCGGCGGCAGCTTCTTCTTCCCAAAGAAAATTGAAAGTTTCACTCCCGCTGAAGTTTCACTCCCTTTTGTAATTTCAATTTTCCAACCCCCTTCCTCCAGCTGGTAGGCTGCTTGATTAAACGAACGAAGGTTCCGAGCAAGGGTTTTCACACCTTCTGATCCTTGACGAGGTGGTGACTGTGACGCGTTACAAAGGGCATCATTGACGAGAGAAAAAAGCTAGTTAGACAGCGCGCGAGGAGGGAGTGACGTGACATTGACCGTATGCACAGCGATATTGATCAACCGTGCCGAACCGCCCTCTTTTTCGGACACTTGGCCGCTCACGACAGAGTTGCCACGATCACGACCGAAGCCTGTTTGTCTTCAAAGAAGGAGGAATTTCCGGCGAACCCTCGGAGACCCTCGACCCTCGACCACATCCCCCGATGCACATCGCCGCTCTCAAACTCTCGTCGATCGATCTCGACGACACTTTTCTTTTCTCCTCGTTGTTAGACGCGTGCGTGTATGTCTACAGACATCTATTATAGTTTGGTTCGAATCGAATCGAATTTTTGAGACAATAGTTTCTGACAACTTTGTCAGTCGTTTGTTCGAACGTCAAATCAAAGGATCGATGAGAAATTTAATTTATTGTTAGTGAAGACGAATTGTAATAACTGTTATCATATAACTATAAGATACTAAATTAGGATTGTAGGGGCGTATGCGTACATATGTGTAATTTATTATCACTGAAAGTGATTTTAGCGGGGGTAACCCAGTAAATCGGGCCTCTTCGGGTGCAACGCTAATGCAACGAAAATTAGCGATTGGTTGATTTGGGTCACGTGATTCGCGAGGGGGCGTGGGGTAGACCTCGAGTAGGAGTGGCGTTGTCTGGTACCGAGCGATCGTGCTTGTAATTGGTTTTCTATCGATTCAAATGTTTGTATATCAATAAAATTTTATGGCAAAAAGTCGTCTTCATTTCCGTGACAGAACAGTTGCTTATGGGCCTTTCAGTGAGACGAATCGTACTGGGGTACGAGTCGTGCAGTTTTTTTTTTATTAATTGTTACACTTCTTTGCTCGTATTTTGTGGATCTGCAGATTCTTTCTCACATAATTGGATTTTATTTTAAAGATTTCATAGTTGAGTATTATTTTCTTAATGATGCAGGTCCGTTTAACAAATTGAACTTTTCCAGCAATAATTTCGAATTATCATTTCTGAGTCTGTTGTCTACGAAATCAATAATGAATTTAATTTATTGTAAGAAAAATAAATTAATATTGGATCGATACTGTAATATATATTAAAGATCTATATAATCCTATAAGCATGTATATATCAATATACTGTAATACTGATAATTTTACTAACATTATAATATCGATTTATACATTCTCATAAGATTAGAAGTTATATTACAGTATTTATTAATATTAATTCGTTTTCTATTTCTTTGTATATTAATTATTATAGTTTCTATAAATATTAATTATAATATTAACGAAGTACTCTTGCAGCAATTAGGTATATTAGACAAATGTATTGGAAAATTTCAAGATTAATCACTCGATTTAAATAAAACTTCCAACTTTGGTTCGATGATTGGAGTTTACACTCAACTCTTATCAAATTTGCAAATGAAACTAGAAATACAACAGGACAAATTCAAACAGTAATATCAATAAATCAGAGTCAAGCAATCAATTCAAAATAATTCACTTAAATGAGATATTCGATATAAATCGAACAACAACAATCGAAATGTTAAACAAACACAAACATGCTCAGAAATTCTCTACTTTGGAAACACGAACCTTTTAAACCTTGCTCGTCGCCGGTATATCTTTTCTGCTTCCTCCCTTAAATAGGACAAAGAGGAGGAGGGGAAAGAAAAATGAAAATTAAGGCCAGATGAAGACGGTGAATTTAATGGAGGGTAGTTTATTGGAGGCAACGGCAGTAGTTTCGCCTGTTAAACAGGCTGAAAAACGGGCTTCTCCCCCCAGCATGACTCGCGTAAATTCCAACGAGAGATTAGAGGCTGCGTGACCACTCTATATTACACCGTTAACGTTTTTATGCCACGTAGAAATGGCCGGGAGGTTGTCGATTCAGCGATCTTCATTCAGAAACGACTGCCTGGTTAAATAATTCAACGTACAACGAAGTGGAGGATCTCAAGTTTGGGGTTGTTTGAATAAAGTATCAAGTAACAAATCGTCTTGCGTGACTGGATATTATCTCGAAGCATAAATTAAATTTTGTAATTTTTTTGGAACCTATATTTCCAGTTTCTCGAGATACGAAAAGACACTAACTGGAATTCGTGCTTAATTAAATTTGTAAAATTCAAAGTAATAACAAAAATTGATATATATAGAGTACAAATAATAATTATACATCAATTATATATGTAAGTGATCGGATAATTTTTAATTTGGAAATTTGTGTCATTTTTCTATCTATCGTTTTTTGGGAAGGATCGTTCGAATTTTTGCTCACGGTGATTTGAAGAGACGATTTCAAACGGTGAATCTGAAACATTTGAAGCAACAAACAACGAATAATTTCACAAGAATGATTTGCTACTTTCGTTCGAAAAGTAAACAACGTGGAAAATACAGTTTCGTTCATTTTGAACTTACTTTTGATTTAAATTAATTTTCGCGAAGATCGATATCAAGCTGGTGTTATTTGACCTCGGGCGCATAATTGAAATATCAGACGGTGCGCGCGACAGACAACCAATATTTACGATGCCCGTTGGACCATTGGAATAAACGCGTGCATTAACGTTCCCCTAAATTTCCCATGGGTGAAGTTTCGCGCTTTCGTTTACACGCGTGCGAAATCTGGGCGTTTTCTATTAAACATTTCGACATCGACACTTTCCACATGAATAATTCCGCGAATCGAACAAATCAACAAATAGCCAAACTCGGATAATCGAATAAACAAGCAAATAATCAGATAGATAATCAAATAATTAAAAAGATAATCAAACAATAAAGATGAACAAATAATCGAACACTCAAATAGTTACATAGATGATCAAATAATAAAATAATCGAATATTTAAGTAATTTCATAGATAATTAAATAATCAAATAAACAATGAAACACATTATACAATAATTGTAATTATTGTATATTATATAATTATAATATATAATATATTATACAATAATCAAATAATCAAATAAACGACCGAACAATTATTAATTTTCCGTCACAATTTTTCTTTTGAGGAATCTTCTTCATCAAAACAGTATCAAGTATTAACCTAGACTTAACTTAAAACTAAAGTTAAAACTGAAAGCTGAACAAAAGTTGAAAAATCACACGATATTATACAATGTTATACAGTGACGTACAATCTTCTAATGTTAAGATGATACGATATTGCAATAAAAACAAAAGAGTTACTACACGATGCTAATACGGTCCCTCGATTTTGAAATACACGATACACTGCCCGGAACAAGCCTGCAAGCTTAATTTTCACGAACAGGTGAGAAGCGAGAGTTGGAGCGCCACTTTGAAACATCGTTCGAACAGAGTTAACTGCGCGTGTACCTGGTTAACTGCAATGCCAATCCTATGTGTATATATATATACCGTTCCATAGTGTTCCACGGCCCTTTGTCGGCCGCCATTTCCGCCGTGATATTAACACGTCGAAAAAGGGGGCGGCGATGGGCGAATGACTTTCCATCCGGACTTACGCGAGAGACTGCCATCGTATTTACTTCACTCGAATCTTGTCAATCTCCTTTATCCTCGGAGGTTCTACGGTTTATACCTTATCCTCTCTCGGAAGGGTAGTTTTTTATAGGTGGGGTTGAAACAGTTATCTCTGCAAAGATTGATCTCCAGAGAATGATCTTTCTCTGGTATTACGAACGGTGATTAAATTTATCTTTGAACGTTGGGGGTTTGCCTCCATTTTTTATAATCGTTGCATAATCGTTGTGTTATACAGGTTTATGGCGCATTGGGACATTGTGTTATAATATACATTATACTGTAGTACAATAATGTACGTGAGGTATAATATGCATATTATACTAAATAATATTGTGATAATATATATGGGCATATATAGGATATATACACAACATGGGATATAGGATATAGAATATAAAATACAGGATATATATAATATAATATGAATATAGGATATACAATGTATAAGATATAAAACTGCACGACTTGTATCCCAGTACGATACACTAGGAAATGAAGACGACATTTTTGCCATAAAATTTTATTGATATGCAAACATTTGAATCGATACCAGACAATGCCACTCCTACTCGAGGTTTACCCCACGCTCCCTCACGAATCACGTGACCGAAATCAACCAATCGCTAATTTTCGTTGCAGTAGCGTTGCACCTGAAGAGGCCCGATTTTCTGGGTTACCTCTAAAATCACTTTCAGTGATAATATGATAGGACATAATATAACATATAATGTAAAACATACATATATTATAATATATAAACATAATGTGTATGATGCATAATATACACACACACACATATATATATATATACAGTACAATGTATACATACACTATACACGTATGATGTATAATGTAGATACATTGTAATATGATGTAAACACATGATGTAAATACATTATAACATAATATAATATGTAAACATAATGTGTGATATGCACATTAATATACATAACGTAATGATATGCACATTAATATACATATTGTACATATTATACATATTATACACATTAATTATATTGAAACAGGTAGAAATAATTACTTCGATTAAATACACGATATTTTGAAGAAGATATACACGATGAAAATCGTGTTTAAGAAACGACATTTCATATAAAAATTAAAAATAATAATAATAATGCAACAATTATGAAATTGTAATGATAATATAATAAAATATGAAATGCCAATATATCATAACATTAATATATAAAATTAATATTATTATGTTATTAGACACAAAATAATATATGATACGATAATACAAATTAAAACAAGATACGAAAACTATTATGATTTGTCTATTACAATTACCTAATCGGTAAAGGAACCAAGCTATCCTTGAAACAGCGATTATACTTTTAAGAGGCTAAAGGAGAAAGGAATATTCCGAAAGAAAATTAACTTAACTAATTAATAATTTCAGAGAAAGTCGTTCGAGATCAACTCTTATCCAGAGATAGAGCTTCACCTCTAAACAGTACGTTATCTTAATTATATAAATACTATTTAAAATAACTGTGTATTTTAGTCTCGGGCATGAAAATAATTTTTCTCGTTACTCTATTTTTGTTTTATATTTTGTCGTCCTATTTCATAAATAATTTGTCAATCAATTATATGAGCTTCAGGCTCTTAATTGATTCAAATCGAGAATTATTCGCAAGTAATTTATTTAACCATAAAACTTGAATCTACGTCTTCGAAACGATTATTACTCGTTATTCTTTATCGCATGAAAGTAGTGTACTTATATATTTATTAAAGTGTATTAGTTACGTTAATATACTTCGTACTTACAAATGAAATTTGCCCAAGCCCGAGTGACATGAAAATTCAAAGGCTGCCGTGACGCAATCACGCGACAGGAATATTTAAACCAGGTGTGTCTGACTCCTGCCTTCCACTACCATTTATTCGCAGAACACGGTACAAAGTACCGAGGACCGTCTGACTCGCGCGGTCCATTGCTACTGCAGCCAGCGTCTTATGCTGCTCATCCACGGCCGTGGGATGTGCCTTGGCGGGACGTGAGCGGAATATCGACTGTCAAGACTCATTCTTGACGTCGATGTGACAAACTGTGCCACTTAAAACGAGTTCTTCACTTCGCGACGAGTGCGCGGCTATTTTCGTTGGAAATTTCGCGTAGCTTCTATCTATATTGCTATATTTACGTTACAAGTCCAAGAATTTGTTCAACATATTTACTTTAATATATAATTGCAAAAATTTATATATATATATATATACTTTATTCAATGTATTTATTTCAATATGTAACTTTAAGAAATTGTTCAACATATATTATTTTCAAATGTACTACATTTTTACTTGGAATTTAATGTTCTTTCGATTGATGGTGAAAAAAAATATATAGTCCAATTAAAAAAAAATAATGACTTTGAAAATTCCGAAACACACAAATTGAAAAAAATCGACACGCCATATTTTACCTTCCTTAAAACATTGTTCATACAAAATTTTGTATTGAACAATCTTTTATTAGACGCGTAATTTGAAAGTTATTTCCGGCGTGCGAGTTACTTGAATCACCCTGTATATTGTATTAAATATATTTATTCCAATATATATAATTCCAAGAATTTATCCAAAATATACATTTTGTTCATATTTATTTTTCTAAAGTTACTTTAAGTTCACGGTTTTGAAAAAAAGGAAACCGAATAACTTTCTCTTGCGAACTGATTTCCTGCAGTCGTAAACATTCCGTTTCATAGAAAAAAAAAAAAAAAAAAAATTCTCTACACACACGGCACATAGTGAAAATTCTTTCTTCAGCCCCTAATGGGTTAAATTTCGCCAGAGAGGCCCTCGAGAGCTGTTTAACAGTTTTCTGAGGGGAGGAGGGGCTGACAACAGGGGGATGAAAGTTTAACGAGAATATATACCTGGAAAGTAATGGCTTCTCGCTCGATCTGAGACATGTTCTTGAAGATGGTGTTGATGATGCTGAGAAACCTTTCTCGTTCCAGAAAACTGGCTTGATCCTTCTCGAAGATCTCGTTGAAGTCGTACAGGATGAAATACGTCCCTGAAATCAGAAAGTATTCTCAGTTAGCGAAATATTAAAAGGAAACTCCTCTTACTTGCATGATGGATCTTTACAGTTGAACAATGATTTTTTAACATTTTAATATATTGTTTGTTCAAGTTCGTAATATTCATGATATAATGATGTGATATATAATACAATATAGAATTAATATATTTATATTATACATCAAGCATTATAAAGCATTATTAATATATATATCATGTGTTGTATATTATATTTCACATTATTAATAGAATTATACTATTTTAAATACATAAATCATTCGACAACAATATTTTGTATATAAATGAATATCAATTTTGATAGTAGAACCACACAGAAGTGACCAACTAAAGATTTTCTAAATTCGCCACGGTGCATTTTTTAGAATAATTTGAATAATTCTTTGTAAAAACACGCACATTTTGAATCCAAGTTTCAAGTTCCAATTCAAAAAGATATTCTGCTCTGTCAATTTTCAGAATACAACGAAATTTAGATAATTTCATTGCATGTAAAAATAAGAGGGGGTGTAAGCCCTTGAACGTATAAGTTTTTACACAAATTGGCAATTCGAGGGTTAAACACTTTATGTCCAACGGTATTATCACGTCGCGTAAGAAAATTCCGATTATACCCGAGGGACGGGGTAAGTAACAGTAGCCAGCAACTTATGGCGCCAATGAATCATCCCTTATCGCTCACGAGAGAGTAGAGAAAAAAAAAAGAGGATTACAGCCCAGTTCGCGTCTCAAAGACTCTCCCCTTTATGCAAAAACCATGCCCGAGGTGAGGCTGACTTTCAGGTCGCGGTACAAAGAATTGCATTCGAAGCGTCGAACACGTAGCCGAGACGTGAAAGATCCGCTGTCGAACCGATACCACCGACCTGTCACGGTATTTTGCTTTGTAAACGCTCGGTGGTCGAAAATCCGTGTTCCATCTCGTCCGTGCACGGGCGAAAGATGAAATATGGGCGCTCCGCCGATCGACAGACCGCGACATCTCTCTCGAATACTTGCGCTGCCCGAGAATCCATTGATCCGTACCACTTACATTTTATATTGTAATATTTCATATTGTATTGTATATTAATATTTTTCCTACGTTACCGTTGTTCACGCGTCTCTCCAATTTACAGTTCACAGTAATCCGACGAAGTTAATTGTTTATTTGTGGATCGTCTGAAGAACCATCGACCCACGCTACTCGAAGAGAAACTACTACGCCACAGTTTATTCAACGCTAGGATTATTACAGTGGTCAGAATGACTAATTTATAATTTCACAGAGAAATCTTATATATAATATTTATGACAGTCTGTTTTTGGAGATTCGAATGACTTTTAGTAAAATATATAAATAGAAGAATATACATGAATATATAAAATATGTAAATTAATTATACAAAATAATAATTAAATTTAAATATGTAAAGTATGAATTTACAAATACATAGACACATAAATAAAATAAAGATTTAAATATACGAATATATTAAATATATATATATATATACACACACACATAATTCTTGTTATTCTATTATAATTCTTATTAATATACGTAATATTAGTATTCACATAATATTCACATAATATCATTATTCTATATTATAATTTTTATTATTCTATAGCTTAAAATGCCACTATAACTTGGTCTAGACAAGCTTCCAAAGAACGTGATATTCACGAAAGAAGCAAATTGGAAAGTTAAATTTTCATTTGAAAGAAATGCAAGAAATTCAATTGTTGCCCAACTAGCAACTGTCCCTCAAATTGCCCCGCCAGGGAGGGAGAAACCATGGTTCTAAGCGTTAATCTTTCCAATTTCGAATTTTCGAATTTCTCGACTTCGACTCGATCGAAGAAAATCTCGCCGAAAGCCTCGTTTGCAATCTGCAAATCCGCGCAGTAGTGGAAGTCAACGGATGCCGCGACTTTGGTGGCAAATCGAAAACGACTGATAACCGACGAAGCTTATCGGGCCGAGAGGGTCGCTTGCGGTGCTCGACGAACGGTTGATAACGCGGATCCGACATCTCGCGAGCGTGCTTCCGGATTTACAGCGAGTGAGAACGGCCCCGATGCAAAAGAACTCGATTACCGTCGACTCCTCGAAGACGTTTGAGCCGCAGTTGAGAGAGGCAGTCGTGAGAGTCTCGAGGCTCGCGAGAGAGAAAGAGAAAATGAAGGGGAAAAGGAACGGGGAATTGGAGAAGACAGAGGCTAAGGGCGAGCTGAGAGATACCAGCACGAATGAAAGGCGAACGAGGACTGACAAAAGCGAGAGGGGATGAACGGTGAAATGGAGATACCGAGCAAATGGGGCAAATGGTTACTCCAAATGAAGAATACTAACAGAATTATAAATTATAATGGTATTATACATAATTATAGTGATTATTCTCTCGATGAAAGATCGCAATGTTGTTGATAACACGGAAGAATGATAAAAACTGCACGACTTGTACCTCAGTACGATTCGTCTCACTGAAAGACCCAGAAGCAACTGTTCTGACTAGGAAATGAAGCTTTGGACTCTTTGCCATAAAATTTTATTGATATGCAAACATTTGAATCGATACAAAACAATTACAGGCGCGATTGCTCGGTACTAGAACCTAACCTAAACTTAACCTAACCTACCTGACGCTCCCTCACGAATCAACCAATCGCTAATTTTCGTTGCATTAGCGTTGCACCTAAAGAGACCCGATTTTCTGGGTTACCCCCGCTAAAATCACTTTCAGTGATAAAATGTAATAAATGAAACTGTGAAATATATATTTATATGTGATGTAGTTATATTTAATATATTGTACGAATAAAATTATAATGTAATATTTATAAATATACATAAAATTGTAATATAATATTCCTAAGAAATATTATATATCTGTCATGATAATATATGTATATAATTATTATTAATAATACATATATTATTTATAAATATATTAATATATTAATAATATATAATAAGACAATAAATACAGCTAAACTAGAATTTATAATTATAATATGATACTTGTGATAAATGTTTATTATATTATGATAATATATATTTATAATATATATATATTATAAACTACGATTGTTTAGTTTAGTTACATTTATTACACTTTTTACTATACAACTTCTTCGTATTATTTAGTTACTTTAATTGCATTAATTACTTGTTCATCTCGAAGAAGATCGAACATATATATATTTCACTCACACTGCCTGCCAATCATCACATTATTGTCGAGAAAGAGAAAATATTGATGTGAAAGTGTCTCCACAAATGAGCTTGGAGGGAAAAAGCAAAAGAAAGAGATAGAAACTCGAGAGGGAGGGAGATTGGAGAAAAGAAAAGAAGAAAAAAAGGGAGAGATCTTGTCAGGTTGGACGAGGAGTCAGGAGTTACGCCTCGACTCCCTCGTCTCTATCGATTCGACGTTAGCAACTTGTTGGCTATCTCCGAACCCGACAATTTTTACGAGGGACCCTACGTCCCTCCAGGAGGAAGTCGACCCTCTCTCTATTTTTCCACGTGCCACGTTTCGTGAGGCCGGGTTAAAAAGGGTCTCGAGGCGTTCGACGAACGAACACGCAGCTTGTTCAGATATTTTCGACGGGTTGCTCGAAGGAAGTTGAACAAAAAAGAAAATGATGATTGGTACGTACTGTCAGGTAATTTAGGATACAAAGTTGCATCCCTGTCATTGTTCGTTTCAATGAATAACAATTTTATTATACTACTATATATATATTATTTTGTATTATATTATATTATATTATATTTGTATTATATATACAATATTCATACTGCACTATATTCTTATATAGTTGTAGAATATTAGTTGTATATAATATAACTATATTTGTATTTTATCATTAAATTACAATATTTTACCATTTTATTACGTATTATATTGTAATATTATTATATCAATTATTGCATTATACCATTATATTATTATATTATTAAATTATATTATTATTATTCAATTATATTATATTATATTATTGTTATGTTATATCAATTATTTCAACTTTCGAAATTAACCAGAGGAAGTACATGTTCAGTCTTCGTTCAGTACCAAGCTTTCCAATAATTTCAAACATTCGAAGAGCTAACGATTCCGCAATCGATAATCTGCAATTATCGGATCGACTACGCAGTTTCACTGTATATTTACGCGCGTACGTGCGCATCTTGTTGGGAGATTTTCGGAATTTGTGGCGGATGAGGGTGGCGCGCGGGACTGGAAGTTAGTCGATAACCGCAAATGCGAGTTCCTCGGGACTTTCGAAGCCCCGGTTTCTGTTTCGCGGTCTCGCGTGCCCGTTTCTCTTTCCTAAGCTCTCCTTTATCTCTCCGCCGATCGACCAAAACCTTTAAACTCTCTGCCATCTTCCAGGCGAAATCGATACCAGCCTGCCGGAAAATCAACCCCTCCAACCCTCGCCAAGTCGAACTTGACTGGCGTTAACGCTGTTAAAAGAGTCGAGTGTACGATCCTGACGCGACTTTCGGAACGGATTTACCTTTTTCCTTTTTCTTGAAGTAGCACCGTATCTCCTAGAATAAATTCTGACATAGTTGTCGATTGCGATATCAACGTCCATTGTGATTAATCGGTATAATCGGTGGCTTTTCAAAAATTCGTCTTGAAGGTCCAATGACTCTTTATTTAGAAATTTTGGAGTTTCTTGGCGTGTCAATATAAAAATTATTTTTACATTGAATTTCACTAACTGAAATACGTAAGGATTGTCACAATCTTACAAAGTTTTTTAATTATTCAACTATGTTAATTAACTTAAGAAGAAATTTCTTAACACGATGAGGAATTTTTATTCTATTGTTAGCTATTTAATATAACGAAAGACTTTTATCACATTCGGTTCAATGAATTGCACATTTTTTAATATTATACAATACAAATATTAAATTATATTATATTATATTAATTATTATGATATATGTTATAATTTATAATTACATTATAAAATATAATATCATTAAATTTGTGAAAATTTTTGTTGCTGTTGTTAATTATTTTAATACAAGAAGATTTTTATAATTACATCACATATCATTCACACTATTTAGCTGTGTCAATTAATTTAATTGCAAATTTCTTGATACAGTAGAATTCATTTTGTTTAAGATTATTGATTGTTTAATATCATAGAAATTCGTCTAATTATTCGATTCTATCAATTAAATTTAAACAATCATATCAATTGTAACAATTTCTATTTAATTATATCAATTAAATAATCGCACGTTCCTTAAAGTAACAAAATATTTTATATTCTGTTACTATCGCTAACAAAGATTTTTATTGTTATGAAATCCTTACAAAAGTGACTAAGCAACTTTTAATAAATAACGCACAATTTACAATTAACGATCGAGAAATATTGATGTTGGAAGATCCGATGCATCGATCGTTCATCCAAGAAGAAACACCTCCAACAAGAAAATTCACGACGAAAGGTGAATAAATACCCAACGAAAAAGCTCGAGGAAGAGAGAGAAAAAATACCATCGCCTCTTCGACGCGATTCCATTTTGTCCGACATCCGCGAGGGGCCATGAATTTTCTATGTACCCCCGCGACTTAGGTAAAAATGCATAGACGAGGGAGTAAATCTCGTCGTCGTTAATACGAGACCAGTTAGAATCCACCGGCGAGAGAAATAACGCCAAAGATGCACTGGCTGCTACCGCGGGTAAGAAAGCTCGAAATAAACCATTCGCGTGACGCGCGTCGCATGCATATTGCATCTTGGAGGGCTCGAGACCTGTTCCGTTCTTGACTCACCCCTCCTTGCGCGACACGACACTCACTCTGGCTTTCTCAATTTATTTTTCAACGAGTGCTCGCACGCCGGTGATTCGCGCGAGGCTACTTAAAAATGGCGCGAATATTTAAACGGAGAGAGAGAGAGAGAGAGAGAGAGAGAATGGACATGTGTCATTTTTGGAAATCAGGGTGTCAATTTCTGTCGCAGAAGTCTAACCAGGTACACGAGTAACAATTGAAAGATACATTGTTACGAGAAAAGATACGATTTTTATAAATTGGAGAATTATTCATTTGAAATTTTGTTCATTCCATGTTGATTCGAAGTAGTGCACGTTGATATCATTATATTTGGTATATTGTGTATTACTCTTTGTTTTTTTTTTAATTCTGAGATGGATGTATATTCTTGAAATTTATAAATAAAATATAAATTCAGTTATTTGTAGCGGAGTAGAGTAATCTTTGTTCGCTCGAAATTCTGCGAACAATTATAGAAAAATTTCCGACTCGTTTACCATCCGAATGATGGTTTTGGTTTTTCGAACGATTTACGATAAAAAAATTTGCAGTATAGACTTCCTGGAATTATACACGTATATGTATACTTTTCTGTGAAATTTTTGGTTGTGCATATAATATACTATTATATTACATAATTAAATAATTATTATATTACATTATATTTTAACACATGCATGCAATAATCAAATAATATAACTTACTAATATATATTATCAATCAATTTCATATGCACCAAATATATTATATGATTACATTTGATAATTATATATAATATAACATTATATACTCTAACAAAATTATAGTAAGTCATTCAATTATATAATATAATTTTATTATAATATAATAAAACAAGTTATAAGTTATTATAATATAATATAATAAAATAATATAATTATAATATAATATTATATAACATAATAATATAATTATATTATATATATAATATAATATAATATAATTGTATAATATAATATTATATAACATAATAATATAATTATATAATTATATTATATATATAATATAATATAATATAATTGTATAATATGATATTATATAATATACAATTTGATTATTAATCATAATACGTGTGTATGACATATACGAGTACGTATAATTATATTGTCTACAGCGGTAGTTCTAATTTATTCCTTTCACAAGGTTCGTAAATCGAGTTCCATTGTGTTTCTTTCGAGGCTCGTTTGCCAGGGAAATTTCTTGTGGTGAACTCTCTCTCTCTCTCTCTTTATTTCGATTCCATCTGGAGATGTCATCCCTCGTCAGAGACTGGCGAGCCTAATTGTTCCTCTCCCTCGAGAGATTATTATTCGATTCTCCGCGGAGGACCGAGCGTAGAGTTATTATTTTCCCCGGAATATTTCCACGGTGTGTTTTGAATTTAATTTTTCCACGGAAGGTCATCAATAGGGATCATGATCTCAAAAAATTGGCAGAAATTGCTAACTCTTTGAAACACTTTGTCTTTTTTGAATTTATTATATCATATCTCAGAAATTCATAAACTTACACTATTATACTAAATATTCCATGTTGTGACTTTATTTATCACTTTATATTCATTTACTACTTATTGCTTTTACTATTGCTATGTTATATTATTTTATTACTTTTACTTTTACTATTTATTACTTTATTTTTATTTGCTATAAAGTCTATACTATACACTATATTTGTATAAATATTATATATAGCATAGTATAATAAAATATTACTATACTATAATATTATATATAGTATAATAAAATAATATATTACCATGTTAATATATAATTAATATATTCTAATATAATATATATAATATACAATATAAATATAGCTTATGACACTATACTATATACCAAATATATTATACTACAGTCTCTATTATAATATAGTGCTGAAACATTTGGATTCCATCAAAAATTTTGATCTACGCAGGAATTACAGAGAAATTTTAAAATGGAGGTCTCGAGGTATGCATGCAGCGGTATTCGAGTTCAAAGTTCAAAGTTATCAGCCCACCTTGTATATTTCTGGAGAGAAGGAGATTTCGCATACATTTTTCGCGAGGTTATAACCGGCCTCTCGCTTTTCAATCTGAACGTTACACAATCTTCGCCGTCTCCGTTTTCATCGGCGCGGAAAACAAGGCGATATTGGAGGCGTGCACGTTGTTGGCCAGTGGCGCGGCTGAAAATTGAATTTGCGTCCGACGATCCAAACACGCGTTTCACTACTCCTCGTAGCTTATTATAGTTCTTCGGAACGTACTTTCGATATACTTCGACACGGCGAAGGGAACAAGTGAACCATTAACCATAGCTTTTCTGAACAAATCCGTTCTTGTTCTCTGTAGTCGACAATAATTTGTACATTTTATGATAATATAGTGTAACATTAATCGTAATGATACAGTGTAATATGATAGTGTAATGTAACACAATGTGTAATGAATATATTATAATATATATTATATTATATTATATTATGTATTATTATATAACACAATATATTATATATTGCATTATTATATGTTGCATATTAATTATAATAATCTAATAATATTATAATAATTATCTTATATTATTATTATATATAATATAATTATTATAATATTATTGGATTATTATAATTAATATGCAACATATAATATAATATATTGTGTTATATAATAATGCATAATATAATAATATAATATATATATTATATTATATTATATTATATTATTACATTATGTATTATTATATAACACAATATATTATATATTGCATTATTATATGTTGCATATTAATTATAATAATCTAATAATATTATAATAATTATCTTATATTATTATTATATATAATATAATTATTATAATATTATTGGATTATTATAATTAATATGCAACATATAATATAATATATTGTGTTATATAATAATGCATAATATAATAATATAATATATATATTATATTATATTATATTATATTATTACATTATGTATTATTATATAACACAATATATTATATATTGCATTATTATATGTTGCATATTAATTATAATAATCTAATAATTACACGATATATGTAAAATTGTAAAATACATGATAACGTAATTTAACATAAAATATAATAATATGTATAATATACATTGATGTAATAATATAAGATAATGCAAAATGCACCAATATAATTATATAATATATATCAGGTTGCTGCATGTGATTGTGTTACACATTACCTATATGAATGTAACGAATATAACGTATAACATGTGTAACAATACAATGACATGAAATATAATAAACACTTTATAATAATATTAAAGGATAATATATATAAGATGTAATATCATCTTGATATTATATCACACATAATTGATATTAACAGGTGCTATGAAGATTTTCGTGACAGATATTAGACTAATAATAAGAGGTTGGGATCAAACCGTGCTCGAGTTGAGTCTTAGACCAGTTAGATCAACAACGTTCGGATAAGCCATCAAACGGTCGAATTAACATCGTTGATTTGCGTCAGTATGTCTGAATTATTGCTGAATTATGGCATCAGATCGAAACTCGGGTTGTTTGTTCTGGATCCTCAAATTGTTGAAACTTCAAACTTGGATTAAGAGAGTACGCGTTAAGGCATTAAACATCCACTTAAACTGCCACTGTCAGATTGAATTATTGCGTTACGATTGGATTATGGTGTGAAGCTTGAATTAGGGCGTCGTTCATGAGATTGAGTGATAGAAAATTAGGTCTGTGAAGTGAAGATAGATGAAAATATTAGGCTGTTAAATTGAGCACCGAGGGATTGGGTTTGTTAGATGTGGGTTAGGGAGTTCGTTGTAGTTTAGCCTGTTGGTTTCGGGTAGGACATTGAATCTTACAGCTGTGAGATCAATCTTACAGGTGGGTAAGATCAATGAATTCAAAAGTAATTTAATACTAATTGATACGACAGTAAGTATTTTTGTCATATTTTGAGTCAGGTATATAATAATAAAATTGGAATTTCAGAAACTCAATGAATTTAACAATGAATGTAACTTATAATTTGTAAAAAAAGAAATTAAGAGTTTGTAGGAAATTATGCCATTATTATCGTGAAAAATATTCAATGAATGTTTCTTGTTACATGTTTACTATATTATATCATGTTAATGTACATTGATGTAATGTGTGTCAAGCAACAGTATCAATATAATTATTATAGTTAGTTATAATTATATAATTAATAATAATTATTATAAATATCGTTTATAATTATATTATCATAAATTTAATATAAAAAATTTATTTAAATTAATTTATTATTACTATTATTATTATGAAAAACATTCAATGAATATTTCTTTTTATAGATAATTATATTAATATACATATATACATATATATATATACACATATATATGTATGTATGTATAATTATTAATTGTAATAAGGACGGATCCATTGTTCTAACATGTTGTAAATTATTATTTGCACTGTTATTGTAAAATGAAAAATTTAACTGAGAAAAGTAACTAATGAAATGAAAAATTTAATTTTGAAAAACATTCGATGAATATTCCTTGTATACAGACATTATATATTATATTAACAAGTATATTACTATACTTGTATTAACATACAATATAATACATTACAATATCATAACAATAATATTATAACGATGTTATAATATTAACATATTAATACAACATATATAAATATATATAAATATTACTTAATACATATTGTATAATGAAATGCTACTATATATTGTATATACATATTATATATTGTATCATATATTATATATTGTATCAATACATATTATACATTATAAAATACGTAAATTTCGAGCTGTTATATATTATACATAAAATTATATTTCGAGATTGTTATATATTACCAAATATTTAAATATTTAAACAACATCGTTTCAAGCTCAAGCTACTATCGCGGTAAAAAGAAGGTTTAGGTTAGGTTTAGGTTTAGATTTAGAAGTTAGGCCGGGTTTGGGATCGGAAGGGGTCGAACCCGCGGAAACTAGCGCCAGAAGGAATTAATTCGAGCCCCGATTAATCGTTTCCATCGAATTATCGCCATCAAGCTTGTCAGGAAATTCGATGCTACCAATTACTCCGCATCACCCGGTATAGTACACACGCGCGCGTCGGACGAGCGACCAACACGACGATTAAATCGACGCATGGCTGCATCCCGCGCCGTTAGTTTCGGCGGATTAGATTCAAGCAATTCACCACCTTGTACCATGTATAAGCGTTACTTCGTCCCGTTCGTCGGTGAAAGAACACATTATCGAACGATAATTGAACGTCGTTTGATCGGTTTTCGCCGGTTTGCCAGGTGAATGGTTGTTTCGAAACTTGGCCGATTTGGAAACTCATCGAAGCCTCGCGTTGGTTGACAGCGTCGATTTGGTTTCGCACGGTTTGAGGGACCGCGATTCGGAATTAATATCGTCGCGAGCGTGCCTGGAAGCTTCGTTTCTGAGCTAAGCACGTTCGAGAGACTGGTGATGGACTGCCACAGTTTTTATGTTTAAAGTTTATTGATTCAATTAATTGTTATTATATAATTACTATTATTTTGTGTATTATTATTTTTGTCATATATTTGTACATATTTTACAGTTATATTAGCGTAGATATTATTAACTATTTGTATTAAATTAAGTCGATGTATGTATATACGATATAATGTGATATTTAGAATTTAAACGATCGATTTAATTTTATATAAATAATTGATGCCACGTGTGTATGTATAAACATATGTACAAAAATATTTACACATGTAGCATGCACGTAGTACGAACATTAAATTACTATTAATTACTAAATTATCATTATTTTATATTACGTACTAGAGTACATCTTTAAGAAAAAAAAAACGAGAACAACTTGTTTGTTAATAATTTCGTTCGATCGAACGAGAAATTTCAATCGATTAGAACGTTCGACTCTCTAAAGACTCGGCCTCGATTCTCCGAGATATCTCGTCAGATTTACGATCGACTCGCCGCTGTTTTATCTATCGTCGGGGAAAAAGTTCGTACGATGGGGATCTCTTTTATCGAAACATGTACGGGAACAAAGTAGGACGAGCAGGAGGATCGGTGGCTCGTCGAGTTATACCGTGAAGGTGGTCTTTTGAATATTACGCCGAAGTGAAGTTCGAGGGCTGAGAGACCATAATCACACCCCGGGAAAGTTTAATGACCCGGCAGAATGTCAAACTCGTCGTTACCGACACCGTGCCACGGCTACCAATTTGAATCGACTCTGTTTGCAACCTGAACACGCTGTGATCTCGCACGCTGGTTCGGAAGATTTTGAAATTAACTGCAAACTTGTATCTGACTTTGCCGGTCAAAGACTTTTATTAATTAGAGAATTCAGAAACACGTATTAAGTTAAGTTTTCACTCCATTTAATTTAGTATATTGAATATTAAATTATTTACTATTATAAAAGTTGATTTACAAATTGATATGTTGATAATTGATTATTTCATATTTGTGTTTGATAGTATCTTTTCAAATTGACATACACGTGTCTTAAAAAAAACTGCACGATTTGTACCCCAGTACGATTTGTCTCACTGAAAGGCCCAGAAGCAACTCTTCTGACTAGGAAATGAAGACGACTATTTTGCCATAAAATTTTGTTGGTATGCAAACATTTGAATCGTGAAAACAAATTACAGGCGCGATCGCTCAGTACCAGACAACGCCACTCCTACTCGAGGTCTATCACACGCCTCCTCGCGAATCACGTGACCCAAATCAACCAATCGCTAATTTTCGTTGCATTAGCGTTGCACCTGAAGAGGCCCGATTTTCTGGGTTATCCCTGCTAAAATCACTTTCAGTGATAAAAGAACATGTTTCAATGTATTCGAAAGTATAATAAATTATATTATTAATAAATGAATATAATAAATTGAATTATCAAGTTGACTTTAGTTTAAAGATTCAAGAAATCCCAACCACTGAACATCAAGGATCGACAAAAAGGCGAAAAAAGGAATCGTACAGAAAGTTTTAAAAAAAACCATTGTAAAGAGGTAAACTTCAATATTCAAGATCATGATCAAGATTCAATCATCAAAAAAAAAAAAAGTTTTCTAACATTTACAGAGCCGTTTGAATTTTTGTTTATTTTGAATACTTGCTACACACGTATGATGTGCGAAAACAGTTATGAAGAAAATTAACGCAAGACTATAAAGGTAGAGGCTTCACGCTTTAAAACAAGATTGTTACCAACTAGATTGTTGTATGACTTTTTTTTCTATAACGTTACTTTCATATAATTATTCTCAAAACATGTTACAACAGTCGGAAGCACCGTGAATGTTCACGGAACATTCTTCACCGAGCGTGCAAATACCCTCGCGTTCGATTCTATACATTTCAGTGTCGGTATTAACGCAAATTAATTGAAATTCTCCGCTGGTATTCAGAAAACCGAAAACCACGGGGGTCGGAAAAGTTGCCAACGGGTATACATGTTTTGCGTTTTCGACCAGGTTAAACGGCCGGCGTCAACGCGTGGCTGCATTCAAATATGCGAAATTCTTGCCACCGATGCGACGAACCACCACCAGCGTCGTTCGCTCTTTGTTCGAAATTCCACTAATTTCGCGCGAGCCGTCAGCGCGAACGAGAACGATGGCGTCGCGTTGCTGGAACGTCAAATTTTCTGTCTGTTGAACCGGTTGTAACGCGAAATTTCCAGCTTGGTTGCAGGTTAAAACGCTGCCCCGGAATATCTCTCGGATGATACTCGAGCGCCATCTATGTCGATGGCACGTTCTCTCTCTCTCTCCCGCGAGAACATCTCTCGGTGTCTGGTTGCCGGGGGAATTTAGTCGAGAAAAATGTGCCATTTTTTTTTTTCGTGTATGTGTTTTGCTTTTTTTCTCTCTCTTCTTCTCTTCATCGAAAATTGAAATTGTACCCACGTGAAAATGAACGCGCAGGAAAAAATGGAATCTCTTCGAAAATGAATTTTTTTACGTGGATATACATGTATATACATATTTTCGTTGCTTTTCGCGGTTCACGAGTACTCTTTTTTTTTTAAATTTTCTGCACATTATGAGATGTACGCGTTTAAAGCGGTCGCGCGAGAAACAGAGAGAACGGGAGGAAAAATGCGAATGAAATTTTTCAAATGGTATTTTGTCGGTTGTAATTTCATAACTTTTGCAGAAAATGAAATATAGAAATATTGAGATACACATATGGTATGAAGTATTGTATGTTTTTCTATTGTATCACTGTTATACATTGTTACGTATACTATATAGTATTCCATATTTATTTTGTCATAAAATTATTATATTCTTGTATGTTATGTTGTATTATACAAATATATAATATAATGTAACATGATAAAATATATAACATAATATATTATATTCTTGCATATTACATGTATTATGCACTTGCACTTGTATAGTGTTGTATATTATATGTTGTATTATATATTATATTGTATTATATTACACGATCTATTATAATATATATTATATTGCACATTTATAATGTTGAAAAATTGTTGTATTGTTATACGACTTCTTATATCGTTATAACATATAATATATACTATTATTATATTGTGTATTATATTATATTACATTAAATTCTTGTTATACAATATACACATATAATATGTATTATCTCATATTACATTGTTATTATAAAGTTGTTACACTATATTACATCTGTTATACCACTTTATATTACACTGTCACGATTATATTGATAAAATCAGATAAAAGAAACGAAGCTAAATGCAAAGCAGTAGCTACCCCTATACTTATAAAATAGTTATATACGTGCATCCGAGGGAAGAAAAACCTGAAGATGCTATCTTTCGAACGATATATCAAGTTGACGAGGAGACACTGACTCGATTTCCTAGCCCGTCTCCCCGAGAAAGTAAATCGAGATTGAAGTTCGGGGGGGAAGAGGAGTGACTCCCGGTGATCCGAGGGCCGAACCAGGAATTTCACTTTTCCATGCCTAGAGTGTTCTTTGTTACGACAGCCACCACCACTTTCGTCATTTATCCGGCGGTAATTTATCCAGGCTTCTCCTCCGGCTCGGCTCGCGGCTCGGCGCGAAAACAGGCATCATTCTTCGTCGCCGTCCTTCCATTGGATGGTGTGTGAAACCATGCAATTTCTACAAGGTTGTTTCAACGATCAACTTTGTGGTGACGCTTATGGTAACGCGACGCAATTTCGTTTCTAAATTACAGCAAGGATGAAAATTATTTTACGCGAAGATTGCATGAAAACGCAATGGTGACTATATCTTTTATTATTATTAATATTATTATAACTGACAATCTGCCTGTATTATTAATAAACTAGTTTGATGTTTATGCAGTTTTGTATTTGTGCGATGATAATTGAAGAAATGGAACCAAGTTGAGATATTATTTTTGCAATATTTATGTATAGTATATTATCACTGAAAGTGATTTTAGCATTTAACCCAGAGAATTGGGCCTCTTCAGGTGCAACGCTAATGCAGCGAAAATTAGCGATTGGTTCATTTGGGTCACGTGATTCGTGAGGGGGCGTGGGGTAGACCTCGAGTAGAAGTGGCGTTGCCTGGTACTGAGCGATCGCGCCTGTAATTTGTTTTCTATCGATTCAAATGTTTGCATGGCAATAAAATTTTATGGCAAAAAAGTCGTCTTCATTTCCTAGTCAGAACAGTTGCTTCTGGGCCTTTCAGTGAGGCGAATCGTACTGGGGTACAAGTTGTGCAGTTTCTTATTATAAATATAAATGTAATATATAAGATTTATATTATAAGCATAATAATAAATAAAGTATTGTAAATATTGTATGAAATGTACTGTATTATATACCAAAGTATTGTATGAGTAATGATACATTGGTAATAATCATCGGTAAAATGTACAGAGTGCATTATCTTCATACCGATTATCTTCTATTATCATCTGCAACACATTTCTTCAGCTTTAATATTCACTGGAAAAATTTCAAAATATTCAAACTACATAAAAAAAAAAGAAATAATCCAATAATCGATGATACTTTCAATGTTAATCCCAGGCGTCTGTCCGAGACAGGGCATCAAAGGACTGAATGTACGACCGAGGCGTCTGACGTGCACAGACACCGTCGATTGCAATATCGACACGGTGATGAAATCAGCCGAAACACGGTAGAAACGTTTATCGATCCCGCCTTATAATAATTCGGCGCACCTGCGAGCGTCGACGAAGCTGGCACGAAGTCCAATCGCGCCAACCGACGTACCACCAATTCAAGGTAGCACGATTTCAGGTCCGCTCGACTTCGATGTTTGTTGTTCGCAATTCCGGTGAATACCGATGGACGAAAGGGGTCCGGCTGACGAACGAAGAAAATTGTATAGCCGTGACATCGACGGAAATTATTATTGTCGCGCGATCCAGCTGCGACGATAATTCAAATCGTGGATCCGTAGATCCGTAGATCCGGGGAATCTGTCTGTCTGTCACGGACCTACTTGGAAGTGACGAAATGCAAAAGTGTTTTAGTTGGATTTTTGATCATTTTTTTGATCAGAATTTTAGTAATTTGGACTTTTAGTCTTTTAGGATTATAGTAATTCGATTCATTTTTTGACTGTAAACTGTTTCTTTTCTTTATTTCGTTGTGACACTTCGATTTTTGACTGAATTGTACCACTCGTCTACAGTATAAACATAATTTTATGATTTTAGATCTCTCATTGATCGTAGAATTTGTTTTTATAGTTAGACTGCGGGTATTTGCGATAATTCGTATTTTTTGAGGATATAATGGAAGAAATGAAATTGTTTTATGTACTGAATATCATAAAATCGATTGTACCTTGGATATTTTATATATTCTTTTATATTACTTCGTGTACTTTATAAAATGTTGTATTCTTATATCTTCTTAAATGTATAAAAATCTGCACTCTATTTATTAAACTAAGAAATATAATGTTTCAAATGTATAAAATATGTACAAAAAATATACGAAAATATTTCAAATATTTCAAACAGACTAGATAGACAAGATATTTTATTTCATTGCATATATATATATATATATGCAATACGTCATACTGGTATGTAATATCTTAAATAGTATTCGAAATATATTTTTCTGTTCGACAACGAATTATTGGAAAATAATCGTACGTTCGATGAAGAATTATAGACTCGCGAGAAACGATCTACGACTTGTAGTAGATCTGAAAGAAAAAAAAAAAGTGTGGAATTCACACTCGAGATGAATGTCTCTTAAATCATACGAAAATCGTGAATCTACTCTGCGTCGAGAAGTTGAAAGAAGAAGAAAAAAGAATCGAGATCCCTTATCCATCGCTTCTACATTTTTCCTTAGGTACAACTTTTTGAGATACGAGCCTCGTCGCGATTTACGATCCAACTTTTCGAGTTTTCTCTCGAGCGTATTTACCCCCCCACCCCCTCTGTCTTCCTCTCTCTGTCCGGCTGATTTTCCACCGCATCGGTGAAATTATTGCACTACAACGACAAAAAAAAATCGTGCACACATTCCTAAGAAACGATTAATAAAACGATTAACGATTTTAACAATTAACTGAGAAACGATGAGCACAGATTGAGCATTAGAATGATGCGACAACTGTTTCTTTGATATTAAAATTTATTACTATATTAAAATTTTAAACAAAACTTATTATCATTATTATTATATAAATATATATTACATTTTATCATCCTATGTACATTCATATTCATTTATTATCATTCTATCTATATACATATTTACTCAAATTGAATTAAATTATGATAATGAGATAATACAGTTGCTTGCTTTCGAAGAATCAATAATTTTAGTAAACAAAATTTACTACTACTTTCTTTTCTTCTTTCCTCTTTCTTATTAATCCGTAAGTAGATCTCAATAATTTTTCCACGGATAATTTTATCCTTTCCCGACAACTGTATTGATCGACAAATTTTTCTTCAGTCATTTCGACTATAAATAATTAGTCACTTCGACTGAATAATTATCTAGCTCTATTTCAGCTGAATAATTTTCCCAACCGCGAACGAAATTCTAGATCATACGACTTTGATATTCGTCTTTCCACCTTGTTCTCAAATATCGATGACACTTCGCGATAGCAGAGAGGTCTTCAAAGTTTTGAGAAGGAGTTCGATTATAAATTGCAGGTGACTTGTCTTTAGTCGCGACTAAGTATCAACAACACGTGAATTTCGTTTCGCAGATATCGGCGAAACCAACGCGCAGCGATCAGGCAAGGAGAAATCGGCGAATCGCGAGAAACGAGCCTAGCAAATTGCGATTTCTAACCCAATTCCGCGTCTGAAACGGGTTAACGATGCCGGTGCACGCCAATTCGAGAACGAGAACTCGCGAAATTTCATAACCTTCCCCTCCCCCACCTCTCCTCTGGCTCTAGGAAATTTCACCCCTCCCTCCTCCCTCTCCTGGGCCGTTTCAATTACTATCTTTTCACTCGTTCGAGTATTTCAAAGGCACGGTGTTATCGATTCTCCTTCCCTTTATCATCCCCTCGATTGTCCCTTTCGCGTCGAATTACACGCGTTTCTCTTGCAAAATATTTATAAATATTCTAAATATATATATTATTATTATATTTATTAATATTAATATTAAATTTATTAATATTATATAATTTTATTAATATTATATATAATTATATTACTATATTACGATGATATTTATAAATATTACATTTTTGTATATTTTTGTTTTGAAAACTAAGCTCGTTTAAAATTTCCTTTTTCACTCAAGAGGTTTGTTTTTCGAGAAAACCAAGTCTGAGAGTTCATCAAGTTATTTTTAACACTCTGGGACTAAGGGAATGGTAAAAATGACCAAATTCGTCATTTCATCGTCTAGAGAATTTTCTGCAGACTTGTAACGACGCTGAATTTTTACAGAAACTTTGATTCAAAAAGATTTGAATTTTTACAGAAAAAAAAAATATATATATATACATAAAAGTTTGCGTTCTTCGCTAGATTTGAATTTTTCTGACGCAAGTTTTGTACTTTAGAGTTCCAGCGTCGAGTTTCTTCAAAATCGTGAATTTCTCTGTCTGCGAGTAAGTAAATGAAGAACGAAGAACAAAGTTTCTTTTCGTTTCTTTCGAACCTGAAACTCAGAAGAAAATACGTTTGAATGTGTTTCGACAAGAATTGGGGAACGAATCTCACGAAAATCTTATGAAATAATTGCATTCTGCGTTTGATCCGAGCCAGTTGCCGATTCAAGTGGATCCAATTGGCTTTTTGATTCACCTTTTCGGCGGGGTTATTGGGCTCGATAAAATAATAAGTACGCGAGTATTTTCTTAATATATATATATAGATATAATTCGACTTCCCTTGGAAAATAATAAAACGAGTCGTCGAATTGCGGTCGAACGATTGATGGTTTCTTCGAATCGTGCCACGTGCAATTGAACGGATTGGTTAAAATTAGAATCAGTAATAGCTGATCGAGAGCTATCAAAGTTCAAATTTTAACGAAGATCGAGAGATATGCGGGATTCTTTTTGATTCTTGATCGATAAATTGATAGATAAATTGAATTCTTCATTACACGGGTAATATAGGATTACATCATTTTCAATTCAATTGAATTTTTATTACTGATCTCCCTACCAATAGATAAAATTGAACGATTTAAATTTAACGATAAATAAGCGAAATTAACGAATAGAAAGAAACGTCAACGAAGACTGATCAATTCGTTTCAAGAAATAATACCAGCTAAATAAAAATAAAAGTGACTAAAGCAAATAAATGAGTAACTTAGTATTATTGTCGTTATCAATTATTAATTAAATCAAATAAATTTTACTTCATTATTACTAGAGCAAATTGTTACTGTTGTTTAATTTTGCAATTTTGAACGCTTAAGAAATTCCTGGTTCTGATATTTGTTGAACTAGTTGAAGCTAGTTGTTTCAGAAAATATTAGGTCATGAAATTATATTTCCACATTAGACATAATATATTTTATATTTAATATTATTTCCAGATGTTTCAATATTCACTTTAATATTCTTTAACATTGAAATATTATCGAAACATTATATCATATCATATTAATGCACGTTTCAAATTTTAACAATCAAAAGGTTTGGTCTGAAAATAAAAGATCGATTACACAGAATAAACGACCACACGAAAAGGAATTTAAAAATTATATTGAATTATTTATTTGTTGACTGAAAAGGTTCTCTTTAAAAAACAAAACAAAAAAAAAGGAAGAAGAAAAAAAGAATGGACTGTTCGAGTTCGTCAAAGTGACGACGTAATCGTCGAGGAGGGAGACTGAGGAATAAAGACACTCGGAATCGAATATCGATTCGAAACCGGCGGAGATTGTAAACCGGCAAGTTTCAGTTTTACGAGAAGGCGATTAAAGCTAATTTAATTCCATCGGCTGCCCGGCGAAATTTCTACAATCTGTTTTCCCCACGGCATCGCCAACCGGCTCGAAGATTCAATTAACAAACCTGTGGCCGCCATTCTTCTCCGTATCGTTGGTGTATCGTTACAACGGAATCGCAGAAGGAAAGTTGTGAAACTAGCAATCCCGTGGAAATTGATATTCCACGAATTATTACGGAGTGATAAATTGCATTTCGAGGGATTTAAAGCGAACGAGTTTCATCTGTTCACGAGAGGATTCACGTTTCATGATAGGAGAATTGTGTCGTGCAAAACAAATCGATGAAGAACATTCGTGGATTTTTCTTGTTATTTTGGAATATATATATATATACATATATATATGATATTTATTATCACTGAAAGTGATTTTAGTGGGGGTAACCCAAAAAATCGGGCCTCTTCAGGTACAATGCTAATGCAACGAAAATTAGCGATTGGTTGATTTGAGTCACGTGATTCGTGAGGGGGCGTGGGGTAGACCTCGAGTAGGAGTGGCGTTGTCTGGTACTGAGCGATCGTGCCTGTAATTTGTTTTGTATCGATTCAAATGTTTGCATCAATAAAATTTTATGGCAAAAAAGTCGTCTTCGTTTTCTAGTCGGAACAGTTGCTTCTGGGCCTTTCAGTGAGACGAATCGTACTGGGGTACAAGTCGTGCAATTTTTTGACTGTGTGATGTGTTATATTCTTTGACTATATCTTTTATTATTGACACACCGTGTATATGTAAATTGATGTGTATACACATATTAACGTATGATATTAATATTAATATGTTGATGACAATCTCATAACCGATAATAAATTCAAAAGGGTACAGTAATAAAATATGTTACACTTCTTGAACCTATTTTGCTGATATATACTGATATATACTGATTATTGTATTGATTTCTATTTTCTTTTCGGAAATACTATAAATTGTCACACTGTAACAACTAAATTGAATAAAGAACATTGAGAAATTTTCTTCGGCACTGAGCCTAGAAAGAATTCGAAGATCGAGGCCTCAACTTTACGAACGACCCCCGAAAACTTGGCGTACGACTTTTACTCAGTTTTGAATTGAATTTAAATTAAATGACTTCACATCTAATACCAAATATATTTATATATTGAAAATTATTCAATTAGATATACTTTTATATTGAATATTGCAACTATGCATATTAAGTGTCACGCTAAAATTCAAGAGATCGTAACATTTTCGCAACTTTATTGTAGGGGACACAACCCAGACTGCAGTATAAACATTCCCACGACGTGGACCCAGGTTACAGTATCGGCAGGGCCATGAGGCAATTGTCAAAAAGCCTCTCATGGGCCTGACCGTAGACAACACCCGCTTTCCGAACCCTTGAGGGAAAAGGACACACCCACGGTACAAAAGAACTGACTTCGACGCGTTAAGACAACAGTTCCTTGAAGGTCTAGCATTCAATAGTCCACGTCGGGTGTGTGTGCAGTCTGTCGCGTTTCCTACATAACTCGCGTTTAAGAGTTGTAATTACTTTCGTACACTTCTTGTATTTAGACGTAATCACAGTATTATAGTGATCATCATTATTACTATTATTGTTATTGTTGTTCTTTCTCGTGTATATATCTTTGTTAGTGAAAATAAAGGCCTTTTAAACATTTATCATGATTGAATCGTTATTTCGTGATAAATAAATATTTATTCAAGAATCATTCGAATAACGCGTCCAGCTAATCACACTAAAGTTAAAATCAAACGAAAGAAAGTCGCGAGAGTGTGGAATTATTACTCTAAATTAATCTCACTCGTTAAAAATCGGGAGGGGGGGGGGGGGGGTGTCAGAAACAGGAAACTAATTTATCGGTGGTGGCATGGTTGAATAGCGGCAAGATTAGTATCGGCACGTAGGCTGATAAAAAGCGACAAACAGAGAGGGTGGACTTTATATCCCGGGATATCTGACCCAATTTCGCTGCGGTCGAAAACGGGTAAACGATTCTGACGCACGCCAATCCTGCCGCGTCGCCGCGAAATACTGCTGACATAATGAATCAACGTTTCCCTGGCACGGCCGTTTGGGCAAACCGAGGCCAACGCAAAGGGAGAGTTCATGGTGTTCGCGGTGAACGGGGGATTTTCACGGAAATCATGTTCTTTCATTCGTTCACGAGAAACTCCCAAATGAGAGAAATAGTACAGTTCGTATCTCCCAAATGAGATAATTATGCAATTGAAATTGATAAAAAGTGAACTGATAAAGTGATTATCCTGCGTATCATTGATAATAAAATATGTTGTTTCTCTTGTTACTGACATGTAAAAATTCTAATATATTTTCATTGTTGACATGTAATATTCAAATATTATACATATATATATATATATATATATATATATATAAATTGTAACAACATATTTTGTGCATTTATCTGCACTAAAGTAAAATTCAATGTTCAACATATGCATACATACATACATTAAAAATATTATTATAGATATAAATACATAAAAAGTATTAATTTTTCAATTATGCATAACAATATAATTTTGTGCATAATACTTGTATGAAAAGACAAATATTTTACTGCATTATTAGTGTTATTTCATTTCAAAAATGAATTTTTATATTAAGACACCTTATTTATTGGGTAGTATTTTTATTAAAAGAAAATACTGTCTTCTATCATGTAATCCATCAATATAAATATACATACGTATATATATGCCGATAATATAATATGTATGGCAATAATGATGCATGAGACAATATAATATAATGGCATGAATATTGACGAATCGATCGATCAACATATATAACCAAAAAATAACTTATTCGTTCGATTTCTTCACATATATACACAATACAAGTACCTATAAGTAATGTCGTTTTTTTTCTCAAATTTAATAAACATTGCCATCTGGCGACAACAAAAAACAATTCAAACAAAATAAAATTTTGTACAGTATCAAAAAACGAAAACGCACACTCCTCGCACGATTGTATTTTTACATTCTCACAACATTCCTCAAGACGTGTACGCTGTAGAACTCTACCAAAAAATTGATAAAAATTTTTCGAATAAAAAAAACAAGAGAGAATCGTTCAAAATTCCAGAAACTAAACGCACTTAACTCCTCGCCTGCGAAACGGAAAAGTAATTTCTTTCATCGGCTGAGAAAACTACGACGGCAAACTATGAGATCATCCAACGTCCAACGGTTTGTCCAGCCGAGGCGGATAACATTTATCCAGCAACGAGGCGCAATTAACGCTGCAAATAAGGGCTAGGAGCTCTTCCTCGTCCTTGAGCCAGAAACTCCGCTTGGCCGGAAGGGGCCGAGCGATATTCCCGCCTCTTCCCCTTTCGTTTCGCGTGGTTCTACGACGGCCACGAATTACGCAGGCCGCGGCTCTAAATTATTCATCCGCTTTCCCCGCGTTCTATTCCTTCGCTACCATCCATCCATCCGACTCGTGAAACTCGGTCAGGAGTGTGGCACAGCTGCGCTCACGCGTCCACTTTCGACCCTTACGAAACTTCAAAGCCAACTGTCGGCTTCCGGGCCCGAGCTAAACGGGCTGTTTCCTCGCCTGCGCTGAATTGCTCTCTCTCTCTCTCTCTCTCTCTCTCTCTCTCTCTCTCTCTCTCTCTCTCTCTCTCTCTCTCTCTCTCTCTCTCTCTCTCTCTCTCTCTCTCGCGAATGTTTTCGTTAAAGAGGATTTCAGAACGTCGAAACTGCCGATTTCAATAACCATCTCGCTAATTTGAAATCTCTCCCTCTCTCTAAATTTGGAAAAATATATTTTTCGAACTTTGGCGAACATTCCAAATTTGATATTAATGTTCCAACTTTGATGTTAACATTCTAATTGAAATTAGACAATCTTTGTCCGATTAAAATTAACGAAACTAAAGGGACATGTTTGCTAAACATGTGGAAAGGTAAGGAATTGGACTAGCAAAATGAATTAGATTTCGGTAAAAAAATGAAATCTGTGTGGATTTCGAATGATGATAACACAGGTTTCGTGTTACAAACTGATTCGTAAGATACTCTAGAGTTGAAATTTTGAATATGTTCAAGCCTAGAAACTGGTAATTGAACTTGCTTAAAAATCGCTTGAAAAGTCTACAGTAATTATTTTAATTTTGTATTAAGTTTATATATAAATGTATTAAATTATATAATATATAATTGAATGAATTTTGTACAATATACAATTTTATTAAATATATTAATTTTATTTAATAATATTGTATAATAATTATTTTACATGATATATAATAATATTGTGAATTTCGTATAACAATAATAATCAAAGTAGTCAAAGTTTGACATTTTATATATTATATAATTATATTAATATTAATTGTAGCGGCCCTATTCCTCGACTACGAGATTCGAACACTCGACTAGCACAAGCCGCAAGTGGCTGCGCACCTAGCGTCGAGGTCCTACCGATCTCCGATGTTAAGCAAGCAGAATGCGGAACCCTGCTAGGATGGTGAACCGGGGCCAGCCTAGCGGGTAGTAGTTATAACAACAAGCGTCTGGGGTAAGGAGTCGCTGCCATCAGCCCCACTGATGAGTCTAGGCAGTGACTCCGAGACGAAACGCATTAATCGCTTTCTTCTCTCACTTTCCCTCATTTCCTTTCTCTCTCCTTCCAGCTGCATCCCTGGCTCCTTAAATTCTTTACAGTTCCCACATTAATCATAATTATATAATAATAGATCTAATAAAACATATAATATAGTATTAATACAACTATATCAATTAATACTACATTGTATAATATGTTTAATACACTAATTATATCACACAACATTGTAATTAAATTATATTATGTAATTATGACATTATATTAATTTCGAACAGTGGATCCTTGAAATTTCCCATAAACAACAATCAAACCACCAAAACCCTAACTTTCATCCCCCCCCCCCCGGACCCTGTATTTCTTTCCGACCAATCGGCATTGGTCTTCGCTAGGGCGTATCCGCCGGGAATTCCGACGAAAATCGACGGACGTAAATCAAGGGAGAAGAGCTCGGTATAACGCGAACGCGCGAGTAGGATCCACCTCTCTTGCTCTCGTGAGATGAAAGGCGAAACCCCAGCTCGTGGGAGATTAAAGTCGCGGCGAGAAAGTTCCGGCGGAAGATCCAATCAGTCGGAAAACTTTATTTTCCACGGGGCCGTTGGCTCGATGCTGATTCATGACCCTCTACGACGGCTGGATCTCGTTAAGGGGCCCTGTTGTATCGACTGCGCCTCCCTCGATTCCTCTCGGCTGTCCGTCCGTTCGCTAAATCGCCGACTAAAACTACTGTCGAAATCGGTGCCCTCGTTCGATTTATCTGCTCCAACGACTTGGAATACTTCTTCTTCCGGGGAGGAGAGAGGGATTCGATTATCGAGTGTCGATTAACTGACTTTGTGGAAGGGGAAAGAGATCCTTGGAATACGAAACGATTGTTTCGAAGGTTAATCGCGAGCTTGTAGCGAACCTCTTCAAATAGTGATATACTAATTGTTATTGTAATTGAGAAAATCGATATCTTTCATTATTTTGCAATTTCAGTTTAAAATAAACTTTATTATCGTTTAATTTTGCATTTTATATATTATGTATTAATACGTAAGTGAATGTTGATGTAATTAATTTTACAGTATATATTATCGCTAGTTTATTATATTCAATAATTTGTTACACTTAATATCGAATATAATAAATTAGTTGTAAAATAATATACTTAAATTTATATTACACCATGAAATAACTGATTTACATTATGTTATAAAATAATATATAATAATACATAATAATAAATAATTATAATAATATATAATAAACGTATTATGTCATTATACCAGTGATTACTATACTCATACGCCAATTATTTGTCTCTTTTAACTCGGAGTCTAAAGATCTAGTTAAATGGCATAGTAATCAATTCTAAAAAAATTCTTCAGAATGACCTTGACGATACAAAGGTCAAAGCCAATGATAAAAATTAATAAATATCACCACATCACATCGACGATGATGGCGAGTAAGTAACTTGAGCTTCCTGAAATTTTACAATGACCTATTGGAACCGAGCTTCCAGAACCGAGTTTCCACCAACGGGAAATTTCACTGATCCTGGAGAAACTTGTTGCGATAAATCGTGGAACAACTGACACGGATTCCATCCGGGCCGGTTGTGGCTCGCAAATCGTCTTGCCAGCGAGAGCAGACAGTGGGTCCTATTGTGGTGTGTTAACTGATCGAGCGGCTCGGTGCAGATTGCCCCTACCCCCCCCCCCCCCCTGAATACGTATTGTCTTAGCCCGTTGATCGCACTTCCTCTCGGAAAGTTGTATCTTCCCGAGAGCTATTCTCACCCAATGGAAGCACCACTCCCCCCAATTTCGAACGAAACTCGATTTTGAAACGCTATCGCGATGAGAAACGCTATATACGTTTCGTAACACACCATCACTCTTCTTCACAGTCTTCTTGTTCTTTTTTATTTTTTTTTTTTTTTTTTTAAGGTTAGGACGGTGAGGTTGGAACGAATGGATGGGGTTTTGGAAGTAAATGGCGGTGGTGAGCGCCATCTGCGAGGCTGACAACGCCGCTTAATCATGCATAGGTGCTCACAGAGCGAGTGTAAACACGGTATAAACGTGTTTGCAGGGTTGCAACGGGTTCGATTAGGGCTGACTCGCAGAGAGCGAACAGACAGAGAGCGGGAATGTTAACAGCGTGCAATTAATTCGGCTTGCGGCTCCGTTAGATCTCGTTGCAAGCTCGAAACCTTCCCGATTTTCGCTGAAGATACGAGATATATGTACGATTCCTCTATGCGCGTGACTTTGTTTCGACGTTTCGAAGAAAGTCTCTCATACTTTGTTCATCGTTATCGTTATCTACAGACGAAGAATGAACAGTCGAGTCTATATTCGATCGATGCAGCTCAACGTTCTTTGTGAAAAAATACTGAAAAAGCACCATGTGTATGTTGGAAAATGATCAATTTGAAGGATATTCGAACTTTAGATGTAAATCAAAGTGGTAATATTAGGTGAAGTACCTTCCATCAATATATAGAGGAGTTGAAAACTTTCCGGTTCAATCATTGAAACTTTCCTAATAACGTACTTAGATGAAAAGGGGTTTTCTCTTCCTCTTCCGTGATAGCCAACGAGCGAGAGAGGGCGAACAGCACTATCGAGATACGTGTTCTGGAACTAAACAGCTGTAAATTAATGTAAACACTTTACCATTCCTCTGTGTATCTACATTGTTCTCAAACATCGCTTTCGAACAAACAATCGCCAATGAGGTCGAAGCTGAAATTCGATTTAGTCGCCAGATTTACTTACGAAGGGATTCTCTTCTCTTTCGTTAAAGTTTTTTAGCCATTTTCCCTACTCTGGAAAAGTCTTCGGGTGTATTCTTACAATTACACACAAAGTTTTTCCATTTTTTCCATTAATTGTTCCACGATACTTTTTTCATTTAACTGTGCATGATTTTTTATCCGTTCATTTTCTTTTCATCTCCATCAGTTTTTCAATTTAATTGACAACTTTTCCATTTTCCATTCACCGAATGAGAAGAAAAGCTACAAAGACGACGAGAGATCCGTAGGAAATGTATTTTCAGGGTAGGCGAGATTCGAACACTAGCCAGCCCAGTTGGAAAAGTCACACGCTAACCACTCCGCCAATTCGGCACCCACACTACTACGCTGTGCAATTTCAGTTTTATCCCACTTTGGTCACTGGTGAACGAACAATCGTTCGCAAACTAGACTTCAAATTAACCGAACCAGATTAAAATTAACTTTCATTGTCGGTCGTGTCTTTGTTCGATCGGATACCGGGATACTTTCGCCAGCCTGATCTCCGTGGAAAACGTTTCTCGACTAGACAGGGGTATCGCTTTAATCAGTCGGCAGGAAGTTTTCACGAAAACGCGCCGTATTTGTCGAGTTTGGTCGAGGCAAAGAGCAAGCAGATCCGACAATTCCATTCCCGGGGGGCTGGGCGCGTTTATTCCACGAGGATGGCCGTTGACTAATACAAAGCTTCGACTGTTTCCCGGTCAATTAGAACCGCGCAGGCAGAACTCGCAATCTGCAGAACAGGCGCAACTTTCCGCGTACGAAACTTCTTCCTCGTTATCCGGCGTTAAATTCTGACTGTGCCCCGACGGTTCAACCAAGTGGACTTAAATATCAAGCTCCGCTTCCGCCTCCACTCTCGCCGACCACCACGAGAACGTTTCTAAACACAAGTCTCTTCATGCGTTTCGTGTTTTTAATGTTAGTTTGTGAAGGAACAAATACTTGTACGTAGTCTGCTTTGACTGCGTGTTTTGTTTAAGTTAGGTTAGGTTTCAGCTTAATTATGCATGGTTAGGTTAGGATTGTATTTCGTCGTGTGATTAGATTAAGTTTTGCACTTAACAGTCTATGTTATTGAATACTTGTATATGTAATTAGGCTTAAAAGGTTAGATTTCTGTTTAATTGTCTATTAATTAAGTTAGAATTGTATTTAGTTGTACGTTGTATTTAGGTTAGGTTTTGCATTTGATTGTGTGTGAAAAGTTACTCTAAAAGTTATTGAATTCCTGTATATGTAATTTAATTACATTGATCATTTAATTACATGCGGTTAGGTTTGTATTTATTTCGCATGTGATCAAGTTAAGTTTTGTATTTATTTGTGTGCGACTAACTTCTCTAAAAATCGTCAAACTGTAGTTAGGTTATGTCTTTGTTCATATATGGTATAGTATATGCGGTTAGGTATTTATGTGTTTGTGTTCAACTGAATATGATTAAGTTACGTATTTGTTCAAATGTATGTAACTACAACTGTGACTCGTAGCTTAATCTAACCTAATCCAAACATGTTAGAAAAACCCATTGTTGAGCTTTCAACTCAAGATGTATGAATAAACGTGTACAAAGTGACGGATTAATTTGTATTTTAATTTTAAACAAATTAACTTGACCTAGCGTGTATGTATTCTCAAAAGAATACATCAATAAACACCGATTATATGAGAACGGTGCTTCCGACAAATATGGAGAAACAAAGAAATGCAAAATAAATAGGAAAAAGTTTGCACAATAAGTTCGCAATATTCACGTAATATCGGTAGCAGAGGGAAAGGAATGCAACGTTGGGAATCCATCAAATTTTCATAAAGAAAACAGCAAGGAAAAAAGGAAAACATTCTGCACATTTCCGCCAGGCTCTGACGTAAAACACGTTACGAGGAAGGTTCGCATGTCGGCCAGATGCATCTCTCTTCATAAAATCGGATTTTAACAATGCGAGACTGTCGTTGGCGAAAGGGCGGAGGGGAGGGGAGGGGAGGGGAAAATGTACGAAGAAAAAGAGGCATGACTCGGATCTTTATGGATGTCATCGACGCAGCCTAGCATGGAAAGTGATTCCAGTCACGTAGCCGGGCAGCTCTTGAATAAAAATTCGATCTCTATGGAGATGAGGTGTCCTGCCGCTCACATATAGACCGCTGATTTTATAAACGACGCGGCCTGCTACGTTCTCTCGTTCCCTCTTTTTAACCCACCCGTTAATTGTCAGATCTCGTTCCTCGGCGGATTTTCTTCAACATTCACGTAGCTCGAACGATCAATAATTCTCATAATCCTCGTCTATTTGACACGGACTTGTTGTTTATATACATTAGCCTAACTGATCATTCATCTTCACGTAATTAATATAACTGCTGTCATTAAAAAAAGGGAACGTCTATAAAGCGATTAATTGTAACAGTAGAATCTCGTGGTGTATTAATATAATTTTTAACATCATCGATGCTTTTATTATATTGTTATTTTATATGTATATCATATTCTTCTGTTCCATCGTATGTACAATTCAAAGCCAACTTTTCAAAGTTTGATTACTCGAATTTCAGGATTATTATATTACAGTGCATATCTGAATTATTTCTGATATTGTACATATTATTATAAGTATTATCGTATTATGTAATTACATTCTGTTATCTTTGAACTAATTCCAGATTAGCATTATTGTACATATCTGAATCGGTATTATTGTACGTATCCGAATTACTTCTCAACCGGAATCTTCTCGTCAGCTACACGATACAACAAAAAAAACGAAGAAAACTATTTATCTATATGCAAAAAAGCACCGATGACGTAGAAAACTGCAAAAAAAAAGCAATCTTTGAAAAGAAAATAACTCTTACAGAGGATATTGATCCGTCGACAAATTACAAAAAAGGAAAAAAAGATGCTTTTTTACGTCGTTGCAATACAAAAAGGTACAAAAATGCGTAACAAAATTCTAATATACATTCCACATTTAGGATCCTAATGTATATTCCACATCTAACTCAAAGAATTCTGAAATTTTTGACGTTGGAGAAACGCCATGTATCTATCTGGACCCAATGTCCAGACCCATGTATACTTTTCTCTTCTAATAACTGAAACGAAGAACTCTGCACTCTTCTCGCGATAGATATGCTCAAATATGATGAATTCGTTCAGAGGTAAGGATCTAACTAGTCGGATTTCAGCTTTCGATGCTAACGAACCACGACCGAAAGGGTGAAGATTAGATTAAACACTGTGCTGCTCTCGTACAAGTTCATCATTGTGGCTGCAAGTTCTCGCCAGTTTCCGAATATCATAGCGCAGAGCCATAATTCAACAGCGCGGGGCTCCTTGGTAGCTTAAATATGTTTATGAGTTTCTGTTACCATCATTATTATTACAGTTGCAAAATTTATCTTTACGAGGTGTACGTTGAAATTTTTGATTATTGTGAATTTCATTTCTTGTTGTATAATTATTTTTTTACAACTACTAAATACTATATAATTATATATGACAAATACAATATACAATTATATGTATATATATATATAATTTTTATAAATTTTGTGTATAATATGCGATATTAGCATTATATAACACTGCATGTAATTTTATTATTATCTTCTTCTGATTAGCATAAATTTTATTTTTGTTGTACACTTGTTTATTAATAACTACTATATTATATGAAGTAGCTGTATACACAAGTATACCAATCTTTTATAATTTTGTAACTACACCAAGCATATTACAATAAATATTATAAATATTGTAACATTGCACCATGTACAAATTACTTTGTACAATTATAGAATATTATAAATATTAGTGCACCGATTACAAAATATTATAGTACAAGTATACCAACGTTTACAATATTTTATAATTAAACAAAGTAAGTTGCACATAGCGCAACGTTGTAAGAACATTCCCAGTTTATGCTTGTTGATATTGGTCCCCTGAACCAAGTCCAAGCTCACTTTTCTTTATACACGATCATTAAACTTCTTTTACAGGCGGTTCCACGACGGTTGTTATATCCTTCTTTAGCCGTGATCTTTATATCCTTCTTTAAGTCTTATCTTCTGTAGCTAACTCGTATAACAGAGTCCCAGATACACCAGAGGGATTCATCCTGGTAACCCATTTCCTGCCTTGAATTCACCAAATTTCTTTCGAACGTACTGACGTCAGTACGAGTTTTATGTAATACGAGTTTGCCCCAGCAACCATAATAGTATCGAAACGTTAAATATATAATAAATATAAATAATAATAATAATAATATGATTAATAAAATGCGATTAATAGCAGTTTTATTGATCATTTCATTAGTAGAAATTAGAAACTACGGTTTTGTCGGAGACTGTGAGGATTCAGGACTTTAAATTTCACTCAATTTTGGAATAGGAAGTGTAAAGTAGAAATATGTTTAGTGATACAACACTGGCGGCCAGCGAGCTCTTGCCCCTACTTTCCTGATCGCTGGCGCTATCCCCTCCACTTCATGGGCCCGAAGACCGCCAGTTAGCCAATTCTAACGTAAATTATTATATTAGACCAAGAATTTTCATGCAAACATTTATATTTTTACAAATATTATAGAATCGGAAAAACTGATTTTACAAATTAAATGTTACAACATGTAATATACTATACTTTGAATATACTCAAAAATATTAGCATTCAGAATTTTATTTTTAATAACCAATATTTATCAGGGGTAATGAAATTTCTAAACTGCGAGTGTATTTTGTGTCAACATATTAATGTTTATTCTCAAATTCAATTATCTACGCTGCATGATTCTTTAATACACGTTACGCATTCTATGATTAATTGTGCATTTTGAAATACACTTGTCAGTATTGATTGATACTTTTAATGTATATTGTACAATTTGTAACTTGTTTCGTAAAATGCTAATTTCACTTTTTCCCTAATTGCGAAACAAATATAGTTCCAACTCAACTTTTAAAATGATTGAATGTTTTTCGCATCTCGCGTTTTCCCAATTTTAACTTTGCTAAACGCGCAAAAGTCCAATTATCGTAATCACCTATAAGCCGACAATACCCACTACACTTGCGAATAAACATCGTCTCTCTAAACTTCGTCTCGCTCGCCTCGTTTCGAAATTCCTCTCGTTATCGCGTATTTTACAATAACGTTCGCAAACGTTCCTCTTTCGTTCCAGGAATTTCATCCGGAGCTCGAGCCCCTGAAATCGACTCTCGCGAGTCGAGAAACTCGATTAATCCGAGCGAAACTTACGGTGCGAGTTTCACTTCGAAGTTTCTTCACTTTCTTCCAGAGTGAAGAGAGAGAGAGAGAGAGAGAGAAAGAAAGAAATGACAGATTCGAACGAGAAGAAATTCCGACTTGTTCAAAGATATCCGGCATATCTCATCGGTGCCACGTCTGAACCACGTTTGAAAAATATGTTTTCTTCAATTTTCTCCGCTGACGAGATCCCTTTCAGACAAAGGGGAGCTCGCTAGTCGCTCGTTTCCTCGGAATGGAAGCCCATTTCCGCTCGATGATTCGCGCTGGAGAGAGTTTTCAACGATTTCGCCGCGTGTTTCCGGTGGAAGAATGCCGGGAACTCGAGAATTCTCGTCGAGAGTCGTCGCGAGGGAGAAAAAAGGAAGAGAGAGAATAGAAAAAAAAAACTGACAGAAATTAAAATTTATATCGTCTCGCGGCTCTCGAATCAGGAATTTCAGCGATTTCATTTCACTTGAAAGTGGAACCCGCGGTTTTAATATTCGACCGATTGAAAAACTTTGGTCGGAGGAGAAATAATTTTCAGAGACCAAACTGTCTTTTTTTTTTATTCTGGTTGATCAATCGAACATAGAAGAACGTTCGTAAGGTCGATTCAATTCGCAGCCCTCCTCGGCTAAAATCGGTGATTTTTAGTCGAGAATCGATTTTGAGACATTCGAGAAATTAATGTTTAAATCGTTTCTTTTGTCCGAGGTGATGTTTTTCTCTTTTAGAAATGTTTACGACTTCAAAGTCGACGAGAATTCAATCTCTACATTTTGATTTCAGATTTTTCAATCTCATTTTCAATCGCTTTTTCATTCGCGAGAAATCGGGGAAAAAAGTCGATGAAAAACGACTCTGGTAATGCAATCTGAGAGTTGAGAAAATATATTTTTAAGGAGTGTTTAGGTGTGCACGTTACAACAGAAGAATTAATTTTTAAACTGACGCGAGAAATTTGTCGAGATAGATGAAATTCTGTAAATATAATACTCAGTTCAAAAAAACCTGTTTTCAAGAAGCAAGAGAGAGATTAATTTTCAAACTCTTTTCGCAGCTTTTTTTTTGGCCGGAGGAATTTTTGAAAATGTTGCAATATTATTTCCAAGTAATTGGTCAGTTTCTACAAACTTGAAATTGATTAAAATTTTCATAAATTTCAATTTCAGAAATATTGTACAATTCAGAAAACATATTTTTAATAAATATTTCCATGTATATTTATATTTATAAAATGTAAATTCGAAAAAACAAGAAACTTCTTTAAATAAATAAATAAATTTTATGCCAAGTTTCTGTTAATTATATCTTCAAATTATTTTTCGAAAATCAATATTCTTGTTTTTAAGAGAAACGTATACTTGAGAAGAATTAACTTTTAGTTTCTTCTCATGCAATAATAAATATTATTAAATTCAATATTATTATATTACAAAATATAATTATAATCATTTATATACGATATATTACGTTATAATATATCATATATTAATATAATAATCATACGTTACTACAAGTTACACAATATTACTGTATTATTCTTGCAAAGTTTAACAATGATATTAATTATTTCAATTATTTCAATAAAATAAATTTCAAATTTACGAAATAAAATAAAATTTTTCTGCCATTCCAAGAAAGGAAAATCCTCATTCTCAAGCGATATTACATCGTACAGTTTCCACCGATGACACAAGAAAAAGTGTAATTGCTCGATTTCGAAATTGTTCCAAATCCCTTGCAATCGAATTTTCCTCTTACTACTAGATCGATTTTTGCTTCGTTCCTTTTTGTCAGAAATTGGATGGAATTTTTTTTAAATATTCGAAGTTGAATGGTACACTGGAAAATTTTACTGAGAATGTCTCTTTCTTTCTCTCTCTCTCTCTCTTTCTTGGTTGGATTTTCTCGACGTGTTTTCACCGAGAATCTCAGGACAAACGAAATGCATGGAATACATAATATCATGGTCGAATGGCTGGCGCTATTTCGTCCAGACAAAAATGTCTGTAAGTGATATTCCTGTTCTTACGTTCATGCACGACATAAAACAAAAAAACAAAAAAAAAAAAAAAAGAAAAAAAAGAAATATTCCGAAACCGTCGATTTTACATTTTTCATTTTCCCTGGCGATTTTCCCTCTTCGATGTGACACGCGTTCGAGTCTATTCAATTTTCTGTTTCGCAGAAAAAAATTAAACCGTTCTCTTCTTTATTTTAGATTCGACTGTAGAACGAACGAAATTGTATTATTATAAAAATAATATACATCGGAATAAAATAAAGAGAACGACATCGCAGAATGTCAGAATAAAATAGACATTCGTTTCAATCTGTTGCAAGAAGAGTTAAGAGGTTGAGAAGTATAATATTTAATTTTTATTATCTAATCTTTTACTTTTTGTATGATATAGAATTTCTGGATTCTGTTAGACATGAAATCCATTAAATTTTCAATGAACATTCAATTCTGAGTGATATCCCCTAATTGTATTTATAAAATTTGCCCTAGCCTGAACCTTGATCAAATTTTCTCTTATATCCAAGATTATTTTACAATAATTGTATCTCAATTAATTACCAATATGTATTATTAGTATGTACTCATATTACATCAGCAGTATTAATATTATTATGAATTATTGAATTATTAAATTACCATTAGTGTGTTAGTATACATAATATATCAGTATATTACTATATTATAGTGTTATATTAATACAGCACGTTATATAATATTATATTATCATAGTACATATTATAATTTTTTCTATTAATATGTATTATAATGTAATATTACCATTACATTATATTATATTATTATTGTATACATGATACAATTTTCAACATTATTATCACTATAATATATTATTATCATATATACTGTTATTATATAATATACTATAACGTAATATAATATAGTGTATTATATTAATTTTATATTATTATATTATCATATACTAATATATAATATACCATAATGTAATATATAGTATATTACACAATTTTCAATACTATTATATACTATAATATACTATTACAATATACTAATGTTATACTAATATTATATACTAATGTATATGTAATATATCAATATTACTTGTATATATATATACAATTATTATCATATACTAATATATTAATTTAATATATATATAATATACTAGTACGTATTAATATATTATATATAATATAATATTCTGTACTAATACATAATTCGAAACTATTATCATTAAATTTCCTGATATCACAAACAGCGTTGCAACAACAGCTTCGCACAACACACGTGAAAAGTATTTCGCTTCCAGAAACCAGAGGGATTTCTCGCACGTTGCAACGCCGTTCCCGAAATGTCTGTTACAAATTTTTCCCTCGCTCGCGAATTTCCTAAATTTTCACGACGGCGCGCGGCGACGCAAAATTCGCGACGACGGTGGAACCGCTGGCACTGTTCTCGCGGAAGAATATTATCGCTTCACAGCAGCAGGAGGCTACACAACTTTGATAACCGTGAGATACCCAGCGGCGAAAGCCTGAAATCTCTGATTAGGCAACTTTACGAGACAGCCGTTCTTTCAGAAAGTTAAATCTTTCTCGGGATCTCGCGGAAGCGCGTGTGGCACCGCGTCATAATGCAGCGAGGCTACTTCCGGCTGGCGACACACACACACACACACGTTGCAAACTGAAGATAAACTAAAGATAAACACACGTGCATACTCGCGTGTGTATACGCGAGAAAAGGACGAGAAGGCCGGGAAATTTATAGACGTGGGGTTTTGAATACTCGTGGATCGAATTCGAGCTTGTTACGCTTTGAATTGTTTACATCGACTTAAATTACCGAAAACTTTTAATTCGCTATTATACATAATTATTTAGCTATTTACATAATTTTATATCATTATTTTAGTTCACTATTTGTATAATTTTATATCATTATCTTAGTTCACTATTTATATAATTTTACACAATTATTTGGAATCATCTACATTATTTGTTCTACGATTTAATTTGCTTTACTGTTACTAACGTTACTGTTAATTATGACTATTTATAATCACTTAAATTTTATTAGTAGTTAAATTTTAATAGCCCAGTAGTTAGTCTGTTAGTATTAATCTATTCTATTAGTAGGTCTTTTACATCTATTAATATTTGAACTTCTTCAATATTAAGTGAAACTCTCTGAATTTTCCAAGTTATTGAAATTTTAAGTAAGAGAGAAAAATTATTCAAATTGTTTGAATTTCAATGGAACTATTCGACTCTTTTATCATTATATGAACTGCCTAAGTTAGATTTAGATCTTGACAAAGAATATTGTTTAAACTTCATTCAAGTGTCATTTGGATCATTCAAATCTTGGTAAAACTATTTTTTAAATACTTTTTTAATGTTGAGTTAAATATATTATAATGTAATAATGGGAAATGTAATAATATAAAATCATATATATAATATTGTAATATAACATTCTAACTCTATGTAATATTAAAAACGATAGAAGAAGATTAGAAAATTATGATAGGAGCAATAGTAATATTAGAAATTATAGTACTAAAGTTGAACATGTAATTATCATACTGTAACAATTTATTATTATAATTGTATATGACATATTATTAATAATCATGTACAATTGTAATAATAATAATAATAAGATATTATATATAATATACAATTAAATATGTGTGTATATACACACACCATTATATTATATGAGTTATATATAATTTAACAAAATTAACCAATCTTAATCTAGAACATTACGCGTTCAAATGCTCATCTATAATACAAATTTTCGTCTGTGGGAAATTTGAAGATGCAGAAATGCGTGGGATTCATACAATGTGCATAAACATACAAAAATATCCAAACTCGAGTATTCATTACAATATTCATTACAACGTGTAAAGCAATTTTCCGACCACAGTTCCATGTTTCTAATTACATTCGCAGAAATATTATTTTAATAATTTTGCGAAAAAGTATTACAAAGTCTATTAATTTACAATTTCGTGAATATCTGCAGAATTACGAATTTTCTGCAAAAATATATTCACGTAGTTCCCCTTTTTCTAAATATATTCATGAAAATATTTATAATATATTTGCATAGAGATATTTAAAAAATTCAGAAATTACAAATATTGTCGCGAAGACTGCGAATTTGCAAATTTCGACAAAATTCGAGAAACATTTGAACGAATGAAACCACTCGTTATCTGGATTCTATTTCTCCAGTACATTCCTGTATTCAGGAAGATATACACAGTCGATCAATTCGAATTTTCAATAATTGTGCTCGCGGAAACACGAACGAGACTCCAGAGTTTCAAGAATATTATAATAATTTATAACTCGTAAATTAATTGTTACATGTCACGTGATTCACAGTATTTTTTTCTAAGTGACACGATAAACAATACATCTACGTGTAATTTAGAACAATTAATTAATTATCACGTGGACGCGTAATCCACGATGTAATGACCACGATAAATGAGCACAGCTTCGAATAATTTTCAAAATTACCCTACGTAGTTGATATAATTTCAAAAGTACCCAACAATCTCGAGAGTATCTGTCGATCTTTCGCTGCGAGAGAAGAAGAGAAAAAAATATCGAAGAAGCTTCGAACCAATTGGAAAAAGAAAAAAAGGAAAAAAAAAGAAAAAGAAAAAAAACACACACACACCGGCGAACCCCGGATAATTGAAGGATCGTCATCGTTTTTAATAGGCAGTCTTCGTCTGTTGTTTCACGACTGAAGTCGGCAAATATTAGCCAGGTTTTCCGAGAGGTTTGCAGGTCACTTCGAAGCGTTTGTTCTGCCGTGCTGGGGAGAACCACCGCAGAGAGCTTCCCTGCGTTCCAATTAATTACCTCTTTCTGATGGCACCAAAAATGGCCGTCTCTCCTCTTAAGGAAGCTAAATAAAGCTTTTTCAGAGAAGAGATGAGAAGAGAAAAGAAAAGAGAGAGAGAGAGAGAGAGAGAGAGAGAGAGAGACGAGGGTCATTTGAAAGTTGGCTCGAGCCTCCCCGATTCTTAATATTCGGCGAGAAAAATGGAATTCTCGTCTCTCGTTTCTTCCAACGAGTTATCTCTTCGGTCTTCTTGACTCTGTATATTTTTCTGTCGTTCGAAATTTTGGTAATTTCGCCTGATTTTCTAGGAAAGATTCGTTGCTCGATTTTGAAGGAAAGTAGATAGTTTTGGTTCGTTCTATAATTATAGTCGTTTCTGTTTTAAACTGTCGACAATTGATTGATTCTCGTTTAAACATTTTCAGGCGAAAACGTTCTTTGCATTTTACATAATTAATTATATTATAATTATAATATGATATCATATAATTTACAAATATTGTATATTATAATTATAATATTACAATATTTGTAAATTAATTACATTTATAAATGTAATTAATTATTCTCGTTCTATGCGAATTCCTGATAATTAGTTCGTATTAGATAACGTATTAATAATTTTTTTGAGAAACGCAATCTTTTTGCTATATTTTTCTGACTTTTGATGTAATTAATATACATAATATTTGTAATAGAATATAAATACTATAAATACTATGATATAATCACAATATTCAATTTTAAATTGTAAATCTATGCAAAGTCTCTAATAATTGGTCAATCAAACGTTAGATAATCGTTCAATCTCGTTTGAAATTCTGGATCATCCTCTCCTTCTTCTCCAACGAGAGAGACTGATCTATTTTTCCGAGAAACAGAAACACTGTGCATAATCATTGATTTAAATACAATTAACTGCACAATACAAAACACACACTAACATAATACTACATAATACAACGATATTCACGGTATAATATTGCAAGACTGTTACAAAAGATATGCAACATAATCACGACCCTCGTTTTTAAATACAATCAATCATTCTCCACGCGGATCCTCGATAATCCATTAAAATCTCCATCAAAGTCTCAAAGAATCTTTGTGAGAATCCTCCCGAGAGAAAGAAATTTTTCAGTCATGATCTTCCACAAACAGCACACAAAATCCCCAGTCTATTATATACAATAGCACGCTAAATTATTCCTCTGATCTCCGATGGGTTTAATATCGAATGAAAGAGCCGGCGCGGCAAGTTGTCTCGAGGCTTTTAACGATCCTCCGCGAAAATATCCTTTAATCGCGACGAGTAGAAGCTCCTTCCCCCCGGGGGAAGAAAAGGACAAGCTTTTAGTCGGGGCGATAAGCTCATTAGAGCGGGACCGTTAAGCGCATTATCGGTACGCTGGAAATGTTTTCGATGAGACTTGTATCGCGCTCTGCCACCCCTAATTAACCGTGGATCCGCGTTTAATCTTCGTTCCTCCGTGAAATCGCGTTTCCACGCTCGCGAATCGTGACACCGGACGCGGCCAAGATCTTCCTCCTCCTCCGTGTACATTCAACAACGCGAGAATCCTCGCGCGTGAGAAGCATATCGCGAAGATACGGTGTATATGGCGTAACTTGCTAATCGTAGGTTTTGTACGAACTTCTGTTGCACGTTGTTCGGTAACTACACGGCGATATTACTGACGTGCTTTGGGAATTAACCGCGGAAACGTGACGATTATTGAGATTATCGAGAAAAATTATCGCATATACGTGATACATCATTTCAGGACGAGTAATGTATATTATCACTGAAAGTGATTTTAGCGAGGATAACCCAAAAAATCGGGCCTAATGCAACGAAAATTAGCGATTGGTTGATTTGGATCACGTGATTCGTGAGGGGGCGTGGGGTAGACCTCGAGTAGGAGTGGCGTTGTCTGGTACCGAGCGATCGCGCCTGTCATTTGTTTTGTATCGACTGAAATGTTTACACATCAATAAAATTTTGGCAAAAAGGTCGTCTTCATTTCCTAGTCAGAACAGTTGCTTCTGGGCCTTTCAATGAGACGAATCGTACTGAGATACAAGTCGTGTAGTTTTTTTGATAATTGTGCAATCGTTAGATAATTAATAAAATGAAATGATTATAAACATATAAAACGAACGATTATTTTTGAAATGGTTGTATAAAGCAAACGAAACAGAATGATTAATCGAAGTAATGAGATGGGAATAAATAAATGGAATGAAACAAGGGGATAAAAAATACTGATAAACAACGAAGTAAAACAATTATAATAAAATGATTATGTACCCTTCGTTCGAACTTAATTTAATAACCATCAGTCGCGATCAAATGGAAAAAGTTTCAACCGGCAGCATCGACGCGACACCTCACTCGCAATTTATTCTTTTCGATCGATTTACAGCATTGAAATTCCTTCTTTGACACTCTGACAAAGAAGGAAGTGAACTCTGAGAGAATTCGTTCAAAGTTTTCTTCCATTAATGTTCAATTCACACTGAGACAGTTAAATTCCAAATATCAGAGAGAAAGATATTGTTTATGAATGTATGTTACTGTTCTGTCCATTATTATTCCTATTTTATCTATTACGATATCATTAAATACTATTTACTACGTCATTTCGATAGACGAATTATAATTTACCAACGAGTGCTAAAATGGAACAAACTTTTTCCACATTTAAATATATTAAATTAATATATCGTCTCGTATTTAATTTATTATATTAAATATATTAAAATATATAGTACTTTATTAAAAGTTTTAAAGTTTTTAACTTTATTAAAATTTACTATATTAAATATACTAAGTATAATATAAAAATACATTAAATATATCAATTAAATGTGTTTAAATAAATTTTGCAATTTGAAAAATTCGTAAGTTAAGAAAAGATTGATCGCTCCGTCCATTGACGGAGTATCGGTTATTAAGGGCAAGAGTTCACGAATGTAAACGCGATCGTGGAAATCTTATTAAGAAGGCCATTCATCGGCTGATGGAACGTCAGCAACGTTTTATCGCGTCGTGAGCGTGAATATTAATCTGACGTTTCTCGAAACGAGTGAAAACAGCAAAATGTGTGCAACGTTGATATAATCCTGTTTCAACGATATTCTTATCGCCTCGTTTTCCAATATAGCAATCCAATTTCCTTCAATTTATATATCAAGTCAATCCAATTTAATTTAATAACAAACGATAAATAATAAGATTTTTGTAATTGATATTAGTAATGACAAATAATAATTACCTTTTAATTTAACCTGATAAATGTAGCATATTTACAATATTTATTATATTATGAGTATATTTATAACAATATTTAACATAGTATATTATACTATATTAGTAGTATATATTATACTTATATTAATATATTATAAGTATATTGTACTTATAGTATATTATACTATTATATCATTATACTGTAAGTACAATATACTTTATTACTATTAATATAAGTATATATATATATACTAATATAGTATATATACTATAATATTATATTCTACTATTATATTATACCGTTATAAATATATTAGTATGTCAAATATCAAATTATTAAATTAAGTAAGTATATTTTAACATATATTTATTATACATATTTAAATATTAATATGTATTATATTATATTCCCAATTTACTACATTCATTAGAATTAATGTACTCACATATTCTCACATTTCTCAACAAAATAAAAACTTTGGAATTTTTGAAATCTCAAGTGGAATTTCTCTACAGGAAAACGTAGAGAAACCGAGTTGCTCATGAATTGCCAGTATATTTTTCTTTTCTTTTTTTTCTTGTCAAACAAAAGATCTTAAAGGGGCGTGAACCGAATGTACGATGGTGATATGTAAAGTGACACAGTATTTACAGTCACGTAGCGCGAGTGCCATTTACCACCTGTCACGACTGCTAGATAGTTACGCTCACTGTCCGTTTCTACGTTATCGCGAAAACTTGCTGGCCAGTGCTTCGAATTACAAGTAAACGCCCTTTGCACTTTCATGATTTATTTCCTTTCTCTTGGGAACGTGATGCTAAGGATACCACACTACCACACGTTTGTTTCGTATTCAACAATTTCAATTGGAGCAAATTATATACACAGGAGGCTGCCAACTACCAATGATTTGAAATTTAGCAAGCCCAGTTTGCAGATTTCAATTTAAGGAAGCAAAGATATAACAGTTGATACGTATACTAATTTTCATGAACAGCTATATAATATAGTAACTGTAATATTGTATATAATAAACAATTATGTAATTGTATAATAATTGTACATGCAATTGTATAATTGTTAATAGCAATGTAATAACTTTCAAGAACAATTGTAAAATTGTATGTAATAATTGTAATGCTATGCTGTATATAATAAACATCCATGAACAATTATGCAATTGTAGAATAACTGTAATTTAATAACCTATATAACAATTGTATAACCTTCGATAACAATTTTATATAATCTGTGCAAAATCTATAATGAAATTGTATATAACCTATACAATTATCTACAACTGTATAACCTTTAATAACAACTCTATATAATAATTGCATGATAACCACATTCTATAATAACTCTCCTGAATAACTGTATAATTATATGAGTATACATAAAACTGCATAATTAAATAATAACTGTGACACTTTGTATGTAATAACTTCCATAAACAATTATATAACTGCATATAATAATTGTAAATTGTTCAAATTGTATAGTAATTGCAATAGAATACTGTATGTGACAACTTTTCCAAATACGTGTATAATTCTATAATAACTGTAATATAATACTGTTTACAAGTGCAATAACTTCCATGAAAAATTATATGATTGTGTAATAACTGTACACACAACTGTACAATTGTATGATAACTGCTAACTAATATAATAACTTTGAAGAATAATTGTGTAATTGTACAATATTTTATGATATTCCGTAATATTCTATTGGGTTGGCAACTAAGTCATTGCCGCTTTTGTCGATAGATTCACTCTACACTTTCTTTTGTTTTGTTAACGTGGTCAGAGCATCTAACCTATATTTTTTTCTTACTGTGTGGACTTCTACTTTTAATTAGTAAAAAAATTATATCGATTAGTTCTTTAGTTTTGTTTTTATCCCAATTTAAAAATGGAAAAACAGGACGTGCACTTCCGACACATTTTATTGTATTACTTCCGAAAAGGCAAGAACGCATCGCAAGCACAAAAGAAGTTATGTGCCGTATATGGAGATGAAGCCTTAAAAGAAAGGCAGTGTCGAAATTGGTTTGAAAGATTTCGTTCTGGTGATTTTTCACTGAAAAATGCACAACGATCTGGCCGCCCAGTCGAAGTGGATGAAACCCATATCAAGGCCATTATCGATTCAGATCGTCACAGCACAACACGAGACATTGCAGAGAAGCTCAATGTATCGCATACATGCATTGAAAAACAATTAAAAACCCTTGGTTATGTCAAGAAACAAAAATTCTGAATTTTCCTTCTTATTTGAAATCGGCAATGACTTAGTTGCCAACCCAATACTTTCTACTTTCACAAACAATTGTAGAATTATATAATAACTGTACATGGAACTGTATAATCACAATATTCTATGACATTCCATAATATTGTACTTTCTAATTACACGAACAATTGTAGAATCATATATTATAATTGCATAATAATTCTAACATGATATTGTTACATACTAATTTCCATTCATGTTTTGTTATACAATACAATACAATAATACAATTACACAATTTAATGTACAATTTTATTATCATACATCACACAATTGCAATACTACACTATATACAAGATAACTTTCATAAAAATTACGTAATTATACAAGTTCTACATAAAATTGTAAAATGATTGCAGTTGCAGTAACAAACATACGTACATGTTCAGTTCACTCGTAGATCTTTCCCAAAATCTCTCGAGCTCACGTTCTTTCACTGGACAATAATATATAGTCAAACAATTACTGAATCTTCGAGTAGATTTATTTCACTCAACCGACAAGTAACACCGACGAAGAGATCCACGGCCGGTTATTATTTCGCCGTGGAGAACGGAATGCAAGGGGATGGAAGAGAGGGAGGCCACATAAATCGTGCACCGTCCGGGCAGCAACTATTCTTAAACGGTTAAACGGAATTCGTTTTATGATTCAACCGGTGCCATAAAGTCGACGAAAATTCACGGTCTGCCGAGGAATTTCGCAAGACGCGGGCCACGATCCCCCTCCTCTCGCTCGTCTTGGGAACCGGGGCGATTTCCTCCCGACCGTAGTTCGGCGAACCGAGACCGTAGTTCGCTCGTAAACCGGAAAACGCCGCCAGCCGCCCCCCGTGTTTTCCAATAAGTCCGACGTTTATGAGACGAAGCTCGCCACGATCGAATTCTCGGCTGAGAATTGAAAACACGACGCGTCCGAGCCGTCTCCCGAACGAAAATGTCGAATTTCGGTTAAATTACGACCGATTTTCGCACTTGTTTGAGAGAATTGCAAGAGCACGACGCCCTTCGGGAACGGTTACGAAGAAACTGACGTCACGGTCACGCTGATACGCTGGTTACGCGTAATGTTCCAGCCAATTAGGCGGGAGATTCAACATTTGAAATTTCAGCGTCCTTTGCGTAAAGTATTTACAGAGATTGTTTTCAACGTTAATCGATTAATTTGGCTTGTATTGATTAATTGATTGATTTAAAACGAATCTTTATCTTCATATTGATTGAAGTATTAATTACAGTATCGTTGTTGTTGATTTTTTAGTAGGTGACTTTACATTATTATACGTTACGTATTATTTGTTACTAGCTGATTTTATTATAATATGTATAATAATTATATACAATGCATATATAATATATTTATCAAAATGGACTTGATCATTATTATTATTATTATTATTTGATATAAATATTTGTCTCATTGATTAATTTGAGATAGTTAGTGTTTTCACATTAATTGAAATATTGTTTAAAATATAATTTAACTAATCTTACAAGTACACTTGTAATGTATTTCAATTATAAAGCTATCTTTTCCAATATTGTTCAATATCTAACTTGAGTAATAGTATTATTGGATGTTCAATCATTTTAATTATTATTTCCAATACAACTAACTTGAAGTATAGGGCTGATTAGAAGATTTAACATGTCAAAATTCAATCTTTATTTCTGCACAGGATGATTAAATTTATACATCATATATTAATATAGTATTTACTTTAATGATCACATCAATCACTATATTCAATATTTAATATAAAAAAGATGAATTTTCAAATGATATTTTACTTCAATTAATTATTGCATCTAGTATATATTTTTTATTTGAAAGGTATTCAAGACTGATGATGTCAAAGTACAATTTTGAACTCTGTACAAAGTGATCAAAGTTGTACAACACATTAGATGCATTGTATGTTATATATTATACATTAGAATTCACTTTAATGAATATTCAATATAATATTTACTGTAAAATACTAAAAAATGGATTTTCAAATAGCATGTCGCTTCGATAAAAGTGAATTTTAATTATTGTTTCCAATTATTTTTACTTGAAATGAAATCTCTTTCATCTACTTAATCTCATTAACGCTAGCAGTATAAGCTTTTCGAACACCCTATGCGATACTCGTTCGTGTATCGCTCGACGATTTATCTTTCACGGCGGAAATTTACTGGAAATCTTTTTATTACTTGGCTCTACGGAGCCCGTGATCCGGCAATTCCTCTCGTATCGACTGACGCGTGCACGCTGCTCGAAATTTTTCTCCATTAATTTCTTCCCTATTCGAGTCGACTCTACGGAACTTCGCTTAGATGGAAAAACCACGTCCTCGCGAAGAACTTTCTTTCTCTATAAGAAATCTCTGTGAGTCGACGAATTCTTTCCGAAAACACTTATCCAACGATTGTATCCGAATGAAGAAAACAAGAGAGTGAGAGAGAGAGAGGAAGTTATTTCTCCGACAGATTATTCCGTTCCCTACGAATGAATCGTTGGATGTCTGATTGCTCGACTCCTTGACATCTGATTACTTTTCTTTTTCACCCTTTTGTGCAAGGCTTGGAACAAGAAGAATTAAAGGCAAAATTGCGAGGAACGAACGAGTCAAAGAACACGTAATTCTCTTGATAATTGTTGCGATTGTTAAGAACGAACGGAGGAGTGAACGTCGGGGGGGATGGTGAAATAAGACAGCCGGTGTAGAATCAGAAATTACTCTGAATTTGTGTATTCAGTTTGAGACTCTTCCATGTTGAATATTCTTTTAATCCCATAATTCTTTTATGTCTCAAGTATTTTCAATTAAATCTTTTCTTTTTAGTTCTTCCAATACAAAAATCTAAAATTGAATATGAATTGCGAGTCGCGGAAATATTCGAATCATTATAATAGGTTTGATCAGAAATTTTGAGTAAGAAATACTCTATCATACGATCCCGCGTATATTCAAATAAAAAATAATGTTCCAGTAGTTTGAAAATTAATTGTTCGTACTTTTCATTAAATACTAAACGTAGCGATTAATATAATCATTATAATAAATACCAACGCAACAAGTTTGAAAATTAATTGAAAATATTTGTTTGAAACTTATTAATAGATTATGGATGAACAATTGAAAATTAAAATACCAATTAAAATTTTCAATCGATATGAATATAATTATTTCAAATTAACCAATGAAGTATTTATTTCAAGTTCAAAAATATAATTGAAAGATACAATATGGTTGGCAAAGATATAATTAAAATGCAATTAAAATACATTCGTAAAAATCAAATATTTAAAATAATATTTATCAATCAATATATAAAATTAACTAATGTCTAAACTACTAAATAGTCCTTTTTATATTTTTGTTCCAAATACTTTTCTACCTTCTTACACTTTCTCACTTTTTTGCTTTTTTACTTTCACACCCTGTGTACGCGTACGACATTTATCGCGGAAGAAAGATCCGCTTCTTCGATCAATAGATTTCTCAAGCCTAATTACTCGAGCAGATGCTTCCTTTATTCTTCCACCAGCGATTCGATGGAGGAAGAGTTCCACGGAGCTGTGAAAAGATGGCCGATAAATTTTCCAAGGAGGAAATAAATCGTTCGTGGAAGCAGTATCTGGTAAATTTCTGACCAGACGTGTAAGTCTTGGCGAAGAGAGAGAGAAAGAGAGGAAAAAAAGGAAAATATACGTGCAAGTTTGCTGGAAAAGTTGGAGAAGAAAGTATGTGGTACTACCGTTGAATCGATACGCTCGTATAGGAATTTCCAAGCGATGTACAATGTACATACATACGTTACGAGAAATGAGACAATTTGAGACAAGTTGCGCATTTTCTGCTGTGATTCCGTCTTTCGTTGTGATTTGATTAAACTTTTGTTTTTACAAGCAAGACGTTAACTGATAGCTGTGCTTAATTTAATCGTGCTTTTAACTTAAATTCAATTTATCGGTCATTATTTTACAATATGTTACATATCATAATATAATATAATATGTGTGATGTGTGTTGAGATGATGTACTATATGTATATTAAAACGAGTCATAATATATCATATGTATAATTTTATAATACGATAAGGAATTAAGTTTATGTTAACTTACGTCCAATTTCATATACCAATGCATACGATTGATATATGTCGAAGTATCCTTAAAATCTCCGAAAATCCATAGTTATAAAAAAAGACTATTACCACAGTATTGCTAAAACTCCTTCTATATCGTACAACTTTTGTTAACGAAGTTGTTCCATATTTTCAAAAACTACGTAGATATTTCAATTTTTGTCGGACCACCCCGCGTAACTTGCTTCCAAAATTCACGAATCACTTCTCTAGCAGTTTGCAAGTGAAAATAATAGGTCTGACCAACGAATCTACAGAGAGAGAGAGAGAAAGGGAGAAAGGGAGGCTGGGTCCAAGTGGAGTAATATTCTCATTCTCAGCGAGGGAGAGTGCTCTCAAGGCCGGCAAACTGCCGACAAACAAGAACGTCTGGAACGATCATGGGAAGATGTAGAGGCGTAACAACCGTGAATCTACGGTTCGACGTCGTCCAGCCATGACAGACAATTGCCGGCCATCAACGAAATTGCCCAGAGATTGCTAGATAAGTGTCTTCACCGCCTTATCGAGTCAAGACGTCGATTATCTCGACGCAGCTGTCCGTTAATGCCTCGTTAAATTTCTCTCCCTCTCTCTCTCTCTCTCTCTCTCTCTCTCTCTCTCTCTTTTTGTTTCGACTAATGTCCACTCTGGTGGACGAATATTCAAAAACGCATAATGTAGGTGTCTTTGTATCCATTTTATACAGAAAAATATAGTTTAGTATAGTCTTTCAATTTTTGTCAAAGTTGGTTCTCTATATAATAATATTAACTGTCGGAGGATTTTTAGTTTCTTAATTGAATTTTTAATCGTTGCTCAACTTGATTTAATTTAATACAGATCTTTCGTTTGAATTTGTATTTTTATTCTTTTCAAATTTTCACGAAATGGAAATTTATTTCTTCTGTTTGTTATTATAATAAATACTCTAGTTTAGTCATTTTATATATATTTATATATCGAACTTTGATATCTTTAAGTTCCCAACGAGTGCATAAAATTATTAATAATTATTATTATTCGTTAATGCGAATATTCATACGAGCTTTGCTCAGGGGTGGTTTTCTCAGTGATGAATAAACTTAAAGATAGATGACGAATTTTTACAATTTTTTATCTATTTTTGTTAAATCTAAATTTTCACTCTTTCAAAATTAACTCCCAGAAAAGCTTTAATACGTTTCAGATAAAGTGATTTGATTGGATACACGAGTTTTAACCTCATAAACATTACTTAATAATTAATTTACTTTGTAATGCACTACAAATTAAATTAATGCAGTATGTGTATAATAATATAATTAAATAACACGTAGTAATATAATTAAATATTACATAATAATAATATAATCAAATGTACAATATATACAACAGTCTCCAATTAAAGAATTTGTTTCTTCCTTCAATCCCAAACCAGAAGCTTTCGCACGACCGTGACTCGATTTTCGCAACACGAGAATTCAATTCTCGTTTTCACTCCCCGCCCCCGAAATCAAAAGTCCAAAATGGAAAATCTGATCTCTCACGTCCATCTGCCGCAAACGAAGATTCGTTCGTCCCCTTTGTGCTTTCACACAATCGATTCAAATTTGTCCAACAAAAGATCCCAAAAAATCCAAACGAAAGATCAATCTCTGGCGCATCGAGACTGCAAATGGAAAATTCGTCCGTTGCTCGTTGTTTGGTGTAACACCGACGCTCGAGAGAGAGGGGGGAAGAGGGATGAAAAGGAGAAGACGCCGAGTCGAGCAGCGAACATCGGTTGCCTGATAACGCATTAACGCTGATAATCATGCCCCCGTTGCAGCCAGCTGACGTCGCCATTATCGGACGTCATTAGAGCGCATAACGGCGTACCGAACCCCGAAATTCTCAGCCTAAATTCCCAGCTGGCACGCGACCCATTCCACGATAAGCATCTCGCTTCGTTAATCCTTACACCTAGGCTTCTAGTGATTTTTCAACTCTCTTTCTCTCTCTCGCTCTCTTCAAAAGAACGACGTTGCGACGATATTAAACTCTTTAAAACAATAGCAAATGAATTATTGTTTTGTGTATATTATACATGTTACATATACACGTATAGTATCGTATAATAATATTTATGATGAAGGTATATATATATGATATGTATATTTTTGTATATATATTATATGTGATATGTATATGTTATATTGTATGTATAATCATATATACATATAATTGTATTATATTAACTGTATATGTAATGTATGTATACGTGCAAGTATAATATATGTAATATTGTTTATATTATTTTATTTATATATAATTATTTATAATTTATATATAATTATTATTACATGTATACAATATATACGTGCAAGTATATGTATATATATTTTTTATTTTTATTTTTTTTATATATATATATGTATTTTATTATTATTTTATTTTTATATATACATGTGCTATATTAGTGTATGAATGTGTATAATTTTGTATTACATGATATACCTACAATACACTTTGTATATTAATTATTCCATAAACAAAAACGTATATATATGGATACACTTTCGAGTAAACAAACGAAATCTCCGTGCAGATTCGAATTCAAATCCTCTAGCGATGCCCTGATATAAAATTCACTCGTGTTCCACGGCAATTCTCACTAGCAACACACAGACACACACACATGTACGTATGTATATACATAAAGCGAAAAACAAAATAAAGGAAAGTTTCCCAGTCAAGCTAACACCATTTCCAAGGGAATGGAAATAGTCGAACACCGCGAGCAAAGAACACCGCGAGATCTCGTTTCACTTTAGGTCCCGGGGCTTTGTCCCTTGCGAACCGCAACCTCCTGGGGATTTTGCAGTGAAATCGAACAGTTCCCGCAGCGGTTCCCGTCCGTGTCTGATCGCTTCCATCAACAAAGGATAATGTCTGCGGATGTCTCGCGTAGAATTCAGTCAAGAATTTCTACCTCGGAGTCGAGAGTGAATTTCTACGGAGAAAACAATCTTTCACGGCGGGTGTGAAGGGATTTCAAGTGAGTGAGAGAAAAAGAGTGACTTGCTAATTACAGATTTTCTGCAAGTGTCTTATTGTTATTGTTGATTATTTTCTTTGCTAAGTATTGAAGGTAAAATTTTTCTTAAAATCGGTGAAATCATAATTTCTTGATCGTTCCCCTCGTGAAATTATTAAAATCCTCCGTGGATTTTTTAAATTATTAAAATCAATTGTCAAAATTATTATTACATAAAATTTAGTATATATAAAGTTAATTTTGCATTCTGCTCGAAAATAAAAATAGTACATTTTCGCTTTTCTACGCGTGAGTAATCTAAGAACAAGTTGAATTAGAACCTAGAATCGTTGGTAAATTTAAATGAATGGTAACTTGTCTCTTCTTTCCGAAAAATTTGATGTTGGAGGATTTTTTAATTAATTTTATAATATTGGAATGTTAATTAAAATGTTTAATGGAAATTGTCAATTTTTTCTCATAAAAGTATCATTTCACAGTGTAGTTTTTTTCTCATAAAATATTCAAATATTGAAATTGAGTATTAAATTAATCGAAATTAATCGAAATTCTGAAATTGATCACTCAGTTGATAAATAAAACTCATGATTAAATTACGGAATTCCAATTTTATCGAAAAACTTGCCGAAAGGATTCTCTCAAATTAATTGACATGATAAAAATTATGAAACCGATTATTGTATTATTAAATAAAATTGATCATTAACTGAATTTACTGAAATATTCCAAACTTTCATTGAGTTAATCCAAGCATCAATCAAAATGACAAAATTTGTTTACCAAATTGTTCGTCGAATTGATAAAAAAAAATCAATTAATTAAGAATTAATAAAACTGATGACATTACGTTATTAAATGAAACTGACGATTTTAAACAAAAGTTGGTATCTCTGACAAAAAATCACCAGCTCATCTACTCAGCTAAATGAATCACATTAAAATGACGCGAGCTTTTATTTGCACATTTTTCGAAAAATCATTTAAATATTTTCAAAAATATATCATTCCACGTCTTACTCACGATATATAATAATTATTGTAAATTGATCATTTCGACCACTCTGGTGGTTCTAGTGTTAAATCTTTGTTGTTCCAGTGCAAATTGTTCCAATTGAACGTTATTAAGAAGTTAGTGTCTATATAGAAATTTGTAGTTATTGCTTCGGTTATGTTCGTCGTTGTACGCAGACACGTTGGTACACCGCGATTGGAAATAGTCGAGTGGTTCGCGAGGGAAACCAGTCGACTAGGATTCCGTTCACGTGAAACTTGTTGCGCCGGCTAAGTGAAGGCAAAATAATTGCTCGTTGCGTGTCACGTACGATAATACCTGCCCCCTATTTTTCCGCTCTGTTCCGTGTTTCATCCCTCTCTAACAGGGTCCCTGGAAAATACGCTGCACTCTGATAATCGAGTCGTTTCTCTCTCTTTCGCTTTCTCTGTGTATATAATTGATTTCCCAATCAACTCGACGACATTTCCTTTCTCTTTCTTTTCTTCCTCTTTGTACATCTTGTACGATTTTTCTTTTCGGTTGTATCAAATTTGTACAGTTTTTATTTACTTAAGAGTGGGTTTTCATCACTTTGTGTATCATTAATCATCCTTGATAACGTTTTATACAACACAATGCCTCACGAAAATATTCGAACATTCGTCATAAAAGAATTAACACGCAACATAACAATTTGTAGAAATGTCCGTGAATTAGTCAACATGACTTCCATCGATTTCTATTGCAATGTAATTTATAACTGCAACAATTGCAATTATAATTTATAATTGATTCACATCGTAGCAATATTATGATTAATTTATATTGTAGCAGTATCAAAATATTAGATTAAAATTTGGTACTGCAATATGAATAAATAAATTTCATTTTCTTAAACGTGTTTTATATTGCAGTACATAAAGTAGATACATATTGTAATAATAAAATATATATGTAATTATATTAATATTATATTTAAAATTTAATTTAAATTTCACCCACATATTTGCAATGTTCGTGCAATGTTCGCTTCAATGAATTTTAACGAAATTTTAAAACGTTTCGTACAACGTAATACGCAACGTACATAATTGACGTGTAATTCGTATGTGATATATTCACAAAATATTCTTTAAAAAGCTATACCTCAAGATATAGCTGAGCCACCTGGCTTGTCACCATCAATGTTAAAACAGCGTCAGGTCCGTGGGGTCGCTACTCCCCAAGGAATCGAGGGCACGAATCGGCCCCTGCGGATACCACAGAGGTCTTTCGTCCTGTCGGTTCCCCTTGCGGCACATAAAAAGGAACAGAAATAGCTACAGTGTCTTTTCTCTGATACAATAAACACATAAACGTTGAAGCTTTAACAGACTAATGCAATTTCATATTTTCGAAATTCTATAAAAAAAAAAAAATAGAAGAAATTTGGTCAAGTATCACGAATAATCAAAGCAATCAACAATCAATGAGTAAAATATGATATTTTCAGTCTTTTTTAGTTTATTTAAGACAAAATTTGAATCAACCTGTATACTTGCAAATGCACTTGAACAATTAGTGTTTGTTATATTATATTACATGTATTGTGATGTACAATATAGGTTGGGTCAAAAATCACTTCCTACTAAAATAAATAAATTTTTTTATTATATATATTTTTTAAATTTTCTTTTAAAAGAAACTTTTGGCCCACCCTGTATATATATAAAATAATATAAAATATTGTATATATGTATAATGTATAATACTGTTACATTTCAGCTTCCTTTTTCTATTTTATTTTGCCTTAATGTATCGTATTATAGCAACATTTGACTGTCAATTGTTTGTTTGTCAAATTTCTGCTCGAAGAACGTGGCACGTGTTGAAACTAACGATAAGCAATTGCGCGGTAAAGCCCGAGTATTGTTATCCACACGAACATTCAACAGCTTCTCCAATTCCAAATATCCTGCAACCCTAACCTTCCTCCTAAAGCCGTTTTCACATACATGCGCCTGCGAGCGAAACATTAAAAACACAATTCTGGAAAGTGCTCGTCTAATTGTCCTTTGACCTAGACTGCGCTAGTCCCAGTCTCCGAGGAATAAATATTGCATTTCCTTCTCTTCCTCTCCTTTCCTTTTTTTATTCTTCTAAACGCTGAAACTACTGTACAGTATGTAGACACACTTGATTATTTTTAATTCTGTTCAGAAAATTCTTTCCCCATTTAATTCTTCGTTTGGAAAAATTACGAGGTGCACGAATGGTTGTGAAATTATATCAAATACTAAAAATATATTGTAATCAAATAGTAATAATAATAATATAATAATTATAACATAATTATAATAAAATGATGTTATATGACAATTTCATATTAAAATTGTGTACATTATGAGCCATATTGAACACTAAAAATATATTGTGTTTATTGTAATTATACGTACTAGTATTTATATATTAGCTATTATAATATATATAATTATTCCAATGTATTGTATAATATATAATATTATAGTATGTAATTATATGTTAGTTATTACAATATAATTTAGTGCTCAATATATATTAATAATTCAAAGATTAACTCAATAATAATTAAACGTTAATTAAACATTGGATTTATATTCAACATTAATTAAATATTGAATACTTACACATGATAATATAAATAATTATGCAAATTATTATTTATATTATCATGATATTATCATATCATTTATATTATCGTTAATATTACTTTAGTCATTACAATACATATATTCTCAGTATTCAATATAAATTTAACACACTAAATTTCAATATAAATTCAATGCACTAAGTCACACTAAAAATCACACTGATATTATATATCATATATTATATCGAACATTAAAACCACATTGTACAATAATAATAACTAAACAATCGCAATCACGTAAATGCACCGTAACATTTTTCAACCAAGTTGTTCCTCAAACAACAGTTCAAAGTGTCCATCAATTTTTCATGGTTAATGGCTCAGTTATGCTCTTCAACCCGGTGATTCTTCGTAGTACGTATAGTGCAGGTCTCGTTTTCTTCTCCCGTTTCCGGGGCCGAAGTATTTTTCACGCTTGACGGATGGCTGGCACGTGAGCAGCTGGTCAAAGAAACCAGTCAGACCTCCCCAACGAGCGGGAGGAGGGGGAGGAGGAGGAGGGGGAGGAGGAGGAGAGGAAAAGAACGCGAAACTCGATTAATTATGCAAAACGTGACTCATGGCACGGGCGATCGATACCCGTGGCAAAGCGTATGCCACTCACATGTTACAATGTTCCGCGATGATGGCTGGCTCGATATCTGTCCGCCGTATCTTCCTATGCGATATATCGATCCGCGGATCGACCTTTAAGCCTCGTACGGATTAGACGAGTCACCTGAATCTTGCGAGACGCCTCAATGCGTTCTGTCAATATCATATATGTACGCACCTACATATATGCCTGTAGCATTCTTTCGAATTTGTACATTGTTTCATTTGATTTGTACCATTTTTTTTTTTTATCTACGTTTACAACTTAATTCGTTTGTAATGTTCCTTTTGAATTTGAATCAGACGAACGCTTGTTCGTGATACTCTTTTGAATTTGCACAAGGTTTGCGATCGACCATTTGTTTAATTTTCCACAAGTGGTTCGGAACAGATGATTTCACTCGTTTGTTATTTTGTTGTTTATTCATTTTTTATTTGTTTGTTATATTCCTTCGAATTTCGAATTTCCATGTGGATTAGACGAATTGTTTGACTCGTAACGTTCTTTTGAATTTGTGCATAGTTTAAATTGAATTCGTGTACTATTTTCTTTTTTTTTTTTATTTTATACATGGTTTTGGATTTAGGTGATTTAATTCATTTATAACGTTCTTTTGAGTTTATACATGGTTTGAGTTGGGCGAGTTGCTTAATTCGAACTATTTTCTTCTCACTTTCTACATAGTCTGGATTGGACGAGTCAGTTCATTTGTAATGTTCTTTCGAATTTCTACACGGTGTGAATTAATTCGTATTTAATTATTGTATTCATCAATGTGATACAATCAAGTCGTTTCTAATATTTCAAATTACTAAATTACTAAATTACCAATTTACTGAAATGTCGAATTCATCAAAAAATATAGCATCAATACACGAGGTTGATTAATAACAAAACTGACAGATTTGTCGCCACTATTGAAACGAAAGAGGAATTATTTAAAAACATATATATATATATATTATTAATGAATGACTGAACTTGCCGAAAAATTAGGCTACTAAAAGATCTCGTATTATAACGAATATTAAATATCGATAAACTCGCGAGATTAATTCGACGCGGATTTATAATAAATGCATTTTCAGAAAAGCTTTTTTTCTTTTTTTTTCCCTCCATTGAAAATGAATTCGATCAAAATAAAGAACGTTGAATATTAATGACACGTGGTTATTAATTCCGTATCAATAACAAAACTTGACAGAAGACTCGATGCAATACGTTTCCAATATTATATATTAATATCAACGTGTGATCGATTGTTGTAGATATTTTATTCGCGCATCAACGGAGGATTTTAATTATTCCATTTAATTCGCCGCTGTTTATTTTTCTATATCCGCTCCGCGGTACACGAGACACATCCGCGTTTCATTCGATAATTGCAAATTCCATCGATTTTAATAAAACAAAATCCCTCCGATATTTCAGTGTTTCATTAACGAGAGAAGCCAATTTGAAGGAGGAAAAGATCTCCGGTCCGAGGGGAAAAAAAGAGTTCACGGGGTCGTTTCAAATCGAATTTTACCGAAAAATTACGAACAATCGGTAGAAATTAAAACGAAGGTATTAATTATATCGAATTAATATATTTCTTTCTTTGAAATAATTTCCTCTTCTTAATATTTGTAGAAATTATCGACTTATTAACGAATAAATAACAAATGATGCAAATTAACAAATCGGATAGATTGTTATAACGTAAGAAATATTCGTTGAACTATCACAAACGGTCTCCTTTTTTTTAATTATTCTGACTTTTAAAAATTGCAACTGAGGAATAAATGTAAATTAACAAATTTAGTAGGATGTTGGAGTGGATTATTACTTGAACTACTGCCAACGAATTAACTACTTACTTTCTACTGAAACAATCTTTTGTTCTTTCGGAATAATTTCTAAAAATTAGAACTGATGCAAATTAAGAAATTAATGAAATTGATATTAACACAAATTAATAGATTTGATAGAGTAGTATTACTTGAGCTATTATCGACGAATTAACATGTCTTTTCTTTTTTCTTTTTTCTTTTAATTAAAAGAATTCCGATTTCTAAAAATCATGACTGATAGAAATTAACGAGTTAATAAACTCAATAGAGTATTAAACTTTTACAAAATTCCAATCTATACCAGGTGTTTATCAATTTTGTCACGCTAAATTAAATTAATTAAAAATTAATTCTACGTACGTATACTTAATGTTGTCAATATGAGATAAATAAAAATAAACTACCGAGACAACAAAATCAAAAATCAAAAAGAAACATTGAAAATTCGTCTTGTTGAAGAAAAAAAAAAAAAATAAAACAATCTCGCAACAAATTACAACGCTCGTCGAACAAAGAGAGACTTTTGTTAATTTAATTTAAGAACGACTGCGAAATTCGTTTAAACGTCCAAGAGAAAAAAAAAAAGAGAAAGAGAGGCAACGTTCAAAAACAAGAGTTAAAATTACGTCGGTCGTTCGAACGTTCGTTCGCAGATCGAAAGTATCGAGTATTGGCGAAGGGTGGGGAGGGGAAGAAACGTGGAAAGAAGGGAGAGGGGGATATATCGTCCGGGAACCGGAAGCCAGGTCAAAGGCGAAGGATTAATCGTTTAACGTCGCTGCGAGCGACTTCCGCGCTTTAGCGCCGTGAGAACCGGCCCGAGAATTTATTGATTGCTTGATTAAAACATGACGGTCGAGGTATGTAGGGTAAGCTGCACACAGCTATCGACCCCCAGACGGTGATTCGTTGTCGGTCTGACCACGGCTGAACCGTGTCGTGAAACGACACGAGCGTGGATAAACACTTTCCTTCGTGCTGGCAGCCTCTTCTGTTCGCGGTTAGGACCGTGAATCCGTGTTCACTCCCCCCGTCGCCCAGCATCTCGCCGAGGAAGACAAACAACTCGTGTCCGACGAATTTTCCACAAACTTCGGAATTTCTACGTTGACCCTTCGAGTGTCAAGTTGTCGTTTATCATTGTCAGGAGTGGGAAAGTTTCGAACGAGTTTTTCGAATGCAATGAATGAAGAATATTCGTTTATATATTCGAACGTGTACCTCACCTCGTCGTACATTTAATATAATGTTTATATTTTGTCCGATATATTCGATATACATGTACATATAAGGTGGACCAAGAATTAATCCGTCATTTTTATCACTAAAAGTGATTTTAGCGGCGGTAACCCAAAAAATCGGGCCTTTTCAGGTGCAACGCTAATGCAACGAAAATTAGCGATTGGTTGATTTAGGTCACGTGATTCGTGAGGGGGCGTGGGGTAGACCTCGAGTAGGAGTGGCGTTGTCTGGTACTGAGCGATCGCGCTGTAATTTGTTTTGTATCGATTCAAATATTTGCATATCAATAAAATTTTGTGGCAAAAATAGTCGTCTTCATTTCCTAGTCAGAACAGTTGCTTCTGGGCCTTTCAGTGAAACGAATCGTACTGGGGTACAAGTCGTGCAGTTTTTTGTTAATTTGCAATCAAGGTTTGAAAGAAATAATTTTTAAAGCACAATGAAAATATCGTGTTTGACCAAAGAGGCAGTGTATAAAAATTTCAAATTTTTGGTCATATCGTATGACCAAAGAGGCAGTGTATAAAAATTTCTTCCTAACAAACGAAACAACTTCTCGCACTCGTGTCAAGAAAACAACTGCCATTTATTTATGTTTATTTATCTCTCGAGAAGCACCGAAAATCTGCAACGTTCGCTACACACTCCCTCGGAGAATTTAGCCCATTTACAGGCTCCTTTCTTTCCCAGTTTCGTCGAAAGCAACGTAAACTGCGTTTACTCCGAAAGAGAAAAAGAGATAACAACTAGTTGGTCTAGAAGAAATTCGGGCAAGGGAAGAGGCAGAAGTAGAATTTTCTTCTTACTCTTGGAGCAGCTAGTGTCCGTTACTTTGCTGGCGACGTGACGAGAGAATTCGGAAGACAGGGAGAGAGAGAGAAGGTTGGTTAGATCGGAGTTTGATGATCGATTGGTGGTTGGAACGGGGAATTGCCCGATGCAGACCTCGTTCTCGAGGTCTTTCCATCGTGTCGAACCTCCAGACCGCAAAGTTTGCTCGCTGTTGCTTGGCCGTGAGCGATTAGTTGCCGAAACTGAATCTCGGTTAACATTCGGGAGACTCGTTCGTACAATGGTCAGCGGAGGTATTTGCACGTGGGCTTGTTTCTCGAAGAGTTTGCAATCTCGCCCATCAGATAAAAATAAAATTCCAAGTTCCTCCCTTTCGTGATTTCGCTCGAGCAATTTCGTATTATTGTCGTTGTCAAGTTCAAAAATACAAAAATATATGTACGTATATATATATATATATATAATGTGCAATATAGAAAACATTCAGAGTGAAGTATTTATCGTAATATTTAGTACAAAACAAATTTCTATTTGTGTTTCGTTTAAAAACGTATAAAAACTACGTGTATTATTACAATTATTACTGCAATTGACGAAATTTTATTGACAAAATCAAAAATCAGATTTTTAGAAGCTTAAGAAAAAATGATCGAGAACGACTGATAATCGCAATAAATATTCGTAAATCATGCACGATATTGCCTCTTCGTGTCATGAATTACTTTCAAACGTCAGAGTCACGACGACTCGATTCGTCAGAGGAATATAATACCGAGAGCGTGCGAGTATAATACTTTCTATATCCGCTCTATATCTCCTTGTGTATCGACAAAAAGATACTCACAATCAGAATCAAACGCGAGAGAGACAGAGAGTCGTCTCGGTCGTTTTCATCGACCCCATGAATTATTCAAGTCCTGGCGCGCGAACACCCTGGAATCTCCAACTTCTGACGAGGCGCGGCCGCTTCCGGGAGAACCCCGGGCCGAACCTGTCCCTTTTTACACGCAATAACAGATGTCTCCTGACATGTCTTGGATCTCGTAAATGCAACGTGTATGAGCTAACAATAAAAGAGAAATACGAAACCTAACCTAACTTAACGCTCATAAAAAGCACGATGCACTTGCTTGTTCACGAGCGATAAAACGATCGAGAGGAGCTGCCTAGACAGAACAGCTCGAATTCGCGTCGTTGGAATCGTTCGTTCGTGAAAAGAGACATAACACTCTAAATCTGTCGTTTCCCACGCCCCCCGGGGCAATTTGATTTTTCTGCATTTTTCTCTCATCCTTCTTCCTAAAATTTAATTTCTTTAGTTTCTTTTCTAAAATTTAATTTAACTAAATTTTTAATTTTCTAAAATTTCTAAATTAATTTTCTAAATTAATTTCTTCCTTTTCTAAAATTTAATTAAATTTCTAATCTGTGGTTTCCAACGTGGAGTCCACGCCCCCGGGGGGCAATTTGATTTTTTTGCATTTTTCCCTCATCTTTCTTTCTAATTTCTTTTCTAAAATTTAATTTAACTAAATCTCTAATTTTCTAAACTAATTTTTTCCTTTTATAAAATTTAATTAAATTTCTAATCTGTCATTTCTAACGTGGGGTCCACGTCCCCCAGAGGCAATTTTTTTTTGCATTTTCTTTCATCTTTCTTCCTAGTTTTTCTTTGCTAAAATTTAATTTAACTAAATTTCTCCAATATTTCAAAATTTCTAAACTAATTTCTCTCGTTTCTAAAATTTAATTAAACTTCTAATCTTTTTCCTTTCATAAAAGCTTGTGAATCTTAAAGTTATTGGGCTTTTAGACTTCCTCCGTACGTCAAAAATTCACTCTTTCAATAATAAAAATTGTGTGTCACGGGGATAAGGGGCATCGGGATTTTAGAGACGCATGGCCAAAAAGAAAAGATTGACAACACTGTTCTAAATACATCTGTCCATCCATTTACGCGGAGTATATCCGTTTTCCACGTGGATTCGCTTTGCGCGAAAGAAAATTGCGTGAATAGAGTTTGTCAGTCACAAAAAGAAAAATTGGAAAAAAAATAAAAAACAATAAAGAATTAAATAAACAACAATAAAAATAACAATAAAAAAAACATAAAAATTAGAAAGAGAATATAAGTTAGTATAAGATATAGAATATAAGTAAGAGAGTATAAGTTATAGAGAAATATTTATTTCACGTAGATTAACCAAAAAGATGATGATAATAATAATAATAAGAATAATAATGACAAAAGTAAATTTTATTCGATGTCACTGTCACTACTATGATTCAAAACAATCAACCTTTTCTTTTTAATTGGCACAGGTTCATTATCCTCGTCGTCTTGAAACATTTCGGAAGTTCGACTTCGTTTTCGTTAGTGTGAATTTTCTCGTTCTGCCAAGTTTAACATTCCTTCAAATTTCTAAAGCTCGTTGAATCTTCCGTGTTTCGATCACAACGTTTCAGTGTATTTTCTGGCGGCGTAAATTCAGATCGCGTATAAAAAGTACCGCGTAAATGGTGTTATAATTTCTTTCGCTTCAATATCTGTGAAATCGAGCCTCGAGTGCTCGAACGATAAGGTAGTACAATAGGTACACGCCTTGATTGGGCGCGCCATTTTCTCCCTTCTTTACAACGTTATGGCAGAAAAGTTTAATAGCGCACGCAACAACTCCCACTCGTTCGAGAATCGTTTTTCTTCTCTCTTTCCACATTCGCGAATCCGTGGGCTACGCGCTGCTAACTTTCCCCCGCGATCGTGACTACTTCGTGGAAATCTCCTACCGCGGGCTTTTCTCTCGGCGAACTTCGCGCTCGGCAATTTCCTTAAACGCCATTGCCAAGTCCATGGATGTTCAGAGAAACGTTTAAAGGCGCAGGGGAACGGGGGGCGATACCTTCGTTTCATTTTTCCAAGAGAGTATTTATAATAACGCGCCAGAGTACATCCCCCCTCCCGTTTCCGTCTCTGTTTGCAATTTCCTTCGTCCCGTTCTTCTCTCCCTCTTTTCTCTCGTAACTTTTCCATTTCCCCCACGACGATCTGCCATTTTCTCAATATATCCCCTTTTCTCCTTTGTTTCCCTTCGTTTTCGTAGTGTCTTTTTGTTGTCATTTTCCAACTGATAATTTCCTCCACTCTCTCTCTCTCTCGCTGTCGTTTATTTTAATTTTCCCTTTCATAGACGTAGGTAGGAAAGTTTTGAATTTTCCTCGACTCTCCTTCATCTTGGAATTTTCTACAACACTCCCGCGAAGAAAGTAACACACGTGAAAAAATGTTTCCAAGTCGCAGAGCGGGGGAGGGGATTCGAATCGGCTTCTCTCCCTTCCTCCTGGTGACAACCAAGCACGCTACCATCTTCTCCGTCAACGTCTTCGTATCGATCATCCTCGTTGAGCGTATTTATCCACCTCGAATCATTCGGTAGCAGAGAGCAGCGACGCAGATATTATTATTACTATCTGGCACCCACGCGAGAAGCTGATAAAACTGGTCGTTGCAGTTTTAGTAAAGGTTAAAACCAACTTTAAACTCGGGTGATGTACAAATACTGGTATTTAACTCTGTAGTTGTGGGCCTATTGCTACTGCCTCTCTCTCTCTCTCTCTCTAGCTGTTAGACGTTCTAAACAGCTCATACATTTTAATGTCTCATCAAGACACCCCTCTATTACCAAGGCCTGCTGCCATGATTGGTCCAACTGACTCCCGTAATAATCGTGAAACCGATCCCGGCTGCCGTTCACCGAGTGGAGATCCCCGTCGTAAATAGGGTGCGACAATTCTCGAAATGTAGCTTATCGAGTAATTTCAATTACCCGTGGGTGAACTAACCGATCGAGTCGTGCCGTCTGTATAATTGCTCTTGTCACGCAAAATACATAATGTCGTATTGCTCGTGTTGTTATTGTACACTGTAGTTGTTATTATGTATTTTGATTATTGTCATTATATTAACATATTAATCATTATATTTTGATTATTATTGTGCATCACATTATTATTATTTACATGTTACATTATCATTCGTATTATAATGTATTTGTAAAATCACTGTTTTGAGTGAATTTTATAATTATTCTACATGTATTTTATATTTTGTAGTTTTGTAATTATCGTACATTGTATTATACATACACGCTTATATCATTATTGTATGTTGTATCAATCATTGTTTTAGGTGAATTCGTAAATTTTCAGAATATAATCAAAAGAATGCAATGCAACGCTATTATTATAACACAGAATGAATTATATGTTAAATTACGTCAAATTAACTTCATTTTAATTATACGTTAATTATGTTTATGTATATGTTGCACCCCTTTGGCTTTAAATACCTAATGAAAATCATAAAAAATATCAGCCTCTTTGACTCTTGATCTTGACGCAACACAATTTAGCTGGACTTTGATTACACATTTATTACATTGTATAATGTATTTGAATCTATAATAAATATGTTACAATATAAATACAACTAAAAAATCGTCGTAATCGACGCAACATGCAATTCAACGTGGATTATACATAAATATATTATTAATTACATTTTACAATATATTTATATCCATAATAAATACGAACGCGTTATAAATAGACACGTATACGAATATATTCACATTTTTCGTTCAACTGAAAGTTTCCAAAAGATATGAAAACCATTATACAAAACCTGCTAAAGTATATACACTCTCCCCCATAATCGATCGACAAACAAATCGATAATCATATATACAAATATATTTACAATTTAGCCAAACTTCTCCAAACTCTTCGAAGCTTGGGAAAGAGGAGGGGGGTGCGGCAAATATTCATCCCTCTCGAAACTCGCGAGGGCAAACAACGTTGCAGAACTCGCGGACGAATGCAAATTAGCGGAAACCTAAGACGACGTTCGAGGGCCCGCATAACGTTTTACAAAGTTGTTGTTACGAGACGAATTCCAAGCTGGATTGCAAGTGCAAGATCGCAACAGGCGTAACGAGGGTGAAGGGCACTTCATCCAATTTTTGTGGGCCGGCTTAAAGAGACCGTACAACCCGGGGTCCCCTTTAATCAACCCTCTTATTTACTCTCTCCCTCTTCCTCCTCTTTTTCTTTTCACTCCCCTTTCTAGCAGAGTCCGCTACTCCAGAGCAATTTGTACATTGAGCAAGTTACTCGTTGGTCGGAGTTTTTCCTTGCTCACTCACGCCACTCGTTAGTTTTCTAATTCCCCGGAACGAGGAGGAGAATTCCGAATAATTTCTCGGACCGCGGCGCGGTGGCTGAATTCCAACGAAACGAACGAATCGTGCGTTTCACACGTTTTGACGGGGACCGAGGTTCGTTGATATTGCTACTGGCTAATATTGTCGCCGTGGTGTAGAAGTTTCTAGTTTGGGAATTCCAAACAATAAATTTCGCGACAATTTCGACGAGCTAGTTTGGTCGGATCTACCCCAGAGAGTCTCTAATAAATTATAGAGTAACCAAGTATCGACTGGTCGAAAAAGGAAATGATTGGCTACAGAGACCTCGCCAATGATCCTTCAACGACTAACACACTGTTTAAAAAAATCAAGTTTCTTTGGAACTAAAATATATTTTACAACAGATATTTACAAAGAACAAAGAATTCTAATACACATCCTGCTTTACACGTCTAGCGAGAAAGATTTGAAAATGATTAACTTTTTTATAATGCAAAAGTCGAGATTCCATTTCATCCGTAATTTGTGTTTGAATATAGTTTTCATAAACAAATGTTCAAGGAAATTTATTAACACTTGCTTGGAAGAACTTATGAAAAATACGGTTTTTTTAAATATATTGTTTAAACAAAAATAATTGTTTTTTCTAAAATAGCGTACACAGTATAAAAAGCAAACTAAAAAAAATTACACAAAACAAATTATAACTTGGAAGAAAAAAGAAAACTACACAAAACTGCGAGACAGAACTGAAAGTGAAACTACGTAAATTTGTAAAAAATTACGCTAAACTGCGACAAAAGCTGCGTAAAACTTGTGAAAAATTGAGAGAAGCTGCGAAACATTACACAAAGCTGAGAAGAACTAGGCAAAATTGCGAAGAACTGCATGAAACTACGAGAAACTACACAAAACTGTAGAATACTACGCTAAACTATGGAGAACTACAAAACGGTTACATAAAACTACGGGGAAACGACAGAAAATTGCGGAAGACTATTCAAAATGATGAAAAAGTATCGAAAAAATTACGCAGAACGGCAAATAACTATGCGAAACCACAAAAAGGTTGTGTGAAACTGTGAACAATTAACAGAATTGCAAGAAACCACATAAAACTAACCCAACCTAAAACTGCGTAAACACAACTGCGAAAGACCGTGAAACTACATTTAAGAATTTAAAACAAACAGCAAATAAAATTCTAGATTTATTTACATATATTCGTTATCTACTTATCATTATATATTCATTATATATTCATTATAGACAAATTATTATAGACAATTATTATAGATAGTAATTAGACACATTATAACAAATTTAGAATATTATATAGTGTTTCATATAGCGTTTACATTATACATCACATATGTAACATATATTATTATTTATTTATTTTACATCTACTCTGTAAATTCCAAAAAAAATTATTATTATCATAGATAATTTATTATCTGCTACATGCAAATTTTAAAAGACTTCAGAGGAGAAAATATCGATCTTCCAGATCACAAAGTGGATCCGAAAAGTGATTCCGAAGCGACGGAAAAAGAAAAAATATGTAAATATAAAATAAATAATAATTTTTCTCTATGATTTTATTTTGTTTAGACTACGTAACAGTAATACGTTTATCAGCGAGTTACATTAAATTTATTCTTTCAGTTAGTTCAAATTCAATCCACTCCAGTTGTTTAAACTACTGTCAGCGTAGTATATGTTTGTATGTTTCAAATTTATTTATTTTTTTTTTTCAGAGACGTTTCTTTCGGGATCGATTCGGGAGAGGAGGAGAGGGGAGGCGAACGAATTGCCAGCAGCCTTCGTCAGCTACCGGCCAATCGAATTGCGATTCTCGACGCTTGTTTATCCCGGGGTAATCGGTAAACAAACGGCGTATGTTGTTGTTAATTAAAAATACAGCACGTAGAATAACCCGGCGGATGTGAATAAGCAACGCTGCACACCGGTTATTTATTATTGCAAGTGGCAAGAGGAAATGCCGCGTGCCGAGAAGAATGCGGACATAGTCACCTGCGCAGATTAATACTGCATCGTGCACGGAATTCCCTCGCGGAATACGAACTGGCCCCCTCCCTTTCATCCGGAGATCAATCACGTGCACTTCGACACAGTCATCGATCTTTGCGATCATTCGTTTGCGTTGGACTCGAATCTACAAAAACTACGCGGATATTTCAATTCTCGTCGGGCCACCTCGCCTTCAGTAAATGCGTAAATTGGTTTCAACGAGTCACGAATCACTTTCTAACGATTTGCTTATTTGTGAAAATAACAAGTTTGAATTTTATCACTGAAAGTGATTTTAGCGGTGGTAACCCAGAAAATCGGGTCCCTTCAAGTGCAACGCTAATGGAACGAAAATTAGCAATTGGTTGATTTGGGTCACGTGATTCGTGAGGGAGCGTAGACCTCGAGTAGGAGTGGCGTTGTCTGGTACTGAGCGATCGCGCCTGTAATTTGTTTTGTATCGATTCAAATGTTTGCATATCAATGAAATTTTGTGGCAAAAAAGTCGTCTTCATTTCCTAGTCAGAATAGTTGCTTCTGGGCCTTTCAGTACCAATCGTACTGGGGTACAAGTCGTGCAATTTTTTATTGAGAGGTAATCTTTACTGTGTCAATGATTTTACTTTAGCTGATTAAATTGATATAAATAACATGTCACGGATACAGTGAGCCAAGACTCTTGATAAAACAAAAATGTAAAGCTCCCGTTCGTTACAGTTATTGTCATAAGAGATGAACCTCGATAAATGTATCAAAGTAAAAATATAGAAAAATACTATTATTACGTGTCACGGAATAATATTGAAAAATATCGAAGAACTCTGTTTCATGTGTATCTGTATGACACTGTTGACATATCGGGGTCAATTTAAAATAATATTTCATAGCATGTATTGATAAAAATGGAAAATATATTAATAAAAATATATTGGTCATATTATATTATGTTACATAATAAAATGTAACATTTAGTAAATTACTAACAGTCGTAATAATATTTAATAAATTATTAACATTCACATTCTGCTGTTACTCAATTCAATATAGTGTTATATAACAATATAATAATAAGAAAATATTGTACATTACTATGATACTAACAATGCAATACCTAATAAATCACTAACATTCACAATGTTCCTATTACTCAAGCCTATATGATACAATACGTAATATAATATAAAGTAGCCCAAAAATCACTTCTTACTAAAATAAATCTGTATTTTTTTTATTATTTACTATCTTTTAATTTTTTTTATAGATTAAAGAACATTAATTCAATTTTAATTAATTTATTGAATTTAAGTTTATGTTTGAAAATTAGTTTTCTCTTATCCTCTGACGTTTTGATGTTCAAGCATGAACTTAAAATAGTATTCTTTAATCTGTGAAAAAGAAAATTAAAAAATTCAATAAATTTATTAATTTTCTGTTATATTTTGACGTTCAAAAAAAAAAAAAAAAAAAGTGGGAAGAAACTTTTGGCTCATCGTGTATTTACCAGATTACTAAAACTCACAACGACAACAATACAGTATTTAATAAATCATTGACACTCGAGCCAATGTAATAATAAACAATAACACAATGAAATATAATATTTAATAACGAACCGACACTCGCAACGTTCGTATAACCCATCGTTATAAACTTGCCCACCACTGTACGTCCGTGCGTGCGTGCAGGTTTGTTCGAAAATTGTCCCACCGAAACTCCTTCAAAAAATTGTACTCGGGCGTCCGGAGAGTTTCAGCTGCCCCCAGGACCCCCGAGTTCGATGGAAGGAAGTTTCGCGAGGCAGAGTTTGCCCCCGGACGAATTCGAGTCTCGGGCGAGAGACTCGACGCACAATTAATCCGGTTTCGCGCAATTTCGCTTAATGAACGCATCTCCGACGCCTTTCACGGGAGGAGGTGGAGGGGAAATTGCGGCATACAAAGTGCACGAATCGAGAGAGAAAGAGAGAACGAGCACGGGGGGGGAGAGCTTTTGTTCGTCGCGTCACTTTGCACGGGAAAGCACTTCTTTCCACCGCCGAGACACGGTTTAAAGCACGTCTCCCTTTGAAGCTCCCGCGTACAAAGCTTTCGCCAAGGCATTCGCAACCGAATCCTCCCTTCTCTCTCCTCCGCCGGCTCTTCTGCACGCGCTTCTTTTTCCCTTTTTCTTTCTCTTTTTTCTGTCCCACCCCCTCCCGTCGCAACCACGAGCGCGAAAAAATGGCACTCCCCTGTCGGCCGAAAAAAACAGACGACATTAAAGCGAGGAACAAACACGCGAGACACGTGTTCCTTTTATTAACCAGCTGGTCCAGTTTTTTGCCTCGCTCTCTCTCTCTCTCTCTTTCTTTCTTTCTTCTTGATTCGGCGGGCGTTGAAAACGGGTCTTTTTAATATGTATTTCGGTTGACCGAGGTTTTTCTTTCTTTTTCTCCCCTATGTGCGAAGCTCGACAAAGAGCAAATAAGCGGTAACAACATTTTTTGATAAAATGGACTTTTATATATATATATATATTTCAGTTAACGGAGGTTTTTGGTTTTTTATTTTTTATTCTTTTCTTTTTGTTTCTTGTTTCTTGTTTTGAAGTTTAATGACAGGTATCGGCAGGTATCGTCATGTTAGAAATTTGAATTATACGGTGAAATTAAAATTTGTGTTATTGTTATTATTGTATAGAAAAATAATTTTTGTACATTAATATACTATTATAGTACTATGTATTATATTATATTAAACACTGTAAAAATTTCAAGAAATGTATATATTGTAAATATCTAAAGATTGTGTGTTAAATTAATACCAGGAATTTTAATATTACAGTAGAACGAGGGGCCCAAATTCAAGGAAACAGGAATGAATAATCGATGAAAGAGGTCGTTCTATACAGAAGTACGAGTGAAAAATGTAAAATAAAATTTGCTCACAGGGGGCTCCGTTTTCAAGAGAATTGAATTTGAAAATTTAACAAGGGCACGTCCATTAAACCAAGCGCCGAATCCATTTCCTTGGAAATGAAATTTTAAATGGAAAAAATTTCGTTCCTCTTGCCTGGACATCTCGCTTTGTGACTGTTGAATTAATTTGTTTCTTTGTTTCTCTCTCTCAATTTCAACCACCAATTGCCTGCCAGTTGCTGATAAAAAGATTTCACAATGCTGTATTTTACATTTCTAGAAAATGTTTCCTCGAAAAAACTCTCGATCGAATGTTATTTCTCATACTGAACGCACAATTTCATACGATAATTTATACGAATTGCACATTTACACAATTGTGACAGAAAATGACATTAAGAATCTAAAAATTACATCCTTCAATGGAAATACAAAAAAGAGGCAGGTTCGACTCGATCGTGCTGCAAGCCACCAAAGTATAAAATGTGATCCGACAGTCCGCAAATACATAGAAACCTAACCTAAACCAAAAACACGGAACAACACACGTAAAGATTTTTCTTTAATATAACAAATTTTTGATGAAATAACAAATATTAAAGTTGTAAATGTAATGATTATTAAAAAAATGAAATAATTTAGATAATAAAATAACTTTATAAATGATAATTATTTGTGATTTCTTCTCAGAAAGAAAGAAAAAAGAAAAAAATCTCGTGCCCTGACAATTGAAGAGTGACGATCGAAGAGTTAACAGCACTTTTCCAACAGGCAACTTCCCAAAGTTCTCCTCAACGCTCGCCAAAGTTTCGCCGTACTCAAGTAAAACAGAGGGGAGTTTTGGAAATTCCGCACGGGGCCCCCGGGGAGGGGGGGGAATTGAATTTCCACGCTCGGCGTTCTCGCCGAGGTATCTCCGGCTAACCGTGTTTAGGATATCCAACAATGCGTATAAATTGATATCCAGAGTGTGTCCGCGGGGCCGTTCGCCGATCGCACGGCCGCAGACCGCAATTCGGATAATCACTGGCGAACGCGTCAAGGCCGGGGGAGGGGGGGGGGGCCGGCTTCCATCACGTTTCCAACGCATCGACGATATTTTCGTCGCGAATCTCGGCCGGATATCGCGTTTCCGGCTATCGTCCAATAGAGCCGGCCATCTATTCCCGTGCACCTTTCACGCGCGAATTCTCCCCTTGAAAAACCTAACCTCTAACCGCAACGATTTCCCCTCCGATCTAGATTTTCGCTCGATTTCGAGCGTTTTCCAGTCGTCGACATCTTCACTTGTTGCACTGTGTGTGCAGTCCAGCATGTTGTAATTTACACAATCTTTGTGACGTAAATCGTAACAAAGTATAAAAAATATTACGTATAGCATAGCATACGTAAAATATTGATGAAAAAGTGACGTATCGCGAGGAATATTACGTTTTTGTATTTTAAAATAATGATAATGCAAAGTGTGGCATTCGTCGGTATAATAAATGTTACACGTAATATATTAGAGCGCATGTGTACGTATCTAGTATGTTGCAATTTATACCGTATGAAGCACAGAGTATAAAGAATAAAATATACGAAAAATATTGATTTTGATGGAAAAGAATATAATATTGCAAAGAATGCTATGTTTCGTGTACTTTTCATGTTTCAGAATGATAATAATGCAACATATAATATTCATCGGCACGATGTACATTATGCACATAATTATATTACACGTGCTATACTACAATGCAATTTTCACCGATATATAATAGTAATATTTGTAATTTTTACAACAATAACACATTGTAATATAATATTCTCCATTTCTTGAATTCAATTTCTCTTCTCGAAATCTCGCACGACGATCTCAGCTTTAAAGATGGTGCAAACCGCTTTCCGTGACCCGGAAAGAGAACTAGCGCGCGAGCGAAATTAAGCAAACGATCGTTCTCCCGATTCTTCGGAGTCAATTAAAGGAGAAGCTTGTTATCGAGGGGGCCGGCGCGGCGATTCGTCTCAATTTCCGCGAGCACGCCGGCCGATTTCAACGCGGTCGGTCGCCGCCTAGCATCTGTTGAATCTGGCCTGTCGCCAAGTCTCGTCGCCAACGATGTAACTACGTTGCCACCCCTCTTGTCTCTTATGCGTTGTGGCCGGGCGTCTCTGCGACCGACAGACCCCGGTGAAACTTTCAACATCAACCGATCATCCGGTAAATTGACTTTATCGCGTCGCGACGGAAACAGCGAACGCATCCGATGGATGTTGCATTAACTGCCGGAAAACGGATGAGATGGAAAATTCTCAACAACCGGTTGCAACGCCGCAGTCCGCGTTGATTTATTGTAGGTTATGTTAATCACAGAATGCGGTCTAGAGGTTATGTAACAGATTGCGTTCACCGTATGGTAGAATATATATAATATAACAAATAAATAGTACCAGTATCTCACAGTATAATTTCAGAATATTAGTTTTATCTATTAATATAATTATGCTGATTCATGTTATATATACGTGAGTACGTATTGAGTATAGAATACGTAATTTCAATTAATAAATAAAATATACGTTACGTTTTCTGTAATATTTACAGAATTCTCAACAACCGATTGCAACGCCACAGTTTACGTTGATTTGCTGTAGATTATGTCAATTATAGAATGCTGTCTAGGTTATGTAACAGATTCACGTTCACCATACGGTAGAATATAATATATGTTATGTTAACTGTGTCTCATAGTAGAATAACCGTAAAATATTAATTTTACTTATTAACACAATTATGTTCATTTATATTATGTATTGAGTATAGAATGCATAGTTTTAGTTAATAAATACAATATACGTTGTGTTTTCTGTAATATTTACAGAATTCTCAACAACCGATCGAAACGCCACAGTTCGCGTTGATTTACTATAGGTTATGTCAATCACAGAATACAGTCTACGTTATCTATAACATTTATAAAAAGCAATACATTATACTCTATATAAAAAAAAAAAATACAACGTAATATAGATTATATTTTTTTGGTAATAACATACATAGGTTATGTTAACTTCATGAGAGACTGCAATGTATATTATGTATAATAGGTGAAATGTAATACAGTGATTGACATAATTATTGTAGTAAATACTAGAAGCATTCTCTTTCTTTATTTCATTTCAAGTAAAATTCACCAAAATCTAATTGAGATTTATTTCAATAATTCTTCTGAAATTCAAACACGCTTCAAATTTTTGAAAACGTGGATGTTCAAAATGGCTGACTAACGTCCTACGCACAGAGTTCAATCGACGATCAACCTTCGCGCCAATTTTCTACCGACTGTGCTGCGTTATTTTATATATTACGTGTTTAATACAAGACAGCTGGATGGAAAGAACTTTTCGATAGAAAGTTTCGCAAATGACAGGCAGTATTGTTCCGTCAGAGGAGTAATGTCCGTCAGTCGAAGTACGACAAACGCCAGATCGTTTCCGTGATTTCAAAGGCAAAGACGGCCGGTCGATTGGATAGATAAGCGCGCCGTGTATCAACGTAGCTGGCATACAAGTGCCTCGGTCCACGTTCCTTGAAAACGAAAACGCACGCGATTGTTATCGACATCCGTCGAAATCCCACTCGAGCTCTATCTCCATAACTCTGGAACGCTCTCTCCGTTTCCCTATAACTGGCAACGTGTTGCTCGAACATTCCCTTCTCTACCCGTTGCTCCTTTTACTCGTCCATTTCCTCGCGTGTAATTTCACGTCTAATTCCAGTCTCTCTTTAACTTCAACCTTCAAGTGGACTTTCAATTCTCGTCTAGTGATTGAAATCTGTATTTAATCAACGTCTAACTGGCAAGCAGAAGTAAATTTTACCCGATAGAAATAATATACCGACGCAGAATGCGACAATTATCAATAGAAAATTAAATAAGGCCACAATGGTTTACTTAAGGGGTGAAATTCCTCTACTTTCGTTGTGTCATATATTTTTTTTACAAATTTTTACATACAAATTGAAATGAAATCGTGTGCAATATTTTTAAAAATCCCATGAAATTTTTATACAATTTAAATTTCCCGCCATATGATTATCGCGTAGCAAATCTATTACACGTAACATAGTTAGGTTATGTGCACAATTTTTCAAACGTTAATAATAAACTTCAAAGCAAAATTTGTATAAAACGTGTCAAAAAGTGATTGTGTACGAGTATTAAAATTAAATTAATTTGTTATATTGTATGTCATATTATTATGTTAATATTATATTTATTTATTTAAAAGTAAACTAATTAATTTGTGCTTTTTTTGGCAGTCCGCAAACGCGATTTGAAATGTATCCGTGGTCAAAAGGTTAATTTGAGATTAAGTGAGCTAGATTCAACGAAGCATTCAATTCGTACGGCATAAGCTTTTTAACATACATTTAACGTTCGCAGCTGTACGTTGCCGTTTCGCGCAATCGCGGCTTGATTGTGTTTGCCGCGGCCATTAGGTGATTTAGGATTACACGATTAGCGACGGGACAGTATAGCACGGCCCATGAATATGTATGCTCCTTGTTTCCGTCATTTGTACAACCAGCCAGTTTTCTGAATTGATTCGATACCTTCATGCGCTATTTTCTCGCCGTATGGTGTGCCATCATGCTCGACAAAATAGCGCCTCATTACAGCATTTCTTAAACCTTTTAATGTATAATACTCTCTAATGCTAACTTTGATGGAAATTTCAACTCTTTGAAGGCCGAAAATGATCGAAATTATCAAAAGATTAAAGATTTCATTCCAAAGACAAATTATAATAACCTTCGATACAATGTGACCTAATATAACCTTCAATATACTGCAATATATATTACTATCTATAATATGTAATATATTGTAATTTTAATATCGTTGTTGTTTTAGAGTTTTTAACAAGTAAATTATTAATATAATAGGTTTGATAATTTTTATACATTTATGGAAAATTCGAAGCGTCTAACGAAATAATAAACTCGAAATAATATCGTGATAAATAAAGCGATGCAGGCTTCTATTTTGAATTCTCTAACAAGACTGATACAGAGTATCATTGAACAAACAAATAAAAGCAAAATTCGTCCAAAGACCGTGAGATTTTTGGTATGCATGGAACGATGGTTAAGTCGATAACAGATTGGCGTTGCAGGAGGGAACGAAGATGGAAAGGTGTCTCGTTGGCCCGGTGATTAGCAACGAGGCTCCAATCCCACCGCAGAGGGCCGAGTCCAAAGTTTTTTCATCAAATTCCACCCTCGATTCTCCTCAAGGGAATTCTCGTAAAAACCGCGAGAGTTTCTAAAGCACAACACCGACCTGCAGCATGCTCGGACAGGGGGAAAATTAAAAGAGAAAACTGCGAAAATTTTTAAAATCAACTTCAAAAATTTGAAGACAGATGCATTTTTCTGACAAATAAAAATACATGTGTGATTACAACTTTGGATTTGGAATAGTACAATTACAACTTTGATTTAAACTAATAAATAATAAACGATCAATTTTTATCGCTTGTTACTCGTTTAATCATATTCTACTATTTGTTATTCGTTTATTAAATTGATCAATGTATTTTATAATGTGCGTACACTTGAAAAGTTGTTATGTACCTCCGATCCACAATCGCAATCACAACCACTATCAATTCTCAAATTGAAGAGTACTTCCATCCATCAGTGACGCTTAAAATCAAATTCTTTTCAGTGAAAAAAACATCTCGACGAGAACTACTGCACAATGAAAAAACTGCACGACTTGTACCCCAGTACGATTCGTCTCACTGAAAGGCCCAGAAGCAACGGTTCTGGCTAGGAAATGAAGACGACATTTTTGCCACAAAATTTTATTGATATGCAAACATTTGAATCGATACAAAACAAATTACAGACGCGATCGTTCGATACCAAACAACGCCACTCCTACTCGAGGTCTACGCCACGCCCCCTCACGAATCACGTGACCCAAATCAACCAATCGCTAATTTTCGTTGCATTAGCGTCGCACCTGAAGAGGCCGGATTTTCTGGGTGCCGCCGCTAAAATCACTTTCAGTGATAATACATACGAGACAAACTCAAGGGAATCGATGCTTCTTTCCAAAGTTAAACTTTAACAACAACAAGCAACAGTCAACAGATTTTGTGCAAGAGGGACAAAAATTTATCCGATGCTAACGAGAAGCGAGAGCAAAGGAGAAAAACAAAGCGACCACCAGACCGGGTGGGGAAAAAAAAACAAATCCATAATCGAAGAGCGACGGTGTAGGAAGTGACTGGCACGCTGCATATTCGGTGGCCATGGTCGTGATGCAGCTGGCCTGCGGATATACGAGCCAATGTATACTAACGAGGTAATCCCTGGCCACCTGACGTTCCAGGCCACGGCTATCGTCATACGCTCGGTTCTGCTACGTGCGCGAGGCTGCCGGGTGTCCTGATGCAGCAAAACGGGCCACAAGAATGATGCATCGGAGCGTGGCCCCCGGGTGTTGGAACTCTGCCAGTGATTGGGCCGCTGCTCACCGTCATCACGAACGCGGGAAAGTAAGTAACCGCATGGCTCTCGCCCCCTCCCCCCTCCCTCCCGTAACGCGCTCTTGATCGTGCGTCGTTTTTCAACGCAGGAGGCTGGGTGAAAATCCCAGAGTGACTAGCCCTGGATGAAACTCTGGACGAAATCTCGCGAATTATTTGGAATTTTTCATGAATTTTCTTCCCTATCTTAGTTGGAATATTACTTTCTTATTCGCTCGGTTATGAAATTTACAAGTTTATGGAAAAGTTGGAAGCACGTGGAAGCAATTTTGTGGGAAAACGTATAAAATATCCAAAGTACGAAATAATTTTCCAATTCCTCAACTAGATTTTCAAAAATATGAAGAATTCGTGTGTAGTTGCAGTGTCTAGCGTCATCAACGGTGAAATTATTATTAATTTTCAATGTGCATGATTGATTGTGCTTTATGAATGAATCAAGTGATTTGAAGACTCTGAAGGTCCTGTCTTTTTGTCAAACAATTGTATCTATACGTATTGTTCTTTCTAGAAGAATGTTCCTTGAAATATCTCGAAAAGTTAATAGCAATGAATAATAAATAAAAATTACATAAATATAATAAAAATTAATGGCAATAAATGTTTCAATAAATTGAGTCCATCATAAATCTAATATTCTCTTAATATTTCCGATGTTACATGTCACATGGTCAATTTCATATTATACTTGAAACATCATATTATAATTATGTCACTATTACACTGATATATTTGTTTACAATTGTTACATAAATATTTGTTATATTAATAACATTATTACCATTACTATTATTGTATATTATTATTTTATTATTATTACTATCTTAATTTCATGTTATACTTGACGAAATATTTCTAGCGTTCATTTTCTTTCGACCATAATTTCTTTCAATACTATCCACTGTGTATTTCCACGAATTTATTACACAGCTGAATACTATAAAAAAAAGTTCCAATTCTTTCTTTTTGATAACCAAGACACTTGGTCGTTCGATTTGTAATAATATACGTCGATAATTAAACGTAATAATTTTGCCGATAATTACAACGCATAATTTCGAATAATTATCGAATAATTGTAACGACGACCTTCCACGTGTCTATGTGAAACGAGCATCACCGCAGGATTTCCTGTCTACGTCGAACCAGAATATACACGGCGAGCTTCAAGGTAGCGAAATTCCTATCTATAGAAAACCTCTATCAACAGAACGCAAATCTCCGCCGTCGCGAATCGAACGGACACGCCACGCCACGCCACGGAAATTATTCATGGAATTTAAAATGAAATCCGCGGACAGATTTCCCGCTCGCTATCGACCGAACGATCGAAAATAACGACTAAAAGGATTTTATTTGACGCGGGCCACAGTTGAAAGACGTCGGGCGTAATCGCGGCAGCCAACAAGACGATCTCGCGACTAGGGTGGCTGGCGTTCCGTGAATTTCAGATCGGAGGGAACCGACGTTGGAGAAAATCGGCGTTTCCGTGGGCTCCGTGGACTCGAGAAGAATCTGGATGGCCCGAAACGGCGATGTAATTCGCTTATCTGGCCGTTTATCGGTAATGCATCGGCCACCATGGTTGCCGAGGAACGCCAAAAGCGACGAGATTCGACGAAAAAAGGAGAAAGAGAGAATTTCTAAAAAAGCAAGATTTCCACTAATTAATAATTAACTAATTAACTATTGAAACAAACAATTTAACAACCGAGTTAATTAGGTGTTTAAACAAGTTCAAACTCTCTTTTGTATGTACGTACGAATATGAATTGTCCAAATTGTCCAAAGTTAATAATTTCGAAAAAGTGAAACAGTCGTAATTTCTGCGAACGTCAAACTGTTAGGTGGCAAATCTTTTGATTCCGTAATTCACAACGATCACGCACGGTGATTAGGATTTTACAGTATAAAATTATAATTATTTGTAATTGTAACTATCACAGTTACAATTGTAATCTTTCTAATTGCAAAGATCGCAACTACGATCCTCGTTAAGAAAAATTATAACGTTGCGAGTTCCGATTCAGATTCTTAGTTTTACGAACTTGCAACTTTGACGTCGCAGTTTTTAACAGGAAAGCGATTACCATTCTGTATAATATTACGTGAAAAATCTTACACGATATTACGTGTCTTGTGGTATTTTCGATTTATAATCACGTATAACTTTACAACTTCTAATTTATTATAATTTATTATAAATTTCAATATCATAATTTCTCAAAAATATCTATGAATTGCGCAAAAGTACAAATTCTAGTCCGTTCGTCGTGTTATCAATTACACGAACTTCAAACTGAATCGGTGAAAGCCCGCGGGGGAGGGCGCAGGCGGCTTCGTTCCCAGGAAAAGGGACAACCGTAAATCCGCAATTACGCTTAAGCGGGCCAGTATAAATTGTCACGTAACGCTTTACAAGGGATTCGTGATGTCGCGGAGTCGCGTGCGTTGTCGCGCTCGCGAGAAGGGAAAATCAGATGCACGAACACTCTCGTCTGAAAACGTCGGAACGCAATTACGCCCGTCTCGTGTCGCGTTGATTTACTTCTTCTTTTTTTTTTGGTATTCTTTTTTTCGCTCTAAACGCCCGATCATCGCGTTTACCAGCCACGAGATTCGAGGAAAGGCCGACACCCGTTACGTGACAGACCAAATTTGCCGCCGTTATCGCATCTGTGCAACCCCGAATTCCGCTTCTCGGAATTCGGTGAACTTTCCGTCCCTTTTATTCCCCCCGAACGTTGTACCGCGATATAACTGGTACGTTTGGTACACCTTCGAGTGTCAAGTACTAGAAACGATGATTCAGATGGTTCTGTTAATTGTTAGATATTATTTGAAAGATGTTTAATTACAGTGTTAAGTATACTTTAAATTTATTCTCACTCTATTACTCTATTACTGTATTAAATTTGGTGATTAATTATATACAGTCATTATAGTAGATGACAATGTATAATATACTATATTACTAAATAGTACAATTACAAAATATATTATATTAATATATATGTACAATGTCATATGTATATATTATACATTATCAATATGTATCACCTGTTACACTATACAATATTTATCATTATCCCGTGCAAAAAATTAATTCTAACATTGGAAACAATAATTAAAATATTTCTATCAAATTAGAATACCATTTAAAGTCCGATCGTTAATTAACATTTTAAATACTAGTTAACATTTTAAATATAGTAATCATTATAGTAAATACTAACGCTATCGCATGATGCAAGATATCATTTCAAAAGTGATTTCATTTAACAGTGACATACAGTATATTTTACGCCACTAAAACACTTTCATTTCTCATTTCAAGTACCATTTCACTCGACGCGCTTTTAAATTGAACCCCCGATTGGTAAAAAAAAAGAGAAAAAACACAAGAGGCTCGGTTTTCCCAAATATGTTACCAAACATATTCCCAAGTTTCATCCACGTTTTAATCCGGTTGAAGTACACGAGAGCGAACAAATCGCGGCCCCGGTTGTTCATAGCAGATTAAAGGATCGAAGCGAGAAACCAACCGGGGGGGAGAAGATTACATTCGCGTATCAGGGTGATACGAAGCCTCCGCGTTGGGTGAAACGAGTCTAGCCGGTGTTTCAAAGGGGGGAGGGGGTGGTTTGGAGAGCGAAAACGGGGGAAAAGAGGTAATTAACAAAGTGCCTTCCGCCACGGGATTCTTTGTGGCACTTCCAATTACCTGATGCGTCGCTCATAAGCCGAAACACCTACCAGACACGCGTCTTTTCCTTTTCATCGCGTAAAATCATATGGGATTTGCTAATTTTTCTTCTCGCCTCTAGCGAACAACTGTGATTTTTATATTCTCCTTTTACGAAACTGTGATATCTCCTGCGAAACAATCTTCCCTTTGCGAATTCCCATGCATTTATTTTGTTATAAAAATCGAAGATGCGACAAATGTAAGAGTCTTCGTTGCGGAGAAGTGAATGAAAGAATTATTTAGAAATTAAGCTTTCGTTGCTCGAACAAAGTACAACACGTTGAATATATATATTTATATATTTATATCAAATGATATTAATTAAAATAAACAGACTAATACGATAATCAAGATTCGTAATTGTTCAAAGATTTAAAATCCCTAAAATGGTGTTTAAAAATATCCAGTGGCATTAATTGAAGCAAGCAGGCCAATATAATCTCCATTTAAATAAAAAAGACTCGTGATCGTAAAAAAAAAAGAAAAAAGATCTGAAATCCTCCTAACCTAGATACACGCGTTTGATATTCAGAATGTTTAAGAAAATTTTCGAATCGGATTTTCTCGAAGTCGACGATCACCGAGAGAGGTTAAAACCGCGAGAGGGCAAAGAATTTTTCTGCGGTTGGAAAGTTGGCGTATGCAGTGGCTGTAGAAAGTATTAGGAGGGGAATAATTAATGAAGCGTACTTTTCCCGCGGAAACTCCCTTCGAAACTGCCTAATTACCATGCTGCATCATTCATAAATGCACACCGCCGCGAAAACTGTTATTCCCCGCGTAATTACGTTGCGTTGGTTAATCACATTAGCCTGGACAGAAGTTGGACGTTAAGGAACAAACTGGAGCATCGATCAGGAACGCGGCGAGACAAAGCCCAGATAGGGGGAATTTTGGCAAATATCGCCCATACGCTGAGTTATTGGTTCATTAAAGGCCGCGAAACGGGTTGAAATAATGCCAGCAACTCGCTCATGTTTCCTCCGAACAGAGTTACTCACAACGGCTGGAAAGTGGTAGAGAGATTCGAACTTTTCACAGAACAATTTTTACGTACGTATTATACATTTTACACAAACTTTATGTATATCATTTTATCGTGAGAATATCTTACAAATATCTTGCGACTAAAAAAACAATTCATTATCGTGATATTCAACTCATGAGATTTTATGTATAAATCGGAGAACATCTAATGGTTAAAAAGACGTGAAAGAAGAAATCCTTTGGTAACGACGATGTTAAAAAAGGTCAGTCGTGCACATTGATTGGAAGGAAAAAAATATCGCACGAAGTAGTGGTAGGAGGAAGCTAATTGCCTAATACCACGAGAGAAGGGAAACGCTCTTTCTCAAAGATCTGGGGAGTGACAGAACGCGGCGCCTTTGAAAGACTCTGAGCGCCGGCTGGCCTAGCGAGTCATTAACGAGAGGCCAGATTAATTAACACGGAGTGCACTTTTTCAAGGAATTTTCTTCCCCTTTTCTCGTCTGTTTAATCATCCAATGCACAGTCCCGTTAGAGAAAGCCAGGGGTAGAAGAGAGAGAAAGAGAGAGAATTAGTCGCCAGGACTCCGCCTGTAGATACGCGCCGCGAGAAAATCCTGGCGCAACGTCACACGTGGCTAATTAGTGGAAATGATTCTAATTAAAACCATATCGAGAACCGATGAGAGAGCTCCTCCCGCGAGAACTATCGAATTTTTCACCATTTTCCCCTCTCTCTCTTTTGTCCTTGCACAAGGCTCCCTCCCCCTCTTTTTCCCAGCTCCATCGAACGCCAACAACGATTTTCCGATTTTCCTCGCCCGGAAGACCCGAGGAAATTAATTTCCCCGCGAGAAAACCCTCGAACGAAAATACAATAGCGCCGGGAGGTGGAAAACGTGATTTTCAAGCGAGGAAAACTCGAGGAAAAAACGAAACCGGTTTGGGGAGGGGGAGAGATTCGAACCCGGGCCCGTCCGCGCGTCAGTCGGACGCTCTACGCACCCCGCAGCGGCGTCTCGCACTTCTTCCTCCCATTACCGGCGTACATAAAGATTCATAATTCGCACTGGGATTAATACCGGGTAACAAAGTAACCGAGCGAGTGAATTAAAAAACCAATTTACCCGCGAGTGACGAATGGCTCTGCCCGGCGACGAATCCCGTGAACGTTATTTCGTTAAATCGCCGTCCAGTCGGACCCTCGGTTTGAAATATAAATACGCGCGTTTTTTTTCTTTTTTCTTTTTTTTTTTCTCTTTTAGGAACGAGCAAGGGAAATTGGTGGCCCGAGGCTCTGAAACATTCATCGGACGGTCGCTCTGACCCGGAAAAAAAAGGTCGCGTCGCGAAAGAAACTGCATAATAGGAGGATACGGGACGACCAGGAGGGTTAACAGTGGCCCTCCTCCTTCGCTAGGTGACCTTAACCCTTTGACGAAACGAAATACCTCGAGTGGCCTAGCCTCACGGAGGCTGAAGCCTTTCGGCTGTCTGTAACTTAAAGCGGAACGACCGGTGTTCGAAAGCGTTCGATACGCGATAAGGCACGAGTTTCCTTCCCTCTTAACGTGTTAATTTTTCTCCAACGAGAGAATCCGGAAGGGAGGAAGGGAACGTCTGTCGAGCCCCCCGGCACTAGATCAAAGTTAAGTTCGAAGTAACGTCGTGTAACTTGCGTCTGTACATCCAAGTTCCATTATTGTACAGTGCATTATCTACTAAATTATTCTACATTCAATAAAATTATTTGTACCTGTCTTACGTCGTTACTGCTTATTCTAAATTGTAGTATAGTTTATTTTGTACTGCTATTATCATACTTTTAGCAATAAAAGATTTATTGTTATCAATAACGAATGTACATATGACATTCGTTGTATTATGTGAATCATACTAGACTGGTCAATGTTCGACAAAATATTTGATCAACATTGATCTAATTGTCACTAGCTTGGAAAATTCGTTAGAAAATTTTTAAGACACTCACGAATAAAATTTATTCCAGGAATCTGATTGTGTAGAAAAATTGATTAAAAAACTGCACGACTTGTACCCCAGTACGATTCGTCTCAATGAAAGAAGCAACTGTTCTGTTTAGGAAATGAAGACGACATTTTTGCCATAAAATTTTATTGATATGCAAACAGTACCAGACAACGCCACTTTTACTCGAGGTCTACGTCACTTCTACTCCACGCCCCCTCACGAATCACGTGACCCAAATCAACAAATCACTAATTTTCGTTGCATTAGCATTGCACCTGAAGAGACCCGATTTTCTGGGTTACCCCCGCTAAAATTACTTTCAGTGATAAAATGAGCGACAAGCGAGCCACAATCTGTCTCGCATCCAACGGTACAGTAATTCCTCTCGATCCGTTCCTGGAACAAGCTGATACACGACACGACGACAAACTGAGAGCTTTTAATTTTGGCGAGCGTTCGCGTGACAAGCGGCAACGTTGTTACCACGTTAATGAGACGCGGATCTTAATACGAAATCTGGCCTGTCGTGGCCCAGAGCCACGTCGTGGCGTGCCAATCGTTCGCCTAATGACTGTGTGAACTTTACACTTATAGACAGGTCTAAATTGTCTCTCTTGTAACTCGGCGATTGATACCGTGATTCGTTCCTTGGAAAACGAGCCCCAACGTGATGGCCGTGCTACAAACGAGCTGATTCAGAGATATCTTGTACGATATTCCAAGCAGGTATTAAATTTACGGGTGTTTTAAATTGCGTCTCGTTTGAGGACGAGAAATTTTTATTTTTAAGCGAAGAAAGTGGTGGTGTCTGGCGCAATTTTTAGTCAACTTCAGTATTTATTTACTGACGTCTAAAGAAGCAGAATGCGTGATACTCTTGAAAATAGGAACGAATAAAAAAGTAAGGGGAAACATAAAAATAAATATAAGTTAAAAAATAAACATGACAATTTGTATATCTCAAATTTACACGCGTGACATGTGAAAAATTTTAAAGGTAGTAAACTTTCGATAGAATTTCTATTAATTTAGAAAATTGTGCGTGTAATTTTAGAAATTTAGATGAAGCTTCATTTATTCCTGACAATTTCTAGAACTCGAGATGTTTGATATTTTTTAAAAAGTTTTCTGAAAAGATAGTAATTCCCCTATTTTTAGTAATTTTTATATGCACGAGATGGCATATCGAAGAATAAGTTTCCTCGAGCACTCTTGTTTCGATCTCACTTAATTGCGAAGCATTTTTAGCAAAGTTCTAGCAATTTTCGAGAAACGAGATTTTTTAACGAATCTTGCTTTAGATTTATTTTATATCTAAGAAGATTAGAAGAAACATAAAGCAGTCAAATTAACCCAATTTTATCGATAGGTCTTTTTAGTAATCAAGTTTTTAGTACCAAAAGTCACATTACAAGTTACTAGAAATAAATTGTCTAAATTTTTCGTCAAACTGGCCTAATTATTACTTTCAACAATTCAACATTTAACGTTAACAATTTCTAAAACTTCTACAAATTGTACAAGTGTCAAAATTAACCTCCCAATTGCTAAAAGTTACAGAATCAAAAACAGATCGCTCATTCTCAAAATGGAACGTTATTCTCGTCTAAAGAAAGCCCAAAATACCCGCCACCAGGGAAATTCTCCGCCACGTTTGATTTTTCAGCCCCGTTGCGAGGTAATATATTATCCCAGAACGCTGAATATCAAATAGTCCTCTGCCAGGTTAGACTCGAAATTGCGTTTACCAGGTTCAGTTTAGGTTAGGTTTGCCTCAACTTGGCAAATCGTGTCAACGAAACGAATATCAAACGACCGCTTTAGGTTAGGTTAGGGACGCAACTACTGCCACTTAGATCCAGGTTAGATATCAAAATTCACGTTCCACCAGTTTTATCTTATTTGTTTAACCTCGTTGAGCACGATGAATTATCTAGAGAGATTCCAAGGCTCGTCACGGGACGGTTAAATCGCCAGAGGTAGGGGACGAACGTTGAATGATTCTTCGAGGGGAGGAATTTGGTCGCGTTCGAGCGAATTCGTGCCACGCCGATTAAATAATCTGCAATTAAGGAGGCGCCTTAAATTAGGGGGAAGTTTCGTGGCGTGGTGATAAATTTTTTGTCGCGATAAATCGACCCACGCCCGAGCAACGCCTCCCGATGGGGTAGTTCTCCCCCCCTATTACTCGAAATCCGTTTAACCGCATCCCGAATAATGCGACGCCATTGTTTCGGTGAATTTGCGCGGTGAAATCAGCAAAAATATAGTCCGCGTAAATATATACCTCCGTCTATAAATTACAGGATGCTCGATATGATCCGAAATATTCTACAGTATTCCAGAATAATATCGAATATCTTATAGGTTATGTCACTTTGATTTATCGTTATTATTTAATTTATACACTATTTTAATGTAGTAGATTGTGTAGATTCTATATTATATACTATTATTTATTGTATATAATATTATCATATTATATTATATATTAATATATTAATAATTCTTTTATATGTTAATATTACTGTACATTACTGTATATTATATGTATATAATATTATATTAATAATATTATGTTATATTTTATTAATGTAACTATATTAATATATTATATTAATAACTCTTTAACATGTCATCCAATAATCGACAAATAATTATGATTCTTGCAACTATGAAATGATTTGCACTATGAAATAAAAATTGTATCGTACTTATAATTTTTGTAATGTGAAATGCAAATTATATCATAAAGATCTTTAAAAAAATGGGCAATTGGTCCTACATTTTTTTTTTTTCAAACGTAGTGAGGAGATTGTTGAATAATTTATAAAGTCTATTACTGAATAATTTATAAACGTTTGCAGTACGTTCTGCATAAAGAACACTCGTTTTGCAAAGTAAAGTTTTATAAACTGATCCAGAAACATCCGATAAAATATATTTTATTTTGCTGTAATTAATAAAATTAAACAATAAGATCAAACAAAATAGTTCTCAATTGAAATAATCGTTTCAGTAACAAAATAATTAATCATTTTGTTCAAAATAAGTCTGACGACTTACAAGATCACATATGCGAATTTCTTCCTCTCAATTTAGTGATTTTAACATGCGAGTGGGAAATAAAATTAAAAACGAACGTAAAAGAAGAAAAGAGAGGAAAGAAAAAAAATAACAGAAATTATCCACCAGAAATATCGATGAAGGTAACAGAAATTTACTCGCGGGAAACAAAGAGGGGGATAAAAAAGGGATGAATAAAACGTGGCCATTGTTTAACCAGCATCGATCAAACGTGAAGGTTTTTTTCAATGGACTGCGAGATATTTATCAATCACGTCGAAGCGATAAAAATTTGATCGTCATAGCTGTATCGACCACAGTGAATAAACGTTTAAACAATTCAACTCTGCCGAAGCTTTGACGTTTCGATATCGAATCCATATTCCCCCGTTCGAATTTTCATTTCGTCGCTCCGACAGAAATATCACTGGAAAGCCTGACCTAATCCCTTCGACAAGATCTTTCGACGACATTTCCTTTGCACGATTTTCTTCACGAAAGTATCTCGAACATTTACGAGTCACTTATTACGAATATATTGGTGGAATTTTGTTGCACGGAATATTTTGGAATTTTGTTAGCCTCGCAACGGGACTCGATTGTCATCATACACGTAGGGATAATTCCACGTGAAAAAGAGAAGGATAAAATGCTTTCGTTTAATAACGAATTCCATCTCATTTCGGTGTTATTCAATTTACATTTACTTTGTACTGAATTTTATTTATTCTTTCTTTTATTCAACAACAGACCGTACTTAATTCAATTCTCTTTAATCTTTGACGATATCCGTTTAATTTTAATTTCATTTCGTGCAACTTCCTTTGATAATAAAGTTCATCTAATTGTAATCTCATTAACTTTGTTGTCCCGTTTGTTAATGAATTTACCTTTGCCCAATGACACGGTGAATTTAATTAACGATAAACATTCTTCGGCTCAGTATCACCCAAGTTTCTCTTGCTGATTCTCAAGAAAAGAAATCGAGCACGGAGATTCACGAAGCAAATTGAATTTTTTCCGGTTTTGACTCCAGTAGAAGTTATTCCAAAAAACAAGAAACGCGCAAAATTTCTAATTTTAATCGTTCGAATGTACAGGGTGGACAGGAAAGTTTGTCCGTGGCTATCATAGATGAATTCTACACCTTCGATTCGATGGAAACACACGTAAACATCCGCCGCAAAATTGATCTTGACATGGAATTTCAAAATTTTTTTTTTTTTGCATTGTATTCTTCCCATCACAAAGGTAAAACTTTTCCAAGAAACCTAATAGTTCTTTTGAAAAATGGCCAGAAAGTCTCTTAATTATTTAACACTGCGAACATGTGCGTGCTAACAGCGACTTTATGATTCTGAATGCGTTGATGTCTATAACACGTAATATTTATATTTCGAATAATAATAACAGTTAGTTTTATCATTTGATTATTTAGACTCACAGCGATGCTACAACCATGATAAATCAAATTTACGTAAAATTACGTAAAATAGACATCCACGCGTCCAAAATCATAAAGTCACTGTTAGAACGCACACGTCCGCAGTGTTAAATAGTTAAGAAACTTTTTTGAAACATTTTTCAAAAGAACTATTAAACTACGATCTATAATTTCTTAGAAAAATTTTACCTTTGTGATAAGTAGAATATAATGCAAAAAAAGAAGTTTTCTTTACATGTATTTACATGGCTCTTTGCATTATTTCCACCAAATCGAAAGATATCTATAATAGCCACGGACCTGTGCTTTTCGCAGCGCGTGGCAAAACGAAAGGAACGAAAGAAGGGGAAGAAGAAGGAGAAAAGAAACTTCTTTCGCGAGAATGCGAGGGGCGAATCGTCAAACTAACTGGAAAATCAGGCTTTCCGGCGCGGAAAGGATTCGCGGAAATCTTTGCCACGGCGACTTAATCGCCAGATGGCCGAGGAATTTCGTCCGGAATGTTCCACCTGCTGTGCCACCGGCGACTTGGCGATGAACGCGCGACAGCGCGAGTGCTCAGGTATAATAACGCGGACGTCGCAAGTAGTACGAGTCAACCGTTTCGCCGACGTCGACGAAATTCCTCGTTTCCCCGCGAACCAACTTCATTTCGCCAGTAAAAATGTAATAGGAAAAGTATTCCACGTCATCTCTCGTGTGACTATTACGACAAATCGGTGAAAATAGTCGTTATATTTTTAACAACGATGTACAATATCATATAACAGAACATCGATCCATTGTTTGATATATTTCAATGTGATTATTATTATTTTTTGGATATTTTTACAACGTATTATTATACTCTGTAATAGTTATAATGATATAAGATTAATAATTTTATATTATTATAAAATTATGTGTAACAATGTTGGTATGTGATAGTATTATATATTGTTGTACTTTTAAAGATAATAATACGATAATAATTTTATTAAAAGAGTAAAAAATAACACGACAATGAAAAGAATTCCTAAATAATAAAATTAAATATTAGCTTCTCTTAAAGTCTTGAATATTTCAGTGGAACATTTTAGCTCCTAATTAGTATCGTTCGATAATCATTACGACGAAACTTGAATCTTAATCTTGACATTTTCAAGTTCATAATCACGACCGGAATAAAATTAAAAATTTTCTGAGATTTTGATAATATTGTTTGGTAATTACTAATTACATTTGTCTCTCATACCGGACGCCCACTCCAGGTGGTTAATTTTGGTTGCAATAAAATTAGGTAAGACAGTTTGGAGCTTTCTAAAGTTCAGCTATTTTTACGAGACATTTGATTGTTCCCATTTTCAGCAGCAGCATGTTAAAATGTTTCCATTCAGGAATCGAACTGAATCGAAATTAGAAAACCAATGAAGACGAAGTTATCACGCTCGGCTTTGTTGTTTAATGTTCAAACAAAAGTTCAATAAAACTCCAATAATTCTTTGTTACTTAACGTGATCTCAAGATGTAAATAGTAATAATATACTAAAAAATTGTTTCGATCAATTTAACAATTTTAAATTCATCATTATTCTGGAATGTGAAGTTCCAAGATGAAACTCTTGATCGAATTACTTTTCTTTTTTTAATTTAAAATTCATTAACTTTAAAACGTGAATTTCAAGTTTAAATTACTAAAAGATTTTTTTGCTTAGTATTCACAAAGAATTCAAATAGTTAATATTTAAAGACACAAATTTGGAACTATAACATTTTGTTATAACGTTAACTGATTAATTTGTTAATTTTACATTGAACGAAACGAGTTTTCACGTTTAATAAATTAATTTAATCCGTGTAGATCTCACGTAGAATTTCAAAAAGTAAGTTCCATTTTGGAAGAATCTTGAAATGCAAGGTTTCAAAAAATTTACAAAAACATCCTCAAAATAAAAGACATAGACAAATTTTAAATTATTCCTATCTTAAAAATAACACGATAATCTTAAAATGTAAAATTTCGAAGTAATCAATTAATTTTCCAATTTCACTTTTCCATTTCCATTCAAATTTCCGGAGCTCCGTACAATTTTAGAACGGAAGTTCGAACCGAAACTCCTACTTTCGATTACTTCAATTACTTAAAATTCATTAAAATTTAAAGATGTGAGGTCGCAAAAAATCAAAATAAAAATTTTACACGTAAGCTTCGAGATGGAATCACTAAGAATTTCAAGATATTCCCACTTCTTCAAATATAAAACTCTCAAGGAATTAACAGATTATTCTAAATTCTACTCCATTTCCTCTCAAATTCCTGAATGTTCGCACTTTAAAATATAAGTTTCAAGTGGCCAAGAATATTTTTACACAAAATACGTAAAATCCCAAGATAAAAAAAACCCTTTCAACTTAAGATTTATCGAAGTCTTAAAATGTAAATTTCGAGTTAAAATATTTACACTTAAAAATTCGTTAAAACCAAAGAGTGTAAGGTTCGAGAAAAAGACAAAAGAAAAATTTCATTCAAGTTAAAATCATGAAAGACAGAGAGAGAGAGAATCTACAGAAATTTCAAATTGCAAGTTATTGAGATACAAAAACTCTCTGTTAATTGGCGAATGAATTTTAAAATAATCTTTCAAATTATTCGCTGCAATTCGTTTAACAAAATTCATCCCAACAATCCAGACGAAATTCAGACGAAAATTGATACATCGTTTGGCCGGGCTAATGAGGATAGAAACAGTGACACTGGGGGGCATAATGATCGGCACCAGTCGCCTCTAATTACTCGGCATGCGGCACTTTCCTCATAATTTCGTTTCGGTTAATGCCAGGCAAAGGGCAATGCATTATTCGGTTAATAGCGATGGTATGCGAATTTGCGCACGGTTATTATAATCCTATAGCTCGCCGATGTAATTATCGACTATGGAGAACGCAGCGTCGTTTGATCTCGTTAACGCGACACGCCGGTTCATTTCCAAGAAACAACCATCAAGAATCCATCCTCCTCGCCCCCTCGTCTCAACAAATTGCACCGCTTCCGCGTGAAGAAGTGGAAAAATAATTACCAACGCACGTTAATTAATTAAATTGACTGATTAATTTAAAATAACTAAATAATAACGAGTTCTTTCAATGGTCTCCTATTTTCTTCCTTAAAAGTTCCTTTCTTTTAATTCTGTTGCATTCGAAACGTCTCCAAAGTTACTCTGATTGTTGTATTGAAAGGAGAGTGAGGATCAACCCTCCCTTTTGGGGAGGAATTTTGAGATTTTTATGAACTTTCGTAATGAGTAATAATATAATATATATAACGATATAATACAATAATTATAACAATTATAGTACAATTGCATAATATAATTATATATTTCTTACAATAATTACAACGATTATATAATTATATCACTGTTATATGAATTATATCTCATTAAAATGGCAATAACCAATCTCTAAATTAGCAGGAAGGAACAGAACACCGAATACACAATTCAGAGCAAGCATCTGTGCTTCGTTCTCCGAATTTATTATTTCAAGATTGAAAATAAAAATTCAATCTCTGGCACACACACACACACACACACACACACGTACACTCAGAAATGGTTGGAAACATTGATATTTTCGACCAATGCAATCGCGCCGGAGGCAAAAGATCAAACAGGCTCGAGGAATCTAGGCTTCTAGGCTTCGGATGAGACTCCACAAAACAGAACTAGCTATTACATCTCCAATCCAAATGTCATACTTTGACCCAACGCGCTAACCCGGCTGCAGCGTGCCAACGGAAAATTCTCATTTTCCAGTTCAAATGTAACATTTGGCGATTCTGAAGACCGGATCCCCGACTCCGACGTGGAATTCGAATTGATCGAACACCGATGTACTCTGGCTTGGACGAGCTTAGAGGAGCCTTCGACTTGATTATAGCGTGTAGCAAACAAATCTTAATCTTTCAACGCAGACCTGACAAGCTAACTTGATCCTAACGTTATGGCACGATTCCGAGTCAATCTAGTACTTGGTCTAATTCTAGCTTACGTCAAGTTGCACTAAGACGATGATCGAGTTGCAATCTAGGAGGGATAGGGGGAAGACAAATTAGCTCAAGTGTTTCGTATATATTTACACGTGTGTGTGTTCAAAGGTATGTTATAATCAATAAAAAAATATTAAAATATTAAAAATAATATTAAAAAATTAGTATAAAAAAATAATATTAATAGTACACAAAAGTGTGTATTAAAAAAATGTTATAAAATAATAATAATATATCATGTGTATAGATGATGAATGATGCAAACACGTACGTAGTATATATAATATATACATACTTATGCAAATTAATATTCATATCAATATTTACATTATTAATGTTCCTATTATATTTAATTAATATTTAATTATTACATTATATGAAATAGTAATATATAATAGGAATTATAATTAATTAATATTTAATCAATATTTAATATTTAATTAATTATAATTCCTATTATATATTACTATTTCATATAATGTAATAAGTGTTAATATCTTAGATAAAAATGCACATTTAGAAATTTAAAAATGTCTTGTACAACATTCAGACAGTAGTAATTAAAATAAGCATTTAATAAGTTTCACATGCACTTATGTAAAATATTAGCAGTCATATATATATATATATATATATATATATATAATATTAATATATTATATTATATAATATTAACAATGTTAATAATATCAATGCAATATTTTATCAACAACATCAAGCCAGAATAACGTTTCACCAACAATACTAACAAAATTAAAGGTGAAACAATATTCTAACATAAAGTAACATTCTACTTTCCACAATCTGCAATCCACACATCAGTTCGACCTTTGCCGAAGTAGGGAGTTTAGGTTCCGTTCACAAGGGGGGCGAGAGGAGTAGCCGAGTACAAGTAACGGAGGTGAGGTTGAGCCTGCGGTGAACAGGAAATTGAAAATGGGATTTGTTTAATTAATCTTCCGCCACCCGGGAAATTAAGGGGACGTGGTTTCCACGATGGAGTGCGGCGTGTTTTCGTGGGTTTCACGGTGTGATTCTGTTTTCAACGGTGCGCAACTCGCGTCCAACTTTGGAAGATCCAAGCCGGCCGGATTCAAATTCTTTGCGCGATGCACCTCTCCGCCCCCCGTTTCTTGCTTCTTAACTAACTTTCTCCGCGGCGTCGTCTGAATTTTGATGCGACACGGCGTACATCGCGCACTCCACCCCGAAACCAGAGTCTTCTTTTTCACCCCCTCCTTTTTCTCTGCTCGACCACCCCACCATCTCTCCCCCTCGCGTGTAACCGTGGCGAGTATAACTGTAGCAGCAACTATAGATTTTATTATTTTGAATTGTTATTTCATTATTGATTTAAATTATTGTTCATTGTTATATTATGTTACATTGGTATGATCATTGGCTATTGATTTGATTATTTTGTAGTATTATTTGATTACCAATTTAAATTATTGTTCATTGTTATATTATATTTTACACGTATATTAGGATATGGCGTAAATATTGTAATTATATTACAGTATGTTACATTGTATTAACATTATAATGTTATATAGTATTGTTGATACATGACATCATGCTCGATATATGATATATGATATCATGCTCAATAATGCTAACATTATTATCATATAATATTTTTTAACTGTATTAGATTAATATATATTAGTATATAATTTCATATCAGATTGGTGCATATGAAAATAACGAAACTTTGATATGTAGTTTCTTTACCAATTTTTTGATCTAATATTGTCTGCCCTGGAGGTAAAGATTTCATGAAAATCATTCTTCATTGTAGCTGATGTTGATTATGCTGTATTATATTGAATTGTTATTATATATGATTATTGTTAATGTATATTTGTTCATAATGTTATTATATAAGATTATTGTTAATTTATATTTGATTGATGCATATGAGAATGATGAAACATTAATACGTTCTTTATATGAAACAAGACAATTTCTACTTTATTCTAGTCTCTTTTTCTAACAATTTAGTATTGCATATTATGTTGTATCATATTGTATCATATTACAATTGTTAATGTATAATATTATTGTATGATGTGTAATATATCGAATTAGTATATAAATGTACAATTATGTAGCAACATTAATTCACATTAATATATAATAAACATTAACTTATACTAATAGCTAACGTATACGTACCATATTATTAGAACGTATATAACAATTTTATAACGCACGTTATAATAATACGTAGTTTGTTTATGAATCTTGCAATTTAATTTTGTATATTCCAAACCTATGGATTTCATGAAAATCATTCTTCCTTGTGTAATATTCTATATCACATTACATTGTTTATATATAACACGATTTACGATTTATATTTTTCTAATCAACGAAATTCCGTCAATTTGAAAACCTAAAAAAATTGACCTAACAAATTTTTATTTAATTACCTAAGAAATTCCTGAAACCCTTGTCACAGCAAACGTTTACAAAACGTTTCTATCCATTATTAACGCTTACATTTCAGTTTTTAACTACTCAGTTATACTCTTTACTGCCATGACATTCAAACATAAACGTTGAAACGAATGAATGGAAACGTTCGATCCTTTTCTTTTTCTTCGGGCTGGCCGAGTGATTGAAATCACTGGGAAACCAGCGAGAAGATAGATGGATAATTCAACGTGACGGCGGATTTATTCGAAATCGCTCGCGCTGGAAATTCGGCAAGAGTGGAAAGCGAAAGTCCTCACCCTTGACCCGACACCGACTGTGTTCCGCGCAGCTACAGAATTTTTCCGCGTTTCTCCAATCTGCATAGATAAAAAACCAAGAGAGCGAGAGAGAGAGAGAGAGAGAGAGAGAGAATGGGCGATGACTAAATTCAAATGAACTCCTCTATTTTTCGGTTCCGTTCCCGTTCCGGAAAAAGAAGCCAGTTCCAGTCGTTACCGCCTCTATTTACATTCTATTCTGTATGCGGAACGACCAGAGAGTTGGCTGTTTAAAAAAGGAAAGGAAAACAATCCTCCGCTCATTTTTCTCTTCCTATTGTCACTCCGCGAGAAAAACAAAGGCGAATCATTTCGGATCGATTGGCTATCGAGTGGGATTTCGAGAGGAACGTTCTGGATATATTTAAAAGTGAAATTTTACTTCTGATTTTTATGGCGGTTCGTTCGTAGTTTTAAATGTGTAAAAGCTTGACGAAGATGAAGAAGAGACGTATGGAGTTATTATTAAAATTCCTCTACGGATGAATAAAAATTCACAATATATTTCAGTTGTGAATTTTTAAGAAGTCAGAAAGTTGAATTCTGACTCGTCAGATATCAGATACGTTTTGATCATAAATATACCTATACCTGTCAAAGGATTACATTGAAAAATAATTATGATTATTAAATATAACTAATATTACTAAATGTCCTAAACTATCCTATAATACAAATATCCTAAATATGGCTAAGTATCCTACAACAATATAATTATATTGAAAAATAATTATATAATTATAATTATAATTAAGGGTATTCACTGCTGTTTTAATAAATTTTGTTACACACACTACGCACCTAGTAACGTACGAAAGTAATCCAATAAATATAGTGCAAGTACAAAATATAAAAACACAACTATAATATAAATTGCTGAAGAATATAATTATAATACTGTTTATAATTATAAAATCAATATTACATTACAATTTTGTATTTTATATTATGCACGACATAATAACGAGAATGATTCAACATAATATAACCTACAATATATTCGATAATATTATAATATTCATAGTAAAATAAAAATTGTAAATAATAAATAATAAATAATATTGTCACAATAAATATTCGATAATATAATATTTATAATATAATAACAATTGTAAATAATAATAATATTATCGTATAATATTATATTATTGTATTATTATTATTATTATTATGTTATACTATTATATTATACCATTATACACGTATAACATGCAATAATGTACAAAATTTACTAAAATTTTTTTGCCATAAAATTTTATTGATATGCAAACATTTGAATCAATACAAAACAAATTACAGACGCGATCGCCAAGTACCAGACAACGCCACTCCTACTCGAGGTCTACCCCACGCCCCCTCACGAATCACGTGACCCAAATCAACCAATCGCTAATTTTCGTTCCATTAGCGTTGCACCCGAAGAGGCCCGATTTTCTGGGTTACCCCCGGTAAAATCACTTTCAGTGATAAAATAAAAAATTCAAGGTTCCACCTTGACCTTGATTCAGTTGACTGAATGAAACTCGAGAATCTCTAAAACTGAGCAGGACTCTCTGCCTGCCCAAGGTGTCGTTGTCACACCAACGTGAATTGTTACACGAGCCAGGGTAATGGACGTAACGGCGCGATCTCAACGATCCAACGATCGCCATCCTGGCGAAGATAAATGTTCAAACCGGGCCGAAGGGCACGCACGTGAAATTGCCATGTTCAATCCGTTCGCGAAGATACCACCGGTTTAAGCGGTTCGGCATTACAGGGGCGACACTCAATTGTCAGTCGCAACGTGAATTTGCACAGGTGTCAGACGCAAGATATCATATCGGACTGCGCGCTCTGAATGGGTCAAATTGCTGATGCTGGCGCTGCGCGTGTATCGCGACGTGCGTCAGATCAGCTAGCTCTCGAGGAATGAATTCACTGCCATTTCTCTGATAATCTATGCGCCTTGATTGCTACCACCGGTCTTTTCTATCGTGTCACAGCGTCTAATGAACGCACGTGTTACGTGTCTTATGTGCAGCATACGCACACCTTACGTTAGCTTGTCAATCGGTAGATTACAATAGTATTCGAACAGTTGTGTATGTTCATATATAGGGTGATTCACGTAACTTGTACGCTTGAAGTAAATTTTACGTTTAATACGAAAGTTGTATGGTTTCGAGAGAGGCAAAATATGGGGCGTGTCGATTTTTTGTGGTTTTCGAAATTCCTAAGGTCATCTTTATTTCTTTTTTTTTAATTGGACCATATTTTTTTTTTCATCGTAAATAGAGAAAAAATATTAAAAAAGCCATTGGTCCTAAATTTAATAGTTGAGGAGATATTTTACGATAATTTGTCCAATATCGTCAGAGGATTCGACAATGTTTGCTTTATGTGTCTTATATGGAACACGAACAATTTTATGTATGTATGTGTATATGTATGTATTATTATTAATTTTTAATATGTAATATATTATTAATTTTTTTTTAATTGTATGCAGTGGAATATTCGTGAAAATATTCCAGCACTGATACACAAAGCAGGCTTGAATGTTCAAATGATCAGAGTTTGAAAAAGGCACGTCGAACGTGCCTGACTCGTCATAATCGAGGGAAATTCGTCAGATATTTCTCCCCCTTCGACACCTCGATCGGGTCAATTAATCATTAAACGCCCGAAAGAAGTCTCTCCCTCTCCAATCTTACGCGATCGCGTGATTTTTTTTCTTCCCTCAGCTTCGCCAACAGTGTGCCAACAGGTTTCCCATTCCGTCGAGGAGATGGAAATATATTCCGGGAGCAGCTTGGGATCGTCGCGAATAACGCGGTGATTTACGATCCGGCGAGCAGTCATCGGGAGAAAAAGGCGGGAAGGGAGGGGGAGACAGTTCGATTTAAAGCCGGGAACCCGGTGGAAATGAAACTGGTGGAGAGCTACTTAATTATCTCGATCCGCTGAAGCAAGAAACTGCTTTTTGCATTAATGGACAAAATGTCCCTCGAAAATCGTCGCGCCGTTTTTAACTCTCCAGCCCCCGCGATGGAGAAGTCCCATATTTTCAAACGTTCTTCTTTCTCCGATTCTTTTTGTCGTCTAGAAGAAAATATGTTACCATGTTGCGTTAACTAAGTTTATTATTATGAAGTAAGAACAAGGTAATATTTAATATTTGACGTAACAAACGTGTGTATAACATTAAATGTTACTACGTTTTATGTAATTTTTATATTAAATGTGTAATACTGGATATTACACTGGATGCTAAAAATATTTAGTACTTAATATCGTATAATAATATATATTAATTAATTAATATCACTGTTATTACACGATAATCTAATGTAATATTTGATACAGTACAGTGATAGAAAAATACTTCCTTCCGAATAATAATATTTCGAATATTAAAAAAAAGATGTGTCAAATCAGCGGGTGAGGGTTCACATGGAAAACGAAGAATGTTTTGGACGTTTTATGAAACGAATATCAAATATTGTGATTAAATAAATATTATAATAACATCACTGTACAAATATTACCATTTAGCTCACTGTTTGTTGCTATTCAACTATACTACTTTGGTCTCTGGAAATTATTATATTTAGCGTACTGTCACTATATAAAATATTAACCACAAAGATTTAATCGGCAGTGTATTTTTAGCACTAGAATCACCAACGACCGAAGCATAAAAATTTCCATCAAAGAAGATTTTCACTAAAGCAAAGAAGTGAAAAAAAAACTTCGCAATACGATAAATTATGCAAACAAAGTTTAAATAAATCTCTAAAAATACACCGTTTCGCATCGATGAAATTTCTAACGAAAAGAATTACGATAAAGATTAATATACTACATACTCTACACGTAGAATTTATAACATTTATTACAACTTTTCGTTAGAAATTTCAACGATGTGAAACAACGGTGTATTTTTGAAAAAGATATTATTTTGTCAACAATTATTTACACAACAAAATAAAATATATAATAAACATAACAATACCATGAAATATATAACAAACATAATAATAAAATAAAATATGTAACATTGCATACTCGCAATATTAGAATAAATTGAATATGTAACACGCGAGTGATCAGTTTCAATCATTTTTGGCACGTGTTAACACGCGACCTTGAACCGACACGACGTAAAACCGATTCGCCGAAGGCGATGATAACGCGAAATTAGATCGAATCGATGGAGCAACGTTGTTCCATCGATGGCGATGGGGCGATTTTCTTTTTTTCCTTCTCCTATTTTTTTTTTTTTTTTCGTTTCTGTCCCATGTGACAGGTTTTGAAACAGGTTCGTTACGTAAAACAGCGCTCGACGCGTCGAATGCTGCGAACAATGCCACCGATCTATTGTCGTGTATGGATAATGCGAATGGCTGTACGTTATATTGGCTCGTAATCTGCCTTTCTGGTTAATGAAAAGCTGCCGCCGCGTCCCACCACCACCGTGGAAATGATTTCGCCTTCTTAGAACACCGCCGCCCACTCTAGCTAATTAACCTTTCGCGATCTAAATGCCTCGGGGACGCCCCCGGGGGCTCGATAGGCTCATTCACGGGACCGATTCAGAAATCTCCAAGTTTACTCGTTGTTGGAACGTACGACTCCGTCGATAGGACTCGAGTAAGATTCACGTCAAAATCCATTGCGCGAAGAAACGAACGCACAAGCTGTTGATTAGTTGACTCTGGGTGGAAATTTAAAAAAAAAAAACGCTAAATTTATACGTACGCTCTGTCGTGCATAAATAATTGGATGCAGTGTAATTTCACAATCGAAAAGTCGATATCTTTGCTTTCATTTTTTTTTTTCACCGTTCAACACTGTCGTATTGTTAATTTTCAACGATTTATTGCAATTGTTAAGTTTCATCTCAAAAGAGGAATGTATATGTTGCTGGTATTTCGTAGAATTGATACAAACTTTTCCAATGTACGTATTTCATCGTTCGATTAATTGCAAGAAATTAGTCTTCAGCCCCTTTCAATCTGTACAAATTGATTGACCAGCTACTCTATCAAGTGTATTACGTACGATTTAGTATATCACGTTACATTATTGTCACATTATTAAATTACACGTGTATATATTATGTCATAACATTAATACAATACAGTGTAACGTCACGATATCATAATACATTGTGATATTAATACATTGTACGAGTATTATTATTATATCATTAAATGTAATTATAATATAACGTACCATCGGAATATAATATTAATATACTATATTGTATCAATGTAACATGCACAATATGATAATATTGTGCATACGTTACAAATATCAACAACTGTCTAAACTTATGCATGACAGCACACGTGTATATATTTACAAGCAATCACCGCGCGGACCTCCACAGAGCGACAGAGAGAGAGAGAGATATATCGACTCACCCTCGTTCTCGTTGTTCCCGATGAGAATTTCCGTGTCCTTGAAGTCGGCCTCCCTCAGGAGATCCAACGGATGCTTGGGCAGGAAGATTCCATCGATGGTGGGAGCGGACGGGAAGCCTAAGATGCCCCAATAACTGTTCCACTGCTGAACGGATATAGTCTTCGCGTCGACGGACCTCATACAGGCCATCACTCTGGCGGGGTTCTCCTGCAGCATGGTCGAGTTGCAACCACAGTCGTCGACCAATATCCTGGCCACTTCGTTCGCCTTCTCGCCGGTCATGTAGCTCCACGGTGCGTTCAACGTACCGCTCTGGAGGATACCACGGCGTACCAAGCCGCGCGTAACCGGCGAGATCAGGTGCAGGGACACCGAGCTACCACCGGCCGACTCGCCGAATATGGTGATCAGCTCGGGATCGCCGCCGAACGCGGCGGCGTTGTCCCTCAGCCATCTGAGGGCCAACGCCTGGTCCCACAGTCCCATGTTACCGGGCGCTTCCTCGCTGTTGGTGAAATGCTTGTTCAGATAGAGGAACCCGAAAGCACCGACCCTGTACTGCATCGAGGCGATGATCACGTTGCTGGTGGCTGCCATGATGTCCGCGTCGTACACGTCCAACGTGGCGGTGCCGCTCATGAAACCACCGCCGTAGATCCACACGAGAAGCGGCAGACCGTTCTTGTCGCCGTTGTTCGGCGCCTCGGAGCCCTTGTGCCTCAGACGGAACTTCTCCGGCACCCAGATGTTCAAGTACAGGCAGTCCTCGGATATGTTGGTGTTCGGGTTCCACATCTCCTCGCCGGGGAAGCCGGGGAAGTACTCGTACCTCTCCTGGTAGCAGCTATTGGGCAACACGGTGGCGTTCAGCACACCGTGCCACGACTCGATCGGCAGCGGTTTTCTGAAACGAAGAGGCCCGATCGGCGGCTTCGCGAACGGGATCCCGTAGAATATGTGCACCTCCTTGTCGAGTATGGTGCGCGAGAATCCGCGTACGAGGCCGCTGGTCGTCTCGACCACCAGCGGGTCGTTGTGCACGTTGTTCCTCTGACCGGACACGCTGGCCCGGGCGAGACTCGCGCAGACGAGCAACAGGAAGGGAAGAACCGGGAAGCCCGTCATCGTGGTCCAGAGAGGAGTTTCGCCGATGCACACCTGCCGAGAGTGAGAGACTCAACAAGTTAGCGAGTGGGGGACCCACCGGTGGAGCCGGCTTTTGCGCGGAATCCTCTCCTCTCTCCAAACCACGCCGCGTTTCCCCGTTTACTCTCTCTCTCTCTCTCTCTCTCTCTCTCTCTCTCTCTCTCTACGTATCCCCTTTTTTCCCCCCTTCGATTCACCGTGACCCTTTTCCCTTTGATACGCACACGCACCAGCGACCAACCTCGATGCACACGCACGCGCGTTTCACTCTCTTCTTTTTATTTTTCTCTCCTTCTCTCTCTCTCTCTTCGTTCGAGATCTACTTTTTGTTCCGCTACGTCGTTCGCCAAACGAAACACACCTTGGGTAGCCAGAGCAGCCACGCTCCGTAGACGTTGGTCACACACTGGAGGAGGAGGAACTAACTGTGCGCGAGGTGGTTTCGGCCGGTGATCCGGAAGCGGAGAGCCAAGGGCACACACGACTGCGTCGCGGACTAGGCGAACGAAAGGGACGAGGCGCGCAGACGATGACGAGAGGCAGAGAGGGTTGCGACGATATTATGCGAGGGCTGCGAAGGGTAGATTTTTCGCGCGGCGGCCGGCGAGCCGCGTTGCACGGGGTCGACTGATGGAGGCAGCGGAGGTGGCACGGAGTCGAGGTGCGCCGTTTGGGCTTGGTAGTGGTGGTGAAGGCGATTTCAGATGGTGTGCTGCTGGTGGTGGTGGTAGGCGGCGGTGGTGGTGGAGTGTTTGGCGCACGCCTCGCGCCCGTACATAGCGATGGCCATTCGATTCCCTTCCTGGTAAGTTCTCTCTTCTCCCTTCCCCCCTCCCACCCCTTCACTCTCTCTCTCTCTCTCTGCCAGCGATTTCATCGTCCGGGAAGATTCCGGTGCCTGGAACACGCGCCTACGTTCGATAACGAAGTTCTAATTCCGTGGATATTGGACTTTACTTTCGAACTTTATTTCGAGAATCTTTCGTTCTGAATTCAACCTGGCGAACTGAAACGACTGGTGGTGGGTAAAGAAGAGGGAAGATCGTGGGGGTTACGCGTCTGTTGAGAAGGTAACAATTTCAAAACAGGGGTGGGTTTTCACTTTTGAATTTTGGAATCTTTCGCTTTGAATTTAGAGTGGTAATTTAAATCATGAAATGAATGACAAAAAGAACACGAGGCTACGTCTGTTGAGGAGATTTTTTCTTATATTTATACTGATATTTAAAATGTCTATGAATGACAGGAAATAGATCGTGGACTTGGAACACGAGACTATCGAGGAGATTAAATTTCGTGGATTTTTGGATTTTATTCTCGAATTTTTAAAACTTTCTCTTTGAATTTACAGTGATTTATAGGGAAGTGAAATGGCGATGAATGATGGAGAGAAAATTGTGGACTTGGAACACGCGGCTATGTTTGAAAAGAAGATTGTGATATCGTGGACTTTTCGATTTTATCAAGAGTGTGGTAGGAATTTAAATTCCGGCGGGAAAGAGTGGAGAATTATGTTATCTTTTTGAGGAATTCTGCACAATTCTACATACAGTAGAAACTACTCTAGTAATAATTTAGTAACTTTCAATATTGTCATATAAACATCTGAATGTTTTATTTTTGAAACATTTATTTTCTTAAACTATTTTATTTGTCGTTACTTGAACATTTTACTTTATATTCATCTATTGTTATTAATAACTAAATTATTTGTTTCTTATTTTTAACATATATTTCTTTGACCAGAAACTATCCTAGTAATAACCTAGTAACCTTCGCTGATATCATACATGATATTCCCTATTTCTGAAACATTTATCTCTTAAACTATTAACTAGCCAGAAACAAGCCTTTTTAGTAACTTTCAATATTATCGTATAAATATGAAAATATCTTCCGACAAACTTATTTATTATTTTAATTCATTAATTTTTTTTTAATTAGTTTAATTTTCGCCAGATTCTACTTTATTTCCTTCTCTGTGTATAACGTAATACGTATTACAATTAAACGATAAAATATATGATATAATTATTGCAATACTATGTCATTGTGTTGCAACAGTTACGATTGATCGCGATATTTTTATTTGCCTTTACTCGCCCCATCACTGTGCAACTGCGGTCGCTCGAGCAAATCAGACGCACAGGCAAAGACACTTCTCGCGGTGAAAAACGAGAGGCACGTTAAAATCAGAAGCATTCCACTTCGATACGAGTGTGTATCCGGATGCAGCTACGGCTGGATTAAAATTCAGAGGAGGATAAATTCGCGACGGAGGAGACGGAAGAAGACGCGCAGCTGGGATTTGCTTCTTTCCAGAACGTTTCAAGCGTTCATTCTTAAATTATTTCTCTTTTCGTCGTGGATAATACACCCGATAAAGAATCCGCGCAATAATTCACTGTAACCGCCAGAGACGAGAGAGTTATAAATCTGCTGGCATCGCGGAGTACCTTTCAACACGCTCTACATACTTTTTAAGCATTTCTGCAAAGAAAGAGAGAGAGAGAGAGAGAAAGAGAGAGAGAGAGGTGAAGAAGTAAAAAGCTGGAACAACAGTATTCTATCTGCGGACCCTAAGATTTTCGCCCTCAGGTGATGAAACGATTCCATTTCGAGGCAATATGGTCGACTTAATTCCATTTTTCTCAGACTTCTTCTTCGTCCTGCAGGGAAACACGAATCCACACGTCCCCCGTCACACTCGTCGAATGGGGATCCTCTTAAAATAATTTCAATGTTAGTACACTCTTGCAATCTACCATATATTCGTAAACTATGAAAACGTTTCAATCAATTATTTAGAATTTATCAGAATGAATTAATTATTTGCAATTCAATCTATTGTGATCCACTACAGGTATCCGTGTCATTCCTGTAATGAGGAACGAAAGCTTCGTACAACCCCTTTTCATCGTAATATAATAGCTAAACGGCATTCATACAGTTAACTAAAAAAGCTAAATCCAAGCAGAAATTATTGATTTCATTGCAATGTGTATATTAACGAATATATCATAATTATATATTAAGCAGTATATTTTCGATATTTTATCTATTCATATTTATATTTTATAATAATATTCTTATCACATTACATGTATATTGTATATTATAGTTGTATTATAATTCACTTATATTAGTTATATTATAGAAATATTATAATTCTATTACTAATAATAATAATAACATAGTACGATATAAGAACAAGTAATAATATATAATATATTGTATATCATACAACATAATATATAAATAATAATGTAATATAATATTTCATGATTTACTACATTTTTTGCTAGTCTCCCAACCAAAAAGGATTCAATGAAATTCGACCAGACCCGAAAGAACAGAGGAAGGGTGAGGAAGAAGAGTATAAAATTCTACGACCCTCGATCATCGTGCCTCGATTACTTCCAACATACGTACACACGTGTCTGTACAATTTTCAACAGCAACCGAGCATTTTACACCCTCCATTGAATTCCTGCATAAAAGTTTCACGCGGCCGGGGGGAGCCGACGTAGAATAATTTCGATAAAACGTTTCCACCGGGTTCGACAATCATCCGCTCAAGACTTCCCAGCGTTTTCACCATGGAAAAACACTGATTGGTTCCCCGGTGTGAAAACACGTTACGTGACAAAGGGGATTTGCGCTTTACTCACTCAGCTAAGCCGTCCGCGTTGGACGCAAAGACATCCGGAATGCGTGATGTTATTAGTAGGAAGACCGCTCCAAACGCAGGCTGAATACCTAACGACGTATCCACGATTGCAATCGCGATCCCCTACCGATGGATGGAGATCCCACTCCCCCTTCTCCCACGAGCCAGACGATAGAGCCCTCGTTCCTTCTCTTACCTTCAAAGCTGTTCAAATTTTCAAGCTGAACTTCCGTGTAACGATATTTTTCAATTTTTCTGCATTTTCATTTGTTATTTGTAGAGTGCGGACTTTTTCTTTTTTTTTTCCTTTCTATTTTTCATGTATTTACAGAAAATTTTGAAAAAACGTATGACATGTTAGAGTGTTTTCTACTAACATTTAGTCACTCGAAACAATAAAAATTCTATTTTTTGAGGAAACTATGAATTCGCATTCGAAGTCATTCAATTCATTTAACTTGTATTTTCTTTCGATCAATTTATATTCTGTACGTTGTTTTATATCAGTTTATTATTAAGTCAATTTGTAACAGCATATCCATTTCTTACTTATATCAATTTCTTGATTATATCAATTATCTGCTACTTATCAGTTATATTATATTAAATCAATTTGTACCAGCAATATTTAGTTTATATTCTAACAGGTACAAATTAAAATAATTAATTAATGCAACAGACACATATACTAAAATATGAAATAATATCGAATTATAGAATCAATATAAATTGATTGAAAGAAAAGGTACAAATTGAATAAACTAAATAATTCATTATTCAATATATATAATATCTTGTTTCATATTGTACATTATATAACATTAATACATTAATATATACTCTCTCATTCTACATAAATAATCAAATTCTTCGTTATAATTCAATTCTTCCGACAAGTATAGTTACAGGATGGGCCAAAAATCACTTCCTACTAAAATAAATCCGTAATTTTTTTGTTATTTGCTTTCAACATTTGAAAGAAATAATTTTTAAAACATAGTGAAAAAATCATGTTTGAGTTTACATTTAATTCAAAATTGATAAAATTAATTTTTCCTTACATTTTGATATTTCATTAAAAATAGGTGAGAAGAAACTTTTGGCCCGCCCTATACTATTGAACGAGAGCACCCAAATGTGTCTATCTATAATTATTGTTTCGCCCATACTCCCCGCCACGTTACACACTCACGGTCTTCTGTAACGTGAAAATATTACACACGGCAAGATAAAATGAAATTTCCATGCAGATACAATAGCTTCTTCGCTTCCCTTGCGTTTGCAGTCGCACTTTGCGATATTAAACCGAGGAGATTCCTCAAGAAATAACGAAAAGAATCGTCTGTCCTTACTATACCTCCGAGTGGGAAAGCTCGGCTGAAATCGATCATCCGGCAAAGAGAAGAAAAAAATAAAAAAAGAAAAGAAGAAGAAAAAAAACCCGATTCGTACAATTGATCCTGATCCTGTTCCACCGTTGTTCCATTATCCGTAGCAAAAACACCGAGGGCATCCTCTAAGAAAGAAATCCGTCTGACGGTATGGCCGGACAATTCCACTTGAACCATCAGGTGAAAGAGAGAAGGAAGCTTCCTAATGAAGCGGCGCAATTACAGCGTCGTTATCCATTTTCGAGTTTCTACCTCACTTCTATCTGTGCCACGTTTTTCGTTTTAATTCTTATACGTTGATGTGATATATTCTCGTTCGTAAGTATTAAGACACTCTATTGTAATTAGAAATTGTTAGAAAGGTAATCAAGTGATCGACCGGCAATTTTTGAATGAAAACAACAATAAATGGTCAATAGTGTGTTGAGAGCTATTATTGTGCGATTTGGAAATTACGTAAAGAAAGATAGATAGGAATTATTGAATCTTGACCATTTGCAAATCTGAAAATTTGAGATTATATAGAGAAAAATAGATAGAGATTATTTTTGAAGTTTTGCATCGTCTATTTCGTTTAATTCAATTACGAAATACTGAATAAAATATCACTTCAATTTTTAAACGACATAGAATTGATATTTTAGTGATATTTAACATATTATATTGGCTATACTGGTTACGTTTGGTTATATTGGTTAAATTATAGTGTTATGCTGGTCATATTATATGTTGGTCACATTGGTTATATTATGTTGGTCAAATTGTATACTTGTATAGACTATATTTGTTACTTTATACGTTGGTTATGTTTGATTATATTAGTCATATTATATATTGGTATTAATTATATCGGTTGTTATGTTATGACCAATATAACCATGCATCAATGTTACAATATATAACAATATGTAACTAACGTGTTGGAAATATGTTCATATATTCAATATTACATTAAAGATTACGTATATTATGTATATTATATACATATTATATACTAATATGTATATTGTATATTGTAAATTATAAATTGCATACTAATATATATATTATTGTGATACTACTGTACATGCATACATATTATTTTATAATTTATATTAATATATATCATTTATTGTATAAATGTATATTACTATTTGCATAAATGTAATATAGTGTATGTACAGATATGTATACATTATTATATATTGTATGTACAAATTGAAGTATTTATAATCATTATCTGTTGCTCAATGAATTAATCATTTCAAACGAAAGCAAAGAAACTGTCCCAATACTTACAAACGAGACCATACACTCTGAAAGACTTCCATACAAACACCAGATCCAGTTAAATTTCTTCATCCGTAGCAGAACGTACTCTGAGTTCGTTCCAACTCTGGCTCGTGTCTCCACACCTGAAAATCACAATTTCTTGTTTATTATTCCACCTCATCCTCCTCTCTTCCTCTCTTGTAATTGGAGAGAGGGCCAACGACTGAAATACCGCAGCTCGAGCTCGCCAGCTGGATAGTAACAGCGACGTCGGTCCAGGAATTTTGCTCGTTTCCGAGTGGAAAGCAGCGAGACCCGGCCCTGAAAACGACAATTTTCGGTTAGTTCGTCACGCCAAGACTTCTTCTCGCGGTAAAGTCGAAGCAACTCCGTCGAATCGAAGTCCGCTCACAGATTGCCTCACGCAACGTAAATATTTGACGTGACACAGGGATTCGAGCAGAGTTTGCACGCTCCCCCTGCGATTTCCAAACGAGAAGCAACAGTCCCCGCTTTGCAAATACGCAACACGCTGATTTCAACTGTTTAACATGGTGTTTAACGGAGTGATTTCTTCTCCTTTACTGGATGCACTTTGGCGAGTTATTTATCGTCGTTGTTCTTCTTGGTGTAATAAATAAATATTTTGACGACACATTGGATAACATATAATTCTTGATATAATGGATCATTTGTTGCAATGTAATTTTAATTATTTATCGTGACGAATATTTCAATGCAATGTATCATCTTCGTTGATATATTGGACAACGTGTGATCATTAACATAATGGATAATTGGCTGTTTGAATATTTTAGTGATTAAGCGATTTTTGTTTTACTATATTACTTTCATCAATGTACTGGATAATATGTGTGTTTAATATAACAGATTAATTAATTGCTTCAACGTTTTCATGATTCATTTGCACATAATATATTATTTTTATAAATATATTATTCATGTAACAGTAATCATGTAATAATAATTGAAATTAAAGTGGGGGGAGGGGGGATTATTATATAATGATACTGGTAGAAATAATTTAAATTAATATAATAATAAATAGTGATATAATATATAATACAAGTATATTATCACAAACACACATAATTGAATACTTCAATGATGTGTGATTGCATTAGGCATACATAATATCTTTTGTAATTCTAATTTTGAACGTATATATTATATCACTATTTATTATTATATTAATTTAAATTATCTCTACCAGTATCATTATATAATAATCCCCTCCCCACTATTAATTTCGTCTTACGTTTCATTCACACACGCACAAGTGCGCAACTGTTGCAACATTTTCGCGAATGATTTATACACGTTGAGAGATTTCAAGGAATCTCAAATCCAAAGTCTTCAAGTTCTTCAAAGTGGCAGAGCCAGTTCGACGAAAGCCGGCGCTCGTGCGGGTCCTTTCCCCCTGCGGGGTTAAAGAGGAGAAACGAGCGCGGCAAAACGCGGGAGAACACACCTTTCACCCTTTCGCCCGGGCTAATAAAACGTCCCGCTCCGAATCCGTGTCGATTAATCCTGGCGAAACTTCCGGACGCCCGATCGACCGTGTAATCGACGTAACTCAATGGATTACGGGTCTCCAGACTTCGACTTCTTCGCGTTCTTCACGGAGAAAGACTCTCACACTACGGAGAACCGATCCTTTCTTCTCTTTCCTGACTACCGAGTTCTTCGATCGACTCGATGGACCTTCGAATCTAAGTTTCGAGATGATTTTCAATTTGTTTTCATCCTACGTACCATCGAAACTCTTGGTGATATTTTCACTTTTGACGATCGTTCTTCGGAGGATTTGAGATTATTGGAATTTTGCCATTCATCGTGCTAACTTGTCAACTAAATTCGAAGTAAAGTACGGAATTTTCTTTGGAGTTATAGTAGAACTTTACAACATAATATAGTGGAGTACACGAGTTTTGAGAAATTATTTAAATAAACGAAATTCCAGTAGTTTTGCGTCTATCGAATTTTTAAGAAAAATTATAAATTGGTCGATTCGACTACTTTGGTAATTCTAGCGTTAACTCGATGGGATTTTTAAATACAATTAAACAAATATAAGTTAAAAAAGAGACTAAAAGAATTTTCATCACTGGTAGAAACTGTTAATTAACAGCAATCAGTTGAAGAATTTCTCTCCTATCAATTGCACTGAAAATAGTATTGGAACTCAACTGAGATTCGACATTTCTAAGAAACTACGAAAATATAAATAATTAACCAATTAAAAATTTTATTAATCGCTATAAGCGAAAATAATTTCATTATTTCTGAAGATTGACAAAAGTGTATCACGCTCGACAAAAGTCGAAAATAGCGCTGAAACTCTTGCCAAGATTTGACGAAGAATATTTCTAAATTTGAACAATCAAATAACTGCAAAATTTAATCAATGAAGTTTCTTAAATTTTTTAATCAAAAATTGCTCGATCTCTTTTCAATAACAATATAGAAACGTTTCCTTCAATTCTTAAGTGAAAGTGACTCTCTCGTCGCACTTTTCTTTGAAAATTGCTTTCTCGAAAATCACTACTCTCCTCGAAATTATCTTTGAGATATAGCAATCGAAAATCGAGCGACACTCGACAAAAGTCTCGAGTCTCGAGCATTGTACGACGTTAGTCTCAGGCTTTGAGGGTTGCAGGGGGAACTCGGAGCTTCGCAGGTCGCCAAGCCAAGCACAGTGATCCTGGTGGCTGGTCCTGATCAGTTCTGGAAAGAAGCTAAAGCAACAGAACCTACACTGAGTCGGTCGGAGGTTGCCAGCAGGTGGCAGGTTCGCTGCGTATCGATTTCTTACGAATCCAGCCGGGCCTCGGATCGCTATAGGGCTACTCTCGAGTAAAACGGCCCTGAAACAAGCCTCCCGACCTATCTCGAACTCGTGCAACGCCCGAATCCGTTCCTTCCTCGAACGCCTTTCTCCCGTGGGAGACATTAGAATCGAAGAAACCCTCGAATAACACTGACGAATCTATCGCCCTCGCGGTTCCATTTTTCCAAATGATACGAATCGCTTCGAACACTGTAACGCAGAGGGACCTCGAGAAAGTTGCGGGAATTTTTGACAAAGGAAGTTTCATTTCCAATGGATATTTAAATATTCAATATTTAATAATTTAAATATTAGTAATAATAATATTTAATTATTTAGTAATATTAGTAATAGTAATATTTAGTTATTTAAATATTAATATAAATTATTTTTTTATTTATCATTTATTTGTTATTATTTTATTATTTATTTAAAAATTGTTTATTATTCAAGTATATAAGCAAACATAAAATATTACTTAGATAAATATTAAATATTAAAAAATTTAATGTTAAACTTAAATTAAAGCAAGACCAATTAACTTAAAAGTGTATAGGTGAGAATAGTTGTTAAAGAAATGAAAATGAAAATTTCAGTCTGAATTTATGACAATCTTCCTATATGAGGAACAGGTAATTAGTGGATATTAAGAAAGTTGTTGAGAATACGTCAAATTACGATAATACGTTCGATCACAACAATACATATTAAGTAGTTTATAAATTTCGACGATGATCGACTAGAGATCAATTCCGATAATTATAAAATCAACGATTACAACGCTGTAATCAATAATTACAAAATTGTTTCAAAACTGGACGGAGAAATTATCAAATTCAGAGATTATCAAGATTGTTAAATCTCCGATCGTCATAACATTTCAAGAAAGTTGTAGACGTTGAAAATTACAAATTTCAACAATGATCGATAAACATTTTAATCGATTTCAACAATTAAAAAAATGAACAATTGTTGTAATCAAACGAAACGTATCAAATCTTCGACTACCATAATTTTCAAGAATGTTACAGATGTTTAAATTCATACTAAAAATTTCAGCAACGATCGACTGCAAAATTTTAATCAGTTACAATAATAAAAAAAAAACTGCACGACTTATACCCCAGTACGATTCGTCTCACTGAAAGGCCCAGAAGCAACTGTTCTGACTAGGAAATGAAGACGACTTTTTTGCCACAAAATTTTATCGATATGCAAACATTTGAATCGATACAAAACAAATTACAGGCGCGATCACGTGACCCAAATCAACCAATCGCTAATTTTCGTTGCATTAGCGTTGCACCTGAAGAGGCCCGATTTTCTGTGTTACCCCCGCTAAAATCACCTTCAGTGATAAAAAAGATCAATAATCACAAAACTGTTTCACAACAGATGAAACGTATCTCTAATAAAAGATACATCATAAATATCAATCAGAATGATCGACCAGAAATATTAATAAACCTCATATAAGTTACAAAACCATTTTCCATTGGATAAAATTTCGATTATCGTAATTCCCCGAGAAAGTTGGAACTTTCTTCATTTCGTCTTCGACCATCGATTCTAATATAAAAATATATTTTCTCTACGATGGAAAAGAATTTAAGAAAAAAAAAAAAAAGGAAGAAAGAAAACGAGGAAAAGGAATTTTGTAGAAAAAAATTGAGTGAATTGAACTTATTGAAAAGAAGAAAAACCGTGGACTTTACGATATATCTTGGCCCGCAGGTACAAAAATTGAGTATTTGTGCGAGTGTTGACGATTTTCAGATACCGTTTGCTCGCGGATCAAACGCGATCAAGCGCGGACGATTTTGCCGATAGTCGGTTACCTGTTGGCGAAGGGAGCGAGCGTGGCCTCTGGAATGGAAACACGCCGGCGTAATTTTAGTCTGGCCGCAAGCTTATTTCCATTCGTTCGCCAAGCGGTTCGTGTACGCTTACTTGCAAACTTCTTATTGCCTGCTCAAACATTCCCTGTTTACACTGACTTTTGAATATTCCGCACCTACGACGTGACGGAACCACGGCTCCCGAGAACCAATTCTGTTAACGATCGAGGGTTGAACCACCCCCACCTCCCCACCTTCTCGAGACTCTTCAAATATTAGATTGAAATCCACCATGGAGTTGCACAATTAATTCTCGTTTTAATTACAATTTATAATTTACACTACCTGTCGAGAGTTTAAAGAGAGACTTCACCGACGAAATATCTCGTAACACTGTTTTTACAACGCCACTGACGAGATGATATAATAATATATAGTGGAAGTTTTTTTTTCTTTTGCAATATAATTGCAATGTAATATTTTATTAAGAAACAAAACATTTCTACTCTCTACGTATATTATATTATATTATTATTATTATTATTATTATATACTGCAATGTAATATTTATAAGGAGAAAAATCTTCTTACAAATAGTATATTGCAATATAATATAATAATAAACGGTAAAAATATTTTTTCTTTTGCAATGTAATTGCAATGTAATGTTTAGTAAGAAAAAAACATTTCTACTATTTATTGTCACGTTATATTATATTGTTATTATTATTATGTTGCAAAGAACTTCTTATAAATATTATATATTGCAATATAACACGATACAATAATAAACAGTAAAGGTTTTTTTTCTTTTGCAATATAATATTTATAAGAAAAAAAAATTCTATCGTTCGTTCTCACATCTGAATTAACAAGATTTGACTATTAAATTTCATCGGCGAAACGACAGCATATCCCCAAAATTATAATATTCATTGTTTATCAAACTGAACAAAAGATATACATAATACGTTGCGTTACTTAATAATGTGTCCTCTTTTATTTCTCACTGCATCGATCATTTGTTCTAGCTGAAAGGATCCTATAGTTTAGAATATTATTATCACTCTTCTGTGAGACACTTTTCCGATTCAAATACTTTCTTCACAGACTGCAACCGGTAATTTAGCCCAACAGAGTAAATTTTCAATTGTGAATTTAAATCTTAGGGGAAGCAAGGTGATTCAAAACCGAGATATTTTTTGACGAAAAAGAAAAAACATTCTTTCGCGACTTTTTGGCAAAGATAAAATCAAAAAGTTTTCGGTAAAAATTTCACAAAATGATTTAACAATTTAAGAAATTCAAACGATCGATCGAGCAACTAACTCTTAGCAAAAGAGACAAAAATTTAGAAGTTTCAATTTCTAACGCAGTGATAAAATTCACTAACACGAAATAGCTGATTTTTTTCTTTCTTTTTAGGAAGAACATTTTCGAGGCATTTTCTCCTCCTGTGAGAAGTTTTTTTTCTTTAATTTCGTCGACTCCCGCTTGAAAAGAGACCCCTTTGACCGGGAATTCATTTTTCATGATCGAACGACGATGTACCTCAAAAAAAAAAGAAAAAAAAAGAAAGGAAAAAAACCTTTGAGAAGCAAATCCGATCCAGGAGTTGTTATTCGTAGTTGTTCATTCTAAATAAAAGTGTTTTATTTCGTGTATATAAAAACGGGAAAACTCGTGTGGGTCGATCGAGTGAGCGTCGATCGAAATAAACCGCGACCGATTTACAGGTCATTCTTTGCGTCAGCAGGCGTCGCCAAGTGGCTTTATTCGTGGTCACATCACGATTTCCCGTTGACTCTTCTCATTAACAACTTGGCCAATGTCGTCTGCCCAGATGATCCTAATCACAGTTTCACCATTATCGACCATTACGCGTCTCGCAGTCAAATCTTTAAAGTCAGCGCGCTTAAAATGAGAACTGGACATTGTTCGAATAAATGACTTGAACTAAATGTTTGTCTGATATAATTATTCGAATGCACAGTGGATGAAAAACTGCACATCGCTCAGTACCAGACAACGCCACGCCTACTCGAGGTCTATCCCACGCCCCCTCACGAATCACGTGATCCAAATCAACCAATCGCTAATTTTCGTTGCATTAGCGTTGCATCTGAGGAGGCCCAATTTTCTGGATTAGAGACCCTCGCTAAAATCACTTTCAGTGATAAAAAAAAAACTCAGTTTCCATGGTTTCGCGATATCTTCGTGAAAATACAGGGTGGCTCAAAAATCACTTCCTACTGTTTTTAAAATTTTTTTCTTCTCACAAATTCTTAAAACACAATGAAAGAGTCACGTTTGAACTTAAATTTAATTTGAAATTAATAAAATTAGTTTTTTCTTACATTTTGATGTTTTATTAAAAAAAAAAAAAAAAGAAACTTTTGGCCTTCTATCCTGTACACAATTTACAAAAATAACGTGTACCGTATCAATTTCCCATGATGAGTTGTACGATGATAGTACAAGAAATATAAAGACGAGGTTTTTCCCTTTTATTTTAATAAATAAATGGAAATGTACATACCATGTGCGCATTGATCATTTATGATTCGTTTCATTTGAAGAATAATTGTTTAAATAATAATCTTATATGATGTTGAATTTGAAATGACCTGACCAAGCAAATGATATTTCTCTAAATTACTTCATCGTTTGATTACTGGATAAAAACCTTTTATTCCATTTTGTATTTCGTACCTGTTTCTGCGAATAATTTTCAATTTTATTGTACAAACTACCTTCTACTTGGACTATTTTATTTGTTATTTTATTTTATTTCAACGAATTCGCTCAACGAAATAAAATAAAAGATTATTCGCAAGTAAAAAGATAAAATTATTTTTTTAATGAAATTCTTTCTTTCCGAATCATTTTTTTTTTCAAATTATTTTCCAAATGAAAATATCAACTGCAAATTGATTTTACTTTTTTCTTTATCCTCCTCGTTTCAAATAAAATATTTGCCCAATCCTCATCTGGCATAGTAAAATCAATATTGCGTAGAATTTACTTTTATTCGGATAAAAATTTAACACACGTTCGTATTTGTAATATTAAAGTTTTAGAATTTACACATTGGATAACATTTACATTTCTAAGATACAATCGAATTGCTCCATGAATCGTAATTGCAAGGTGATTTAGTTATTATGTGTTGTATTTGATTGCATATTGACAATTTGTCTCGATTAGATATCGCGATGTAATTCGCGATTTAGGTTCTCTTGTTCGGTCACACTCAAGTGCAATCGCGAAGTACGATGTAACTGGGTCGGAATTTCCAATTTGCGAGGCAATAAGATTACATTTGTAATTTGTAATTCAAATCTCGCGAGGTAACGACATTACGTTGTAATTTGTAATTCAAAATTTCTCGTTCAATCAAGTTTCACTAGAATGCCCGTTCAGTTAAGTTCAAGTGCAATTACAAAGTACCGATCTGAATGAGTTACAATTTCGAATTTAATTACGTTGTAATTCGTAATTCGAATCTCCCTCATTCGATTAAACTGCGATGCAATTCGTAATTCAGGTCCCTCCAATTGTATTAGAGAGTAATTTGTTGCTGCATCTGAGATACAGATGGAAAACATAATTCGTCTAGTAATACTTCCACATTTTTCTAGTATTTTTTCAATATTTTAATGTGTAACATTCTTAAAATTCACGGATAAATATGGACAGTTCAATTTTAGCAACAAGATTTTAGTTGATGTAATATTAATTAATGTAAGTTTTGGAAATCAACGCCTTGTAAATAATATGGAAAGCGCAATTCATTATGAAATCGCGAAGAAAAATCGGTACATCTGTTTTCTTCTTCACGAAATAGAAAATCTTTCAAAGTGTACCTTCGATTTCAAGGAAATTGTAATCAAACTCGATGTTACGATGAGAAATTGATAACAGAAATTGATTAAGATCGTCGATTTTTCAACGATTAATTTCCTTTAGTCGACGATCGACGACTAATGTCGTCCGTCGATAAAATCAATCGCCGATTTTTCGACGATTAACCTTCTTCGTCGATAAAATCAATCGCCAATTTTTCGACGACTAATTTCAATAATCAATTCTGTCAAGAAAACCTGAAAATCTGAATCGGATTAATTCGCATCGCGACGCGTATAATCCACGACGAAGCGCGCTGATTATCCCGCGTTAAGCTGGATGATGCGTTTGACGTTTTTGCGACGTTTCATCGGTGACCCCATATACGAGGCCTTAAGTGAGCAGAATTAAATTTCATTTAGCCACTTCACAATGGTCACTTTAATCCCGGGCACGGTGACGTCGTGAATCGGTGTCGTTCGCACCTGACCGCGATTCCTTTTTTTCTCTTTTTTCTTTCCCTCCTTTTTTTTTTCTCATACCAATTCCCCGCTCCATCGAGATTATCCCTCGTCTCGATATATTCCCGAATTTTAGAGTTTCATTTTAAAACCCACTGTGAATATCCGAGGCATTAATCTTTCCTCCTCTTAACGTCCGAGTCAACCGAGCCTAACGTTCGATCTTCGTGATCGACGAGATCTTTTCTTTCCCATTGTTGTTAGCTGTGTTAGGCCGCGCGGAGTACGTGCACATTTGAATTAAATTCAACTTCAGGTGAATTCAAATCGAAGCCAATTTTGGAAAAGTTAAAATTGAAATTAACATTATAAATTTGGTAATTTAAGTAAGATTGGAATTTAAGTAAAACAATAATTTTAGAAAAATTAAAGTTAATTTTTAAATTAGTAATTTAACAACATTAGAATTTATTGGGATTTCACTCAAAAGTTAATTTTAAATTGGAAATTTGAGTGACATTGGAATTTAACACTGATCTGAAATAATTCAGATGAAAGTGGAATTAACTTAAAGAAATTGGAATTAAAATGGAATTTACTTCAAATTAGTAACTCTGAACTGGAATTAATTTTGTAAATTGAGTTTTAAACTAGTAACCTAATCGAAGATTAAAACTAACTTTGTAAAATGAATTGAAATTGGAATTAAGGTTAATTTCAAATAAAAATAATATTCTGGTTCTTAAGCGAATAGTGAAAATAAAGAATTATACAAATTGATTAGATTCATATGCCACATATATAGATTAACTTATATTGACCATTTTTACCTTTACAATTTAATTCAGTTTAGTTTCACAATTTTTACTATTTCTCTAAATCTCGCGTAATTTGGAAATTATCCACATTTTGAAGCATTTTGAATTTACTTCAAATTTCGAAAAAAGAAGAAAAAACCAAATAAATTGTTACAACGAATTTCTAGACTCGGACTTGAAGTAAATAACTACTATAATTAATCAATAATCTCCCCCTCTTACGAAAGAAATTCTATTGATCGTACAACATTGAATATCTTACTTAATTAATTAACAACCCCCCTCTTTCCCCCTCCGCGAAAAGTAAAATAAATTCCAGTTTCATAAAGGAGATCTCAGACCGTCTTGCATCATAGGAAAACCCGATAAAACACGTTTCTCCAATTCTCGAACGTTTCATATCCGAAACTGATAAACCTCCTCCCGAGTTAATCGGTACGATTCATACGAGTCGAGGAAATATAAATCAACGTCGTTTCCTTCCTTTTCTGCCCGTTTCGCCGTTAGCGTGGAACGCGCACGATCGCGAGAGAATCGGGCAACGAAACTCGAAAAGAGGCGGGAGGAGGTGGAGGGAAACGCGGACAAAAAGCTAAATTCGAGTAAAAGACGCGGCATGAATTTGTCAGGGTAGGTTGGATTATCGATACGATCGCGGACTCGAGCCACGTTCGACCTAACAGCGGGATCGTTACCGGCTAACGTAACGTGTCCATCCACCAGTTACGCGACTACGTATGTACACGTGGAATATTAACGACTGGGCCAGTTGCCCAGCCTGCACGTGATTTTAATAACGACGACCAATCAGCTGAAATCGCGAAAAAAAAAACGACAAAATTTGCCGACAAAACGCACGCACGTTCGCGAAATTTCATTCAGATAGATTTCAATTATTCCGTTCCTCGGCTGTTTAATTACTGGAAATTTCGCGACGGGAATACCGGCCGAATATTCTGTCTGAATTTCTCATTTATCTTCTCTTGTTTGTTGCTGATCTTGTTGAGTATCGTTTATGCACAGTTCGTTATATGCGGTGAGTGTTGCTTTTAAAATCGTACAAACTGTAATTAAATGATACGTTTTTTGAATATTATTGCGCATACATGTAATAATATTGCGGATTTTTAGGCATTTGGAGTTGCAAAAGCGCGCACGATGCATACAACGAGCAAAGACGTGAGAGTACAAAAGAGTAAAATATTTATTACAACATATAACAAAACAAATTTCTATTTAGTCTACATTTCTCTAAATTGAAAAATTCGTGGAAACCCGACCAAATGTTGAAATTATCACAGACTGTGATAAAATTGAAACGTAAAACGAAGGCTTTAAGCTAGGAGGCCTCGAACGAGGGCGTCAAAGGATCGACCTGCGGACGAAACACGTCGAGCCGGTGCTCCACGATCTTCTTAACTACGCTCTCCTAATACATGATGCTTTTGAGAAGTTTGCTTTTTTTAGAAGAGCTTTTTTTAAGCGCGCACTTGACACCGTTACCTCTTATAAGCCTTTATCCAGTCTCTCGCTGTCTCTCGTCCGGTTTACGTCGCGGGTTGTCTCTTTCTCGCGCCTCCTCCAACCGAGCTCTGGCTCCTAACATCGCATTAAAGGAAGATATATCGTTGCCCCGCGTCAATCCCTCGCCGCCTGAATCCCCCTTTCGTTTTCCTCCATCTATATGTTTCACTTAACCTAACCCAACCTAACCCAACTTTCGAAAAACATCGACACGGTTTGTACACGGTTGATACACGTGGATGAGAAACGGAGGAAGAAAACGCGAATTAGGTTAGATATGTTAGTCACAGGTTTGTTAGATAACGCTCTAAAGTCTTAAAGAAAGTATTGCGCTTAAAATAACATTTTATGAAAACGAAGAATATGAGTTGATCTTCTGACTAATAACCTAACCTATACTTCCTAATCCTTGTTCCAAAATCTTGAAACGAGCAGTATATTAGTTTTGTAATATAAAGTTAAATTAAGTTAGATATGTTAGTCACGCGTCTGTTAGATAACGCTCAGAAGTCTTAAAGAAAGTATTGCGCTTAAAATAACATTTTATGAAACGAAGAATATGAGTTGATCTTCTGACTAATAACCTAACCTAATCCTTGTTCCAAAATCTTGGAACGAGCAGTATATTAGTTTTGTAATATAAAGTTAAATTAAGTTAGATATGTTAGTCACAGGTTTGTTAGATAGCGCTCTGAAGTCTTAAAGAAAGTACTGCGCTTAAAATAACATTTTATGAAACGAAAAATACGAGTTGATCTTCTGACTAATATGTAAACCTAACCTAAACCTAACCTATATTTCCTAATCCTTGTTCCAAAATCTCGGAACGAGCAGTATATTAGTTTTGTAATATATATTAAATGATATTTTATATAGAATAAAGAATACAAATTTCACTTCCTAATACGTTAATGTAACTTAACCTACATTCCCTAAAGTCACTTCTCTCTCGAAAGTCTTAAAATATATATATTGTACTTAACTACAAGTGCTATGCTATTATTTCAGAATAAACGCTAAATAACACTTTGTGCAAGAGAGAATCTCTAAAGCGTCAATATATTCGTCTAAGTAAATTAATCTAAATAAACCTAACCTAACTTCCCTAAATAAAGTCACTCTCCTTGCTCGAAACAGAAACAAATGTTGAATAACATTCTGTACAATCTGAAAAATAACACATAAACTCACGTTAATCTCCTCCTTGATACATTAACGTGATCTAACCTAATCTTCGTTCCCTAAAATACAGACTCATGTACAATCCCCAATGAGAAACCTTAAGAAAAGTACTATGTTTGTTCTAGAATAAATATTTTATACTATAAGAAATCTTCCTAACGTATTGATCTAATCTAACCTTTCATTTCCTAAAATCACGAAATTTTTGAAAAACATCGACACGTTGTGCAGTCGATAGATTTCAAGCTTATGTTGATATAATCTGTTTCTTTCCTTACAAATACAATTCTTTTCGACATTTCATTTTTCATACTCATTGGAACATACTCACCCCTTCAGTGATTCTCCTAACTTTTACGTATCTCATATAATAATTCTTACGTAAATATCTTTAATGATTCATCCAACTTCTCTACAGTTGTACTCGGTTCAGTTTACATAAAAAAAAACCAAGAGTAAAATTCTCGCGTTATATGTTATCCTCTTCTCTTGCTGCTGATAGCTAATCACGTAAGTCAAACCATGAACACAGCTGCATGTCCAAAACAGAATTAAATAAAAAGAAAAAAAGAAAGGGAAAAAAATCGGGGATTCAAAGGGATAAGAAAAAATTGTCCGATCGCAGGCGACCAGAATCTCGTTCTTAGAACGTAGGCGGTAACGCGCGTGCAATGCGTGCGTGCGCGCGCGGTTGATCGACGGGTCACGTTGGTCGCAATGATCGTGTACCAAGAGGATAACGATTGGTCGGTTCGGTCGGCTGGACAAACAAGTCACTTCCGCTGACAATTGCGTGACAGTCCATTTGTAAAGTAACTCCGATGATTACCAGCAGAAGCGGCCCGCATCTTGCTACAGGATGCAATTCACGCTCTCTCGTTCCCGATCGTCGTACATACATATACATATATATACATATGCTGTATTCAATATATATGTATCGTCATTACGGATCTATTTCACGGGAAACCTGTCTCACGTGGTGGTGCTGGTAGGTTCGACGGGAATTGAAGTTCAAGGACGAACGCCAGCCTCGGCCCCAGCCGCTATTCCCATGTCGATGTCGTTCCTGCTTGCTTGAGCCTGTCAACGGTGTAATTGAAACCAGCCATCATTCTAGCAAGCCGGTAGAAACATCCACTGATCCTCCTCATCTCAGGAAATCCTCCGGTGTCGATTCTCGCTCATATTGTCTGTCATGTAGAAAGATAGATATACTTTGGAGGATCTTTTCTTTTTTTTTTTTTTTTTTTTATTTCGTTTCTGCGGAGAATTCAAAGAATGACGGTTTCACCGAGGATCTGTCGGTTTTAATAATCCCTTCGTTACTTCAATCTTGCAGAATGTTGTTTGTTTTTCAGGGATGGCTACAATGAGCAGACTGCGGATTTTTTTGCAACTTCATATTTTTAAGAGTGCAATAGAAAAGGGAGTTTCTCTAGACAAAGAATTGATTTTTCTAATAATTTTTATATAAAATGCTGCATTTTGGTGACTCATGTATTTTATCACTGAAAGTGATTTTAGCGCGGGTAACCCAGAAAATCAGGGCTCTTCAGGTGCAACGCTAATGCAACGAAAATTAGCGATTGGTTGGTTTGGGTCACGTGATTCGTGAGGGGGCGTGGGGTAGACCTCGAATAGGAGTGGCGTTGTCTGGTACTGAGCGATCGCGCCTGTAATTTGTTTTGTATCGATTCAAATGTTTGCATATCAATGAAATTTTATGGCAAAAAAGTCGTCTTCATTTCCTAGTCAGAACAGTTGCTTCTGGGCTTTTCAGTGAGACGAATCGTACTAGGGGTACAAGTCGTGCAGTTTTTTTTTATATTATATATCCTGTGCACTTTTGCATCTTTAAAATTTCGTAAATTCGCATAAAAATTCGCTTTAATAAGTTTAATAATTCGATTCCACTGAATATTAAGTGCTGTTGATGTAATGATTCATGGCTGTTTAAATAGCTTTATGATATCTACGAAATATATGTATACCTACTCGTATATTATTGTACTATAACTAATATTAATACTAAATATTTTGTAATTTCTACTATATACTTCTACGAAATATTTTGTAACTTCTGCTATACGTATTTTAAATTTGTCTCAAACTTAGCCCAATCTAATAATCACGTATCGTCTACGATATTCATGAAAAGTTCCTCAAAGTGTTCGAATACTTTCGCGAGCAACTTTGAAACTTCATTAACACAGTAACGAGACCCGTTATTGTTGTCAGTATGTATCATGGTTACGGTGATAAAGTTTGAAACGAATTTTGAAAATGCGTGCAGAAACTACAAGATATTTACTGAGAACGTACGTTTCGTAGAAATTACAAAGGAAGATTGAAACAGTCGAATATTCATGTATTTCTAAACAAGAGAAACGTGATCTTACTACGATCTTTCTTTTCGAATATCTTGCGATTCTTATGCGATACAATTTCAGCTTACTTTCAAAATTGATCGTTTAATACAATCACGATAGCATTAATAAAACTTCAAAAATTATTTTATATATCGTACAATGTATTGTTAATAATTATATTAATGGTATTTTATATACATATCCGACTGTCTACAATTAATTATATCAATTGTATCTAATATATTATTAGATGATCTATTATATTTCATATAATTGTTTAAAATTTATTCTACCAATCAATGTATTTGTATTTTACTTTTTTCATTTATTTGTTTTATATTTATTTGTATTTTGCATATTTGAAGAATTAATCGCGTTGCTTGCATTCACTTATTTTATTCACGTATTTTGTGTGATTGTTTGTAACCAATCGTATTTAAAATATTTATCATATAATTGTTTATATATATTCGCGACAAGTGTTGGAATACTTTCGTCAGCGACAGTGTTAAAGAAAACGCTGAGCAAACGAGCGGCTCCTTGGAGTGATAGCACTCTATTCTGTGATCTGGCTGGCCAGGACTAATTTTCCATTTCTTGAACGTTCTCTCTCTCTCTTTCTCTCTCTCTCTTTCTCTTTATGCTCTCTCATCTATTTACTCTGTCCTAGTTTCCACCGCGGACTGCGTAGGCTCGCGATCCTAATTGCACCGTGACGACCAGAGCTTCTCTCTCTCGCGACGGTGCTCGCGTATTAACGCGTGTTAACGACGTCACGACGATGCATTCGCGGTCTCGGAAATTCCCAACCGTTTAACGAGAAATTTCGCCACGCCCAGCGAAATCTCTCGTTTCCACGCTGAAAAAGGACAAGTCCCCACTATTATACATTCGTTTCCAAATCGGGAAATTTCTAAAGTTGAATGATACTTTGTACAACAAAGCTGTATTTGGGGGGTAGTAATCTTCATCATTTAAGATGACATGATCGTTCTCCTTTTCTATTTTCTACTAAAAAAAAATTACTTTTGTATTACTGTATCATTTTTGTACGTATATATAATATTATATTAGTATATTTGTATGTTATATAATAATATATACCATATACATATTATATAATACATAATAATAACAATATTATATTATATTAATATCATCATTATTGTTACTATTGTAAGATTGTGATAAATAATTACACAATGTTTCTATTATCCTATTGTTGCTTTTTTTTTGTTAGATCTTCCATCTCCCACCAACTTCCTTCGTCTTGTCCCGTATTAAGTCCCGAACGATTTTCTAAACGAACCAGACAACTCGCTAATTCTTTACGAAAACAAAAATCGCTAAACTTGCCCACCAAACATCTAATTCACGAAATTCGTGCGCTAAGAAGCTAAAATCGATTGATCGAATCAATTCCGCGTACCTGTGCAATAATTAATTTCTCGTCGCTCCCCTCTGTCTCGCTCACTCGCGGATTTAAAATCCTCGCGGGAGAGTCTTTCGATTTATTTCCGGAAGAGCATCCGGCTTTGTAATCTCGAGAGCCTCCGCGTTCAATCTTCCGACGCGCCGCATCGGCACGCCGCTCGTGCCTTACCGCGTTTTATTACTTTTACGCCCGCGTATTGTTTACAGTGCCAAGGATCGAAGTCTCGCAGGTCGGCCAGGATAATGCCATTTTTATGGCCCGCGGAATTTATGCCCCGCCGTGGGCCAATCTCCTCTCTCACCTGTCTTCTCCTTCTCTCTTTTCATTCGGCTGGACACGACGCGAAACTTTCGTGCCACCCTCTTTCCTCTGTGTTTAATTAAAAAGCCTGTCTTTCTGCGAATTTTCAATCTTCGTCCTTTATTGTGGTGAAAATTGTTTCCCTTTTTGAAAAAAATTAATCCGTATGCTCTTCTTGTTTGTAACGAATATTTTTAACGGTAGAATTTTCATTTATTTGTCGGTAATGACTCGTTTTAAAAGTGACTTGCTTTGTAACATGTTGGATTCGCTAATTATTTCAATTGCACACATTTTCAAGTATACGTTTCGAATATATACTTTGAATCGTGCTTGATACGTTTATTTACCCGAAATTTCTTTTTATAACATTTGTAATAAATTTATATGTATTTATCTGTTAAATATTATATTATATGTATTTAATCTAATAATTATATATTATATATAATATTATAATCTATAATTATATATACATTATATATTAATTTAATATTATATGTATTTAATCTAATCTTGATCAAAATCTTTACATTTATATTTGTTTATCCTAATTTAACTAAAGTCTCTGCTATTTTTACATTTATTCAACTTAACCCCATCAAAATCTATCTTTCTTATACTTATTACATTAAATTTAACCTAACCTGACTAAAAACTCTGTTACATTTCTGTTTATCTAACTAGAACCTATATTTTTCTTACGTTTATTTAACCAAATCTAACCTCTATCTTTAAATAAAAAAGTTCGTTCTTTACATTTCACTCGGCAAACCCTCTTTTCGAAAGTAGAAAAGCGTACGCGTTCACTTTGGAGTTAAGATCCCCAGTTACCCAAGATTCGACCATAAATTATAAATTACAAACTTTTAGTATTAATTACTGAAACAACGCCATTGACTGCGAGAAATTCATTTTATAACCAAAAGAGAATAACTCTACCGTCGTCAAAAATCTCTTGCGAACGAAGATCCATCCTCGCGCCCAAGTGAAATCCCGAAGAAACGCAAAACCCAGGAGCAGGAGACGTAACGCCAGTCCAATGACTGCGAGAACCCAAGAAACAGAGAGTTTCGCTTCGTGATTAGTTTTCAAGTCGGTGCACGAAGTTTCATTCGCACAAAGATGAAGATCTTCTTCGTTCGGGCGGCGACTGGCTGGTGGCGAGGTTGAGATCACGGATCAGAGGGAAGAGGAGCCAGGGGTAGGGTATCCAGCCAGGGGTGGTAGGAAATTAACATCGGTGGAAAGGGGTTGGCGGGGGAGAGGAGCTCGCATCGAGAGAAATCCCGGCTAATAAATGCCAGGCGCCGCCGGGCTCCACGGCCAAGTCGCGTTATCAGCGTCCTCCAATTATTGGAATTGACGTGGCCTCAGATAACAAGCCCGCGAGAGAGCTGTGCCCCGCGAAAGAATGGCTGACGTCGAACGCCGCAGACCGAACACCGTGCATATCCGGCTATCGACGTGGTTCAATTTGAAGCTGTGCTGATGACGAGGAGCAGGGGGAGGGTAGAGGGGATACACACGTCCTGGATCCTGCGATCGACGACCTTGAACAATCTGGAACGCTCGACGCGTCCCGAAGTGAACGAGTTTTCGGACTTCTGTTTGCTCGTCGCAACTGAACCGCATATCTACGTTTTCACGCACTTTTAAATCTTGAAATGAAATTTTGAGTAGAAAAATTGCTTCTCCCAAGTATTATTGCAATTATTACTCTGTGACAATAATTGTAATAATTATTCTATCATTATTCTGTAATAATTACAATAAATGTCTAAATTTTTGACGCACTTTTAAATCTTCACGAACGTCATTAAAGAAACGAAATTTCGAGTACAAAATTGCTTCTCCCACGTATTATTGTAATTATTACTCCATGATAATTGTGATTAATATTCTGTAATTATTCTATAATAATTACAATAAATGTCTAAATTTTTGACGCATTTTTAAATCTTCACGAACGTCATTAAAAAAATGAAATTTTGAGTAGAAAAATTGTTTCTCCCAAGTATTATTGCAATTATTACTCTGTGACAATAATTGTAATTATTATTCTATAATTATTTTATAATAATTACAATGAATATTTAAATTTTTGATGCACTTTTAAATCTTCACGAACGTCATTAAAGAAACGAAATTTGAATAGGAAATTGCTTCTTCTACGTGCTATTGTAATTATTACTCTATAATATAGTAATGATATTTTGAGTATTTTGTACATTTCTGCACATCGCATATGTATTTTCCATAAATGATTTTATTATATTGTGTGAATTTTCCCTCCATAATTCTCCATAAATGATTATTAATACCATTTGCTATTAATAATCTTACGGACGTAGCTAGCCACCTACGCCATTTTGCCTGTATGTACGGATAATTAACTAGTGAATATCTTACATCTACGTAACAAAACGTTAAATCACTGAAAATATCAGCAGCAACAACCAACCACGATTTGCAATCTTGTAACGACTATCGTTGTTGTTGAAACTCGTTACTATCGATTTTCGTTTCTTAATCAAGCAAATTTCTGATATTCTCCCCCTTGCTCTTGCTCTTCAATTATTCTTACTGCTGTTATCGAGACAAAATTGGAATAAAAATTGGGGAGGTAAGAAATAATCGAGGGTGCTTCTATAACTAACGAGGTAGAAGTATACAGCACACTCTTGCGTCGAGATGTTTAAGGGGGGATGGAACGAACATGTCGAGGTTAATAAAACGGAAATGTCGAGTGCGCTCTTACGTAGAAGTGTAGAGAAACCCAGGACAAACAGGTCGAACTATTATTTGGAACATTAAAAATTTGTCGACTCGTGAAAAATCTCACGAATTATACTTGACGGATAAACTTTCGTGCACTTGATGTCGTATTAAAAATGTAAAATCGTCAATTAGGCAGATGAAGTATTATACAAAAGTACACTTTTGTGCGTTTAGAGAGAATAGCAGGATAAATCTGTCGAATCATCAGGAAATGATAAATCTCATCGTTCAACCGCAGGAAGCCTCGCATGATCTGACGTCGTAATAAAAATTTCATCAATTACATTAGGCGGACAAAGCACAGAGCAGTGTAAAATTTTGTGTGTTTAAGTATGAACGTGTTTGAAGAACAACATTAAATGATTAATCTCATTTGGAAGATTCAACTGCGTAGGAATCGTACGTCGTAATAAAAATCTCATCAATTATGTTAGACAGATAAACTGAATGCATATGAAAAGAATACACTTTTGTATATTTTTAGAGGATAATGGGACAAATCTGTCGAATCATCGGGAAATGATTGATCTCGTCTGAAAGAGAATCAACTGCAGAGAATCTCCTACATTTGAAAATCTCATCAATGTAGAAATTAACTCGATATCCAATGAAAATATCATTAAATGTTAATTGCTAATATTGTTCAGTTTAGAAATTTATGCAATGTGCTTCAAATACTAAGCTTTCGAATCCATCTGCTTTTATAGGACAAATTTGCTATAGAAATTAAATGAAAATTTTAAAAGTGTTATAATAATAAATAAAGAACATTGAATTTTACCGTTTTACACTGATTTACCTGATTTGACTCAAAATAAATACAAGTGGACGTGCCACCACATTGAAAACAAAGTGTTCAAAGGGTTAAGATTGGAACTGCCAAACTGCAAAATGACATGAAAGTAACTATTTTAGCACAGTTTGTACTTGCAATTATTTTAGTAATTAATTATTTCCTTCGACCGGAAGTTCAATTTTCCACAAAGAGAATCAAACTAATATTCCCCAGATTGTGATTCGTTCATAATCATGGAGAGTTCTGTTGGAAAAAAAAAAAGATAATTTATTTTCCATCGAAAAGGGGTGTGTGATGTTATACCAGAGATTTAACAGTAGAACTATCAAAGCGGTCAAAATGACCGATTTATAATTTTTCTTGGCAATTTCATAGACGAAAAACGGTGTATTTTTAAAGATTTCAATGGTTTCCCGCGAAATAATATATAAATTGGAGCTCGTGTATTCTATTGTGTCATAATGGTTCTCTTTCTTTTTGTTTTAATCGCAAATTGAGTAGGATATGCCCCCCTTCCGTTTTTAGATTTTTGTTTTTTATTTGTTAAAGTTTATGACATGGACGTGGTGCTTTCATCAAATTACAAGTTTCTACGCACTTTTTGCAACCCTCGAGTACAGACTAAAAATCCCACGTATTTAACGAAATTTTGTTTGATTACATCTTTCCAACATGTGATCGTCGTTTAAATTTAAAGCAATCATCAACGCGCATCGCAGGTTTGCTAGAACAAGTATAATATATACAAGATATATTATATACAATTATATATAATTATTAGTAACTATTATTATTAATATATTATATAATTATTAGTAATTATTATTAATATAATTATATAATATATTTTACAATAATATACAAGATATATTATATGCAATTGTATATAATATATACAAGAGTTTTAATCACTGGAAAAGTAATATTCTCCGCTATTTTTTAAACTTTCGTTTAGAAGAAGCAATGAGAAGTTTCTAGTTTATGTGAATTATTCCATGAGTGTCAATTGATTCAAGACTTTTACTCTAGAGGTTCAGATTTTGTACCGTAATACATCGCACGACACAACACCAAACGTGTACGTTTGTTACGATTATCAGCAAATTATGAAAAGAGGAAGTCCGAGCCATTTACCTAGATTTAGGTGTCCCCTAAGGGAAGAAGACAGTCGAGTGCAAAGAGTTAAACACGCCGATATATATATATATATACATGAGCAAGAGATTCGTGGACGAGCGTCTTTCGCGTAATTCCAGAGCGTCTGGAAAATTCGAACGACTCGAGCAAAGCAGGTCGACGTCGTTAGCGCGTTGCGCGGCGATGTCGAGGCACACGCGATGGAGAAGTGGCGCAAAAATGGAAGCTCAGGGAGCGGCGGCGTCCAATCGATTCCAGGGGAAGGAAACACGTGAGCCCATCCTGGAGGAAACGGTTCGCCGGAGTAGAACCACCCCGTGAATACTAACGCGATCCATTCGTCGGCCTTTCGATCGTTTTTAGTTCGTTAAAATACTACTCGGGGCTTGGAACAACCCGAACCACAGAATATTCTACAATTGCGGTGGATGAGAATTATTAAGGAGATCAAAAAACGTGGAAGCATTTCGATTAATATCTGGAGGTATACGTGAACGTAGTTTCGAACTGTTGAGATCGTTCTGTTTGATTGAACTGAAATAAAACCTGGCAAAAAATGTCAAACCCCTAGAGAAATTGACGTTCGAATGAAATTTTTTCAGATTTATTAAGACTCTGAATTATTAAATTCTAGTTGTCAGATTTGACAAATTGCGAATTATTGAAGATTCGGATCATTGAACTAAATTTCTAAACGTTCGCTAAATTCTGATTTATTGAAAATTCTAATGTTAAAATGTTTAAAAATTGAACGTTGCAAAATTGTGAAATTCTAAATTGTTAAAAATTTATTTTATTGTTGTTAGACTCTAAACTATTTATTGGTTATTAAATTCTGAATCGTTAAATCTTAAACAATTATTAAATTCTAAATGATCGGAAATTCGGATTATTAATAATTATTAATAATTAATGATAATTCTATTTTAGTATTTAATTAGTCAAATTATAAAAATTATTAAAAAATTTGATATTATCTGGTATATTCAGTGAAAATTCCTAATTCAATGAAGCATCAGTTACCTCGATCTAATCGAAATTACCTAGTTCATCCATTAATTAAAACTGGCAACTGAAACACTTTGTGGTCGATTTAAAAATGGAAATTATCGAATAAATAACTGGAACTGGAATATTATTAAATAATTTACGTTCGAATTAACTTGGATTATTTCGACGATTTTCACAGAAGAATTTTCACAGAAATTGAAAGACTGAAATATCACTAAAGAGCTAAGGTTTGTTCTTTGATTCACTAAAACTTGAATCAGTTTGCTGGTCATAGTAAAAATAAATAATAAATTCAGATATCGCTGAACAATTAACGCGAACGATCGGAAATATTGAGAAATTTGTTGCAATTCGATGAAATTGCGAGAGAAAGAATCATCGAAGAACGAGAATTTACTGCGAACGCGAGATTCCACTTCGATTTACTCGAAACTTCTTCGATTTATTGAAAAACAGCTAAATAAACGCTCTGACGGGGCCGATTGAAAAATAAAAATTGTCGCAGAAGCAAGTAATTGAAATATTATTAAACGATGAAATATTCAACTCGACGCGAACTCGTTTAATTTATTAAAAGGACGTTCGACGAAAATAAAATCAAGAGTTCGTTTCAGAATGAAAACCGTCGCTGAAATAAGAGACTGAAATGCTAAAATTTATCGCGAACGGAATGTCCCACTCTCGATTTACTCGAGATAGTGATTTATTGAAACACTCTCGCCGCCCGTTTAGGATGAAAATGATCACAGAAATAAGCTCGAACCGATGCGGACAGTATTTCATTTATTCAGAAACACGACGTAGCCAGACATTTTGACAAAAATATCTAAAAGTCCATTTCGGTAAAGGGGATTGTCGCGGAAATAAGAGACTGAGATTTTACTTCAAATACGTTGTTCAAGAAATAAAGTTTACCGCGAGAGGTGAAATTTAATAAAAATATTGTTCGATTTAATGAAGAATAATTGAAACACTCTGCAGTTCATTTTCACGGAGGGACAAGTTCTCACTTGTTAAATAATTGACGTTCAAATCAATGTAGATGAAAAGTAACTCGATTAAATATGAAAAATTCTGAATCACTGAGAATTCCAATCGAATTGAATTTTGAATTATTAAGAATTCTAATTATTACACTCTTACTGATTCGTTGAAAAATTTTTGACTGTTCTAAATTAAACTAAATTCTAAATTAAAAACATTCCTAATCTACTCGATTCTAAATTAGTAAAATTACAAATTATTAAAAATTCCAACTACCAAGTTCTAACTCCTAAGTCCTGCATTTAAAAAAAAGACCCTGATAGAGCAGAACTTTATTTGAACCCAAAACGTAAAATATGTGTACATGAAATCGTAACTGATCAACTTTTCTTACCCTTATCTACTATCTCTTATTACCCAAACAAGTAAGACTCGAAGAAAACCAATGAGCCTCCATTGTCCGATCTTCACACGCCCCGACGTGTCAAGTACAACGATTAAATTTTAAATCTTTCAAAAAAAAATTCAACAGGACCAAACACCCACAAATATCAAAAAATACAATCGAAGAATCAACCATTTATCGACCTCTGTCGATAATAACCCAGACCCTCGATTTATCGAAGATTGTTCAACTTCTATGGGGGAGAGGAGAAGGGGAAAAGAAGAGAAACGCGGGAATATTGTCCATGGGAACTCGATGGTAAATCGTTCAATTAAGATAATTGGTTTCGGCGTTGAATAAACGTGGCCGGGCGAGAGTATCGGGTCCCGGGCTTTCATCTCAACAAGTAGCTAGTTAAATTCGACGCGGAAGCCCCGAGACGCTGGAAAGCCCGAGGTTCACGTTTAAGTTGGCAGCATTTTCGTGGGTCGGGGTTGCGTCTTGGTGAGAGCAACCCTCTCGCTGCCTCGGTAAACGAGACGCCTTCCTGGCGCCAACGGCGTTCCCTTTTCCACCCTCTCGCCACTCCTCTCTCGTTCCGACCCTCGTTCGCCCCTTCGGCGAGCATCGAGAACCGTGTACGCCAACAGTCGACGCGATAACAATGCGATCATGTGATCAAAATAACGGCGCGCCGGCGAACGGAGGATCCTAACCTTCGGTCTAACCTAAATCTAATTCGTACCTGGTCTAGGGGGAAACTTGAAAAATTGACCGATTAAAGAGGGCACCGTCATTTGTTTAAATGTAGATCTATACAGTTTTGTAAATGTAAAGTTTTTTTTTTTGTAAAAATTTTTTTCACTTGAGTTTCGTAGTATACAATGTGATAATTTAATTTAATGAAAATTATTACTATACTATACTATTACTATTACATAGTATGATATAACAATACATGATATTACTGTGCTGCAATAATATTATAAATATCTGTAATACAATGGAATAGATGTAATTCGATATGATACAATTGCAATTGTAATATAATTATATTGTTACAAAATCACAATTGCATTGTATCCACAAAATATTCTATAAGATATTTTTCACGCATAATATATTCCCGATTGTTACACATATTTGTTGGATTTTTTATCATCATGCAATTAAATAATTACGTTGAATCGTTACATTAATAAAGAAAATTACGATTCTAAATATATTATAAAAACTGAATACATGTATGTACCGTGATTACAATTTCATTGTCATTAATACAATTGTAATCTCGTAAAATTCTCGTACAAGATACAAAAATGCGTCAACGTCCTCGCAGATTTCCTTAATATTCTCAACAATCTCCGTTTCTTAATCAGACTTAATTTAAATTTGATTTTTACACCCGAGCATCTTCTTCCAATTTTCTTTCTCTTTCTTCTTTTTCTCCCTACCCCACCAGAGTTCAAAGAAGTTTCCGGAAAGGGAAGAGCCGAACGAGAAACTGTAATGTTTTTGTAGAAACGAATGGAAATTCCCGGCGGCCGGCGACTTGTGCACGAGTTTTGACGTCAACGTGGAAAAAGCGGGTCAAGCTCTTTAGCCACGTAATTATTCCCCCCCCCCCCTTGCCTTGGGAAACAGGGAGCACCGAATCGTTCTGTATAATAAACAATTTTCCAAGCAATGAGAACAACCCCCCCCACCCCCACCCCATTACATAACATTTCAATCTCTCAAAGACGCGTATACATACGTATACGCAGCGTCTGAAACGAGAGAACAAGCTCAAGTGCTCGAACACGCTTTTGATAATAATCTGCGCGCTGCGAGTGTGTCAGGCCACGCGTTGGAAATAACGCGCGATTAATGTGGATAATTGAAACGTCGCTCTATCCATCGCGTTAATCGATCGATTAATTTCCAGGCAACGATCAGTCAGCTTGTGTACTAGGTTGGAAAGAGAAGCTTGTCCGTGGCTGTCATACATGAATTCTACCTCCGATTTGACGAAAATACATGTAAAGAAATCATTTTCTTTTATTTTTAATCACTGAAAGTGATTTTAGCGGGTAACCCAGAAAATCGGACCTCTTCAGGTGCAACGCTAATGCAACGAAAATTAGCGACTGGTTGATTTGGGTCACGTGATTCGTGAGGGGGCGTGGGGTAGACCTCGAATAGGAGTGGCGTTGTCTGGTACTGAGCGATCGCGCCTGTAATTTGTTTTGTATCGATTCAAATGTTTGCATATCAATGAAATTTTATGGCAAAAAAGTCGTCTTCATTTCCTAGTCAGAACAGTTGCTTCTGGGCTTTTCAGTGAGACGAATCGTACTAGGGGTAAAATCGTGCAGTTTTTTCTTTGCATTGTATTCTACTTATCACGAAGGTAAAACTTTACCAAGAAAGGTCGCAACCCGATACTTCTCTTGAAAAGTGGCAAAACAGTTTCTTAATAATTAACACTGCGGACGCGTAGATATCCGTTTTACGTGATTTTCGTATTAGGTTTCACTAACATTTGATTTGTCACAGTTGTTTGATTGTCATCAGAGTGACTGTAAATAATCAAATGATAAGACTAACGTTATTCGAAACACAAACATGACGTAATATAAAGCGGAATGTTGTCAAACTGTCGCACGAACGAAGCCGAAACACGGAGATCCATCGAAATTCTCAGGCAAGATCCTAAAACCACCCTTGCTGCTCGAGCAGCAAGAGTAACTCGATCAACCATTCGTTCCTCCCCTCCCCTCTCCTCTCTTTGTTCATCCATTTGGAGGAGAGACAGAGAGAGAGAGAGAGAGAGAGAGAGAGAGAGAGAGGGAGAATTCCAAGCTTTCTCAAAGGGCTCGGGCCCAATATTGTCGACAGAGTCGCAGCGATTCTCCGAATGGCAGAAAGGCCTCCTGCCTCTCTTCCTCGCCAGAGAGAGCGAATTACACGTCAAACCGTGCACGCGTGCATGCGCTCGTGCATCTACGTTAGACAGAGAATTATTAAACACGACGAGCTCGTGGACAGGGAGATGAGGGGGGGAGTTGTGAAACGCAGCGTGCCCGTATCCCCGGGGCCGGTGAGTTATTGTCGGGGAATCCTTCGGCGAGTTTCCTAGCTCGGGGAGAAACCTGACGAGTATCCTGACAAGCAGCCTGTTGCGTGACCTGGCCGATCAATATCTGTACAGGCGCAACACCCGCAACCGCGCGCTCTTCCTACTCCCCCCTCCCCCATCCATCCGACCACGAAACGCGTCCCGTTTCATCCCTCAGAGCAACACGCCTCTTCCTTTTTTTTTTCCTTTTTTTTTCTTTTTTTGTTTTCTTTCGTTCGTTCGTTTTGTCGTCGGTTCACTTTGTCGAATGAGTGGAGCCAGGCTCTTTGAGGAATTTTTTTTTCCTTTTTGCGAATAACTATCGCGCAGCAGTCTGATCGTTCAATAATTAATTTTCAATAGCAACATGTTTTCGTTCATTTTGCAATAATGTTTTTAGTTCAGACACGTGCTGAAGGAATTTCGTTCGCTACCATGTTTGGTTAATTTTGACGCGTTTTGTCGCGTTACAAGAGCGTTTATAACGTATGTATAATGTATTGTATACGGGGTGATATTCCCGCGATTGTGACGGGTTACATCTCAAGAGTTACGAAGAAGTTGCAGTGAAGAAAATTGATCGGTACAAGAGGATCTATTTTCCCCTGCAGACTTGCTTTCTTTCTGCAAATGCAACGATGCACCTGGATGACGCAGGTGCAACTTTCCTTTCGAATTGAATGGTGTTTCGCGCGTTAGCCGAGCTAACTCGATACTTTTTGTTTAAAAAAGAATATATTAACCTGCGTATGTATATATGTATGTACGTATGTCGAAAAATTTGATCAGAATTAAATTATTAATTTAAAAGATATTTTATCCTTGGCTCTTTGTAAAATCCGTCGTATGAAAGCTATTTTTGTCCTTCGTCATCTTTCGCACAATTGCATAGTATAGAATTAGTAGAGTATTAGTATAGTATTTTATCATTTTCTTCTTTTTCCTTTTTCTTAAAAAAGTTCCTTTTTACCTTTTCCAAATATTACACCAATATGTATAATAATTTTTAATTATGAGAAATTTTAATTATCAAATTATCAAACTGAATTACCGAAAATTCAAATCCTAGATTGCTAACATTCCCAACTGTCAAATTCCAAATAATAGAAATTTTCAATTCTTAAATTCTGAATTATTCGAAATTCCAAATAATATAAATTTCCAATTGTTAAGTACCGGATTATTCAAAATCCTGATTATAAATTATAAAATTTTAAATGATAAAAATTCCCAATTATTAAATCCCAAATAATATAAATTTTCAATTATTAAATTTCGGATTATTCAAAATTCTCAATTATTGGATTCCAAACAGCAGAAACTTGCAATTATCAAATTTCGGATTATTCGAAATTCTAATTATTAAATTCCAAGCTATTAAAATTCCCAATTGTTAAAGATTGTAAACATAATAAGAATTTCCAATTATTAGCATTCTACGTTACGAAAATATTCAGCATCTGAAAATTCCAAATTATTGAAATTCAATACGACCAAACTCACCCAACGGTTTAATGTTTAATTTTTCTTCTCCGAGAGATCTCAGAGTGAAAATTAATATTTTCTCCCAGTATTACAGGAAAACTGCGAGTTTCTGGGGCTTAATAAATTAATCCTTCGAAAGCTGCTACTATCGCGATGCTTTCATCTCGAGGCAATCAGTTTTACAGCAGCGTTGAAAAATTGTCCAGGCACTTGGAAAAATGATTACGCGTAAATGCAAGATGCCGGCTATCTCCATACGTCTTAGCCTCCACCCGTCACTTAACTCGCTCGGAATCATTTTTCTGTTTCCTTCATTCCCGCCATTTGCGTCGGGCGACGAATAATCGACGAATATTTCGCTCCAGTCTTGTAATATTTTCAATGTCTCTCAACTCACTTCTCTATGCAAAATTAATCCTCGAATAGAGTCGTTACATCGTAAATAATTAGATGGAATCTGTCATTGCACTACAGTAATTATAGAATCAAATTATTCCTGATTAAATAAACCGTAATTCTTGATTAAATTTATTCAATTTTCTTATCAATCTTTAATAAATTTGATTTAACTTTGTTATTAATTTCTATTACGGGGACTTTGGGATTTTTAATTTGATTCTGAATTATTAATAAATATTAAGTAAATAGTAAAATTGAATTTAAACTTTAAGTTTTAAAGAATTGTGTAGTTTAACCCTCGTCTCAATTTTCTGCTTAAAAATTAGCATCAGGTTACAGATGACTGTAAAATTTGTGTCAAACTATTAAAATTTAGAATATTTTCTTTTTTTTCTTTTTTTGGTATTTCAAAGTTTCCATGAAGGAAACTGGTAATAAAATTGAATTAAATTGAAAATGAGCTTCTCTGTTTAAAAATTAACCCTCAAATACTATCATCGGATTATACGTAACTATGAAATTCAAATTTGCATTTTATTCAATTTTACTTTGAATTTTAGATTTTCTCCATTATAAACGGAGATAATATCACATTAACAATTAATTATTATTGTGTATTATAATTTATAATTATAATTTATAATTGTATTTATAATTTGTGTCATCTCTGTATCGTAAAATTATAAAACTTAAAAATCCTCGCAGAAATGAAAACAAGCTTCATTATTACTTTATTATTATCCCAACTGAATTTCATTATTGCAATAACATCCGAAACGCTGTAATTTAATTCAAAATTATTTCTCCGTTCCACGATTTACGAATCGAACGTTCTCCAAATATCATACTGAGATTCGTATCCTCACTTTCAGTCTCTAAGTTAAAACTCGCGGCGTTCGAAAAGTTCGTGAAAAAGTTCCACGAATACCTCGATAATTCACCAAGTCAGGTCAAACAGCCAAGTTCCAACAATTTCATTAAAAAATTTCATCGTCTTCACGGCAGTTCGCCGAAGATTGAATATCGAAAAGAATTCCAGAGCGTTAACTTTGAACTTTCGCTGACGATTCCTCTATTTATTCGCTGCGTAACAGTGAAAAGAGTGTTCGAGAAAAACGACAAACACTTGCAGCGACTCCAGCATAGCTCCAGCGACGACGACGAAAAATCGTCGATTGTTCAAATTGCCATAACTTCGCGAAAAAAAATTGTACAACCAAATTTCTCCTTTTGACAGTCACCAGATGATTTTTACATCGTGCAAAGCAGAACCTAACAGAGGTTAACTGGCGGCCCCAGTGAGTCTGTGCCCCCTCCTACTTTCCTGATCGCTACCCCCTCCACTGCATCGATCTCCCCACTACATTGAAATGAGAAGAGTGAAGCGAGGATGTTTCAAACACGACATTTGATGTTTGATGTATAGAACAATTTTCCACCAATTTTCTCACGCATTTTTAACTAAATTCGCAAAAATGCAAACTCGAATGGGAAAGCTTATGTTAATGTTTTGTATACAGGGTGTCCCGAAGTTTAACGTTCAAACTTTTCCACTGTGATCCACAGTGGAATAAAAACAAGACTGAAATTTCGCGAGTTTTCAGCGAAAAACCCATAAATGCACATAAAGTGAATCTATACGTACTTGCGCGTGTCACTTTATCGATATTCAAGTGCCGTTGAATTTACCGTGGACCGAATTTTATGATTTTCACGAACTTCTTGTCGCGAATTTCGATTCTCTGTGATCGAACGATCCAAATCATTGTAATCAGTGCAAATGATAATAGTAAACCTTCGTTCACTGAGCATAGTGGATTCCATAAAAAATTTGAAGATGAAAGGTCAGGAGACACCAGAAGATTTTTTGTTGAAAAATAATACAGGACTCAGTCAAAAGTTTCTTCCCACCTACTTTTTTTTTTCTTCCTTTTTCAATAAAACATCAAAATAGAAGAAAACCTTAATTGTACTGAACGAAACCTCCGCGATGAAAGATTTGGCTCGACAAATGACATGAGAATGCATCTCGGACGATATTTCACTGACAATCCCCACAAAGATTTTGAAACGACGACACTGCGAAGCTTCCGGAGTGACGGACGAAGATAATAAGTCCGAATGAATCGTATATAATTCAACGACACGATATGCAAGACGAGATGAAGTTATTTGCGAACGAAACGAGAGCAACGTTGTCGAGACGACGTTTCACGATTTTCGACGATCGTAGGCAAAAAAGGAGCCGAGGTATCGACAACTTCTCATCCCGTTCAACGCAGGAAAATGGCAATTTTCGCGAGAAATTCTCCGAGCTGAAATCTCGCTGCCGCCGAGAGGCGAGCAGCCGCCGCTGGCCCGACTGGAAATTAAAAGAACACAAACAGAACGTGGGACAGAATTCGAGGAAAAAATGAAATAAAATCAAAAAGGAAGAAAAAAAAATAAAAAAGTGTGTGCGTGTGTGCGTGCATGCGCGTGTGTGTGATAGGAAGTTGCGAACGCAGCGGGCCAACAACCAGTTTCATGAATACAGGTTTGATTGGACGTCCCATGTCCAATAACGTTGTCGACGTTCGCGTGGTGTTGTCGTGTCGCGGTGCTAGCCAGTAAATGGAATGATGTTCGTTGAATAATATCAGGATATGAACGTTCGAATATGAACGTCGGATCACGGGGGATGATTGGTCCTCCAGGTAGAAACAAATCAATTTGTTCGATCGATCGGCTCGCGATATTTGCATGAAATTACAACGAGGGCGACACTTGCTCTCGCCGGAGGGTTGCGATTGAGATTAGGATTACCAAAAATTTATAGTATTTAAGGATTTGTGATTAAATTTTTTTTTTTTTTAAGAGAAAAATTTTGAGGAAAATTACACGCAACGTGGAAAAATGCGTGAAACATTGTACAAATATTGTACAGTATAATTAATTTTTCGACGTACAATTTAAAAAATTGTACTTTGATGGAAAATTATTTCAGCGAATATCACAGAGAAAGCACTATACTCTGAATATTTCGTGCGACGCGCATTCTGTGAAAATTTCGACTTACAAATTTCCCGTAGGAGGAGTATAAAAATTTAGAAACGTAAAAATGCAGAAGGGATGTAAGAAAACAAAAAAATTTCATGCATTCGTGGAAAATTTAAAAGAATGCTCGCACACGAGAAAGTATAAGAAAAAGAAGAAGAAGAAATCTGCCGAATAATAACACTTAATAACGTTAGAACTATCGACGAATAAAGCATGAAATAAAGTTGAAAACTTGGTTCAGAGAAAATACAAGCAAAGAGAACTTCATAATACAAAAAGAACGCGAACTTCGATTCGTATACAGGGCGATTCAGAACAAGTGGCAAGTAGGGCGGGGCTTCCATACAGCGCACTAAAATAAAAAGCAAAATTCGTATGAATGCACATCGTTTTCACTTTTCTATAACTGCTATATTGATCCATCTCACTTACTTACGCTCGTTTCTCTTCGTCTCACTTATCTACGCTATCTATATAGCGTAGATTTTTCTTAAACACATGCCCATTGGTTTCGGACTTTCCAAATCAATCGAAAGGATTCGCTATTTCAAGCTGTTACTTTCGTTTTCATCCTTGTCCAATTATCTAAAATTTGTCCAATTTGCAACAAAATGCGCCGCGTTTCTTCGCGAGGGAGGGAGGGAAAGAGGGGGCGCGATATTTTAACTCTGACCCGTAGCGCCTGTTAACTCCGAAATCGATGTTTATATTTTCACTGGCGTTCCGCGAAATTCTCGCGCTGATTCCGCAGCCGTTTTAAACATTTTATCCTGTTATCTCGCCGGGATAACAATTCCACCTATTCGATACAGCAATTGCCGTTGTCATAGAAAACAGCAAACTACTCGCGTAGGAGGGTAACAAAAGAAAGATAATTTTTCCTTCGTCGATCGAACGCACGTTAATATACAAGGGAAGAAAAGTGAAAAGCAAATGATGAAGATCGAGATCGGAGATTCTCTTTGACTCCATCCTCGCTCCCACGCAAATTTTCGTGAAAATGATTTAATTCAAATGCACGGAAAAGTCCCTTTTGTGTAAAAACAAAGAAGATAAAAAACAAAGACAATGTCAAGATTTCTTTTTTTGGCTTGTTTGGATGAGTGCTACGCGCTTCTGAAATTTGGCGCCAACTTTTTAAAAATAACCCTGCGTATTATTTAAAAATAATCGAATGGCCGAATTTGACCGTTTGAGAGTAAGTTTAGAATTTTAGAACAACTTTGTCTGTTCATTGGTGAAATTTTTAAGCGTTCCTAACCACGTTGAAAAAGTTTGTACAAAAGTCCACGTGAAACTAGGAAAAAATGCAGAAAATTATGCACGTCGATCGTGACAAAATTATCAAAAGCTTGAGAGAGTTGCATCGATCTCGTTGAAGAACGAAGAACGAAATTTCACTGACAACAACAATTGGACGATCTCTGGAGTCCAGGCACTACCTCAAGTTTCAGAATAATGCACGAGAGCGCGTGTGCAAGTCTGGAAAGAACTTGTCCGAGGCTCGTGGACTGCGAAACATTGTGTCTTGATAGCGCACCGGAATTCCAAAGTAATCTCTGTTCCGATGGAAACCCTTTGAAAATCGCTCGCTAGCCGGAAAAGCCGACGATGCAATATCCCGAAAGAGGCGGGGTCGAGACTTTTAAGCTCGGTGTTTCATGCATGGCCGGGCTCGGGAGGGCAAATAAAACGATTTCTGCAAATACGATTCTTCCTTCTCTCGCCTTGTGCGTTTCGCCCTTGCATCCTGTGTGTTTTTCTTTTTACTACTTTTTACGTAAGAGATCTCGTGTAGCGGCTGTATGCACGAGATTGAAGAATGTACGTATCTTTTGAAATTTGCGCTCTTGTCACTTTCACGCGTGGAATTGCAGGGATCTGTTGTATCGTTCAAGCAGTGAAATACACATCTCAAATACAGAGAATGTATTCTTTTTCTTTTCAAATTTTCGGTGATGGTTGTGTTTTTTCAGTGCAGAATTGCAACTTGTTTCACTGTCCGAGTAACATGAGAACACAAAATGCACAAAATGCAGAATGCATTTTTCGAAAGTTCCTACGATATTTGTAATTTTTGGTAAATGATTGAAATTCTGAAACTGAGAGTGCATTTCTTGTAAAATTTTCACCAACACTTGTAATTTTAATGTAGAAATCTATTGTATCATCCGAGTAATTAAACACGTTATCATAGAAACAAATGCATGAAACTGAGAATACACTCTTTGGAATTTTCGATGAAACTTAATAATTTTAGTTTGGAACCAAAGGAAGAATCTGTCATCCAAATTGAATGAAAAAAGTGCGAATAGGCTCACTAATGTGATGTTACCCTCTGCCAGCAAGTATTCTTAGTTAAAGGTTGTGTTCCAGAATAAAGGTTCCGTTCCAGGTTAAAAATTAATTAAATTCCAATTAATTTGTTAATCATTCTGTATTTCGGAATCAACTAGAGATTCAATTAGTTTCTCTGCGTGTTATCAAATATTTTTTAGTCAATTTTTTTTATTCAGAGATGAAAAAATTGAAGAGAAGAGTTCCATGGTATCTGGAGTTAATTTTCTCTCAATTCCTCTCAACTGTAATCTGTTATTAATTTTTATCTGTGTTCCAAGATAATGTACTCTAGAGGTTCAATTAATTTTTCTAGACATTATTAATTTTTCTTCACTGTTATTTATCCATTTAGATGTAAAAAGACTGAAGAGAGCTTTTCATTCGTAGAATCTGACACCATTCTCTTCCACATTAACAGCTAATCTTTATTTCGTCATCCTCCAATTAATTTCTCTTTATTCCATCATCTTCCGTTTCTTTTCATTTATTTATCCAGAGATAAAAAGGTTGAAGAAAAACCTTTTGTAGGATCCTCGATGATTCTTTTCTCAATCGATCGCTCGTGCATTGTTCACTCTTTTAGAAGGATTTCTTCCCACGTATTCTGCATAGAAAAAGAAAGACGGGACGATAATGATTCCGGGAAGCAGCCATCGGGAAATTATTACCAGAATATATTTCGCTTACAAGAAGTTTTCTCAATGGCAACTGCCAGTCTGTGATAATAATGCTCGTATTCACTCATCTCACTCAGCAACACGCATACTCGTTTGTGCTATACAGAGAAAAATTACGCCCAACACGGCTGGATGCATCGTTTTTATTTCATCCACTGTAACAACTGTAGACGATTCGGAATAAAAATCATACACGGATATTTTTCCCATTAAACTTGCAATACTCTTCTGATTTAAGAAAAAATATATATATATATTACACAGCTTTTCTCCGGCTGATTTCACTTTTCGAGGATCGTCGATTAATTTCGCGACTTAGTTAATTAGAAATTCTTTAAAGTAAAGGAGGCAAACGACGTTTCGCGGAATTCTGTTCTATATGTTTGTTTTTTCTATTCGTACGTTTGTGTTCTAATTATGTTTTCAACGAAATGACGTTATTCCTTTTTTTTTTTTGCTTTCGAATCATTCTCTTAATAACTGGAATACCTTGTCAAATCACTTCGAATATGAGTCGAAAATTGAAGATCTTAGATCATTTTGGTGGACATCTTGAAAGTTTCGAAAACGATGAGTATTTGACAATTTGAACACTGTGGATTTTCTCCGATATTTATGTTGGCAGTTTTGGCAGTTTTATTTTGACTTGGCACCGAATACTCATCAAGCTAGCAAACCCTGTCGTAATTTCAAGAGTTCCAAGACTCAAGACCAACTAAGAATTTTAGAGTTCAAGACTAACCGAGATTCAGTATTAATCGGGACTAAAGAATAACAAAAACTTTTCAGATTTATCAAGACTTCCAAAACTGATGATTAACTAAAACTTTCAATGATTAAGATATTTAAGATATCTTAGATAAGATATAATTCAAGACTAACCAAGAATCAATATTAATCAAGAGTCAAGAATAACAAAGACTTTTACGATTTATCAAGACTCCCAAAATGTATGATCAACTAGAACTTAGCAATTAAGACATTCAAAAGGCTTTCAATGTTAATCAAGACTCAAGACTAACCAAGTCTTTTAAGATTTTCAAAAAACTTCGAGACTTTAAAAAGTTCCAAGACTTTCAAAGCATTTAAAATTTAAGGCTTTGAAAACTCTCAATACTCGAGACTAACCAAAGCCTTACTGAACCATTCAAAATTCAAGACTAACTAAGACCTCCGAGACTTTCAAAACTGATCTTTTCGAAGCTTTCAAGAATTCTGATCTTCGAATCACGTTCAAAGTGATTCGAATCTATTATAAAATGTACGGTATAGATTGCAAAGTATCTCAGATCTCGCCACTCGTTCGATTTCGTTTCGTTATCGAGCAGTCAACGTCGTTTTACAAATTTTGCAAATTTCTCCGTCGAGAACGCATCTCGTGATAAGGCACGATCAATGATTCTTCGAATTTTGCGCTTGAAAAGAAAGAATTGACTTCATCGTACGATCACGTTCTCGTTTTGATTACCATTTGAGCAGATTTGTCCTTACACTCTACCCTCGACTGACTTTGTGCACGGTAACTGTCGTTGCCTGCTGGTACACCTACGAACTATCGACCTAAGGCTCTCGCCAGAACTAGTGTGGAGAAACAAGTTCGTTAACATGCATTCGGTACTCAAGGTAAAAATGTATCAAACTCACTGTTTACGACCCGATGCGTCAGCCCGATCTTTTCAAATCCGTCAGTCTGTCCTTCGTACTTTCGAACAGATAATTAACAGAAAGACAGACTGAACGCGAGGAGAATTCTCAAAAATACAGGCTCACGTAACTCTGCGTAGAGGGTATTCTATATATGTATTTTTCTACGATACAGTTCCTCGCTTAGAGCTCACACTTGAAAAACGAGTCTCTCTTTTGATCACTCGAGTTCTCCATTTCGAGATGAAGCTCACGACTTGCAGAATGATTCCTTCTTTTCAAAAGATTTCTTCTCTTTACATGTTACTTTTCTCTCTGCTGATGTACCATACGCCCATGCGAAGAAAGATATTGTATCGTTTATTTCTATTCCAGTCAGATTTCTATTTACAATATCTATATTGTTACCACCTTCCAAACGAAAGTCTCCAAAAATTTTCCTTCTTTGTTTGTAAATGTATCATATTAGCTACTCTTCCACGACAGATTCTCAAGAGATTTCTTCCTTCGTTAAATATATCATATATCCAAGAAGAAATTTCGTCTCTATTCCAATCCTTATTGACAAATCTTCCAGAAAACAGAAAACAGAGACTTGACTGTCCTCTTCAAGCCATGCACAGATCACTCCTTCATCGTCCTGTCATTCTTAAGGTTAACGTGGGTCAGTCAGGTACCTCGACGAGTGATGCAGATTGTGGTAGGATCTACTTCTCCTGTGATCCCTGTTCAGTTGATTCGTTGGACTCTGAGATGGATAGGGTCCCAGGTACGACACTGTTCTCACTGTTCGCCGCTCCTGCTCGTTCTGTGCTCCTTCCCGACTCGTCCCAGAATAATCTGGACGAGGTGCAGCTGCTGGTGCAGCTGTTTGGAACTGCGACACGCCGTAGAGAACGCCTATCGACCTCCTCCAGACGTCGTGCCTCCTCTGGTTCTCCTGCTCCAGCTGACCTTCCCTTCGTCTACTCTGGGAAGAACCGCTTTCCGTAGAGTTGCTGTCTTCGCTGGTCCCTAGGCCAGGATCCCTGTCCTCGAAGGCGGCTAGGCTCGTCGCGGGACTGCCCTGGAGGCTCTTGGCATTGCCAGAAGAGTGATAGTAAGTCAACGTTGGATGGGGGATCACGTAGGGCTGCTGAAGCTTACAGTTCAAATCCTTCTCGACGTCTTTCTTGTCTGACTCTGTCTTCTCGTCCTTGTAGGACGAAGGGCCGAACAGAGAGAGTAGAACGGGGAGCAGGAACATCCCGTGCATAGCTCCTATGAATATCACGAGGAACACCATTTTGAAGAACACCATAAAGATGTACGTTCCAGCCAGGACCAAGGCGATCAGGCCGAGAATCGTTGACGTTGCCCCTTGCACGATTGGCAGGCCAAGACTGTACAGGCTTTCCTTCACTCTGTCCTCCGGCGTCTTTTGCTTAGAGCTCATGTAAGCGTAGCAGATGTGAGCCGTGAAGTCCACGCTGAAGCCTATGCACATAATCAAATTGATCATGGATATACTGTCCAGATTTACGTCCCACAGAGCCATATATCCAGCCACGCCCAGCTCGATAGAAATAATGCAGAAGGCCACCCAAAGGCAACACAGAACATTCGGGATGAAAATGAAGCTGATCAGCATCATTATAAGAGCGCCAAAGACCATACATTGGATACTGGTGGGTTTGACCAGCTCGAACTGGTCGAAGAACACGAAGTAAGGGTGAAAGACACTGGCGTTCAACGGAGACTCGATGCAAATTCGACGTAGCTCCTTCACCATGTCTTTCTCTTGATTAGTCCCACTGACGTTCACCGCTTGAATGAGAAATCTGCTTGCTATAATGTGTTCCTCGGTTTGGTCGAGCTTCACGTCCAGAGAGAAGCTACTTCTCGGCGTCAGCCAAACGTCTTTCAGCACGTTGATGAAAGTTTTCTCGTCCCTGATTTCTATATCGGTGGCGCTATTGTTGGCGTAGCTGAGGAAGCTTCTCAGCCAGCTCTCCGTGTATATGGGAGCGCTGCTGATGTACTTGCTGGCCTCCAGGGATCTTGTTAGGTTCTCCATTTGTTCCTGGATCACTGGGTTGCTGTAATCATATTTTCCGCTCACTACCACCTGAAACAAAGCAACGAAAGCTCTCATTATTAACCTGCTAACTTCCATTTAAATTTTAAAATTTAAGGAGATTGAAATATCACCAAAGAGAATCTTTCTAGATGTTATAATTTTATGATCTTCTATTTAAATTTTGTAATTTTATGAAATTTAAGGAGATCAAAAATATCAGAGAGATTGAATCATTCTAGATTTTATAATTTTATGATTATAATTGCAGTATAGTTTACACAGAAATAAATATTTCAATAATTATTTTGAATTAATCAATGGGAAATAAATAAACATATTTATTTTACTTTTCAAGGGCTTTTTTTACTTTTCCAGATTGATGCAATTCACACATGCAACGAATTATTTTAATAGCAGACTAAGAAATTTCTTCGTTTTACTTTCATTTGTCGGAGATCTAAGGATTCTCAGAGAATGAGGTATGAAATTATAAAGAGCAAGTTTCTATGAACTTGAAAGTCCTTCTATTAAAGGGGACAGTAATCAAGCGTTTCTCAGCCACGTCTGGTTTGTCAGAAACTGGCAATTACGAGGTTCTGAAGCGGAAAACGTGAATTGAAACCAGAAAAATCGCGATAGCACCCGTGTCTGACGCAACGACAGTCACTTTTCTTTGGAACAGCAAAGTCGGGAGAAAGTTGACCACGTGGCAATGTAATTGCAAGTGGCAAGTCACACGGATGAATCCCTGGAGGCTGATCGCGAGTTCCTGGACCTTAGCCAAGAAGGACTTTCTCGTTCTAGGATCAAAAATCTGCATTCGACTGTATCTGACTTATAAATTAAATGTAAATATGATACGTAACATGAATATAATTGGAATCATTTCATAATTATAAAAAACGTTGTTAGACTTATCTGATTATTATTGCAATGTATAAAAATTGTCAGACAACAATTAATAATAAATTAATGATAATAGACGACATCTAACGTTGATTTAAATTTTCTAATAGAATTTTACATATCATATTTATATTTAATTTATAAGTTTAATTACAATTACGAAATTCAGTACTCTTATATGCATAGACTGGCACAGAAAAGTCAAGAGAGTGTACAGACAAAATCTCTGAAGATTTATGACAGTGATAAATCAGTCCAGAATTTGGCATTTATCAGACAACAATCGTTGCACCTGTATTCTATAAGGAAATTCCCGGAAATAGTAGTCCTGTCGGTCGTAGAAAGCGATCGAGTAAGAATCGTTCTTGGAGAGCTTGCGACGATCCAAGCCCTCCTGAAGAGTCGTCAGACCGTAAAGAGCACCAGCGAGGTAACAGGCGAATATCAGGATGATGACGGCCTTCACGGGTTTGCAGTTCAACGCGGCAGCCAAGTAATCCCTGAACCAACTCATGCATCCGTGTTCCGGGTTATCGATGGGGTTATACGGATCGTCTGGGTCCACTCCCCCGGTGCACAGCGCCCTATAGAACCACGATCTGTTCGCTGAAAAAGAACATAACGTTCCTTAATTATTTAATTTACTTGAAATGACTGATTTTTTGAAACAAAAAATTTAAAAAAAAACCGTATTGTTCCAAAAATCTTGTTACAAAAATCATAATTTATACAATTATAGTTAATAGAATTATATAGAAATATATTTTTATTTTATTTTAGAATCATACATTTTATTTCAGAATTATAAACATATTTTTTTATTTTAGAATTAGATTTGTAAGTTATTAGAAGTTAAATTACGCTCGAATTGTATTATCCTTATTGAATTGAATATTACGAAATGGTTTTAAAAATTTTGAAGATTTCTTGTTCATATTTAAAAAAGGTAGGTTGGCTTCATTGGATTAATTTTTTGAGTCAATTTCAACATCTCAGAACACTATTTGTTGACATAGTTCCCTAAAAAGAGCACAACGTTGGCTAAAACAACAAAAAAATTAGAGTGGAATATACTTTTAATTAATAATACAATATACAATATATCAGTATAAGTCATATTATATTTATCATAATCAAAAGAACTCGAAAATGAAAAAATTTCGTTATCTATAATCAAATAAACTGAACTATTCATCTCTTCGTCGACACTGCGGAAAAATGATGATCAAGATTAATTCAAATCGCTAATTTCATGAGAAATTTCTGCCATTGTCTCTGGCTTTGAATCTCGTAGCTATGTGAAAAAAAGAAGGATGAAACTATTTGTTCCAGCAAGAACAAAGGCAAAACGCATTCGTTTGACAATGTCACGCGCCGAGTGACAATGTTATATTAAAACGCCAAGCACGCGCTCATGATAGGAACAATCGGTTTCCAAGCATGCGTTGACAACGTCGCCACCTTTGTTGGCTGTCAATTGTCAATAATTCTTCTCAATCACGGTGCCAATTTTTAATGATAAATTCAGGTGGACCTTGAACCTTTGGAATTTTATACGGCACCCGTATAAAGACACACATGCGTGTAAAATGTCGATGATAAAAATTCTTCAGCGTCAATTTAGTGACACAAACGACACCAATTTTGGAGAAACTTATTGTTAGTCGCAGGATGAAGATAAAAGTTCTTTAATAATAATAAATTAAATGAGTCTAAGTTGAGGACAAAAAATAATAAGAATTTATAATGAAAAGCTCCGCTGATTTTAAATTTTTGGAGAGACTTATTGTTAGTCAAATGTATAAAAATGAAGAATAAAAAGTCTTCGATTTAATTTAATAATAACTATAATGATTCAATATAAGGATTCAACTTGATGACACAAAGGATAGCAATTTTCAATGAAAAGTTCCACCGAATTTAAATTTAATCACGTCAAGTTTAATATTAAATTTAATTTAACAATAATTTATGACCTGAATTTAACAACAGTTAATGAATTTAATTTAATGACACCAGTTTTTAATGTTAAATTCCACTGACTTGAAAGTCTCTGAAGAAACTTGTCACGCGTACAAAAATAAAGCCAGAAATTCTTGGTGTGATTGCCCCACGTGAATCACTTTCTTAGTGTCACTTCTCTACACTCGTGATGAGTGAATGATGGAAGATGAATCATGATGAATCATCTTGTCAAACTTGCAGAGAATTACTTTAATCACAATATTACATACTTATTACTGTATACTATATTTCAAAAATTATACACTTATTATATAGTTCATATTACAAATTGTACTTTAATAATTGAAAATTCCAAATAACATCAAATGACAGTAAGAGAAAGTTCCAGAAATTTTAAATAAAACGGAATAAAAAATCATAAACTGGATCGACAGTTAATTCTAAACTATCTGAAAACAAACAAAAATTCTAAATTAACTATAAGCCAACCACAATCAATAACAATTAAGTGTCAAATCAAAAATTCGAAAAACTATCTAATTCGATTCCAAATTTCCACGCTTTCCTATAATACCGATTAAAATTTAAGAAGGAGAGTTAAGAAATCCAGTCGAACATCGGCCGACTGAACAAAATAGCAAATAATCCTTAACGATCCTTGATATTGCTACTTTCACTAGAGTTCCGAATAATCGCAAAGATAAACGAGAAACATTTTATGCATCTTTATTTCTTTTTTAACCATCGAAAGCAGGAAGAAATTACGTAAAAACTCGCGAGATGACATTGTTCATAACTATGGACAATGTCTCGAGAGAAAGTGATGAAGTTACGTAACAAACATGGTGATCTAACGAATTAGCTAGCGATGCTTGGACGTAACTCGGGATTTTCTCACGTAACCAAACATTATCCGAGATGCAGCATGTTTCGACTCTTTGTTAGATTAACGAGAAACAGAAAAAAAAGCACCAAAAAAATAATCCAGTTTTCAAAAGAATCACACGTCAATTATGAACGTGTATTATTATTCGCGTCAGGCGATTTGTCGTCTAAACGAGAGATCTAACACGTTTAATTAGAACTACCCCAATGACTAAAATGTAAAATTTGTAGCAAAGAAATTGAAATGACTTTATAATACAATACAGAACAGATTATTTATATATTTATATATTTATATATTTTATATTATTTATATTGTATTTTATATTATCTATTTATGTATCTCACTAAAAATCATTCAGTCTGAAAACACGCTGCAGCGAATATATAGAATTTCTATGGAGAATTTTATACATTTAAATTAAATTTTGGTAGCATTAACCATTTAGGTAGCGTTAAGTTGACTTTGCGAAGAAACAAAGGAAATTGTCCAAAATTGATCGTAAAATGGCGACTGAAGAGAACCACACATCAAAATTATGAGTATCGTCAAAGCGATTTATCGATTAGTAACCGGTCTGGGGGATAGCAAAGGACTTCCTGACGCCTCAAACTACAATTTATAAATCGTTTTGGAGAATTAACAACGGTTGGTCGTGCTCTTCCGGCTTTCACGATCGAAATGGCCACAGATTCGCAACGACTTTTCCCTTTTAATACTCGCGTACCAATTTCTAAACGCGAGACAATGCCAATTAGGCGACTATCTGTTTTAATTCTTTAGTGTATATTATTTTCTTTTGAACATTCTTCGTTGAGAATACCTATTGTTAGTTATTGTAATTATTGTAATTGTCATTATATCAAAAGTTTTTTATGATTGGGGATTTTTGTGCAAATTCATAATTTTGTAGATTGAAACGTAGATGCACAATTACTTTGTTCTCTAATAATGTACTAATATATTAATGTACTAATTTGTTATAGTGATTATCGCATTAATATATCCATTATCTTTATTACATAATTAAATTAAATATTACATTATAATTATTATACGTAATACGTATATCGTATTAAATTTATCAATAATTCACTTTTACCTTGCAATCAGTTACACAATCAATTTTATAATCGTTAATATATCCATAAAATTTACTAAATTAATGCAAAAAAAAATCAATAATTAATCGTATAAAATTAACTTAACCAACTGAACTAATCAAACTGAAATTGAATCAAAAATAAAAATACAAAATTAACAATTTCTATATTCGAGAATTAAACTTATTCGAAGTAACAACATCTAAAATTTTAACAACCAGTGAATTGAATCTGGTTTAAACGTTCTCAAACGACAATTAACACCACGAGCTGTCTGAACTCTTGTCCTTATTTCCGCTTCAAATTTCTCAATTCCAACTTTTGAAAAAAAAAAAAAAGGAAACCGGACAAAACTAGTTCGACAAGTTCCTCGAGACAGCCAACTTTTGAAGAAGCCGCGCCACTGAAACGGCGCGGAAACGAAACTCAAAGTGGATACACCCGACATGATATTTATGTATGTATCTTCACGCAACATCCATTTTTTTTTCTCTTTTTTTTCTCTTTTCGTTGCGTAACTCGTTCAAGAATCCACGACGTCGCGGCAAAAGTAAGAGGAGTTCGACGATCGTGCGCCGCTCATTTCGGTTACTACATCCGACGTAACCATCCTGTTTACGTACGTGTGCAAGCGTACGCAAGTGACGTGGGCAAACAGGGGAGCCATTTAATGGACAAAGAAGACGTTACCCGGAATACTTTCACGGGCGGTGCGCGCCTGCTCGAACGAACGTATCGTTCGTTGGTTTTGTTTGAACTTTCATTTACAATATTTCCCGCTCGCCGCCTGGACTTTCTATGCTAAGCAGCTGTTACTACGCTTCGACTTCCTACGGATTGTTGTTTCCGACTTTTATTTCATTTTTACCTTGCAAGTCGCGATAGAAAATCCTCTATGAATCGACTGAAATTAATTCAGCGACTTTGAATTTCAAACAGACACATCGTTTAAACTAAGTTTGCGAAATATTGTAGATTATTAACCTGTAACGTTAACAATTGTATATTATATTTTATTTTATATGCAAATATCGTAATGCGATCACATTAAATTATTCCGTTAAAACAATATTATTGACAATAATTGACAGATTTGTGATTGCAAAATTATAAATGATGACAAATTGATAAATTGATTGAACAAAAATGATAAATTTGCGACTTTTTCTAATTTAAATTAGAAAGTTACAAACTGCCAAAGTTGTACTATAATTTACAATGATACGAAGCGATACTATTGTATCGTTGAAATGACACGACAAAAATTACTCCAAGAGTGACTAACGGAATAATTTTAAGTTGGACGATTCGTCAAGTATCATACAATTAGAATTTATTAATTTCCCCATGTTCAAAGAATTAAAACGACTCACATGACTTAGAGAGGGGCTGCACCTTGCAGCACACGACACTGTGGAGGTTCTTCTGCTCGCAGTAACCACTAATCGCCACGCAGCCGGTGAAGAAGGTCAAATGGAAGACAAAAGTGAAGACCACGGCGAATCCTGGCCAACAATCAAGCGATAAATCATCTTACCGCGAAATTTATCTTATTAGTAAACCGCGGATTTTTATGCATTTATATAATGAAAACGCGCACAACGCAAAGAAGAGCGTTAAGTATAATTTCATGTACAAAAGAAATAATTTTCTTTTCCACTTTGTTGATAGCGTCCGTGACAAAATTTAAAAATGCACGAGAATCCGCAGTCGTTGATCTTCAAATAAAGTCGCGCGTTAGAAACCTGAATAAATGCAGAAAATCTGCACAGAGGGGAAAGGTGAGAGGATGCCGATGAAGAACGATATCATGTCAGTCAAGGATGTGATAGTGATGGAGACGGCAGCCTCGCTGAGAGTCGCGGCCATCCTTTCCGGCACCGGTTTCATTATGCTCGTTCGTCTCCAAGCTGCTAACATGACGAACGTGTCGTCGATCCCGATACCTGCGAACAATTTCACCATCTGATCAGCAGGGAGTGACACCAAGTTGATTAATTGCAGCGAACAAGCGTCAGTTGAAGGTTTTATACGACAACTGTATGGTTTTAATTAATTTGTTCTCGAATAAGGTTATTATGGGTGATTGTTGTGACTCGTGTCAGATCACGATTTAATTTCAATCTTTTAATTTTCAGTCTTTTGATTGAACTTTAATCTTAATCTCAAATATCTAATTTGAATTGTCATTTCAATGTTTCAGTTTAATTGTAATTGTAAATTTTAATTTGTGAATTTTAATCTCAGCTTTCGATATTTAGTTTAATTTGATTCTAATTTTAATTGCTTTAGCTCAATTTCAATTTGAATTTCAAACGTCTAATTTGATCTCAGTTTCTGATACTGAGTACTTGATTTCAACTCAAATTTCAACTTTTTTCACTTAATTTCAATTATAAATTGTATTCCCTTAATCCAGTAACATTCTTTCAATTCAATTTCATTTTTTCACCATAACGAAACGTTTCATTTTCATTGCCTCTACCTTACAATCAAAATAAAACATTTAATTCGATTTAATTCACTCGACTTTCAGTTTCTTTTCTCATCATTTTAGAATGAAATTTCTAAAAATGATCAATTCATCACTTCACGTATTTCAGAGATCGCAACTTCTCTTACTTTCAAGTTACATATTTCTTTTTTTTTGCATTTTAATATCCAGAAAAAGAAAATTCAAATTACAGAGGATCGAAGGATTAAATTTACAAAAAAAAAAAAAAAAATCCACCGAGTCTGATTCTCGATACTTTTCATCGATCGATGACGATGATCGACGCGTGATGGAATATAAATTGTTAAACGACCCGGTTTATTGGTTTAGTTACGCCGTTCGCTATGCAAGAGTAACGCAATGGAGATAGTAGAAAATAAAACGTGACACGGCCGAGTCATACTGGGAGAGCGATTTGTCGCCGTGAACATTCCCCCTCCCTTCCATCCCCTGTGTCGGTATAAAAACGACCACGGTGCCATTATCGTGATAACAAGGCGGCAGTTAATGCGTCGAGTGAATCAGAATGGCTGGCTTATTCGTGATTCAGCCCGTCTACATTTGGACGGCGATTTATAACCACTAATAAACCGCGTTTATTCAATTTCAAGCAAGGACGAACGATTTCCAGAACCCTTTCCTGCGTTCGCCCCTCCGAGAGGCTTTTCCACTCGATCTTCGACTTCCGATTACGCTTCGCAATACCGATCACTTTTGCATCTTTAAATTTATCTAAAAAATATGTATTGTGCGTACCTTTAAATTCATCTAAAAGAAAAAGATATCGCGAAAAAAATGTACTTAGATTGTAGGTACTTTTAAATAACAAAAATGACAAATTTTCGTTGACAGAGCTGGATGAAAAATTGATTAATAAAGATTTCTCGACCAACTTTCCACTAATTTTATCGATCAATGAAATTGAAAATTTTAATCGACTAACGGCCAATTTTCGTTGAAGATTAAGAAGAAGACCTACTGTGAGAAAATTAACTCTTCGATTTGTGCACTGTACCGATTTCTCTGCAACGTTTGTCAGAAGTTGTTTCGATAATAATAAATTTTATTGCGCTCAGAGAAAAGATTTCTTTAGAAATTTGTCTCTTTCTGCGTCATTTTGGAGAGAACCAATCAATCCTGATCTTCAACCACGATTTGACGGATGAATTATACTTTTCATTTAGTTGCAGAGTATTGATTTCCAAAAAATTTATAATCAATCTTATTATCAGAATTGGACACATTTTTTCCCATTCTTTCATTGTACATGAAAATATTGAAAAAACACTGAAAAACATTGTGCAGAAATATTCTTCGTTTTAACTATAGATATTTTCATCTAAACCTGAAATCTTGAGCCTCTTCTCATGGAAATATTCGTTTCTAGTGACAAAATCTTACTGTTAATTTACATTAATTTACATTAATAAAATATCGATAAATAAATGTTATTACTAATTGCTACGAAAAAGATTGGCCCCTCGGCTTGAAGACTGACCAAAAGATTGGGAGGATCAACGAGAGGCATAATAACAATAATAACAACTAATCAAAGATTGTGTACACTAGAGGAAAGCAACCGAGTCGTAATGCAATGGTCATTGACGAAATTGTTGCGAAATCCGAGTCGATCGCAGAAAGAAACAAGCTGAAAATGGACAAACACCGGGTGAGTTACGTGAAAAGCGGAAGTCGTCGTCGCGACTTTTCCCTTCCGTCGTTACGCTCGTTTGCACCAGTCAACCACGATCACTGTACCGAATAATCTCGGTTGAGAAATCTCTCCTTGTTCCTTCTTTTTCAATCACCTGTCTTTCCAAATGTATTCTCGATTTTCATTTTTCATTTTTCGTTTTTTTTTTCAGAAATAAATTTTTGAAGATGCAAAAATTAGAATGGAAGACATTTAATACGAAAAATCATGGAAGTATAATTCAAATTACTCGTCTCTGACGAAGTTTATGTAGAAAGAGCGTTACATCGGTCAATTTGAAGCAATTATTTATCTTCACACTGAATGAAACATTTCGTTTGATTTTACAAGTGTGAGCTAATACATTTGACACGTTTCGTGGAATTTTTACGAATTCTGAATAACCAAGTCATTAACAATGCAATAACGTGTATAATTATTTCCAATATTTCTCAAATAGTTATTAATTCAATTAACAATAAATATTATTAATTTAATAGCATTTTGCAAGTGCACAAAAACGTACAAAATGTCTAAAGAACTTTAATAGAAAAAAATTGCGAATTGGTAATTTCAATTACTTTGATAATTCTAGAATCAATTCTTCATAAACTGATCGTATTAATTCTTATATGCAATTCTACTAATTTAAACGATAACTATCCCTAAATTATAAACTTTATTTTAAACGATGCAAGAATTAAGAAGAAGGAAATATTACACGAGTAAACGTGCCAATTCGCACGAATTTTGCCGCGTCCTGCGAATTACAACTTTCGACAGTCATTCTTCCAATTAACGTGTTATTACAATGCAACGTCACTCGATTGTGAGAGGAGTTCATTCGAGTCACATCGAGCTGTGGTTTTGTTCACGCTCATTCTCAGAGTTCAATCGTTCGTGACGATCGTTCACTCGTGAATCATTCTCCTCTCCTCTGTATCTTCGGACTCGCGATCATTCCGACAATCTGGAAAACACGAATCGAAAACTATCAGCGAGAGTTCAAATTTCATTTCTTTCATTTTTTCAGAGTTTCGTTGAGAATTCAACGGGACTTGGTGCGTCGTAGACTTTAATACTTAACCCACATTTGAGTGAGTTGCGTCGCGAACGAAAGTGCACTGGACGTTACTGAAAAGCGGTGCATTACTCTTTTGTAAGAATTCCACAGACTCGTCTGTCTCTACGCTCAATGAATACTGATCAACTATCGTTCTATGATCTTCTTCCTCTTCTGTTCTTCTCGGAGGAAAGTTGCGCTGTTTCTTTGTTTCATCATCCGTCCATGTCCTGGATTATTTCCTTCTTATACGTTTTCTGTTATACCATCTGTATTCCAGACACTCTGACATTTTCAACACTCGTGCAACGAGTGTTGCATTTCTCATAGTTTTTAGCTTTGGATCATTGTCGTTGGATTTTGAATGGTCGTGCAATTTAATTTAACATTCAATATTTAATTTAATTTAATTCAGTGTCTGATCTGATCCAACTTTCAATGTTTAATTCAACTTAATTTTTGTCAAACAAAGCCAGTACAGACAACTTTCTCTAATTTATGAGTAATGTTTTTAATATTGGAAACATAACATTTGTAATATTCTTTAATTCATAATATTTATAATAAAATCATTTCAACGAAAATGATCTATTCTTCTCCTCATAAATGTAATTCGTTCAAGATCTAAGTATTGTAACATATATACGATCAATTCCTTGAGTAATTACAATGAAGAATTAATTTCTCGAGCCACTGTAAGTATCTTTTATAAAAAATAAAATAAAATATAACATTAACCTACATTATTTGCATCATCTACGTATCAGAGACAGCTAACTGGAGGCCCTTGCCCCTATTTTTTTGATAGCTAACGCTACCCTCTCCACTGCATCAATCTCCCTACTACATTGAAATTTCCTCTCTTTTCATTTCAATCTGCAGTGGAGGGGATAGCGCTAGCAAAAAGTAGGGGCAAGGACCCGTGGGCCGCCAATTAGCCTCCTCTGATCTATAACGAATAAATGAATAAATAAATAATTAAACTTTCTTTCACAGTAAAGAAGAAACGTCACTACTGAACGGATTCCCAGATAAATGAAATTACCTTTAAAGAAAATCCGACTCGAACGCGTTCGAGCCAAAATCTTCAAGTACAAATTCAAGTTGAAAATGCCGCGTCGACTCACCGATCATGAGGAACGGTGCGGCCAAATTCAGGCCGATGAAGTCGACGCCCAAGTATATGCAGAGGCCAAACGCTGCAACTGTGGCCATCGCTGCAGAAACGTTCCCGAGGAGACCCAGCCACGGCTTGCTGCGCACCCAGTCGGTCATCATGCACGTCACCACGGAGAACAGAGCCATGAGGATGAACGTGCTCGAGAAATAAGGCACTATGGTCTTCGTGTTCTCCTCTAGTTCCAGTTCCAGTGTCCTCGAGGCGAATCTGGCGGTGGCGATGTGCTTGAACATGTGCCCTTCCTCCACACTCCTCAACGTTTCGAGAAACGCCTCTTCCCAGGCTGCTCCGCTGTTCATGACAATGCAAAACTAAATTATTATTTGAAGACAATGAAATAATATGCTAATATTACTATTATTATTGTGAAATTGAAATAAAGAAACTAAAATATTGAAATTACAATGTCGCCAGAATTTATGTACAGCCAATTCAGAAAATCTTTGCTATAATTTCAAACACGCTAACATTGATGTTGATGTTAGTTAATTAGGATATTGATGATATTGATATTGACATTAATATTAATTAACGTTCGGTGATACTCACAGATCATCATGTGTAACAGATATTGCATATTTGTGTAATAACAGTATTTAGAAATGTAAAGAAAAATCAGTTTGCATTGCATTCATTAGCAATAATGCAAGAGAAATGAGATTGGGTTTAATATATAACGTTTAATATATGAATCGTAATTCGTGTAAATTACATTAGCGTGATTAATACCCTTCAGAATTCTTCAGAACATCTTCAGAATTCTTTTAACATTTACTTGGTTAATCATCTAAATCTGATTATCAATTAACTAAAATACTCAGTATTGTATAATTCATTGAATACTGGCGTACGTTTGTAACGCGTTTAATATAAGTAAAAAAAGTAGAAGCTTCGAGAGCAACTTACATCGCATCCTGACGAGCATTATCGGCTGTGAGGAAGTACGCCAGTTGCATGGAGGGCACAGACTCGATGATCAGGTCCTCGTTGATAACGCTACCTCCGAAATAGACTGGTAGCAGGTGGATGTCCCAAGTGATGGGGTTCAATGTCACGGGGAACGTCAGGTTCAGCTCCCTCTTCTCCACATCCCTGCAAAGTGCTACCGACTACTTAGACCTCCAAATAACACGCGAACTGATCTTAAAAATATTTTTACCCACTACTCTTATCTAATATATTAGATACCTTGGATATATTACCTAATATAATTATTAGAATTATTTGTTGTAATTATTATAATTACTTTCATCAATTATTACAATGCTTCTCGCATAAAATTTATTATTCTTACAATTCTTTGAATTATTTTTATTTATTGGTAATATTTCTCATACAAAGTTTACACGAGATTCCTCACATTGGAACGTTTTTGTTTGTTAAAATCGCAGCAAGATTGATACATATTACAAAAATTTGAAAGTGAATGTCAATTTCTGTAAAATATCATGTTGCAATAAACGTTTATTTCAGTATTGTTACTTGTATTGTCTAAAAGATTTTATCCATAATGCTCATCCTCTCTCAACCCTTAAACGGATCTTCAAATAATAATTGTTAAACGTTTATGTTTTATAGTTTATATCTAACTGGTATGAAAAAAGTCAATGAAACAACAGAGGATATTCCTATTACTATTATTTAAAATTAAAATTGAAATTGAAATTAATATAAAAATACTAAAATATTGAAATTAAAATTGAAATTAGTATTAAAATTACTGTCTTAGCATTTAAATTAAAATTAAAGTTCAAATTCGAATTAAAATACAAATTAGAATTGAAATTAAAATTGAAATTGAGATTGGAATTAAAACTAAAGCTGGAATTGAAAATATTGTTTGAAAATTTAACAGATTAACGGTACGTGTCACTCTGGAAATATCCAAATTAACCAATCAGTTGTCAACCACACAATTATAGCAATATACTTACTCTATGACATGATGTAGGTCCAGAATGTCGTTGTTGAAACACGTGTCCAACCATTTGGCACAGATCTGACTGTAGGTGAACTCCTCCCCTTCGTAGGTGGCTTTCGTGTTCCTGATCTCCTTGTCCAGCTGTCTAAGTTCGTCGAACACCACTGTTCTCAGCAAATTCTCGTTCCCGTCCTTCGATGTAATAATCACGTGACCGAATCGACCTGATTCGAGCCGAAAAAAAACATCACGTGAATTATATTTAAACTTACAGTTAAACCACAAATGATCGAATATTTGCAATTATGTTGCAAAAGAAAAACCACATCGCAGAGGAAACAAACGTCGACCAAACGTCGTTTCAGTCGATGAAGTTAATTAGCAATGGCTCAATGAAACGTGAAAGTTCTCTAATAACAAACTATGCACCGGTAATTTATGCAGCACGAAATCACGCACAATGCAAACAGGAAAACGTTGAAGTCATTGACGCACTTTCTCCTTGAACTTCGCTGCTGTTATGCCCTGTTCGCAGAATCACGCCGACGGATAACAATGTGTCATTGTTATTGATCATCGACTTATCAATGAAGAGAAGTCGAGTACTCTTGAAATTTAATTTCGTATTCAAATTTTTCCAGATTCGATAGTTTCTGTTCCAGTGTCTAAAATTGAAGCAATATCATCAGTAGAGAGATTGTTAATTAAAAATATATTTATTTAAAGTATGGTCATGAATTTAAAATACCAATAGCAATATAAATAACACGATGTGATTATTTAATGTATCTGTAATTTGTATTTGTAATTTTAATGTAATTTAATTTTATATTTTGTTTAGTTCGTTTAACTACTGTATTAATTATTTAGGTACTGTATTAATAAATAGGTACAAATAATCAGCGGCGTATTGTACCTCTTAGTATTATATTCTTATGTATAATACTTAAAGTTTATACATTTATAAAATATCCAACGTGCAATGTTTTTCATGTATATATAGACATTTGAAAGATAGATAAAATTCAATCACAAATATATGAATTTGTATAAAAATCGCCAGCTTATTCACAACTAATTAACAAATAGAATAAGAAGGAACATATTATCACTGAAAGTGATTTTAGTGGGGGTAACCTAAAAAATCGGGCCTCTTCAAGCGCAACGCTAATGCAACGAAAATTAGCGATTGGTTGATTTGGGTCACGTGATTCGTGAAGGGGCGTAGGATAGGAGTGACATTATCTGGACGATCGCGCCTGTAATTTGTTTTGTATCGATTCAAATGTTTGTATATCAATAAAATCTTGTGGCAAAAAAGTCGTTTTCATTTCCTAGTCAGAACAGTTGCTTCTAGGCCTTTCAGTGAGACGAATCGTACTGGGGTACAAGTCGTGCAGTTTTTTTTATGTACGTGTACAAAATAAATGAAATACAAGAAACACGATGAAAAATAAAGTGAAATAGAAATACGTACAACTCGTCAGAGTTTTCGGGAAATTTTTTTTCACAAAGAGTGAGATTGTCAAACGTCAACTCACCTGGCCTGGTGATGCGGCCGAGGTTGAATTTGTGGCTGTAATTGACCTTGAAGTATTGCTCGACGATCGCCCTTTCCATCTTGCTCGGCCCATTTGTCGGAGAGAAGAGATACTCCGGGTCTATCTCGTAGTGGATCCTTTGATATCCGGTGAAGCAGATGCAGGCCAGAAGAACCGGAACTATCACGAAGTAGCCGGGGTGGCGGCCAACCACCAGGCCCAGTTTGTGAAACGCTCGGTTTAGGAAATCGTCCACGCATGTCAGGTTGTTCCACATCTGGAACCAGCAACCATTAGATAGAGTGAACCGTTTTATTGGAAACGGTTAAAACGGCTCGCAACGGAAAATAGAGCACGGTAGAACTTTGTTTGTTTCGATCAAATTTTAATCAACCCGGCAGTATACGCCAAGATTTGGATTTTTGAAACAGAACTGTTCGAAAGTGGTGTTCGTATAACAGTAATACACAACTAATAGTAATGGTAAATAGTCATTACTTATCGACCACTTAATAGTGAAACACTTATTGAGAGCAATGTACAAATATCTACATGTTCTATATCTTCATAAAAATAATATTAATACGTATAGAAATATAAAAATATAATGTGTATTATATAAATATACCTGCGATTCATCATATAGACGAATTTTTCTTCGGAGAATCTAAGAAACAATATTTATAGTTGGACAAATTATAATTTAATTATTAGATCAGTCGCTGGATCACCACGTGTGTGCTGCCGAGTGAAACTGAAACTTTTGCTGATCGAATCTACTTATTTAAATCTGATCTCGTATATACTATATTATATATAATAAATACTATAACTAATATACTAAATACTAGTATATTAACATATACTGTATTGTATTATATATTAGTAGAGGGAAAAATTTTGTTACATAAACCATTTGTTCTTCGAGAAGTTCACATGAACGAAGTTCTGCTGTACGTAATGTAATAAATGACACTGGAAGAAGGTTTAGAAAACACATTAATGATATGAGATAATTCAGAATTTTAGAGAGTGAAATTATACTTAACTGTCAAGAAAAATTTGCTCGTTTTGAGAAGGAATGTCACGGTGTCTTATAAATTAATATATTTTACATATTTGATAATTGCTGTTTTGCGAAAAATATAACTATTTAGCTTCTTAAACGTCAGTATTCATTTGCAGTTCTTTTTTCTCAAAACTCTATATTATCAAATTTTTTAACATTTATGAGATTTCAAGAATTTATCCCTTTTTTATTAACATTTTCTCTAGTCAGAGTCTACAACTGCACAAATTACAAGAATAATACTTTGTGACGAACTATATTGCTCAATCTTTGATTATTATATAACGCTACAGCAGGAAATACTGATAACTCTATTTATAATATATCGATAAAGATGCCTCGAATTTAGTATTCCGCTTTGTCTCTTGAAAATTACAAAAGTACCGACAGAAAAAATAACGCTCGCAACCTGTCCATTCTGTTAGGCTGAACACATTGTGCATACAATTGGAGGTTGTACAGTAACTAACAGTAATTCCAAAGAAACCAGTTCGTGCGCGGAGCTACCGACGTTTGAATTTTATAACTGGACTACCAATTTTTATATGCAAATATATACATATACGCATTACAGTACACAATGTTTATTAAACAATAAACAATAAACAAATAATATAGTATATTATATAATATTATGTTATTAGATATATTATAATTTATTATATACATTTATATTTATTTACATCTATATTATATTATTTATTATATACATATTTTTACTTGTCACACATTTAATAATATCATCATTCTATGATCATTACTTGTCACATACCTCTGTTTAATACCTCATTCACTTAATCATTTAATATTTATTATATTTACCAAATACATAAATAGCATAATGTTTCACGTATTTAATAGTATTATTATGTTGTATTATTATATGCTATGTATTAATACGTTTAATACCAAAGAATTCGATCGAAAGAAACCTCTGTCTAGCTCGTCTACCTTTTCAATCATTTCCTCGAAAACGTAACTTTGCATGTATAAAAATCCGTGCAGTCCATTTCTGACATAATTACTCACGATCCCGAGCAGAGATATACCACTCTCGAAAGAAAAGAACGAGAAAAACGATAGAAAGTGGCGCATAAATTGTTCGTTCGAGCAGTAGAACGCAACGAGTAGGAATAATAACATTAACGACAAATAACGAGAGTTACATTTCGCAACGTGCCATTTCGTAGAAAACTAGGAAAAGAAATAAACGAGAGAAGGAAGGTGAAGAGCTTGCGACGTAACGTTTAAAGGAATAGTCCGAATGCCAGTGTGATGTTACGACCGTCCGATCAGCCGTGGCGAAATTACAGAGGCACGAGAGTGTAACTCCATTCAAACGGATAAGTGTAGACGCTTTTTACCCGAGCCAACACCTCGCTCGCGTAAGAAACCTCCGAAAGAAACAGCAAAACGCGCGGAGAACCCAGAGAAAGTTATCGTAGACGATGTTTAATGACAGACAGCACAGTTGTCTTCTGTGTTTGAAAAATTAAAAAAAAAGAAACCGCGACGAATGGATTTTGGATTTTTAGGAAAAGAGAATATGAAATGTTTATAAATGCGATAATATGCGAGTATAAATATAAATAAATATAAAAATATATAAGATATTCAATAATAAAGTAAGTTTATTTTAATGTAATTAATACATTGTCGATGTAATGTATTCGAATATCAATTATAAATATGAATATAATATAAAATGGCAACGTATAAAAATATCTAAAATATCCAGTAAAATGTGTTTATTGAACGTAATTAATCAATTAGTATTTAAATATATTGTAATAATAATAAATGATAAATACAATATAATATTCATTAATATATTAATTATATAAATTATTGAAATAAATTTTATAGTTAGTTTATAGTTACTATACCAATACAAGTATTATTGAATACAATATTAATATATTAAATTATAAAACGTTAATGATAGAATGTATATTATAATATATTTATAATATCAAATACAATTTAAAATTGCAATACAAAAAATTTCAAAAATTGACTCACTTCGATGAACAAATTTCTATGTTATTTAAATTCCGTTCTTCAATTACATTTACACGAACACAAAATTGCGCACAAATATTTTGTACACAATGAGATTTTTCACTTTTATTTTACATATAAATTACCATGGATATTTTTCACTTTTTTTCTGACTTTTTTTTTATATGTTTTATGTAATATGCTTCATGCTTCAAGACTGAACGACGAGGATCGACGAATAATGTAAAATTCATCGTACAGTCCGTTTCACTTGTAACTCAGTTCCAGAATTCGAATTCCATTCCCGCTTATGTAAACCGACACAATTTACACGCGACAGAGAGAGAGACGACAGGTTGTTCCCCGCGATGATCGCGAGGAGTTGAGTAAGAATGTAATTACGACACTAATATAAACCTGCAATTATTAAAAAGGGAACTGCTTGATTTACATTCGAACGTAGGTAAACCTGATCTATATCTAACACTGCTCGCACGATTTCAACTATCTCTCAGCTCCTTTTTCTCACAAATTTCAAGGATCATTCCTGAGCGCAATTACAGCTTTCTTGGTTGCCACTAGTCTTATCCCCCATCTGTCACGTTCTGTTGGCGAATTTGACAAATAAATAATGAATTATCGATCGCTTCGAATTTAAATCGAATTTATTTATTTAAAATTGAATTTATTCAATTCTGTACTCAATGAGTCTTCTCAAGTTTTGACTCTTTTTATTACTAAAAGTGATTTTAGCGGGGGTAACCCAGAAAATCGGGCCTCTTCAGGTGCAACGCTAATGCAACGAAAATTAGCGATTGGTTGATTTGGGTCACGTGATTCGTGAGGGGGCGTGGGGTAGACCTCGAGTAGGAGTGGCGTTGTCTGGTACTGAGCGATCGCGCCTGTAATTTGTTTTGTACCGATTCAATGTTTGCATATCAATAAAATCCTATGGCAAAAAAAAGTCGTCTTCATTTCCTAGTCAGAACAGTTACTTCTTGGTCTTTTATTGAGACGAATCTTACTGGGGTACAAGTCGTGCAGTTTTTTTAAATTATTTTCTTCTATTTCAATACTAGATACATAATGCAAAGTGCGAAGTGACTTTGCAACCTTGTTCTGACGACCAGAAGAGTATTAACACTAAAACTATCAGAATGATAAAAATGACTAATTTATAGTTAGAAATTTCATAAATTTATGTACAGTATGTTTTTAGAGGCTCGAGTGATTTTTGGTAAAATATAGATCAATAGAAGCTCGTGCTCTTTACGATATTACAAACGTTCTCCTGTTCCTTGCATCTTAAATTTCTCTGCTGCAAATTTTATACTTTAGTCGGACTGATGGTTCTAGTTAGTTAAATCAAGGTACTTCAGAGATGATTCGAAAACAGATTCGAAAAGATTGGGTAGACGGCATTGTGCTGGTGACGCAATGGAAAAGCACACTTTAGACTAATAACGGAGACATCCGTCCCTCTCCTCAAGTACCCAGTCGCGTCTCAAACTCGAGTTCAATTTCAACGATGAAAATCGCACACATCCGCCCTCCCTCTCCTTTCATCCAACCGCCGTGAGAAATTCACATTCGCCGTCATGATTATCGTCGGCATCCAGCAATGAAAAACAAAAAAACAACTAAAAACATGCAGAATGTTCTCTAGTATACAAAAAATGGAGCATGAGGGATGATTTCTCGTAAAAACACAAGTCGGAAGTGTAGAATAAAATTTTTTCATTCAAAGCTTCGTTTTCGAGAAAATTTAAAACTTAAAATTTTAAATGAAAATTTAAAATTTAAAATTTTTTATATTTGGCTAATTTTAGACAAGTAACAAAGAAATAATTAACAAGTTAGAAGTTATTCTACGTACAAAAATAGATAAAAAAAAAATTGTTCTTTATTTTCAAGAGAACAGACATTAATATTTTAAGTTGAATTGGGTTTAGATTAATATTTTGTTAAAAATTGTCTTTGTAAATTTACTTGGTAAATTTTCAAACTCGACTTTCTCGAAAACAAAGCCTCAGCTGAAAAAATTTAATTCTACATTTAGTTCATAATTTATGAGGAATCATCCCCTGCTCTAACTCCCACGTGCTATGGAACACCCTATATAGTGAATCTTCGATCTTTGAATAATTTTTATCATTTGTATTAATTTACATTATGTATGTATTTTATATTGCATTAAAATCTGTCATTAAAATCAATGATGGCATCTCCTTAATTGAAATTAAGACATATTTGTTTCATATAGATTCAAGTATTATTGGAATCAGAAAATTGCAAAAGAAATGATTAAAGGCGCGTGACTAGCAATAACTGAATTATAAATTCATTTAATCACACTCGTGAATAATTTAATTCTACACCGATTAACACAATCTCCAATTGCTTAAAATTCGTTTCCTATTGGATTACGTGTAACTTTTCATTAAATTATCGGAATTTCGAGAGATTAGATATTAGAAAATAATAAACAAAATGAAACGTTAGAAGATAATAAACAAAAATAGTAAATTACAATAATAGAAAGAATAATTAGATATTCTAATAGAGAATAGAATATTAGCTCATATTAGATAGAAAAATTAGGCGGAGAAAATTTACAGTAACGAAGTACGAAAATTTGAAATTTTTATACGAATTATTTTTCATTCTTGTGTGTATTCATAAGACGATCTAGTACAAACAAAAGGGGGAGCTTGAAATTTTCCACACTGACTAATTTTTAGAGAATTCTGGAAACGGTCGATTCGGTTTATATTGTTTCTCCAACGGGGAGAGATGAATTGCGTCCGATGCCTCGGGGATCTCCTCTCGATGTTGTGTTTATTCGAAATTCTGAATGAAAAGTGGGTTAAACGAATTCGACAAAAGCGTCATTGAAGAACAGGGCGTAAAAGTGACGCACGAAACTTGACCCAGATCGCGGACAATACGCGTTTAGCATAGCGAAATCGCCGCCAGCTGTCGATTCTTCAGCTCGGGATTCGGGACGGGATTGTAGCAAGCCCGATTCCAGATATAAAGGGGAGATGAAACGCCGCGCTCTCTTCTAGGAAGCTCATTGACTTGCAATTTCTCGTTACATAAGATTTCTGTCAAGTGAAAAACATACTCAGGGAGCATCGACCTCCGATGTAACTTCATCATCAGATTAGTTTTTCTTGAAGGAAAAAAGAGAAATTTCAAAGAAGAAGTATCGTGCTTGAAAGGAAGATCGAGAAGAAGCTTGAGGAGAAAATCGAAATGAAATCCTCACTTGGAGATGTGAACTTGCTTAATTGAACACTCGGAGAATTTAGACTTTTAATTTCAGAATTTTTAATTTGATTTCATATCGGATGGATACCTTAAATTCTTGTGGCGCAATAAAAATTACTATCCTGTGATCTCGTAATCATCTGTGCGATGATCACTTAGGTGAAATCGAACGATTTGAAAATTTGAAGAAGAAGATACGAGGACTCATATAGTACACAATTTAAACACAAAGAAGACTGATAATTAGACAAAGAAATATTTCTTTAGCCTAGGTTAATTGTAGAATAAGATATACTAAAATACTCTTAGTTACTTTTAGTTTTTGGTTCTAATATATTTATTTAGTGAGACATTTTTATTGTTATAACTACTTTTAGTTTTCAGTTATTACTATCTTAATTGTATTTGAATTCAACGATTACACTTTTATTTTTAATTTTTAATTGTTACTGTTTTAATTACATGTAGATATTAATTACACTTTTAGTCATTCCAGTTACTTCCAGTTTTCCGCTATTACCTTATAAGACTTTCTAACCGTCATAATTACTCTTCCAAGTTTCCAACTTATTTCAACAATTACTTTCAATTTTTGATCGTTATTATTATACTTTAACTGTGTTAAATAAAATCGTCTAATTACTATAACGTTGCAAGTCCAAAATCTCCTTCAACCAAAAAAGAAAAGGACAAGAAAAATTTAAACGAAAAGAAACTCCAGCCAAGCCTGAAAAATTCATCGCTCCAACCTCTTTCTCTTCTCATCCACCGATTACGCAACACCGAAAAACTCGCTTTTCAAAGCAATATTTAACAAAGCTTCATCAGTTGGGTTGAAGTAAAGCTAAAGCTAAAGGGTTGCGTAATCATTCGTTAATTAGTCCGATTAAAGCGCGGTTTCGCGGTGAACGAAGCTACGATTTCAGCTGGAACAGCTGAAACAAAAGGTTGGCTCGAATTGTTACGCGACTTGTTATTCAATCGTCGGCGATCGAACAAGCTTTGCTCGGCTCTGTTACCCAATGACCGGTCGGCCGGCTACTTTCTCCGTGACGAGAGGAGAAAGATGGCCATCCAACGATCGAGATCTCCGCGTGTTTCTGCTCGCTTGTATTTGCCTCGAAAGCACGTCATCGAACCACCGCAACGGGCGCGCACGTTGGGAAAAACCAAGTGGAATCGAGTGCAAGTGGTTTTAGAAAGTCGTTCGACGCTCGAATCCTATCGTGTCCGGAGCCAATGTCCTTCCGTTTCTACGGACAACCGCGTCTCCACCTAGCTTTCCAATTTTATTCGTCGGTAGCACCGACTTTTTTTCTTTCTAATTTCGGTCATTTAATTCGAATTCAATTAATTTAATTTTCAAGTTTTCCGTCTGCAGAAAGTTTTCGCGAAACGCGAAATTACGAGGATAAATTATACTAAAATTGTCTGTGAACTTAGTATTAAAATATAGCGTTTGGGGGGGTAAATATCAAAAAATTTATGTAGGTTAGGTTAGATTACGTTTGATGGGAGAATATTCAGTATTTGTTACTCTATATTATTGTGAGTGTATTTGTTACGTGAACCAAGCAACAGATACTGCATAAGGGTTAAATATCAGAAAATTTATGTAGGTTAGGTTAGGTTAAATTTGATGGAAGAATATTCAGTACTATTACGTTATTTTACAGGTCAAGAATATCCAAAAACCGGATCTGGTAGTATAAATTGATTCGAACAATGTGATGTTGCGTTAACGTTGGTCCTCAATGGGTTCCTAAGCCGTCTAAGAATAAGTTAGATTTTACGAATTTTTCTAACAAGTATATTTATAACCACGATTCAATGGAATCCATATTTTAATCGAAAACTTCAACTTATAAAATTAAAAATCACTACAATCATATTCTTGCTAATTTCCATATTGATGAAATACACTGCTAAAAGAAATCACAGGACAACGATTCCTTTCTTTCTAATATTTTTATATCAATTCTGAATATTAGACGAAACACTATATTACCATTATCTTTAAGAAACAACAACAAAAATCTTCATAAAATATATATAATGAAAAATAACAATTAGTTTGTCAAGCTTTAAAAAAGAGAATATACAATAAAAAGAAAGGAAGAACATACAAGTATTAAATATTTAAGTAGAAGTGGATGTTCCTTCAAAAAAAGAAGAAAAAAAATGAAACGTTATATGGATGAGATCCTGAGAAAGAGTTGAAATTAGCGTGTACACGAGCCAACGAGGAAGGGTAGAGGATACTAGACAGATGAGACGGATGAGATGTTAAGGAAGAATGCACGGTGTAATGTTACCGTAGCTTGTATGCGGGCTGATGATCCAGAAAGAACGAGTTTCTTCCTGAAGAAACAATGAAGAGGACATTGATCCAGGGAATGTAACAGGAGACCCCGATCTGGAGCTACCGGTCTATCTACTCTACTCTAGTTACCTGATCTTTTAAACTACCATAACGCTTCATTAATCCTCCCATGAATACTTTTACGTAGTTGAGTTATTATTACATTATTATGACACAAATTACAACGTAAACAAAATATATAATATATTGTAATATTATGTAATATATGCATGTTATGTAATATATTAATAACATAAAGTAATTTCTCAAACTGCCATAAAACCAAAAATTATTTTTCTTCTACGAATTCAATAATCTACGAATTGGCTACAAATTATAGTGATAAAATTAATTAAATATTATAATTAAACGATATAAAATGTTATTGTAATATTTTAATAAAATTATAACTGCTACAAATCAGTTAAAAAGTTGTTTTATAAATTAAATTATCACATCGTGAATGATACGATGACAGTGACACAATGATCTTGTTAATTCTGTCCCAGGATCGGAGAAACAAATAAAATCGAGTTCAAGGTAACTCTCCGTTATTGAAATTCAGGTTGACCACGCTGTTTAATAAAACTCACTTTTCCAAATTCTTAGAAAGTCCCACGAAATTCAACCTAATTTAATAGTCGACTACGCAGCAACCTTGACTGTCAACTATCTCTTCCTCCAATACACGCACATGTTACGCGGCAAGAGCCATAATTTTATCGTATCTGTTTGGTAACACGTGAAATGGTATGACGATAAATCTGCACCGAGTTGCCTAATTGTTCAGAATGTGGATTGGCCAACCGTGCGGCTGGTGATATATATTGAATAATAATCGGTTAAAGTCACAATATCGACAGTCGACGAAGTACGTATGTACATAGTCGCGTATTAAGTCTGTCAGCGGATTCTCAAACTTTCAATTGGCTACAAATTGGCCAGGCTGACGCTCGCAAACTCGCATAATTGAAACAGATAACCTTATAAACCTTCTGAACTTACCGAAGATAAGTTTGAACGAGGAAGTAAGAAACCGTGTCGCAAGTCGGTTCAACGCGGTATTTCCAACTTGCATCGAAATTTTATTAATTTATAATGTAATTTATTAATTAATTAATTAAATATAATACAACTTAATTTAAAGCTATCCAGTAATACCATTTGAGATAGTTTATTTGTAACACCACTGAGTATCATTGATAATTCATACTATCGATCCAGTGATACTATCTGAATAATAATAGCAGTTTCAGTAGTAATACCAATAATAACAATTTACATTACATTAGAAGTATACTAAGTATTTAATCTTATTTCGCGCTCTCCCTTTTCAACGGTAGAACTTAAAAATCGATTATAATAGAAATTAACCTACTATTGTTATATTACATCATTAATTAATAGTAAAATTCAATCAAATTAAAATTAAAATAATACAATTGTTTCGTCAATTCTTTTTTCCTTTTTTTTCATTTCTGAACATTTTAAAACACTCTATCGCTACCGATAAAAAACGATCGCGATCTGAATCGCGTGAGAATAATAACGTGGTTTTTCGAGCACTAAGCGACCCATTAAAAAGGTTTAAGCGAGCCGGCGCAATTTCGAGTAATGAATGACCCCTGGAAGAACGAGTAGGATAATGGCAACGATCTCGTTCGTAACGCTATTTCATCTGAGACGCCGGTCACGCCGGTCTCTGACGGGAATGCCAAGTCAGTTTCGCTCGACGACGGGCCTTGTGCTCGAAATTTGCCCCTGCGTAATCGTCGTTGCCCTTTCGTCAAACTGTTACGCTCGAAACGACACGAATCACGCTCGAACACGAATTTCTGAACAATTTATTTCAGAGAACACGACACGAGACAAAATAGAATTTCACAAAGATGAAATCAAGACTCGTTAATTCGTAAATTTTCGAATTGAATTCTATCATTAAATCGACCGACATCTTTACAATTACCATTTTCCTGATTTGTTGATTTTTCACAATTTTTCGTTCATAAATTTTCTTTTCTTCAATTGAATTCAGATTGTAATTGTGAAAAAAAAGAATTTCTGATGAATTTCTTACTTTTTATGCTCTTGCCATTTCCTAAGTCTAATAAAAAAAAAAAAAATACGCAAATATTGACTTTATATTATCATACAAATATTGTGCACTTTTAAATAAAACCAAATAATTTCTATTATTACTTTTAAATAAAACCAAGTATATCGTATTCTTAACGAACGTAACTGAAGAAACGGAACCTAAACAGAAATTTGTATTTTGAATATTTTATATATTTTCGTGTTTATTTAAAGTTTATTTTCAATGTATCATTCGAGCGTGATAATTTTCATGTATCGTGAAATTTCCATTATTTCCATATATTTTCATTCTGCGCTCGAAGCATATTAAATTGACTCGATATAAATTAATTAATCTAATTAATTTAATTAGCCACGATTTAAATTTGAATCGCCGAGAACAATTTCATGTGTCATCGATGTGCATATTACACATTAATTGAATAACATCAAAGTACCATCGCAATCGCGTAGTTAAGTTTTATTTCTCTCCGTCCACCTGTTTAACTCCATCTAATTACAACTCGCGCTTAAACTCGCCAACTATACAGAATCCTAACCGAATTACGCGTAATCCCAACTTGGTTTATTAAACGAAACCACTTTGCGAGCTTCCATAGAGTGAATCAGATTAAATCTCTAACCAAGCAACTTGCAGGCCAGATTATTCAACGGTGACTTCCAACCGTGAACCGATAGAAAACTTCTCAAAGTGTGGATTGCGATCCCGATATGGGGGATCGCGTAACTAAATTCGAGGGTCGAAGAAATTTTAGCAAAACTGAAAGATTAGTATAGGATATTTGTCTTTGTTTTTAATACATGGTAAAATTGTGGAATGAGGAAACCTTGGAAATTACTTTCGGTGCCTAAGAGCGAGGCAATTGTCACCTGCTACGTGCCCCCACGCGATTTTCACAACGAAGGTCAAGCTCAAGATCATTTGTCTTAGTCTAAAGCCTAAGTTTTGACTTCAAATAAATTAAAATAAAATTTAAAACTTAAAATATGAGTATGAAGGTATAGTTGTGTGTGTGTGTGTGTGTGTGTGTGTGTGTGTGTGTGTGTGTGTGTGTGTGTGTCCAGTTTTCCTGCCAACTCTTAAATTAATAAACAATTTATATTTATTTTAAACCATTTGTATTTAATTCCTAAATTAATAAACAATTTATATTTATTTTAAACCATTTGTATTTAATTCCTAAACAATTAATAAACAATTTATATTTATTTTAATTATTTTATTAAGTTTAATTTTCTATGTTATTTTTTTCTAGAAAATTGGAGACTCAGCCGGAACTGTGTGTATTTTTTCCTACAAAAAGTAAAATTATATTTGTTGTGTATATCAAAGAATTGTTCTCGAATAAATTTTCTTTACGATTTATTATCAGCAAATGTTTTTAATTCATAGTCCTCTATATACTCCGGAGTTGCGAAAATATTTGCACGGGTAAAGGGGGTCGCCAAGTGGAAAAATTTGAGAAGCCCTGTTCTAGTGGTGATTTGACAAATTATAAAACGACACAAGGGAAGGGGGATTTCCTGTGTGATGCAACGATTAACTTGCAAGGGAATCAATGTCACTGTCATCGTGTGTCAACGAATCAAAAATAGAATGAAAAATTACGACAAAGTTATGTCATAGTAGCACGATGCCCGAGCGAAACACGATAATTTCTCTTTTCAAAATTAATTACTTCAATAACGATTTTAAATTGAAAAATTATACAATATATATATATATATTGTATAATTTTATTTTTCAAAAATTCCTGCAAATCTTTGAAAATTGCAATGTAACAGTTGTCTCATAGAATAGAAAATAAATAAAAAAAAAAGTCCTAAATTTGCACGAACATCGATCTGGCTACACCGCACGATGCAACGCGTTAACAATTCAAAGACAACGAGAGAGCAACTGTTACAATGTCAGGTCCAGACAACGAACCATGCTCGCACGTGGCCGAGAACGAAAGTAACGTTTATAAATAATAAAATGGAAAATGGCCGGACACGGTATGCTTTCACGTCGACACGGTGGTTGCTCGCATCGTGCTACAACGGCCACTTTATTGAGATGCCTCTCTGTTTCCTTCGCTGGACTCGACGAGTTCACGCGAGGAGAGTCTTTGCGGAACGTCTCTGGGAATTTTTAGAAATTCTCTCGGGACACTTCAGGGCAGAAACAGTGGACTGGTAACTCTCAGAATCTATCGAAGATTTATAGAATCTCCTCGACTTTTTGAAAACTTGAAAAACGCAGTTTTCAGAATACTCAATACAACTTGTCAGGATATTTCTTCAGAATTTTTTCAAAGCATCGGAAGCTCTCAAGGTCGACCAAAAATTAAGCAGAATTTTTTCAAAAACTTTTCAAAAAGTTGAAGACTTCAACAACCTTGGAAGCTTCCAATATTGATTAGAAGTTATTCAGAATTTTTTCAGAATATTTGAAAAGCATTAAAAGCTATTACACACTTGCAGAATTTCTTTTTTTAAAGAATCTTTCGAGGCCTTAGAATCTTAATAGCTTCCAATATTCATTAAAAGTTATCGTAATCTGTTTAGAATTATTTCAGAGTATTTGAAAAGCGTTGGAAGCTTTCAGAATTCACTGAATATGATCGTCGTACAATAAAATCATAGACATTTGAAAATTCGATCAAACAGTATCAATTGAAATATATTTCACATATTCGAGAGCATGTACAACATCGTTTCGCAGCTCACTTCAAGCGTAGCACAAGAGCCACTTGTTTAGCCTAGCGCTAAGGATTCGACGAATCCACGCGAGAACAAAAAAAAAAAGGAAAAAAGAAAAAAAAAGGAAAAAGAAAGAAATGGAGGAAAAATGAACAAACGACGCGTGCACGAGAACGACGTATGCTCGAGAAGAGAACAGGAGGGGTAAAGCAATGGCGGTGCACTCGAACCTCGGCGAGCGCGTTGCGAGAAAACAAGCGGTGAAAAGCTGTCGCAGGATTTTTTTCCCCCCATTGCAAAATCCACGCTCCAACGTCCCCGTTATCGTTCCTCTGTCCCTTGACCGGCCATAAACCATTTTCCACTCTCGTCCTCGACATTTTCACCGCGTCACGAACGCGCGTACGCAATTCCTTTAGGTTCACGTGTTACCAGAGTTACACGTACCAACCGAGTCCAACATATCCACACGCATTTTAGAAATTGCACTGTCGACTATGAAGTAAAAGTCGCAATTACCTAAGCGAATGCTCGAGAACGCAGTTCGCGCGGAGCGTTTCGAGTCCGACGACTCTCGTTTTTACATTTTCAGACGCTGAACGTCCGAAATTACAATTTTTTAAAATTGTTCTTCTGCGTACGACAGATTTCGTAAAATAATTCAATTTTTAATTAAGAAAGTTTTTACAATTTTGGTAAGATTATAATTTTCAATTTTGCAGAGAGAAATCGCGCGATAATAAACTTGAGCTCGTTTCGAAACCTCTACGTTCGAACCGCGCCGTTTACATTTTATTCTAAGATTTTGCAAAGTGAAGTGATTTTCTCGATAATTCTAGAAATTGTCAAAAAAAATTTTTTCAACGTTGATCAAGAAAACACGAATGATGTTGAAATTGCAAGTAGCTCTAACATTTTGGTCAAAGACTCTGTCTTGCGATTATTATATTCTCATATTATGTTTTTCAAACTTCTTTACCGCAACTTTCTCTCGCGATTAATCGATTCTGGAATTATCGACGATAATCGAGAGAACAAGTGCCATAAGTGTCAGGCAAGCTGGACGTTTTACGTCACGCTGTGTATCGGTTATGTCCACAAGGATCCACGACGTCTCGATTGTTAATTGACTGCGAAAGTATTAAAGCGTATGCTTGATTTCAGGTCAATTTCGTGCGTGTAAGCGGACGGACGTTACGTGAAACGAAAGTAAGCGCGATCATTAATCCAATCGTCTCCAGCCGCTATTTCGTCGATCGGCCAATGACGAAACGCAGCTATGCTGTTCAAGTTATGCCATACGAATATGTCCATTACAAAACGAGAAGGAAAATCGTCGACTCCAATATGTATAAATACTGATTCTAGAAATTTTTTAGAAATTTTAGGAAGTCTCTAAAACGTTTTTACAATATTTCAAAAGTGTGCAGAAGTTCTCAGAATTTTCCAGAAACTCGTAAAAATTTTTCAGGAGTTTTAGAGAGTCTCTAGAATGTTCCTGCGATATTTCAGAAGAGTTCAGAATTTTCCGCAAGCCCTGAAAGCTCTCAGAAACCTTTGAGAGATCACAAAAACCAGATTTTTAGAATTCTTTAAAAAATCTCTTCCTACCCGCTATACAAGGAAATTCTCAAACAGTAACTTAACAACATCGAGAATAATCAGTTCCCAGCCCAGATCTCCATAAGTTTGCCGAAATTGAAATTCAGAAAAAGAAAAGTTGCTCTGAGAAACGATGAAGGACCTTCGGAAGATACGTCGGCATCGGTTTTAAAAGCCTTCGGACGCGTTCAAACAGCGTCGTGCACGCGCGGGTCGTTTGGAAATCAGCAACCGCACGTGATTCAGTGTACTCGTCGCGACAGAAGAATGCAAAGTAACGCTTCACGGACGCGGCTCATCGCGTTTCCAAGTAATTATGCCCAGAAGTTTGGCGCTCTCTCTCTCTCTCTCTCTCTCTCTCTTCAGTTTATAGATTCCTAGACGCTGGTTTCTGAATTCTTAACTGCTGGTTTCCAGATTCTTAGCCACTGGTTTTTAGATTCTTAGTCGCTGGTTTCCAGATTCTTAGACGCTGGTTTCCAGATTCATAGCTGCTGGTTTCTAGATTCTTAGCTGCTGGTTTTTAGATTCTTAGTCGCTGGTTTCCAGATTCTTAGTCGCTGGTTTCTAGATTCTTAGCCACTGGTTTCCAGATTCTTAGCTGCTGGTTTCTAGATTCTTAGTCGCTGGTTTCCAGATTCTTAGTCGCTGGTTTCTAGATTCTTAGCCACTGGTTTCCAGATGCTTAGCTGCTGGTTTCTAGATTCTTAGTCGCTGGTTTCCAGATTCTTAGGCACTGGTTTCCAGATTCTTGATTGCTAGTTTTTAGATTCTTAGTCGCTGGTTTCCAGATTCTTAGTCACTGGTTTCTAGATTCTTAGCCACTGGTTTCCATATTCTTAGACGCTGGTTTCCAGATTCATAGCTGCTGGTTTCTAAATTCTTAGTCGCTGGTTTCTAGATTCTTAGCCACTGATTTCTAGATTCTTAGGCGCTGATTTCCAGATTCTTAGGCGCTGGTTTTTAGATTCTTAGTCGCTGGTTTCCAGATTCTTAGTCGCTGGTTTCCAGATTCTTAGTCACTGATTTCTAGATTCTTAGTTGCTGGTTTCTAGGTTCTTAGGCGCTTTCTGTAGGTTCTGCTTGAAACAACGCGAGAAACACGAAGAGAACGATTATTGTCGATTATTACGGACGTTCCTTTATCGGACCAAGAGGATCCGATCGGAGAAAGTCCAGAGTTCGGGGTAATGAAATTCAGCCGAGAAACCGATAAGGAGAAACGGACAGATCTTAGTTTACGGGGCATTAAACTTTGCTCAACGCAAATAATTATCGTCGCTTTCGTCGCTGGCTGTTGCAAAAACCGTGTCTCCATTGAGAAGACAGAGACAAACAGACAGAGAGAGAGAGAGAAGTGTTTCGACCGCGTTTCGTTAAACGAGTTTTTTCTTTCTCTCCGATTTTTTCTTCGTTTTCTATCGTAATATTAGTCTTGGTTTTTATATCAAAAGGAAGAACTCGATAGAATATAATTTAAAAGTGAAAACCACGAAAGAGATTAACCCCTTAAAGACAGAGGCAGCGATAATTTGTCGTAATATTACAAATTATTAGAAATCATTGTAAATGTTATAGACACTTTGATTTCTTTAAATTTCATGAAATTCTAGAGAATACAATGATGAAAGAGTATCAAGAAAAATATTGCGCATCTGAATTTCTTTTCGAAGCTCTGTGATGAAACAGGAATTGATAATATAAATTAATTGAAAAGAATTGCGATCCCTGACGATAGAGGTTGACAATTTTTCTGTACAACAATTCTGTACAACAACTATGAAAATCGTGTATCTTGATGAAAATTGCTCTCAAATGAAAACAGTCCCTTATTACAGAAACTCGATTTATTGTGTAAAAATATTGTAAAATAAAAAGGAAAAAAAGAAATCAGTTTGTAGATCTCTAGATAAAGATAGATGAGGAATGAGTCAGATTATTGATTTCGCTCTTCTAAGAAGTTTTGAAACTTTCTGAGAAGTATCTAAAAAATTGTGAAAAACCTCCAACAGCAGAGGTGCATTTCATGATTTCTGACGGCGCATAGAGCAAGTTTTGATAATAAATAAAAAAGATAATACGAGATATAAAAATATAGAAATTAACTATTTTCAGAATTTAGTCAGTATATTGTCACGATCAATTTCCCTTAGTTTTTTAAAAGCAATATTTGATTATCCTCTCTCCTAATTCAAGTGATGTTGACTTGATAAATTTTTGAAAGATCCTACCACTCAAAGCTTTTCAAACGCTCAGAAAGTTTTCAAAAATATATGTGCCTATTTGGAAATACCTACAGATTCGAACAAGCTTTCTCTTCCATGAAATTAATTAAGAATAGGCACCGATGAGAATTTAAAGAATTCGATAAGACATAATTAAATCTTGGACATAAATAATTTGGTCAAGAGCAAACAGGCCCATAAATCCTATTAAAAAGTAAGTTATTTTGTCTTTTTCTAATTACTCTTCTTTTGTTGTTAAAATAATTTAATGACGCATTGAAGCTCACTTGAGAAAAAATTGGCACGTAGGGTGCAAAAGTTTGGCCACCGCTGCTCTAAAAACTTCTGAAGATTTCCAGAAATTCCTGAGTATTTTTTAATTCTATGAGACTTTCGAAAGATCCAGCGAACGTTCGAAAGTCCTCAAAAGCTTCGAAATCGCAGAGGATCTACCCGAGATAATCGGCAATTAAGTTACTAACATAACGTTAGCGCGTTTTAGAAACTGCCAGTGTTCGCCACTTTCATCGTCAGAAGTGAAAATCGGCGATTTTAATTGCTCTGTAACAGTACGGTTTTACACTGTCTGACTGAACGCTCCCCTCCTCTAAACGTTTCAATCAACGATCAACAGGATTAAACTGTGCCAAACTGTGCCACGTAATTGAGAAGAAGACTTACAATTTTGCCTCGAAAATAAACACTACGATCGTGAATGAATGTATTGTAGTAAATTAGTGAGAAGGAAATTCGTTCGTTTCTAACGTTTGTTTCGTCGCAATTCGCCGTTGCATGAGAAACCGAGTGATCTACATAACTTTCGTCTGCAAACAGCGATCACTATCGTTCCTAATCGCGAATTACGCCCGTGATAACTAACTATTTTCCCGGTTTCCTGTTTTCATTTTACGCTGAAAGTATATCTCGAGTATGTTCGTTGCAAGGAGCGTGTTCGTTACGTAAAGCGTTTCGAAATTTTATTATCTGTATTATATGTACGTGTGACGAAACGCTGCAACTATCGCTTCTCGATTAAAAAGTGAGAGATAATTAAGAATACTGAGAATAAAGAATACGAAATATTGATAATATACTGAATGATAATACACAAATTGGTAATATACAAAAATTACGTGCGTGTGTGTGTGTGTGTGTGTGTGTGTGTGTGTGTGTGTGAAGATGAAGTTTCAAGAATTGCAATGAAAAAAGAATAAATGTTAAATATTTAGATTTATTATATTTATATTTAGATTTATTGATGGACAATTGACTGTTTAAATAATTCCATGTTTTTTCGAAACATCTAATAATAATTACTAATTAATTAATAATTGTTGATTTTAAGTATTTAGTAATTTTTACATGTATTTTTTATTATTGTTGATTATTTTCATCATCATTATTATATATTTTAATTTACAATGATTCATCATTTTATACATATGTATGTGTTTATTTCTCTCAAATATGTGATTGTATTATATATCCTTTTATATACATATGTATTTTTTATTATGACACATTATTATTTTTTATCATCATATATTTCAATTCATTAGAAGTCATCGTTTTATATATTTCAACTATATAATAATTTTCATTTTAAACATCTTGTAATTTCCAGTGATCGTATCAATTTCTCTCCAAACTTTCAAAGCTTTTTGCTTAACCAGCACGATCGCGAGACATATCTCATTAACTTCTCGGAATTTCAATTTATATAACATATCCACAGTGTAACGAGAGTTCGAAGAATATAATTTTGAAACAACACAAGATATATTCGCAGAAATTGTCTCTGTAACTGTTCGGATACTTTCGCGAATCCCTCCACTATCATTGTTCAAAACTGTATTTCAATTTCTTCAAGTACAAAATCCAGTTGCACGAAACATGTTAAGTCGCTAAACGAAGTTTCTAGTTTAAAGTTTGACGAGACGAGAAAAATATTTCAAACCATCAGGCATCTGTGCCGTTTGCATTCTTCGCGCGACTCGTAGAATGTGACGATAAAAACGGATAGATATCGTCGTCTTTTCAACACTTACGAGCAGAATGCAAATGAAATTAATAGCGAAACCTTCGAACAGTGATCTTCAATCGGACATTTTATCACAATTTTTTTATCAACGCGTTGCATCGTTGTTTTTTTTTTATTATTTTTTGCTAAATTAATAATTCTAATCGTTAAACAACGATAATTAAATATCGATTAATCAAGTTGAAATGCAATCAAGCACAGGAAAAGAAATTTCTTTTTTCAGTTTTCCAACTTTTTTGTGCTGGCGACAGAATTGTAAAAATGGTGCCGCGTCGAACGTGGATCATTTGACATTTGAGATTTCTCGAGGGGTAGAACCGCCATAATGTGACCGCCGTTTGATCCTCCAGAGTGCTGACGATCGGTCCATCACTCTTCGAAATTTTAGTTCTGGTGGACACGATCCACCTGCGACCGTGCCGTTTGATGGACGAGCAGAAAAGAAGGGCCATTAATCAGGCGATTAACCGTTGGCGGACAAACGTCTCCCTGCTCGATTATCAACGACAGTCACGTTTTACTCGATCCACCGTGACGTCAAAGCAGGACATGGTATCTACAGCCGATCGTGATCGCGAAACGAGTTTTATTCTCCGGCAAATGACTGAGAATGAGAATTATCAATGGAGAAAAATTAGAAATAAACGCTCTGTCAATCGCGAACCTTCGATCCTTATTAATTACTGAGAAAAAGAAGTTGATTAAGAATACAAAGAGAACGGAAATACTTGACAAAAAAGGGATAAATTATACGTTATATTTGTTAATTGAAGAAATTATTATTCCGATCGTGAGATTATATATAGGGTGGGCGAAAAATCACTTTCTACTAAAGTAAATCCGTAATTTTTTTAATTGTATGTTCTCTTCAATTTTTTTTTTTTTTTTACGAATTAAAGTACACAAAGAAACAACACACGTTTGAACTTAAATTTAATTTACAATCAAAATTTAAAATTTTGATGTTTTATTAACAAAAAAAAAAAAAATGTAGGTGGGAGGAAACTTTTGGCCCACTCTGTATATATATGTTACATCTATCGATTGAAGAAATTATTACTTTGATCGTAAGGGAGAATTTCAATTTTATATCAGACCTGATATAAACTTGACTTTGAGTTACTCGAGCAAAGTTTTAAGTCAAATCACGCGTAAGGACCTAACTGTACATTCAATGTAAATCGTACATTACATTGAATTCGAACATAATTCTGAAATTAGCTGAGATTTTATTTAGTCCTAATTGTTAAATATTATCCAATTCCAAGTTCAATTTAACACGAATGTTAACATAATTCGAATCTAATCTATAGTCTATTGCAAACAAACTCTAGACTGGATTTATTAAGTCGATATTATTAAATTTAATCCTCAAACAGCATCGCTGGATTAGAGGTAGCAACGTGGAAATAAGCCTGAAATTTAGGATATTTGATTTTATCTCGTACTTAACATCGTTCCTGAATGAAATTAAAAGAATTCCAAAATTAAGCAGCGTAACTCTAAATTGTTACAACCTGGCAAATGGTATCCGCCCAGTATCGCTAGTTACTAGTCCTAACCTAAAATTTAACAACTCAAACGTTCATAACCTCAACAACTCAGACTCGATTTAATTCGAATATTATTAAATTTAATCAAACAGCGATTTTATCTCGTACTTTACATTGTTCCTGATGAAATTAAAAATTATAGAATTAAAGTTACTGTTTAACACTAAGTTTAGGATCTCGCAAATGTTCCAGTATCGCCAGTTAATCCAGACCTAACCTACAATTTAACAATTCAAACATCCTTTAACTTTCAATAAATCAGGTTTTAATTGTCGATCAGCTCGGTACCAGCCAGTAAAACTAATCGAGATCTGAGAAATAACCATAACTTGGAAAGCTGACCCACATTTTATCGATAAGAAGCACGATAAATATAACAGAGCGGCGATCAAACGCGAAGCAGCGTGTCGGCCTCGAGTGCCACGCCAGATCGCAGCCTGTGAAATTATACAGTCGCCTGCCCCTTTTTTTTCTTTTTTTTTTTAATGCATTATTCGGTAACACATTGCGAGATCCATGGGTCAATCGTGGAAAAATCGGGACAAGGCCGCGTACGTGAATTCCATCCTCGTTACAAGAGGCAATTGCGCTTCTTCAGTTCCATTACCGAACGAATTATCCCACCGACAATCGTCTACCGATCTTTACGATCCGTTTCTGTCTTTATTACGTTTCTGCAGTCACGATAAATCATGTTTACGCAAGCTTTGTAGCTAATGTGTTAAACAAAAAAGAACAAAAAAAGGAAAACGATAAGGTAGAAAACCAAATTACACAAGTTAACTAATGAGTTATCATTAGCTGTTTGATTTGGTTGATATTGTACTTGAAGCAATTATTTATTTTGATTAATTTATGTTAACTGAAATATTGCTTGATTTTACCATAATGGTAATGAAATAACTCATATAATTTGAAATAATTTTCCACCTTCATGTTGATTGAAATATTACTTGATATTTACAAATATAATCATTGCGTATTTTAACTGTATATTTTTCAGGTGAGCTTGAAATGACTATGATCATTGTTGATTAATTGTTATTAGTAGTAGCAGTAGTACCAATTAATTTGAAATAATTAAAAATTTGATTTTACAAGTACATGTGTTCACTTATAAACGTGTATCTCAATTATACTTTTTTCAAGTCCGATTGAAACACGAGAAATGTTTCAAATATTTATATTTATTTCAAATCAATCAATGTAACACTATTTTGATTGTTTTAAATAATTGTCTGAAAAACATATAATTAAAATACGTGCTTGAAACAATATTTTAGTCAGTGTGAGAAGACGAGTAATTATTTCAAATTAATTAATGCAACACTGCGTGTTGTGTTTCAAGCACTTTTGATACTTCTCAAACAATCATTATTTCAAACTTAATAACTACTATTCGCACGTTTTAAATAAATATTTTCAACGTACTTGCCTGCATTTATGTTCATTTTGAAAATCAATTTTTAAATACTATCCTTATTTCAAATACTATAAATATCTCAATTATCACTTACACAATATATTCTCATTAAAATCTAGCGAATAAAATCACGCGTGACAAAATTTAAAAAAAAGAATCGTCACATCCTCAAAAAGGAAGTTTTAAATACTTTAAAGCTATTTCAATTTTCTTTTAAACTCTCTTACACTTTGTACTACTCTGTAAAGTGTTAAACAAATCGTAAACAATAAAGATAATGGTCTGTGAAAGGTTAAGCGTTAATTGGATCTAATTGGAACAATTTCTTTGCGCAAGTATTTAGTTGGTACTTCTGTCCCATTCTCCTTGCACGTTCACCAGAATAGCTCGGTTTAGAGCACATTAACAAATGTTATCTGTGCATATACACACGTATGCTAAGGAAATATCTCACGAGCTTCGATAACTTCCAGATAATACTCTAATCATTTTTTGTGGTTCAAAGGCGATGGGGCAATTGACTTGTACTTGCGAGTTTACTCTTTGCACTTTTTTATCGTGACCAAGTACATATTCGTGGCAACTGTTTTTTTTCTTCTTTGTGCTGTATCTTCGTAATTTCCTTTCAAACACTATGTGACTTTGAACTTTTCTCTTCATGATGTTTATTTCCTGGTTAATTTAGTATCGAATTAAGGCGTCGATTAAAACTTGATTTAATTTAAATTAAACCACAGTTTATTCCCTCGCTATTTAACAACATCTTCCATCAATTAATTACTCTGGAGTTGTTCAAATATATACATATAATAATCGTGTATCCAGAGACTTGAATATCAAGAGCTTTCTCTTCCAATTTTCGTAATTTCTTTTCTTAGAATTTCTTTCAATTAATTTCGTTGTAATTAATTGCAAGGTAAAGTTAATTGAATGCAGATTCGGAACGCTAAAATTTCCTACGAATTGACCAAAAAATATGTTATCAAGCAATACTTAACTAAATAAAAAATACCAAAATCTCGTTTTTCTCAATTTTCTCGATTTCTTTCACAATTTTTAATCAATCATCATTAGAGCATCAACTAAATGTAACAATTTTTCAAAATTTTCACAATTTGTAAATTTTCAATTGCATTTTATTCAATTCACACTGTGAACTGTAGAAAGGAATTTCAAGAATTTGCTTTTATTATTGCCGTTTCCTAATTACATGTCTAACGGATGTTTATCGATTTTATCACTGAAAGTGATTTTAGCGGGGGTAACCCAGAAAATCGGGCCTCTTCAGGTGCAACGCTAATGCAACGAAAATTAGCGATTGATTGATTTGGGTCACGTGATTCGTGAGGGGGCGTGGGGTAGACCTCGAGTAGGAGTGGCGTTGTCTGGTACTGAGCGATCGCGCTTGTAATGTGTTTTGTATCGATTCAAATGTTTGTATATCAATAAAATTTTATGGCAAAAAAGTCGTCTTTATTTCCTAGTCAAAACAGTTGTCTTCTCCTTTCAATGAGACAAATCGTACTGAGGTACAAGTCGTGCAGTTTTTTAATCTTTTAACGAAATACACGACTAAATAGAAATTTATTTCAAGCATTAAATACTACAATAAACGCTCTATTTTGTATATTTTATACATTTTCGTGTATAACAAAAGTTCGAGCATTATTACTCATTTGTAATAATAAAATTTGATAATTAATAACGCAGAGTGTTCGAACCGTATTATTACGTTACGGCACCTCATCATCGTCGTGTCTATGTCTTTATTCTCTGCGAAATACCGACGAACAAACGTTACGTAAACTCACTTACAATTTCTGAAGGAAGTTCCGAACTTATTGCTTCGCGTGCCACTCAACGACTACAACAGATGATCGTTATCTCGCGAGAAAACCAGGCGAAAATCGGTTTGAGCCCCGTTCTTTGAAGAAGAAACAGCGTGCCGCTTCCGTGTTCACGGTCGATGAAAAAAATTGCACGAAAGCGTCCGAGCAAGGCAAAAAATTCATCGACCTTTCCTCGAAAATCCCACTTTCTCGATTACACGCACTCGCGACTCCCCCAAGACGCGCGTTAGCCGGATATCCGGGCTGTTACACTCGCGGCGTAATCCGATTATGCAAACTGGACGTGCGCGCGCGCGCGCAACGTTTATGAAAACCGATTCGATCGATTCAGATTTACTAAACGAGACCAGCCGAAACCTTCGTCAACAATGTTTGATATATCTCTATTTTTTACACGTTGATCGCTGCTATCTCGTATAAATATCATCATCACATTAGATCGCTATAAAGGTTAGGTTTCTTTCGTTTTATCAATGAATAATATAGGGTGGGTCAAAAGTTTCTTCCCATCTATTTTTCTCAATAAATTCTATTTTTATCAAAGAGATATTTTTCTCGCTTTTATTTAAAAATTATCTCGTCATCTTCGCTTGACTTCCCACAAGCGACAACAAATTTTCCAGCAAAATCTGAATCGCGAGAAACCATCGGTGATCGTTACTCGATCGATCTCGATCCTTTGTTGTCACGTTTTATGCAACGTTGAAACGATAAGCTGTCCGCGTTAGTGTAAAACCAGACGCCTGAATAGACTTGTTTGATTAATCGCTGAAGCATTGTTTGCCACCGATCGTCAGAACACGCAGCGCCCTGATCTCCTCCGCTCTGTGCAAGAGTGGAAAGAAAATACTCGACTGCGCGAGCGTAATCGATTTCACGGCCCGCGTTTGTTGTGATCGTACTCTGATTAATTCGCTCAGATAATAGGCACGCTATTAAGTAAAATATAGAAAAAAGATAGGCGATACTTCCGCCTCGTCTTCTTCCACTGTTGTTGTTTTTATACTTTATGCTACACTACTATATAGTTTTACATTATAATCTGTACTATAAGTACAATAATCTATATAGTAGAGTATAGTAATAACTGGTATAGTATCTAGTATAGTATTATAGTAATAACAATAGTAATCTAGTAGTTTTATACTATAATCTATACTATACATATACTATATAGTTTTATACTATAATCATCGTTAATTTTCAGTTTCTTGAGTATAACAGCTTATTGGATTTATTCCTTGTGATAATAGATCCGTGGTTCCCAACGAAGGAAGGGCAATTTAACGCACAGTTAATGTTCATCGAATATTCTCTTATACCAAAATGTATAGTTTCATCGAATATTCTCCATAAAATAATAATTTCTTCACCGCTAGACCTCTAGATTCTCATTCCTTGTTTAAGAAATACTTTCAAAGTTATTTCTACCAAAATTGACATTGATTTCACGATCGTGGAAATCTATTTGTTAACTTATTAAATACAAATCTACTTGTAAATTAACACGATTTGTTGTATGTAGAATATTTTGTTGATGCGTATTTAATTATGAATCTGTTTACAACACGTTTTATGTCTCATACCAAGAACAAACTGTGTCGTAAAATGATATTCAGAATAATTAAAATCGATCATTGTGTCGATTCGTTACTATTTATTAATTTACCAAGAATAGAGCAATTCTAGAGCAATTAAAATGACCCTTGAAATTTCCGGTTACAATCAAGATGAGTTAAAAAGATGAAATTGTTTTTCATAGAAATTTTCAAATCGATTGTGCGGAACCGCGAATAACACTGATACTCAATGAGTTCACTCTTAACCTAACTTTGATAAAAAACTTCCTATTAATACGTTGCTTTGTAATAAAAACACGTAGCTTCGATAGCTGAACTAAATAGCGAATCTAAATAGAAATTTGTCTCGTCTATCTAAATAACGTAACCGATATATTTTTTATGCTTTATATTTACACGATAATCGCATGGATTTCTCAGAAACGCAAAATAAATATCTGCACTCACGGAACTAATTGCGAATTCAATTTAAAAAAAGAATCTTCTACAAACAATATTTAACAATAATATTTTCATCGCATTTTTATCACAACGTATTGACAGACAAAACGTATAAATTTCGACGTTTTATTATTAATTTAAATTTCTATATTTAACGCGTCAATTTTTAATTTTCTTTCTGCAGCTGTTGGACACGATATTTTCTAAATTTCAACAACGCGTGACCTATGTGTAATCAGGTGGTTGCGTGAACTCAAGTTGTAGTCAACGTGTACCTTCGTCATAATTAACGAAAACGTCTCTCCTTGTCTCTCCCTTCAATCACACACACACACACGTACAGACTTCTTTTCGTTGCGCCAGCATCGCAAAACAGATTCCCCGCGATCGATAAATTAAACTCGCTGATATCTCTTCCGGTTTGAAAGCACGTTCCACGTTGCCGAGAGGGGAAACGGCGAGGCTCGCTTTTCGCGACAATGGAGAGAGACCTTCCCGCTACCTTTCCATCCTTTTTTTTCCCCTTCTCCTCGCTTTCCATGAATCGTGTTCCTTTTGGCGAACGCCTAAACAAAATCAACGCGCCCGATCTATCAGTACCTTTCTATCGACTTTTTCTTTCTTTTTTCTTTTCTTCTGTTTTGCTTTCTTCAGCGCTGTTCCATTCTTTGCAACCTTCTCTTTTCTTGGCGTTGATTGAGGTTGGAAAACGTTCCGTGAGATTAGTGATAATGATTAATTGACAGGTGATGTTGAGAATTTAATATAAGCTCCGTTCAAGTTAACAAAAATTGAAGCTATATATTATCTTCTTTTTATTATCTTTACTTTTTCAATTTCGATTGTTATTGCTGTTATTCTTTCCAAATCATTATTATGAATATCAAATGTTGTTATACGACAGTCTCTGTAATGTAATTTTATTTGAATATATATATTAATTTAATGTTTGTCGTATTTTCCCCTCTCAATACAATGCAATTTTATCTAAAAATAGTGCAATGGCAGACAAAAGAAAATTTAATTAATCATAATTTTTGAAATGTCTAATTGTAATTTCTTTCTAGTTACAGATTTTACACCTGTTTAGAATATATTAAAATTTCAAAAGAAACAACAATTTTGTCAGAAAAATATTTCGTTCGCAATATCATCTCTTTACAATTAATTAACCAAAATTAACCAAATTATTCTCACTTCCCAGAATAATTCAGATTACTCCTTTTTCTTTTTAATAAATTTAAATTTAAATGTATGATAAAATATATATTCAAAGACAATGGAATCGTTTTCTGAGTAGAAAAGTATCGAAAAACTCGCGAGAGTTTCTATCAAGTTTCAGAAGCTCGCGCTTGATTTCCAATATCAATGTTCGAACAATAGCCGCTCGCTTTGAAACTTTCTAGCGATTTTGGTCGTTCGCCAGGTGATTTGTGCGCCATCGAATGAAATTTATGCGCCATTAACCGCGCACCTGTTTCCGAAACGCTTTTACAACTAATCCCTAATCAAGAGCGATAAAGCCGCGATTATCCGAAATGCTTTGCCGTGAAAGCGACTGGTGTTGTGAAAACCCTTCGATATTTCATGATTGCCACGTTGTTTTTCTTCCAAAGAAATATGACTCCAGATAACAAATATGACTCCAGTCCACAAAAAACAAAAGAGAAAAATTTCCAATATTAATTTGTGTAGAAACTAGAAAATTGCAAAGGTTGATCTATTTCAATGGAAATTTTGTTCGGTGCGAGTTGTATTTATTTTATTAATTCATTGAATATATATATATATATATTAAGGGCACCTCCATAAGTAATGTTGTTTTTTTCAAATTTAATAAACATTGCCATCTGACAATAATATTCTAGTTAAATATACCGATATTTAGTGTGCTTACTGTTAAATTATATTATAAATTAAAACTGTTTGTATTAACTCTTAAATAAAATAAAATTTTGTACAACATTAAGAAACGACATTATTTATTTATGGATACCCTTAATACTTTAATTTATTAACGTAATATAAGTGAGATACAAATTTATATTGTGAATTTCATCAATTACAATTAAATATAAAGTATCTACCATATTTTACTAAAAAATTGTAGCTATCTATTATAAAAAAAATATCTGCTATTTATAAAAATAAAATGATCACAAATTGCTAATTCTTAATTCCAAATATTCCCATCACCGACTCGTCTGAAGGACCAGGAGGATTCTGGGGAGCTCGTTCAAAATCATTTTGCTCCTTTACAATAATCTAGTTTAGAATTAGCATTTTGTTTTTTTCTTCACGAAAGAACAATTTTACATTCAATTGCTAAACGATACGAGCTACAACACCGAGCTAAACGATATTCCGAGGAAACGAGTTCTGTTTCTGTTCTGAACGGTGGTAAGGATGAAATTGTTTCATACTTCATTGCACGACATAATGCACTTTCTTCCCGGGGAGGCACTTGACAATTGTGAATAAAATAAAATTCGTGGAACAGTATCAATGAAGGTAAACAACTTGCAAGATATTCCTTTCCAAAGAAAGAAAAAGCACGTACATATTTCCCAAGCTATTTCGTAACTCGAAATAAGATAAAATTCGCGGGGAAGATAATTTACAAGTAAGAGGAGAACGATAATTTACAAAGTATTTCTTTCCAAGACATGCGTGTCTTCCACAATATTTGTATAAATAAGATTCAAAATTCAGAAAAAGAAATAGGAGTCAAAGTTAAGAAATAAAATTTATGGGAAAATACCAATGAAAATAAACTATTCACAAGATATTTCTTTCTGACAAGAGGAAAAATTGTTTTTCACTGACAGAGCCGACTAAAACTGACTGAATATGTCAGAGGTTTTCAAAAACAAGATAATTTATCACGACTACACGAGCATTTTCATAAATGAGATGTCATCAATAACAATTTTTTATTTCACGGTAAAAGAATTCTCCATTACATCTCAGAAAAATTCCAATATTCCAGCTATCTTCGATATATAATTATCACCGAGAAGAATTGTTTGAATTGATTCCAAGCAAAATGCTTGAACAGTGAGAAGCTACTGAAAAGAAGATCTTTACGATCACGAATGATTACGTTACAAAAATTCAAATTATTTAATTATATTTTTAATATAATAAATATAATAATTAATTTTTAACATGTATAATAGTTATTATACTCTGTAACTTTTCTGACAGAGATTGGCAATAAAACAAAGTCCAAGACAATTTTTATAGTTTCGAATACCAGCCGAGGGGGGGAGGGGTTATTAATAATGGACGTTGAACGTCGATCCGCGGGATCATGTCAGGAACGAATCCGAACTGCAAGTTAGTTCGAAAAAACGATGTAAAAATAGAGTCCCCTCGACTCGGTGATTCGCGAGTTCCCCTCCGGACCGAGGTCAACAATTTGTTACGGGCACCGTCGCTCAAGGGGGTATAAACACCCGCGGTTGATTGACCCGTCGCCGCGACGCACATTCAACATCCAGCTGCATACCTTCGCCGCGTAACAAGAACAATCGAGATGCATTAAATTTAATGGCAACTTGATGATACTTCGGGATGCGGCCGGCCAGCCGTCTTCTATAGGGAAACGCTGTACCAACTATACCAACGCGGCAAAAGGTGCAGGCTGGAAAATTCTCAGAGTACTTTGCTCAGGTTCTCCGAACGATGAAAAATTCTACTTGCGCGCGTATAGAATTTGCGAAATAAAATTCTCCGTTGTCCTCTTTTAAAAAATTCTGACAAAGTTTTGGAGAATATCTGGGAGACGAAAGACATCGTTTGGAGAACGATAAAGAATTTTGCCAACTGTGCGCGTAGAATTGAAAATTTTGTATTTGGAAAACTGTATGAACGACTTCAAGTTCGAAAATTGAAAATATCTCAGATATTTAAAGATTTGAAATATTTGAAATGTTCAAAAATATAAAAATATTTAAGACGTTTGAAATCCTGAAAGGTTTATACTACTTGTTCAAGTAGTATATATATAAAACTACGCGATGCGTTAAATTGGATGGTTTCAAGAACCAAAGGGACTTAATTTCCCGTAATAAGAGAGAAATTTCGCGGCAATCAGGAAGTTTCACGTGCATGTTCGACACTGATTGCGAGCCTTCTTGATGGTTTGTTTTTAGAGAAGGAAGGGGTCTATAGTTCTTCTAACGAGATCGAAATGCACGTTCCGCGAATTCGATAAGCCATCTATCGTCAAAGGAAAATCAATAAAGGGTCCGACTGGAACAAACAAATTCCCGAACGGAAGTTCCGCGTCGATTAAAATATAATATACGATAAAACTGTGTCAATTTTGTCCGCCGTTTACCATCATTGCTACATAGAGTTGCTACAACTCATCATCGAGGACAAATATTAGATCAAACTATTTTTTAACATCGGAACTGTGAAGAGAAACCGAATTTGAAATTCACGAGTTTCTTCGTTGTTTACATCATTTACATCGAATCTCACAAATTTATAAAGAAATCGAAGAAATACATTGAAAATTGATGAATAATTATCAAAAAATTTTAGTTTTATAATTAACAACAGAAAATTTTCTTATCTATTAAAATTCTATTAAAATTATCTAGAAAATCTATTAAATCTCTTAAATATTGCAAAAAGTCGTGAATGCATAAAAATTGCCTGGTCCGTAATAGGTCGATCAACTTACTATCACGTTGATATCGTATCGTATCGTTCGATAATTTCTAATTCCTAACTCGCAAGAGAAAATTCAAAACATCTTCGAGGCATCTTTATCGAATTTTTTTTTTCGTCACTATTATCCCCTTAACAGAATAATAAAATCGTACAAATACCAAATAACAATCTGATTTTTTTTAAATATATCAATATCACTTTTTGTAATACATATATATTTAATATCATTTTTTTTTTTAAATATCGTGCAACAAATATTGCAAACCTTGTTCGTCGATGAGCGCCCCTTTTATCGAAAAGTTTCGCGCGAGAATCACCGCGTCGAATCCCGCGAGGATGGACCAAAGAAAGACCGGAAGTGTGTATGTGCGTGGACAGATAGAAACACCAGTTTCCTCAAGAATATTTTCACCTGCACGTTTTCGGAGACCGGCGTGTCATCGTCGAGGGGACACGGAGAATCGGGGACGAGGAAACAACAACAACACCGAACAACAACACGCGAAGAGATTGGTACCGCTGGCTTCGTTGCTTCGTCGCGAAACGCTCAATTCGAACTGAGAACCGCGCGCGGTTCGAGGCCTCTCGAGCACGCAGCAGCCAAGCGCGCCGCGATCGTCCACCACTTTCGTTCGGTTCGGTTCGGTTCGGTCTTGAAACCGCTCGCGCCCCACTTTGCGCCACACGGTTCCTCCACTTTCTTTCGCTCTGAATTTCTTTCTCTCCCCAATTTTCCCGGTTCGCCAATTTTTCCTCGAGATTATTTCCACAATTTCTTCTCGCGCAAGGGAAAACTGCAGGAAAATATACTCGAAGATATCTTCGAATTTGTTTCACTGACGTTTGATTGCCTCAAGTTTGAATCGACTGCCGAAACATTTGTATTTTTCGATCGTATTTTTTGGCGCCGCTAAATTCAGAACGATTGCGCATCCGAGTGCGCAGGATCGTTTTTCGAATCATTTTCGTACGTATTTTATCTTATATTCTGTATTACTTAATCGCTGCTTTAACTTTGTAATATCGTAGCAACAATTATAATTTCGGTTTGTTATAATTGATTTTCTATCTATTTTCCAATGTGAAACGTTAACGTGACAAGTTGCAACTATAGCAAGAATACGCGATATATTATTTTTATTAAATGCTAACGAAGCTTAACACTAGAACTACCGACGATTGAAGTCTAAATTTCCATCAGAAACATCAAAAAAATAAAAAAATAATAGAAAAACTTTACAATACAATCTTATACGGAAACTTTTATTTGTTTTACGGAAATTTTACGAGAAACCATTTAAATCTTTAAAAATATATTACAAAATTTCTAAGAAGCATTAAAAATCAGTCATTTCGGTTATTTTGGTAGTGCCAGCGTTAATTTTCCTCATCGAATGAATTGAACGAACGAATCATCCTCGTCAAGTTTAGAATTCAACGAAGAGGCTAAAATAAAATAAAAAAGCACACGTATCTACATTTTCTTTCATCTCGCAAGGAGTGCGCTTTTATTTGCAGAAATCTTTATTTGAAGAAACTTTCCTCGTCATCCTCTAGAAACGTCCATTCACTTTCTTTCTTTCGTTTCGAATTTCCTGCGAAAAAGTCTGGGAATTTCGCGACCGGTTAAATTCGCAAAGTGACAGGGTGAAAAAGGGGAGGGGAGAGAGAAAAGAAAGAGAAGGAAAAAGAAACGAAACGAGATGGGAAGGCGTGTCTATTCGTCAGACTGGCTGCGTGAATGCGTTAGAAAGGGAGCAATTCACGAATCTCGCAGCGGACGAACGAATATAACACGCAGCATCCACACGCTAGACGGAAGTAATGAACGTTGCTACGCTTATCTAGTTTGATACTTCCTTCCCAGCTTACGCGCATTTACACGACAGCGTGGGCAGACTTTCTATAGATGCGATCACGATCTCCGTTGCAATTCCGACCGAACGATATTTCAAAGTCTCATCCGACGCGACCAGATCAGCGAAAAAACATGATAAATCACGGAGCGTTCGCTGTGTTTTATTAAAAAAAAAAAAGGAGAGGTTTTTTTTAAACCCAATGTATGGTCGATCAATTTTACGTTTGCGTTCGATTTTAAAGATTTATCGAATACCAACTTTTAATCGACGGTAGCGTGTAATAATTTAATTAGTAGGACTTTAAATCTCGGAATTTTTCATTTAATTTAATTTTATCGCCAATCTGAATATACATAAACATTGCAAATATAAAATATTACACGATGCCCTTAATTTTAATAAATAGCAATTTTCAACAAAAATAAAATTTCGAGATACTACTTTTGAGATTGGGAACATTTTACGCAGGTTTATATGCAAACAATTTGTGCAATTTGAAACTTTGATTTCATCCGCTTGACAATACTGAGTAATTTATTTGCAAGAGTTACTGTTGCTAGATTTTATATTGGAGTAAGTAGGTTGCTAGATTTTATATTGGAGTAAGTAGGTTAAAATAACACGATAACTAACACGATAACTAGGAAATATTGTAGACGACATCTATATTTGAAAGCGCTGCGTCTTTTTTTTTCTTCTATATTCATCGTGTTCAAAGTGTAACTTCAAATCTATTAGATTATTCGCATTAACTTCGTATTAACTTTATATTCAAACAATTCGTTTTAGCCATCAGGCGACGTAACAATCAGAAAGTCGTGCATTTATGAAAAACTTGAAAGTATATATAAAATATTTACATAATTATGTTTAAAATATTTCAATATAAATATAATAATTATGAAATATTTGTATTGAAAATATGTAGTATTTTGAATACAAGTATATTTAAAATATTAATAAATAATATTTATCATTTATAATAAAAACAAATCTCTAATCAACTACAATTTCTTCAGCTACCACTGTTGAAAATCTGAAATTGCACCACTGTTTATCATATCCTCCCCGTGCTCTCTGCGTTTACAATATTTCTCACTCCTGCATTATGCTCTCACATTATGTCAACGCATTATAAAACACATTCCGAGGGAACGAAATCTCTCCGAAATTCCCGAATATTCGTCTCTCCGTGAGAGATAATCCAACGAAAATAAGATTTCTTCCGCGAGATATATCGGGTATTTTGGAACAATCACGCGTCCGGATAATTCGAAACTGATAACCGAGAATGAAAAGCGGAAACGATCGGTTTCACTTTCCAATTGGCTGGATTATATTGTGGAACAACGTTCGGATCGTACGTAACGTTACGCAATTGATCTCGGTGCGTTACGCGCCTTATGTGAAATAATCATCGTCGAAATTCATTACGTAAAACCCGAGTGGTGCTGTGCGTCGCGCGCTCGGAGATAAGTCACGTTGCAATGAAACAAAGGGAACAACACGTCGCGCACGTGGCCGATGATAATTACATACTTTTCACCCGAGAACACTTGTGTTTGACCTTTCGCTAGGTCGAGGTTTCGATAAGGTTTCCCCGCGACCATTTCCTCATTATCGAATGTACTTCTCCTCCGAGTAGAGTTTGTTATAGATTGACTGTAATCGTCTCGATCGAGTTGATAAGGAGCATCCTTGGCTCTCCATCTTTTTTCACTCGCCAGTTCATTCGAACGAGATCAAACGCATGTTTGAAAAAGAGAGGATGTTGCTTTCTCGCTGTCAAAGTTAAAAGATTATTTGTAAATTCAAAAATATAACAAACATAATTCTCCGTTATATAATTACAATGTTACTCATGAATGATCTTTCAACTAAAAATTATTTATAAGTTCAAGAATGTTATATAATGTTCTTCACAAGATAAAATATTGGATGTACGATATTGTTAAATTCACAGAGGTTATAGTACTGATCAAGTCAATTTATAGAATATCAGGTATCGAAATCTCCAAGATTGACCAGTATTATTCTACACTCTAATTTATACACCTGCAAAAAAGATGTAAATATTTTGCAAAAATATTACAAAATAGACACATTCGCAAAGAAAAGTTAAAAAAAATATAGAATATAATAGAATATCGTACAATATTCTTAAATTTATAAATAATCACTTGTTTCACTTCAACAGCGAGAGACAGGAGATCTCTTTTCTGGTCACACGACCAGTAGTATATATATTTAACACAATGTATGGTGAATATTATAATATTATACTATCAATCGTTAATATAACATTATAATAATGTTGTATGTTATACCATCAGTCCTACTAGTATAGTATACTATGTTCTAATAATATACTATCAATAATACTATAATATATCATATTATCTATACTATCAATACTATAATATATCATACTATCTATACTGTCAATGCTATAATATACTATAATATATCATACCATCTATACTGTTAATGCAATAATAGGCTATAATGTATCAAACTATCTATACTGTCAATGCTATAATATACTATATCATACCATACTGTCAGTGCTATAATAGACTATAATATATCACACTATCTATACTATACTATCAATACTATAATATACTATAATATATTACATTATAAAATTGTACTGTCAATCGATACATTGCACCGTTACTATTTGCAAATAAGCAACGTCAACTGAACATTTTCGGGGAGGACGAAACGGTGCTCCACGAGAGGATCCAGTAACGAATACTAATCCAGTTCTAATTTACGTAACGCAACGCTCAGACCGGAGAAATTACACCTGAATGGCATGTCACGGGCAACAAACGAGTGCTGGACGAGTTTCATTAGCATCATTAAGATCATTTCGCCGACGAGACGCGAGTTTCGCCTTACTAATTGCTAGGAACGGGAGAGATTAATGTCCCAGTACGAATCTCTTGGTTGATTAACCAAGATACAGTAATTCACGATTTGGGGATAAGGTGGGTAGAATGGTGCACGGGAAATCTGTGCAATTACCCACCATCGAAGAAAACTGCATCCAGATGTTCAGTACACGCTCGAGTGTCACGTTGCTCGTTACACGTTATTTATATTAGCCACTACATCACGATTCTGCAACGCAGAGATAATGGAAAAAAAATGTACAGAGTCTATTTCTGTTGGTTTTCGATGCTACTTGACAGCTATTTAATCTGTACGAGTTATTCAGAAGGGAATTCGTTAAATCGAGAGACGCGTACGCTTTTTAAAAATAACTAGATAGATCTATGTCATCACAGAAGAGAGTATTCGGTCAATAAAGTCGCGCAGTCGAGAAGGAAAATTGTTAAATCTGTAGATTCATGTATAAAATACTATGATATTAAACGTTAAATGTTATAATACGTGTATAAAACTGATCGCGAATGCATTGAATTTCAACAATTTTCAGACTTTGTAATTTCAAAAGTACGTTTTCCTCCTATCACGAGAGATGGTATAATTCAAATAAAAATATTTTAAAGATGTTTCACTTAGAAATGTATTAGTCCAAAATAAAAAGAATATCATCGACTAACATGTTACGAATGATATAAATAACTAAATAATATTGTAAAACAAAAAATGCTGTTCAATAGTTAATAACGTTCTCCTTATAACTGCAACATAATACTTTGAAAAAGTTGGATATTTCCATCTAATTTTGTAAAAATGATTTCTCGTTTTTTAAGTCTGACAATCCAATGATATTTCAACGTTACGAAGACGTAATTACTGATAATTTTGTATGAATCCCAAACAAAAAAATTGCCGCTCTTTCCGCGTTAATTCATTCCTTCTGACACGTCTTCATTCGGTAAATTACTACAATACGATCGATAATCATTCCACCAAAATAAACATTTTCTATGGAGAACAATGTAACAAAGTTCCGCCTCGTAATGGCGATAATCGTGCCGCAGAATCAACACGTCAACTTGTACTATATTTTTTCAACGCGTCGTTTCCGGGAATTTATCCAATTATTACATTGAAAACGTATGAATATTATTTTCGGACACCCAGCAAAACATTTTTTATTTTTTTTTTTTTTTTCAAGGAAGAGACTGATTTACGAAGAAAATCTGTGATAGATCATATCAAAAATAAAAATAAAAATATTCCTCCATTGTTCATTTGTAGATTATTTTCGAAAAGCGAAGAAGAAAAAAAGAAACTGAACGATTGTACAAAGGAGTTTTGTAACTGGTGTAAATTTCGAGATTTTAGGCAATAAACTAATTTTTATTTTAATTTGTACAACTTTAGTATATCGATTGTCGTACGAAACTTCTGTTTTCTTTTTCTGCGAAATTTTTGCTTAATATTTAATATTCAGAGGCTTCTGAAATGAAAGAATTGATAATTGGATAATGGAAATATATGTTTGATAATTAGACAATAAAAATATTAAAAAATTAGATAATTACTAGATAATGTTATTATTAATAACATTAAATAATTGTTAAATAATATGTTTCATAATTAATTATATTATCATTAAGTAATATGTTTAGTAATTAAATACCAAACATTAATACAGACAAATTGATTGCGGCCTGAACAATATTGATTAATTATGATGAATCGGTAATTATTATTACCTACAATGAACGTAATTATTAATCAATGATAATGATCAGTGATCAATAATCGTAACATTCATGTTACGAACGGTCAATAATATTCATTTTATTTCAATTATTCTAAAACATTTTTTACTTGATCACAGTAACGATAATAATATTCATATTAATCGATGACATTCGTCTTATTTCAATCATTCCAAAATATTCTTATTTGATCATCAAACACAGACAACATCAAATTTACTATACATTAAACTTGTCGCAGAAAGTTCTGATTGCGAGTGTAATTCCGACAATGAAATTCCAAGAGTGTCCTTGCTCTGCCCACCGCCTCAAGATGCAACAAGGGCAATTTACTTTCATTCCATCTCGTTTTCGTTCGAGCTACGCCAATCCCGACAAAAATGCACGTCCGCTGATTGTAATCTCGATGCTAACATGGTAAACGTGCCGCACATCTGACGTAATAATCCGTCTTTCACTAAAACGAGCTTTGTCTCGCATGAAATCGTGCAAGTTCCCGAAGGTCGTACAACATTGTGAACTCGATTAGAAACCCAAGTGTCTCGACTGTCACATGCTTCTGTGGACTTTCTCCAGACACGATGATTTTTCTCGTCTTTTTTTTCTTTTTTTTTTTCTTCTAAATTGCATCCTTAACTTTCTCGAGACTTCTTCGAATTATCGATTCTTATTATTAAATTTCACAAAAAGAGGAAAATAATTTCTTCCCTTTTCGCAAAGTTACACTTTCGAAGCTGTGATTTTTACTAGCTGTGAGTTAAGATCTCAATTTGAAAGGAAAGTCAAATTACAATCCTTTCTAATTTAATTTCATCCAAGTTCTAAGGAAAATCTAAAAATCTAAATTTATAAGTCTAAGTAGAGGAAAATCCAAATAAAAGAAAAAGAATGGGAGATTATATGCGTGGGATTTTGTCTAGGATTATAAGTCTCTTTTCGTTGATCTTCCAATGGTGGAAACAAACTTGTCGCCTGAAACAAACTCGAATGATAGAAATATTAGTAAAATTGTATGAAATGTAGTTAATCCAAGAACAAAGATTCAAACGCTATTTCGCAATTTCTATCTCTCTTCTCTTAAACAGTTCCTTATTTCATTTACATCTTTTTAATCCACGTTTCAAATTTCATTGTTCCATTTCTGAATTTTTGATATAATATGCATAATTTGGCAAGATATGTATATATTGTACATAACTGTACTTTCTACAAGTTAATAAATCTGCAACGAACTTATTTATTGTATTAATATATAAAACAGAAAAAATACACAGCTAAAATGAAAATATATTAGGCAAAAAAAAAAAAAAATTTATTAATTCATTATATTCATCATTTTACTATAATAAATTAAAACATCAAATAAAAAATCTTTTTGAATTTGAACTCCTCGTTGAATTATAGAACATTTTTATCTGATCTTGAATTTAGATTTTATCAAAAATAAGAAAATTTCATGTGAATACTAAAGTGAAAAAAAAATGATAAAAATTCAATTACATTTCCTTTTTGTTAAAGATTCTTAAAAATGAACAGCAATCGGTAATAAATTTTGATTTATGCACGGCAAAGTCAAACATTTACCACTTTACTTTATGTGCAACTAATCGAGAATATTACAGGCGAAAGAATTATAACTCTAATAGCGAACAATCATTATTAAAATCTGTAAAGTAATAAACTGAATTCTTAACAATTATATATTTGAAATATGTTACAGAAAATGTCACAAACTTCATACTTTATTAATTATTTTGCATGTTTTGACTTGTTAAAAAATTTCAAACGTTTCTTTTACTTTTCTCCAAATGTAACACACACGAAATTATGCATAATATGTAATGGAAAATATTTTATGAATATTTTTAACGAGTATATTTCTCAACAGTATTTCCATTGACAAACGCTTTAAGAGATGCTGAAAAAGAAATAGATCCAGCAGCCAGAAGGGCGATCCACTCGATACAATCCCGAAGAACAAACCGTGAGTGGAATATTTTTCTATTTCGCAACACTAACTTGTTAAATCCAGCTATAAAATAAAAATGACAGAGCAAATCGCGAAATGTGTTTTCTCATATTTACAATGCAATTAAAAACAAAAAAGAAGAATATAATATGCAATCAATAAAAAAAAGAAAAATAAGAAAATCAAAAATTCGCAAAAGGTGCTTTGATAATTGACGCAACGCATTAATAAATATTAATCTATGCACTCATGCTTCAAGACACGCAACACTAATATCGAAATGTACAGTTGCAGCCATATTCGAGACTACTGATGCACGACCGCGTCGATGCAACTGACTTGGCTGCATCGGATGATTCAATAGAAGAAGTTTGGGCATTTCATAGACGCAACACTACGTGTACAAACACGATCATTCGTCAACGCAACGCTAATTCTTGAAACAAATTAGAAAAGTAATTAAAACAGATCCGATGAAATATATCGCAACGCTAATTCTTGAAACAAATTCAATGAAAACAATAATTATTTCTAGATGAATAGAAAAAAAATTCTAACTTGACTTTAAATAAGACAAAATGCAACAAATTTTAATTTTAATTTTAGTCAATAATTCTAATAATTCATGATAAATACTAAAAATAATCGCGACACTGAAGCAAACACGATCGACATTTCATCGCAACGCTAACTCAAACCACGTACTACAACTGTTTGTAATTCTAATTGAAATACGAAATCTCAACTTCGCAACTCTAACACAATCCGTAACTCATTTTTCGAAACTCTAACAGAAACTGCGGTTTGCCCAATATAACGGTGGGCCGACCAATCGGCCAAAAAAAAAAAAAAATACTACTACTACATACTACAAATACCAAAAGCGAGCATAGCAACAAAATAGTAACAAGAATGACTTCCCATGCTCTAGATAGATTTCCCATTCAGAGAATGATAAGCCATTTGTTGCAGCCCTCTTCTACGGCAGTTTGCCGGGCCTCTTCTTTTCTTCGGGCGCAATGCCCGCTGAAACTTACATCTAAGCTCGAGACTTTCTAATCGCAAACCAAAAAATAACTGACAAAAGTGAAATAGATAAATCGCGGAAACTGATTCAATTGCACATGGACGACCATCGATCACAATGATCGTTGTCCGTTCGCACGTGCGTGCTCGAGCAATACCTACATATAAACGTACGTTTCGGGACCTACTCGCGACCTATCCGCGACCACGACCGCGATACTAAATTCGAAAAATCGAAGAGTAAAACCAGAAACAAGTGGCATTTGGTCCATTTGTATCAATTTCACTGTCGATTTTCCAAATTAGATTTCCTGAAACAGGTTGGACACGCGAAAGGGGGACACGCGACCAGAGACTGTGCCAACCTGCCCGGCCCTACCTACTTATAATTACACACAGGCATACAAGAAAGTAAGCTACCTATCCTATTCAGGGACCCTACATTTAAAAGATGACAAAAGATCAGGCACACCAACACACTCACTCCACGGTTCTCACACATACACCCGGGCACAACCTAATCTAGAGAGGACGTCCCGGAACGCCTCCGACACCCGAGTGTCACACACAACATTCACACTTTAATTTACGTACCATTTTTCTGAAATCGGCTGACGAAGGCTAGTGACCATTGCGTCAAATATGATAAAAAAAAACGCTTCTAGATTATCATTTGAGTTGGATATATTTTAGTTATTTTACTCATAAAATGTTATTAATCAATTAAATATTAATTAAATATACATCATCCGAAGAAATGATATTATTGGAGTAAACGGTACAAAATTTAGTACTGTTGTTATATACGTTTTATTGTTATTGAAATAATAGGAAAAACGACGCAATTCTACAGCCTAACCACACACACACACAATGTAGAAAATACGTCGTACACGATACACTAACGCATCGTCAGTCGCTGAGAAATTATTAAGCTTATAAACTATGGTCGTCATACTCATTGCCTATCTCCCACCCACGTAGCACCTGGGCACGTGAGTGAGGTCCTGGCCATGAGCATGGAAGGGGTTAAACCTGAAAATCCTGATCTAGAAAGATATTAGTGCATCTAACGGACTAATCTTTCTTCATTTTGCATTTTCAAATTTTATTTCAAATTAATATTACTAATATTACTTTTTCAATTTAATAAATTATTGATTCTATGCTCTAATGAATCACTAAAATTTTAATAATGAAAGAGAACTGACAATGAACAAATTTTAATAATTGACTCTAAGTTAAATATTAATGCAAAGGACCTCAGGCGATCCCATTATCAAAGCATGTTATTTAAAGCACGAGTGTTCAAAATTTGTTGCTTTGATTCTGACATCTACCTGTCGCGAAATTTCTTCTCGCACATAAAATTTAATACATTTTTTTACGATCAAAATTAAACTTTAATGTTTCTGTATATTATAAATTAATTCTATATATATTCTGTATATTATAAATTAACACTGAACAAGCAATTATTATTAAAATTATTTATAATGCATATTATATATAATAATGTATACTATGAAAAAAACTGCAATTTTCAGTACAACGAAGTCGGAGGATATCCGACTTCTCCACTACTAATATTTAATTAAACCATTCCAATAATTATTATTTATTCATTTTTCGTTTCGTATATATTTATGTCTACAAATATGCATCCCCAATACATTTTGACTTCGAAAAACATTCATACGTATTCAAATTAAGTCTTGTTGTTGTTATAATATCATTGTATTAATGTTATTTAAAATGTCAATATCATGTTATTAATATAAAAAAAGAAACACGGCGTGCAAGAAGATCTATCCTGAACTAATATAATACACAGAAAAACAAAATATTATCACTCACGGGTATAATAGACACCCGCGGTCACTATGCTCGCAAAAAATTCTACGTAATACAACCAGTCACCCGTGTCGATTCGGACCTTTCATCCTACGACATGATTGAGTGACCAGAGGAACCAAAAGACATGCGACTCACAATTAGATGTGAGGAATATGGTAATCGATGCTGCGATGGTGTGATAGCTCGTGGAAGGTCATCTTGAAGACTGCCACCAAGAACTGATCCCATGGTGAAAATGCAAATTATGAAAAATCTGTAACAATATGAGATATAAAACAAAATAATAACCAATGCACATAAGCACAAATATAATTAATTGAAGTATAATATTCAAGAATACTTACAATTTTGGCTTTCAAAGCACCAAGATTGTCATCACAAAGTTCTATCCCATGATAGAAGTGCAAGCCCTAATGTGGACAAAATTTATTTCTTAATTAATAATAATGTAAACAAAATATGTATAAAAAATAAATTGATTAAAGTACTATATACTTACATTGTAGATTTTTGGAACACTGCTACATCCTCCCCAGAAAGTAGAGAGAAAGCAAAAGTTTGAAATATCTTTAACGTTTGAAAAAAAGAGAAATATTATAATTAAAAACTTCTTATATTATTGATTGCTTTTATTTTTTAATAAGATGTACAAAGACACTTACTATTTTTGGCTCTCGGAGAGGCTGTATTCTCTTGAGAGAAGCACTGACTCTAATACCGAGACGAATATTTAAAGTATAACACACACACACACACACACTTATACAAAAAAAAAAAGAAAATAAAAGACTATCAATGCACGCATTCAAACAACAATCGGCGAACAAATAATAATTCTAATTTCGGGGGCAACTACTATAATTGAATTTATAATTACTGAGAGCTGTGTTGCTCTAAAAAATACTAAAAATATTACGCGACAAACACTGACTCTACTGGCCGCATTGCGCGCGGTCACAATCTCCGAAAAGAAGCTGTATTAGTAAGGGAGAGGGAGCGTTCGTTCAGGAAATATTATTGTTTTTCAAGACGTATCCATTAATTATTGACTTTATATTCTAACGACAATAACAATAATTTACAATAATTAAACCAATTACTATTCATTTTTATTAATGAACAAATATTATGATAAGAAAATGCAACATTTGTGTAATATTTCAAATATTATTTATGCATTGTAAGATATTTTTTTATTGTAATAAATACTTATTGTTTTGTTATAAATATTTTATAATTGTAATAAATATTTACTAATATGAATATTTTAAATTCTATTAATATATATTTATTAATATAAATGTTCGTAATATTATATTAATGTTCAAAAATAATATCAATTTGGAAGAATTTTATAGTTATTCGATATTTGTAATAAATCAAAAATTGCGTTCAGCTATGCAACAAAACTCGAAACATATTCGAAGGTGTCTGTTACTCTGATTTCATAAATGTAATAAAAATTATTTTGTAAGTTTTTCGCACAGAAAAATTTTATAAATTCACAATTAGATTACAAGTTGTAGATTAGATTCGAAAATTATAAATTGTATTTGAATTACACAGCATATGTTACTATTAATCCAAAAAAAAAAAAAAAAAAAATGAATGTGTACATACGTTTGCTTTTGTTAAAATAATTTAATCGTCATAAAATCTGCATAAAAATTCAGCAAGTTAATCGTCAGTCGTTTGAGCCGTCCATTTTGAATTAACTTGAATTAACGGTTATTAATCGTCCGTCCGTGGCGTTTGTGCCGTGAACCCCTGTGAACTCCTACCTTTAACCATATAACCAGCTAATAATCTGTGCAAAGAAAAACCAACAATTTCAAATAAATGTATGATAAACCAATAAATTTTAATAATTAAAGCAATTATATTAAAATAGTGTAATAATAAGACTTAAATTTGACTTAAATTCTGTCTGGAAGGCTTATAATATGAGTTATTGACTCTAACTACCAAATATGCAATCAATGACGAAAATATGCGAAAAGATACAGAAATGATAATTAATAAGTAATTAAATGAAGACATACTAATTAAATGAAGGTGATGGAAATGTAGAAACGATGACAAAGTCGAAATAAAGATGCTACACAGTTAACTATGACAGGGTGGCGTGACGCAACTTTACGAAATTCAGCAGCGTAATAACTACCCCGCGTTAAATAGTTTTGCGAATTACCATTGGTGGAGACTTGCAATTATTCTACACCAATAGGAGCACGTGATTTATCTATATTTAAGCGCGCGCTAATTTAACTTAATTGAATAATCAAATTGATTAAACTAGTGAATAAAGAATATAATTAAAGGCAATGTTTTTTAAAAGTTGCGAAAAAATAATGAACAAATACCAGTTTGAACGTGCTATATGAGTATTTGTCCATTATTAAATAAAATAGAATTATTAATAAAGATACCATTATAGTAATAAAATAAAAAATAAAACAGAGAATTAATATTTAAAACAGATATTAATATTTAAAACATTTAAAACAGAGAATTTTTCTTTAAAAATTTAAATAATAGTATTTCGATGATTTTTGATAAACTATTACTTCTACATTACTTTCTATATTATTATCCTATTAAAAAATGGAAAAAAAAAGATTAAAGCTTTAACTTAAATTGCATATGGTATTATACATAATTATGAATTATCACAAGAAAATGGGATTAAACAACGGATATTTCAGAATATGTGACAAAATTCGTAACATAGAGATAATAAGATGCCATGTCTATTCTATATCTCGTCTGTGGTAGAAATCTAATCTCACGGTGATGTAACTGTGTCGATTATCCGTCGCGATGATCGTTGTGCTTGATCTTGTAGCCTTGGCAAGATCATTGCCACCGTGACGATGGCGCGAGAAGCGATCGGTGATTACGCGTGCCTCTATTGCGGAATGCCCTGCATTTAATTGTATTTAATAGCGCTCTACTTGTGCGAACATGTCATCACAGAGGGTTTGATTCGATTTATAAAACGGTCGGTCAAGGATCATCATATTAGCATACGATCTCACATCCTTTGCCATCTTAATGCCAGTTTTTATTGTTGTATGCGATCTTATCGCGTCGTTTTTCATGTTTTGATTTTAATTTTATTATTCTGCTCGATTATCATGTATGAATCCTTTGAAATTTAGTTCAATAATTATCGTCACAGTCAAGCACGCGAAACTCCTTATGCAATCGTATTTTCTTTGCGCTTGCGTCAATCCAGAGTTCAATTAAGAAATCGGGACTCATTGTTTCACAATGTTTCTTCAACGATAATTCATCGTCGTTATTTCAAAAAAATAGTAGACCGAGAAATGCAAAGTTTCACTTTCCACAAATATACTATGTTTTTTTATAATATTCTCGTGCTTGATAGCATTATCTTAGGCCTTGATAATAATAGACTATAATAAACATTCTTTATTTTCATTCTCTATTCCATAGCTAATTAACATATCTTTTCAATTACCAGTAGTTGACTACTATATTGTTTACAGTAGCAGAAGTACAAAATATTTCTGCTTACACGCGCATAAATTCCAGTCTCCTCTACTTAGAAACATCTTGATACACGTATTTTGTATGGTGTGCTAAACGACAACGAGGAAACGGATGTTGACGTCACTCTGAGAAGAGTTGAACACACGTGTGCTGGCGTACGTTTACCGTAAATACATTCTGTTTAAGGCTGATGGCTAGATTGTCCATAGTTGACAGTTAGTCTCGAGCTCTCATATCATGCCAGTTAGCTCAAGTTACCCGCGCAACTCGCCTCGTGGAACCGTAATCGAGTTCGTCTATGTCGCCTGCCGACTGATTGCCAATTCAACACCCCCGCCTAGACGATCTCTCTCTCTCCTCTCTCTTTTCTCTCTGTAGACAAATGTTCGGCAACAAGAATAACAAAAAAAAGTAGATCGTTGCCATCTGAATACATTAAAGCTGTTCAACTGACTGATATTCCTTATTTTCTTAGCTGATGTTCGAGTCTGTCCGTTGAAACACTATTCTTCTTCTTCTGTAAAATATTAAACGAAAATAACTATTAATAAGAATCCTAAAATTGTTTAACTTCTTTGTGCTTTTACAGTTATAATAATAATATATATAAATGTAATAAAAATTTATATATATAATAAAAATGTAACAAAAATTGAGTATTAAAAGATGAAAATAAAGTTCATCTTCGTCCATTTCATGTTTGCACAAGTCTTGTTCCAGATTATTAAAATTAATCTGAAAGAGAGATATTCAGATGTACACCTGAAATCGGAAATAGATACGACGGCGCCTGCGCTCCTGACTCACCTATTTTCACTCCTTTAAAGGTGAATCTGCGTTTGACAAAAAAATTGTCTAACGAATGCTCATCAGAACATTCGCAACTTATTCTAAAATAATTGCTTTGCCGTCATTTTGTATAAAAAAATATTAGCAGGAATTAACGAAAATATTTTCTAGATAAAGTTTTCTAAATGTTGACCATTGCTATTAAACCGTAATTTTTCAGAGTTTTTTCTAAATATCTTCTGCCTTTAATTTTTTATACAATCAACATGATCAAATATTAAACGATTGAATTTAAAACAAAAAAAGTCAATGTGTAGGAACAAGAAGATATTCTAAGTACTGTACACATCAAATTTGTCTTATTTCTCATAATTCATTAAATAGTTCTCGTTCATTTCTTCTCTTGGGATAGTTTTTCTGAATACAATTCGGTGAACCGTTGAACGTCGCGCACTTTCGTCGTTAGAATAAACCTCTTCGCAGCTCTCGACCGCGGATCGAAATGGATTTAAAACGGAGGCCAGGCCAATCTGGCTGCACACCTTGCGCGCACGCGCGCTTCGATAACCTACTCCTGTCGCAAGGAGCGCGGCTTACCTGTCGTAGTTGCAGAAAAATGTTTTAGTAAGGTTGTAGCATCGCTCGGTTTTCGTCGTGGATGATCTCTTTAAGCTTCGATTCATGAAGTAAAACGACTGAAGTGTGAAAAGTGCAAGTAAACGTATCGCGAAATGTCATCGAGGTGCAGTCCCGTCAATCCAGGCTTGATGCATGATAACTCGATTTCATTATCACCATTGTAAAAAAAGAAATTCGTAAATATGCACGAGAGTTTGGCAATAATAATCGAAGAAGGGTAAATGCCCTTTTGAGAAAGGGATAGTTTTCCTTGAATTATTCTCGCAATAAAGAAGCTTTAGAGAAAGGAATTATTCATCGATTCTGTCAGCTTTCTTTCTCCACAACCGAATCGTCCAAAGAACGTAGACAACGATCCTGAAAGTATATAAAATTAAACTGCGAAGAGATTTGCAAAGAAAAGGAAAGAGGGGCGTCTGCGCTCGATACTAACCTGCCGCGATAGGACGCGAGTACGGAAGTTCTCGAAATCTTTTCCACATCTGGCAGGAATCACCTACTGAAGGTACAAAATAATAGAAAGGTATTATAATTGTAAACAAATTCAACGAGAAACGTCAATATTACACATCTACAATCAACCGTAACGAAGAGCGATAATTAATGTAAAGATCATTAACATCTTTATCAACGGCGATAAATCACGAAAGTAAACAAATGATTAACAATAAAATAAAATAAATTTAAGGAGAATGTTAGAAAGTAGACCAAAGGTTTCACGCACCGATGCATCGTGGTTGAAGTCAATATCGAAGAGGGACGTGAGAAACTCGTTTATCAACGTACTCCACGGGATTCTCGTCCCTCTGAATTCTCTCAAAGCTATTGAGGTAGAATTATGCAGCAGGATCGCTGAAAAGAGAGGATGCAGGTTGGAGAAGTGTCGTTGAACCGGATTTACTCTGGTTGTTCGACTTGGTGTTGCCGTCGCCGTCGAGGTCGTGAGATTCAGGAAAGAAGTCCTGGCTGGGTCCAGGACTATCCGCAGGATGCTGGCGGAAATGGTTCGACTCTCATACCAGCATCGAGCGTTTTACTGCTATGTCATTCTCAGCGTATGGATCTTTCTTCTTGTTGCTGGTAATCGAGCAAAATTTACCATACTTCGACATTTACTCTTTTTTTTTTTCTGTTTCCGCATACATCCTGGCTGCTTTGTGAATTTCTGCAAAAAAATATATTTTGTTTTATTAGTGTATTTGCTCCTTTTCTTTCCTTTTAAGCGTATAATAACATCATACATATTTCTTTAAAAAGCACTCTGATATCTATTGTTTTATCGTAACGTAAACGTACGGAAATAAACACACGTGACAATGCGATTAACTGACGCATACGCGATTATCGGCTTCGTTGATTTACTGTAAGCCGTATACATAAACACGGTTAAAGGATCCTTTGCTATTTGATCTTTTTCTCCTTATCTCTTTTCATAATAAACGGATTGTTATGAATGTCAACAAAAGTGTTTATATACATTGTTTCCAAACAATGCAAATAAAATTATATTGTTAAACTGTATAGGAATGTACAAGTACATTGGCATAGATGAAAAGAGCTCGATGCAAACCAGAGTTTTAGGAAACGACATCTCCATCAGGGAATTCCCCAGAAACTTGAAGGCTGATGTAAAAACCAAGAAGATATTCCGATTTTGTAATCCTCCGAGTGAAATTACAGCAGAGACAGAAGGTGTGGTGAGCAAAATGTTCCTACAATTACTAATTAATCAATGAAATCAATGATACGATTATACGGTTCCTCCACATTTAGGAAAGCTTGATGGAAATTTAACACTGGGAGGGATTTTAGTGTTTGTTCGACACGGAGACAGAGGCCCCTTGGCGCACATTCGTAACATAAGCATAGTAAACTGTGGAGGAGATTTTAGTTCCATACCTGAATTAGAAAATTTGTACCAGAACTACGTAAATTTCTTGCAAAATGTCTCCAGCTATTCCAGAACTGCCTGGGCACAATTCCTAGGGCCGTTCCACGGTTTCCCTATGTTGCCCAGCAACTCTAAAGATTGCAGAATCGGTCAACTGACTACACTGGGCATCGGACAGCTACTGAAAACAGGAATCATACTCAGGAACGCTTATTACCACAAATTGAATCTGGGAAATGGCTCCATATCCAGCAGGGACGTTGTCGTGTATAGTACTAGGTATCGGCGAACCGTGCAAAGTGCAGTTGCACTGCTGTATGCCCTGCTGGAGACGGACGGTTTTCAAAATCTGGCCAAAATCACTATGCAAGAAAGTCAGAGTTACGCTTTCTGCAACACAGACTGTGCGTGTCCCGCTGCTGAGAAGTTCTTTAAACAACACCTAAAGGTAATTGGATCCAAACGAAGGTGGCATTGACAGATTCTTGACAGAGAGGCAATGCTTTGTTGCAGGAGATGTCCGATCACTTGAAGTCTCATCCAGCTGTGGCTGAACTTATACGACAAGCTTCCAATGCAGTCTTCGAGATCCCTGATCAAGCCCAAACGACAGATCCCAACACCCTGAAGGACGCCCTGCTGACGTACATCTGCCATGGTGCTTCCTTGCCTTGCATAGACTTCAACGCTCAGAGGGTCTGCGTAAAAACGGAACACGTGACCGGTCTGTTTACGTACACAGAGTGGGAATCTAAACAGGTGGCGAAGAGCAACAGTCGTAGAAAATACGGATTGCTAAGAGCTTACGGGCTACTTCGAAGTATCGTCTCTTACATGCTGCGAATCATCTCCGAGGCGAGGCCGAAAATAGTTCTGTACTCTGGCCACGACAAGACTTTGGAATATCTTGCGACAGCTCTGGGCATCTTCTCTGACAAGTTGGCCATGCCGCACTACGCTTCCCGCTTCGTGATTGAGGTCTATCGCATAAATCCAAGGAACGAGAACCACGTGGCCAGTGATTTCTACTTCCGAGTGGTGATCAACGGGAAAGACTTCACCCAGAAAATCCCGTTTTGTAGGAACGCGAATTTCTACAGCGTCAGTTACACCGAACGAAACGAGGCAGAGAGAACGCGCCGGGATTCAAAATTGTGCCCGATTGAAACGATCATCAGGCAACTTCATGACGACTACTTCGGATCGTTCAACGCGACCAACTTCAAGGATGCTTGCACCAGTCGTAAGCGCGGGTAATTCAAAACGTCATTCGCACAATCTCTTTTTTCTTTTTTCTTTTTGCAAAGATCTTCGATCGAACGCAATCGTTTATTCGAATGTCCTCACGACGAGGGAAATCGGAGATACGAAGAGCTCTGCGAGTTCTCAAATCGGCAACAAAATGCAACGCGATTGTACATTCGAATTTTTTCGTACGAACTCCTAAACGTTTTCACGTTTTGCGAAGAAAGTATTAAAAATTTACAAAAACGAATCGTAATGTACGCTCATCGAGTTTCTTTTATCGTATATAAGAGATCGATGCTTTATTACGGAAATCCCTAGGTATAAAATATAAAAAGAAAAAAAAATGATAGTAAAATTTGCACCATTTAGATAACTATGTCTTCGAACGAATAAGAAAATGGGAGCCTTACATTCTTAGATTATGTCTTACAAAATCGAATGTAGCTTTAAATACATATATACGTATCTACATATAAAGCTAGATGATCGCCATATATTTTATCACACGTCTCACTTGTATATATGTAAATAACTTTTAACAAGCGAAAATTATGTTTAGCGTTTTCAGTGTTGTTAAGAAAATTATAGATATTCTATATAATTCCCTATTATCTTTGCCATTGTTAATTAGTATTATTTCCCTGTTAATATATAATTAGTTCTCGTTACATTTATAATGGACCAGAATTCTCGTATAAGAATGATTATATTAAAGTGCTGTCGAGTTCACGTATCTCTCTACTTAACAAAAGAATTGCACAGTTCAAAACTAGCATTGCAAAGCTGTACAAATTGATATTTATCAAAGAAAAAAAAAAGATATACGAGAAAATGAGATGTCAAATTAAATTATAGACACTTTCTTTTGTTAAAATACATACTAAACATGAACTTACAATCAACAGATGATTCATTAATCAATTCCTATCAACGATCTGGAAAAAAAACATCCTATATTTTATTCACAATATAAAAACGTACAGATCATCATCAACAAATAAATACTAATAAACACTTATTTAAATATACAAGGCACAGGTTTGTATCTTTACAGTAATAGCTATCACTATCAATAACTTTGGTAAAACACAATATGTAAGGACTAACATAACATCTGTTTTGTTCGATCTCTTAGAAATTTTTACGAGTATTCATACATGATAGTATTGAAATTATAGCACACATGGTACATCATCCTCTGGTAATTGGTGTAGAAATCTAACACGTGTTTCACGTATGTGTTCCGGCTCTTTACAATTTTATATACAATGTAGAAAAAAATACAGCTGAGAGAAGCTCAAAATTTTCAACAACGTCTTTTCTGACAAAAATGCCCAGTTTCACACGTTTTCGATCGGCGCAATCGAAAACAGCAATCCCATGCGGATCATGCAACAATGACCGCATTCAAAAAACAGCGACAGTGATAATCAAATCACAGTCTATGACATTTACAAAACTTAGGTATAGAATGTAATACTATTCTGGAATTTGAAGATTCCCAGCTTCCGCCACTGCTAAACCCAACGTCTGCTGAATGTTCATCAACCGCTGAAAATACTGTTCAAGCGTAAATCCGTCAACGCCTCCGTCTCCGCTGAAAATTCAACTTAAAATAAATAAAACATTTATTTTTAAATAATTATTTAATTATACGTAACTTACTTTGAGGTAGCCTTCTCTCGGACAGGAGGTGAATGGTTCATAGTGGTTTTTTGAATCGGCAAGTAAGACTGTTCTGTGTTCCATACTAACGTCTTTACACCAATTCGTTTACCAGTGTTCCATCTCAAGATTAACCACTTCATTCTATGAATACTGACCAAAACGAGCACCGCACTTCTAAAACGAACTCTTGGCGATTTTTTGTTGCGACCTATCACAATGTAGGATCGTTGGTCTTTGGTCAATTGAGCGAGTATGCATAGAGTATTTTCTTCAGACACTTGATAACTACCAACTATAGTTAGCAAGTAGCGTTTCTGATAAATTAAGGCCTTTCGTCTGCTATCTGCTCGCAGGAACTTTCCATAAAAATGTTGCAACTGTGAAAAAACACATTATCGTATCACAATATGAGTGAGTACAAAATAAATATACACGGAGAAGATGAAAATTACCTTTTCTAGGTGTTCTGGCAATTTGAAATTTGAAACTTGAGACGTTTTAATTCGTTTTACTTGATCTTCGAGTAATTTAATTCGTTGAATCAACTGCTCTTTCTCTTCCCTTGCTTGTATCAATTTCTCCTGAAGTACAGTCTTTTCTGTCATGTATTTCTCATTGGTTTCACTAAGATCCTATAAATCACAATATCAATCATAAAATACAACGATTCACAAGATAATAATAAAATAGAGGCGGCTTATTATTAAAAGTTCATATTAGATTCATTACTTTAATCTTTTGCATGTATTTGGTAGGTACGTCCTCGTTTGTAAATCTATTTTTTAATTCCTTCGTGAGTTGCAATTCTCTTCTTGTACACGATTTTACTTCTTGCTCTAACTCAGCGATCACATTCTTCAACTTCTTTTCTTCGTCTTTGAAAACAGACAGTTTTTTAAATAGATCATTTTCTCTTTCTTTAAGAGCTTCTACAGTCTCAGTTAATTTCATTTCCCGTTCAACAGACTCCGTCAATTCCCTTTTTGATTGCTTCATATCAGCCTCCAAATCCATCTATCAAACAATTAAACACATGAAAAAAAAATCATAGAAATTAATTGTTATATAAATTAATATATCCTTATACTAACTATCACTTCTCTAGCATTATTAATTTCTCTTCTCAAATTTTTAAGCTCATTATGTTCAGTGCTTTTTTGTTCTTGTCTCTTAGTCTCTGCATCAGATATGGTTTTAATTCTTTTTTGTAACCATTCGCATTCTTCCTGTCGCGTTTTTAGTTCTTCTTTGGTACGCCTGAGATCAATTTGCAGATGATCATTATTTCCCTCTATCAACATCAAATTACTTCTCAAGTTCTCTTCTTTCTCTAATTCCACTTCCAGTTGCTTCTCGCAACGATTCTTCTCCATCTGTAATTTTCTTAAAGCGTCCTTCAGTTCTGTATTTTCTTTTCTTTCCTTTTCGAAATTCTCCATTAGCGATATATACTTCTTTCTCTCAGTTTCTAAAAGCTCTGTCAACTTTGGCAAGTCACCGGCTTTCTGGGACACTACGTGATCTTTTATCAGACTCAATTGAATCTCCAAATTCTTGTACTCTTCTCGTAGCAAGGATAATTCATTTCTAAGCTTAGTCTCGTTGTCTAGAGAATTCTTTAACTTGCTTTGGAGGAACTCTATCAAGTCTGAATTTTGTATATGCCCAGCTTGCATTGCTTTATACTCTTTTTCAAATTGAATCTTTAATCTTCTCACCAAATTCTTCTCTGAAGATAATTCTTCATCCAGTTTTGTCACTTTCTTCGATTCTTCTGCTAAATCTGATTTCAGTTGGAAGATACGACTTTCATATTCTGCTATTTGGCACTTGAGCATCCCTCTTTCTATCTCCAGATCATCCTTTAACTTTTTCAATTCTTCATTAATTTTATTAGCCTGAGTTAATTTCAATTCCAGCTCCATGCATCTTCCTTCTTGGAGATCCTGACAAGGAGTTTGTCTTTTTGTTTTTTTCTTGTCCTCCGTATCACTTTCTATGGCGTTCATAATCTGTCTATCCAAATGTGCTGACAAATTTAACTCTCTTTGCACCATATCTTCGATGTCGGTGTCATCTTGCGATCGTTCTACAAATTTATATAATAAATAATTATTGTATAAATTATAGACAATTTTCAACTTATACAAAAAAAAAATACTTACGTGCTGATGTCTTCTTCAGCGTAGACAACTCTTTGCTTAGATTATCCACAATGTTTCTCAGCTCAGCATTTAACTTCTTTTCATCCTTCAACTTCTTTCTCAAATCCACAACATTTCCAGATTCTTTCATTTTGTTCTGTATAGCTTCTAGAGCCCTGTGCAAACTTTTGCTATCGTCACTCATTTGTCTAATTACTTTATCTTTCTCTTTTAAGTATTCTTGCAGATGATGGATCTCTTGATCCTTTTCATTGGAAGGTGAGGATGTTCCTGAGAGACTGGTGCGTCTGGCCATTTCCTCCAATCTTCTGATAATCTGATCCCTATTGTTTAGGCCATCCGTCAGCCTTTGAATTTCATTTTGACATTCCAATAACTCTTGTTTAGCCGACTGATACTTTGTCTTAAATTCATACAACTGTTTATTCTCATTTTCGATCTCAATATTACGGGTTCGAATAGTTTCTATAGTGATATCTTTTTCGAAAATTGTATCTCTGAAATTTTGTAATTCACTTATTTTTTCCTTAAGCAAGGTACTATATTTTCTTGTCTGTTCCAATTCTTGTTCCTTCTCCTCAATATCTCTTTTCAACTTAGTATTTTCTAAATTCAGTTCCATTATAATTTTTTCATTTACTTGCATCTTGTTTCTGTGATCTTGCATCTCTTCATTCCTTAACTTTAGAACGTTTTCTACTTCTTGGAGATCTTTTTTTATTTTATTTTCCGATACTCGTGACAATTCATATTGGTTCTGATAGAAGTACTTGTCTCTGGAAAGTGTCTCCACTACATCCTTGAATTCTATTTGCGACTCATTGTAAAGTTTGTGCGAAGCTATTAACTCCGTTTCCATTTTATTCAAAATTTCTGATTTCATGTCTAATTCCTTTTTCACTGCCTGTAATTGATTCTCTAAATTCTCTATCTCCTTCAAAGTTTCATTAAGAGACGTCTGAGTATATTTCATTGAAACATCGTAAGATCTATTACTATTACCATTACTATCATTTACACGTTCTCTTCTTGGGGATTTTTGCGTTTGAGTGTACTGTTGTTTTGTTGGCTGAGCAGCATGGTCAGTTTTGTCGCTAGAAAGATTCTCTGACGTGGAAGTTTTCGACTCTAAGCCACTCTGCAATAAGTCTAAAACTTCAGATTGCGGACTAGAAGTTGCAGACAGACTTTGAGAACCAAGATCCAGAGGAGGAACCTGAATCATCTTAGTGCTATCCATTAAAGGCACAGTTGAATCATCTATACTTTTTGCTGCAGGTGGAGTAGAAACTTTGAAAGTAGATACATTAGGCAAAATCTGCGTTGTATTAGATCCTCTGATAGCTTCCGCGGTCTCTTCACATTCTGAGTGAATTGATAGAATATCACTCAATGTGCGTGCACTGTTCTTTGTCTCCATCTGTCGTGCTAACTCCTTTAACTGCGTTTCGTCCAGATTCAACGAAGAATACATCTCAAGTTGTTTTTCCTTTTTGAATAATTGTTCCTTCAAGTGATCTATCTCCTCATTCTTGTCTGCTAGCATACTGTCCAACAATTTTGGTAATTCTAACTGTGTATGCTCCTGAACACCAACCTTCGCCTGAAGAATCTTTTTCTCTTCTTCGACAATTTCCAGGTGCTCTTTCAACTTCTGAATGGTAGCACTTTCTACTTGCACTACATTTGCAATCTCTGCTTCCTTTTCTTGTAATAATTGATTAACTCTGTCCAGTTGATTCTTCGTATCCTTTAATTCTAATTCTTTGTCAGCAATATTTCGTTCCAAAGACTGGAATTTGGCGTTAGCTTCGTGAAGTTGTAGCTCTAGACGTGACGTGGCCTGTCTCTGAGCAAATGGGGCGCTTTGCTTATGTTGCTCCAGCCTACCACGCATCGCTTCTATTTGGAACAGTTGCTCGGAAGCTGTTTGTTGAAGAATTTCCTGCTCTGCCTGTAATTCCTCGTTCTGGTTTTTGAGAGCAGTCACTTGCAGTTCTAAATCCTTGATTCTTTTGAACGCTACCTCCTCAACTCTGGCGTGTTTTAACATTTTCTCCTTGAGTTTAAGTAGTTGATCAAGAGGTAACATTGGAGGAGCAGTAGGATCGTCTGGAGTAGGACATCGTGTGGCGTCTATTTGTTCTCTAATGGAGACATCTTCGCTCGGTTGACTCAAGCTCAAATTAGAACTGCACATGTGCGCAGATTCCAGTTCTTTGATTCTTTTATCTAATTGATTTTGCATATCGCGGAGTTCCGTCTTCATCTGCTTCAATGCTGCAGAATTCACGTCGAATTGTTCAGAACTCAATTTGTGTTTTCTTAGTTCTTCCTATAAAATCATATTTTATATTTTATACGTTTTAAAGTTTTTATATGTTTTCACAAATTAGAAGTTAACATTTACCTGCAAATGAATAATATGTTCATTCAGCTGTTTGCTTTCACTACCCATCTTAACAGCATCCAATTCCTGGACCAATTCATGCTGATTTTTAGTTTGCGCGGCGATCACAGTTTCTAACTGATTGATTTGCAACTGCAATGATTCTTCCTTCTCGGTTTTAATCTGTAGCTGTTGTTCCAAATCTGTGATGATTTCTCTAAGTACCCAGATCTTATCAATAGCTGCTTTAAGTTCACTCTCGGTTTCAGATTTTTTGGCTTCCGTGTCAGACATAAGAGAGGACATCTCTCTCATCTGAGATTCCAAAACTTCCACCTATATCATATTCAATGTTTTATCACTGATATAATTCCTCAGTTTATTTAATTGCCACAACCGTAAAGTATTTGCTAGAAAGCATTACCATCATACATATAAAGCACAAATAAAAGTTACATGCATAACTTGATTTTTATTAAAATTAATGCATACTTTATACCTAATAGAGCCCGGATCTGAAATGTCATTAAAAATATTAATTCTTATAAGTAAATAACGACTCACAGCTGCATTGGTGTCAGATGCTTGAAGCACAGGAATGTCTGATGTTGCTTCAGGTGATAATGTGGACTGCTTTGTGCGATACACAGAAAACAAAACCAAAGTGCAGGAAAACTCGTGTTAATAGGTTAGTGATAATGCGTGTTATAAGCTGCCTAATTGCTTTATAATATAGCTGATAATAATCATAATTAAATATGACATTTCAAAAGTTATCTATTAATTTGATCAATTTAGTAAATATCATTAAAAATTCCCACTCCAAGACAAATAGAAATGATTATTTCAAGAAGTTTCTGAACCTAATTAAAATGTATTGTTTAAACCGCACCACTTAAAGTTTACCACCAAAAAGCAAATAGGTGCGAATATTTCAATTGAAATCGAGTATTTATATTAGATTATTATTTTGTTAAATGGTAAAATCTCTAAACTCACCTCAGAAGTAATCCGTTGATCCCGTTCTTTTTCTCGTTCACGCTCTTTAAGTTGTTCCTGGAGAACATGTATTTGTTTCGCTGCTTCATCTCTCTCGGCTTCTCTTTCGCTAGCCTGCTCATCCAGAAATCTGCGAGTTGCTTTTAATTGCTTATCTGCTGCCTCAATCTACACATATATGTTTCCAATTAATATCAATAAAAAATTTTGAATATGATAGAATCGATAGAAACATATACTTTAACAGCTCACGAGTTATAAACTTTAATTTATATATATATTTATATATATATATATGTATATATATATACACATATATATACATATATAATATATATACATATATACATATATAATATATATACATATATACATATATAATGACACGATTTAATTAATCGTGATCAAAAATGGAATCAAATATGCCTCTGTAACTAAGAAAACAGCTTTATGCAAAACAAATAGTAATAGAAAATAATGTTCTAAAAAGATTCATGCAAAATAGCTTTTCAAACATATTCATTGTTATTGGATTAATAATACAACCTGGAACGATAAGGAAGAGTTGCATAATTTGCAATATGAGATGCGTGCATGCCAAAGAACAATAAAAAAAAAGCATACTCAATGGAACACACGCCTTGATTGATCATTAGGAAATTACTTTTATGTTAATAATGATGGCATGATTTAGGAGGTTCTTGTGACATAGCATTTCATCAGATACAATTAATAAAGTCAATAACATTCTTGTCAATTTATCGTTATATTGCTCGGTTTGCGGTTAAAGTTAACTTACGGAACAGCTTTTTATAATAGTATTAGTAATTCTATAATTTACCTTTCGGTGACAAACCCTGTGAATGTATGGGGTAGGAGTATGTTCTAAAGGCACCTGCTGGCAAGATAACAGAACGCCAATCAATCTTTTTAAAACTGCATCACAGAGCTATACATTGTTACCGATAGTTCGTTTTTTTTTTTCTTTCTTTCTGTCTCTTTCATTCTTTACATTTTTTCTTATACAATTCTTTTCCATTAATCTTTGAACACGAAATCATCCGTCGACTGAAATACTTGATAAACGATAATCGAATCTATTAAAAATTAAATTTTTGATGAAAAAATATTGATGTACGAATAATGAGAATTTGTTCATTATAAGTTTAAAAAGAAAAGAAAAAATATGTCTTGTGCAATGTATGAATAACTAAGCTCGTAGATACAGATAAAATAATGGACTACCAAGTACAAAATTTCAATATGCAATACACCACAACTATTTCGTATATAGCATACCAACTCTGTGTAATGAAAATACATGCAATTAGTGCATCCTTTAAGAAAAATTCGAGTTTACCTGTTGCTGCAGATCTTCTTTCTCCCTTCTTGACTCTTCCATCAATTTTTCAGTCAATCTAGACAGTTCATCTATCAGTTGCAGCAATTCTGCGCAATCTTCTCCTCCATTCGACAACACGTGCCTTACTAAAAAGATAAAATATAATTGCAAAAAATACCCACCGAAAATTTCAACACGGTTCTTTTCGTACCTTTCTCTTGCAATTGTGAGAAATCTTGCAAAGTAATGTCAGTACCCAAATCATAATTCTCTCCGTAACCTTCCGTGATCGTTTCTTTTTTATTTTCTGCGTTAATTAACTTGCTTTGTAGATCTAAAATAGTCATTTTCAGATGATTAATCTGCTCTTGGTAGCCAATGACTAAAGTTTCAGTATCATGAAGTTTCAAATTCAGTTCTTCGTTCATTTTATTTAACCAAAGAGTATCTTTCAAAGGTGAGCCACGTCTTCCTTCTCTTGATGAAGAAATAGAAAGAATTTCAGAACTTTCAGACTTCAAGCGACGTACACAGTTGTTCAATTCTAGCTTCAATTTCTCTGTTATGCTCTCATCTTCTTCCAAAATGGTCGGCAAAGTTTCGACATTGCTATTTATTATAGAAGCTATCTCTGCTGTTTTTGGTGCAAGATGGACCCTTTGCACTTTCATCTCAGAAGAATTCGAGCTAACCTCTTGGTTTTTTCTTGGCTTATCACTCTGCACAGTTTCCTCATTATTGATACTATCAGATAATTGTCCTCTAACAGCTTCGGTAATAAAAATATTATTAACTTCCTCTTCGCAGATAATAAAATACTTTATCAGTTCTTCAATCAGTGTTTTAAGAGTGATACATGTTTTAATTAAGATGTTCCTGTTTAATGGAAGTGTTTTATAGATAAAAAAAAAAAAGTGGGAATGATCGTTTTTAATTTTGTCAAAATGTAAATACCTTTCTTCAAAAGCTTGATTATCAGTTAACGTGTTTTTGTCAGAATCTCGTTTCACGCCGTAATTCTGAACACACTCTGACTTAATTTTATTAAGTTCCTCCTGATGACGGTCGATCATTCTAGCTACATTTCGAGAATGCTCTTCTTTCAAACGTTGCACTTCCTCCATGTGAGACTTTTTGAGTAGTTGCATCTCCTTTTTCGCATTACCAGTCAATTTATCTCGTAATTCCAACAATTCTGCCGGCCAATTGTCTTCTGCATCCGACTCGACCGTCAGTAGTGCCTGTCAATTAAATTGCATCAATGTAAAATGAACGTGTCAACAAATTAAATTTATTTTAAATACGATTCAATTTATTGCGGCAATTTATTACGGCGTAAATCGGTGTGTGGCTAAATCTAAAGCTACCTGAATTTGTTCTTGAAGCGCATTGACAATATCCAACTTAGCTAGCGCGATCTGTTCTTCCAATTGATGGTTGTAGGCCGCTCGCAGTTGCGTTAATTCACCGTTTTCCAACGCACCCGCATCCCATTCTGTTTGACAATACTGCATGCACACATATTGTGGTCACACAATAGCATGTTAGTTACGAGAGAAACAATACATACACCATGATTCTACTCTAGTCCAAGGAATTTATAATCTATGACTTTGATTAATTGGAAATTATTGCGAGATCTTTTCAGAACTAGAAGACAATGAGGAAAATATATACTTTTTCTTCAATTTTTTTCGCAAAAATAGAATCATCTAAGAAAAACAAGTACATTCAGATAAACTGAAGAATCATGCGTCTTTTTAAAATTAGACAGAATTATATAAATAAACATAAGAATACATACTACTGAAACTAAAATGAAACATTCCAAATTTAAATGTGCGACCTAATGTACATGATAAAAGTGAATAAAAGAGCTTAATTTTCATTAGCGTTTCAAATATTCCTAAAAAGGAAGAAGCAGTTGTATTGCACAAAAAGATACTCAACATTTAACACCAAAAAAAAAAAAAAATGATATAAACAAAGTGCATTAGATGCGCAAATGAAAAGTGCAGAAAACTTCCGAGCATTTTACTTACCTGATTTATCACATCTCTCAACAAATCGTGTCTTTCTTTAACTTTACTATTATGAAGTTCCCTTTCGTACATGTTCTTTTGCTCTTCCAAAGATTTTTCATATTGCAGTTTCATTTCCTGCATCTCCACTATCTTGTTTTGCAATTCTTGCTGCAACGTCTTGACGTTTATTTCATATTCCATTTCGGACTTGTAACTACTCAAATTCTGGCCAGTATGCCTAGATTGTTCGTCCGCTATCGGAGAACCAAGTCTCGAACTATGTTCGGACATATTCGCGTGCAAACAATCGCCAGCACCTCCATAGTACAAGCCCTCAGTTATGTCAGCTATTTCACTGTCATTGTCAGACATCCTTTTCGATTGCTGGCTAAATATTTCCTCGGAGTATTGCTTTTCCATCAGTAAACATTTTCGTTCGAAGTACATGCGTAGCTCTTCCATTTCCTTCGTGTGTCGGGTTTCCAGTTCGTTTCTAAGATCATTGAGCTCTGTCGTGCCCTCTTTCATGCCCAACAATAACGATTGTACCTTTTCAATCTCAGACGTAGTATCGGCTTTTACAGTGTTTATTTGCTCGGTATAAACTTGGATAACCGCTTCGATCTCTTTACGCAGTATCTCCTTCTCTGATCTTAACTGATTCACAGAATCTTGCAGCGTATGGATGTTCTCCAACTTCTTCTTCAAAGCCTTATTTTCTTCGTTCTTCTGTTCCTTCTCTACCGTAAGATTTTCTGAAAGACTGACGTAATGTTTTAATTTGCTTTTGACCTCTTCATAATCTGCTTGCTGGCGCATCAAACGTTCCACTTCTTTTAGCAATCGTTCATTCTCTTCCAATATAAACATTAACTTTTCTTGCAGCGACGCTGTTCTATTACTAATGTCAAGATTTTCATTTTTCTCGTCGAACGTTCTATTTGTATTCATGCTTTGATCATGCGTTGTGTTTAGAGAATCATTGGCAATCCTATCCTGTTTCAAGGCACTGTTGGAGTTGGACGATGCCACAGAGACATCGAATTTAGTATCGTTTAATGCTAACGTTTGATTCAACTTCTCCTCTATCTCAGCACACTGGGCCCATGCTGTGACTAGTCCGTTCTTTAACTGTTCGCATTCCTCCTCAGATTTCTTTAATTTGTCCGTTAAAACATACATTTTGTGAATGCATTCTGTGAGTTCTGCCTCCTTTTGTTCAAGAGTTATTTTAAGTTTCTTAATTTCCTGTTGATCCATTTCGGTTTTGTACAGCAAATCATTGACAGTATCTTTCACACTCTGACTAGACAATTTGTTTTCTTCTTCCAGTGACGAGATATTATCCAAATCTTTCATCTTCAAGGAACTCAGCTCGGATTTGTATTTGTCACACACGTTCTTCATATCCTTAAGCTGCTTCTCGTACGATTTTTTAGTGATATTTGCCTGTTGCAATTCTTCTTTCGATTTACGAACATCCTCTTCAAGATTTTCAATTCTCTGAATCAGAAGTTTCTCCAATTCTGCCTTTTCCTCAAGCTTTTGCTTCGTTAATTGATACTGAATCGTCACCTCATCTAAAGTCTGATACGTAGTCTCGTTCAGCTCGCTTAAAGTACTAATATTTATGCCACTAAGTTTGGACAACGATTTTTCTAGATCATAAATTTTATTGCTCAAAGTTCTTTCGTGAGACTGGCTATTTTCTATCAATGATTGTGCTGCCGAGTATCGTGAAGACAGATCATCGAGCTTAAACTTTAGATTCTCATTCTCTTCTTTCAACGTGGTAGCGTTTGTCAAGGCCTGCTCCAACGAACGTTCAATGCTCTCCTTTGACTCCAGAACCGCAGTCGCAGCAATATACTTGGATGTGATGTCTTCCAACTGAAGCTTGTGCAAATTGATCTGTTCACCTAACATCTCTTTTTCCTTCTGATGATTTAGATTCTGAATCTGTCTAGCCTTTTCCACCTGTATTTTAAATTCATCGAATCTTGACTTGCTCTCGTTCAACTCAGCTTGCGCAGTTTGTTGGGACTCGGAGCGGTTCATTAATTCGAGTTTCAGAGCCTCCACGGTTTTCTTGTAGTGAGACAACTGCGTTTGAAATATGGAGAGTTCTTTGGCGTGACGAGTTTCCAGATCTGGCAGTTCCTTGTTCAAACGATCAGCCAAAATTTTATTTTCCTCTTTCAATTGCTTTAAATGTTCTTCGTATTTTTCTTGGATGTTCATTATCTCCTTCTCGTGCTTTACAGCTTGCTCTTTTAATTCCCGTTGGTGACGCGCAGTATTTATATTCGTTTCAGTTGTAAACTTTTTTAATATATGCTGCATATCCTGCTTTATCTTGTCTACACGGGCTTCGTATTGCTTCTGTTGCTCCAAAGTCTCGGCGATGTTTAAATTTTTGTCAGCTGCATTTAGATGGACTTGCTCGTTCAAATTGTCAATTTGTAACTTGTAATCGTTAATCTCGGCTGTTCGTGTCTCTTTCTCCATTTCCAGTGTTTGTACATATTCTTGATTTTGACTCAACTGACTACTTAACTTTTGTATTATTGATTTTTGATCGTGTACAGTCTTCTCTAAAGTATCAATCTGAAAACCATCAATTCTCTAGCAAAGATGTTTTTATTTCTTAATTACAAAAAATGTAATTTCCTTACCTTTTCTTCCAAACTCTTATCAACTGAAGCACCAGCATTATCTTTACAAGGTATTTCCATAGCGTTCATAGCGTTTAACTGACTAACAAGATTATCCCTCGCAGACAGGGCATGTTGCAAAGAAAACATTAGATCTTCTATCAGGGTATCTCTTTGATTTACTGCTTTCTCAAACTCTTGCAGCTATTTGATTAAAAGTAACATATGACTATCTACATATACTGTGCTTCAAAAAAAAAGGAAAACATCATACATACTTTTGTGTGATACAAAGACACAACATCTCTGGTGCTACTGCTTTGACTTTGTGAAGAATTTGGTGACGAGGTCTCTGCCCTCAAGTGATCGATCTCTGCATTTAACGCTTCCACTATGGCTTCTTTTCCTTGTAACAATTCTTCCAATTGTGCCACTCTTCCCGCAAGACCTTCTAAGTCTCCATCTGCTTCTCCCTCACTGACACTACTTTGCGTCACATCCCTCGAGGAAGTCCCCTCCTGTATTTGTAATCGATAGAATTAATACTCCCAAGTTCACAGACATGAACAATGAAACAAACAGATCGAAATCTTCCTTACGTAAGACTTTCTGTGCTCGATGGATTTGTCATTGCGAAATGACTCTTCATCCGATATCTCATCCATTTGACTGTGACTCGCACCTTGAGCTTTGGTAGCCTTTTCTGCCTTGAATCTCTCCAGCTGACGCAACAAAGAAACAAGTGGAAAATTTAATTTTCATACACTCTTTTATCGAAAGAAGTTTCTCAAATGCTCTAAATTTATCATATCGCGTTAAATAAATCTCAACTCTATTAAACAGTACATGAATTGACTTGAATATATTGCAATTGAAAATCCAACTTGTATCTTCCTATCGTATTTACAACGAAATTTATAGCACGAAAGACTTTCCTTTCCAAACCTGAAAGCCATGAAAAAGAGCCATCAGACTTACCATTTCTCTACCCGCTTCCAAGGAGCGTCTCTTGCGCTCGTCATCGTCCGTCACTTTACTCATTTCATAAAAATTCTATCAATAGTTAAGTGTTTAACAATCGGTTGACAATCGGCGAAACAACTTGTTTACCAATTATCGAACAATCACATCAAGCCCGATCGTCATCCACTGCATTTCAAATCCATGTGTTTCTCAAACCGTCTACCGTCTACGAAACGTTCGACCGTTGTCGATTTATAAAAATACGAATTATACGTTACAACTACTACAATACACAGTCACGGGTTCCACGTGACCTAGATTGGTGATCCAGCATCCTATAGAGCTCTCGTTTTTAAAGATCAGCTTTAAACTTAAAGTCTTCTCTCTTTCTCTGCAAAATCTTACCAACATTTATCGAAAATTCTCTTTGGACTTTCGCACTTTGCTTTTTCTCTCTCCGCTTGAGTTTTCATTTCTTCGTCGAATTAATTTCTTCCTCAAAACTCTTTCTCCCTGTTTTCATTAAAATCCTACTTTTGTTCATTGAAAACCGGCTTTACGCTTTCTCTTTCTGTCCCTCCGGCAGTACGCGTACCTGACAACTGTTTGGAAACACCTGCTTACTCAGTTTCAAATTGTTGATTATTGTGGAATACACAACTTGGTGTTTCTCTGTATCAGAAAGGGTTTGATCAATTTCTAAAGTATCGAAAAGTCAACGGAGCGCCGAAAATTGAGATAACATGGAGGGATCCGACGTTCTGCACGTGGAAATCTGTCAAAATATTAATAGGTGTCATTTTTATATTTTACAATTAATTACATTTGTCAATTGAAGTTGCATTATTACTTAATCAATCCATCATAGACAGTAATATTTCCTTTTATTTTTAGCATGCTGTCCACCCAGGCAATAGAGGATTTAGTGTACGCTGAAATAAACATGTTGGACAATGTTGCATTAGACACCATCATGTATGGGAAAGACCTGACAAATTCCACTTTACAGAGTCACGTTGATTCTATAATATGTACTTGCAGTCACGGAGAGGTAACAATTGAAAAGTAAACTCAGTCGTGTGCAAAGAGTTGCTAGCAGCATGAATTTTATAGTTACAGAGAAGTTACATGAAAATACAAGGAGCTACTCTAAAGTTTCACGTGTACAGATTAACCACGGAGTCTGCAGCTACAGAGACAATGAAAAACGATGACGAGGACATCCCAGCTTCCTCCCATTGGATGTTACCGGCGCAAGAGTTTCATCATCTGTGGGAGAATCTTTATTTCGACTCCAACATAAAGGAAAACGTTGGTCGAATACATTTAACTTTTTACAATAGCCTCGTAATTTTTTATAAAGTCCAAATGACTTTGTTTTTCTTCAGTTACTTCATTTCGTGGAAACGGCAATGATATTTGCAGACCATAACGTTGACACTAATATCATTAGTTGGAATAAAGTGGTATTATTGTATGGGCCACCGGGTACAGGGAAAACCAGCTTGTGCAAAGCACTTGCTCAGAAGGCCATTATTCGCTTAGGCAACAGATTCGCTTATGGTGAACTAATAGAGATAAACAGCCACAGTTTATTTTCAAAATGGTTTTCAGAGGTAACGTCACAATAAATATAAATAGTACATTGAAGAAATAACGTTAACATTAACCAGCAACGAAATGAAAGACACCGTTATTTGCAGAGTGGTAAATTAGTTATGAAATTGTTCAGTGAAATCAAAACTCTTCTAGAAAATCCGCAAGCATTAGTTTGCATTTTGATCGACGAGGTAGAATCCTTGGCGCATACACGAAAGTCCTGCAGTAACGGTGTGGAACCCACTGACTCTATAAGAGTAGTGAATGCCCTACTAACACAGCTGGATCAAATAAAACAATATCCAAATATCTTAATCCTAACAACCAGCAATTTGTCGCAGGCCATTGACTTGGCATTCGTCGACAGAGCCGATATAAAACAATACATTGGACATCCAACGTATCAAGCTATATACAAAATTTATGCTTCCTGTCTCAAGGAATTAATGAGGGTAAATAAATATCCATATTTTCTTTAGTTTCTGAAGCATGCTATTTCAGTTTGTTTCTTGCAGGCAAAACTGATGGAACCGGAAGAAATTTACGATTTGTCAATGTTAAAAAAGATGGGCTACGAGGAGACGCTGCAGTCGAAATACAGTCTGAAGTTAATGGAGCTCAGTCAGGAGAGCATGGGGCTGAGCGGACGAGTTTTAAGAAAAATGCCGTTCTTGGCCCATGCTTTTCATCTGAGAACGAAAAAATGCACGTTAAGCCGATTTTTAAGAGCCATGCATTTGGCGATCGAGAGAGAAAAGGAGAACAATACCCAAGAGGGATTCTGAGAGGTATTCTTTCCAGAGTTTTAATTATCCTTTTATTTTTCTAACGCAATAGTCTGTATTTATATTTATTTAATACTTTTCTCATCCTATATTATTTTTTATGATATAAAAACATGTACGCATTTTATCCAAATTTCATTAATCTTTTTATTTCCCCCTTCCCCCTTCCTTAAAATCATCTTGTCAATCACTTCGTTGCGAGTCTTTATAAATCCACTTTGTTCTCCAAATTTTTGATGAAACGGAATCGAAATCAGCAGACCAAGGCAGTTTCCATGAATATCCGTTTGAATTTCAAATTACAAAGTTCCCGCCGTTTCGTACGTCGCCCCGTTTGCGAAACATTCGACGATCTTTCTCTAGCTTCGAGGTAGTCCGTGGCAAACGGCGTGCCGTACGGTTGTTACGATCAATGCGGGCCAGTGTTGTGTCGAAGTGTCGAACGTGTCGTTGGTCTTCTTCGTCGTCGTCGTCGTCGTCGTCGTCGTCGGCGCTTTCTCGATTCGCTCGCCGAGAGAAGGAACCGAACCTACCACCCGAAAAAACAAATAACTCGTCGCGGACGAATTTCTCTGTGCGCAGTTTCCTCGCGTTCTCCGTCTGTGAACCTGTTTATCAGTGTCTCTTCTTATACCTTCCCTCGAAGTTGATGATCTCGAAGTGACACAGAGAACCCAAGTGGAAGAATGTTGGATCGCGACACCGCGATACACCTCGTCGCCGGCGGGTGGGTTTTTCCATTTGTTTTCTCATTTGCAACTCCGTGGAATCACGCGATATTCCCGTGTTTTTGCCGAACAGGAGGTTGGAACACGCGTCGTTGAATCGACGCCGGTTGTTTTCGACGTGCAGACGGAGTCTGTTCGTCGGGGGATGCACGTAACGCGCGTTTCCCTCTGTGTAATGGCTCTGTAAATGACTCGTAAGAAATATTAACAACGCCAGAGGCGTGTCGCGTGTTCCATTCAGACGAATTTCTACGGGAGAAACACAACCCGGGGAGGAACTCCGTGGAACGTTCACCGGCTCGCGGCTGTTACGTCATTCACCGAGACTCGCTGCTCCCGTGCACGATACACACGCATCGTAATTGATCGTCCCAATTTAGAAGCTGTGCGGTATCACTTTTCGGAGACACGGTGTCGGCGAGAAATTCCCTCGCGACGACGCCGCGTCTCTGGTCACACGCACGATCCCTCCACGCGATCAAGGCAACGTCGCGTACATATCGCGTAATACGCACCACAACCCGGCGTTTCGACGGGGAGTGTATGTTTTCACGACGGAAGTATACGTGCACGGCTCCTTGAAAGCTGTTTCTAAGGCGCACTTGCATGAATCCCCACCGGATTCGATCGAAATTGATCATTCCGGAGGTTGCAAAAATTTTCGTACTCTGACGCAATATTTAGCTTAGGAACGTTTTAACGGAGAAAACGCGTCGATAATTCTAGAACATGATTTGTTATTTGTTAAATTCATCGTGTAAAGATTAGCATCGTGTCATTTTATCACATGGCTTTATATCAGTCGTATTTATTCCGTTTCGATTTGTTCCTAGTTAATTGCGTTTGATCGAACATTTCTTTTTTTTTTTTTTTGCCGTGTGTCGTACGTACGACGTCTCCGTTGATCTGCGTAATAAATAAATTGTCAATTAACGAACATTAACAGTTAACTTTCTTGTGATAAAGCCGTATCAACAATGCTAGAATAATTTGTCATTATCGTCGTACCGTGAAATACGAGAAGGAACAACTGTTTACTTGATTCTGTGTATTCGTGTCTGTTTGTTTGTGTCCCTTTGTTGCAATTAATTTCCATTCGTAGAAGTCGATCAATCATCGCGAGCTGTTTGCTCCAAATTAGCTTGAAAGGCTCAAAGTCCCTCAGTTAATCCCTCAGTTATGATCGTCGATCTTTGTTTTTACTTAACGTAATTGGATGTTCAAATTTTACAGAGTGGCTGGAACGACTGGCGCGATAGTTACCTGCCCCTTGGAAGTGGTTAAAACCCGTTTACAATCCTCCTCGTCCGGATTCTATCCGCCTCCCGTAAACAAGGAGCTCACCTCCGGTCACGTGACTTGCAAAAGTTTCCCGAAACCGGAACAAAGGAGAAGGCTGTGCACGGGAGGATACACGAGGTGACTGTGTGATTAATTGCATCGATTTAACGAGAATAAAGTTATAACTTAGAACTATAATGTTATATTAACTGTAACAAAGACAACTGCTGCTTTTTTTAGATTAATTCAAAGAAAACGGATAACGCTTAAATTAAAGTACTGATGTTTCCAAGATAAGGGGCACCGATTCCTTCCAGAAAACTAGCTATTTCTTTATGTTGCACATTAGCAACTGTAAACCCTGTTTACTATGTCGATGCGCTTTGAATCTCACAAGAGATGCAGAACAATTTTACGTGACGTTCAAACATATTCTGGACACGTCTGAGATGGTCCAGCGCTGGTCGATTCACTCCTACGTTCGCGGCATACCTGGTTAAAAATAAGCCTTCGACTAAGTACACGACGTCGCGTTTGTTCATTCTAAAAACCTCTGACAGAAGAGTATTCTTCTAAAGTTTCCAACACTTTTTTTATATTAATCTTCAAAATGCTTCCCCCGGTACATCAAATACTTGATTCTTCTTACTGGAGCCTTCTTTAGCTTTCTAATTTGCAAATTAAAATTTGATAAAAAAAAACTATAACGGAATATAGTATAGAATAGAATAAAAATCGAATAAAGTTCTATAGCTAGTACGATAGTTAATCAAAGCTCATTGTACTGATTCTAGGCACGCTCTGATCGCTCTCTCTCACTTTGGCGCGTCCTCTACTCCAGGAGGCACCCCCCACAGTCACTCGGCGCCTAGTGTATACCAATGCATCAGGTACATCGTGCAGAACGAGGGTACCAGAGCTCTGTTCAAAGGATTAGGCCCTAATCTCGTAGGAGTCGCGCCGTCCAGAGCGATCTACTTTTGTGCCTACTCGAAGAGCAAAATTGCGTTCAACACAATTTTCGCGCCGGACACCGCTCTCGTGCACGTGTTCTCCGCATTCTGCGCCGGTAAGTTGGCCATTGCGTATCTGTTTCTCGTCGATCAGACCCGTACCTTCGTCGGCTCTGCTGCAGCTTGATTTCAATTTTGATTGATTTTAGCTACTGCTGTGATGTAATGTATGTCTCTCGAGCGAAAGAGCCGGAGGAATGATTGAGAAGCGTTTGTTAGACTGTTCGAGTGTGTTGTGCGTTAGAGAATGATGATTTAATAAGTGACAAGTAGGTATTATTAAAATACCCCGGGTTCGTTAGGAAGCCACTGTGTCATTCCAAATTTCGAAGCGCAAATTTCTACACTGTTCGAAACACTTTTCCGTAGGATGGAGGATTTTCTTTCAAAGAGCGAAACGCGGCGCCACATAAATTGAAAATGCAACGCAGTAGCTGAAGCGCGAGAACGTGATCGAATAGCTAAGCTAACAGAAATAGACGTATACACGAAGATCTAGTTGAGGCATCGGCCGGCCAACCATACAATGCCGTAGTCTGCCTCTTTTCCCGCGGAACAATCAACGCGGCTGCTGATAAGAAGCTCAGTGGGGTCACGTCGCGCGTCATTCGCTTGCTATCTGGCAGAATGAGTTGCCGTAAATAACTGGTTCTAAACTCCGACCACCTCTGATCTCTTCTAACAACATTCGATCCGCGATAATTCAAAGATTTGATGATTTCCGTCGTCTGTTTAGAGACGAATCCATTTAGAATGTCTTTCGCAACACGCACGCTTGTACAAACGTGAAAGTCAGCTGTCGGAATGACAATTGATGCTAATGAACATTGATAGTATCGTGAATATGTTAAGCCATCACGACAACAACACAAGAGTGTGTTCAAAGATTGACGCGTACTTACAAATAATTGAAAAGCAGATAACGTTATCTGCGAAAATTGAACTTCAACCTCTGGATCATTATTTTAGATACTGATCTCTGCAGGGGTGCTGTAAGTTTGGTAATCAGTAATTTATGATAGGAAGGAGAGGGGACATAGTAAAATTCGTAAGGATGAGTCAGGAATAGATTAGTAGCAATTAAAATTGATTTGATAAGAAATGAGTCCTAGTCACGATACACGAGTCGGTTGATGCGACTGATGGCACGTAAGGTATTTTTTCTCGAAGGATCGGAAACGTGTGGCTGGTCACGTAGCCCAACGGCCCAACGGCCCAACAGTCCAACAGATTTTTTTTCGGCTGTGACCTCGTTTTCCTCCGAGTGTTTCCTTCGGAGTAACTACGTATACAACTACTTAAGAATCGGTGTTTTCTATCTTTCTCTAGTCTCCATTTTCTAATTATTTTGACGAATGTAATTTCGTTGGTCGATGAATTAAAAAAAAAAAAAAGAAAAATCATGCTCTGTGTGATTTTTAGAATTTTAGGAACATTGCTATTTTCTTTCCTACGACTTCGAATCTTCGCTTGTCAACTTACGCCAGCGGATCGTGCCGGTCTCGGTTCGAGATCTATTTCGTATGCGTGCAATTGCATTCAATTACCGGTTGGCCTTGAAACACTCGTTGTCGAAGCAATTACATACATACTGTCGCATGCGACAAGAGAGGTTTTAAAGATCTTCCCGAATCCCTCGTTATTTTCTATCTGGCTCATTTTCGTGACACAAGTCAAACTCGTGATTGTTGCGTGATTCCGAGACGACCGAGACGAAAGATTCTTGATAAAGAAAATTTATTGGGCCACCGAACGATACAGTTGACTCGAAGATATTGATCGGTGTAATTGAACCGTGGAGCTAAGTATTCTCTTTTATCTTTTTATTCTTCTTAAATTCTATTCACGCAATCGAAATAAATTGCATTTATTGTTTCTTTGTGTATATTTCCAGCGGAAAGTCAGTTATCACATATCTGATCACAGAGAGATCACGTGATCTGTAATAAATCGCTTTGAAACACCAGAGACACGAGTTTATGGGTTGTCGATCTGTCTATCCCGTTGCTCGTAAATAACCAACGCAAGAGTACGGTCATTGAAATTGCATGGTTGTCCGGTTAAAAATAGAAGACCGTCGCAGGAACTCTCTTCAATGAAGCACCACTTTTGCCACGAAGGCTTTGAAGGCATTGTTCTTTTAAAACTTTTTGTCGAGCTGCTGCTGCTACTGCTGCTGCTGTCCCTCTTTCGATTTCTAGCTCCCCGGGATTGTTGTTCGCCGTCACGTTCGCCCGGTAATGCTTTTCATACGCGTTATGTAAATATCCGTTTATATCTGTGCCGCATATAAATGAGATTACGCGATGCTTGCAGGTGAAACTTGCACGCAACACGAAAAGAAATTCCTCGATCTAGGAATCATTGGTCAGCCTGGCCTGTGTATATTGCAAGTTGTTCGAGTGTTTCGTGAGCGTCTGACGGATGTTTTGAACATTTAGATGGAGAAGTAAATAGCGTACAAATTGGTCATTAAAAACCCGATTGTTCGATCAGTCGCGTTTTGAGGTTGCAAGGAGGTAGTCCGTATTGACCCAGTTCGTAGACAATCACGTTGGCCAATGTATTGTTTACCATCGTCGTTTGCGATTGTGCAAGCGCTCTGCATGTGTCCTTCGTATCTCGAAATGCTATTAACCTACTGTTGACACTTAGATTATAATTAGTCGAGAATTAATATGTTGGAAATGTTAGCATGTTGAGGTGTTAAGACGTCGGTGATCGTGGACTGTTGAAAGTACAAATGTACTTGAAATATTTCAAGCAATGAATACTTCTTATATCAAAATATGAGATATTGAGATATACGTTTTATACTAAAATATGAGATACTGAGATATTGAGATATACGTTTTATACTAAAATATGAGATACTGAGATATTGAGAATGCATATGTATTTGAAGTTTCGTAAATGTTTGAAGTTTCAAAGGTTACTTAGAATTAACACCAATGGTAGAAATCTACGTTAGATCTCGCGCATCTCTAAAAGTCCAGCATCCAAAGTGATTCGAAGTGTGTCACTTAGGAATCCCGCGCTTGAAATCGATACACTGCGGTTCTAGTGTTTCCCTCGACAGTGAGGTAGGTCAGATAGAAACAGTCGATATATTCCTCCTCCGCTCTTGGGCTCTGTCTGAGCTCAAGAATCCGCTTATTAACGCTCGAAGGAATGTCAAATAAACATTCACGGCGTCGTGCACAGAAGCGGCGTTAAAACTCTCTCAAAACATGTCTCTGGACATGTATGTGGACGGAAAACTAAAAGCGTCATTGTAAAATATGTATACTTTACAGCATTGTTGCATTCTCTCTTTTTTTTTTTTTTTTGTCAATTCAACGCAAAAGTGCAATTACGATAAGATAAATTTATATTTCATCATACTTGATAATTTGTACGGAAGTGTTTAGCGAATGCTTTGGTCGCTTTGTAGCGTCGCGTGTAGTGTCACGTGTTTTAATTCGCAGCGCTGCGCAACGAAAATAGACGACGCGTGTTTACGATGGAATCACGTTGCACTTGCGACAATGTGTGCGAAAGTACCAATTGCGTGTCTCCATTCACCGCCGCGCTGGATGCGCTCGTTTAAAAGCCTAGTTTAGATTATCAAGATGGTCATTTGCATCGGCCTTGAACGTTTGCAACTTCGTCATGAGACTAATATATATGTATACCGTATGTACAAGATAACTCGTACAATATTCCGAGCTCCAAGAAAAACTTTGAAGAACTGACTTGAATGAATTTTTCATTAATTTCAGACGATTTTGAAACTTCGAACGCTGCGTATTAGACTAAGTACAGTACGTGGGAACACCGTTCGTTTGCAAACACGTAAGCTTCACGTTGGGTGCATCTATAAATAATTCTTTCACAATGCCATTCACGGTGGCCATGGAGTATCTTCTGCTCCTGGTCCCTCCCAATTCTGGAATATCTGTCTCCATGCCAATGGCCTTGGTAAATGATCCAGTGGGATCCGCTAGCATTCTCACCTAAATCCCAACGAATTCTCTCTGTTTTATGTTGCGTTCAGTGTTCAAAATATAAAACTCTAGTATTTCAGCTTCGAAGGCAGTCTTTAACCCTGGAAATCTTAAAAAATACATTATCATTTCATTGACGTCATTACTTTATCGTTTGCTCCTCTGGCATTTCCCCAGGCAGACATCACGAATGGATCATTCATTGACACGCAGATAATCTCTTCGAAGCCTAAGAGCTTGAGGTCTGTTGATCTAAATTGCCAAATGATTTCCATATTTTATCATCGAGTCTGGAAAATACTTTTTTTTTTTTTTTTTTGAAGATCAAAAGATCAAATATACCAAAGACATGGTTACTTTTCAATGAATCCTCTGAGATGTACCCTGGAACATCCTGGAACGAAAGCACCAGGAACTCCAAAGATGATGGCTTTCTTGTTAGCTACCAGATCCAGTATATTCGTTTGATTTTCCGGCAGAGCTTCGTACAAGGTCACGCTAGGCAGTTTGTCGCCTTTCTTGATCGAACGCATTTCTGCTGGACGTTAGACTGCGGAAGTTAGACCTTCGGTGTTGAACTTGGCCTCTAATTTCAGAGTGATCGAGAGAATTAATCGCTGATTCTCGTTTGTTCGTCTCGATCTACAAGAGGGGTAAATATCTAGAAACGAAAACAAATTTGTTTCTGACTTCATCGTGCTTTATCGTCGATTCGGAATGATCGGTCGGATTTTAAATTTAGAAGTTGGCGCGTTTGCAAGGAATCGGAGGATCGATCGGAAAATTTCTGCCAACGGCTCACTAGATTTGGAATCGCGAGAAAGAATCCGACCAACCAGAATTTACCTCTTGGCTCGAATGTATTTGTTTGCTAGGTGAATGACGCAACTGTTATTGAATTACTTAGTCGACGTAGTCGTCGGAAGGTCGAGTTATCTGTGGTCATGGTCGCTTTTCAATTTTCTTTTTTTTTTTCTTTTTATTTTTATTTGTAAAGGTAGCTCAGATTTAATTTAAAAAAAAAGAAGAAGAAAATACCGTGGCAGTTCCGAATTTTGCTATTTTATTTTTCTCACTCTAGAAAATTAGAATCAGAGTAATTTTTGCAATTTCGGACGTAAGAATTTGATCGTAGGTAGAATCTTCTGGGATTCGAACACTTTCGAGATTTTTAGCGATCTTAGGGCAAAGTAGGGCCATTGCGTGGATGGTTGAAAGATCGATTCTCCAAAGGTCATCCTCCAGAGACAGACTAGGCAACCAGTAAAATTAGCCCTTGAAAAGAGCTCAGACAGTCGCAGTCCGCCCCACACGTACCGATCGGATTAAAGACACGTGCGTTCATTTTTCAGGTTTCGTGGCATGCACGTTGACAAATCCTATTTGGTTCGTGAAGACCAGGCTGCAGCTGGACCATCGAACAAACAAAATCACCGCGATGGAGTGTGTGCAAAGGATATACCGCCAATCGGTACGGAAATCCTCTTCCGAGGGAACTCCTCGTTCCACGAGACGCTATTGCCGTATTATCGGGAGATTTTTTTTTTTTTTTTTAATCCATGTTATACACCATCGCATACTAGACCAGTAGCGTATCATCTCTCGGAAAGAAAGTTTCCCCTATCATCCGTAGTTAAAAACACGCTGGCAAAACAGTTTCTCATGGTCGACTCTGTTGCATCCTGAATCACCCGAATCATTCACTGATTAGGTAGCCTGTGGTATTCTAGGGGTAACGAGTTTCTAACTAATTGGAGAGGGGGAAACGTAACGTGTATTAACTTTGATTCTGATTTTAGGGCGCAGGGTATGTTTGAGGATGGTTAGTCCCTTTTGGGACTGGCGAGAGCAAGGATGAGAAAAAGAATTTGACGAGCAAGTGTGCGCTCTTTGAGGCTTGATAATTGTGAGGTTGGAGAGAGCGGAGAGCATGTGGTGAATGTTACGCACAACGATTTCGTTTGTTTCCTTGAAAACTCCGGTCTCTTGGGCTTTTCTGGGGGGAGGAGCCTCGGAACGCGTTGTGTCGGTTCAGAATGTCAATATTTCTGTCGCAACTGTCACGATATATGCAATGTATTATACTAACCGGACACTAGGCAGCCAATTTATATTTTCGCAGTCGTGTACGCGTAGAACCGAGTGCCAAAATTTTTGGATCCGCAATACCTTACGAAATAGGTAAAATTCGTTGTCCGAAATCCGTGACCACGACTCTTGTAGCAGTTTCACGAGCACTTATCGTGACATAAACAAAATTTAATTATTAGGATTCGTTCGTAGCAGCATAGTTCGATTACAAACGTCGCAATTGCAGCAGAGCCAATTCTAAAATCGTTCCGACGAGCTACGAATAGTTAAAATGCGCCGAAAATATCCCGTACATAAGAAAACAACATTGTTCCTCGCTGCCACTGATTTATTGGCTCTTACTGCAGCATTTTATCGGACTTCTCGTCGCCGGTGTCTAGATTATGTCAATTTTTATTACGTAAGGGAGAACTAGTTCTAGAAAATTGTACAACCAAGTCTTGGAATAGGACAAATTACTTATCAAGTAAAAGTGTTTTACTAGTTTATCACTAGAGAACTGGACAGACGAAAAATAACTTTCTCGCAAGTAATAATTGCAAAAAGAAATGTAACGTAGCTTGTTCGAAGGTATAGGGAAAGGGGAGAGGATTTAGTTAGCAGTTTCTAATATGGTGCAATATTACCCAACCAGCTACTGGACAATTATATATCAATTATATTTCTCTCGCTGTGTGCGATAAGGTCGATTAGGTAGCCAATTTTCCACGGTAGAGCCCTCATTTTCATTCATAACCCACCTATTTTCCCATGGTAAACTCTTTATGCCTATTTGCATCATCACATTTGTCAGTTTCACTTCCATCTGTATGTGTTGTATCATTTGCGAAAATCAGAGAATCGCTCGTTGAAACGGAAAGATGAATATTTTTCAAATGTTACTCAACTTATTGGTTTGTTACTGTAATTTTACGATTTGTTTTTTTGTAATGTAAAATACAATTAGTAAGTTTATAGTTCGCGGAAACTTCCATTATCGCATTGCTCGCAAATCAAAGAGAGAAGAGATAAGCAATCAAAAAGAGTAAGAACGCGACATGAATGAGGCTCACCCGAGGGAAGTTAATCTCACCGATCATAAATCGTATCGGCTTATCGCTCATCTTTGAAATTTAGTGTCAGTCCCTTATCTTCGAGAGCAAATATCTCTAGATAACTTCCTCACCGGAGGCGAGTATCTGTATGTCAATCTCTCGGCAAGTTTAACGAAATGACTCAATATGTAAATACGCGTGTCGTTACGTTTTTACCCAGCGTTTGATTTTTAATTTACGATACTCTGATTTCCTCCGAGCTTCTTGCCTCATAGAGGCGAGGCGAAGCACTCACTTTGCCAACAATTGGAGCACAGAGCACAGTTTAAGAATATATTCACCGAGGAGCACATTCTCCGGCTCGTGTTACGAATTCACCAGTTTAGAAATAAGAAATTACTCTCTTCGGGATCGTTCGCAGTTATAGCTGCGATTGTTGGCAAGTTGGGGTGTTTCGGGTTACCCAAAGCTAACAACGTCTAACGAATAATGCCACGTCAAAATTTCGTAGGGAACCTTGGTAAAATAATATCTTCGTCACGTAGGGAACTTTAACAAACAAAATTTTCGATGATGGGACGAAATTCGAGTGTGTGTGTGTTTGTATTTTCAGGGTATCCTGGGATTCTACAAAGGCATTATTGCCTCCTACGTAGGAATAAGCGAGACTGTGATACATTTTGTGATCTACGAGGCAGTAAAAGCCACGTTAGCGGCGTACAAGACCAGCGGGGCGGACGATCGCAAATCGTTGCGCGATTTCTTAGAGTTCATGGCGGCGGGTTCGTTCTCGAAAACGATCGCCTCCACCATCGCTTACCCCCATGGTAAGATCAACTGTGTTACGCAATACCGCCACCGACGAGATGCAAGCTTCTGCTTTTTCCTTCAATTATGCTCTATTTTTAAGGCATTGCTCAGTGAGTTGGCTGTGGTTCAAGAGCAGAGCACCAAGTTTGCGCGAACGTTATTCGCAAAAGCCTCTCTAGTTCTTGCAAACATCCTGCGCACTAGTACGACATGTCTCCATCATGCGTGTGATTGTGTTTAACGTATCGAAATACTCGAGAAGGGAACTAGTTGCTTGGAGAAGAAATTACTTTGTCCCAGCTCTCTCTCTCTCTCTCTCTCTCTCTCTCTCTCTCTCTCTCTCTCTCTCTCTCTCTCTCTCTCTCTTTCTCTCGATAAGAGAACATCTTTGCATTGATCTTGAACTTTCATTTCCCCTAACAACCAAGTTCCTAAAGTTAAAAAAAAAATAATCATTCTATCGTTGGATAGCTTCAAGCCACGTTTAATTGTAGCCACGTTTGTGCATAAATTGTTTCAGAGGTAGCGAGAACGAGGCTTAGAGAAGAAGGTACCAAATACCAAACCTTCTGGCAAACGTTGAAGATCGTGCACGCCGAGGAGGGGCTACACGGTCTGTATCGTGGCCTCACCACTCATCTGATCAGACAAATCCCAAACACGGCGATCATAATGGCAACGTACGAGGCGGTGGTGTACTTGCTAAGCAGGCACTTTCACGAACGATCGTTAAGTAGCCTTGCTAACAGCAGTGAGACCAAATTCTACGCAGAGCCGAAAGGTAAACGGGAGTTGGCCTAGGACTTGCTCACGGCCCCTGAGTAAAGGGCCAACGACTCGTGTTCGAGTAACGAGTCTTCGAGGAAAGTTGCGTCTGTTTCGAAAAACAAGAAAGGGAAGAAAGAAAAGAAAGAAGAAGAATGAACAACAACGCCGTCCAAGAGAGCGTCCAGACGCCGGGTGAGAAGCCAGTCGGACACGCGTTTTCAACTTTGGAGGTCACGAGGGCCGGCCAGATTCGGGTCGAACACGTGGAAGGTAGCAAAATAAGTGTCACAACTGTGGGTTGCACGCTGCTGTGTACTCTGTAAGCGTAGCAAAAAGTAGTCCTTCCTCCTTTCAGGTAGCGTACGCAACGTACGCGTGGAACAGCCTAAAACTGTCTGTCGACACATTCACACATACACACACGCGGGAGGCGAGGATCACGAAGCTGGATTAAACGAGTCGGTTGCATAGGCTCAGAGTGCGCCAAGAGTGAGATTGTAACCACCTTTTCTCGTAACTATTAATCTGCTAACTGGCGCCTCTCACAGTGGAAACATTGTTGCTTTCGACAAACAGTCAATTTCGTTCCGTTGAGAAGTGTAAATATATTTTTAAAAAATAGAATTAGGAATTAGGAAAATTAATTGATTTGATTTATCTCTTGAAAATTATGAATAGCATGTATCTCTTAATCATTGAACTATGAGTGAAGAATATTGCTAACTTTGTCTTTTCCAGTTAACAGATTAATGGAATCATTGAAGTTATGTTCGCTGGTAATAACAGAGGTGCCAAGAAGACCCGTTTAGGGCGTCAGTAGTTTCTGGGAACCTTTGAAACGCGGGAGAAATTAGATTTTTATTGCGTGACTCTCAAGAACTCGCGACTGATCTAATTTTGTACTGATTAATGATAGTAGTGTCTTCAGACGCGTAATGCAACCTAGAGAAGAATGGCCTGTTTAAAATTAGACACCTTGAAATTCACGATGCTCGTGTTTCAATGCGGTGGAAACAGCTCATTTCCATCTAATGCAGTATTGCGGCCCCTTCAGAGTAATGTGTGCACTTGATCTAAACCAAAAGTTATTGTTAAGCACGATGTGAGAGGCAGATTGCTCTTGAGGGATTTGTCATGTCCGTTTCTACTTCGTTGTTAACTGTCGATACATTCTCTTCGAACGACTATCGAAATAACGCGATTATTATGTCTTGCGCTATTCCTCCTAATGAAAAGGTAAACTAGAAAGCAAACAATAATTATAATTATATATTTCCAAGACGATAAGAATAGACGATTGTTACGTTTTTGCTTCTATTCATGTTAGAGTAGAAAGATGTATCATTGTGATTATCATTATTACTGTCCTTATTATTGTCCGTCATGACAGTTCATTATTTTGAGATAGCTCCTCCGCAAAATGCTCAAATAAAGAATACGTTTTGTTATCGATTATGTTAGCAATAAAAGCATTAAAAATTAAAAATTTTTGTACATAAAAATTACATATCAGTTTCTTTTTTTTTTTCTTTTTTTTTTGGTGTGTGTGCAAAATTTCTAAAATAACGAAGAGGTAAACATTTGTTGCGTCATTGTCAAATATATTACCGACCGACAATTTTGCAAAATCCTAAGTAACATAAGAGTTGTGTATATAAATCAGTAAATCAGATTTTATGTTACGTACGTTAGTAGATTTGCAACTGTTTGTATTTTTTTGAGTGCGTCCAGTCGAGAAAAATCTGAAATGTTTCTTCTTTCTCTTGTATGATATTAAGGGAGAGGAACATTTGTAGTTGCTATCTTGTTTTTTGAATTGATTATGTCTATATACAGCATACACTTAGAGAGATATATTGAAATATTATATTGTTGTTAAGAGTGATAATTCGTTGAAGAAGAGATAAAAAAAAATGTTAAAGATAAGCCATATATATATATATATATATACATATGTATATGTACATAAGAGAGGATTAACAATGTTTTGTTACTGAACAATATTTTAATGTTCTTAGAATGTGATTGTGTTTGCGAACCGATACCGTTCGATAGTAAAACCGAAAGTCTAACGTAGCTTTTTAGTTTTTATACTCTTCTTGTCTTATTACTCACGAACTAAGATTCTAATTTTGTGTCTCTTGGTTCGTACCGTTTTTTGTAAGACGATAATTCGATGGCTCAGGTTTCTTGAGAACTAGTCTAAAACATTTTTGATAAGTCCTATTTTTGTATTCGCGTTGAATCGATGAGTCAGAGATCCAGAGATGTACGGCAGGATTGATACTGAGTGAATTTTCATATTTTGCTTTCGTTTGATTTGTAACAATCTCGATGATCAATAGAGACGAAGAAGCTGTGATTTTTTTTTTTTTTTTTTTTTTTTTTTTAATTTACGCGTATCGTCGGCTGAGTTTGAAAAGAAAAATATGCTTTAGCTCCGAAATATATCTCGTTGAATAATCCCTTTGTTATATTCTATTCTTCAACATCCGAATCTTAAAGTACAAACAGGCAGAAAAAAATTCTAGCTCGTTGTAAGTCTTGTTGGGGAAGACTGAATTAGATTTTATTGTACTTAGTAACGACTTGTGACGAAATGTGAATTGTGAAAGGAGAATGCCGATATACGAATTGTTGAAATGATATATATATATATATGTATATGTATACACATACATATATGAATTCATTAATAAAGTCAACGAATAATATTTTTGTATTCTTGAGTCTATTTTCAAGCTTGCGTTTATATATCAATTACAGCAATTGTGATAATTAGCATTCTAAATAAGTCTCCAACCCTTCACTCCGCCCTTTCTTCCCTTGTAACCAGTTCCACCCGACGTACAGGCTGAGCAAGTGCAAGAGACCGGCACGGCGATTTGTTTCTTGAACGTTCGATAGTTTTCACAAGTCAGTTCGACAGTCAGAGGCTTAAACTCCGTTGGTTGACAGCATTGGCAATTGGTTACCTGATTCCAATTGTCTGTTGATTGAAGCAACAATACACGTTAGAAATTCCTTTTGACCATATGAATATTTTTATCTATAACATACTATGTAGCTCGTTTATATATGTACGTATTTATCTAACTTTACCTGTGTCGAAGTAGGTGGTGGATTCACATTTACCACGGCACTCGGTGACTCCGTCAATGGGCTCTAAATTCTTGCAAACGCCGTGTCCTCGATGCTTGATGCTGAACATGCCGATAGTGCTCTGCAGCTCCAAGACATCAGCAGCGCAAGAGTCAATCTTCTGATTAAGCGCCGTGAAATTGCACATCTTGCAACAATTCTGTACGTAAATCGAGGTCGCTGGACAATGGGTTACGTCAGGGCAAACCACAGAACTACTGCTGATCACTAGTTGATCCTTCTGAGCCATGCAAGAAAACGAGGTACAATTATCAGGAGAAGGCCAGGTTGCACCGGGTTTGTATAACGTATCACCGACGACGCAGTAAGCTTGCTTGCATTTTCCACAACATTCAGTCTCATTCTCCTCGTACTTCCACCCAAGGGGGCAATTTTTGTTGCAAACTTCTGTGTCTTTGTACTTTGTCACAGTGTCGTCCAATACACAGACCTCCATAGCACATTTGTTATCCAACGATTTCCATTTCTCTCCAGGCCTGTACACGGTGCCGTTATGACGACAAGCGACTTTAACAAACTGCGGGCAACACTGGCCTGGGATATTCCGCTTTTCTATCTCAAATTCAGCCGCGTCCCGAGCGTCTACCTCTGGACATTTCTCTGTGAAAGATTCCACGTAGACACGCTCGTCGTTGGATTGGCAAGAATACTTGGTGCAAAAATCAGGAGAGAGTAGCTGTTCTCCTGCATTTATCACTCTGTCGTTGACCACACAAGCTACCGGGACACATCGTCCACAGCAAGCGGTGCTTCTGTTATCCGTGGGCTGATATTCAAAGCCAAGATCACACGTGGTGACGCATTCTTGCACCTGTACCTGTTTTTCCACTCCGTTTTCGTCCCTGACACATTTTACCAAGGTGCAACTGTCCTCGAAATTCGGTTGCCAGACGTCGCCAACCTCGTAAGCCTTGTCTCCATCCTTGCAAGCTGTTCTCTCGAAACTAGGACAACATCTGTCCTCTACGAGAACTTCTTCCACGACGAAGTCAGATATATCTGGGTGATCCGCTGCTCTGAGACACTCTGTAGTGAAGCATTTCGGCTTGGGCCCCTTTTCAGAAGACTCGCAAATGCAGGAAATGCACTTTCCATCCATCCACTGCTCCCCGAGTTTCTTTGCTACTATGTGTTCCGACATTTCTATCTTACTCTGCGATTCGACGTTGTACAGACATAAATCTTTTGGTGGTGCGCACTCGTACGTGGCGCAGCAAGCGTCCCGCTTCGTATCAGTTTTCAACTCGTGATACTCTGGACAGGATGGTACTGGGGGACAAGTTTTAGGATCGCACATAGCCACAGGTTTTGGACAACAGCCGGAGGTATTCGTCACCTGCACGAAGCCAGGTTCTAACTCCTCGACTTCCAGCGTGACGTCGTTGAGAACGGGACATTCTTCAGGTGGTAGGCACTCGCAGATGAATTTCTTGCATCCGTACGAATCTGTGGTTATTTTTATGACCTGTCCGTAACCACACTCAGGAATTTGAGATTCCTCAGTGCAGAAGGGTGCCACGGTAGTCACTGACTTTGAAACGCAAATGTATTTAGCGCAACAATCTTCTTGCGTCCCATTAACGGCCACAGGTGCCATGTTCTCTTCACAGACGGTGTCCACTGCCGGGCACTCGGTTCTCTCGCAACTGATGGCCTTTTTACTACAAGTGCATCTCGTGCAAGCATCTGGGAACCACGTATCACCTTCGACGTGCCCGTCTTCGTCACACAACAAGCATCTTTCCCTTGGAATGCAAGTATCGTTAAGGAAGACGAGATTCTGAGGACAGAAACAACCTTCTTCGTAATTCTTCGAACACGCAGCGTCACTGATCTCGTTGATTGTGTCGCAAGTCTCTTTACAAGCAAACCCACAAGGTTGATACACCAAGTCTGAAAGAAGATAACATTTTAAGCGGTGAAATTTAATATAGAAATACAAGAGAGAAACACTCACGCGGAGGGCAAATGTAAGGACACATTTCGCTGCTCCTCCAGATCAGACAAATGCCCGTTTGCTGACATTTCCTCGAATACGCTTCCAAACTGTCGCAGTAGCCTCCTCCGGAGCACATACTGTCTTGACAGGCCATGAAGTACGGCATTGGATCAATAAAACTGTGACACATGCCAAAGTCCATTGTGTCCAATAATTTCCTGCATGGATCTGGATTAGCTGGCGGTAAAACGCATTTGCTCTCATTGTTGAAGACACACGCACTCGTATCTATGTCAACATTATTTGGTGGTTTTGTGACCAGCCAGCTTGCACCAAAATCTTGCATATTGTCCGTAACCTAATTACCAATAGATCAAGATCATCAGTTGCCCTGATTCTTTGTTATATTAAGAAAATGATCATATACCTGGCCATCCGATTGCTTCAAGTCATCGTCTGGCTCTTCGTTGCAGTTGCCACAGAGACCTTCTATACCACCACCAAAGATGTGCGAGGGAACAGTCAAACTGAATGCAAAGTTCGGTTGATAGACAATGATCTCCAACTGAATTGAAGGTATCAGCAACTGCATTTTCTTCGATGGCGTTTGTTCCAGGGTCAACCAAGACGTATTGAAGGGTAACTTGTACACCTTTGAACCATCGAGCTCCACATTAAACTCCTGAGCAGGCACACCCTCCTTGATCTTAACTACGTGACCTTGGTAGAGAACTACAACTGCCTCGGTGCATATCCCACTGTCACAAATTTTATTTGACACCAAAACCTGATAAGTGTACCCTTCGTTCCCCTTTACGTTTTCAACGATGTCTCTGGAAAGAACGTATGTGCAGTTCCCGTCGAATTTGATGTTCTTCCTGTCGAAGCTGATAAACTTGGAATTCCCTAGCCACTCGCAAACGCAGTCTTTGCAATGCGTAGGAGGTACACACTCGTCCCCGTTGCGCACTGTCCCCTCCGGGCAGAAGCAGCCAGAGAAACATATCCCTTGCATCACTGGACAGGGATCTATTTGTCGCAGGCTCTCGCAGCTGGTTTCGCACTTGTTCCTGCAATGAAATTACTCACATTAGAAACGATGTTGGATTCATTTGTTCGTCCCAAGATACCTGAAGCAGTCTTTGTGAATAAAAGGCGCAGTGCAAAATGCTGGACAGTCATGCGTGCTCCTCCAAGTAGACAGATCTACGTTCAAGTCGCCAGCTTGGCACTCACTGACAAAACTAGTTAATGATCGACAACGACAATCGTCGTATGTAAGGTTACTGCGCAGACAGTTGCACGTGCTCTCTACACAGCAGGATATAAATTTCTCCAAATTCACGATGCTCGAGCATTCAACCAACGAGGTGTCCTTCACTAGATTACAGATGTTCCAGCTCTCCGCTTGCAAGTCGTACGGACAGACCTTGAAAATTAAGTAAATTTAATATTCCTCAATGGACACTGACCGTTTTTCAGTGTCGAACCTGTGGATCACATTCCGGAACGCCTTCCATGGCCCAACTGTTTCCAAATTCTAAAGTGCTTCGAGCTTGATTCCCGTCAGGCAATTGTTTATCGTTCATAAAGTATCCGTCGAAGTATCCGCACAAACCGTCTACTTGGCGAGCCAATTTTGTAGAGATTCCTATCTTTACGTTCGAACTGCTATCCCATATCACCCAGAATCCGTAATAATTGGATACCAAGTACGTGATATCTCCTACGTTCGCTATCTTGAAGGAAGGAAACTTATTACTGATTCTAGCTATCTGCTTTGGTGTGAAGTTGTACTCGTTAATGTCCACGTGCATATCAGGGTACAGAATGATTACATCCGCATCCAGAGCCACTGCCAAGACCTTGATACACTGGCCAGTATGCGAGTCGCATTGTTTCTCCACTGTAAAATATAAATAAAATTGAAATGTAAGCAAAATTAATTTACTCTACTGTGAAACACTTATTTTATTACATTGTAATTTTATATTATACTCTATTTTATTACATTGTAATTTTAACACGTAAAACACTTACGTGTGATATACCACTTATTGGTGAACATGTCTCTTGCCAAAATATGATTGCAGATATCGTATTTGTACTCTAGTTTGTCAAAGGTGTTGAACGTCCTTCCTGTCACGTTACAAACAGCTTCTGTTGACGGTGGAGGCTTACAACTGTATTTGGGACACTTTTGAAGCTTATACATGCTCATTTTCTCGTAAACAACTGTGTAACCTGGTGGACAAGACACCTTTGGACAGGTCTCGTGTTGAGTCTGATTGAAAACTGGTGGTTTCATAGGCACACAAATGAATTGTACACATTCCTTTTCAATTTCAGGCTTTTCACTGTGTTTCAAATGATGATGCATAGATTTCCTGATAGAAAAAGAAAGAAAAATGGTTTGCTTTAATCACTTAAAAATTGAAACAACGTATTCAGAGTTTTATAATAGTACCTCAATCCTTTCCTCCTCCATAAATTCTTGCGAAAAGATTTCACTCCCTCCCTCGCATAGGGTCTAGTATAGTACTGTGATTTTTTAGATATTTTTAAAACTGTTTTGTATCCTACTGGACATATAGGATCTTCGCACACAATTGGAACTACTGGCAGTATGAAACATTATGATTAGATTTTCATCAATGAAGATTTTGCGAAAGCTTTTTTCAAAGTTTTAATGAAAGTTAATTTTTGTATACCTGCAGTTGGAGTTGTAGTTTCTATTTTCATTACAGTAGTCTCTTTAGTCTGTGAACAATCTTTTTCGTCGTCTGGACAATCTTGAACTCCGTTGCACCATAAATCCTCATCGATGCAAACGTCACTAGTTGGGCAGTGAAGCGTGCCATTTGGACAAGGTTTGCACACACAGTTGCACAGTTCGTTAACCACTGGCCTCATGTTTGGCAGTTCGCAAGATTTACACTTTATTGGCTGACAGAAGGAGACACCACCCAAGGTGCATGTGCATTCTTGACAATTTTCATCAATGTAAACTACACCAACATTGTATCTAAAAAAATATTAACATTAAAATGCAGGGAAGGGGACAGTATATTGCAAAGGCGTGTTTTGCTTACAGAATATGTCCAACTACACAAGGGCATTCCTGCTTGGGAACACAAGTATTTCCATTCCACCAGAGTGATTCAGTGCATTTACAATCAATTTGGTTTTCATTTTTCACTCCTTCGCAGACATTGCATTTTTTGAATGGCTGTTCTGTTGTTGGTTCTGCTGTTTCCAATTTTTCAGTGGTCACTTCGACTCGACCTACGCAAATTAAACGTAACAAGGTATAAGAAAAATTCACAACGTTCTGTTTTGGGCGAAAGTCGTACTTACGATAAGGTAAGAAACAACCGAGTACTTCAAGTTTCAAACCAATCTGACTGTGCCACTTAATCGGTTGCACCTTCAAATATCTTGTGTTCAATGGTTTGTCGAAGTAGTTCTTCTTGATCGTATCAGAGTCAAAGTTGCCCAAGAATTCTCTTTCGAAGCCATTTTCATCCACGACTGGATTCCACCGATAATCGTCGTTACTGTAAAACACTTTGTAAACCGTCGTCCAAGTATTCTCGCCACCCTTCGTAGTGACTCCAGTCAAATTACGAGGCTCCAGAAAATCGATTTTTACAAACTGATGTGGATTGTCCAATTTCGGATGCCAGACACTCGAGGATGATAATTTCAAGTTCGGCAATAAATTAGTAGAAGAAGAGGATACAGAGACTTGTTCAGAGAAAATTAAACCATTGTCCAGCCCCATTGGATCGTCACACACTGATAGAGATAGAAAGTACGATTGTATAATTCTATATAGCTTGCTTTCATGCTTTGAATATAAGTACCTGGTGTTATGATTTTCTCTGTAATCATTGTACTTGTTACTGGGACACTTTCTGTCACAGATACAGAGGTGGTCATCATTTCTTGACAACCAAGCAACTCTACTTTCATGATTATACCATTGTGCCAGGACAGTGGATTGACTCGAATCACCTTGGCTTCGATAGGCTCGTAAAACTTTTGTTCGACAGGTTTAAACTGATCCACAGGTCCTCTGAATACTTGCGGCTCCTTCTTACCATCAGCAACGTATGAAAACGTGTGACCATTTTCTGAAAATAATACTTTGTAGCTAGTTACGAATTTATTTTCCATTGCACTTCCTTGGACGATAATTCCATAGATGGACTCTGGCTTTTGGAACTTTATATCCAACCTAGAAATCAAATAGCAACATCGATCGTTTCGATGAATGAAATGTGCCTTACATACAGTTACATACACTTACCATTGATCAGTAGTGATATATTCAGGCTCCCAAAATCCAATGTTCTCATTCAATGATGCATTTTCTGGTTGAAACTCGGGACCTTTAGTACTACTGGCATCGAAAGAAACTTGATCGTTCAAATACTGTATCAAGGGAATGAAATTGTTGCTGACACAATAAGCTGGTGGGCTAACAGTGCTTGGTATTACAATTGTATGACTGCCAGTCCTTTAATACATCAATATTATCAGTATTCTTAATTATCAATGAATTATAATGTTTTTAAAATTGACAAATCTACTCACAAAGGTGAAATCGAAAGAGTAGTTGCTTCTGTCAATGGTTGTGCAGTTAATTTTTCAGTAGTTGCTTCTGTCAATGGTTGTGTAGTTAATTTTTCAGTAGTTGCTTCTGTCAATGGTTGTGTAGTTAATTTTTCAGTAGTTGCTTCTGTCAATGGTTGCGTGACTAATTTTTCTGTAGTTACTTTGTTTGTTACAGTGGCACACAATGATCTGTCACAGGTGTAATAGTTGTTTATGCACTGGCAAATTTCACATTCTGATTCTTTTAGGACAGCGCCAGAAATAACCGAATAACCATCGTGAGATCTGCAGGTGCAGTCCCTCTCGTCCACGCAAGTTAACGCATCCCTCCAGAATTCATTTGATGGACACTGTAGTTTATTCAGTGGAACACACCCTAATTTTTTAAATAATTCAGTGTCAAAAATCTTTTTACTTATATAGAGTATAGATAAACATACTATACCTGGTACACAATCAGAAATGCCATTGCACTTTCCTTCTTTCACCAAGATGTACTTATAGTAATCACAAGCCTTGTTGCAATTGATAGCACAATCGCTCCACATTTCACTTTCTTTGCACACTTCTGCAAGAGAATAACTCTTTTTTATTATACCGGAAATATCAATCAAATATTTGAAAACTATTAAGAAATGATTGTACTAGTAGTTAGAATATTCTTTGTCAAGGTACTCAATGTGGTGCTGTTATATTTGACCTGATCACTCGTCCATTCAACTCTATTTGGCGTTGTCCTCTGTTCCACTGAACACTCTGGTCTTATTGACATGACGTTAGCTGGCCAGTCACAGACCTGCGCCTGAGGATTGTAAAACATGTTCTCTCCGCAGAATTTCTCTACAAACTCATTGCCATTGGGCCCAGGAGCACATTGATAAAATAGATGACAATTTGTAGGATGAGACTTGTACGTATGTTCCATATCACATTGCTTGTACGAAGCTTTTGTCGTACTTGATATTTCTGTAATACAAATCGATGTTGATTTACTAATTAAATATTAATCATTAAATAATTAATCATCTTAATTTTTCTATGATACAAACCTGGTCCTTCCATAGTAGTTACTGAACATCGACACAAAACACTAATTTCAAAATCGACACAAGGAAGACCAGGTTGAGACTGGCAATAAAGACCCCGTTCCAAACTGCATTCTACATCTAAACCAGTTTCTTTCGGCGTGAAATGACCATTCACAGATCTACATTTTATATCGACCATTTGCTTTTTGTCACATACAGCATATCCCTTAACGTTTATCTATTAAAAAGTATAAAAGTGATACAAAATTAACAGAATAAAATAAAAAAACAAATAAATGATATAATAAAGTATTACCAATTCTAAAGATGAAGGTAAAGGTTCGACATCTTTAAATTTCTTCCCTTTAATTGCTGGATCCTGATTTATCCAAGCAGTCCAGCCATTCACGCATTTCTGTGGTTCCTCTAGTGGCACGGTAACACTAGATACAGTGACGCTTGTGCAAGGCTCTCCTTTGCATAACACTTTCCCACGACTGCAGTAACACGTCTGACAGTCGTCGCTCTTCACGCTGTCACCCTCGTAGTAAATTATCTACAATAAAAATATTCTGTCATTAGTGCCCAAAGGTAATTGAATCTCTTCTTTGACATACCCCATTGATCTTGGTACAAGGTGTTTTGCAGGTTTCTTTGGGAACGCATTCCGTGTAGCTGTCATTGCTGTACACTTGATTCTGTGGGCAAGATTTCACAAAGCATCCTTCAACACAAGTATCTTGGGAACACAAATGAGCCTTATCCTTCAGTGTCATGAGGTTATCACAGGTTTCGCGAGGACACGTTGTAACGCAAGGAGAGTATGAGCTACATTTTTCGTCACATTGTATGGGACAGAGTTCTTGACTACGCCATTTTATGGGAACTCCCTTTGCATTGCATTCTTGGGCGTATGCTGCCAGGGCAGTGCAAAGACAACTGCAATCTCCGCCTGGAATATAAAGAATATAGAATAATAATTTTCTTATTCAACGAAATTATATTATTATATTATTATTGACACTTAATATAGCAATACCTGTATCACAGCTGCAAGTATCGAAGATGCAGTTACGGAAATAGCTCTCTATCTCAACCTCGGAGTGGCACGGCTGGAAAATTGATGATTTTAATATTCCACATTTCTGCACAGCCCATAGGTTCCTCTCCGGATGTTGTACACAAGGATCTACGACGTCTTTAGGCTCAGCACAGAACTCGTTCTTCTTCCAGGAATCTCCAAACAGATTAGCAGAAACCTCTGAGATTCCGCCTGAGGGCGTTTTGAAATCATCCTCGCTATTATCGTTGTAATCACCACAGAGCCCTTTCGTGCGTCCCTTCCAACTAGGCTCTAGTCTTATATATACTTTGGTTCCTATAAATATTATTAAATCTTGGGAAAAGTTCTAAAATAGAAAAAAAAGGAATCATATAATAATACCTTTATCCCATTGTACAGTCAATCCCATGTCTGGCACGTCAACAAATACAAATAGCCCAGCTGTTCTCATGGCCATTCTCTTAAAATTATCTATTGGAAGTTCCTTCCCTCTAGTCAAGACAATTCTCTCCGAAGATGGACCATTTCCGACGGTAAGAGTGATTGATTTAGAGCACGACACCCCGGTTGTTCCACAAGGAACATTCTGAATAGACACGTCGAAACAATCATTCTGGTTCAAGGAACCTTTTGCAAGAACGTAATCGCATATTCCTTCGAAATTGTAAAGTTTTCCATCAAATGTCTTGTAATGGGAGTCTCCCCAAGCAGAACAGACACCTGAACAGAACCGAAGTATTAACGATTAAAGGTAAAATTAAGTATTTCATGGAATAAATAGGCGTTTGTAATGTTACCTGCGCATGTTCTATCAGTGCATTTCCACGTTCCATTCGTACATTTACAAGTATTGCAATCATTTTGTATAACAGACTCTTCCTCGTAGCTCTGACCTCCATGATGACACGGACAAGATTCTTGTTTGATACAATTGCCATTTGGTTCATTCAAAACGTAACCAGGTTTGCAAATACAACCAGATTTGCAGATCAGTGGTTTTTGGATTGGTTTATGCATATTGCGACAGGTTCTAGGTTCTGTCGGTGCACACTCTGTAACTTCCTGATTGTTGCTTGCCACACACAAAGTCAATAGGTCCTTGGTTGCTGGATACTCTCTAACTTCGTTCGATGTCGCGTCCCGACAGTTCCAAATTCCACCTATTTAAAATGATCATTTACAAATGAAATACAATTCATTGAAATGAAAAACCAGTTGTTTCATTAATGTTAGTACCTGTACAGGTGCAAAGTTCAAGAGCTTTATTTCCGGGTCTGACTTCTTTATGCCCTGGACTAAACTCCAATCCGCCATAAGTGCATGGACACTGTCCAATTGGAATGCATTCCCCATGAATATCCAACGTTTCTCCCTCTGGACAGTTACATCCTTCTACGCACTCTTGTTTACAATTCTGATAAGAAGATATGTCTCCACAAGACCTGGAAATATTTAAAATATCATTACAGGTATCTCAAATTTATCGGTGTTCGATTAACTTTAAATTGTAATGTACCTGGTGCAACTATTTCCACAAATTTGATACACTTGATTTCCTGGACAATGAATCTTACATTCCTCCACATTTTGATGCCACGAAAGCTTTATTCCAGCAACTGCACAGTCTTTGGCATATGCAGCCAACATGGGACAAAGACAGGATTCAAGTTCAACTTTACAGGAACACATATCGTATAAACAGTCTTTGTAGAATGTATCTGGATCTACGTGCCAATGGCAGTCTAAAAAAAGAGATTATAAATAGCTGAACTAAAAGATTTATTACAATGTATCTAGCTACTCTACCAGCAAAGATGTCGCTATATAAATATGAGCAATATTGCTTCGCAGTGGCTCGTTTCTGTGGATCAAGATCACAGGGATGATCCGATTCTTTATCTGGGATATCGGGACAGAACTCGTCACACTTCCATTTGTTAGCAAAGGCAATTGCTGTGCTTTCAATGTCACCCTCTGGTGTGATAAAATCATCCTTCTGATTCTCAGAGAACGTGCCGCAAAGTCCCCTTGTATTGCCTTATAATCAATCCAAAAGATGAAAGATCAGATATAACGTTTCATATGAATAAATTTCAGAAGTAATGAAAGTTGATTGAACCATGAAATTCTGGAGAAGCGTTGATGTAGACGCGAGAAATCCCGTCCCACCATATGTCTAGACCATTCGGCAATTGAACGATCATGAATATACTGCTTGCAATACGTATTCTGATTCCGTGAGTAAATGTAGGAAACACTGTTAAATCATCTCCATTGATCAATACTTGTCTATGTTGCTTCAACTTCAAGATAGTGCCTTTGTAATTGACCGTGATAGTTTTCGTACAAGATGGTGCGTCGGAAAAAACGAGTCCCATTTTCTACAAATAAAATTACAATTTTTTTAAGAATAAAATACATTCGTCACGATTGTGAAACGTTAGAAATGAATGAATGTTAGAATGAAGCTCGCTAACAGACCTCCGATATTGCACCAGAACAGGGAACGTTTTCACCTTCGATGCTGTAATCATCCCCCTTCATCAAATAATACTTGCATTTCCCCATAAAGTCATAATGCTTCCCATCGAAAGTAACGTAATGGGGATCACCGACGACAGCACATCTAGCACTGCATCTTGCTTGGGTGCATATCCATTTCCCGGATGAACACGTGCAGGTGTTGCAATCCTTTTGCACACTGTTTCCAGGCTGGAATAATTTTGCACGTAGCTTGCAGGGACACTCGTCAGGTTGAACGCACCTTCCTTCATAAGCTACTGTTCCTTCTGGACAGAAACAACCCTCTTCGCAATCCTCTGTATTTAGCTTCTTCTCTTCTTCTGTCCAGCAGGATGATTCCACTTTTGGACCACACGGCATGTACACTCGTCCATTGCTACATGTCATGGCTGTAATATCATGAAATAATGAGTATTTTGTTTTCTTGTCAATAGTTTATACATGAAATTTAGAGAATTTCAACTCACGACAAGTGTCAGTGTTCCTCCAACCGGACAGAGACACAATTTTCTTGTGAGCACATTGTCTGATGTATACATTCATAGTGTCGCAAGCACATTTTTTTCTGTCAATGTCGGAACAAGAACAGTAGTCCGAGAGACAAGCTGTTTGTAACTCAGCAACATTAATTGTACTGGCGCAAGCTTTGAATCGGCGGTCAGAAAATAATTTTGCACAAAATTCAATGGCATCTTTGGTAATCAATGAGTCGGATTCACAGGAATGCTTAGTGTCTGGATATTCGTCGCACGTTTCTGAAAAAACGAAATAAAATTTAAATGCTGTCAACCAGCAAAGCAAGAGAAAGCAAGGAAGTAATACCTCCGATATCTTCCGTTCGCCAAGAAGTAGCAAACGACGCGACACTTTTCGTGTGCTCTCCGTTCTTGATCATTAAATCGTCGCGTTTATCGCCGTTCATGTTACCGCATAAACCGATCGTTTTGTTCCACAGATTTTCTGCGGTTTCGACTTGTAACAGGAGAGCTCCATCCCATTTCAACCGAACCCCCAAAGAATCCATAGTTACCACGATGAAATGTGCAGACGTTTCAGCTCTCAATGCAGAGAGCTGCGCTGGAATTGGAAGCCGGTGCTTTTTGGTTCTAAACTCTGGTATGCCGTCTTCGTTTCGCAGTAGAATGTATTCCTTGTCCTGAATGTAAATTTTGACGATCCTAAAACAATTCTGATCTTTGCAAGTTGGGCTGTTCTCCACAGTTATAGTAAACAGTCTGTTCTGTGCCTCTTGCACCAAGATGTGAGAGCATTCACTGCCGAAGCTGAAAACACTGTCGTCAAAAGTCTTGTAATGCACTCCGCTCCATGTGAAACATGTTTCAGGAACTGGTCTTTTCTCCTCGATAAACAGTATGTTATTCTCCACTGGATTGAGCATCTAACATTAATCGAAATAGAATTTTAGTAATGCAAGTGTTTCATGTTCAATTTTAAGATGTTTGTCTTAAATTATTACCGTATTCGTCACCATGTTAGATTCATGATTACTATAATGTTGCGTGATTCCATAATTGCCTTGAAGTGATAATTGGTTCGTATGAGATTTGAAGATGTCCTGGTAGGTCCAAGTATGATTAGTCTCTTTAACGTAGGAGTTGTACATAGCTCCCAAGGAAATTACATTCATATTGTTGGCGTATTTACATTGAGGAGTTGGCTGAGGCGTAAAAACGCCAGTTTCATAGTTGCAAATGTACGCGGGGGCTGGGGGAAACTCGAATTCTACTCCAGCGGGACAGTTTATAGTACAGGAATAAGTATCATCAATGCTTGAACAAAAGAAGCCTCCGTTGAATCCCATTTTCTCTCCATTGCAAATATCAGCAGCTACATTAAGATTAATTATTCAATTATTCAAATTACACGTCACTTTATTAAAACGAATGAATTATTATGCTTACAATATTGACACTGGGATCCTTTGTATGCCTGAGGACACTGACAAAGATTGGATGGAAGACAGTTACCACCATTCTGACAAGGAGGATCACACACAGCTACAATAAATAGAGGAATACAGAGAATCTATGCGATTTAATAATTTTTAAATTACAAATTGAAGCTTTAAAACATACGTTCACAATTAGGTATGGAGACCCAGTCTTTTCTGGTGGGCTCCCAATTTCCGTTCTTGCATATGAGATTAGTGACGGAAGTGCCATCCGGGAACGTGAAATTCTTTATGCAGGATATGGTACACGATCTAACGAAAAAGAATATTGTCACAATTAAACGTTTAATATGGATTTAATATTTTGAGTAAAGTGTAATTTAAGATCTCGTACTGTGAATTGCACTTTTTATGTGCATTAAGCACCGGAGCAGGGAAATTTAGGCATGGTTTCTTCTCAAATTGACATTGTGGCCCAGTGAAGTCGCCGGGACAATCGCATTGATGAGGTGCAACACAAATTCCGTTGTTCAAACATTCTGGCATACAAATTGCTGAAAATATAAAAATACGTTTATCTGAGGCGTATTACGTTTCTTGTAATAAAATAATTGATCATTTTTGTGCAAAACTCACGTTCACAGTGAGGTACAGAATTCCAATCTGTACCATAAATATGCCATTCCTTGTTTGTACACGTTACAGCTAACTTTGTCATCCCATTGGGAAATTCGTAATCGTGTTTACAAGTTGCAATACATCCGCTGCAAATAAAAGTTTGTAAATATTCAGCAATTGAAGATATTCACCTTCAATGAAAAAAAAATCACCTGTTTATGGAGCATTTTATTTCCCCATTTAAAGGTGTATTCGGTTGTTTGCTGCAACCTCCAGGAAATAAAGATGATTTCTTTTTGCCCTTTGTGCTCTTCACATCCCCATAGATTTGTTTTGGATAGTCATTCAATGGAATAGCAGTGCTGAGGAATTAAAATATTAATTAAATTTAATTAATTAAAGTATCAGGGGAAAGTAGAGATTTACTCACTCTGGTATTTCAGAAGAACTCAACAGATCATCACCAGCTATTAGTTGATTACAGATGGTAGTAATTACAGCAACGTTAAAAAACACTATCCACAGCACCATGCTGAAGTATATGTTTTTATAATATACCCATTAAAAAGGAACGCTAACATGAAACGTTATTGAGTACTCGCAAAATATATCAATTAAAACAATTTAAAATTCTTCTTTTATATAGCTACCTCCAAAAGGAAGCGGATAACTGATAACTGAAATCTTACTTGATAAAATGAATTCAACGAAATAATATAGGTCATTGGTGGAATGTAAACCATGTCTAGGATTTGCGAATTGACAAAACTTTTTCTCTAAAAAAATCATACATTTATTGTCATCGAATAATCGCGCCGTCTACATCGAAAGATGATACGATGAGAAGAATAAAAAAACATTTATGTATCAATAGTTCCAAAAATGGTAAAGATACGATAAAAGCATAAATAAATAAATATGAATGAAAAATATCTTTTGGAATAACGGAAGATTAACATTCCGTTTTAAAAAATTAGGGGTTGTACCCTTTCCATTCATAAGAAGCTCATCTATTTTTCAAAATTTCATTCTTTTTTTTTAAATTTTAATTCGATATCTACAACGGTTTTGGAGAAAACGGCTTGTAACACTTTATACATATCCTGTACATTATCTGTATATTATCAGGTACTGTATTAGTCTGCTTACAGCTAAAAATAATTTTCTGTAACATTTTTGTAGCCATCTTCGCTATCCAAAGATAGATAATTCATATAGAGAAACATACGGTGAAACATTGTTCCAGTATTCTTGACATATAAAATTGAAGTTGTGGTTTGATTATCAAGGTCATTGTAAGCGTTAATGAGCTCCTAATTAGTCAGATAAAGCAATGATGGCGTAACAAGGAAAACAGTTATCAAACAACGCCACTCTGCTGTTCCCATATTTGTCGTATCACTAGAGCTAATTAATAAACTGTAAAAGCTGATAAACATTTCAAATTTTTAACAACGTCGTTCTATAAAAATTCAGTGTCCGTTCACAACCAGATTTCAACAACTTCAACAATTATTAAACTAACTAATACAGATAACATTGTTGTACTTTAAAATTATTAAAGCGCAACATCAATTGATATAAAACAACGTTATAAAACTTGATTAATAAAATCTTTCAAGCATAAAACGTATAAAAATACGGTCGATTTATTTGGATTCATCTTAATCATTAATCCGATAATTCTTGCTAATTAATTGTCCCGGTTCAGAATATTTCGAGTGCCATATTTCATAGTACATCTCGCTAGAAATCGTATTTAAATTTGTAATGTTAAACTCTTCTTTCAAAGCGACTTTCCAGACCTGCGAATGGAAATACTTAGTTAATTTTAAGTTTTTACTTATTATAATACATTCGTAATAAAATAATAATCTTACATCTTTATCAGATATGGACGTTACTGCGTTCTTACTTCCAAAAATAGCTTTTCTGTTTAAGACATGGAAATGATATAATAAATAATTCAAGGTGTACATTTTCTCTGACTCCCCTACATTAAAAGTAACAGACATAAACGAGCAACACTCGTTTTTTATGGGGTATAATGCACGAGTCCAATAAACACCAGTTTTAACAATACCCCACAATAAAGATTGCAAGGGGTACCCATGGAAAGTGCCCCGTAAGTACTGGTCCCTTGTATCAGAAGGATAAATTCCTATTGAGGCCAGATGCTTGGCTAAAAATAATTAAAGCTCACAATCTAATTGTAGATAAAGGGTACCAAAAATAATAAAAGACCTACCAAGATAATAATCTTCCTGTTTCCAATACTTGCCGCTGGTTATGCATTTCTCTGAGTTATCAAACATTTTAATTAGCTTCCTAAGAACTCCCACGCTAATAACATATCCTGCATCAGCTATGTTATAAGGTTGGCCCCAGAGAATAACTGCATGACCCAGATAGTGATCCTGAGTATAATTCAACGGGCCAAGCATATACCGCAAATTCTCGAGGATCACTAATGTGTCATCTTTCACAAAGATAAGCCATTCTAAAACTCCATTACTCTTCCAAATATAATTAAATACTTCGCATAAAAGTTGCCACGATGATACTAATTTGATATCAAAATTTATAATAGGTACTTTGGAATCTTTCACTTGGCCAAAAAAGTATATCTTGTTACAATGCTTTCCCCAGGTATCCTGAATAGATCTAGCCAATTTAATATTTTTTACAAACACAATGCAAGTGACATGAATATGCGACTTCAACCAATTAGATTCCAATTCTTCTTTAATTTTGGATCCATAAAGATACTTGTCCACGTCGATGTCTCTTGTCTTCAGTTTTCTATTAGTCAACCATTCACTGTACGTCATGTTTGCTGATTCTTTCCAACCTTGAAAGACAGTCTCTTCCTTAATCCATACATCAGATATAAACCATTTAAAAAGATCACTTCTGCTTGCAGAGTATAGATTTAATTTTGATTTCTGACAAGTGGAAACGTCATTAAAGAAATCTTGAGCAGCAAAGAAGATGAATGCAAGAAGAAAACCAATTCCATATCCAGCTAAAAACACAGGCCACAACTTAAAACGGTAGAGATGCATTTTACAGCTTTGACATTGATCTGTAATAGTGCATCTTTATCAAGCTTTTTCCTCAGAAATAAATTGGCTTATGATCTAATAACATTAATTGACTCTTGTTGAACTCGTAAATGCTTGATTACATTGAATCATTCAAATCATAAACTTCGCATCTTGTATGTAAAAAAAAATCTGCGAATAAGAATAACAACGTATATATTATTGTAAAAATTATAGAAATAATTTTACTTATATGTACAGTTACATTTGTTTATATTATCTGCTAATAAGAATACGATCGTGTGCGCTAAATGTCCTGACAACGCGTATACAGATTTTGTTTCACTGAATATTGTTATTTTCTTGCAATCTTTCAATTTTATTAATTTTTAATAAATTTTTATTTGTGTGATTCTATTAAAATTAAATTAAAATTAAAACGATATAATAAATTAGGTCAACAGGTGATATTATGCACCTATTATATTTGAACATAACCATTATTATGTTTTGCTATGTCAAAATTTCTTATTTAATATTAAATAAATTCATGTTTAAAAATATAAATTTCATGTATATTTCATATAAGACTACTACTGTTTTTTAAAAATTATTTTTTATATAGAAATATTTTTATTTATAATGTAATGTTTAATTATTTTTGCATTAATTCTTTTGAAACAATTAAAAAGATTGTCAAGTACTAAAGGATAATAAAAGAAGCTTTTCTTTTAAGTATTAGAGAAGAATTTATTATTTATTACTATAAAGAAAGGTCAAGGCTTGTTTGCCATATACTGAATTATAAAACATAGTGTCACATCTAGAAAATGTAAACGAATTATTTTAGTATGACGTACATGTTTAATATCTAATTTTAGCTTTTTGTTGCCAGGTACAGAGTGAAAATATTTGTATCATATATGGTAGAATTTATACGATATACTAATAATATTGCATATTAGAATCTTTCGAAAGTAAATCGAGATCTATTTGAGAATTTCTCTATGTAGATAAAATGAGTTTGTATCTCTAATTTTAATATTTCATTGTAAATACCATCGGATTTATAAATAGGAGCTTGGAGCTTTGGAAATTGGAATGTGAGTTTTAGAGAAATCAAGTAAAAATTCCAGTTGTTTCGTAAACCAGATTAAAAACTAATTTTGCCACGAATTTTAAAGAAACCTAATCCATTTCTATTATGTACTAAGGCACCTATACCAAAGTAATTTTCTATAACAATAAGTCCATTTCTTACAATGCAGTCTGATGACAAGAGGTCTTTAATCGACGATTGTAAACCTTCGACACTAAACTTTTCTTTCTCTGCTTCTGAACCTATAAATGATATTAAAGTTTTGCAAGAGATTGATGTATTTGCACAAATAAAATAGACTTACCTTTGTACCAAAATAACGGATGACTAGCATAAGTAAGCCACGGTATATCCTTTGCAAATGGATTCCATTTCTTAATTAATGATATCGGAGTACCCTTGTTCCACATTATTCTTATTCCAGACATGTGCTTTTTTCTAGAAGATCAATTTTAGTTAACTTAATAATAAATTAACTATCTCTACTGTTATATACCGATAATTTAAATAAATAAACTTGAAACTAAACAGAACATAAGTATTACATTATAATGTTACTAAAGCAACAACCTGCAAGCATAAATGTAAACATTAACTAAACTAAATGAATAATTCTATTATATAACTGCAAAGAAACTATGAAAAGATGTTTGTATTTCACACATATGTACAAAAAATTATAATATTATTATAAAGCAATAAAAAGAGTGCAAAGGAGTTCTTTTTGAAATAAAAAAAGTCTCTTTTCTATGTAGCAATTCAGTGTACCTAGGTTCAAATTGTGCAAGACCTGTACAAGAGACAAGAGAAGACCACTCTTGACGGCCTGCGCAATGAATTATTGATGATACACCCTCAGCCAATCCACTTAATCGTCTAAAAATCGTTCATAAATTTGTAGAAAGTACATCCTAACTGTGATCAACTTTCTCACCTATAATATAATGACATTCTTCTATCTTTGTAAATTGATAATGACACTTACGGTGCTAAAGATGAAGAAGGATAAACTAATTCACCACAAACGAGCGTATCAATCTGCATCAAAGGTATCCGGCTGTATTCTAGTATTTTTAAAGAGATGAAATCATACTTTATCGAATAAATGGCTTTTCTTGTAAGTATTATTAATCTCTCCTTTTCTATATCCCATAGACTTATTCTACAAATGTGTACAAAAATTAATTATCACATATATAATAATTCACTAAAAATTTATACGTATATCCAGGCTTCTTACTCTGTCAATAGCCAGCTTCCAATAATGTTCCTCTCCTCTTCATTTATTAAACTTTCCTGGCAATCTTTTAGCGCTCTGTCAACAACTTCATTTCTGTCAGAGAAAAACGAATGAATGTTAATGTACTTGAAGGGGATATTAGACACGTCTCTCGATGATGAAACTTGATTTGGGTTGTACGTCTCGTTCTCCCTGTTCCTCTTTGCAGTGTCAATTCCTTTTCAATAACAATTATGCAAAATGTTTTTAATACTATAATCTCGCTAAGATAACATTTACAGTAGTATGTAAAAATACAAACCAGCAGAAACAGCGTTTTGACTGTTCAACTCGTTCGTATCGAGTTCTTTGGTGATTTCTAAGGTGGCTGTTTCGAAATTTCCCGCCGGTCCTTCGTCGAAGTACGTTTCGTCCATTGTTTATGGGTTATGTCTTTCCTGTCAGATGAACTTCCGTTGTTTTTTCGTTGTTTATCGTATCAAGTCCAAACGATTCTTCAAATTCGCTTGGAGCAGTATTTCCTTTCGATCGACAATCCTCGATTACGTTAATGAATTGTATTTATTCGAGAAATTCTGATGAACAACTTGACATTTCAAGTGTTCATGAAAGGCGCCATGTTTGTGGAATCACTACTGATAACTGTTATCAGCAGATAGCAGAGGTGTTTAATATCGTCACTTCGTTATTTTGGAAAATGCTAATATTGCAAGAGAAAAGGAATCTGAAAAGATATTCGAGGTCTTCAAATATAATTAATGATTATCTTAAAATTAAGATAACATTCAGACTTAAATCAAACATATTATTGCCTTTTTTTTTGGGATAACTTAGGTACGAACGACCGTTTTTCGAGCGTTCCAAGTAATTTCTACAAACGTTTGCCCACAATTCGTTATGAAGAAGCTTTTTTCTAATGTAAATGAACGAATTGTTCGATAAATAATTACACTGAATAGACGTAAGCTTACGCTCTCACTTGCTTGATCTTAATATATCTGAAACACGCTGATAGAAAGAAAATGATTATCGAACAAAAATAAGATTTCTTTATTAGATATTGACAACGTGAAAATCTCAAGATATAACAAATCTAGACAATCGTTGTATTAATTTATACATTGCTAGTACGAGTCGATTCTTATTCATTTAATTTAATACATATGTATATAGATATATATACTCACTGTACAAAGCATCAGCCTTATAAAAGTTCAATGAAGCTGACGATTTCGAATTTTACAACGTCTGTACAAGTTTCTTTTTTTTTTAAACTAAACTTTTACCTTACACTTTACGTTTATAATGTTTAGAAGAAGAATGTACGATATCTAATACTTGGTTAGTAATATAATCGTGTCACTTTTTTACAACGAACGACATAAAAAATATATATAGTCACAAACGAAAAAATAGTCGGCAATATATCAAACTCGTTACTATAGAAAATAAATATCCTATACTATTATAAAAACTTTGGTTTCTTATTACCTTTTTTCCCCGTTTTTATGTTTTGCTCAGTATTAAGTAGATTTACCCGAAATAGATGCCTTAACAATATCTTACGCATATCTTATATATATATATATACGTGTGTATGGTGTGTGTGTATGTGCGTGTATGTATACCTATAAAAAAAATTTGTCTTTTCTTTTAAGACTTTCTGTTTATATCCTTGTACGTTGTTGACATACAAAATATGTATATGAATGTGCGTGTGTATGTGTGTGTGTGTGTGTATGTGTGTGCACATGTGTATGTGTATGCGTATGTATACGTGTATGTATATGTGTATGTGTGTGTGTGGGTGTCGTGTGCGTATGTGAATGTGTATGTGTATGTATACGTGTATGTGTATGTGTATGTGTATACGTATGTGTTTGTGTATGTGTATGTGCATGTGTATGTTTATGGATACATGGTCGTGTACGTGTATCTGCTTGTATTCGTGTTCGTGTTCGTGTACGTGTACATGCATGTGTACGTGTACATGAACGTGTATTTATATGCGAACGTGTATGTACATGTGTATATATATGTGTACGTATATGTATCATACTATCTGTGCGATAATTAAATATCTTCGTCTGAAGAATATTGTCTGAACCGATCTTACATTTGAAACTCACAAAGTCTGTATTGCAAAAACGGTGTTTCGCATCAGTCTTACAATTAAATTAGTTTTAAGCGTAATAAGGTATGATTTTATTGTACACTATTGGAAAAAAAGAAAAAAAGAAAAGAACCGAATCAAGAAACACGCTGAGAAACCGAGAAATTGACTAGCATGCAAAATATACGTTGTCAATAAGAAGTTTGAATTATTTGCCTTAGTTTACCGATACTGAGTTATTAGTTGATTAATTTTCTTACTGTTCCAGAGTTAATACCGAGAGTGGAACAATTTTTGAAAAAGTTGATACTCCTACGAAAATTCCTACGTTTCTTTTTTTAAATACACAGCGATTCCAAACTTCCGATCGAACACAAAGTAGAAAATATTCGCGTATGATCGTCCGCAACTACTTATAGTATTGTACATCGTCTAACATATTATCCGACGAGGAGAGGGTCAGGCTACGTTCCTCGTGCATCCCCTTGGCGTAATTAATTTGCTGGGACACCTGTAACAAATTAAAAATAATATCGATGTATTAACAATAACGATTAAATGAACTCTATGTCAACACTGACCCTTTTGGCTACTTCTTCGTTGTCACATCGAACTTTAGGTCTCCTCAGAAGCTCTGGACCGTCTATATTGACAGTTATTGTTGAATCAGATCTGGATATTAATTCAATATAGTACAAAGTGACACCGTTGCTTTCTAGCTTATGAGTCGGCTGACAATATAACAGATCTGCCAGGCTCACTTCAGTTACGACTCCTTTGGTACCACCGGAAATCACGCGGACTCTTTCGTTAGAAACGAGAACCCTCAGATTCTCAGTCCCACTGCGTAAACACTCGTACGCCACGAATAATTCGGAATAATTGTGTTCGTTTATTATGTAAAGAAATTCTTGGCCCTCTGCTTGTTGACGGTTATAAGGTGGTAGCAGACCGGCAGGACCACTAGCGACGCGAGGAGGTCTGTCACGTTTTGGCATAGTACGATGAGCGCTGAATAAATCATAAATAAATAGAGAGAAATCATAAATGTTAATTATAATAAATATAAATTGAATGGAATTTAAAATGCAGTTACCTTCTACTGGTTTCTCTCACGGCAGTGGCAGTTTCCGTGGCAAGATCTAGAACTCCTACAACAGGCTTCGTGATGGTCCCGACGACCCCTTTGCCAAACCCAGCGAAAAAACCCTGGAATCGTTTATTGCAATTTAATCAATTCGCAATCCATTTGATCTTTAATTTAAGAACGAAAATGAGAAACACACGGGAAATCCTTCATTTGTTGCTCCGTCGTAGGTTTGTTTAAAGATGCTAGTTACTCCTCCAAGTAACCCAAAACCGAAACCTTTTAATCCGGCCACTAAATGATCACCACTACCTGCCGTGTTAGCTCGAATTCTCTGTCTAGCTTCTTCGTGTCTTTCATCCATTATGACTCTTCCTAATCCATCGGAAAGAGACTCTGTTACCTTGGCAGCGGAATTCGATATGCCATGTGTAACATTTTTTACTAAAGTTTTCACGCTTCCTTCGTAAATTAAACCGGATACTCCTTCTGTGACGTCGTTTACAAAGCCTAAAGGGTTGCCTAGAAAGTCCACGGATCCTAATATCACCGCAGCCTGCCACTTCAAATCCTGGAGTAAGACAAAATTAATTGTAACGAGGCGAAAAGGTAAATTGATAAATAAAGAATTGTTTATGGTCGTACATCCTTATAATGTTTCACAATGGAATGTACTAAGAACTGAGTGCTCTCAAACGGATGCTTCTTGATAAATGGCTCCAGCTCAATGGTGGCGTCCTCAAACTTGATCAACGTTAAACCTAATTGTCTTTTTACTAACTGAAGATGACGCGGCAATTTTGTCGTAGTGAGTACACTTAATTTTACCTGCAGAAATTAAAAATTATATTCACGTGAGATACTGCACGCTTCGTTAGAAACTCCGATTAGTAAAACCAACCTGACTGGGAACGATCTTTAAAGCACCAAAATAGTATCGTTTAGCGTGTGCAGCAGATACCTCGGAGATAAATCTCTGAGCCTTGAAATCATTTTCGTCCACAGGTGCCTCTAACTCCGACCTTCCCGCCCCGACGAAGGCAACCAATTTCAGTATCAATTTCTCTTCCAGATGTATGCAAAGTGGCTTGATGCTCACTACCACGTGTTTGTATATCTCTGCATTTTGGTTCTTCGACTTCAACTTCTCCGCGACCACGTGTATGGCTGGTCTGTGCTCACTCTCAACTCGGCTGGGTCGTGTTACATAAAGAACGGAAGTACATTGTGCCTCAAACAGTTGATTATCGATTTGTATGTCCTCTACGCTCAAATCTACGGTGGTATTAACAGGCGTTTGAACCATTTCTAAAGAGATGTCGGCCAGACGAGCAAACAATAGCTCTTCAACCGGTCTTCGAGAAACAATCGACAGCCCTAAGCCAGCTGTTAAATTGATTTTCAATTCTAATTCTTTGGAATTGACCTTCTCTGCGTCGCTGTTTATTTGCGTCGGTCGGTGACTGATTGCAATGTGCGACCAGTCACGTTCTTCCAACAGAGCAAACGTCTTTTTCTGTGAACAGAAATCAGAAATGAGCACTGGTAGTACTTGAAGGTACTTATTTCGGCATTCGTACCCTTTCTTTGATGTCTAAAACCTGGAGTACTCTTGTTGGACCGTCAGTGGTTACCGTAACAGATAAAAAACCAGAGCCCGGTCTCAACTTTTGTCGGCCAACGCGTTGTTCGATCGGAGGAGGACTAATGTGCGTTTGAGGGCCTAATACCGCTTCGCTCCCTAAAAAGACATAGAAAAACTGCGTGTGACGAATATTTCTAAGAAGATTAAATGGCTACATAAAAAGTCTAAAGTTAAAATATTATCTCATGCATTTTGTTACTTGATGAACATAGCGTTAATGAAATAAAAAAACAAGCGGAAGTTTGAACGTTTATGACATTTAACTTAATTGATGACTTTAATGTACTCCGAATCTATACGTACACATTTGCCAACGGGCGACACTGCCGCCTGCAACATTATCATTATGAGTTTAAGATTCACGAGGATAATGATAATCATAGAATAAACGGAGAAAACAGCTAGAAGTTTTAAATTAGTTGTATGTGAGGAATACAGAACACTGATTTGTAACTACACATTTACAGCCACTTTGCTCAAAGCGAGATACTTATCCCTGTATCTTGTTTTTCAAATTAATAGTAAACCAAAGAAGTAAAGTATTTAGTTTTAACCGCTTTAACATCTCAATTTACGTAGCATAATGACCGTATCAGCGAATATTAATTACTTCAATTATATAAATTACGTGAAAGTTGTGGCAAATAAAGCAAAAGGGCATGATAATGAATAGAACAAAATTTGTGTATAAAGTGGATTAAAAAAAAAATAAAAAATTTTGCAATTCGGTCGTTTTGTCAATTATCAAAGCAATCCTACTTGTATGTACAATCTATTCTGAATATAAAAAGATCTATATAAAATATGACAAAACAATCAATAAAAATACTGATTAAAAAACAATGCAACGCTCAGTAATCATAACGTTTCAAACCTTCGTGCAATCCCATAAATCCATCTTTCGACTGTACGCACATATTCTTATGCGCACAACATAATCGTCCGTCATCAGTGAATCGCCAAGTTTGCGTGGATCTTCTTCGAGGGTCAGGTTTCCTTAAGGCAAGAGCACAATAGGTGAATGGTTGAGGTGCTGTACCTGCTATGTCCAACACCAACACCGTTTCCGGAGTCTTTGAATGCTTGTCTCTGGGTGGACTAGATCCTATTCAGATCAAAAAAGATCATTTTAAAACAATTACCAGGAATATAAGAAGGCATATTAACGAAGACATATTCTTTCCATAATACCTTCATGCTGCAATTGACCATCTCCAGTCATCCTCCATAGCTGAGATCTAGCTCCATATTGTTTCCTGCGTAGAGCAACCCAACCACCAGGACCAGCTTCTAAGACTAGTCTCTGTGTTTCAACATCTAGAGGATCTAAACCACCTTCTCCAGTCCCCAGATCGCAATCAGTTTTAAATGTTCCTGTTTTCAATATATGATGTGATTTACGAGAGAAAATTTAATTAAATGTCCTATAGAAAAAAGAAACAATTTACCCGTGAAAGCAATGTAAATGAAGTTCTCGTAAGTTAGAACTCTGCCCTCTCCAAGTGCATTCAAATCGTATGTAGCTGTCACGCCTCCCGGTGCAGTCAGAACTAAAGCGGCAGACTCTATTGATTCATCCAGTGCATATGGTACAGAGGAATGCGGCCTGACAGTCCATTGCAAATTGTCGTGCACGGTAACCTACAAAAACATTCTTGAAAATAATTTCTAATTCAGTTATGGCGTAGCGAAAACTAATGATTAGACTGCAGATATTTATACATTTGTCAAAAGTTTATAGGAATGCACAGAGAATGCACATAACATTTTTTCAATATCTTCAGAAAAATAGAAATTTACATAAATAAAAATCTGCAGATGATAATGATATTTGAAGCATGTTTGATTGTATGTCTCGATTAATCACCTGATTCACTATCAAAGGCACCTCTGAGAAATTGTCTACTCTTATAGGTGGTGGCATAGTGTCTGCATCGGTGAACACTACAAAGTACGTACTCTCTTGTAAAACCACGTCCACTCGAAGAAAATACATCTTTCCTGTCGAATCTCTGATGTTAACTGTCAATGAGTAATTATCATCCAATTTGATACCGCCTGACCACATGCAGTCTTTAACATCCATAATGCGAACACATAACAACAAATCTTTGTCAAGACGTGGCCAATGAAATGCCATGTGGCAGTTAGGCATAATTTTAATATATGTGGCTTGAGCATCTGGATGACTCTGGAAAGTGAAAAATAATGGGATGTTACAATCATAAATAAATTTTCTGTTGTTACTTACGATTGTCGTGGTAAAACATTTCTGAGCTAGCTCCAAAGTAGAGCTTGATTTATTGTGCAGCTGATATCTAGGAGACAACGTGACTACGCTCGTAGCTCTGTATTTTCCTCTGGCTATCCTGGTAGCGACACTAATTAGATACACTATGTCAGGCCTGCCGTCACGAAGAGATATCCTAAGACGATGGACCTGAGAATATAAAAGTTTGAATTTGAATTTCCATTTGATTTTTATTTTAATGTTTATTGTTTATTATTTTTATTTAATTGTTTATTGTTGACTTTAATGTTTACAAACCTGTATTCCAGGCTGCAGATGAAAATGTTGGGACCATTGTGGGATTCCCTGGGGATGTACCGAGGTACCAATTCTCACTGACATAGTTCTGCTAGCTTCCTCGTCGCTGAAGGAAAATAACAAAGGCGCCACCATTCTGGCTTTCTCATTTTCCTCGAATTGTCCAGCTGCCTCTATTCCAACTCCTTCCTGTCTAAACACCAGTGGTAAGCCAGTTTTATTTATAATCCAGTAAGGCGCAGTGATGTTAATCTGTATGGCAGAGCCTTTTTCTATGTTAACAGCTGCGTGCAGGTATAATATTCTTCCGCAAGAATCTGTCAATCGTAGACGAGCAGTGAAAGAATTGGTACAACTTGGTGGCAACAACATCTATAAAGAATAAACCTTAAACATCAATGAAATATTGTAACAACTTAAAACGGATGGAATTATTTATTTTTTTTATTTACCGTGCCCGAGCCAGGATATCCATCTAGCTGTACTGTGATCTCTAGTTGCTCTTCGACATTTATAGAATGCAAGTCAGCACTCTCACCAGGTAGAATTCTACCGCTCTCTGGATTAATCTCGAATAACAACTCGTGAGGTAATAAATTAGTTAACGTAAGAGGAGCCATCACCGTTATAGTATGTGCTGGTAGCATCTGACTCATATCCAATGGATAATTATCTCTCATCACTGCTATGCACATTCTACAAAACAGATTTAGAAAGCAAATTTAGAAGCTGGTCTACTCAATCAATAATTTATATATGTAATTCGAATCGTACCTAAATATATTGTTATGATTAGCTCTACAAGTCATACGATTTTCTATAATTTCTAATGGTTTCTTAACTACAGTCCAATCTATTGTCTCTGTACAGTATTGAAATAAATTATTTAAATTGATAGGTTTCAGACACATTTGTACACCAGTGTGCGTCAGGGGAACCGATATCGTGGATTGGGCAGGTACTTGAAGAATTCTGTCACTAACAGACGAAGTTAAAGACAGATCTAAAACAAAAAAAAACAAAAATGGAAATTCAATTGACGATGATTCATTTCACTTCGTGTAAAATCAACCTACATCCATAGTGACTCAAAGATTTCTCCATCTTGACTTCCACCGTGTGTTTCAATTTATTGGATATTTGCAGAGCTGATCTAACGGTTACTAATTTTCTAGCTGATCCTTCTAGTTCGACAGCGAACACTATTCTAGCCTTTGGCGTTAGAATCTGGAACTGAAAATGATCACTCAAATATAAACGAAAGATACAAATAAGTTCAAGTAATGAAGTGAAGATGAACTTTACAGACCAGCGTCGTATCTATATGTACGCCAGTAATGTTAGCACTTGCGTGTCGAAAATATATTCCAACGCGATCGACAGTGACAGGATCCACGGGTCTCCACCCATCCACTAGTGCTGTAATCTGATGCCTCCTGACGGTATGCGTGGTATGATGTCTCAATTTGCCTCTTCCCTCGAAAGTGAACGGAACGGTATCGCCTGGAAGAACTTCGAGCCATGTGTCGTCCTTTTGAAAGTCATTCTTAACTTTGAAATTTTGTCCCACGTTCTTCGCATCGTCCGCGGTGGCGATGATCGTTTTGAACCACAACTTACAACCGGTTTCGTTCCTTAACGCGAAAGGAACAAATGGCATTCGACGCCGATAGGACTGCCCGTTGCTTCCCTTGTTCAAATTAACATCCTTATTGGAAATTGAATAGAAATCCTGCATCCAGTTGTTCTTAACCAATTCTATCAGCTCTATCAACGTTGAAGTTACGTTAACGTTAACAGAATCCTGAGAGTCAACGGACATTTGCAGCCTCGTTGCATTGAGAGAATTAGTTAGTATATGTTCCCATTGGACCGTGGAACGCCATGGTTCGACGAACGGCTCCCAGCCACTGAGAACTCTGTTGTAATAATTAATGCTGAAAGTGGCGGACACTGTGCCAGGTCCCACACGTTCTTGTCTCAAGTTAAGATCTTGCAAAGAGATCTCCAGCAATGGTACATCGGCGTCTCTACAGTCGTCTATGATACATATCGTTGCGCACGATGTTTGAACCTCGAACGTGTGAAACACGGACTCGTTGTTGGTACTGGTGTCCGAATTGGGCATCGCGTGTTGCGTCAACCATAAAGCTGCCTCGTCCAACTGGCCATTACAACGATCCAAAGCAGCTCTGCAATCGGCATCGGTGAATCCCAGGGCCATCAATTTCTGTACCTGTCTCTCGGTAGGTGTCAACGCTTCGATGGAACGTTGCTTAGCTACAAGAGTCTGTTTCGGCAGAGAGCTGAGCATTCTAGAGAACATAGTCACGTCATGGTAGCTTAATCTCACGCACAAAGGTTGTAGCTGTATCTCGAAACACTTATCCACTGTTAGATCTAAACTGGCACCGACAGGATCTATTATAGATAATGCAGTCTCTTCCTCTAGTCCTAAAGTACATGAGAACAATTCACAATGCGATAGATTGCAAGAAAGAGGCTTTTCACCTTCCTGAGGAACAGATTTGTAAGAAAGAACGGCTGTATTCTTCAGAATAACAGCGTTCGTGTCGCGAACTGACGTATTCTCCACGATAACTAATTCCGAGTCGGTGATGTTAATCTTCAATTCGAACGGTGTTGCGATCAAAGCGTTATTGTCGTTCTCTTGGTTGTTTTCGGTAGTTGTCTGAGTGATTCCAAGAATCGGTTCTGGTTCTATGGAATTCAGCATCAAGAAGTCTCTGACAGCCTCCCACCAGTCTAATATCGCAGTCAGGCGCATACTGTGGACCAGAATGGTCGTGGCAGCGCTTGCTACACGCCTTCTGTGGTGCACCTCGGCCTGGACACGATTTTCGTTGTTAGAATTCCTCAGAGGCTGCAAAATACTCGTGAAAACGTTGGACTGTTTGTCAACTGGTTCATCCTGAAACCTCATGTCTGTAATTAGTATTTCCTGCGATACCAAGTCAATGTCCTGCGATCCGTCGCTCAACGAGTCCAACGTCAGCCTGGATTTTATGAAATTAATGCAAGCCAACGCCGCGATATTGTGATTTGGGTGTAGCTTCACCGTAACGTTTACCAATTCCAGAGTTATGCACGACCGTTTCCATATCTTCTCTCTATTGTCCACGCTGACTATCGAGTACTCGACAGTCCCGTTTAGATCCTGCATGAACTGACGCAGGTCATCCAGATTCTCCCCGATGTTGTAAGAGAGCAGACCACGAATCAGCATGTACTGAGCAGCATCTAAAGCGCAGTCCATCGTGGACAGAGTACCGTGAATGCTCAAATCTGGGATCTCCCTGCTGATGTACGTGTCCAAGTTCCTTTCAATGCGCAACTTCAAATGACACATCTCGGTGAGCAACGACGAGCCAAGCTTCTTGATCTGAAAACCACCGACAACCAAGGCATCCATGTCGCCATTCTGATCGTCACACTTGATCCGTTTAGCCGCGTAGACGTCCATATTAACAAGCTCGAGGAACATTATGTCCAGCATGCATTTGTCTATCACTTCTGAGGCCTCGAATCGATTGTGAGCAGTGAGCTCCCCTAAATCCAACAGTATCAGCTCGTCTGACCTAGAACTAACTGGTAACAGAATTACTGGCGCGCCTGCCTCTAATTCTAAGGACAATCTTATGCTTCTTTTGTTGGTGTCGATTATGGCGCCGACACCGGCCCGCAGATTAGCCATGATGGTCCAAAGCTGAGAAAAATGGCCGAAGAACGCTTGAAGTTCTGCCACGAACCTTTGAGTGTGTACATAATGAACAGCGGACATCTCCAGTTTTAATCGAGCGTCGTAAGGTCGTTTCTCGGAGTCAACGTAGCTGGAATATTGAAAATTCAAAGCTTTCCTTCCAGAGGAGAGGAACCTCTCTCTATAAAATCTTCCGTGAGGCGTTAAATCTAGTAGTGACATCGATCCCAACGACCCTGACACCTTCGTCTTGCCATTTGCTTTCAAGATATGCATGCTGGCATTGGACACATTGGCTTTAGCAATTTCTCTTTCAGACTGTATCAAAACCAACGTTAAAGACCTGACTTCTATCTCGGTTTCCGACCGAAGAGGTAGATCATCTCCCTTGTCCGGCTGATCTGTGTCAATGGAAGCCTGGTGCGTCGCAACTTTGGGATTGTTTCTCGAGGGACCAGCAAATCCAAAAAAGTCAAACACCACCATCCAAGATTCGACGCTAATGATCAAATCTAAGCAATTAAAGTCCACCGTGACAGTCTTCTGGTGAAACTGGCTCTCTGCTGGCAGATCACAGTCCGGTTCTGTTATGGTGATGCTCATTAGTACGAGGTTCTCTTCACTGGTTGACGCACCTGGCGACGGCGGCGGAGTATTTGGAGTGTTTGCCAAAGAAACTGGTTTCCTGCGCCAGTGAGCAGGAATTGTTCCGTACAAGGTATCAGTCTCTAGTCTGTCGGGTAAACTTCCTCGTCCAAATTCGCTTCTGACTTGCTGTATAATTGCAAAGTCAGGACAAGACTTCGAGACTCCAGCTGGAAGTTTGGCGCGAGTTGGAGCTGAAGATTGCATCATGCATCTGTGTCTGGAGCCGACAGGACACAGAAGATCCTCCATAAGAAGGGATCGTAGGGCAACTTGGACAGTGGATTCATTTTTCTGCAGCTTTTCATATTTCGCCACGAAATCCCTCATGGATAATTCAACTAACGGCTGTTCCAGAGGTCCCTGTTTCAATTCTACACCTAGAGTGGGCAATTCGAATAAAACCTTGATGGAGAGATCAAGCTTATCAGAATAATTCGGTACCTTGCTCATCGTTTGAGACTTCTGAACAACAGGTATGGACACTGGCATGGAAAAAAGTCTGTTAGTTGTATCTAATAACTGTTCGTATTGACCTCTGGACAGGGAGACTTTCAGTGGCGTCATCACGACTCCGTGAACTTGGACAATAGGACTGCTGGAAAATTCACTATCAAGAAAGAAACTGGGGCTTTGCGCCAACGTATTCTCCTTTTCAACTACGACTCTCAGTACGGTGTCGTGCAGAATTGGCTTGCCTGATTTCTTACAACAGTATATCTCCTCGGCTCTTAAAGGAAGATTACTGTGAGCTTGTCCCACGTTGGAGGATATCTCCAAAGAGTACAGGTTCATCTCTCGAACTTCCAAAATCACCTTGTGCTTCGCCATAGGACCCAGATGAGGCTCGTGTTGCAAGGACATAGTGCCAAGATGTGCAACGAAAACTTGTCTGCTGTGAGACGAACGCGGGATTACCAAAACGGGACTATTCAACAGGAGATCCAATTTCAATGATAGGCTTCCTGAATTCTCCAGATCTATAGACAGACTTGGTAGCCGTCTACGCGGTGGGATGGACCAATCCTCTGCGTTTACCAGGCCTATGGCCATGTCTGTAGCAGCTGCGCTGATCTGCCGTGCAACCTTGCTCAAGTACTGCTTGAACTCGTCAGCACAAGAACGCAATTCCGACAATAAATGAGGAGCGTGGGTGTACCAAACGCTGCCGATGCGAATAGTCAGGTCTATTAAGGTTTCCATTCCATCTTGTTGTTGCGCGCAAGGTTTGGTACATCGGTTTGCGGAAAACCGTAAAGCTTCCGACTGATCAGACAGATTAGTAAAATGTTCCAACGGATGTTGAGGTGGATCAGCTATTGGATCTCTTCCAACGCTGACAATCCTCTGATGCGTTTTACCAGTTGACGTCTGATCCAAAATTTGTAAGCCTCCAAGTGAACCAAAGATGGACGCGTTTACCGACAAGGTAGCTTGTATACGAGCGTCGCACATCGTGGCTGTGGCGATTTTCTGACCTACCAAGTGATTGTCCTGCATTACAGCTCTTAACAGAAGCACGTTCAATCTGTGGAAATCAAAAGTTATTTCCATCCTGGTGGAAACTTTTGGTTCGGTGGTTTGGTTTGAGAGGGATTCTTGTCTCTCGATGTATCCTGGCTTCATTTTTCTTTGAGAAGGGAATATCCTTTTAAAGAATCCCATGAGCTCTACTATGGTCTCCTGATTGGCAATAATATCCAAGTTATTGAATTGAATGTTGGCCACTCTTAAAATCTCCAATGTGTCATATACCAAAGTTAATTCAACTACTATCAGAGCTTCAGAATCCATTTTCTCCAGTTCGATCAAAGAATTACTTCTAGGCGATTGAGCACTCTTCGCTTTGCTCGCTAAATTTGACAAAGCATTGGTCAAGGCAATTGGAGAGGTCAATCTCCTCGGTACATTGGGATCGGGAGAACCGGGAGAAACTGGCGAGACAGGGGACGTTGGTTCCGAATCTCTCAAGCTCCCAGAAATGCTGTCCATTCCCACGTGTTTGTGACTGGCCACTAATAATTCAAAATCGGGACCGAATTCCTGAAGAGCGTCGACGAGAAGCAAACCATGAACAGAGAGGGAAACGCTGAGATCTGCAGTTCTTTTACTAAAGGCGGCTCGGACACCAGAGACCTGCAGTTCCGCCACACTGCGACCTCTGGATTGCAACTCGAAGGTCATCTGATCAATGATAAATTGAACCATAACCACATAGCTCACAGATTTCTCTAGGCTCTCTTCCTTTTTGGGACTCTCTGGTTCTATACTGATCATGTCAGCCTGAGAAATCCCGCTGGATTTCGAGAAGCTGGACAACAAGCTGTACATCAATCTAATTGCTTCCACCTTCTGTTCATTCACATGGACCACCAATCTCGGCAGATTCCCAGACACAGTCACCGATGGTAAATTCGGATCAGAGGAAACGAACACTCTTCGTTCAATTTGTAAGGATATGTTAAAACGTTCTAAAACGTGCAAGGTAGACATACCCCTCGTTCGCACGTGCTTCCAATTATCCTTTACCTTTCCTACAAGAATTTGCAAATCCACCAGATCGATGGAATAGTGATCGTAGAGCTTTTGATGCAGCGCCGTCTCGGAAATGGTCTGAAAATCTTGTATGGAACCGTTTTCTTGACTTCCGGGCGGTGTCGAGCAAGGTGTCTCGAATCTTTCGTCCTCGTCATCGCTGTTAGGTTCGGGGGATGATGATTTAATAATTGCTTTGTTCTCCTGTACGCTGTTCGACAAGTGGAGTTTTCCGAAATCAACGACCACCACCGCGGCATTAGGATCGGTAAAATTCTCAACTAACAGAATTTGTGGCGCAGATATATTAAATTGTAAATCCCAGGAGGAACGATACACCAGATCTCCGTCCAAAATCTGTTCCCAGTTTTTGATAAGTTGTCTCCGCGTTCGCCGCTTCATTGCTTGAAACTTTTGATTGGTTGATGGTCTATGTGGTTTACTCATGAAGTCTATAAGCCAGTGTATCACCGCAGGATTGTAAACTACATCTAAAGACTTTGAATTCACTTGTAACAAATGATCGGCATTCGAGTGTAACGGTCTTTTCTCGTAAGTCATTTCAAAAAGTTGTTGAGGCAATTGATTGGCTAATTTTTCTGAAGAGCTGCGTACCCTAGAGTTTATTGTAGGAATCATTTGAGGCTGCACCAAAATGGGAAAAGTAGAATTCTCTGTGAGATAGTCGTGAAGATACAAGGCTCCCAAACTGATAAAGAACTTGTGAGATCCGTACCTTGGTCTCGAATCATAACTCAAGTTCACTCGTTCAAACTGCAGCTCTATCACTGCTTTCATATTCTCGCCGTCATTTTTCATCGTGCAAAGGGAGAAAGCACCTTTCGACAGAGTGAAATTGAACTGTCCAAACACTGTATCTCGACGTAACAAAGTGTCATCGTCTATGGTGTCTGCCAAAACATCTAAAAGCTCTCCATCAAATGTAGAAGATGTGCTCTGAGTATTCGTATTTGAACTCTTTGAATACCAGCCCCACCATTGTGGAAACCACTGCTCTAACATTCCTCTAGGTTGTGGTACATTTACATCAGAATTCTGAAGCACTTTCGGTGGCTTGATTCTGTACATTGCTATTTCCCTCAGTACTCTCAATTCATCAAAACTTCGTTCCTGCTCTATCTTCTCTTTTAACTGTTTCATGTCTGTAGGTAAAATAGTAGTTGGCGTGCCTATAAAATAATACTAATTAGTACCAAGAAACAATGGTAAGTGATAAATTTCTATAATTTTTCATCAAGTACCTAGCAATTTAGCGTAACTCTCCACGTACAAAATGTTTTCTTTGCCTCTCCGAAGAATATCTCCCCATGATGCTTTAGGTTTCAGAGCATCTTTACCGAGATGACACCTTGCCGCATACTTCCACCATTCTCTTGGTGCAGCCGACACACTAATCATTGGACGACAAGATCTCTGTTGCTTACGACGTTCTATATCTTTTAATCCTCTTATACATTTAACTATTTGATCATACTGTACCTGTAACAGGAAGCCCTTTGTAATATACAAACTTTACTATGTAAAACAGACATATAAGCTCTAAACTTACATCTGTGAGACATAATGGAACATCATCTAATAAAAGATCGACAATCATTCTAGGTTTATTCGTAGACCTCAATGGTCGCTCAGATCTATCTCTTTTGATATGAGCTCTCGCATTAACAGGTAACAAAATATGGTTCTTTATTATGTTCTTTGGTTCGCTCATGGCGATCTGCAAAGAAAATTAATTTCAACATTATTTGATAGTTTATTTCTAATTATTCGAATTAGATGTAGAAAAATAAATATATACAGCTAAATCACCGAGATTGAGAGAACCGAGAAATTCATCTTTTTTCAAGTGATTCCAGTAAATGGAAAGCCTGTCAAGTTCCATGAGTTTAAAAGAAGCATCTGTAAGATTCCAGGATGTGGAACCTGGTATCCAACTGGCATCGCAACTTTGTGCAGTTAGAGCTCCTATAGTTACACCAAGTGCAACGCCAGTATCTATTGGTCAAAATTCTTTTTCAGTAATATATTTAACATCACTTTACTCATCTTCATTTCTTATTCTATTAAATAAGAAAACTATATTTACCATCTGGCAAAGTCACACTATCTTCATATCTTATATGAACATCTTTGATATTGAGCTGCAAATTTTCAATAATATTCGTGATCAAGGAGGTGCCATAATTTACCCAAGAACTGTAACTAGTAGCATAATAACCAGGATCTCGTTCTGTGTCCGTTCTCCATCTGGCTTCTAATGAATCTAATCGACTCAGCTTATACTCTAGAATTGCCTGCTCCTCTGTTTCACTATCAAACTATAAGCAATTATTTATAAATATATAAAACAGAAAATAATACGTATAAGAGAATCATATTTCATATACTTCATCTAAACTGATTGGTCCAGCTACCAAGTAAAGTTGTTCTATCACTATGACCCATGAGGCTGTCCTTATTTGACGAACAGGTACTTGTAATCTTACTTTACCAATAAACCCTGCTTTTATTTCTATCGGTAACCCAATATGATGCAAGGCCTCCTTTTTTAATGGCAAATTTTCCAATTCAACTTCACCTAAAATTAGAATAATTTTTCTTTAAATAAAAACATTAAATTTCGTTATACATTTGAGGGAATTGTATGAAAAATGAATTCCAAAGCTATTTTACAAACAATGATATAATACCCAACTAAATCTAAATTTTTGAACAGAATAACAGAATGAAATAAGTATTATTAATGAACATGCGTTGTCAATGATATTTTAATAGAAATTCTTTTTTAAACCACATGAAGGGAAATATAACCTTACCGGACAATAAGGCAATACTCAGTTGATCGGTATTTAAATTTTCCACATATTTTCCAAGGTAATTGTTTAATACCCAGGCGACAAGTCCTTCCAACATTTTGAAGGATTGTAAAGTTCCTTAACAACTACGAGAATGAACTTATATACAGGAGCAGGTATAAACATAATCTGCATAGGTTATATTTGTCGGAGTTTCGTCAAATTTTCGAAACTCACGATGTAATAGCAATTATGGATCGCACGATCGGCGAGGTGCAGCTTTCCTCGAGCGAAAATAACATTTTTCACATTGAAATGCTATTTTTTTTATTACGAAAATCACGAAATCTCCTGTCAACGATACGGATCATATCAAACAAGCCTCATCGATCGCGAATACCATCGTGCTGAACATTCAACAACCTCGATATCATGGAAAGAACTTTGAAACTTGATTATTTATAATCACAAAATCTTCTTTCTGCAATATAAATTTCTAATTATTCCTACAGAGTTTGGAGGTATGCTGTTATGTATACTGTTAGTAGTTTATGGATGCTTATGCTTATGCAAAAATATACAGAACATAAAAGTATAACATATACCCGGAAATAAAAATCTTTCTTTGAACTCTGTGTTTACAAAAATATGAATTTACATAAACAACACACAGTTTAATTTTTTTATTACTGCAACGAAATTTTCAAGACTGTTAAAAAATTCACCGGAAAAATTAAGATTAGATAAGATAAAAAATAAGGTTTAAATAATCTTTATGCATTTTTTATACAATCCGTGTTTAAACATCGTACATCTAGAACTTGTGTTTGTTAATCAATAAAAACATTTTCCTCGTTGTATATACAGTATGTTTCACAAGAGCGTGAACGCGATATCATTGAAATTTAGTATCGAATGAGCCGGAGATTGTGGTATTATAAACATATGAATCAGTCTGTTATGCGCATTAGCTTTCAGGACCTTAGTATCCTCGGTTCTGTCGAGCAACATAGTCTTCCTCGAAATGAGTGTAAAATACGCTAAACGCTTCGAAGCAGTGTTCTTATGCTATCATCCGAAAGGTCCTAAAATGACTGTAAGAACTGCAGCAAAATATTTACGTAAGTCCCCTCAATTCGTTGATAAGTGGGTACAACGTTACAAAGAGACAAAATGTGTGGATGATCTTCCTGATCGAGGTTCGAAGAGAGTTACGACGAAAAGTGAAGATAGAGCGATTATGCAGCTTTATTCGAAAAATTCAAACCTCTCCTTGCGTAAAAGGCAAGCTCTTTTGGCAAAAAGGGGAATAGACGTTAGTATTTTAACACTGAAACGTCGTTTGAAGGAAAATAATGATGCATGGCGTAGCACAGTGTCAAAACCGCTGCTTTCGGCGAAGCACGTTGAAAATCGTCTTGCGTGGGCACACGAAAATATTGAAAATAGTGATTGGAGTGATATTGTATTCACTGGCGAATCTTCTTTTTGGACTTTAATTCCTATAAAGCGAGCATGGTCTGCTTATAGAAAACTCATCATCGAAAGAACAGTTAAACATCCACTGAAAGTGCATGTTTGGGGATGTTTCAATATCCGAGGTTTTGGAACATTATGCATATTTACAGACATTTTAAATGCCCAGAAAATGATTAAATTATATGAAAGAGGTCTGTTGACATCTATAAAACGATGGTTTAAAAATACTGGACACGAATGGGTTCTTCAAGAGGATAACGATCCCAAACACCAAAGTCAACTTTGCACCGAGTGGAAAAGAAGAAACGGTATCAGAGTATTGGAGTGGCCATCCCAATCCCCCGATGTAAACCCAATCGAAAATGTATGGTCCATCATGAAGTATAAACTTCGAAGAAACCGTATTTTAAGCCTGAAAGCTCTTGTTCGGCGTGTGCGAGAAATATGGAGGGCGTTACCAATCACATATGCAGAAAAACTAGTTGAGAGTATGCCTAGACGGTGTCAAGCTATAATCGATAACGGTGGAAATTGGACACACTATTAATTGAGTGCGCATTAGTGTTTTGAACTTAGTTTCGGATTATAAACAATTTTTTACAAAAAAAATTAATTTTTAAGAAGATATCGCGTCCATGCTCTTGTGAAACATACTGTATATGTATATATGTATATAGCAAATTTATTGCATTTCTGCAGTCGTAAACTGAAAGAAAAGAGACTCATTTACTTTTCTTTTTTTCATTTATTACGGGAGATACAAAAAACATCTTCCAAAGTTACCTAATGAATATCAGCCATCATACCAACATTTAATGTACCCCTTTCCTTTCTCCTTCAACTTTTTTTTCAATGCTTCATCAAATAAGTATAAATCTGCTGTCATATATTTAAATATGCAACACAAATGCACTTGATTGATAAGTCTGATTAAGCACCTTCCTATTTTCCTTAACGAAATTACAATAATGGCAAATTATCTCGTGCATTTCATCAATATTGAATTTATTCAGACTTCGGTTTTGTGTCTTCTTTGTAATGCAAGAATACCAGAGAAAATAAGAATACTCCGCCCATCATTGAGAATGCACTTACATAGTAAGGAAATGCACTGGGTATAAAGCGTTCATATTGAGTATGTTGCAAAGGACGCACAGACACTTGAGTAGTGCTGTACAAATGCGTCAAACCAATGCGAGTGTAATCTACTTTGAATTGGTAAACTCCGTACACATCGGGGATTTTAAATCTTGCTTCGTATCGACCATTTCCTACAGGTTTCATAGTCATGCGAATGAAGGGATCTATTCTAACGAATTCTAATTGTAAATCATTAGTTTCATAAGGAACCCATTTGTCTCCAGCTAATTTCTGAACGTCAATGGAGTAAACTACATCATCCATGATAGTATAAGCTGCTGGAGGTTCAGATTCTCCAACTCTGTGATGATGAACAGCCGAGACACGGATTACACCGTTCTCCTTGAACACCCAGCGAGCGATCATTGTTGCTACGGCTTCATTTCCAGATTTCTCGTACTTCTGGCCATCTGTACATCGTTTTCAGTTTACTTAACACATAACCATAAAGAAAGAATTATAACATTTAACACGTCTTTTTACCTTGAGCTTTCTGAATAGGACTAGTGAAAGCTTCGTCACTGAAGAAATACAACGAACCAGAGAACACTACTCTAGCATTATTCCTGGCTTGCAAAGCAGCAATCAGCAATGTATTTTTGCCTACTGCATGGGGATAGTCCCTTATGGGAGTTTGTGGATTGTAAGAATATGCTGAACTAGATGCTGTTAGTAAACGTAAAATTAAAGGATTTTCTGTATCTGCGATCAATCCAGTTCCCTGATAGAGCAAAGGTGATACATTTTTGTTTCCAACAATTGCAGGAGCATCTATTAAATTGACAGAGTCTGCTACTATTTTGGTATGATAACCATTATCAGAAACATCATAATTTAAATGATCAATGACCGCAGAATCCTCTTCGTCAATTTCAAAACCACATTCTGAAGCCAATTCATGAAGAGCATCTCCAGACTGAGATGAACCAGCAACTAGAACATTACCACCACCATCGATAAAGTCTGTTATTGTTCCAACGCTCAGTACTCCTCCAAATTCTTCCACAGAAGGAGCAAATATTATTAAATGCTGGTACAAATACTCTCCGTACTTAGAAAGCTGTAGATTAGCATCGTCCGCTAATTTAAATGTTAACGTGTATCCACCATCTATAGAAAAATTTTTAAAGTTACTAACAACATAACCTCAAACTTTTCTGCAAGATATATCACATGAGTGCAATTAAATGTTGTACAATACAGTTAAACACGTTTAATGCTGCTGCAATTCGAGAAAAATAAAGAGGTTTAAGATAGATCGACAACAAATGTTTCATTGAATTTTATAACCAAATGTTTACATACCCTGTAAGGTCTTGAAAAATATAGAGTGTGTTTCTTTTATAGCTAGATTATCGAGCAAAACTAGCGTAGGCCCTCCGGCATTTGCGGCTCCAAATATTGCAACAAAACAAAGACATTTGTTTATAAATCTCATTATGGACGATAAATTCCGTACCACGACACCGGTCTATTATCTTAAATTAGCGGTTCCATTTACAATACACACGTAATCAAACGGAAGTTGCTCACTTTGCGGAAGTGACATGTCTTCAACCGTACGGATTTACTATATATTAATAATTAATGACGAAGACATTTTCTTTTTTGACAAAATATACATATATGCATGTCATTATGTATTATATAGTAACATACATATATGTCGTACAGTATTAAATATAAATTATGCTGACATAACCTAAAACATTTCGAAACATTTAAAATTCCCACCAAGAATGTTAAAGCAAATTTGCAACCATGTCTGCGACATATCAAGGCGGATGCGCAACAGAAAATGTAGTGTTAAAAAAAAAAAAAAAAGCAAAAAAGACAAAGAAATACCATTTTAGCGAATTACGATCTCAATGAGGAATTCATGAAAATAATCAATTAAATGAATTTCACGTCATAAGATGTTAACAAGCTTACTTCGTCATTACCTTTTTTCGTGAAATCAACTCGAATGACATTAGGCTAATGACGTTAGCAAAAAGGCAGGGAAGAACTTTGTTTACGTACAAAGAACGTAGTTATGCGGGGGGAAAAATGCATGTAACGCCGTACGAGCACAGTGATCATTGTCACGCATGCCCGGGTGCGTTTTAAATGTTAAAACCGTGCGAATTTGTTCACATTTATTCGCATCGAGAATCGGCGAACATTATCCCGGCGACGGTGTTCGCATAAATAATGTCCTTGCTGCGTGCCTCGCACGACTATCAGAGTGCTATGGCCAAGCCGTGTTACAAGCTGAGAACTTCTCTTTTCGGGCACACATCCGACGTGAGAGCTTTGGCGACGTTCGCCGACGGAACTATAGTTTCCACCTCGAGGGACGAGACCGCACGTATTTGGAAATCATGCGGGTATTTAACCTGTTCAAATACTTCATTAACTCCATAATATCATACACCGGCCCTCGTCTCACCACCTCCGACGAAATTTCCTCTATGAATAAATAAATAACAGTTCATTTTAAAAAAGTCATTTTACTGTCTAGAAAACTCTTTTGTGCTGATATACATACGTAACTTCAATAAATATGGTAAAAAAATGTGAGCTGGATTCTGAACGATTAAAGAATCCAACTCGACACTAAACCCTTCGTTAGGTGTGCCATTGCAGTACTGGTATTCTTGCATAGTAAAGAAATTCCTTTTTTACTTATTCCATGTAAATCGTATTTCTTGCATGAGTGCTGCGTTATGTAAATGACATTGTATGAACATTTTACAGAAATGGGAAAGACTATGAACACACAGCGACTTTGAAAGGACATTCCAACTTTGTCACTTCTGTATGCGTTGTAAATCCATCTGAGCAAAATCCGACAGGTTTTATTATCACTGGTAGCCATGATAAAACCATACGTGTCTATGTTTCGGACCAGATGGAGCCCATAAACATTATAAAAAGTCATCAAGATACCATTTGTAAACTGACAACTGGTACAAAGGACGGAACGTTCTTGTCAAGTTCCTGGGACATGAGTGCAAAGTCATGGAGTCTAAGTGACTTAAGCAAGCCACAGTTAAATTTGTTAGGTCATACAGCTGCTGTATGGTGTGTGGCAGACTTGTCAAGCGGGTTTATTATAACTGGATCGGCAGATAAGCTTGTTATAGTATGGACAAGCGATGGTTCAGTACAGCATAAGTTAACTGGGCATACAGATTGTGTTCGTGATATTTCTCCAATAAGTGGCAATGAATTCTTAACTTGTGCCAATGATGCCACTGTACGTCATTGGAACGTATCTCTTGGAACTTGCTTAGGAACCTATTGTGGACATGAAAATTATATCTATAGCATTTTAGCCTTAGAAAATGGTACAAGTGTATTTACTTGTGGCGAGGATCAGACATTTAGGATATGGCTTAATACAGAATTAAGTCAAACTATCACTCTACCCACCCAGTCTGTGTGGTGTCTGGCTCTACTTCCTAATGGTGACATAGTTACTGGAAGTTCTGATGGCGTCGTTAGGATATTTACATGCAATTCTGAACGATATGCAGATCCGGAGACATTGCAAGAATTTGAGCAACAAGTAGCCAGTGTTAAGCTTAATGCTCAACAAGAGCTAGGTGGGATCAAAGTTAAGGAGTAAGTCAAGTAACTGAGAAGTGAATCAAATTGTAAATAATAAGCTAAAATCATAATTTTTGCATTGACAGTTTACCAGATACAAAAGCCTTATTGCAGCCTGGCCAAAGAGATGGTCAGACTAAAATAGTAAACGATGGAAATACTATAAAAGCATATAGCTGGTCACAAAATGAACAAAGGTGGATAAAGATCGGTAACGTCATGGGTGCTTCGGGTGGTACCGTAGCTACATCTGGAAAACAACTTTACAATGGCATAGAGTACGATTACGTATTCTCTGTGGACATACAAGATGGTGTTCCTCCATTAAAATTACCCTATAACAATGACCAGGATCCGTGGCATGTTGCGCAGAAATTTCTTCACGATAACGGTCTTAGTCAATTGTTTCTAGATCAGGTAAAGCTTGAGATAAATGCTTATTTTTTTTCGATAAGAAATAATTTTTATGGCATTTATTTTTATTTATAGGTTGCAAATTTTATAATAAAAAATTCTCAATCCGCACCAGTTACGAAACCTGATGCTCAATATGCTGATCCTTTCACAGGAGGCAGTAGATACATTCCTCAATCGACAGCAAATACAGCTTCGCAAGAATCCACGAGACCAGACACACCAAATTCCTCAGATGCATCCACACCTTCTTATATTCCTCATACAAAATACCTGAAATTGGAACAAGCTAATCTTTCTCAAATTCTAGGTACTTGTACTTTCTATTGCTGATGTCTCATACATTAATTAATATAATAAATTAATTAATTTAGCATTTCTTTTTTTAATAGAAAAAATAAAGGAACTAAATGACAAACAAAGCGATTCTTTCAAGATGTCAAGTGATAAATTGGAATGCTTGGTGAAACTTGTTGGCGACCAAGCACCTGAACAATTGAAAACCGATGCCTTGAACACTTTACAAACACTCTTGAATTGGCCAGATGATGTGTTATTTCCTGTGCTCGACATTACTAGACTTGCAGTGCTCTGTAGAGAATTAAATGATATACTATGCACAGAGGAACTTCTGCAGATTGTAAAGAGGCATATCAAATCCGACGCTCTTCCTTCCAATCAAATGCTTACTTTCCGCTTGCTGGCGAACATGTTCAGTCATGAAAGAGGAGAAAAATTATGTCTTAGTTATAAAGATGAGATACTGAAACTTTTATCGGAGTTGGAATCACTTACAAACAAAAATAACCAGGTATGGATAGCATGAAAGAATAAAGATTTATATATTAGTACAAAAGATTTATATCATACGATTCAATGAAATCAATTCATTTGGATATTTTCAGGTAGCAATTTCGACTTATATATTGAATTTAACCGTGGCTCTAAATAAATACAATGATGCTCTTGGCAAAACACAATGTCTGAATGCAATGTTCTCATTGTTACCACTGTTAAATGAGCCTGAAGCAGTGTTCAGAACTCTCGTTGCAATGGGAACACTTTTAAGCACATCAAATTCAGAGGATCAAAATAATTTAATAAAAGCGGTACGACAATCGGAAGTTGCATTAAACATACTTCAAACTATGTCAGAAACTACAGTTTCAACGAACAAGTTGGCAAATTGTTCAAAACAGATAATTAGTTTAATTATTTAAATATATATAAAAGATAGAAAAAAGAAATTGCAAGAAAAATGCACGTGGAACCCAAGATTCGAACAATTAAGTATTGTAATTAACAAACATTTTACCAATATTGCGTTAAATAGGTTTCTTATATTTTTTGCAATCTGATGGTTTAAACATTATAATTATCTCATTGCTAATAAAAGTACATTTTGCCACATTTAAGAGACAAATTCGTTTATCCGAGAAAGAAAACACGTACCACTTCCTTCTTTCCTACTTTCTTTTTTTTTCTTTTTGTTCTTTTTATAAAAATTAGTTATTTTCATTTCAGTTCAAATAAAATAAACTGTGTATTTTGAAATGAAAATTAATCAATTAAAATATGTGTACAACGATGAATATAAAATAATAATTTATGTAATATACATAATATTTGATTAAATTTTTCGAGCGTCTTGCCCGACAAACATACAACAGACAACAGTGTAATAGTAGAATATTGTTATTACATTAACGTCAAATATATGTATATATATGTATATATATATACTTTTTTTTTGTTTTCTTTAATTGTATATCAATTCACCCTCGCGAATAAGCTGAGAGACGATTACCACAACTTTGTAATTAATTACGACGAAAAATAATAACATTCACTGTGTACACTCATTATTAACTTCAATTATGCTCGATGAATAATACATACAGTACACGAAAGATAATTTTTTTTTATCCTTTGTTTCTTTTTTTATAGTATCGTCAGGTCATTTGTGGCTCGTGGGAATGTGAATATGCGATTTCCGTTATCTTTTTTCGTTCTTTGTTTTTTTTTCTTACAAAAATAATTTGAAATATATAATCTGAGATCTGTAAGACAATAGAAAGAGTACTGGATCGCACAATTAAAAATTTTTTTAGTACTTCAATTGCTGTACATCGTCGTATATGTGTGTTTATAATTAATCAGTTTCTTCTTCTTTTTTTTCTTTTGTATCGATGTAAGGATCATGACTGTCGTACAAAAACATTTTTATAAATAAATTTCTTTATCAGAATTCTGAGGTATAATATGTGTATATATACCTATGTACCCATACATACGTAGGTACTGTATTTTTAATTTTTTCTTCTAATTGCTTAATTTATAGTAACCAATTTTTTTTATCAATTCTTTTCCGTTCCGTAGTCAGAATTTCTTTTTTTTTTCTTGCATGCATCTACGACGACCCCGAATTTTCATCTTGGAAATAGAAGTTTCGGAATGCCCTATAAAAATGCACCGATCCATAAAGACATATTTCTTAATCGATTATTAATCAAGATTAATTATTTGAAAAGGAGATAGAGACAGATAGAGACAGAGATAGAGAACGTGCACACAAGGTTGCAAATCTTTAAAAGTCAGAATTGCACCGGGAAATATGTACCCTTCTCGAGATAAGTCACTTTTGTGGATTTGAAAAGTTATGTCAAAAATTATGTTCGAATAGTATTGAATCATAATCTTTCTATGTATATACCTTTCCTTTTATTATTACTATTATTACTATTATTATTATTATTATTATCATTATCATTATTATTATTATTATAGTCTAAATTGCCAAATACACGAGAGAATTTTCTCAATTCTTTTTGTACCTCTGAACTTAAATTTAGTGTGTTTTTCTTTCAAGCACAGTTGTAATTAATTACTCTTTTAATTCGACTACTTATGATTGCCTGTTTTACGATTCATATTTCATTTCATTTCGCTCCGAATAAGCATTATCTGCGATAAAATCAAACACAGCCTCGTTAATTGAAGGGTTCAGGGAACAAGTATTAAAAATATAGGTATCTCACATGTATAAAATTGTATCCTAGAAATGGATTGAGAGTCGAACAAATTCAGATGCTATTTAAAAAAAGAGCCTTGAGTTTGTAGCCAATAATCTCGAGAGTATAATTACGCTAGTTACCTGTAAGAAATTACAGAGTGGAATTTATAAAATACTTTCAGTTTTCAACACTATATCACGATAATTTAAAAAAGAAAGAGTTACAAATCCCTTGTAGCAGTGCTACAAAAATTTTTCTTCTTCTAAATTACGTCTTAGATCAAGATTTAGAATCATAGCTTCATTAAATTAAAAATCATTTTCTGAAAGAGAAATTCAATCGTGCTTATATTACTCAAGTCCTTTAACTTCTTTTTCGACCGAAGCGACAGTATAGAATCACGGCTTGAAATATGCTTTCTTACTCGATAGAAAAATACTGGAAAGGCTCAACACTGTTTTAACAATTGAAGTCAGCGTATTTCGTTCACTGTACGCGATTTAATACGTGAGGAGACTTTTACCATAAAACTTTGCCAGCTTGAAATTACTAATTGCAAATCTTTCACTATATTTTCTGTTACTTCAGAGTTAATACTGTACAGTTATATAGTAAATTTATAGTAAATTTAGCTAGTTGATGAAACAGTTTTTGAGCTAATTTGAAATTGTAAACTTTTTTATGAAAATCTTCGCGTTTCTTAAAACACCTAGTGACTCTAAATTTTCAATCCTCGCAGTATGTTTCAAAATTGCAATCCACTGCGATTACTGCGTTCCTCGTCTTAGAATATTTTTTTCTCTTAGCAGAAATATAAACTTCCTTTCCCGCACCCTTCAATTAGGGCTTCCCTTGCTATTATGGCAGCGTACTAGGAGGGACCTAAAATTTATATTGGGTCCCCCCTGGCCCGTCTCATTCTGCCGGCGTACTTGACGCCCACCTGTCGAATTCTATTCCGGAGTCCGGACTAAGGCCCAGATCTATAGGACTGAGGAAACTGGAAGCTGGACAATTACATGGTCCTCCGGGTCGGCACGCTCCAATACACCTTTGATCATTTCCCCTGCTACTTCTGTCGCCTCTATCCTTTAGCTCCTTCTCAAAACTGTGCAATTGCTCCATAAAATGGAAGTTCGGTGCAACGTTAGATTTTCGACTGCGCACCAAATTGAAAGCATCGTTCAAACTGAGACTGCACTTGTGCATAAGATAGGCTACGGTGATAGTGACGGACCGAGATACTCCGGCCAGACAGTGAACCAGCACTCCCTTGTCTGAACTTCGAGCCTCCTCTGAAAGATGAAGAAACGATCATATCTCGCATTTACATATATCAAAACTTTGATTTTGCAGATCATATTCACCAATGAACTGAATTGCTTGCGGAAAGAAACTAGCTAGATTCTGGCTCCAGTGATCGCTTATGGGTATTTGCATGTATTTTATCGAACCAGCGCTTTCAAATACATTTGGCAAATCTGGGGTTACGTTCAGAATGTATTGTATTCTATGACGCGCCAGGGCTTCTCTGTCTTCACTGTTTGCTGCGTTTCCAAGGTATAAATGGGGTAGAATTTCAACTGGAAAGTCTTTGTCCTCTTCGGGTCCTGAAGAAAAATAAAATAATTTCAACGTTTAGTGATTTGTATTTTATAAAAGAAGAAAGTTTATACTAACCGACTGAATCACACGTGCTATCGCTGTCAGAATCTGAATATGATCTTGTAGGTGGTGTGGAAATTCTAAGTGACCTAAGACCCATTAATTCACCTTCATTGGAATCTTGTCCTGGAGGACCTTCACTACTAGTTTGATTACCCTCGCACCATTCAGGGTATCTATCTCTGAATGCTCCAAAACCATCTGTAAAAGAAAAGAAAATAAAGAGTTTGTACTGGCATAAATAATTTAAAGACATACCATGCAAAAACATAAAATGGAATATATTTTTTACTGGAAAATAAATGAGTGAAATAAAAATACACTTTAGTGAAATATAACTGGAATTAGTTGGACATCAGTATTTTTCATATAAATAAATTTTTAAGCTTTTTCAATAGACACAACTTGAAGTTGAAAACTTCAATTGGAGTATGTTATAACATTAGTTACCTTTTCTTTTTTAAAGTGCACCAGTTAAAACATATTCTCTTTCGTTTTTAAAGCATATATTTGCTTTAACTGTATATAAATATCATATACAATTACATAAATAATATATTTACAAATACCATTTTTCTTACCCACTAAAATAGCAACATATCCTCCACTATTTCTAAGTCTCCGACTTAAAACTTGAATTGTTTCACCCTGGTGCCCTGCAGGGTCTGTAGAGTCACCAATCAATACGAATGTTCCTCTACTATTCTCATCACCACACAGAAACACTTCCACTCTGTTTCTTAGATCTAAGCACCTTATTGTTGACAGCAAATCAACTTTACCAGCTGCTAGCCGTCTCAGCATGATGCTAGGTATAGCTAAGGGTACAGAGCCTCTAATATGAGCTTCAGAGAAATCAGAATGTGCTCTACAATCTAAGATGAGAAATTTGTTTGGACCATCCAATGACCTAAGTTGCTTAAAAAGCCAGTCAGGATCCACCAGATCTTCCTCCATATTTCCACCTGGCATGTTGTAAACTTTAATTGGAATTCCTGATGCTTCTTTGGCCTTCGATTTCTCTCTTTTTAAAGCACACTTGTTCTTACAAACATAATCTCCTTACATTGATGAATTCATCATTTCCCATTGTATTTATTAAAAAAAAAAAAGAAAAAAAAAAGAATTAAGGGAAAGAAAACAGACAAACACCTGAGACATGACAATGTCGAAAGAAATCTTTTTGATATGGCACTTTCAAATAATGCTGTACCACTGGTTTCTACGAAATGGTCAGTGTATACACATAACATCTGCCCAGAGTCGTAATCCACAGAACAACAATCTTTCCACTACATGTTTATTGGTAACTGTGGGCAATGTGAAATAAATGTGCATGTACATTCAGTGAACGCGCACATCCTACGTGCAAGCGTCCTGTACATCTACTCTTAATTATTTATCAAATACGAAATGGCACTTGAAGTTGTATAATAGAATACGTTCTTTGGAGGCATTCAGACGCCTGATGTCTTCCATCAACCTCATACAGGCGTATATGTGTCGTAATCCGACGTTTTCTCACGTGTTCCCATCACTTTTCTACGGCACCTCGATGCCGTGTTTTCTATTCCTCCTCCTCCTTCTTCTCTGCCATTGCCACCGCTAGCAGCTTGTCTCGATTATTGATTCTTTTGTAAATAAAGATGACAGGTCTAATTAACGCCACGGCCGCGGAATGTTTCAGCCCATCCGACAAATGCATGATCCCACGCGCTCTGGTTAGTACACACTTCCTTCTGCTTGTTTATCTCGACCATCACATTCATCTACAGTTAAACCAACATCATATCACATCTTACAAAGAACGTAATGTTGGCATTACTCTCATCTCTTTCACAATGAAACGACAAGTGTACGTGTACGTCTGTTCTCCTTGCTGTGAATCCTCTTTCCTTCGCCGTCCGGTTTCCTTTTACCGTCCTGCATTCGACAGAATCATACGCAGCCTACACCAGATACTACGTTCTCAGATCTAGCTTTCCCTTTTCAACTTGACCAACACAGGGATGCTGCGCTGCACACTGAAGCCGCTGTGAACGGTCGATTCAAATCCGAGTCCGAGTGAACGAGAGGTGCTTTAGTTCAGGAGATTGGTCGCGTATCTCGGCGCTGCGCGACTCGAGACCGTCGCCCTCACCTCACAAATCCCTCCAACATCGCTCGACGCGTCTTCCCTCGGTTGCCGTACCGACTTCCTGTTCTTCTTTTCTTTTCTTTTTTTTTTTCCTTCTTCTCTTATGTCTCCCCTTCTCTGTCGATTCTCGACCGACGGAGCCACGGAGAAAGCAGCAAAGAGCTCCAGGCTACGATTCTCCGTGTATCTTTGCCTTCTATCTTCCTCTCGCTTTCCTCTAACTGTCCGTCCTCTTTCAACGTTCCGTGCACACGACAGACTATCTCTGTCACTCACCCGTGGCCTTCCAGCCTGCCGCAGGCCACACCTTACCTCGAGCGTTCTTCCGTCCAGAATGGGCAAATGGCGCTCGGGTCCCCGATTGTAGGGGAAGCTGGTCTTTACATTGATTGGCGCCAGGTCACGTGGTGTTCGCTATCGGACCAATCCCGACCCAGACTGACGTCAGTTCATTGACAAAAGATGTTTTCATTAACAAGGCGTGGGTAGATGGGTCGGGGGGTCGGTACTGACCGAGGCGCACTGTGAGCCAGAAGTGAGGAGACGACAGGGAACGTTCGTACACGCTCACTCTCTCACGCGTGCGTGGGCGCATATTATTACGATCCACAGGAGAACACGGCACCGTCTGCCCCGAGTCCACCTCGTATCGACGTGCACGCACACTCGCGTGCACGTGCTGGCGCCAGGATCGGAATAACGTCTCTCGTCACCCCTGCAGAACTTGGAATATTTACTTTTTACTTACTTCACTGGCTGTCTACTTCCGATTGCTTTACATCCTTGTTATTGCCTGAAAAATGAGAATAATAATTGGATAGATTGGATTTTGGTAAAGATCTGTTAGACTAATGAAATAGAAGATTAGGTCAAGTTTGAAACGCGAAACATGAATGAAAAATTGTGAGGCAACACCGAAACACGGCGTATACCTAATCAAATTTTTGCAAATTTCAGAGCATTGAGCGAGCATTGATTCGTTGTATCTTCGTCCATATTTTAGAATCGTTGTGGCATTTCGAAATTTTCAATTTCAGTGAAACTTTTTTGATAGACGAATGAATTTGATAGAATGAAATTTCAGGATGGTTTTTTATCTATAATTTTTAGAAATATTCAATTCTTCGATCTGAATTATACAAGATGACATAGTAAAATAAAGATAGTAAAATAAACTTCTAATTCTTCTGCAAAGAAACTGAAAATGTGAGATGTAATATAATTTTTTAAACAAGTTTTGAAAATTAACAATTAGTAGTGCGTAATTTTCCAATTATCTTGTCATACTGTATCGTTGTACCAGTTAAAGCATGATGTCCCAGCTGATTTCTTTGATAACAGTACTCGTGAAAGAGATTACGTCCCTGAGTTCTGTACGTGAAGCCTCACCTCGGATCGAGCAGCCTATCAGGCGGCTCTCGGGCGTGGGTTGGCATTCCATTCATTTGGGCTGCTGTCGTTGAAGATTTTCACGTTCGATCACGCGGACGGCGCAGGGCCATCACGACCCCTAGAGAACCGTCGCCCGGAGAAAGAACGAGTAGATAAAAAAAAGGAGATAAAGAGAAAGAGAGATAGAAAGGCGAAAAGGTCCCTCTTGGTTGATGTCGGTGGCCTTCAACGAGCTACGAGACGAATTTCGATTCGATTGCGTGGGAGTGTGATAAGGTGAGCGTACTACGGCGTCCTTGGTACTCCACGCTCATTTCGATCAATGGCGACTATAGATTTACGTAAGAACCTGCCATAGATCCTCGTATATCGACTCCTCGTTACATTTGCATTTTTCAACATACGTGTGCGGAGTATAAATCCTTCTCGGCTATACTACATACTATGCACAACAAATACAATGGATTAATATTCGATCAAGCTTTAACACGTCACGCGAGATGGTAATGAATCCCGTTGAAATGACGTAGCCGACGTTTCTGAAAATAAAAAAAAAATATACTTTTACTATATAACCATAGGATCTTTGATAGATGAACGTGGGTGAATCGCGTTAAAATGTATGCCACTATAACAGTCAGGAAATAAATTCCATCGTTGGTACACTCGTGCCTATAGATTCCACAAAATAACTATAATAGGAACACCTTTGTTAGACTTGATATCTAACATTAGAACCTAAGTCTACAGATCGCACTAAATAGCTTGCTATAGTAACCACGGGACGTGGGTTGTACCCTATATTTAACCAGAAATTGGAATAGACAAAGGGTACAAAAGTTTACCGTGTTAAATCCGTCCTTAAGAAAGATAATATTCTTATCCTATATCCTGCAACAAATATATCAAAGTTATTGTAAATTAATTCGTCAAATAACGATATCAATGAATTACGGAACTTTGTTTCTAGATATATCTATTTCTGTAAATTCGTCTAATTTTTCCAGGCTGTATATAAAGAAAAATCTCTAACGTATATCATAATGAATTTTTTATCTTCTTATTTTAGCTAACTTTTTGTTTCCTAACTACAACATAAGTACTTCAACAACTTTGCTGTATTCCTTCAGGCAATTTATATCTGAATCAAGGAACAAACTATTGATCGGTATGAATCTGCACTTTTTAATTTAGTCCATTACTAAACGAGTCTCGATTAAAGCGATTATCGATCGGTGGCTGGTAGAAAAGAGTCGAAAAAGTGCCTGCGGCATCAGTATGGCAGTTACAACAGTAATGTGTACGTTAAGATGACGTAAGTGATACCTGTTGATGACCTTAACAGGTGTGCATACTTAATAACAGTGGCATTACGTATTTCGTGATGCAGTCGGAAGTCGCAGCGCATTACTCAATCACGATTCTATAGTACGCCTCGTTGATTCTGGCACGATTACGTTCTTTTCTCACGACTGCGATCGATGCAGATATCCTTTTCCCGTCCTTAGATATTCAGTGTTAAATCGCTAAGAATTCCGGAGTTAAAATACATGTACCTCTTTCCTTGAATTTCCAGCTCTAATAATTTGTAAATACTTTTTCTCCAAAGAAACCTCATCTAAAGGGTTAACACTCCTACCTAAAGTAGATCTTGAGATATATCCAAGGTATGTCGATTGTCGGGTTCTACAGAACCAGATTCGAAAAAAAACATCCGTTTCCAAGAATCCACCATACGGCGTGAATCGTGTAGCGCGGCGTTTATTTGCGTCTGGTTCCTGCAGGCTACCGGAGGAGGAAACCGATTATCGGGTTCGCAGTGCCTCACCAAATGTAATGTCGAACGCGTGTGCACGTGCACGAACGCACCAACACGGAGACGGACGCGGACGCGGGTATACGCACCGGAAGCAATACTCCGTGGCACTTGGCCGGGCATTAGTGCACGCACCCGGCTCATGTGTGTGTACGTGACACACAGATCGTGTACGCTGTCACGTGGGCGTGTGCGTGTGCGTGTGATTACCACGAAAAGCGGCCCTAGGTTGACAGGAAATGGTTTGAGATAAGATAATGACGTCCCTCGCCTCTCCTGCATCCGGCTGCTTTCTTCGCCGCGTCGAACGTTGGAAAACGTTCCCTCTTCATGGCTGGAGGACAGGTACTAACTCGATTCCCAATTAGACGAATCTTAAAAAAACATTTTTCCACGTAATTGGCATGATAAAACAGAAAAAAAAAATTGACAAATTCCAACCTGGAACCCTTGGAGACTTTTCAACGTAAAAAAACAGCAACCAATTCGATTTTTTTAATCGCGAATCTGAAACAGAATTTTTTTTATACATACATCAAAAATAAAATTTAATAAAATGGCGGATAGAATGTGATCAAAATGGTACCTCTAATCCTCAAGAACTTTGCCGTGCACGAAAATAACCATCCGAGTCTTCGTGAAGATTTTTCAAAATATACAAGAGGAATAGCGGTGTAAACGAACCAGACTTCCACTGCCTCCGCTATGAATGATCGCATCCTGTTTCGATCGACGTGCAAAAGAAAAAAAATTATTAAATGTCAGATAAACATTTGAGACGGACAGCATTTTACAATAGCAATAACAGTAACGATAATCTAAGCCTAATCTGTTTAATGTTGGCTATAATTAATTATGATGCAAATGACGATGAACATGATATGTTGCACATCATACATATTTATAGGTTAAAGATAGATAGACAGTTTCCCGCGCTTTTCGTTCTAAGAGAAATTAGTCAGGCGGGTAGCCGATTCTCTGAATGACTCTCAAAACTGGTGCGCCCACATTCCTCCAGCCATACGAGATTCGAGATTCTGAGGCGTTCACTAGCCTGTAAGATCGCCTGCGAGTTTATTCCTACGGATCGAATAAACGACACGCAATTTCTGGAAGAACGAATCGATACGCATCGCCATAAATGAATCAATATATATATCCTACTTGTCATAGATCAATCGACAACAAAAATAAATTATACCTGTGCAATTGTTTTGGAATGCTTTTTTACACAAGTGCGTGGATCATTTCGATTTCCTTGAGGTCTTCATTTCCATTTTTTCCACAGATTTTCTTTGAAGAAGGGATTCCACAGGAAGAGAAATATTGATCGATTGTGTCTATTGATTGAACCGTCCAGATACAATTACGTAATCAGAAATGGCGCTAATTATGGCTTCCTCTCAATAAGCAACATTGTTCTCCCGCGTTTTCCCTTTTTTCTCATCGGTCGCTTTTAATGTTGACAATAGCCGTTAATTAATCTCTAAATAATTTCAAATTATTATTTTCTTAAAATTTTGCACATATATTGCTGCAACTGTAAAAAAAGGGACGTTGAGAGTTTTTTTTTTTTTACCTCCACCTGTTCTCGTTTCTGATTGATCAATCTCGTGATTGCAATTTCATTTTTTTTCCAAATTTTTAATCCGCAACAGGTTTTACGGAACGTTCGAAATCGAGAAGCAACCGAGATTAAGATTTTGTGCAATGGTACAATAGTTAAAGAAAGAAGATACATTATTCTTCGCGGTGTTACTTCCGCCTTTTCAGTCTCCAACGAAGCGTCTCTTCGAGAAAAAGCGAAAGAAATTGGCGAATTTGCTATTAAAATCGCAACGGTGATTGTAATTTCACAATTTGATTGTCGAATTTTATCATAATAAATCAAGGAGTTCTTACCTGCGTTTACGCTTTTTTTTTCAAAGGCTCGTTAATTGCCATGAGTCATTTGTTTCGTTCGCGATTTCCGAATGATATTGTTCGAGAATGCGAAGACAGACGCAGATCTTTAGCGGTTTTGACAGGCATTCAGAACATTCAGACAGCAAATGTGATTCCAGAAAATTTCCAGGACGATTGCAAACACGGGCATGCAATCCAGACTTCAGACAGTAAGTCGTTTGAAATCTTCGATTATCTGACAAATTTTCGGAACGGCGTGACATTTTTAAATACAACCGTTCAATCCAATGATTTTTCCGAAGACGAAAATAGATGTTTGATCGAAAACTATTTGTCGACCATCATAGAATGTTCCATTGTTCTCGCGCAGAGGCGTTAAAAATATCGTAAAATTTTGAGGACCTCGTTTTTCAGCAATTAAAATAGTTCGATTTATCAACGGCGAATAATGTTCTTAAATTTTAAAACTTAAATAAAAAAAATTCTCAAAAATTTCGCTCAAATAAAGGGAGAACCACTTGAAAGTGATATACTGGACAACGGGAATATTTCATTTAAGGACGTTTATTACTCGTCGTCTATTCTCGTCGCTCAATCGATGACAATTAGATTTAGAAATCTTCCGCGTTTTTTTTAATTTTGATGCACTTTTTATCCGAAATCTATATTCCAAAACGTACTGAAACGAAGTATTTTTAAGCGAGTAGCTATCTTATTATAAAAAATTAGCTAAAAATATCGAGAACAAATAGATTTGAATTCCCATACATATGATCGATATATATCGATACGTATATTGAAATTCGATCATCTAGATTTTGAAATACGATCGTGTTACGTAAATGTTATCATGAAGAATTAGCGAATAATATCGAGAACGAATAGATTTGAATTTCATGTATGATCAATATATATCGATATACGTACATTGGAGTTCGGTCATCGTGTTACATGAATATCGACTCGTCCAAGGATTAAAGATTATTTCCAACTAAAATATCTGCTCACGTGTGTACACCGATGCGAACGATTTTTAAATGAAACTCGAATAATTAAATTAAATATTGAAATAAAATAGATATCAACCGAAATTATTTTATAGAAATTCCGCAGAAATATTGAAATACACGGCAGCATACAAACCGAGGTAATTATTTTTTTTTCTCTCGTTACTTTATTATAATTTTCCTATTAGGACGGGGATAACAACTGGGGAAGTTTAATTAGCGGTTCTTGTTAGAGGATTCAAGAATACATGTCCCCGCGTATGGTGGCTTGTTATGTAGAAGTAATGTAACGTGCTAATATAGAATGTGCCGCATACGTTGGTAGGTGGCGAAGTAAAATAATCAATGAAGAGGCGAACGGGATCAGGAGGGAGAAAGCGAAAAGAGCTTTATACATTCGCGCCCACGCGGCCCACAGGTTCTCGTTATTAATCCTGCGCTGGTTTTATTTTCCCTGTCGGTAGAAAGACCTTGCTAAGAATTGGAACGATGGCTCGTACATGGAATCGTCCATTATAATATATGCGACAGTAATTTAATTTCCATTTTCTCAGCAAATAGTGCAGTTCGTTTCATTCTTCAGAACACAACTTTAGAGAAGAACATCTCCGATGACTCATATCTAGAGTCAGTAAGAACTTTATTTTCCTCAATTTGCATCTATCTATTTATTTATTTATTACAATATATATTATATTATATCATATTATTTAGAATCATTAAAAAAATAAAAACATATCTGAGCATTTTTCTTCCGAGATATTCGCTCATATTTGAAATTCTATTTGTTTTGTTTGGAGTTATAAATTTATTAGTAAACGAACATTAAGCAATTTGTTAAAGCGAAATTAATTTTCAGATGTGTCACACGATGACTTCGCTTAATCGTCATGAATGACTGTGGATAATTCAATGTCACAAGAGTAGGAAAAATGAATGCACATAGTATAGTCGTAGCCTCAATGAATCAAGGTCCGATGCACGCACGTAGAACGCGAGACAGAGAAGTGGTTCATTGATTTTAGAGGTGTAACGACGCGCTGAAGTTTAACGCTCGCAAAACAAGAACGTGATTCTGTTCTCCTGCGGTCTTCGCCTAACGAGCTCATGCTTTTTCCAGGAATTCTGCTCACCCGACTTACCACTACCAGTTAATTACTTTCATCGACGGAAGTCGGCATTTACGACGATTGCCCTGCTGCCAATTTGTATTAATTCGGTGAACGAACCAGCGGCCCTCGAAACTTGCACAGGGTGCTCGGAATGCGTCGAAAGAATATCGTAAGAAGCAGAAAAACAAAAGGTAGTTTAATTGCTAGAAATCTGCAAGACAATACGAGTATTGCAAATTTATGAGAGTTCGCGTGAGTCGGAGAATTTGTGGCAAAAATTCTCGTATTAACGCGGAGAGACAGAAACTACAATACAATGCATATCTGGTGTTCAAAGATAAACATCACCCGCCTCCTCCGCTTTGACAACTCGCGAGGTCGATTACAGAATCGAACATTTACGATACTTGAGATATCTTTATTGACTCTGATAGGAAAATAGTATAATCATCGCGATAAGAATTAAAGCTGAATGGAAAATGATCAGTGAGAAAAGATACGAAAAGATACGATTAAATGACTGTGGTTCGATAACATCATTCGAAGTCGACTGATTAATCTAAACTGTCTATTTTCTTCTGGGATCGAGTTTGGAATATGCATTACGCTATTAACTAGCGTACAACAGATATATTCGTCCTGTGTGGAATATCGACCTCGGCCGTCTAAGCGTTTATTGATAATAAATTTGGAGAATCGCTTTTAGACTCAAAATTTGGTCTAAAAAAAGGCAGCTATCGATTTCTAAGATATTTTTGTTGATGAATTATTTGATAATTATGTGGAAATAATTTGAACGATAAATTAACGATCTCCGTGAGTTTTAAAAATAATTTTTTTTTGTGGACTCGCTAAATAAAAGAACTATACTTACCGATCGGACTTCGCCGATATTCTTAGAGTTGTAGATGGAGCTTGTAATCAAGTTTCATGGAACAACCGACTGAGCTTATTCTCCATATTGATCAATAATTTTCAATTTAAATATTCAAAAATTTGAAAAAGTGTAAAATTCAAATTCAAACAATAAAAAAATCAACGAAGAATAGAATTTCAATTCATTTGTGTTTTATTTTAGATTTCCTCGGTTGATTTGATTATTTCAAAGCAAATACAAAGTACAGATTATTTTAAAGCATTTGAAGGAGAGAAACTGCAAGGTGTAACGGCCCGTCAGGCTTTGGAACTTCGTTGTTCAAGTCTATTTTGCGAGTTTTTAAATCCTGTCGTTTTAAAAAGTCACAATAACACAGACAAAAATCAAAGCCTGCGAGCGTGATACGACATAAAATATATTTGACGATGAAGTGAATAATTCCTTATATACTCCTTATCGATATCTATTATTGTACTGATAATGCAAAAAAATATTCTGCTAGTTAACATTAATAAAATACAGAGATATCGCGTGTAGTTTTTTATGATTTAAGGGTGATGTTTATTCAGTCGTTAATTGTTGCACTTCATGGCTTGTTCGGTGCACTCCTGAGTCTCTTGGGAGTAGTGTATCGAATGCACAAGAATACTAGTATAATCAGAACACTGACGATTGCTATTCCTATACCCAGCCACAGTTCTCCTCTTACACTGAACTCGTGCAGTGCAATCTCGTACAATGCTAGAGCACCATCGGGTGGTTCGCAGGCAGCTTGAACTATAATGTCCTGCCTTTGTATTTGCTTTGGCTTGCAATTGGTCAATTTATTCATGACTTCTGTTTGATGAAGCGGAGGCAATAACAAAGACAGAGACCACTGCATCGGACTGATCTTCTGATACCAGCCTGGTAAGTTCTCCAAGTGCAAGGTCACTCCTCCGGCCAAAGTCATTTCCCCAATCACAATGCCGGCAAACAGAGAAGCCAAATATGTCCACTTGCAAGTGTGAGCAAACAATACGCAGATTAAATGTTGCAATATTAAATACAGTAAACCAATTCCGAGATAATTCCACAGGGAAGTCAGATTCTCGTCTGGCACCAAGTGAAGTCCCGACATGGCGTAGCTCGGTGCCAAATAAATCAGGTAGACTATGCACCAAGATATTATTCCACAGAGGAGCTGAAAGATAAATCCATTAAGTGAAACGAACGATCACGCGCTACTTTGAATACTCACCTCCAATAAAATATATACAAATCTTCCATATAAACCGTCTTTGATATCTCTTTCCACGTTTGGCCTGCTGTCAGCTACTTCGCAGATGGCTATCAGGGTTAGCGGCCAGAAGAAAATTCCGAAAGTAGCGTAATGAAAGCCGACTCGGTCTCTGAGGTGTAAATTCGAGTCACCAGCTACATCCCAAAATATTGCACCAAGTAAAATACTCAAAGAAGCAGAGATGACGATTTTCTTAAGTAATCTGGTCAACGTCCACGGTTGACTGTAGATTAAAGTCCTCAGAAGTAACGCGTAGATCTGTGAGAATATGTTGGGACTGGAAATGGAAGGAGGAAGTGTTCCAGGTGGTCCAGGATCGCTTAGTGCTGGTAACCTGGTCCTTGCAAGTTCGGCTAAGTGATCTATCCTCTGTGAGGATTCCAACATGGCTTCCGCAGACAGATCATCCAGCGTAACTAAATCAACTGAAGAAACAGAAAATTGTTATAAATTTCAGAGAATAATCTTGTGGACAATGGAATGCTAGTATCAGGTTCACGTACGATAGTAGTCAGAAGGATTCTTAAATGGAGGACACGGGAATTCTGCAAGGGCGAAGTATGGCAACATATCCCTTCTAGAGCCGGAGTACATGATTCTTCCACCGGAAGTGAGTGCCACTCTAGAGACCATCGTTAATATCTCGTAAGTAGGTGGGTGCAAAGTCAATACTACTAATCGTTGACCTCTACTAGCCCACTGTCTCAAATATTCTACCAAGAAGAACGCGTCGAATATGTCTAAGCCGTGCGTTGGCCTGTCTAGGGCAAGGATATGCGAGTCTTGTAACAAACGACACGCCAGGGCGAGTCTTCTTGCTTCAGAAGTCGTCAACGAATTCACAAGACAGTGTTTCGTTGCTTCCAGACCGAGTTCCTGGAGAATTGCATCGGCTTCCAGTTTGGACGTGTTCGGACCTCCTCTAAGAAGCATATAAAAGCTCAGTGTCTGTTGAGCGGTTAAGCCTGGACTTAAACTATTCTCCGTGGACAAATAAGCAACTCGAGACCTGAAAGATGAACCCAAGTTTACGATTTATGGTTCCAGATAATCGTCAGACAAATGTGTAATTATACCTTAAAGTTCTATAGGACACGGATCTCCCATTGAGCAAAATATCTCCTCTCTTAATTCTTTTCCTTCCAGCGATAGTTTCCACAATCTGTTTCCCTTCTTTCTCCGTAGTAGCCATAATGGCCAACACTTCGCTGGCACCTGCTTCCAAAGTGATCCCTCTCAGAAGAGGCAGACCGTCGGATCCTGAAGCCTCTACACCTCGTAACTGAAGATGAGGATGTTGGAGACAGGGCACGGGCCTCAGAGGTAATGTGTAGCTTTCTGGGCCCAGTATTCCATGTCCTAAAAACCAATTTGCTCTCTTAATTATATAATAACTAGTCTAGAAGTTAAAAAAAATGTAGATGAGAAGAAATACTTACCTCTAGGCTCGTGGACACCGTACCCTGGATCTATAGGTGCAATACTGTGCCTCCTATTCGTTCGAATAGCTCCGTGAAGAAGATTTGCCTCACTGGCACTCCTCAATCTAGGATTCTCCCTCGAAACAGTCAATTGGGAATGTGCATGTTCTCTTGGAACAGCGTGAACGTGTCTAAAATCAGGATCGCTTCTGGCAGACCTCATAGCGGAAGTCCCATGCGCGGACGTTCCCGCGTGGGACACTCTGCGACCTTCTTCGCTGGAGTCATAACCGCTAGATCCGTCTCGGTTCCTAGAGCTAGGAGGAAGAACCCTCGGGAGACCAAATTTTAAATACGTGTACGAATTGCTAGCCAAAGGACTTTTTGGCCCATATCTAGGGTGCCTAAGAATACTCTGCACTGTGGAATCTCTTAATTGGAAGTTCCCATAAGGAAGAGGGGATTTTTCTGCTGATCCAAGTGCCGAATCGGTGAAGTCGGAGTTCAAATTTTGCCTGAAAGTATAATATATTAATGATATTTTTTTTTTTAGGATTAAAGAGTAATCACCTATAGATGGACCAAGCGTGAAGATCTTCGCTAGCCGGGGCCTCTAGACCTCTAGTATCCAATGCTCCAGGCACTGAGTACCTTCGTTCCAGCTCCCACGCTTCCGAGCCCATGTTTTGTGGTATCTGAACAGTTCAAGTGAGACTGAATGAAACGCACGATAGATTGCGTCATGTTCGCAACTCTGGTTTTATTTCTTATAATTTTTTCTTATAATTTAGTTCTATAGTTATAATTTTGTCTTGTATTTTAGTTCTATAGTTAGCCTTATATGTATTGGGTTGGCAACTAAGTCATTGCCGATTTCAAATAAGAAGGAAAATTCAGAATTTTTGTTTCTTGACATAACCAAGGGTTTTTAATTTTTTTTCAATGCATGTATGCGATACATTGAGCTTCTCTGCAATGTCTCGTGTTGTGCTGTGACGATCTGAATCGATAATGGCCTTGATATGAGTTTCATCCACTTCGACTGGGCGGCCAGATCGTTGTGCATTTTTCAGTGATAAATCACCAGAACGAAATCTTTCAAACCAATTTCGACACTGCCTTTCTTTTAAGGCTTCATCTCCATATACGGCACATAACTTCTTTTGTGCTTGCGATGCGTTCTTGCCTTTTCGGAAGTAATACAATAAAATGTGTCGGAAGTGCACGTCCTGTTTTTCCATTTTTAAATTGGGATAAAAACAAAACTAAAGAACTAATCGATATAATTTTTTTACTAATTAAAAGTAGAAGTCCACACAGTAAGAAAAAAATATAGGTTAGATGCTCTGACCACGTTAACAAAACAAAAGAAAGTGTAGAGTGAATCTATCGACAAAAGCGGCAATGACTTAGTTGCCAACCCAATAGTTCTTATCTATAGTCAGTCTTGTAGTAGTTAAAGTCTATTGTTCCATGGTTCATATGAAAGAATTTGGAATTTTCTCAAATTCGTAACATAACTTACTGTAATTAAAGATCTTTTATTTATTAATTGATCACGAACTAAAATTGATTTATTGCTTGATAGAGAAAGCAGATAGATAATTAAAAGAAACATTTCAGTGGAACTGAAATATTTTAATAAATAACAGGACATTTAATGTAGGAAATGCAACGTATAAATTGTTCCACATGAATAATGATAAATGTATTTGAACAGAGTCAGTTACGTCATTTTATGCGTGCACACCGCGCGAATAATCGGCGTACCTTTGAAATTACTCGCCACTGAAGGCTCGAAATTGTTCACCTCTTGGCCCGGTACTACACTGTGAAAGGAAAGAAACTGAAATCCATACCAAAACGGCTGACAGGAATTCCATTGATCACAATCATATTTATTGCACTCAGTAACTGTTTCTTTTTTTTTTCTAGTTACATTTCTTTTCGTCAAAGTTAATATTTTATATTTATAATAATATTTTATATTAATATTTTACTAATTTTGAAGCATGTTTAATAACAATGAATAATGTAATAACTGTCTTGTAACATTTATATAAATTAATTATTTAATTTTGTTGCAACAAATGGAATTACAGCAGTTGTTTGTGAGGCTAATGATAATTCATCAGATATATTATTCAAATGCTATTTAATATTTATTGAATCTCATTTCGATGCCAGATCACACAAAATTATTACTCTTGCGGCTGTTACGCACATCTGACCGTTAATCACCTTACTTTTTTTCCACTTTAAACATCGTTACACAGTCTTACCATCAAACCGTTATCAAATTAATCTTAAATTCATCCAGTCGTTTTTCTGTAGAGGTAATTAAAACATCGTGAATTCAATAATACATTACATTCCCTCTCTCACATTAAATTTTTTTTCAGATGGAGTGACGCACGTATTGGTTTTGACCTCGGAACGCCGCATAGTAAAGCAAACTCATTAAATATCGAACGACTAGTGCCGATTTCACGAGGATATGTCACTTCGTATTCACAATGAATACACGCTTCAGGTTTCCATTTACTTTTATACATTCGCGTAATTATGCTTGCTGTGCGGGCACACGAGACAAGCTTATCGCGGCATTCCTCTTAACGGTGTACGCCGTGATGAAGTTGGAAACGTGTATAGTATTCTCGAACTTGAACAATTATACCAGAAATTAAAAGTCCTTGAAAATTTTTTTATTTATTATAAGCATTATTTATTATAGCACGGAATTTTAATTGAAATTTCTGTTGAAATTGTAATTGCATATGCCACGAATCTTGGCTCGAAATATTTCAAATTGCAACTGGTGTATCGTTGAGTTTTATTTAAAATTAGTAAAATGAGTATACATCAGATTTACAAAATGAAAATATTCAAGATTCATAATATTTATTATAAATATTAAATCAAAATTAGTGGAACAGTAATTGTTCATGTTACTGTTTGATTTGAAATTGGTAAAATGGTAACTTATTTCTTGTTGCATCAGTGTACTTTTTCCATTTATAACTTTTCAAGTTATAAACATCTGAAAGAACATGAATTATGAATCAGAGAATGGCAACAGTATTCTAAATGCGTTAATGAATCAACAGAACGTAGTAAATCACGAAGGATCGATTAACGAATGCAATAGAGTAGCAAATAGCAGTCTGAGGTAATGTTCTTTTTTTTATATCGGGTGATCCATGCAAACGGCGCTGCACCACGTCAGATGCCATCAGATGCGGACATTTTTTTCTCGACCAAGCAGTTTCCCGTTAGATGTTGACTTACTTGCCGTATATTTGCACGAAACCGAATGTCTTTTGAGCAGCTTCCTCAAACAAAGGACATTTCTCTAGTCTTCTAGTCTCCTCTTACAGCTAGTTTCTTTTCTTTACAGATATTTTCAAGAGAAAAGAGTTCCTTTGATAAATTTTGAAATTACGTGAAAACCGTCGTTGAAAAGCTAACCGATGATTGTTATTCGGTAATGGATCTCCTTTTTACCCGTGAAACTGTTTCCCCCATTTCTTCGACATTAGCTGAAATTTTTACTCGTCATCGAGTAACGGTATGGCCGAAGGTAGCCAAGATTCTACGATATTTCCACAGTTAATCGTTGTTCTCCGTAGTTGCTCAGCTGCTCTGCTTCATCATTTGGCTACAAAATCCTTCGAAATAATCAAATTTACATTTAATTTCCATAAATCAAAATGAATTTCCAAGTCTCATATTTCCATAATCTCAACTATTTTTTTCTAAAATAGGATTATGTAACGTTCATTTTTGTATCTTAGAAAAAAGAAAAGTATGTACGAAATCCGTATGAAACAGTCATTTGAAGCTTGTCATTTCTATTATCTTCAATCAGAAATTCTCAGACGATTTCACGTATGTACATGCAGATTTCTCCTCGCTTAATGTATAATGATCCAGTAAGTTGCGATCATCGACCGGTAATGTTTCCCTATGATTTACGTAATGTCGCGTATAAGCTCTTCTTTTTTAGAGTCAGATAACTATCTTGCATTCGAGTTAACTGTTCATTTGCATATCCCGTTTCTGCAACAGCTGTATATCGAACTGGCCACCATATATTTTTTTTTCCTACCCCCCGTTTCTTCGACGCGTAAAAGTTTCTGGCTAGAGTTCCTGAAAAGCGTCAACATATCATAGGTTCAATGAAGCATACTCTTCTGTGGAAAGTGATATTTAATTGATACACGTTCGACGGTTCGGTGACTTTTCATCGTCAACTACTGAACTATGTGCATGCAAATTTTACTTTTCAATCCACTGGGCATCAGACTTTCGTGATGAAAAGTGATAGTTGTGTGCCAGTGGAGCGACTCCACGTTAAATGGATTAACTATCACGACCGTGCGTGTAACTTGATGACGTGATAACATCCTTTTTTGCTTCTACTTCTTCATTTTCTTCTCTATTCTTTTTTTTCTTCTTTTTTTCTAGATGAGTGCATCGCCACCTCTTGTCACTGCGTTGTTCTCATGCACTTAGATTACGAAAGACTGGGCTAATAACTTATTATGTCGAAACTCGAGAAAAGCAGCCATCCATTTATGATGGATTTATTATTTCCTCGATATCTAGCAGAAATGATTTCTTCTTTTCCAAGTACTGGAATTGATCGTTTGCTTTTTTATCGTTTTTAATATTTAACTTTTTATAAAAACAATTTCTTGTTCTTGATGGCATTAGATTGCTATATTTGTTCTCTAATCGCGTGTGTAATTGACGTACGCACTCTTTCTGCGGTACAAGAATGTTTTCCAATAGTTTGGCGGACCTGGATAATTTAGGGAAGCGATACTCTAGTTTCGAAATCTCTTCCGCTGGTTGTGAGATTGTCCCACGCACCGATTTCTACGAACATGCACGTGACAGAGAGCGTGTTTTAATAAAGCGTGGCCTGGATACCACGTACCAACAGATTGTGGAAAGTCCACCAAATCATTAGGTGAATTAGTGCACCGATCGGGGAATGAACCTTGACACTAATGTCACGAGAAACGATAAAAGTACCAGCATAGTTTTTCTAATTCTGCTGGCTGGATGTACTTTTTCTACAGCATAAAATATTCTGTGTACAATTATAACATTATTATAACTAAAAAACTGCTTTTGAAAAAACGGTTCACAAATTTTTTAAATTTATTCTCTTATCATTGGGAATTGATTCGGGAATTGATTCTTCTAGAAATTTTATTCCTTGAATTTATGTATAAGTTTAAAGTTTAAAAAGTAGATGGTCCAAGAAATAATTTGCTATATTTTATATGTTTTCGCACACTAATTAAACTTTTGTACTAGTCTCCTGTGATGTTTTATGTTTACTTTTGTCAAACTCGATTATTTGTATTCGTTCCACCATTGAAGCCACGCGGTAGGGTAAGGAATGCTTTATGAAGGCGTGCACCGAGGTCAGTACTGTCATGTTTTTTTTAATATTCCATGGGGGTACGCCTGTCTGCTGTGAGAAAGAGTTGATTAACATTGCAAATCATCCGAGTGCCGTCCATAGTACGTTGAAGTAGAGGTGTCTTATGCGCTCATCGAAATCTCCTAACAGTCTCCCTCACGCAAGTCTCTCCCATCACAATTTCTGTTTCTTAAAACTTTCGATAAACTGCATTCACCTCGAAATTAAATCTATCCGTTGTTCTCAATTTGTTTGGCAACCATTAGATAATAATAAATCGATATAAAAAATTCGTCTAATAACATGAACGTAACGAGTAACAATAATTAATTACTTAAACGATTATCAAGCTAGTGAAAGCATCAGTGAAATGAAAATCATCAGCAGGAAAGTGTGACCACGGAATATTAACCACGCTTGTTGACTTCTTTTTTTTCGCCAGTCAGAATCTCTCCTCTTTCTCCTCCCCTCTCCTCCCGTTTATGTTTCATAAGCGATTCGCGAATAAAGGATAACATGTATTTTTGGAAGGAAAATAATTCCCAATCTCACGTATGCTTTCACCGGTACCATTACTCTCTCATTATGCAAAATCAGGTTCTCAGTCGTTGAACCATGACTGGCCATGGTATAATGTATCAGCCGTTTCCTTCTGTTTTCCCCCTTTTTCCCGGCTGACAAGAATTCAATCAAGATTCTTCCTCTGCTCTGATGGCATCTCCATCGGGGAACTCGAGTAAAAAAATGTTTTGCAACTATCCTATAAATCACGAGTCTCTGCTAATTTCTCTACTCGAAGTAGAAAAAAACAAACGACTAATCTAATGATCTTTTCGTTAAAAATAGTATTCACGTGCAGGAGGAAGGAAGCAATCACGTGAACGTCGAGAATTGCGCGTGCCACGAAACTTTATACATTCCCGGGAGTCTTCATGACAATGACTCACCACCGGTATTCAGGATGAGTTGGTCGAGTCAAGGTGATGCTGCTCCTCCATTCCATCGATTCCTCCCGGTCTTCTTCTTCTTCGTTTGGTTGTCTTCTTGGTTCTTTCTGATAACTCCGAATGGGAATTTCGAGAGCAAACACCGTGTCCGTCAGCGAGGGAATCGCACGACGGAAACCGCGAACGCATCACCCGATCCGCGATTGCGATACCGCAGTGGCATTGGTATGTCCAACGCCGAGGAGTCTTTTCTAAACGCTGCCTTCTGACAGACGTGCCTTCCGAACCTCCAACGAAACCCCCTCTCCATATTCCCTTTCTTCCTTGCCGGTCTTTCAAATTCTCAATGACGTATTTACTAAAAATCTGGCCCTTGACTTTCAATTGTGTCAATTTATAACTTGTTGAATATTATTTTCGTCGCATTGTTGACTTTCAATCTCGTCCCATCCTTATTAGTAACTACGAAGTATTGAAAGTTGATTTACCATCATCAGAAAGCGTTCAAATGTATCTTAAATGTATCTCAAAATTTTGTAGATAACGTTGCGAATATTTGTGAAAAATTACTAGATGAAACTGGTATCATTTGGAAGGATCTTCCTCTTTTCTGTGTAATTCTAGGCACTAAGGAAAGAACTGGGGATCGGAGTTAGTGAGTACACCATTGTGCTACCACTGATGCTACCTTCCTCCCACCAAACTCCTCTCAAAGAAGACATTCACCTCGTGAAGCCAACTCCCAGCTAAGTATCGTTACCGATGGCTACGTTTTATATGTGATGTTCACTTCTCTAGCCGCTGTACTATGGTCTGTACGTCGTTTTCTCCATTTTGTGTGTTTTCTTGGAGTGCAATCGCTGCGACCAAATACTATTTTATTGAAAGAACCCAATTGTTTTTTCGTTTCAATACAACTTCGTTTTCGAAATTTGTAATTCACCTTTGAGTTAAGCAGGAACTAAGATCTAATTCTCTCTAAAAGACTCGTTATGAGATAATCCAAAGAGGTTCAGGATGATTCCATCGGACTGTACCCTTGATATCTCCAACGTGTTTCATTCCACTGCTGTGGTTATCGAAGGAAGTTGTTTGAGCAAGTCGGAGCCCACAGCCGTGTTGAGAGACGTGTCTGCTCGAGTTCATGGTGGCGAGGTATTAGCGATCTTGGGCTCGAAGGGATCTGGAAAAAGAGCTTTGCTTGACGTCATTGGTAAGATAATGATCTAGGCTCAAATACCGTTAATTAAACGTTGGAAATCATCTGGAAGTCTCTTGTCTTTTAGCGGGAAGGGCGGAAGGAGAAACCAGGGGCAGAGTCGTCCTAAACAACAATCTATTAACGCCAGAATTGTTTAGACGACATGGCGGATATGTTGCTCACAGGTGTCATCTGTTACCCAGTCTAACAGTTCGACAGACACTGAACTATGCCACATGGCTTGCCAATTTGAGCAACAGGGAGGCCAGAGTTCGACAAACTCTGGCCGATCTGGCTCTGTCTCAGGTTGCAAATAGGCCGGTAAACGATCTGACGAAGCCGGAGTACAGAAGACTCATGCTAGGAGTACAATTGGCTAAAGATCCTACGTTATTACTTTTGGACGAGCCCACTTGGGACACTGATCCGTTAAATACATATTTGATCGTTTCTATGCTCTGGTCTTACGCAACCAGGAGAGGTTCCATCGTTGTTTTGACGATGGAAACTCCTAGATCGGACGTGTTGCCTTTCGTGAGTCGCGTGACTCTTTTATGTCTGGGAGCAGTGGTTTATTCCGGACCGACCAGAAGTATGTTGGACTATTTCACTTATATCGGTTTTCCGTGTCCCGAACTCGAAAATCCTCTGATGTATTACCGTAAGTACACGTGGATGCAATAATTATGTCATTTCTCGATCAAATTGTAATAATATGGCGGCTTTAGTGTGTTTGTCAACCGTCGATCGTCGTTCGAGAGATCGTTTCTTAGAATCGAATCAACAGATATCTGTTTTGGTTGAAAAATTCAAAGCCGAGGGTGTTATTTACATGAAAGAGGCGCCCCAAGTGCCGCCCAATATCAAAGATACGCCTTTAGGAATTATGCACAAAGGGTTAGGGCGTGGAATCAAACCAGGATGTTTCTCCACTCTGTTCGCCCTGTATTTGTATGTATTTTTAAAAACGTATGGCTCTTCCCTGAAACAATTGATGTCGGTGTAACCTTTACATTTTAGGAGAGGTATGGCAGCAACATTTGCCTTCAATAAATCTGGCCTGGGGCACTTTGCTACCAGACTATTATTGCTACCGTTCTCCATAGCTCTAATGAGTATTCTCTATTCGCATTCAACCCCTATGCAGTCCAGAATATTTCTGCAAACAGGCGGTCTAGTCTTCAATGTAGTGACTCTGTTCTACGTTGCTGGAATAGCGTGCACAGCTCTCCTCTGTAAGTGCATGTAGACTAATCTTTTTTATCTTTTCGCGCAACTTGATACATCAGTATTACATAGCATTTGTTAATTGTCAAGTTCCAGGCTATAGGGCCAGATATTACCAAGAGAAAAGAGAAGGTCTCTATGGTGGAGCAATGTTCTTGACTGCGTACGCATTGCTGAGCTTGCCATTGAGTTTTATATCCACCATGATCACTATTGGCATTCTAACACCTATTTTAGAATTAAAGTTATCTACTTGGGCTTATGCCTGCGGTGTTTTATGGGCTAGCTATGTGGCAGCAGAGCAAATAACCGTTGCAGTGCTCATGGTAGTTGGCAGACCTATCACCGGTGCAATAACTGTGTTATACATGACTTTGGTATTTTTGATAATTGGATCCGGAGCTATCAGAAGTCTGAAAGGTCTGCCTTATTGGCTCGCTGCAGTTTCCACTGCATTACCTGCCAGGTATGCATCATTGGCTTTGAATCAATTGGCCATTGATGTACCTGCGTTTTTAAATTTGCATTACAATGAAAGTTTCGCGTGTCCTGGAATACCAGAGCTGTGCAGATACCCAGATGGGAGAGCTTATTTAATAGAACGGTTTACACGTGAAGGCGAAAATATCTCAGAAGTATTGAACGTTGACCTAAACTTGTTAATTTCTTTGGCTTTTGCTGTTGGACTGAGTATATTTAACAGTGTTCTGTACCTACTACCGCTTCCAGCGAAAGTGAAAGCCAAATTTAGAGAATAAGTTCGACAGAAACTAAAAACAAGAAAGTTAGATAAAGCACTACATTTCGATAGATATATAAGCAGCGCTTGTATTTAAAAACGAATGTATAAATGAATATATATTACAAAATTATATTACCTTTGTTAGAACCTAGCTACTGTGTTGCATAAAGTGCTATACTTATATTACATTTATAATTAAGCTTTACAATTCTTAGCGGTAAAGACAACTTTGTAATTTTATAATTAGGAAATAATGATCTTAAGTAACATTTTCATTCTTTTTATCAGAATTTAGGCGAAGCAAATTTGCGTAACTTTCATTTGTCGATATTTAAAAAAAATTACTGACAGTCCTCCGAGTCTACTTGTTTCATTTCTTGAAGATCATCAGCTACCGAGAATTCGCAACCTGTAGAACTAACAACGTCGCTGATGTCAATGTTTGGCGCAATTTCAATTAATTTCAATCCTTCTCTGTGAACTACTTCAAACACTGCCATATCTGTGATTATTAAGTCCACACATTGTTGACCTAAAATTAAAATACGTGTAACCGTTTCTGTCTTACGAAATATTCCAGTGAGGAAAATTACCTGTGACAGGCAAAGTGCAATTTTTCAAAATCTTCGGACTTCCGTCTCTAGCTTTATGCTCCATGGTAACTACCACTCTTGTACTTTCTGCAGAAACTAAATCCATTGCGCCACCCATTCCTTTCACCATAGTTCCTGGTATCATCCAGTTAGCGAGATCTCCATTCTCTGAAACTTGCATAGCACCAAGCATCGTCAAATTGATGTGACCTCTGAAAAAAGGTTCAAATGTATGATCTTCCACTAACAGTAAGAACAATTAAATATTCAGTCTCCTGTGAGTACCCTCGAATCATTGCAAAGCTTTCGTCGCTGCTAAAGAAAGAGGCTCCAGGAAAGACCGTGACGGTTTCTTTTCCAGCATTTATTAAGTCTGGATCGAGTTCTGACTCGTCCGGGAATGGACCTAGACCAAGGATACCATTTTCGGACTGCAGTGTCACTTTCACATTCTTCGGAATGTAATTGCAAGCCAACATGGGTATGCCGATTCCCAAATTAGCTATAGAAAGTTTATTTAGTAGAAAATTTATTCAATTTGAAGTATTTGTTTTCGAATTCCTTACCATACATTCCGTCTTTGAATTCGAGGGCAGCTCGTCTAATGATTCTGTCCCTTGCTTTGCTTGCTGGTGTTACTTTTTTGGGCTTCACATTTTGCTTCGTATATCGTTTCTAATACAAAAAGAAGCGAACGTTTTAATAATCCTCTAAAATATTTAAATATTTAATTTGACAAATGCATATGAACCTCCATGCGTTTTTCGTACGAAGGACCTTTGACAATCCTGTCCACAAAAATTCCTGGCAAATGAACGTGATCAGGATCCAGTTGACCGATTTCTACAATTTCTTCCACTTCCGCAATAGTGATTTTAGCTGCTTTGCACATCACCGGATTGAAATTCCTAGCTGATTTTCTAAAAACTAAATTGCCAGCTTTGTCTGCTTTCCAAGCCTTTACGAGAGCAAAATCTCCTGTTATGGCAGTTTCCATGACGTAGTTCCTCCCATCGAATTGTGCCACATCCCTTGGTTCACCGGATATCTCTGGATTTCCTTTTTCATCATATTTCACAATGACGTTACCTTCTTGAATTATTGTTCCATATGCTGTAGGAGTGTAAAACGCTGGAATACCAGCACCTCCTGCTCGAATACGTTCTGCTAATGTACCCTGTATATGTATAAAAAAGTATTATTGTGAAATTTTTCAATGTTCTGTAATTTAATTGAAAGTTTTTTTAGTCACCAATGTTTACCTGCGGAGTTAATTCGACCTCTAATTTGCCATTGAGGTACTGTTTCTCAAATTCAGGGTTTTCACCAACATAGGAAGCAATCATTCTTTTAATCCTACATTCTTTCAAAAGTATACCTAATCCAAAATCTTCAACCCCTGCATTATTTGAAACAACAGTTAGATCTTTGGAACCTCGTTTTAATACAGCTGCAATTAAGTTTTCAGGAATGCCACAAAGTCCAAATCCACCAACCAGAAGTTTAGCACCATCTGGCATGTCTGATATAGCTTCATCTACAGTCTTGAACACCTTTCCATTTCCTATTGGTGATTTTAACTTTGGGGCCTCTTCTTCTGGCTGAGGGATGTCAGTTTTTATGGAAAAATTCACTGCACATATCTAGCAAAGAGAAATTTCATTCCATGTTTATTTAATTTACTAAAGCACAGTATAGTAAATATGACAATTATCTAATCTTTTTTGTTACGTATTTTTCTATATATATAAATTAAAAAATTCGATAAATCTAAGATTTATGATAAAGATATAATAAAATTTACTTAATAAGGAATACAATTAATAGTACACATAAAAGATGACAAATCATTTACTAATACGAAGTTAATAGGTTAGTCGGTATGTTTTTATATTAATATTACGTACTCTTGATAATTTAAGATATTTATAATTATTTTTAGATCTCATGTTAGTACGAAAAAATATACAACCGGCCCTAGTTATGGCAAAAACCATTTTCGGGGCACAAACTTATTTTCGTTACAAGTTAAATATTTCAAAACGTTCAGTTAGCAATCAGTGCTGACACTAACTTCATAGATAATAGTTCCTTTGATTCTTATTGAATTTTGTTTGTTCGAATAATAAAAATGTACCAAGATTTAAATTTAAACGAGATAAAGCATATCTCTAACGGAAACGATTAGTCACGCATATATCATTGTCAATAAGTCAAATGATTTTATAATGATTTTTCAAGCTCCACAATTTTTCAAAGCAGGAGATTGAGAAACTCTTTCTGTTATTTTCTCTCTAATTGTTATATCTTTATATTATTTGTTATAATAATTAGCAAATATTTAGTCATTTTTACATTTTTTTTCTTTTTTTGTATATTTTTATGATAAGAGATGTCTATAATTCTTTCAAATATATCTTTTTATTTTTGTTTTATATAATTTTAGATATGTATAAATTTATAGTATAAATTGTACAAATTCAAAATACTAATTCCTACAAATAATTTACAGTTCAATCATTGAATACCACATTTTTATAGCACAGATTTTAAGCTCATAATAAAGGAAATGGTTCTTCTTGGCCTTTTCTTCATTTGGTCCTATTAATTGGCATATAATCGGCGGCATTATCGATGTCTTCCAGCCCTGGCATCAGTTACGGCACCCCATAACTCAATAACGAAGTCATCTGTGAATCCAAAAGCTTCTAAATCCGAATTGTCAATTGCTTCTGCAAATTCACTACTGTTACGCTTGTCCTCTGCAAGCTCCCAAATTTGCGTAGCTATTTAAGAGAAGAATCCGACAAATGTATCAAACTTTGTAATTACATTTGAAAATTTTTTAATACACTGTTGGATGATTTTATTGTACCTAATTCTGTGTCGTAGATGCCCATGAAACTCTCCAGAATCACGTTGATCTTTTCTATGCCTATCGTTGCAGCATTATCCACCTGGTAGTCAACAACAAGAGAAAAATTAATTTTTTTACAAGAATTTCTATTATAGTTCATCTTCCTTTTCACAAAATGTAATTAATTACTTCTTGTATAATCTGAGCACTTCCATCAGCTTTGAACCTGAGCGTTTCCTTTCCAGTTCCATAACCGGATTTCTTCCCTTTTCTCATATCTCCTCGTGGACCAATGTTAGCAAAACCATTTTTTAATGGTTCTACAAGTCTCAAGGTAAATGTTTCACCCATAGAAATCTCTTTTAACATTTTTGCTACTTCAAAATGACGTTTGCCAATTAGACTAGTTGAGTTGATTTTCTCCAAATGATCTCCAACCTCAATTACTTTTATCTTGTCAATTGTCGAGCCTTCTTTGATTCGTTTTATGAAAGCGCAGCCAGCACCGTTGTCAGTTATAGTTAATCCAAGGGACTCGTTTGTTTTCACCAGTTCTATCTCTTTAGGCCTTCCTAAAAGGGAGCAAATTAGTAATAATTGAAGGAAGGTCCAACAAAACATAATGTTTAAAATGTAGAACGATACAAAATTTATAGTTTTACCTTTTTTGTGTGCAAATATGAAGTCGCCTACTCCTATCTGACTTCCTAATAACTCGCTCATATCAATTTTATGAGTATTTAGAGTGCAGAAAAGAATCTGAAATAATCAAGAATATAAAATAATCTTTGTATATCACATCTTATTTTAAAGATATATCTAGGGTCAAAGATGGTTGTTTAAAGTCATCAAACTCTCTCCTTCATTGTATTGGTTTTTCCTGTGAGTTCTTTTCACATTTACATTTGGAAAAGATTTAAAAAATAAAATAATAATAAAAGATTTTAAAAAAATTAGATTACTTTAGTTTGGATAAAGGTCATTTTTGACACTGATTTTTATTGAAAATCTAAATCCCATTATCGCATCATTTATGTCGTTATATTTTTTATCATTTTTGCATCGTGTTTAGAAATTCCGCAAATTAAAGTGTGTCTTAAATACAATTAACCGCAAGTCAACTTTCACCAAGGTTCTTAAACGGTATTACAGAAGCCAGTCCAATACTGTCCCCAATTTAAACGATATTACATATGCAGCTTGGCTAGCAAATGCTGCTGCTACTGGCCTTTTACTATCTGTTATTACACGGAAAGCTGCACTTAGCCCTAGTATACGCCAGATCGGTAAGAGGCCACAGCCCGGAACCGATGTTTCCTGTATCCGGGATATTCACCCTATGATGAACGACGCTATTTTGTGTACTACAACTGAGTAAATAAATCGTAGGAAGGATTTTGGAACTATTTTTTTTTGTACTATAAATTTAAAAAGTTTTCGAATAATTGAATGTTCGTAGAACTCGATTCGTCCATCGCAATTGCTGTTCTATCACCGCAAGAACTAATTCTTAAATAATCCCCGTAATTAATTACATAAATAGAAGCAACAAAATATAGATCTATAGATATATTTTCTTTAAACAATTATCTAAAAATGTCAGATACATTATTTCTATTGATTAATTGATAAAAGTTAATAGGAATTGAATAATAGGAGACTCACTTCTTCCATTGGTATGTCATAGCAATCAGCTATTTTCTGATAAAGTTCTCGTACATTGTTGAATCCCGATATCAATCCTGTAGGACTTCCGTGAGCCAGTTGACAATGAAAGACTGGAGGAGACCTATGCAGTCTTCGTCGTTGCTCTCTATTACCATTCTGTTGCTGATTGCACGTTCCTTCAGATTCTTTTTGACCATTCTCGTTATCATTTTGCTGATTATGATGATTATGGTAATGAGACCCACCGTTTAGAACTTTTTCCGACGTAGGGGACCTGGGAGCGGGACGCGTTTTGAACAACGGCATGCTTACCTCTGCGGAATAAGAACAGGATTTTCTGCTTTAATTTTAGTTTTAACTTATTGTTAATTGAATGTCTTTTAAGTGGATAACGAATCTTATATCTGCATTTTTTTTCACGGCGATTTTTTTTACGTCGTATTTTTACTTATCAAATTTATTTACAAATCATTATATAAAATTCGAAGCAGATTTTTTAGTATTTTAACTATTTTTTAGTCTTAGATTTTTCTACTTATGCTTTATTAATTTATACGTTACTCCGTTCTTTTTATCGTTTTATTTTTAAATTCTTCTCCAAGTTATTTCAATTTGTCTAAATTATTGAAATCGTCAAGTGTTTTTTTCTGATTACTGATATATTTCCAGGAAGCCTACATTATAATATTTATGTATGTATGTATATCTACGTTCGAGATAAAATGATGAAAATAAAGAGATAAATGAATTAAAAAACAATGGAAAAAAAATGGAATTTCTAAATGCTGTTCAATGAGATCATTTAAGTGCAATTAATGTCAAGCAAGAGAAATATTTTAACAAATATTCAAGTGAGCAAAAATTTCATTTCGATTCGATAGTGTGATTATTTTACCTACGATCCAATACGGGTATCAATAAGAATTCTATTAGTATCAATTAAAATAAGGCAATTCATATAATAACTTTTAAACTTGAAAAGTTAGACTTGGATCATAAATTCAAAGTAATAACATAAAGAATAATATAATAAAAATCTAATAGTGAAACTGATCTATCAGAGAAGAGAACCACTGGAAGGTGTTTACCACTACGAATTAACTCGTATTGCAATTCTCGCAGTTATTAATTTTCATTCAAGTGTTACTCGCTCGAATAGTTGCTATACAAGAATCAACATATGCGACTGTAGTTTGTGTTTCATGTTTCACGCATGAAAGATCAAAGATGAATATGTATTCTTCTTCAAACAACCGCTAGATCCTCTTACCTTTGCTCTGGGACGGAGTAGAAAACGACGTTACCGTGCGGGCGTGAATGGAAATTAGCATGGAAAAGAAACATCAAAGCTCTCCATGTCTGACGTGTACCATCTCTCGATTTATCTTTTACTGATCTATAATTTATTCTTATCAGTTTTAATAACGCCCATGTGATTGTTATCAGGACGCTAATTCATTGGTTACACGTCGTGCTTCATCGCAGATCGTAGATACCATCTTCCTCCTCCTTCTCGTTTTAAGGCTTCTTGTACATGGTTGATCTCATACCGGGATCTTCCAAGTAAGTTGAACAATTGTTGAATTTCGTAATTGAAGAAGGAAGGAAACACAATATTAGGATACTTAGTAACACAATTTCACGCAAGTGATCGTAACTCGTAAAAGCGTATCTCCGCACTGCAGCTCCCTTATTCGGGACCTTTTCAATATAATGACCCCCTCTCTTCAGACTACTATAGCGCGTGTTATCGTGACTTCGTTTATTGGTAGAATAGCACTCTGTTAAGTTTGAACGATTCTTTTTATTTCATGTAAAAAAAGTATCACAAGAATATTACGGGATAACAAAATAACGAAGTATACAAAAGTATTTTGTATTCGAGGCAACGCGATCGCGTACAATTTTTGTAAAAACATTTTTGAATAATATACTTACGTCGAGTTTTAAGTATATAAAGTAATTCTAAAAATTTTATCTAAAGCTACATTCAAAGAGTATTATCGAAATCATCTTAGATAATAATTATAATAACATGGTCCTGTTTTTCATTTTTATGTTAAATAGTAATAATCACAGCGCACTTGTTAACAAATAAAATCAGGATGCACTATGGAACATAGTGAGCCTACATATGAATAGAATTGTTCCTATTGTACTGTGTGTTAAATATCGTGTAGCAGTCCATTTTGTTTTAATGGCAGGTTGAAGAGGAAGTACTACAGTGATTATGTTTTTTCTTTGTATATTAGAAGATACGTTTAAATATTATTGTTGTCCTAAGTGCAACTCAGGTTGGATAATAAATACTTTCCACACTTTGCCACAATTTGACTTATGCTCCAAGGCTAAATAGTTTCTCATTGGCACCAACAAATAATCATAGGGATCTGTATTCAACTGATATTCTTGCATAGCTCTATAAATTGCCTTAAAAGGAGGCTGTTTTTGAGAATGGAAAGTGCCTCTAGAACCATGTAAAACTAAAGCACCTTCTTTTTCTGCCTTCGTACAGACAGGCATATACATGCAATGATCGGGCCTGTAATTGTATCTACAAGAGTAGACATACAGCTTTTCAGGATGGTAGTGGAATATAATGTTTATTATATCTTGATCTCCCCACGTTATCTTCAATTTATATTCCTTGTGAATTGGTATCACATACTCTATCCATCTGAATTCTCTCATCCTCGTCAAGTTCATTAACATCACTCCAGAATTCACACCTAGCTTTCCATAATAAGGATGTTTGGCAAATCTGTTGTACCATCCTGTATTAGGATCTTCATGTTCTGGACTTAGAGCTGCTAGTTGGCTAGAATTCATTTTCTTGAACTCATCCCAGATTTTCTCTGGTGGAGCCAAAAATAGTGTGTCCGTGTCCACATAAAGAACAGCATCTATATCATTTAATACTGACTGCAATAAATGAACCGTATATTGAAACATTGATACATGCAATGATCCTTATTTTTTTCTGATTAATTTGATTTTTATAAAATTACCGGAAGGAATAGCCGTTGAGCTGCACAAGGTTTGAATAATTTCTTCCACATAGCTGCGTCACTGCCTTCAGGGAATGTAATAGGTTTGACAACGAAATCAAAAGTCTTGTTTGAGAGAAGCTTCCATTCTGCCAATTTCTCGTTGAAAGCAGGAATTAAATTGGTCTCTGCCAAAATAACAAACTGCAAAGATCTATGTGTAAAAACTATGGCAGACTTGAGCATGGTTAACGCTTCATCTACTCTATCTCCACAAACTACCACGCAAATTGTCACTTCTCCTGTTACGAACGGTGGTTGAAACTTTTTAATAGTGGTAGAAACAGCAATAGTTTCTTTGGTGGGTGCATCGTAGACTTTATTGGAGAAATTTGTTAAATTAAGTAGTATTATCAGTACAGTGAAAATAAGGCACAGAAAAAACAATTTATACACAGATTTCATCGTTGTATTTTGTTGAATTTCACGTAGTCCATCGAATTTTTGTTGTATTACAATTGATGGAAATTATCGCGAAGAAATTTGTTGTTCTCATGATCTTATATATCGTTTATCATTCAGAAAAAAATATTAAATAATTACAATGTTCATAACCTTGCTGTAAAATCACCTCGCTAGCAAGTAAACACTGAATATTTTAGACACAATGGAAGTATTATTTACAATGAAACTGTTAAAAAATTGTCAATTATCTTTGGAATTTAGTAATTGTTGCTATACAAGATACAAAGGTAGATTTTAATGGTCGGTGCATCTACGCTTTGTTGCTTTCGAAAATATCGATCAGTGTGGTCCATCTTGACAACAGAACCAGTTTTTAACTCTCACATACATTTTTATGTTTCTGGTAGTGAATTACTATAAATGACATAAATGCATTAAATTGATGTCTCCAAACTAAATTTAACAAAATAATTTTCTATCATATTTTAATTAATTAATTTTTTTTTATTAATAAGAATATTGATAATATTTTAAATATATATATATATTTTTTCGTTTTTCATAATTAAGTCTTTCAAAACATTTGTATTTCTCAGTTGAACGTTTCTTAACATACAGTAATTAGGCAAGATATATAATTAATAAGATTAAAAATCGTCACAAATTAGTAAATATTTTACATGTATAACATGCTTACGCACGTGTGTGTATATGTCATATTTCCTTAATAATATATACAAATATACAGCAATTGAAATAAGAAAAATTGTTTTATAAAAGTATTATTTTAAAAATAACATATATATATATAATATAAATAATATACATATATATGTATAAGATTGTACATATATATAAATAAGATTCCTATTACTTTATAAAAGCACATACATATCGTATATTAATCGTATATCGTCTACAATAAAATTATAGAATGTTAATGAAGTTCAATTTTCAGAACTGAATTTAAACCACAATTCAAAAATAATCATCGGTCTGTCATTTATTCACTGCTTGAACAACTATTTCCGTTATTTTTCCTTTGTTTCTTTTATTCATTCCCTCAGATTAAGAATTTCTTATTAATATCTAAGTTAACGCCCGACAATTACATGTATCACGACGGTGGCTTTTCTAGAGACATATTATGGTCCAAATGATCGCAATGAATGGGACATTGGTGGTAGGATACCGCACTTGCGTGACCTGATCTTCCTGAAGTCATTGGTACTCCCTGTTCCCACGTGTCTTTCGCAGGATCGTAAATTTCAACTATGTTTAAAAAATGTTCACCGTCGTATCCTCCTGAAATTAGAAAACAAAGAAAAATTAACTGATAAGGTTAAAAATGCAAATAAAATTCAATTTGTAAATAAATACTCAGATTCTCACCCATCGCATACAATTTTCCATCTAGTACTGTAACACTAAGCGCACTACGAGCAATAGTGACACTACTGACATGTTCCCACATGTCTCTTTCCGTGTCATATCTTTCAACAGAATTTAATTGTCTTGTTCCGTCGTATCCTCCTACCACGTATATATATTGTCCAAGATTGGCTACTCCTGCTCCTGATCGACTACATTTCATAGGTGAAACCATTGTCCACTCATCATTTTCGGGGTGATAACACTCTACGGAGTTCAGTCGGTTTGTCCCATCAAATCCGCCAATGGCATAAAGTAATCTATTATAATTTCAATTTATATAGATACAGTTTCATTTAAATCTTAAAATTTAAATAATTCGCAAGTTTACCTATTAACTACAGCTACTCCAACTCCCAGTCTTTTAATGTGCATTGGTTTTACGTTACTCCAAGAATCGTGATCTGGATCATAACATTCAACGCTATTGTGATATTCTGCACCTGCGCTACCTCCGACAGCGTATAATAATCCATCCATAACAGCTACTCCTACTCTATTCCTTGGGACAGACATTGGACTGCAAGCTCTCCATTGATCTGTAACTGGATTATATCTATCAACCCAGTCACTATCATATCTGCAAATTCGTAGGAATCCTTTAAAATTTTGAGTTTAATTTCTTAGTATCGTCGTTTCTAAAAAACTTACCTGCTATCTGGCGAATTATTCCTTCCACCAACAGCGTAAAACATCCCTTTTAAAAATGCTCCACCCAAACCAGATCTTGGCACAATTAGTTTAGCATGTTGAGTCCAAATTTTTTCATCTACATTATACCCTTCTAGTACGTCTAAAGAATGTTTTAAGAAACCACCAGCTATATATATCACTCTTCGTGTATTGGGTGTTCTTTCTTTCACTACCGGCTTTTTATGAAGTGTCAAATCTTTGAAGATCTGCGCAAGGTATTCTCTGCATGCAGGCACTTTTTTCAAAACGTCACAATTTTTCATCTGTTCTCTAAGAAAATTAGGAGTAAGATATTGACATCTTACTGCATGCAATATATGCTCCATTTTGGGTCCCCTGGCTTCTTCGTTATACTTAACCCATTTTAGCACTGCATTATATACCTCTCTCTCTTCCTGCACATTCAGTTCATCTTTTCTTACTAGTGCTACCAATTGTATTGCCGATAATTGTAGGAATTCTTCTTCCTGACATATCTGACTAAAATGTTGAACAATAAATTGATTCGCTTTCTGACACAAAGTCTGACAACCATGTTGTTCAGCAAAATTAGCAATTCCAATAGCATTTGTGGGATCTAATTGTCTTTCCAAGAATACACAACACGCGTCTATGACATTACTAACCTGTATCATAGATGTGAAAGTAACGTGTTAAACATTGTGATGTATAGTTTATAAGAATATGCTTATCTTTTATATACCTGAAACATGGTGGCAGCTGATAAAAGGGAACACACTGTAATCTCTGTGACTCTTATGCGACCAGTATACATGAAGTACATTAAACGTGCCATTGTTGTTGGACTAACACCTTGAAGTTTTACCCTAGACATTTCAGATTCTTTCAAGCCTCCCGTAAACATTGCCTAGAATATTTTGGAAATCTAATTTTTTACTAATCTGATATATATCTCTTGTGTTTTTAAAAGATGAATCACCTTAAAATATGGACTAGCAGCAGCTAAGATAATTTTATGTGCATAGAACAATTCTGATTCCACTTCTAGTACAACATCGGTAAGCATATGATGACTACGCATAATGAACATCATCTTCATAGCGTCTTTAATATAATTTGCCATGTAAAAGGTCATGTCGCCAAGATCTCCATGTTTTTCTGGAGAATCCAGACCTTCACCTTCGATCATAAATGAAGAACTAGATCCAACATTCTTGGATTGGAAGCTGCTAGGAGCTTCTTTTTTCATACAATAATCTTCCTCATCCATTAAAATAACCTACGAAAGAATCAAACTTAGTAACAGTATATAAATTAAACAGAACTTCATACGGTGAAACTTCATATGTAAGTTATATTTCAAGAACAAAATAATTATTGTACTTACTGAAATTATTGAGGAACCGTTGGCAAAACAGACAAAATACGAACGAATCACAAAGAAAGTTCGCAATCCTGATAAATTCCCCGAAGTATAAATAAATTAAGAGGGGGAGAGGAGATGTAACTGAACAGTCATAATTTGGAGGGCTGAATTACCAATTAATTTATCGAACTTGCTCAATGTCACTCAGGTATTGAATAAACATTAGATACTAGCAAATATAATGTTGATGTCGGCTCACGTCAATCGTGAAAATTATCATTTGCACGTGCTTTCAGAGAATCCTGTACGTTGACAAGTTCGTCGTTATCCAAGATGGGCATTGATTCTCCGTGCGTACTATTTTCTCATACGTTCTTAACGCTTATTCTTGCTTAAGAACGTTGATAAGGATTGTTCTTTATTACTCGGAATCGACTTCTGAATGAAAACTGTACGTACCACCCATGCTCGGTAATATACATCAGTGCATCATATGCATGCTTGTGAGAATTTGGGCGCCAAACATCGCGGATACGTGAGGCAGAGAAACAATCACTGTTGGAAGACAACAGCGGAACACGTCTGTATTTACATCCCACTGTAATCGCAAGCAATTCGGCCGTGCCGCGATAATAAGGTAATAAGTGAACCAGAATGTCTAAGTATATGGTTACCACACGAGTGGCTGCGCACGAAACAAATACAAGCGAAAGTTTGGCCGTGAAGCACAACACTCGTGATCGTAGATGACGTGAATGACTTGCATTTATTTCGCTGTGATGATCAAGCACATAGATAACTATCCACTTCGGTACCTACCTTTGAAACCGTTCGTGCATCATTGAACCAACACGTCCGGTAAATTCTTTGGCTCGCATTTTCTTGCCCAGAGATCCCTTTAATGTATTTCAAATGTTTGTTAGGTTATGTGTGTATACTTGCGTTCTACATGGTTTTGGCAAAGTTGAAAGGTAAATATTGAGAAGGTTGTTGGAAAGGTTTGCAAGTATAAACAACAATGACAATCGCGGATTTTTCGTTACATATTCATGAGTTAATTATGTAAGAGTCGTGAGACGAGGTTATAGGTTGATGTTGACAAGAGTTTCGGCGAGATTGAAAGGAATCAGCGACAATCTTCATTTTGAGACAATATATTTATTTCTTATTAATATGGAGTTTTCAACAATAACAGTATAATAGTAGGCGTAACAAGAGAGACGAGGTAGGTTACGAGGAACCTAACCTAATACCGTACGCCAACAAGTCACCGTCAGAACCAAACAGAAACTCTGTGATTTATTTTTACAACTACTTCGTGTAATTTTCTACTTCGTGTTTTTTTTCAATGCATACTTCGTTCCCTTAAAGTTGTACGCGTTACGTTTATGTTGTGGCTTGAACAACTTTAATGCAACGTAAGTAATGATTGATCTACCAAATTGAAGATCTTTTTAAAGCAATGATTATTCCTTGATATAGATTTATAAATTAAATCTTGGTAGTTTTTACTCTTACTATTCTTACAAAATGAAAAAGCAATACAGAAGTATATTGAGCTTTGGTTTTCTTTTTTAGCATTGCATTCTATGCAGTTAAGAGAGGCTTATTAGTAAATCTCCACAATGTACAAAGTTCCGCTGTAATTGTTGAAAAAATAAATTTCAAGGATAATAGGAACCTTGATCTGTGAATTGAGACTTTTTTATGCATAGAATTCAATGAACAAGCTACTAGCATTTAACAATTTTTACCTGTTAATTTGTTGGTATTCTGTAATTCACATTGGAAATGTTCTCATAATTAAGCAACAAATCCAGATATCCTGTTGCGAACTCAAAGAAGAAATATCTTTCTTGATTTGTCCTTTGTCAAAAAGTTTTAAGAGAGCCTTGAAGAATGTGTTTTCGATACATTACAACATCTAACGTGATAATATTATTTGGCAGGATCTTAAAAGCAATATAACAATAGTTGAAATTATGGCAGTGTTTTATAGTGTAGAATAATCTTATTGCCATTAGACATATGGGAATAATGTGTTAAAGCTATTAGGATGTTAATAATACTTTAATTACTAGTTATTTCTAATAACTGAATCGCAGAAATTTGTGTTAGATTTATTATTATTAAGCGATAAATATTCCTTTCATTTCGTTTGAATTTTCGAAAGTTTGTAAATCTATTATGTTTCTATTTTGTGAGTTTTATTAATGAATGAGAACACTTCGTGATACTAATGTCATAAATGGAAAGAAAAGAGCACCGAAAGATGCAAGAATTTTCTAGTAATTTAACCAAGGAGAATAAAATATATTTTATTTCTTCCTATTTTAAATAGGCCGATTCAGATCTTTTGATTATCGCATGTAATAATTTTTCTAATATTTGATTTGCAATTGAGTGATAAAGGTAGAAGTTACAGACAAAATTTGCTCTGATCTTTCCATAAAATGTTCATATGCTGTACAGGTTCTTGTTGGCGCACAATGAAGTAGGGGGCTCGACCTTTAATTCAGTGCAATAATGCCTCTTCAGGTATCTAGAGTAGAAGACATATATGTACAAGGACTTTCAGAAGACAGGTTTCTCTCTCTCTCTCTCTCTCTCTCTCTCTCTCTCTCTTTCTCTTTCTCTTTCTCTTTCTCTTTCTCTTTCTCTTTCCGTTTCTTTTATTATGCATTCCAGAATGAATCAAGGGAAAAGAATATATGTGATCACTACTGAACTAAATTATTGGCAGAACCCACTTATTAAAGAATGTTACAGCTATTAATTAATTTAATAAGTCTATCTTTGATTTATATTAGGCTCGGGTGACTCTAAACTGGCCCCCTATATCTTTGTATTTTGATTACTTCTTGAATCTGCCGTTGCAAGCAAGCCAGTCGTTTTTCATTGTTATCCAATTGAAAGAAATTTATGGAAATCACTTTGTAACAATAATACTTCTTCTTGTTTGGGATACTCTCGAAAGTCTATTAGTTAAAAAAGACATAAACATTTAGGTGCCGACAATTGTGTAAATGTTGTGAAACAAATGTGTAATTATGCAGCAGGATAAAGTAGTTGAATAGTAGTGTACGTGATCAATCTGCGTAGTAATTTGTTTTTTGTCTCCGAAGCTGAATAGTGAAATCTGAATTTAGTGAAGACGTATTTTCGAATTTCAGGGATCTAACGTGCATTCGTGAGAGTTAGACTTTCAAGAATTTCAATTACGAGTGTCGGATAGAATACCTAACGAGAAGACTATGAAACTAAATCGCTATCCTCTATGTATAATGTATAATTGTGTATAGCGAATTGCTCGGTAATACGATTAAACGCTATATCCAAGTAAAGAATTGGGCGGATCGACTACTCCTAAGGCCTCGCTCATCAATTATTTTCGATTGATTAATTTAGTCCCACACATTCATTCTAACAGTCTAAGTAAAGATAGCTGGGATCAAATTGGAAGGAGATGATCCCCCACTTTCAATTTGATGAGGAAAAGGGCAAGAAAAAATATAGGAAGAGGAAAAAGAACAATTTTTTTCAGATATAACAGAGAGCGCGTAGTATACGTATACGTTCAATTCCGATGATTCTGTGAATACGTGTGTGCAATTCCGTTGGATTAAATTTTTCCTCGTCTATCAGTCTAATGGAAAAATACTGCATAATAAACACACGATCTTTTTCCACTATCACTGAATGAAATTACAAATAGGATGATTAATGCGTGCATATAATCGTCGTCGTTAAATGTTTGCTGATAGAATTTAATTCCGCACGATGGTATTCCTGCGATCGGTAAAAAAGTGACTCGTCCGATTAAAATTTCATCCGCCTTTCAATATATTTTTTATTATTTATTCTTCTTCCTGAATGAGATATTTTATTTTTTTTTTTTTTTTTTTTTTTTTTTGTAATAATAAGATTATGTATTTTCTTTTTTTTTCTTTTTTCTTTTTTAGTAAATGGTCATTCTACGCTGAGAGTCCGATAGGCGAGTCTCTCCCTCTCTCTCGTTTTTATTCTTTCTCTCTCTTACTCAAATACGCACACAGACACACACTCTCTCTATCACTCTTTCTCTATGAGAGAAATACTAAAAGTTACATGGCAGTATGTGAGTCAGCAAAATTTCGTAGACCAGCTTTCACTTAAGTCTACTCTCAATTCTTTCTACTTTAATATGCACCGTTGTTCATTGTAATCTCCGTCACTAATTCGTTTTAGATCGTAAACTGAAAAAATGTCGATGAGTCGTCTACGAATGATCAAAAGGAATATCGAGAATTACGGCAGTGTACGATATCTAAATAATCATATTATAATTTTAAGAAAGACTCGCCTAGACCGACAGCCTCTGTAGAGTTAAAATGCCAACAAGAAAATACTTTAGTTTACTCGTTTAAGTCGCTACTCATTAAGACAATCTACTAAAGTTTTATAGCACTTTTTTTTCCATTTTTTTCTCTTTTTTTTTTCTTTTTTTTTTTAATCAACATACTCTATCAGTATTATCAATGTACGTAACAACATGAACAGATAAAGAGATTTCGCTTTTTCCTCATAAGAGAATCTCTTTCTTGTGTTACACTTTAATTACCTCCGGAGACACTGTGTCTATATATATATATACTTTTTTCCCTTTATATATATATATATATATTTTTAATATATATATATATTTTTTTTTTTTTTTTGTTTTACTGTTTGTCGGATTTTTTTTTCTCTTCTACAAATTGACCTATAAATCTGATATTGCTTAAATCAACCAAAGCCCCTCAGAGGCAACGATCCCCGAAGCTTCTTATGGCTCGCTTTTGCAAGAATTCTATCTCTCTGTCTCTTTATGAAAGGTTAGGTGAAGTAGACAGTCATCTATCAAGGGGGATGAAGGTCGCGATGATGAGCTCTGGCACTTAAAATCGCTTTCAATTCGGATTCTAACTGCTTTTTAGTTCGTTCGCTTACCGATCGGCCTCCTACTACCGGTTGGGCGGTGAGTCTCGGTGAGGGTAGATCGGCCATCAACTTGCCCGTGTCTCTGTTCTCATGGCTTCTGGCTCTTCTTATAGGTTTCTTGATGGGCAGAGCATCGTCCTGGGTCTTCTCGTGGGACGGCCGCCCCAAAGATAACGTCATCTCCGGGTTCAGTGTGTAGGAACAGCCGCCAGCGACCGTCTCGGAAGATCTGCTAATGTCCAGAGTCCCGGATCCCCATTCACGGGACAGCTTTCGTCCGATGGCGGATGTTAGTTCGTTATTAGGAGATAGCAACGGGCTCTTGGACATTTGGTGACTGGACGAGTGCGGTGGCCTCAATGTGGCAAACACTGGGAATGATTGTCCTCGTTTTGCCGGACTTCTCGCATATCTGGGTGTGTGCACACTTCCTCCGGTAGACTCGCCTTTGACCGTTGGCGTTGTACTTCCGGTGGAGTCGCTCTTGGTCGGTGCCAGGGGTCTCAGCGTCGCGCTGCCACCGAAATTCGAGCCCAGACGCGGTGGCGGTGATCCACCGTCACCGTGGCTCAAGCGACGACCCACTGTTTCCAGAGGACTCCTTGCCCTGAGGTTGGTGCTGCTCAGAGTGAATTCTCTAGGCTTCATGGGAGCCTCCAGGCTGATCGGTGACAATCCCAGCCTGGAACTTGACAAGTTGATGGAACTTCTGCTCTTCTCTGATCTCTTTGGACTGCGAGACATCAGAGGACTCTTGCTCTTGCTTCGTTCTCTTCCCTTTACAGCTTTCTCCTCTTTTTCTTTCACCTTCTCTTGCTCCTCCGACACAGTCTCTATCTTCTCCTCTTGTTGGACTCTGTGAAATTGAAACGATTTGCCGATTCAGACCTCTGCATCACGAGCGAACGTGGAATGTCTATTTCTGGATCAGAGTAGTCCTATAGCGTCCACTTTCTTTGGCACTCACCTTCGAATCTCCTGTATCATCTCGAAGAATTGTGCCTTGCTTTTGCGCCTTCGGCGCTGTTCGTGTTCCTTCTGGAACATGGTCACCTTGTAGATATATGAGGAATGTATCTGTCTACCGTGGAAGCAAAATGTCACTTACTCGTTTGACGCTTTTCTGAAATAGGGAAGCAATCTGTCCCTGCCGTACTGTGTGGACCAGTTCTCTGGCAGCGTGATGTGGCGACACCAGTTCCACGCAGTTGATGAATCTATAGAGTTTCTGCGAGAAGAACATCACGTTACGGCTGCGCCATATGGAGTCCTCCGGTCTGTGCCTTAATCTGGGCAACGTGTATTTGTAAAACAAGTGTTCTCCAGCTAAAATAATTGTACCAAGGACAACGCCCATCCCCAGGAGACAGAACACGCCGGCAACAGAGGCTACACCCAGTGGTCTGGGTTGCCCTCCCTGTTCGTGCTCAAGGCCGGCGTCCATTCCTTCCCTTCCTCGAATGCAGGGCAAACCACCATACCTGTTTCAACACATTCTGATTCTCACAACCATTCATCTGGTATCTACTTTCCATTTTTTTTTCTTTGTTTTTTTTTATTCGAAGTAGTTTACCATTTCTCTTGCAGGATATCCAGTAGTCCAGTACTCGTGTAATTGGCTATAACTCTAGATATACTTTCTTTCAAAGGATGACCCTTGGTGAGGGCAACGGCATACGTGTCTTCGTTTATGGTGTCCCCGATTTTTTGTAGCCGACAACCGTCGTCTATCGCCCGATAGTAATCTAAAATAGGAGTATCAGCTATGAGTATGTCTAAACTACCGTTTCGCAATCTCTCCACGCCCTCAGCGATGTTCGACAAGGAATATTTGGCCATGTGAGACCACAACTGCGTGTTTGCTTTCTGTACGTAGTACTCGGCGGCGGACGCCCTTGGCGCGCCAACTTTTTGCAACAGTAACTGGAACAGAGGTATTGTCATTCATCAAGTAGTTCGTTCAAAGACAATGAGAAAATTCATAGAAATCATATACAAAGGTATCTGCTTACGCTTTTGTCATGGTAATTGCTCACTGCGGGGTGGAAAAAGAGGCCCGCGATGAGGGCAGCTATATTGGCCGTGTACGAGGCCACAAATATAACGGAGAAACCGCCCCAAATGTTGATTAAAAACTTGTTAGGCCAAGACTTCGGTGCCTTGAATGCGACTAAATGCCCGCAGAGAAGACCCCACATCACCCACAAAGCAGAGGCTATCGAAAAGTTTTTGCTTCGTTGTCTACCCCATGGGTTCAGGCCGAACGGGCTGAACCATTCGTACAATGCCACTGCTATGGCAGTGAAGTTCAGTGACGTGAAAACGGCGATCCACAGTTCCATGCTGAATGGGAACAAGAAAGCGAACAGCGAGATCTCGGACTTGAGCTTTGGCGCGGTGAGAAAGCTCACACCACTGAAGTAGTATGGTGTCGTGAAGTCGACTACCTCTGCTCGGCGAGCAGACACGCTGAGCGGTGCGAAGGCTAATTGAGCACGACCGTTCACCAGCTCTCCCATGATCCCATTCCACGTGCTACCGTTCCTTTTGCCGAACAGGCCGTCGTTCACTAGATACAGGTCGTAACGGAATTCTAATTCGCGCGATACCAGGGACATCAGATCCATGCTTAGACCGTAACAACACATTAGGGTGTCTCCTTGACGACAGAACAGCCCCCTCAGGCAAAGACCCTCCTGCAGATTCGTAACCATGGTGAACGGCGGTGCCAGTGCTGTCACTATGCGATACATCGGCATGCCGATCTTCTCGCCACCTTGTTCCAAATACGCTGGTACGATTCCACCGCCTGGCCAGATTATCGTGTCCAGATGAACCTCTTTCCCACCTTTCACTGTGCCGACTTTGGTCCATCTGCATGGAATATAACAGAGAAATATATATTATTTCCAACGCTATTTAGATTTAGAATGAATCTATAGGAACGAATTTAACTTGTTTAAACACGTGCCTCAATTGAGTCTTGTTCCCAGGGAATCTTATGGCCTGCAAATTCAGCAAATGGAACTTGGCTTTCTCTTTGGAAAGTTGACTCACCGATGACCGTAATTTCTGAGTCAGAGTCTTGGAAACATTGTGTCTCACTTTGCTCGTCAGGAATTTGGCGTTGCTCTTTGGAAAACACTCCGGTATGAAGTTTTCGTCGAGCTGGGCCTCTCCTAAACGATTCAGCCTCGGCTTCACTTCTAAAAACGTTTCGTCCAAAGCCTGAGAAGTCTCCCTGATCATTCTGGATAATATAGGATCGTTGCCCATTAATTTTATGCCAGAAGGTCTCAACACTAGCATGCCAACTGGCATAAAGTCCTTCGAGTTCAAATCTTTGTCCGTTATCCTAATATCGTCGTCGTCGTCGAAATTAAAGCTTCTGTCTTCCTGTTTGTTCACAGATCTCTCGCTTTGCCACCTGTACTCTTGCAGTCGATGTATATCGTTGGCCAAACTGGGCAAAGAGTTCAACGACAGCTGGCTCTCTGCTACGAGATTCGCGTTTCGGCTTATACTCTGCACGGGTGAAGGATTTTCATTCGTTGCTATCGACGATCTTGAACTGTGTATAATGTGAGAGCTGATTACATTTGGTTCGGTAGGTCTTAGTTCCGCTTTCAAATCCAACCAGAGCCACAGAAATCTACCCGCGAGCATCTCGTATTTGCCAGCCACGGTTAAGATTTTCCGTGCTGTGTTTAAGTCGGAAGCCATCACTATGATTCCTCCGCTGCCACCCTCCTCGGCAACTCTTCTCAATCTCATCCTCAAGGTCTTGTCGTTCGTTGGAAGGTGTATAATCGTTCTAGGCGTTAACATTGTTTGATTCGAGTGTAAAAGATGAGTCATTGGTAGCAAGGTGGTGTCTATGAGAAGAGTGAACGCGTGCCAGTTTGCTCTGTGCATCAAGGCAGTGGCAGCCGCTCCCACTTCCTTCGTACTAGAACCTACGCGACTTTCGTATTGACCGATATTCCCCTGTAAATTCGAATCTTAAATTGATAATAACCATCAAGTTTAGAGATTTACTTTTTAGAAATATTGTAGGCTCGATCATGACTACAACAAACCTGTCTGAGGAAATCCTCGTGAGTGAATGGTAGCCACAAGACTGGAACGTTCAACGAAGCTGCAGCTGTCACGAGAAATTTGGCCGCAGATCCTCCTCCGATGATGAGGCTCAACACGGTTTTTCCACCTTTGATATCGTTGCAGAATTTGTTTAACAATGACAGAGGATGGGACAGCGAGTCTGTCTTTGGTGGTGCCTCTATGAAAGATACGTTCATGTCCGCGTGAGACGACTCCAGCCTCGCCTTCTCCCATGCCTTCTGCACGTCTGTTTTCAGCGAGCTCTGTGGCTGTGTCAGACACAGCATGACACGCCATGCAGCGTAAGATGATCGAAATCGTCCCTTAATGACTCTCGCGGATCTGACGAGATCCGTGGAGCAGAAACAGAAACAGACACCCAGCAGAAAGAGGAGTAGAATTCTCCAAGGGAAACCGAACATCTTCTTCGCTTTTCTCTGTTTCTCTCTTCACTTCGTTACTCTTTTGCTCTTAGCTCTTACGACTTACATCATTGGCGTAAAGTTCCAATCTGCAATCGGTTCAAATTAACATTAACGTAACAATTCGATCGTTGAATAAAATGTATTTTGTGTAACAATTACGCGTATCAATTAGGATTCGCGGATAATATTACAAATTAGCCTCACATTGTTGACAATTTTTCGATAAAGATATCTCGCGTTTTTTTGCGTGAATGATACTACAATCAATCTGACTACGTGACACTGAAACGTAGTTCTACTTTCGCAGAAGCCGTTTTTTTCTTTCTTTTTTTCCTCTTTTATTTCATACTTTATCTCTAAAATGTTTTTGTGTCACTTGCGCCTATCCCTTTTTCACGTTTCACACTTTTTAGGAAAATTAGGGGGATTCTTTTCACAGGCGCGACGTGACGACGAGCACAAGGTTTTAAGTGAGCGAGCTTAATGACCGAATTTTTGAAGTTTGAACGTGCAGAAAGGGAAGGCAAATAAGGGAGATAGTTTACCTTTTCCCGAAGCGAATCATATGTCAGATACGCAAATCTGGGGGTGGGTGACGAGGAGTACGAAGATTGCTTCTTAGCCGCCACATAATAGCTATCGATTAGGTAACCGTATCAATTGTCGTAAAATAATGTCAATTGGTCAATGTGGAAGACAGGGATGAACCGTCACTTGCCCTCTTCTAGTCGTCTTACCCCGTGTATAACAGCCATTTTCGTGCAGCCCCTCCCTTTAAATTTCACCCTTATGGTATACATACTATCCCCTCGCGCAGATACGTGTTACACTACATGTATATATCTATCATGTGCGTCTTTCTGTAAACCATGAGACATTGAACAGTAAGATCAGATTCTTCCCTTTGAATTTTCCAACCTCTTCCAATTCGAATATTAGAATTGCGTTGTTATTTGATTTTCTTTGTCGTTAATGCAAATGAAAGACTCGACTTTAAATGAATAATCATCTTTTTTTTATTGTACAGGAAGTTACATATTGCGGCGTTCAAAATATTTTATAATATATTTTTTTTAAATGTTAGGGTCTTAGTGAGATGGACAATAGAAGGACGTTAAAACATGGAAGAAACTGTAGTCGGCCGGAAAATATCTTTATATATTTGGAATCTTGCTTAATTTACATTTTGCTTTATATACATATATACGTTATGCCGCAGTTACGCTTAATACAATTATTTCTTGTTTTCTTTTTTCTTTTTTAAGTGATCTTACAAGACTTCCTTTTTCATATGGTAAAGAGATGCATGTACACAGGTAGCTATTCAAATGCAGTTTTTTTTTTCTTCCGAATTTGCATTCTCTATAATCCCATACTTATCCTTTTTTTCATTTTTTCTTTCACTACAGCTAAGATAACATTAGCTGGAATGTTGCAACACGAAGAGTCATGTCTTACAATTAATAATAATATAGTTAATATCTTACAGTTAATAGTAATTAATAATATTCTCGGGTCTCTCTTTTCACTAGGAACTACCTTAATTTCTTGGACATAACAAGTGTATAACAGTCAAATCGGAATAATTAACTAAATAGATTTTGTTGTGACGCGTCGTTCTCGAATGTGCTCCATGCATTGTTCAGTTCCATGAAAATTAATTTCGCAATATTTTCGTTCGCCGTTCCTGCTTGCTGCAAAGAATAATAAGAAAATAAAGATTACAATCGACATTCGTTGTTCAGATTTATATCAATATTTTGATCAATAGTTTCATGTTTTTTTTTCAAATGTTACCTTATCGGGATGCACAGCCAAACAAGCTTTCCTGTAAGCTTTCTTCACATCCGCAGCGGAAACTAACTGGTGCATCTCGCACCGTTGCCACCTGTCAGCCTCTGGCCAGAGAACCGTGTGCAACGAGCACAGGAGAGCCCTCAAATTACCTTTCTTCCCTTCTGTCCATTCGGCAATTTTCAACCTATCCGGATCCATGTTCTTCGCAGCTTCCACTTTCCTCATTTGATTTATTGTCTTCGGACTGTCCTTCTCCGCTTTCCTTGAACTAAAGAAATTGTATCCTTGGCTACCTAACAGATCCTCAAAGGCATCTCCGCTCGATTTGTTCGTTTTATTGCTTGTTGCACAATTGTCAGCAGCAGCAGCAGCAGCGGTATTACTCTCGCCAGTTGCATTTTTGTGCGTGTTGGGGCTCGTGTGTATCGGCGTGCTAGCTGGAGCAGGACTAGCGGATTGTGGAGTATTAGAGTTTCTCGGTGTTCCATTCCAACTGGACGTTAATCCAGCGCCCAGCGAGCTGGCAAGGTTCGCAAACGGATCCTTATTCTGAGCTGCGAAGTTCGGAACGCTCGAATTCCTTGGAAAGTTCTCCTCAGCCGGAGGTTTTACGGTATTCGGTTTAGAACTTTGCATACTTCCTAAAAGATTGTTCGCTGTGTTTCCACCAAGTGGATCGAACAAGTCGTCGAGATGCTGCTTGGTAGTGGGCTGGCTCTGGTTGAAGAACAAATCGTTCAAATTATTATTAGCATTATCGTTTCTAGTAGTAGGTTGATCGTGTCCAAAAAGCAGATCGTTCTGGACAGGATCGGTAATGGTGGGTACGGTGTTATTCGTTTCTCGCTGAATAAAATCACCGAAGCCTCCCAAGAGATCGCTTTCTTTCTGACTAGAGTTAGAAAATATATCTAATCCTGGGTTTGCTGCTGCAGCCTCTGGAGTATTATTTAAGGTACTGGTATCTGGCATTCCCAGATTCAACAAATCTGCTTCTTGCAGCTTGCTTTCTTCCTTTGTTTCCTCTTCCTCATCCTCTACTAGTTGTCGAGGTTCTTCTTGCTCTACGTTAACGTTGCTTTGTGCTTCTACCGCTTGCGAAGCTGCCACTTCCTTTTGAACCTAATGTTTTTGCAACAACATATTACGAAATTTTTAAACTCTAATTACTTTTTAACAAATAATTTTCTACAACTTACCTCTTCTGGTTTAGCAGTTCTAAAGCTCTCCAAAGTTTCTTCCATTTCCAAAGTGGATCCGAATAATAGATCTGGTTCCAATTTCGAGGCTGCTTCCGCTTCCCAAGGAGCTGGAACTCTGGCCATCTTTGGATTCTCCTCGGCTACCACGATATCCAAAATAACACTAAAATTTCCGCCAATTTCAGGCGCGTCGTCGAGATCCTTTTTCTTGAATGTTAAATCAGATTCACCAAGCGGTATGTAACCGGTGTGAAAATGAACAGAGGCAATCTTGATGCCGATCATACGACCCAGCTGCTGCCTGGCGTGGAATATAACCAGTGTAACATCGCCTCTAACGGTAGCATTATTAAGAGCTAGTTGAACCTTTCCCTTCATTATTCCAAACAGTTTCAAATTCTCGTACTCTTGCCGCTTAGTAGAAAATACTAAAGCTCCGTTGCTGTAAATGTCTATATAAGGTCTACAACCATCCTTTGCTCTGGTAAACAGCGGAACGGGTTTAATTACTAAGGAACGAAGGGCTAGGGGCTTCGTATGAGGCTGTATACCGGTACTCAGCAAGCTCATATAATTAATGCAACGTAATTCCGAGGGTTGCAACTGAGGAGGCTGCCGTCTTGTTGTAAACATCGCTATGGCTTCTTCGGGGGTGGTGAACGCTCTAGCGTAAATCAGTAACGTACACGCGACCGTCGCACTGGCTCTGTATCCATCCTAAAGGAAGGAAACAATGTTAGAAAATCATCACATCTTTACAATTCGTATAGTAGATGACAAGGTATACTTACGATACAATATAACACAACAACGTGATTAAAATCGGCATTCAAATACCGATAAATATCCTGGCATATTTGGTAGAGGGCTGACAACAGTGGGGCATTGGAATCCGAGGAAGCATAGGCAAAAGAACAGTCGATGTGTCTGCCAGGAAGCCTGGACACGTTCGGTCGGCCTCGAGACAAGTTATACAATTGTATGCGAGCTGGCGGAGGATGTCGAGCTTGTAAAAATGCTCTTACGTCCTCCACGTGGTTAGCTCTGTAAGCAGACTCTATCCCATCCGCCGGATAGGGCATGATTAATATACGTGACGTTAAGTAACTGGCGTCTAACTCAGTTCTGGCCATACTCTGTTGCATAGAGTACATCATTTTGCTTGAAGTGTCCTTTAGGTTTCTTAAAATACTACCAGCACCGCCTTTCAACGAGCTAAATAGGCCTGTCGGTTGAGCTACGGGGACCTTGGCAACGGCAGTTTGAGCCGCCGAAGCAGGCTTTGGAGGAGGTGCGTTCACTGGAGGAGACGGTCTCGGCGGCGGAGTAGGTGTGCTGGGTGGTGGTTGAACAGGTCTGGGAGGCGGTGGGGTCTTCACCGGAACTTCCACTTTCGGGGGTTCTCTGAGATCGAAGTTATTAGATTCGGCTATCGCTGCTAAACGCTCCAGTATCATCGACGTGGTCAATCTTCGTACTGGAGACACTTCAAGGCATCCTTTTACTATGTCGTGCAGACAGGCTAAACGTGGATTAGGCGGAAGCGAAGCATACTTGCCATTGACTATTGCGAGCTTGTTACCTGCGAATGAAATGAAATTGAATAAGAATAGGTCACGCTGCTGATACGATGCGAATTGAATACCTTCAGGAAATGGATGTCTCAGGGTTATCAGAGAGTATATTATACAGCCAAGCGCCCAACAATCAACTGGAGGACCAATAGGCTCATTATTCCACGTGTCCATCATCTCTGGTGCTCGATACATGGGTGTAGTGTATTTCGCCATCTGGTCCTCCAAGGTGGCGCGTTTCTGAGCATTCCAGGATGGATTTGGCAAGATTTGCTGATTGGAAGTGCTACCGAAGTCGCAGAGCTTGATTAGACCGTCGCTACCGATTAAAAAATTTTCCAATTTTATGTCCCTGTGTATCAGTGGCTCTGGTTGCTGGCTGTGCATGTGATGCACAGCCCTCGTAGCCTGGTAGGCGATTTTACACATCTGTGCAAGGGACAACGTGTTGGTCGATAAACTTCTGAGCACATCTGCGACGGTGCCTCCAGGACATAGTTCCGTTACTAATAAATACTCGTATCCTTTACGATCTTCGCGTTCCAAACGCTGAGCATAGAGGTACTGGATTATATTTGGATGGCCAGACAGCCTTTTCAAGACTTCTATCTCTTGAATGATGCTTTTATTGGCATCTTCGTCTACAGCTATGAGCCTCTGAAAGCCACAGTTGTAGATTAGAATTTCTTTCAACTTGCTTTGGAAAAATGCAAACACAGCGATGTTCTACCTTAAGTGCATATTCTTTCCCTGTATTTACATCTTCAACTGCAAATACCAAAGCCCAACCACCTGTTGATACAAGTATTTCAATATTGATCAGAATGAATAACTCGAGAAAAAGAATATAGTCTTAAGTTCTCTAACGGTACATGATAAAGTTTCTGCATTAAAAATATTAATGCCTCAGTGGTCATGTTTTCCAGGCATGGATATTTCCAAGTGGATCAACAATTATTCACCGTATAAAAATATCTTACTAGATTTCTCATTAAAATTCATTTCTACATTTGACATACCGTTGGCGCCTAGTGTCTGAATGTCAAAACAGACTTGACACATGTCAAGAGTAGGATAACTCACATTGTTGGCACAGTGACAACCGCTGTTTTCTATAGTTTGACGACTATTGCATAGAAAACTAAGTATTTTTCGCTCAATGATTGAAAAATAACAGTGACATCAGAGTCAATTTCGATTGGGACATAAAATTGTGCGACAGAGAGTGAAGTACTCTGTAAGGGGTTGACAGACTCACCCTCGGCGAGTAGCCTGGTCACGCGTAGTTTTACATTGTTGATTTCCAGTATCTGTCCAACGTAATCGTTGGTGTTTGCGGCACCGTTCAAGTATCCCAGGGCAGATCTTAAATAATCCGACATATTTCCTTTAAATTATCCCCGTGGAACCCCCGGAAAGCGTTTCTCGTACGTTACACTGCAGACAGCCGATGCTGTCCGGCCATACTGTCTTTGTGACGTCACCAACAGTGCCGTACAATATTTTCCTACCAAGAGAACAATAATCGCTATTACTTTCGTCGATTTTGCGACGAATTTTAATCGGTAATTGACTAATCACGAATCAACGTGATCGCGATCATTTGAACGTACGTTTGAAAATGGTAGAATGCGAATTATACCGGGATAATTTACAATGAATAACACGCGTGTAATTTTCGAAGTAAAATTTTCAACGATTCAAGTTGATTTTCATTTCGCGGTTAGAAAAATTTCTTAACATCTATCGCTTTTAGATATTTTGATTGAATCATTAGGAATTAGTAAATCAAAATATTATAAAGTAATTATAATATTTTGTAATATAAAAGTAATTATATTTTGTATACTATAGTGTATTACATTAATATAGTATAAAATATAAAAGTAACATAGTATAGTGTAAGTATATTATAATATATGTTACTATAGTATAAATGTAAAAATAATTATACAAATAATATTTTGTATATTAAAAAGTAATTATAACATTTCGCACTGCAGCGTAGTTTGGCGAGAGAATCGAATGAAATTTATTTCTTTCAGGTTGCTTTATTATTATTTTTGAAAGGGGTGCGATCTCTGTTAATGTACAAAATCGCGCGCATGCGCACATGAGAAATTCACGAATTCACAGTCTGAAGCGTTGTGTGTTTATTTTCTCTCGAGTTCCATCAATTCTCTCATACGGTATCAATCATTTGTCGATAGTGTAATAGTTATATTTATTTGTTTTTTGAGATAAATCGACCCAGCAATCGGGCCTTGGAATTCGTCCCGAACTCGTAAGTTGTGTTATCATTATCTGGGTAGCGCGTTATTGCTAAATGATCGTATCATTTTTCAGAGGTTTGGAACGATGTCGAAGTTCGTGAAATTTTCGAAATTAAGATCGGCCACGGACAGCACCTTTTGGGCGAAGTTCGTCGAGTTGAAGATAGACAAATTCAAACTTGACGAGAAAAGCATCAGTATATGGGGAAGTTACGGCCTTCAGTCATTGAACGAAGACAACAGCAATCCACTGACATTGGACTTCACATCATTCAATGAGTAAGTTTGCATTTACAGTACGATTCGTTACTTTGGTCATTTTACTTTAAATATCTATCGGATTTAATGCAGGTAATTTTTAGAGACGTGGAAACAGTAGACAATAGTTTGTCAGTTCTTTGCTGTGGACGTATGATTAATACAAACACCTTTGAAGCGTTTCGTCAAATTAATCCTGAGAAATTCATTGACTCTATGGGAAAAGATGTTATAAACAGCATTCAAGATGGAACAGCGTTGCAAAGTCCATGGAAATTGTCGTTATTCTTAGTGTTAGCTTATTCAGATTTAAAGAAGTACAAATTTTATTATTGGGTCGCGCATCCTACTCCGTTGAGGTTGCCTGAAATGTACTACGAAGAGTCTCCAAAATCGATCAATGAAGAATTTAGAGCCAAGCACGTGGAAGACTTATGTCAAGGTTTTTTACAATTAGATAGCAGGACAAAAAATTACTTTACAGTTTTATTATCAGAAGGAGATAAAATGATTATTGTTGACCTGGCAACAGGAGTAAAAGCAATCAATACAAGCAATGAAAAACAATCACAGGTATAAAAACATTCATTTTACTTAAGAATGCTGTATAATTTTTTAAATATTTTTATTTATTTGCTTATTTTTTCAGGAATATAATGAAATATATTTTGCATTTTATGACCCATGTGCAACTTCTAATCCAGGCTGGCCTTTACGCAATCTTTTATGTCTTTTATGCTGGCACTGTCCTACATATTATTTTTCAAAAGTTATTAAATTCATATCTATACGAGGGAATAAAGCACAGAAAAGTTTAGTTTTTGCATTCAGGAGCAGACACTATGAAAATTACAAAAATGAGAGGGATTCTCTGTTTTTGAGTAATTTGGTAGGTTGGGAGAGCAATTTAAATGATAAACTGGGTCCTACCATAGTAAATCTGTCGGATACGATGGATCCAGCCAAGTAATTATTTAAAAATGAATTGGACACTAATACACAATAAGCATAACTATTTCAAATATCTCAATGGCATTTTTATCTTCTATTAGATTGTCAGACAGAGCTGTTAACCTAAACTTGAAGTTAATGAAATGGCGCCTTGTTCCTCATTTAGATTTAGAAAAAATCTATAACCTTAAGTGTCTCTTATTGGGCGCTGGAACCTTAGGTTGTGCAGTAGCGAGAGTTCTTCTAGGCTGGGGAGTGAATAATATAACTTTTGTTGACAACTCTAACGTGTCTCACAGCAATACAGTACGACAAAGTTTATACAGCCATCAGGACGCTGTAAAGCATAAGTACAAAGCTTATGCAGCCAAGGATGCTGTGTTAAACATTCGACCGAGCATAGTGAGTCTCGACTTTAAAGAAAAAAGACTCGACTTTATTAATGCTTTGTTAAATTAATTTTACTAATAATATAGAATGCAGAAGGTGTAGTTTTACACATTCCAATGCCTGGGCATGTTGTTGGTGAGAGCATGTTGGAGTCTACGAAGAAGTCCCTAGAAAAATTGGAGGAACTTGTCGAAAATAGTGACGTTGTTTTTCTTCTATTGGATTCTCGAGAGGCCAGGTGGCTACCTACAGTCCTTTGTGCTGCTAAAAACAAGATTGCCATCAATGCTGCTTTGGGTTTTGATTCTTACACAGTACAGAGGCACGGCACTCGAAATTTCACTAATCCAATTTCGCCAGACTTGGAAGTTAGGAATCCCCGCGGTGTGGACCTCGGTTGCTATTTTTGCAATGATGTAACGCAGCCTGGAAATGTAAGTCTATTGTAAAATTCTTGCAATTTTTATTTTTTTTTTTAGTAACAGTCGTTTTATTTTGCAGTCGCAAACCGATAGAACAGTGGACCAACAGTGCACAGTTAGCAGACCTGGTTTGTCGCAGATCGCTGCAGGATTAGCAGTCGAGCTATTGATAACTCTACTGCAGCATCCTCTAGGGTAATAAAATAAATAACAGAGATTTATATTGAATTTCATGTAGTTACAGATTTATTGTTCTGCATTTGACAGAATTGAGGCAGAAGCGTTAGTGCGCAGAGATAATATTAGCCCAAGCGATACGGACTTGGTAGGCTTGTTGGGATGTGTACCACACACGATACGGGGATCCCTGTGGAATTACGATACTCATTTGACAATTACTCATAGATTTACATCGTGCACGGCCTGTTCTGTGCCTATTGTCGCAGAATATAAAAACCGGGGTTTATCGTTTGTTTTGGACGCTTGTAATATGCCAAATTACTTGGAAAAATTGTCAGGACTGGAGCAAATACTTAAAAGGCCCGATTTAGACGAGGTATATTCTAAATCTACAAATTGCGTTCAGCTATTTAACTTTTCAATTGTTCATTTTCAATTGCAGCTTTGTTACGCATTGGATAATACAAGCGACGACGACGAGGATGATAAAAAAATATGATATCTTAAATGTGCATAGTTTTTCTTTTAATCGAATTTTGGCATATGCAGTAGGATATTTATGATATTCATCTCCGTCGATTGCAATCGTTTTATTTTTATTTTTTGTTTTATTATAGCGTTGACACTTGACATATATACACATATGTCAAAAAATCTTGTAAAATACATTTTATTACAAATATGACTTTTTATATATAGATTTTATGCTAATTTAAAAAAAAAAGCATGCAAGAGGTTGTACCTCTGAATTTTTAAGCATTAAAACATGAATAAAATATTTAAATTTCCTGAAATCTAAAAAAATAGAGACAGGTATTCTATTCAATATCCCTTACGTACATTAAAGAAACCGTCTGGATGGTGCAGTCCTTAATAATCCTTCGTTTACAGGCTAATCTAACTCAAGTTCAACACCAAACAGAAATCTATGAAGATTTTTCCTCTCAAAAATTTCGTGTACCAAGAGAGAAACTTGCATGAAATCTGAAGCATAATTATTGGAAAAGAAAAGTGGCGGTTCAAACCGTAATTTATACGATCGGCGTGGCGCGCGTTCGCGCTTTTGGCGATCTTCCCGCTAGAGAGCGCCTCGACGGACGAATACCAGACATTCCAGTGTAATGTTTAAGTAGTGGGGAATCGAGGCTGGCTCTCGTGTGTCAAAGAGCCTGTGTTCTCTGTGTGTTCGATCGCATACCATTAGATTTTCAATCGTTTTCAATGAAAATACATACCGTGCGTTGGTTCGACGCGCCAGCGGATGTCGTGCCGGATGTTTGATCCTCTGTTCGTTGGCTTGTCAACGCAGAAACATCGGTGAGTGAATCACGTAAATGGTGGGAAGAACCACCTTAAGTTCGATTTACCTTGAGGAATGCGTGGCTCGTTCCTCCTTTTTTTTTTTTCTTTTCTTCACGCTATGTCGCATTCCTCTATCGATTCTTGCCTTAGGACGAGCGGAGAGGAAAGGGGGGCGCTCAGTCGGTAAAAAAAAAAGAAATTATTAAAATCGTCGCCAATTATCTACTTTCTATCTAATTCTACGTCGCGGTCCTGTTAATCCAATCCGATTTCGCAAATTCGGAAAAAGATGGAAAAGAATTTCGTTGTTGTCGCGTATCGTTTAATAGTTTAATCTTACGCTAAAGATCTTGGAATGTTTCTTTAATTTTCTTGAAATAAGAACGAAATCGAGACATATATACGAAGAATGGATTTTAAGGAATTTAGAAGATTTTAGGAAATTTTTGTATATGTAATTTTGGAAAATGCCTGTTGTGGATTTGAAATTTTCTAATCGTGTGTGCACGTTTATACATACATGTAATCGTTGTCACGCGATACTGGAATTTGCGTGCGCGGTTTTTCGTTGATTCATCGTTTTCGATGAGTTTCAATTAGGTTTCAAGGACTTTGAGATTATTTACAATAATCCGCGATCGAGTATTTGCCAGTCAGCCCTCAGCGCGGTATCGATACGAGACAACGAAAAGAAAAAGAAACTGTTGAAAAGATACATTTTTGGTAGGAAAGTATGCGCGAGTATTAGGGTGGGAGTTGAGGTATTTGATCCAAATTGCCAGATTACCGGCTTCCTTTTACTCAGAGTCAGAGTTCAACGTATATACGTACGTACATTATCACACTGTAAAAATGAAATTTCACTTCGAGTGTTACATCTATCGAGTGCAGAAAACTATGCGCTTCAACCGCGTTAGTAAATTTCTACTTTTCTTTTTTTTTCTTCCACAGAAAAAGAGAGAAAACGATAAGAGACAACGAACGATCAAGAACAGATCAGAAGGCATTGTTTTTGTTGTTAGAAATGAAATTGCGACGCCGGTTGCGTGGAAGTTTGGAAAGAGAGCAGGGGCGCGATATGGGAGTAAGAAGAGGAACGGTGCGGCTAGCAATGGCTTCGAGTGTACCCTCGGTGTTTGCAATTGATATTACTGTGCAAACGTACCAAGGAGCAATCTCTCAATCTTTCTGGTAACCTTTATCCCTGGACTTTAGATGGATAATCAACGGAATCTCGAGGGACAAGTGTGTGAGAAACTGAAATGAATTCCTAAAAGACTTTGTATCTTTCAGCGACGATGTGTGGTTGTCGAAGCTTATTTAAATAATTGGAGGGCAATTCGAAGCCATTGCTAGTCGGCACGTTAACGGTGGGTGGAGTGGGATCGTGTGGGTACGCGTGGGGACTCTCGAAGCGACGTAGGGTGGGCTGCACGCGGCGAGGCGAAGGACGCGGGCGGCAGATCTCTGGTGAGGGGTCCGCATTCCACAGACAATGTCACGTTTTTTAATCCCCGTTTTACTTTATTTGTGCTGGCTTCGGCCGTGAGGAAGGCCCCCAAACAGTTAACTTCGACTTCTGTCCACAGAGAGCAGAGATCCTCGTGACGGTGTCGTGGTCGTCAGCTTTGTTCCATCGCGGGAATTTCAACCCGGTGTGTTGATGAACACCTGCTGCATCCCTACTACTTACGAGGAGTACTTCCTGAAGTTCAGTACCGCGCGAACGGAGTGAAGTTTTCTTAGAAATTAAGACTCACGAAAGGGTGACAATTGGTGGACCGAGGACACCTTTGTTCTCGATCTCGAAGAGGGAAAACACGAGGGAAAGAGATGTCCGCCGTCGAGAGCGCCTTGGATGTCCTCTCCAGGGCGGCCACCATGGTACAAGGTCAGTTTGCCTCGTGACTTATGCTTCCGACGGATTGCTGGTGATTATTCGTGATCGTTGGGCGACCAGAGGGTTTAGAGTGGGCTGGGAATTGAATTGGATAGTTTGTAACAAATTGTTATTGAGTCTGATATATGAATACAGCAGTCAATTGTTATTGCAACTTCTATTTCAAAGTATAGTTGCTTTCTGATTGAGGGTTAAGGTAATTCTAATTAGTGTACTAATGTTACAGAAAGTATGGCACTCGAAAAATTGGCAAAAATCGTTTGTAATAAAGTATAAATGCACACGTTAGATTACAGAATGAAAGCTGGAAATAAATGGAATGTGCTGGCTTCGACCGTGAAATGTAGATTACGTGGTTGTACATTGTTGATTATGCTTTCTGTAGTACCCAATACATGTTCGTGTCAATTTCATATGGTAATACATAAAAACGGCTTTCGATTTTTTCATATTATAATTTTACGATGATAGGAAAAAAGTGGAAAAGTTATCATTAACCTTGTACATCCTGTATCCATGAAACCTAAAACTTAAAATCACTTTCAGATATCCAATTTACCAAGATATGCTCCAAAGTTTTCATCCAGAAGCACCCACTCTTCCTCCAAGAAATTCCCAAGTCCACGAAGGCGGTTACCAAGAAAAAGGCGCGTAAACAAAAAGATAAAACATGATCCGCCGAATCACTTAATAGTTCAGTAAAATTGTTTGGAATCTGTGTAAGAACAGAGGAGGCCAGTACGAGCCCGCATTCCTGCGAAATGCCAATTTCGCGTCGAATTAGATAACATTGTGCGCCGTTTATTTTAGATTCGTCGCGTTCGCGGCTCCTCCGACAAGCTCCTTGGCAAGAGCCTCGAACGAATTTCCTGTGACGTTTCATTTCAATTAAAACAATTTCACTCTGCTCTTGCAACACGTTTCAACATGTTCGAGCACGTTTCAATTGGTCTTCGTGTCAAAAAGAATCGGTCTGCTGTTCTGTATTCTTAAAGCCGCTTCTCCCGCAGTCACGAAACATTTCTTAAAAAGTATGCCATTTTCGCAATGGTGTGTAATCGACCGCAAACAATAGTATTTTCTTCACATGGGAATCATTAAATCATTCCGCTTTGTCGTTAGGTTCAGTATTTCAGTGTTTCAATGAACTAACAGTCGACGATATTTTGTTATATTATTTTCGAAATATGTGAAGACTTTTGTTAGTTCAAACTCTGGATCTAAAGAAGAAATATAGGTGCGGAGCTGTATTTCTTATCGAAAACTGATTCATTGGAATTTGATAAAACGTTTAGTCTATGTTTAATCTTCATTCAGTGACATTTTTTTCAAACTGCAAAGGAGAAGCAATTAATCAATAATTTACCAATTATAAAGAAAGGAATTAATTTCTTGCTTTTATCGTAGTAAATGCCATGAGATTGAAAAATTTATGTTCAGGGATATCTATTTTTTTCCCTCTTTTTTTTGTTTTTTGTCGAATCAAGGATATAAATCAAGACAGAATTGACTCAAATGACACAGTGAAGAATGTGAATAATCAGAAAAAGTGTAGCTGCAAAGTGTGACGCATTAGAGAAAAGGTTCCACTTTCGAAGGCAATCGGGAGCATGACGACCCGTTCGCGGTGATGATTTTCATAAATCATCAAACTGCTCTCTTCTCTCTCTCACTCTTTCAATCTATCTATATATCTATCGAAACGGACAACGGAGCGTAACGAGCCCCGGTTCTCAGCAGTGTGACTGGTTCCTCCTGTGTGCGGTTTGTTGTGATGGAATGCCGTGCTTCGAACCTGTTCCGAATACCAGACGTAGTTGCGTATGCTTGCGGATGATGGCGCGTTCTGTGACTTTCTCGATGACCAAAAATACATTTCCCCGGTCGGTTCCATTAGTTATCGACATAATTTCAATGTGATTGTCAAAGGATAATTTATTCGATTTCGATAACGTTGCCTCTAATATATTTCGAAAGATTAACTGTCAAACTTTGCTTCAAGATTCAATTCTTTGACGAACCGTAGACCTAAATGTCTTCATTTCGAACGCAATGAAACTTATAATTGGGCACCGTGATAGAGCTAAATTTAAAGAATAGAGATTTCAAATACTTTCTACGTTTATATTTCTTTCTTATATTTCTTTTTTTATATTTCTTTCTTCAGATAAGTACCATTTCTCAAGTTTATTTTCAACTAAAAAGCACCGTCTTTCAATTGATTAACTTTCAGTGTGTTTCATTTGCAGATTTATTTTTTAATTCGGCACGCTCTGTGAGATGTGAATGACATTCTAGTTTAGCGAGAATGCACGCACGTTTCGATCGATCTTAAATTTTTGGAGTGCGAGATATAGGAGTAATAGGAGATATGTCCGAAATGTACGGAAATGTTCGACGAATTCACGCCCACGAAACCGCGATTCGCTGATGTACAGATATGTCTGATAACTATACACGATTACTTGGTCGCGTTGCTATTAAAATGCCTGGCATTCCTGCCCGATGCCTCATGACTCCTTGAGGATAACTTGCTACCTTGATCTTGCTTAGGTATCACGCGGCTAACAATGATACAGAGTACCTTGCTACTTGTCTTGAAATCGATAAGGTCATCGACTTGCTCCCACTAATTTTCCTCTTATTCTTTACTCTCCGATTCTTTCGAATTTTTCGTAAAATATTTTTAGTCTGGAAATATATATGAAATGTTTGCAATGATTGTGATATTAATTGAGGTTGAAGAATTAGATGTCGTGTGTTTCTTTCTTTTTCAAGCATTGATTACAAATTACAAATTACAAATAGTCACGTGTATAGTGCAAAGTGCATTGCGTTAAATATTCAAGATCTTCTACACGCTGCGGTGTTTACAGCACTAAATGTTGATATTTATATCGTGCAATCACTATTAAGGAGATGTGTAAAACATTTTGTTGTTTGGAAATGAATTAAAGAAACCATATCAGTCATTAAGGCAACGTGAACGGTGTTTCGAATTCGAGTACAATTGCAGAACTGGTGGAAGAAATCCGTATCCGAGGATCCTTATCGGAACAAATTTTCCTCGCGAAACGTGACGGCGACGTGTAGTGTGCACGTGTACTGGACGCACATGTGCATCGATTGCCTGTACCTCGTCATGCAAAAAAAGGAAGAAAGAGAAAGAAGAAAGAGGAAAGAAGCGAGTTTGTTGGCTAGAGGTACTCGTATCCCTTAAACACTCTGCAGCCAAATAGCGATGGCTTTGAATTACACACCTCCAAATTAACCGTAGAACAAGTATTGGATAATACTCGAGTCAGGAAATATTGTAAGGTCTATCCTCTTATTTGGTAAAATATCTGAATCAGTTTCTTCGGTATATTTAACATGAAAATTAACTATTGTTTAATTCATTGTCTGTGTTAAGAGATAATTATACGTTTTAATACATTTTCTTTTAGTGGTTGTGCATAATATTGTGTGTCATTCAGGCATTATGTATCATATATAAGCCATTTATATAAGTTAAAGATCAACACTATTTTTTTAATTTTTCAATTTTAATGTTAAAGCACTTGATTGCTCTTTAACTTTTTATACTTAAAGCAAATTTCCTTAATAATCAAAACTCAAGGCTTTCTTGAATAAATCACATTGCTGGATGACGATGAAATGATTTATTTACAAAGGCCAATGTAATTATTCCAAGGAACATATTATTTTATGCATTCTATTTCATGCATACTATTTTATGCACTCTGTACGTCGTTAGATAAAAGTACACTCTACAATGTTCACTTGAATTTAAATTTTAAAAGAGGAAATTACTTTATCAATTCTATCAAATTTTAAAAGAGGAAATTACTTTATCAATTCTATCAAATTTTAAAAGAGGAAATTACTTTATCAATTCTATTTTTTGCTTTGTGGAGTTAATAAGTTTGGTAAATGAGCAGCTTGTACGATGATACATACATGCATTGGAAAGCAAAAGGTTAGTTTAATTTTTCAAAGTCCAAATTCCCAAAGTCTAAGTCTTCAAGAATAATTGTGCCTTTGAGGACCAAGTTCTACGAGTTATAAAAAATCTTTAGAAAGAGGCGAGAGAGATCTACCGTCGTGCGAAAACTGGCAAGAAGAATAATTGAACAAAACGAAGCCATCGCTACGATCCAAGCGCGCGGACCGTGTGCATGTGTAAAAGGCAAGCTTCACCAGCTGTACGTGGAGGGGGCAGACGACAGGATAAGGCGGATGAATGAATGAATCTTAAGACAGTCGTGTAAGAGGGACATTCACGAATCCACGTATCTCTGACTCTGTCTATCTTTTTGTAGAAAACTTGTGTTCAATGTTCCTCGACCGTTCCTTGTATTTCTTAACGTGCTAGTTCGAACAATCTGGTGTGATCCTGCAGCCTCGGTCCACATGCTTCTGAAAGCCAACAATCCTGGTTTCTGACCGACAACCAGTCGAATTCATCGATAGATCGCGTCACGTCGCTTTCTTCGAGCTCCCCTCGAGGCCACCAGGACATCATGGAAGCCGCTTTCTTCGGCGAGAGGAAGATCCTCCCGTGGAAAGGATGTCTCTCGTATTTCGTCGTTTGAAGTTGATTTCATAAGGCAAAGAGAGACGATTGTACATAACAGAGAGAGTCGAGAAAGTGGATTGAAATCTGTGCAGTTTTGATAACTTGATCTATGGGAACTAGATCTGAATCTAGAGGGTTCGCGGTGTTCTCTTGTCTTTGAGACTCCGTTTTTGAGGGAATAAGAGAGCAGAGGAATCGTTGATTTTTGATTTTATGTATATATATATATATATATATTTGTCGATATTCGTGGTGGTTGCAAGTTGGGTTCATGACACCTGAAGATTTTTGGAAGCATGGAGGTCTCGCCGAGGAGAAGGTGCCTCTGGCAGCCGTGGCTCACTACGGACAGCTTTCAAACAGTATACAAACCAGGAGGTACGTCGGAAAACGTTCTGAAAACGTTTGGAAACGTATAGAAAGTCGTTTCCCTGAATTTTGTTATTTAATTTCGCTGCATAATCTTTCAACGAATGTTAAGGCTCGTAAGGGGAAATCTTGCATACCGGTACCGAACGTTGAGTGTAAAAATAGTGGAAGAACGAGTGAAGAATGCAAATTTGAAAGTTATGTATCTCTGACGAAGCTGAGTATTTCACGTGCAACAACTTCGTCTCTGATATTGGTTCTGATAATTTTCATTGATATTTCAGAGCTCTAGCTTTCTAGTTGTTACCTTCCTCTGTAAATCATCGAATTCAAGAAAGTATGGCAGAAGCTGGCAACTAGCGAGTTAATTGAACGGAACGATCTCGGCTTCGATCCACGCGTTTGGTCCATTCATCTTCTCTCTGACCGCTGGCTCATCCTTTGCCTTTAAACCAGTTTGACCGTCTTCCTGACGATCCTCTCACGGCTATTAGGCACTTCCTGCCCCATCCTGGGAACCAGACTCGTTTCTCTACTCACCCTTCGCGCTCTCCTCCTCTTTCCACCGCTCTCTTTTATTCTCCTCGCGCTTTTCTCTCTCTCTCTCTCTCTCTGTGTTTTTCGATCGTTCTCTCGAGGGGGTTGCTACATCGATTTCCAATTTTAGATATCGCGGTAAACGGAAATAGATGACCCATAACATTTTATAAATAAATTAAACGCGATGCTGGAGACTCAAGGACAGATCTCTTGGTTCTTTAACTATCGTAAGATCATTTTGAAATTATCGAGATAGTTTGATGTGTGTATTGAGTAAAGGGTGGCAAATAGAGAAGAAGGGTGCTTGGACAACCCGGGCAATTCGCTTCGTCTCCGGGTTGTCAGTCACGACTTACGATCGTGCGTGCAAGGAAAAGTTGAGGAAAGATGCGTGGTTGTATAGTTGCATGCAGTTTAGGAACTAGCGGAATGTGGTCTACATATATCTACAAGCTTTATCTGTAGGAAGAGGAAATGAAGATTATTTCAAATATCAAACAACTTCGTTATCACATTTATTTGCAATTCCTCTTTTGAAACATCAAGAAACTCTTCCATTATCTCCATTATTTTCTATCGTTTCTAATCTCATACACTCGATACACTTTTTTAATAACTTCAAAGAATCAATCGAGTTTCAACAAAAGGAAGAAAACATCTCTTCTATTTCATCAACACTGGAGTCTTAAAAATTTACCAAATTACAGAAAAGATTCTATTTACAAGAAAGAATTGTCAATCTGCACAAGAACACGCGAAGAATCTCATGCAAGGTTTCTTCTTTTTTATTGCGCAGAAGAGAGGCCGAAGACGACAAATCTCCACCGGAAGCCGAGCAGCGCGTGGCGCAAGGAGCGTAGAAGGGATCCAATCCAAAGTGAAGCACTGGACATGACCGCTGCCAGGGTCCATCATCATCATCACAGCAGACCCAGCGTGATTGTACCTACCACGCCGCAGCCTGGTAAACTTCTGATTGCTGGTTTCTGATGTTCCACGCGAATTCGTTAGGCGAGTGGCTTGCTCCTGTTGTTCTTGGCCTCGCGGGGGGGCAACCAAGAACGGCTATTGTCTGGCGTGTACATGGGGGGTGCACTATGTGCTTTGACAATGTGGCGTGATGCACGCCGCGCAGATGCTTGGTCGTTGAATAGAGGAATACACGATTCACGTCGGTCACGGGGCTGAAATTCCTCTGTGCAGAACTGTGAAAAAGAAAAAAAAGAAAGAAAGAATTTTTTGAACCCATACTGAATTTTTAATGTGAAGTTTAATTAGAATTGACTGAGAATTAAGTTGAGCAGATTCGAAGGTAGAGACGATGTCACAATTCAAAACTGAATTCCTTTCATTAAGAGACAGCGATTGCATTCATTTGTAGGGAATTTGAAAGTGTAAGAATACACACGACGCATAGAAAATGCAAAAATACATAAAATATCAAAGTTCAATTTTTTCAGTTATGTTAAAATATATAAGTATCTAGTAAATGATTAGCAGTTTAGAAGAGATGAAATTAATAAGAATATTTTTAGATTGATTGCAGTATCTGATTAAAAATTTCTCACGTCAAAGATATTCACCAATATTGTATACTGTGTTTTGTAGATTGAATAGATATAGATTGAATATTAAAGAAAGTGTTCTTTACCAGGAACGACTATTGAGGACACAGCAGTAACACCGACCCCGTCACTGACGCCGTCGGCGGCAGCAGGAGGCCAAAGAACTGGGGTCCGAACTGTGGGTGGTGTGAGTGATCCCGCAATAGACGAACATTTCAAGCGATCTTTAGGCCTAGAGGAGTACGCCGCAGTTTTTAATGCCACCACTACTGACAAAGAAGCAGGCCTCAGTGGTACGTCATTTAAAAAAAGAAAAAAAAAAAACATTTCTTTAACAAAAAAAAAAATTATTTCATCTTTGCTTCAAAAAAAGGAGAAGAGAAAGATAAAGAGATGATACATCTTTTAAATTCTTTCAGTGGATGATCACTTTGCGAAGGCTCTTGGAGAAACCTGGACGAGGCTGCAGGCAACCAGCAGAAGCAAGGACTCGACCTAACTGCCGGACGGTTAACCAAAAAGTCCTCACTGTCGTCACGTCGTTGCGGTTGCTTCTGTTTTCTTCGCTGTGACAATGTGATTTCACACACCTGTGTCTAATCAATCCATAAATTAGGAACAGTGGGAGCAACCAACGAACTCTGTATTATTAATATTATTACTATTACTACTATTACCACTACTACTACTATTATTATTGTTATTTTTATTATTATTATTATTATTATTATTATTATTTTTATTATTATTATTATTATTTGGTTCGCGTGGAAAGCAAAACGAAAGAGTACCCAAGTGTCCTTGGAATGTCACAGATGCTCTTGAGTGTAATCAACGGTGTACCGTACGTGTTTCTAACTTTTTGCGACAATTGTACTCGAGATAATGTATATATAGACGCGTATTCTTTTAATCATGCCATCATCGCGGCCTCAGAGGCCTCAAGTTATTTATTATACGATGTTCCATACTGCCTCGCTAAACGTTAGATCCGTTCGTTATTACTAACTTCTTTCCGCTGCGGCAAGAAATTGAATTTTAAGAATTGTACGTTTTTAACAGAGATTAACCTTCTTATAATTCTCTAAGTCGTCACGTTTATGCGCCGAGATGTTTTGATCTTTTAAATGTACATTCATCTCGTAATGACTTCAACGAGAGTTTTGTGCTAAAATTGAAAAGGCAATGTTGAAAAAGAATAGGCCACCGAATTCGATTCGATGTAGAACCGTATAGGGTTAAAACTGCAGCTGTTGGAAGTGCACAACGAACGGAGCGACTTGTACGTAATTAATTATTTGCCTAAACGTATTACATGCGCATGTATGTATTGGGTATATATATGTATACGCGTTACATATATCTGACAATACGTATACGTAAGTAATGTGTACATTGTAACTATAGAAAACCGAGAGTCTTTATAAAGAACGTAGAAAATAAGCACGAAACCGTAAATTGAATCGGTCGTTGCACAAACTTGTAACACGTGTTCATCTCGTGTATACATACATATATATATACATACATATATATATATATATGTATGTATGTATGTATATATATATACATACACATACACATACACATACACATACATATTGTATCAAAGAGAAGAGAGAAAAAAAAACGAAACAGGATATATGGAGAAATCGTCTGACGACATTTTTAATACCAATTTTTGAACACGCATCTTTCCATCTCCAGTAGATATTCCCAAGCGGTGGATGGTGAAGATTGCTAAGAAGAGTAGTACTGATTTCAAATGGTGCTAGGAGGTTTAGCACAAACCCCAGCACGCACAGAAGTCAGTACCTCTGTCTTCTTATATTGTCTTCAGATCCTCTTCACTTCAGTGTTTTCACACATTGAAAATTGCTACTCTCTACAGTTCACGCGGCGGTTCAAATATTTTATCTCGTTTATAAAATCAAACTGAACTGAATTCAGATCTAAATTGAGATTTGAGCTGCCTTGATGTCGCGCACTTTCTTCAGTTCTCAAAATTTTGTGGTAACTCCTTTGATAAACCAGTTCCTAGGAAGGAAGAGTTCACCTCCCAAGGAAGAAAAATTTTAATTCCAGCTTTGTCCAGCCTCTTCCATATGTACCAAGTTTAACCAAGTAAATGCCACTTTTATCTTAACAATAACCAGTACCATCGGTGAACAATTCCACTCCACAGTGTGTTTCTTCCAGCTCATCCAACAGAACAAAGATTTCTCCTTTTGCGTGAGAAGTAATCCCCTGCCAATTGAAAGCGTCGGAAGAAGAAAAGATGGAGGAAGTCGGACGGGGACACGTTTTCTTCTTTTTTCTTGTTCCTTTTTTTTTCCTTTTTCGAACCGAAACCACGAATGATGATGGGCCGGGAAGAAGAAGCAGCGAGGCTTTACGATGTCGTAGGTGGGCCCAGACCTAACCCAGACTGTCCCAAGAGCGCTCGGATGGCTTCCTATATGCAGGCAGCCTGTTCACTTGCCGTAAAGCAAAATGGTAACTTAATATTAGACTTGAATATAAGTACGGTAATCCCACACCAGAGTCCAAAGTAAGCCTATACCTACCCGGCCGGCCATCCCTGGACCTCGGTTCCCCCTTACGAACGCCCTCGAGCGTAATAATACGACGGGATACTAGATATCGGTGCTCTCTGTGCTTCTAGGTGCAAATTGCGACCACCTATGCACGGCACCGCCGTTCCTGTTTCTCCGTTTCTCCGACTTGTACCCGTCTCTCTTCCTGTCAGCAAGCTCCTTACAGCCTGTCCTCCAAGAACACGACTTTGTTCTCGTCTCTTCGAACGGGATCGTACGACGTCCACTCCTCAATACCGTGTTCTTCGATTTAGATTTATATCTTCGTTCGAAAAATGTATCAATGGAGGCACGCGAAGATTATTTCAACCCCTAACTAGTGTCATTGCAAAATGTGAAGGTTTAGATCTCTCGTCGCTCAATTTTTGAATTTTTAGTTTTATTATCATCAGGGAGAAGTACCCGAATCTTTGTAATGCAATACCAATTATTGTATCTGCGACTTCACGATACTACTTATGGGAGTTAAGGAGCTGATAATGAAGTTGAAAGTCAGAACGAGGTTCGGAACGAGGCGAAGATTTTTCTAAGAGTATAGTGTTTTCTCATTTTTTTCTCTATTAACCAGATATAATTTCCGTGATGCGGAATCGCAGAAACTCGATCTGGTTTTTCATCGTTTTTTTCTTCTTTTCTTCCAGAGAAACGCCATCGTGGGCGCTCCTCGAAGTGCGACGACCTTCGCGCTGCAAAGAACTAGGATAAACCAGTGGTCTGCATGTCTCTTTGGACGTACGGAGTAAGCTAATCCGGCTGCATATCATGTTTGCAGCCCCTTTAAACGATACTGATACGCCTTAGTCGCGAAAGTCGCATGTCCCGAGCATGAGACGTGTTTCTTCATCTCTTCGCTTAGGAATTCTGATTGCGCGAACTCGTGCTCGACGTGCTCGTCGCGTCCAGAAAGATGCGAACGAGGAATTTGAGAATTTTAGACAAACGTGAGTTTTACTATTGATTCACAACAAGCAACAACAGATGTTCAGGGCGATTTTTAATGACAATCGAGAATTTTCTAGGACAAGAGATGGTTGTCCAACGACATTAGGAAACATGGTTTTCAACAATTTTTAGAATTAACCAACATCCAGGAGTGAAACGCAGCTGGAAATAGACCAGTAAATCGCGGGCAGATGCTCTCGCCGAAGCTATTTCTCCGTGCACGCAGGTGTTTCTACGACTGTCGTCGAACTTCCACCCTTCCATTGGACATGGACGCATCCCCTTGCGTTGACTTTGTGATTCCACCCTTGGTAGATGCTATAATTTTTCTCGCGTATCGGCTGGAAGGGGAGGTCGATTAGAATTGAATTTGGACACTGGAATTGGTTCTGGAACGTTCATTAAGTTCATTTTATTCGTAAAATCAGTCTTTAAAAACCAATTGTTCTGAAAAATTTCTGATAAATTTTCTGATTACAGATTCGAAGAGGAGAATGTTTGATTACATTGTAGAAAGTTATGATTTAAAAAAAAAAAAGAAAAAATAGGGAATTTTACTTTACAAACGGTAGAATATTACACAACGATGAAGAATATTACACGTTCTGTTTTCTGTGGAAAGAATAGAGAAGCGGATTCACGAGAAGAATTCTTTGACGGTGGACCAATAGCCACCCCACGCAGATGGTCTCCCCCGTAAAAAGCAGCTCTACCATCGCGTTCCAACCGAGATATCGATCCAAGTTCCTATCTCACCCTCGATCGAACCGCGTTCCGAAAATTTCTTTCATACCGTATATATCCTCCCTTCTAATTACTATTCTCTAGAATTATTAACGGATTAATGGTGGTGATCGGGCTTCCTTCCGGGACAAGTGGAGACAAATCGTCCTGGAGGCGGCCCCATTTGTTGTTCTTGTACCAGAGATCCAGTAAATCGACTAGCTTTTCTATTCGGTTCGCGGCATATTACTGTTTGTTTATTTTAAGTCCCAGGCGTATCTTGTTTCGGAACCAGACCCAGCTGACCGCAACCTGGCATCGTTTTCTCGTTTTATTCTCTTGCGTTACGCGTCAACCTGGTGTCGGTGGCGCGAATTAAGCGAGAAAAATCGATATCGTGAAGCGGATGCACGCAGTTTCCAGAATGATCGGCTCGATTTTTCTTTTTCCTTTTTTTTTTGGAATTAAACAAACGTTCAACATCCTCAAATCTTCTCGATCCATTTACACGAAGACATCTTTGTCTTTTCATGTAAATATAATTTTTCGAAAATTTACGAACGATTTATTGGAAATCTTCTTTTCTCGAAATTACCAAAACTTAATTGGGATTTTTTGTTTTCAGGTGCAAGGTTGCAGAGATTGTTTTTGTTCTACTGAAAAGTGAATTTGCTGCACGGGAAGCTGCTCGAATTGGAAAGAATCAGTTTTTAAAACGAAGGAATTTCTATGGATGTATGCAACAGGTTGGGCTAAAAATAATTAATCAGTGAATAATTGGAATTAACGAGCGGAGATGATGATCGATGGTTTTGCAAAAACACGACACGATAGAATTTCAGATGCATCTGGACGTCTTACGTTGCTAGCCTTGCATCGAAATCCCCGAGCCACCCCCAACGCGAAGGAAAAAAGCGATACCGCTCCGTTCGCGGATATCTTCCCAGCGAAATATTTAACGCACAGAATATAGTATTCGATAGAAAAAGGATCGAAGGAACGTCTTTCATAATAATCTCAGGTAAAGAGACAAGATTTGCGTTAAATCCAGCTAAAGACAATTTCAGCTTCCAGTTCTGTAATTTGCAATTTTTGTTAGTATGACAACTTTTGTTAGTAACTTCAGAAGGGAAAGTAAAAAAAAAAAGGAAAAAGTATAAAAAAATCATCGAACGTTGACAAACGTCGCAAAATTAGAAAAGAAATATTGCTTCTCCAACATCGTTGAATAATCGAACGTGATAACTCGTAAATTTTACAAGTCCCAAAAACCTGAAACTGAAGTTTACCTGAAATTACTGAAGCTGTTGATATCCCAGCAGAATGCTATTGTTCTTGTCAGACGTTGTTCAGAGAAGAGCGCGAGGGACACTCTGTCGAAGGGTCCGCTATCCACCACTGTAAACACCAGCACATGCACTGAGGAGGTTCCAGCCCTCCGAGTATATCGATATCAATTTGCAAAATCGAATGACGAACGCGGGATCATCGGCGATCGCGCACTAGAGGTAGCCCGCGGACGAGTTTGACGCCGACGCATTTGACGGAGACCCTCGATACTAACCCCCTTCTCTCCGCCACTTCCGTGGTCTGTGGAACTGTCATAGATCCCGGAAACGCGCGGAAGGGCGCGGAAAAATTCGCGAATGAAAGTGAAACGAAGAGTTGAAAGACACAGAGGAGAAAGACACGCGAGAATGGGCGACGTTGGGAAGAGCCATGAAAGTTCGCAACGAGCATGGGACTCTGGACACGACTGATCGAGTGACCGAGGGGGTAGCATTGTAAGAATACCCCTCCTCGTGCGCTTGTATAGAATTACGTGTGTTGATCGCGCATACAGCTCTCTCCGTCCCCTTGGTTCGCGGCAAAAGGGAGCACGAAGGGAGAAGAGTGGCTCTCCGTTCTCCCTTCCCCTCTATTGCCTCTCCTACAGCCTTTCACCATGCGTATACCCACCCCTGCGTACCCCTGTCCCCCGGCCCCCCCTTCGAGGCGTCCTCTCTCGCGTGCGTGAATCATGCATATCGATTTTCTTTCGTTAGTACGTCGTTCGGTAGTCGTTGCCCGGCTGTGTGTACGCCTCTGACGATGCGTTTCCCCTCTTCTTTCGCGCGCGGCAAGCGAGAGAGCCTGGGGGCCGACTGTCGCTCTGGAACCCCTTCTGAAAATGCGCTAGACGCGCCACCGCCGCCGATTCTTTTCGCCACAATGGATAGAGGAGGTTCGTTTTTAGCGGCTTGGTGGCTGAACCCACGATCTGGATATAGAGGTTCCGGGTTCGACGCTGGGGAAGAATGTAGTTCTTAACAGGGGGGTTAAGAGGTTCCTCCAACCGCGTCCGCGGGAATAGTCTGTACCAAAAGTAGGAGGAACACTCGGAAAAATTGGAAATTCTTAGAGACATAGTGGTGAAGCTGTAAAAAAAGAGAGAGAGAGAGAGAGAAGCAAGTGTTGAGTGGAGATTGATCCAAGTCTATTTTTAGATATTTAAGACTGTCGTCATTGCAAAAATCATTGAGAGGAAGAATTCGAGGAAGAAAGCAGAGGATGAAGAGGTCGATGAATGGAAAAAAAATTTGTAGGGACTAAAATGGTCCAGTCTGGTCTGTGACCCCCTTCCTCGGACGCTGAAAGCCCTTAGAGAGCCCCCCCTTCTTTTTGCTTGAGCAAAATGTCCCCGTATGAGGCGAAACAACGATGAGACGATGCTCTTGTACCCGGTCCCCTCTTTTTTTTTTCTAATATACTCCCTCTAATCGTGCAGCAGCAGGCCTTTGGTAATAAAGTTTCTTTGTTTTTGCTCACTCTTTTCTCTCTTCTTGTCGCGAGTTCCCTCGCTATTGTTAATGACTACGGTCTATCGATTCGCACTAATTAACCAGTTTCAATTGTCGCCGATTTTTGAAACACGAATCTACTTAATTTCTGTAATTTCTCAATATAGCGAAATTAACAATTTGACCGTGAAAACTTGGAAACTTCGGGTTTTGCGCCGGAGATCTTATTCCTTTCTTTCAACTTTGTTTCATGAAAAATTGTTTATATTTATTTTCTGGAAAATATTAACCTTTATTCCTCTTGGTTAATTTGAAAATTGTATACGTTCAAAAAAAATATTCTTATTTTTAGATATATGAATTTTTCATATCTTTTTGAGAATTAGTAAAGATTAACACTACAGTTTATTTTTTTTTTTTTTAAATAGAGAAGGGATGTGAGAAGAGAGTAAATAATATCGATTTATAAACAATTCCTTTAATAATAAGTAAACAGTGACAGATATGGCGCTTCAACATGATAGAAATAACGTTTATGTATATATACAATTGTACGACATTTACAACAATCTTACATTGCCGTTAAGAATAATTACATTCGTCAACGACAGGAGAATTAAATTAAAATCTTACAAATTTATATAGTTTCCGAAAGAGATTTTCCAAAGAGATTCGAAATAAATAGAAATTTCGTTTTTTTTATCCCCCTTGCTACGTGTGGGATTTGAAATGGCACGATATATTGAAAATGTATTTTGGCGAATTAAGTATATATTTTCGCGACGGCTCGTATGCTAAAGAATAACACCGCCATGAAAAAAGTTGGTCTTCTAGTACACATGTAAAAAGTGTTCCTTAATGAAGTACATCGTTAAAATGCAAATTGGAATGCATAATGTTCTTAAATACGCGTGTATCTACGAGATAATCGAAACGTTTCAGCGAAACATTCGATTAAAGTGCTTGAATTAATTCATGTAAATTGTTTATTAGATTTATTTGGCCACTGGATTACTGCTCTTATTTTATCCCAATATATATATTATTAGAAATTGAGATTATAGTTTACAAACCCTCTTTTTTTCTCTATAGAACTTTCAAATTGTTCCCAGTTTGAAAAACGATTTTTCTACTTCCATACTTCTTCCTTTCATTTATTGCAACGAAATTGGTTGCTCGGGATAATAATGTATATGATCACTTTAGTCCTAATGAGTTTTTAGGTAATCTTCCGCTTGAGCATCGATTGAAATACGTCCTTTGTATTTTACAATTCAACTAGGCTTGAGTATTAGTTCTTCGTAGAATGCGTATTCGTCAATTTCTATTCTGGTTCATAGTTCGTGAGAAATCAAAGATTACACAGTTATCCTCACGTTTCACTATTCTGTTCAAGATCTTTGGTGCATTCGATAAAAAAAAGAAAGAGATTCGTAGGCGTTCTTAATTCCGAGAAACACTGAATAAAATTATCAGATCTTAAGTTCTTTGAAAGTTTCTATGTTGCACCCTTGGTGAAATTGAGTAGAGCTTCCGGAAAATGTCCACTAAGTTGTTCTGGGGAAACAGAGTCTCGACAATTCCTTCTAGGAGCACATATAGAAGTCTTCTGTTAAGCACAGGTCGCTGGAACAATTCGAACACTCTCAGGAGACCTCTCTTAGTTGTTTCACTACCTATGATATGTTTCAATTCGTCTGAAAGACAGGACAGGAGTGCTACCTTGGCTGCCACTCTTGTCCTGTTTTTCATTTCAGCATCCCTCGGTGGTTTCTTCTCAGCTTTGATTCCATTGGGCCAGAAACTATTCCTACGATATTCGCGTGATTAGTTAAATAACAATTAATTAATTGATTCCAAAATGGCAAAATGTAAGTTCACGTACTTAAATAACTTTAAATATCCAGCTACCCTGGCTGGACTTGTTAGTAAGGAAACATATTCGACTATTCTTCGATTTACTATGTCGCCAAACATAGTGCGAATGATCTGCCTGAGTAACGTGATTATTCTTCGTCTGAGCCACTGATTTCTTACTTTTAGGTCGAAAATTTCATCCATCAATAGTAGCATTATTCGTAAAGGAATGTTGTCGTCGGTCTGAAATAAAAAGATGTTAAAATGTACTACTTAAATGTCATATGATCTTTATATATGTATATATATTTATTTATAAAGCAAAAGAAAGAAAAAAAAAATAACTACCTCCACGTCCAGACTAGCACTAACTTTGGTGTTCTCATAGAAGGCGTTAGGTTTTTTTGGATTGCCAAAGAATTTACTTATATTGTCCATAACTTCATCTACTGTATTCAGCATATTATCCGGCATAGTTTTCACTGCCTGAGTTACTGTTTTCATTGACGTTTTCAACGGGTTCATCAGAGTATCTATCTGTATTAAATCGAGGATTAAGTATCTTGTATAATCCTCTTACCTGTATATACAGAGTGTACCAGGCAAACAGAACTCTTTAAACAGAACATCATGCATTGAATTACTGTCGCCAATTATTGGAAAATTCTTACATTCCTCTCTATTTTCAATTGATCAAAAGATACAGTTTGTCTCAGTTGCCTAAAACACGCTGTACAATTATTATAATTACCGTTTTAGATATCTGTCCACCCGTGACGCCTTTGTCGTAATCCCCTTGTTCCAGAAAGCTCAATAACAAATTTTGTAGACCCATGTGTCCCTCGACGACAGCTGGTTTTGTCAACTGATGCAACCAAGCATTCAACATCAACATTCTTCTTTCCAAAACTGTTCTTTCCATGTTATGAAAAGCTTTCTTCGCTGGAAAAGGAATTTTCGCTAGGTCGTAATATTTTTCCTTGATCTTCTGATGAAGATTGTAGAAATCAGAGTATCTTCTATAAATGTGCCACTTCTCCTGATAACCCGAGTCGTAATTCTTAGTCACGGCTACTGCGTAGATCCCGTAAGTTTTCCCACGATCATTGACTATCCCAGTCTCGATAATTTTGGCAGTAATTTCAAATTTTCCCTGTTGTAGCTTCTTAATGGCATTCTGATCATAAGTATTTTCATCCAATTTAACAAATTGTTCTGCATTCGATTCCAGGTAGAAAGAGACGTCCTTGCTCTCGCTAATGTGGTCTGTATCAATGCTGACCGCTTTTCTCATGCTTTTCATAGTCTTAACGTTGATGGTAGAATCAGACTCGATTGATTTGTCCTCATTTGGCTCCACAATACTGGCCAAACTCGTCGAAGAGCTAGACTTCTCTTTGCTATCTTTCAATTCAGCTGGTTTAGCGTCCTCTGATTTGTACATCTCGGACATCTCGTCCAGCGTCTCTAATTCGTTATTCGTACTCGATAAGCTAATACTATCCAAAGATTTCGTGTCCTCTTCAGACGTTGGATCTTTCAGGAGATCTAATTCCGCAAGAAGCTTTACGTAAGCCATAGACCTTTTGAAACCTGGTAGAAATCGATCTTCATTCTGTAATTTTTCGTAACAGCAAGATCTAAGATCGTCGAACCACGTCTCTTTCACAGGTTCAGTTCTTATTCTGGTCAACAAAGTCTTTACCAAGGCATCGTCCAACTGCAATTTAGGGGATGCCTTGTCGCTGAGGTACTGCTGGCAAATTTTGGTGGCCGCCTCCTTCAAATTTTCTAGATCCGTGTTTTTGCGCTTAGTGCCCACGAGAGTAGGAGTCGCTTGGGCCACGTGCAACTTTTGCAATTCGATGTTCGATATCTGTTGCTCCGCCGATACTTTCCAACCATAGATATTCAGGTAAAAGAACAGGTACGATTCTGCATTTATGGAAGTCATGTAATCGATGAAGTAACTTAAGGCGATATTGTTTTTCAGTAGCTCGTCTAGAGGTAAATTCACTAACTTCTGCCCGGGTATTAGCAGTCTGTTCCAATCGGGTTGAGTACCGATACCGTCGGCCTCCGACTCCAGCCCCTCCTGCATTCCGATAATTCTGGTTTCTAAGATTTTTTTCACATAAAGTAAACTATTCAATTGTTGTTTCACCGATAGGTCATCCTCCCCTCCAGAATCCTTGGAACGAAGATGAGCTATTTCTTTACAAACTATATTCTTTGTCGCCGTCAATTCGTCTAAGCTATCGGTTACTCTGATCACCGTTAAAAACACATCGCTGGGTAAGCCACCTTCCTTAGCACACTAAAAAATGCAAAATTATAAGAGGCATAATTTTTTCCCTATTCTGGTATTCATGGTGATCTTGTAATACACTTACCAACCATATACACGCCTGATTAATATAATCAGGATCAGAGAATAAATCCAACAATGGTTTGATAATCACGTTCACTAACAACTCCCTCAATATAAATCTCACAGTCAGGCAATCAAAGTCTCCCTTTGGCAACACGAGATACAACAGAATTTCAGATATTTCTCCCAGAAATTCGAGTTCCTGGATACTGTTAGTGCATACTAGATCCCTGCAGATTAGATTGTTCTCCATCTGCACCTCCAGATCGAAAAATATTTTCTCCAGCGATTCCTCTTCTTTTTCTTCGTTGCTCTCGATTGGCTCAGTGAGAGAAGACAAATTCGGAATGTAGAACTTGGACTGAGAATACCAGGATACGTCTGTTTCGCTTTTATTTCGTCTATGTGTGGGTGTCTTCTTAGGTGTGCCACTGGAGGTGCTCGAGCTTGCACTACCTTTCTGCAGTTTCTTCGACCGAAGTTGCTTTATCCTCGCTCTTGCCTGTCGATACAGTCTAACGTGGGATGCTGCATCATCCACGAGGCGCGTAGTTAAATATGGTATCCAGTCTACACCTTTTACTCTAATTAAAAAAAAAAAGAAAGAAACTAATGTAAAAAAGACGCATCAAACTATATGCATTTTACGTACCGATTTGCAATGTTGATGGCTATTTTCTGAGCAGTATCTCGAACGGAATATATAAATTCCTCGTCGTCTGTAATAACGCTGTACCATGGTTCCACATAATCTCTGATAACGAAATCTAATATTTCCTACACAAGAAGTCGCAAATCGTACGTTACTCTTACTATTTCACGTTGGACTACATATATAAAAGCAATAAAAATTCTTATATCGTCTATGTACTTGCAGGGACTCGTCAATAATGCGGCTGCCAGTGATTCTCCTATCTAAAGTAAAAGTCATCTTCTGGTTGGACAGATCTAGAATATACTGAAAGGAGAAAGCAGAATCTTAAGCATGTTCAAGAGAATTGACCCAGTTACATCATGCAATATTTACTCACCTGCCGTAACTTTTCAGTCTTCTTGTTTAAGTTTTCCCTTTCAGATTTAACTGCATTGTCGACGTTTGCGCCATACGTTCTATATATACACGTGATAGTTCTGCAACAAGAGACAGACGGATAAAAACGTTGATTATTCAATATATCTCGATATTGAAACATGAAATGGCTATTTGGGTCATACCCTAAAATTAAGGCTAGCAGACAAACAAACAGCTTCGCTATCATTCCAATTCCAACAACATACACGAGTACTGCAGCCGCAACTCCAAGAAGCCCATATAGTAGAACGTTCATCTGCAAAAAGTCGCAGTTGCTTAAACGATAACAGACAGAGAACATGCTGCAACGGAGAACAAAGCTGAAAGATGTTGAAAGAAAGTTTAACGACAACTTTTGACTCAAGATAATCAAACATAAATATACATTACTGGAAATTTCCTACTCGATGGTCTTTATCAGCGATTAAGCGTAAAGTATAGCTCTCGTCGCGCATTATAGCGAGATTGAATTTTCACGAATTCTCGTCTAGCCACGTCTAATATTTCCACGTAAAGTATTTCCTCTCATTTCACGGTTTCATAGTTTTTAGAATCAAACTGATACTAATGCCATATTCGTCCAATCGCTGTGATTGTCATATTGACGTTCGCGGATCGGAAGTCGAAGTTGAGTAAATAGACAGGAGGACGGGCAGAGTGACAGGAGCTGCCAAGGAGGATCTTAAACAATGGAAATCTCACGGAATAAGTGCAATTCTGATGGAAATATCTCAGGAGAATTATTTGATCAATCAGTGCGTGCTCGATGAAGAATTTGCGCACGTTGGAACAGAAATAAACGTTGACGAAACAATATGTTCCGTCTGCTACGTTCGATCGTTGCACATACGCGCGCGCGCGCGCGCCATTCTCGAGCCCCTACCTTTGGATTCCCGGATAAACGGTTCTGTGCATGCAGCTACGCACATATTGCGGTCCTCGTACGATTCATCGCACGAAACTGGTCAGCTAATCAACAGTTTATTTACATCTTTGCAGGCGAACATTAATCCAGTAAATAGATCCGACGACATGTCTGATTAATTCCATATACGGATGTTAGAGGCGCTTTTGCGCGCCAACTTTACATGCCACACGTTCCATATATCGTTTGATTTTCTACGATTTTCAGTGATTCCTGAATTTTATCTTGCCATAAAAATATTTTGTTCTGTATATTATATGAAATATTTTACAATTTTATTGACATTGTAACAAAGCGCAATGTGTCTGTTATACAATGATTGTTTAGTTAGACGTTAAACTAATTTGAAAATAATTATTACGAATATATATTCAGTAGAATGTTAATATATAATGTTAAGTATAACTAACAACAAATGTAACATAATATAATGAATATAATACTGATAGATGTGACGAGTGAAAGTGATTCGAACCGCAGCTATTTGTATTTTCGTGCGCAGAAACAATCCTGCGCACTTGGATGCGCAGTTCTCGCACTTGACGGCGCGTTTACACGATAGGTTAAATAGCTGTACCAACCTTGAACATACAATAACTAATAAAATTCTTAGAGGAATGATAGTGATGTTTAGTTTCATGTTGTGCGCATGTTATTTCTAGCCAGGACGGTTTGAAAATTTCAAACTCAAATCCGTCAACGTATACGTTAACCAATTGTCGGTATTCTCTGTGCTTGAAAAGATAATATTCAAAATTCTGAAGAGAAGAGTGTTTTTTTGTGTAATTAATTGTTGAAAGAATTCCGAAAGGGCTGCTTGAGAAACTATAAAGGTACCTATAAACCACGTATTGTATAAAAATATAATATTTGAAGTAATATTTTGTTTACCTTCGCGTTTTTCTTTGCAGATTATGTTTGAATATCTTCCGGCTCGTAACAGCTTGCTGCAATAATTGAATATCTGATTCACAAGTTCAAATTATTTTGACATGATGGATAATTGTTGCGCACCACAGTGGGCAGATTTTACACGCAGCCCGATAATTTTTTCCGATGATTATTTCGAGATAGAACACGAGGTGCATAAACCTCAAATGTATTTTAAATATTCATCCAATTTATCCCCGTGCAAACAAGAAAATAGAAGCGAACAATCTATCAATGAAACAAAATTTGATGATAGTTTAGAATCAGGGACAGGAATCCCTGTATGTTCTAGCGTAGCGTATTTTATACCTCATGACAAAAAACATGCTGTAGTGCAAACTACGAACGATGAACTTCGCAGAGAATTGAAGTTAGACAAGAAGTCCACTAAGATTCATCAAACGTGGAGCGTATCAATAACAGAGCTAACATCTGCTTTTAAAATAACGCCAGCACAACAAAAAATTAAAAGGACAGTACCCAAGAAGATTAGAAAGGAGGTAAAGTCAGAAGCAAAGTCTTCATTGAGAGATGCTCGTGTCAATGATGTGAAGAAAACAAACAATCCACAAACTGCATTTGTCAAGAATAAACACGAATCGGCAATGAAATCAAAAGTAGATGTTTGTTCGAAAGATAATCCTTCAAACCGAAGATTATCATACAAAATTGTAAGAGCACAACACAATGCACTTAATACAAAACAATACCCAGTTGGTAAACCAAAGGTACTTACTTGTCAGTATCGTAGAACAAGCTTAATAAAGAAACGAAGATGTTCGAATCAGTTTGTAAGTTTAGCAGAAGCAATTTCCAAATTCCAAACTGAAACGCCTGAAAGATTTCGTACTCTTAGTAATAGAACTATGAAGCCTGGTTTATTAATGAAGTTAAAACAACAACCACTGAAGCTCACTTATCCAGTTTCTCCTGCACTGAGGTGCAAACAGAGAAAAAGAACAACTAATACTTTGAATCAGCAAGAGAGGGAGAAATTGGAGCTTGAAAATATGAAGAAACATCAAATTAAAGCGAATCCTGTACCAGTTAATATATTAAAGGGCCCGACATTATTAAAAAAAGTGCTTAAAAAACCAGCTACAATTACGGAAAAGTTTCATTTAACTGAATCTAAAAAAACCCATCACATAACAGATTCATCTGTAAATATACAACAGAATATTAATGCTAAGGAACATCAAAAAGCTGTATCTACCAATCGCTCTACTAGGTCTTCAAGTATTTCTTGTAAAAAGGCAAATAGTTTTGAACCTGAGGTAAGGGCTGCTATGAGAGTCGAATTTGAACTTCGCAATAAGGAGTTTCAATTGAAGAAACAAGAAAAACTGAGAAATTTATGTATTCAGGAAAGTGATAAAATTAAGACGCAGTTCTATGCGAGACCTGCTCCAAAATTTTCAAAGTCAACAAGTGCAGTTAAAGACCAGAAACAGTCTAGTTTGGAAGAAAGAAACAGATTTGTTGCTAAGAAAGACGAAAATTGTCCTGGACCTGTTAAACAATTTGAAAGGCTGGGAACTACTAAAATACTCAATACCAATTCTGTTCCATGCTTTATTCGTGGTTCAGAGAAAGAAAATATACGGAACAAAGAGTATAGTTCCAAGGCACTTGGAACAAGACAAACAAAAAGTTTCAGTGACCGAGGAAATAAGCAGCCTCGTATTATGAACAATACTATAGCGCGCACAAAGAAGAAACAGACAGTAAACCAGCAAACTGTGAGTTGTTGTGATAAACTTCAAAATGAAATTTATGTGCCTTTCATAGATATTAAGAATAAAGAAATAAATGATGCTCAGAATAAGGTTGATAAGCTTAAAATGAATATAAAAAAAAAAGTTCAAGAGTTAAACGAAGTCGATGATGTGATAAAGAAAAGGGAGCAAGAATTTAAAGCAAAGAAATTACAGAAGGAGAAATGCAGATTGTTAGAACAAAAAATGGAAAAATTGAAGTTACGCAAAATGACAGAGGTAAAAGCCAAACCAATGCCAGTTTATAAACCTATGGTTATTGTAAAATCAACCAAGCCTGTAACCAATCCACTAAGTCCTGCACTGGGAATCAGAAACAAAGCAAAGAGCGTTTGTTAATTTTAATCAACATACAAAATACAAGTTAATTATATATTGACTATATGTAAGTAATATGATATATGTTAGATAACATTTTCTTTCTATGTAGAAAATATTCAACTTTTACTATAAGTATCATAATAAAGTAATTTTTTAACAAAAACTGGTGCAATCAAGTTTTAAATATTAATGAAAAGTTGCATCTCTTTTTGTCGTATGCAATCTAAAACTGAAAACTTTTGTCCTGCGGGTTTAAATAATTAAAAAAAAAAAAAAGAATCGATTAAAAAAAAACGGAAAGATCTATACATATTTACACTTAGAAACGACGATTTAATCTCATAAAATATGTAATAATTCATTCTAAATTCGACGATGACTAGTGATAGCTGAATACGATATAAGGTCTTTTATTTTGATCTTTTCAGGTTGTTTGATTATTTTTAAGATATAGCCCTTAGTGACAGGGATGTAAATGATTGTTTTAGTTTTTTTTTTTGTATCACATAAAATATATAAATATATATATAATAATAAATTTATATACCAAGAATATTATATAGCTTCAACAACATAGTTTAATTTATTTCGAATGTACAAAGACCACACTATCATACATCTACTTTCTTTTACATCGCATCAGTCAGAGGAATAAAATCAGTTCTGAAGATAATTCAATTGATTAGAAATACTATTGTTAAAAACTTGAACACCATCATTGATTCAGACAAAAATTTACTCGGCAAAATTTTTTTTCTTTTGTCAATTTTAAATATTCTAGTGAAATATTCTTTTTTTATCTTTATCGCGTTCTATTCAATATACAAATGCTAATATTGATATTTTAGATACGACAAGTATGATATAAAAAATTAAAAACTTTTATCAAGATTCCATAGTAGACGATCGATAGTAGAAAATGAATATCGTAGGCTGGTTGCATCCATTCGAAATTCTAGCTTTAACTATAACACGTTTCTCGTAGGAGTTATAAATATCTTGTATCTTCAGAAATATCGTTTATAAATTATTCGATGTAACACAAAAATTACACTTATCGACGTACTCACTGTTTCAATTGACTCGTATATCATAAATTATAGTAAACAATTATTATGCGGTTAATTACCTTCAAGTTTCTATAGAAGTCGCTGCAACGAGCAAAAACTAAAATAACGTGAAAGATCGTGCCTCAAAAAATAAAGGCAGAGAAAATATTTAATTGCATTTATAATACACGAGTCAGAATATTTTTTCCTTCAAATAATATACATTACGAATAGATTTCACAATTGTTTGCAAAATTCACGAAAAAATATTCGGTGTTCGAAATGCATTGAAAAGATTGTTACTTCTTTTTCTTCATTTTTTTTCTCTTTTTGTTCTTTTACTAGGAAATGCAGAAAGTAATTGTTAGTGTTAAAAAAAAGAAAAAAAAGAAAATTAATGGAAGAAAAGAACGTGTTGAATATAAAACAACGATCTCTTTTCACAGCAGTTTAGCGTATAATTAAAGTATAAGATCCCAAAAGACCATTGCATAGTAGTGATTATTTTGGGACGCTATACCTTTGTATGCGATATTTTACAATTAAAAATCAATTAAAATCGTGGTAAAATCCGCGCAACGATCACTATTATATGTACGTGCTCCGTTCGCATAAATTATATTTCAATGCGTTAAGTAGTATCTCGTGTTGTGTGAGGCAACATCGGCACACGATTCTCAATGAATTGAAAAATGGCAGACTCATTGTACAGATCCCAAAAAATCGTCTCGTCAAAGCTCCTTCAACAGAGCGGATTTCGCGTTTTTAAGCTTATCCAATCGCCTTTGTAAATGAGAATTTGCTGTTTCCAATTCTTCTACGCGACCTTGAGTTTCCCTGACCTGTAAGAAAATGATTATTTTCGATTATTTTTATTTAGCACACATGTTCAAATTCAAAGCGCAAAACTTCTACTTACTTCTCTTTGTAATTTTCTCTTTTCTACTTTCAATTCATCCTCCGCTTTTTCAGATGCCTCCGCTGCCGACTTGTAACGTATTACTTGACTTTCTAGCCTGGCTACGGTGGCTTGCAAAGTGGACATGTCCTGTTCAGCTTTTTGAAGCTTGAACTTGTAATCGGCCAAAAGCTTGTTTGCTTCTCGTTGCACATCTTCGGAGTCTGATAAACAGCCTAGAAAAGATAGTTATCGCGTTCAAAAAAGATAAAAGAAAATTTTCAGGACCAGCGTATTTTGCAATTGTAATAAGCATACAAACCTAATACTGAACCAGGTGATCTTTCGGACCTAATACGATTTCTTGTCTCTTCTAGTTCCAGTCTGAGATGTCGTATCTCATCTTGCAATTCTTTTTTTTCAGAAGCAAATTTCCTCAGTCGGACGTCTATAATTTATCACAAAACACCCTGTTATATATCCTCTTACTTTTAAAAAATACTTCGTTTTCTATAATTGCATACCTAGCGAACCCTTTCCAGCGTTTTGTAATAATTCTGCTGCTTCTGCACTGACTAGTACTCTTCGTCTTGGACGTGGGCCATTTTCAATTTCGGTATCTTCGTTTTCACTTCCCTCATCGTCGATAATAACTAAACCATTTTCCTGAAGTAATTTTCAGTTTTGAATCATAAAGCTAAAATCAACGGACGACAAACGGCATATCTGTTTAAATTTGCTATTTACTTACATGTATAAGCGTATCTCTTTCTACTAGTTGTGCATGGCATACGTCTAACTCGTCTTTCAATGTTTGACTGAGTCTTTTCAACTGTTCCGACTCCCGATTCTTCTCTCTAAGCTCCCTACGAAGTTGTGCAACCGTTTCTTCCAATTCTTCCAATTTATCTTTCAATAAATCGACTTGATAAGCATACGAAGATTTTTCATTGTCTAACTGAGCATTGGCTATCATCGCCTTCCTGAACTTTTCCTCGAATTCTTTCAATTCTAACTGCAAAGGAATGATTCGAACTTTTAAGTGATATTTTACGTTTGCAACATAAATTGTAAGATAAAAAAATGTTAGTACCCTGAGATCTCTGCTTAGGCCAGCATCCTCCAGTGAATCTTCAGAAGATCTCCGACTGGATTGGAAATTATTAGAATTCGTAAGGAGACGCGACGTCCTTACGGAGTCGGGAGTGACTCTCATCGTTCTATTCACGTCAGCTAAAAAATCGAGGGCAGGGCATTTTACTTCGTTCCTCTAAAATTTCACTCGGGTCGAACTCTTCAAATAAATACCTGAACACATGTCGTAAACCCTATCTGCATTCTCTTCTGCCTCTTTCTGTTGCCTTTCTAACTCCCGCATTCGTATTTCTCTAGCTTCCGCTCTTGCCTGTCTTCTGGCGGCTAATCTAGCTTCTGCCTGAAAGTATGTATGGAAAATCCATCCTGTTACCAAAAACATAGTTTCACATTCAATTTATTATTAACACATCGACACATGATATAGAAACACTGTCATAAATGTATATTAGACACCATGACATTTATTAGAGTTTATATGACAATAACATGCAAGATCCAATATCACTTTGGATCAATAGATACTTACTTTAATTTAGCCACAATCAAAAGGTACATCAATTAAATGAACAATGCATAGTATATACAATATCTCACTCACATATGACTTACTTATGTACTACCTCTTTACATTGTCATGTTCAAAGATAAACTTATCAAGGAAGATACAAACCCCACTTGTTACAAACATGCACACATTTTACTGAAGGTCAAGCAACACTTATAGCAACATTTACTAATACCGTTATTTGTCAAATACAAGAAATTTGAAATTCTTGATGTTGGCTTTTTTTTGTTTTTTTTTGGCAAATATCATCCCGTGCCACTCTCATAAAATAATCAAGCCATACCTCCTTGGCTATCTGATCCAGAGCCTGATCTTCTGCTGAATGTCGTGCAGTTGTTCGCCTACGTCCAGCTATAGCAGACTCCATTTTTCAGTATTCAGTGACTTAGTATCAGTACTTTGCTCGAGTATCAGACAGGCTTGTGCTAGGTGGATCCACGTCCGTCACCATACAAGAAGACAAACCACCACACTAAAGGACAAAGGGACAATACGCTAGAGCTAGAAATATGTGAGCGTGACTTAAAAAAAAGCATGATTAACATACGCATTACGACCAAAAGAACAAATGAGTGAATGACGTTTGCAACGCGACTAGACATAAACGAAGCGTTAAAACGTTAAAACATTGCATACTCAAGAACTTATTTCAAACGATAACTCATTCTGATAACGTTCTCAACCGTTGTCGGGGGGCAATTTAGCTACGTTGTAGGTTGTTGGTAATTACGCATTATGCAACAAAAAGATACGATTTGTACGTGGTGAACGGCGACGAGAATAATTGGGACGGTTATCGGTTCGAATTTTTGAAACGCCTCGAGAGAGAGTCGATGAAAATCGACGAAATCTCGGAAAACACGCGAGAACCGGGGATTAAGTTCTTCGAGGCTTGAATCTACCGGAGGGGAAACCGTATTTTTCCTTTTTTCGCGAGTTATAGGTTAACAGTGCCCGGCGACATGTGAGGGCACGTTTGAAATAGAACCGTAAAAAAAGTATCTGGCACAGGTGGAACACAGTTTTTTTTCGCCAGTTCTGACGTTACGACGTTCTCACGCTAAGAATAACAGTCTTCTTCAGTGCGGTCTGACCGTGCGTTCACTCGCATCACCGTTTTTACCGTGGTAGTAACGCGACAAACACGACTCGCCCACAAGAGAAAAGATCGCGTTCGCCGATCGGATATCATCGAGGACGACGTCGATGAACGAATCACGGAGGGGACACAGGATCACACGGATCTAGAACAAAAACGAAGTAAAGAATCTGGCAATCTCGAGCTGGGTAACGTTCGACGATATATATTAAATAGACATGCACACCCACACATCACGTCAGGCCAAATACATGCAAATAAGACCTTACTGAGTCGTCGATCGTCTTTCTCTCTCTCTCTCTCTCTCTCTCTCTCTCTCTCTCTCTCTCTCTCTCTCTCTCTCTCTCTCTCTCTCTCTCTCTCTCTCTCTCTCTCTCTCTCTCTCTCTCTCTCTCTCCCTCTCCCTCCCCTCCCCTCCCCTCCCCCCTCCCTCTTTCTTTCTCTTTCTGTCCGCCTGTTCGTCTCTCTCTCCCTCTCTCTCTCCCCCTCTTTCGATTTCTTTTCTTTTCCTTTTTTTTCTCCTACGCAATTTCTTAACAAATGTTAAAAATCCCAAAGGTTTAAAGGAACTTACGATGCGAGGAACGCTGTCAGCCAGCGGATAGGCGCATCTTTCCCTCAAAGATTCGCCGCACGCGAAAATAAACCGCGGAGGACACTATAAATACAATCGATGGAAATCGGACGAACGAGCCACGATGACCATCTGCGGCCAGGGAATTAACACAATGCGGTTCCCGTACGATCTCGGGACGAATCACCGTCTCGTGGAACGATTCGTCGATTATCGGTGCGAACTGCGCTCACGCGGGCCCTCGCGGACGAAACCTTTTTCTACCTCCTACTGGCAAGAGCTCGTGAAAACAGTGCGTGCAGCCGCACTTAAATATAGCGGAAGACACATTTTTCGATCGACTGGCCAAGACGGCGATGCATGCGAATGCAAAAGCGCACTGTGCGCCGCGCCTCGAACAACCGAAATTGGTGGAGTCATCTGTGCACCGCAGTGTCAACGCTGTTGCTCGTCATCGGCAATACAGTCCCTTGCAAATCGTAATCATTGCTTATCTTCCAGCGATGATTACTTGGAATTGCCTGGGCTGATACGTGGAAGATAAAATCCTATTCATACACAGTCGGTGCGATAAATTTAATCTTATCTTTTGTACGTGTATACCGTGCGACGCGCCTTTCAATGAACTTACCCGTATTAAATAAATATTTGGAGTTAAGTTGCGTAAAAGAAAAAGCGATTCGAAAGGTTTTCCGATATAAAGGTTTTGGTTTAAATTCTTTTTATGAAGCATCTAGAGCGATTTGAAAAGTTAAAGGAGATCCTTTATAGATGGCAAGTAAACCGGTCGGTAAAGTAGATCGGCGATCTTGGTGTCGCCGCTTGAAAACGAGCCTGCAGCCAACAGTGCAACAGATAGACTAACACAGGTTTGAATTCTATTCTTTTTTTTTCCCCTATATAGTCGATGCGTTTAATACACACGGCCTACGATCTCGTATCCTAACCTCACTTGAATCTGCGATGTGGCACTTGGTGTTTTAACATATTTCACACGTTTGCTCGTGGGGGATCGATTTGATTTAAATAAATAATGGTCACAGCGTAGTGTCACAGTGACGAACGTGCTTGGATCAAAAAGGAGCGAAACCTTTCAACGGATATGATTGTATATACTTAGCGAATAAAAAAAAAAAAGAAAAAAAAAGAAAATGAGAGTGTCGTTATTACTGATTTTTCGAGTTTTGTACTTTTTCAATGTATACGATACCGCGAATGCTTGGGACAATGATGAATTGGAGGTGTTCGACGTCGTCGAGGAAGTCAATCAAAATTTCTACGAAGTCCTTGGTGTTCCGCAGGTTTCTTTCTCGTTTCTCATTGCTTTTGTCCGTGTGATAAATAAATGAATTCATTGAATGATAAACGAATTCACTTTTCAGACCGCGAACGCTTCGGAGATTAAGAAAGCTTTCAGACGTTTGTCACTGCAATTGCATCCGGATAAAAATCCCGCAGAAGACGCAGAGCAACAGTTCAGAAAAGTAAGTCGTAGACTTCTATCGTAATTTCGAAACGAATTTTTTTTTCTAATGTCATTTGCAGTTGGTTGCCGTCTACGATGTCCTGAAGGATCCTGGAAAACGTCAGCGGTATGACAATGTATTGGTCAATGGATTACCAAACTGGCGATCAGCCGTGTATTATTACCGTCACGTGCGGAAAATGGGACTTCTAGAATTAGGGATAATTTTGTTTCTACTAATTACTGTTGGGCAATATGTAGTCTCGTGGGCTGCGTATTTGGAGAAGAGATACACATATGTACGTAAGAAAGGTTGTTCAGAAATAATAAGAAAGATAAATTGCTCTGTCAGTTTGTCGTAATGCACGTTGCAGGAGCAAGTTTTAGGCAGTAAACTTCAAAAGATGCAAAAGAAGAATAAAAAGGGAAAGATGGATGTGCCAGACTTGGCGGATATTTTGGAGAAAATTCCGACGCCAACTATTTGGAACACTCTTCCGTTTCAATTTCCAAGATGGATAATTGCCTTTACGTTGTCCATACCTGAAATCGTTCGTGTCATGAATAGTATATTGGAAGAGAGGAGACGTAGGAAGAAACAGAAGGAGGAAGAGGCATTGTGAGTAGAACAACGTTTGATGTCTGAATGAAACGTATCTTTCACTGCTAGAGATTTTCCATTCATTGGGTATGCTTAGAATTTCTATACGATCTGTTCTAGGATACAGGAAAATGAACAACCAGAACCCGAATTCACATCTCGTACAAGGAGACGCAGGACTGGTTTCACGCCACAAGAAAGGAGTGGCAATGGCGTGAAAGAAATGTCGAAGAAGGACCAGACAAATCACGTTTACCAAAAACCTGCTGTCTCTGGGGGATTATGGACTGACGATGATATATTAGAATTAATAAAACTCGTAAAGAAATATCCTAGTGGCACATCAGAGAGGTGGGATAAAATTGCGGACGCAATGAATCGTACAGTCGCCGAAGTTACACACATGGCGAAAAAGGTTGCTCACTCATCTATACTGGTTTTATATTGATCTTTTTAATTGTAATTTCTATTTTGATAATTTTTTTTTATGCTCGCTAGATAAAAGACGAAGGATTAAAACCCGGCTCGCCTGCAGAGGAGAATGTGGTGGAAGAACGTTCAAAAAAGACAAAGACACGTGCCGAAAATGTAGAGAATATTAGTGAGTGGAGTCAAGAGCAACAAAGAGCTCTAGAAGCGGCTCTTATAAAATATCCTAAAGGTACATCTGCAGATAGATGGGAAAAAATCGCAAATTGCGTTGAAGGGAAGAGCAAGGTATCGTATAAGATATTTTACATCGCATTTCTTTTTTTCAAGTATATTTGTTATAATCGATATTACGTTCTAAAGGATGAATGCCAAGCAAGGTATAGACAATTGGTGGAATTAGTCAAAAAGAAACAACATACTCAATAGTCTGCCATGTACAAGATGTTCCTTCAACAAAGAGTATAGTTCAATATAAATCGAATCAATCCAAACAAGAAAACGCAAAGAAAAAGCATAATTTTCAATCTTAAGATGAGATATATTTCACGGCTGTTATACAAGGTGTTTATAAGGTGAATTAAAAATTACTTAAAAGTACTCTTATACAAAGAAGGTATGTTGAGAGTAATTAAGAGAAAAAGAAAACTTTATACGTAAGAAAGAACAATTACTCCTACATCATTTTATTATTAAATGTTTGTGGAGAATGTATTTATTTAATAAATTTAATAATTAATTCAGAGGAAAAGACTGACAAAAGATATGATAATTAAATACTTTCCTGTTCTCTGAGACTGATACACTGTATCGTTTGTTTTAGCTTCAACAAATTGTAAAAAATAATCATGCCAAAGTATATAACACATTTTCTTGTATTATTAATATAATTCACATATATAGGTGAACTATATTAAGTTATTAATCGATATTAGACTCGGAAAACTAAATTACTTGTACTGTACTTGTTAATACCAGTACAAACAAATTCCGTCTTAAATATTTTTCGAGATCTAATGCAAAAATTATACTTTGAAGTAAAAAACAGTGGGTCCTGTCTCTTGCATTCTCAGTGTAAATATTTAAAAGGCTATAAATTTGCAATGGACGAAGCAACTACCCACGAATTATTGTGTATAATTTGTCTTACTTAAGAAATCATAAATATACATATAAACACGAAGAACTAATATTATGATTTCAACATGTGGAACGTATTTTATAATTATCAAAATGAAAAGCAACGTTTTATGTAATTAATGTTTAATTTTGTATTATACGCGATGATGTGAAATGAAGAAAACAACTAGTATATCCGAACTATTTATTGGTGTTAGTTCTTAAATAATGACTGTACAAAATACTATTTACAAATTGTATAATAAACGTTTTAATTACGTCTTCTTCGAACTCTTGATATTCGCCAAGCGTTCGGCTCTTCGTACTTGTTATAAAGCGGTTCTAATCTTTGATTCTTCTTGAATTTGCTAAGTTTCGTTGGATCGCTAAATTTGAAAAATGCTGGTGCAAATTCTACCAACCATTTCGGATCTATGGTTGTAACTTCTCTCATGTATTCTTTCGTTGTTTGGACCAATTCGTGATAAATAACCTATTAAAAGATGAAAGAAGAAGTTGGTTATATATACCTTTTATAATAACTACCTTTTTAATCTTCAGTAACTTACCCATTCCGGTTGTCTGTTGAATAAGGCGCTACTTGGATGAATGTAGACAACTTGACTGTCTACCAAAGTTCTGTATCCTTCTTGAGGATCTTTCTTCGCGGCGTTTCTGAAGAAACCAGAACAGACAGCTTTCTGAATTCTTACGGTATTTTTACCGGCAGATACTACGTCCAATTTGTGTCTGATAAAATAAAATATATGATTAGTTTGTCTTATTAGATATTAGAGAATTGTATTTATAAATAAACTGTTAATTACCTGTCCATTATACCTAACAGTTGCTTTCGAACATCCTGAGCGCGTTTTAAAGTTCTAATTTGGACAAAATTTTCATAACACCACGCGTTGCTAAATTTATTATTCCTCCAAGAATTATAAACTGCCAATAGAGTTAAATGATCACCTTCCGGTTGATTGAATTTAGCTTTTTTTTGATCCGCTAAAGCTTGTTTGTCTTTCGGCCTAAAACAATTACAAAAATTACAAAATGTACATTCGCAGTTCCCATGTGATGCCATTTCTTACCTATAGAAGACATTCTGCACGGATAACATGCTGACAATTGTCAATATTTCATCAGAACATTGTAGATGTACGCTCATGATGAGCATTTTGGATAAATTAGGTTCCAGAGGAAATTCTGCCATCCTCCTTCCGAGTCTGGTCAATAAACCTTCGTTATCTAATGCACTTAAACTGTGCAAAGACTCTAAAGCCATTATCAGAGATTCCACAGGTGGGGCATCCATAAAATCAAAGTGTAACAAATCATTGATCCCCATAGTCTTTAGTTGCAATACCGTATTTGCTAAATTAGTACGTTGGATTTCTGGAACTGGCGTAGGGAGCATTTCATCCCTAAAAAGAATTCGAAATTTATGTTATAATTAAATAATTTGTATATCGCATTTTTGAATGTGAATTTCAAATCGAGCCCACCTATACGCCCTTTCGGTATAAAGTCTATAACATTTTCCTGGGCCAGTTCTTCCAGCCCTTCCAGCCCTTTGTTTCGCAGCTGCTTGGCTTATCGGTGTTACTATAAGACTGTCCATTCCGGTTTTTGAATTGTACACCTTTTGTTTTACAAATCCTGGATCAACTACGTAATAAATTCCATCGATAGTCAAACTCGTTTCTGCAATATTGGTAGCTATTACCACTTTTCTGGAACCAGGTGGGGCTGGTTCGAATATTCTGGTTTGCATCTCTGAAGGGAGTGCTGAATATACGGGCAGAATAATTAACTCAGGTACATCGGGACCCAAAGATTTCATACGTTCGTATAAAATCTCGCAAGCTGTGTCAATTTCCTCTTGACCAGTCAGAAATAGAAGTATGTCTCCTGGAGGTTCTCTTAAGTGTATCTGCATTACTGTTATCAATGCAGCATCCAGATAATCTGTTTCTGGTTCTTTGGTATACATGACCTTTTTTTAAAATAAAAATAATTTTAATTAATACTTTTGATTATAACGAGTTTAATTACAGACGTATATTTAAATGACTTACTTCAACCTCAAATGTTCTACCAGGGATAGTGAAAATGGGTGCTTCAAAGAAATATTGTGAAAATTTTACAGCATCCAGAGTGGCACTTGTAACAATTAGTTTTAAGTCCGGTCTTCTTCCTACTGCTTGTTTTAACAATCCAAAAAGAACATCCGTATGAATGGTCCGTTCATGTGCTTCGTCTAACATAATTACGGAGTACGTCTTCAAATCAAGATCCATGAGACATTCTCTTAGCAACATACCGTCAGTCATATACCTGCAAAATTGGATATCAATATTAAACAGTTGTATATTTATAAAATTAAGAAATGTATTACTTACTTTATACTAGTTTCTGGCCCAGTGCAGTCTTCAAAACGAATTGTGTAGCCAACTTCCTGTCCTAAACGACAACCAAACTCTTCTGCTACTCTTTTGGCGACCGACATGGCGGCTACTCTTCTGGGCTGAGTACAGCCGATTTTTCCACGGGCCGTAAATCCTGCTTCTGCTAAATACTGTGTAATTTGGGTAGTTTTTCCTGATCCTGTTTCACCAATTACAATTAAAATTTGATTATCCGTCACAGCTTTAACTAAATCGTCTCTGAGTTTGTATATCGGCAAATTCTGACGCTGTTCAAGGAGAGTTAAATTTGTTTTCTTCCCAAAGGAAGACTTTTTTCCTCCTATTACGTGCTTTTTCCATTCGGGCAGATCTTGAGTTTGAAGACCGATTCCACGCATATTCGCAGCTAGAGTTCTGCTTTCAGCTATACAAAACTTGTGTTATTTATAGTATTTTTCATTAAGAAATTTTCAGAAGTATGTAGAAATGTATTGATTACCTTCTGGTAGAGGATCAATCCAATTTTTGTTCAGACCTGTTGGAACAGAATCCATTTCCTGTTCTCGTTGCAACATCTTCTGTTCCCTTCTTTCTTTTGCTAAAGCACTCTGCATCATTGCAGCTTGTGCTAAAGAACCATCAGGGTTTTTTACTATACGAACGGGACTTAGGTCTCCGAGAGCTCTTCCATGGCCATGTAAAAATGGTGGTTCTTCTTCCACTAACTCTATTTCAACATCTTCTTCCTCATCATCTTCCCGTGGAAGAATTCCGGTTTCCATATCGAATTCTGGTAGTTCACTCCTGTAGGTAGAAATAAAATTCAAATAATAAAGTTACATTATCAAATTTAATTGACTATTTATTTAGACTATATAATAATACCTGTCGATACAAGATGCAGCAAGCATCTGTTTAATCTCCCATTTTTCGGGTGAGGATAATCTCTGCACGCGTTTTCTAGAATAAGTTTCGTCCTCGTCCCAATTACCCTGGAGTTCTAATAAGGAAGTAGGTCTATCTGGATTTCTTAAATGCTTCTCATCTTCTTCGGTTTTGGTAACAACCACAACAGGATTCAGATCTCTACCGGTTTCTTGATCGACGTCTTTCATGCTTAAAGAAACCTATTAAAATTATATATATGTGTAAAACTTGAATCAATTTAGATACATATCTACTTTAGTTTAAAAGTTTGCATACCTTTTGTCCACCAATATTCAGGACTTTTACGAGCACTTTCTGTCCTCTAGATACTACGTCGCTTGCACTGGCGACTCTTCCTTCTCTTCTTAATTGTGAGATATGAACAAGCCCTTCCCACCTTCGTTTCAAACCCTCTAATTGAACGAAACAACCAAAAGGTACGATATTAGCTACTTTTCCTGAATAAATCTTTCCTACTTCTGGATCCATGGAAAGTTCCTCTATAGACCGCGATCTGGATCGCTCGGATTTATTAAAATATTTGTCTCTATGAAATTTTCTGTCTCGTGATCTGGACCTTCTACGATCTCTGGACCTGTGGCGTCTTCTGTCTCTGGATCTTGAGCGATCTCTTGATCTTGAACGAGATCTAGATCTATGTCTTCTATCTCTGTGACCTGATGAACGTGATCTATGTCTTCTTCTATCTCTTGATCTACTTCTTCTTGTGTGTCTGCTCTTCTTATCACTATTGTCGCTTGATTGATTTTCCTTTTTGCTATCTTCTTTATTAGATTTTTTTGATGGTGCAAGACCTTCCAAACTTGCCATAGCACTGTTGACTATATCATCATCTTTGAGTTCTTTGTCATTCATAACATTTGGCTCCTCATTTGGTAGTGCCAATGCAGGAAATTTTTGAGCTAATTCATCTTGTTTTGTTACAGGTTTCAAAGATTTTTCCTCTAGCTTGGTTGGCTTCATATGCTGTATTATTCTCAACAGATTAGCCATAAAAGATTCCTAAATGAACAATTCAATGTTGAACTTGAATAAAACAGAAGTACAAGATACAAATAAGTACAATAGGATGTACAAAGTACTTACAGAGAATTCCGCGCCATTTTCAATAAGGACTTTTTTAAATTTATCAAATGTATTATTTTTCTCTGCTAAATGGATTATGAATTCAGCTGTAAAGAGGAAATATAATCATTAAGAAAATGATAATTTGAAAGAATTGAGACATGTGTATATGAGATATATAGGTTATGGTAACATCAGAATAAAATCTGTTTTTATTAATACAAATAGAAATAATAATATTTTATACCTAAATCTTTGTCATTTAGCCCCAAATGATTTTCCAATTCTGTGCAGATCTTTGAAACCAAAGACAAATGCTCGAGCTTTGCAACTTCGTCCATTTTTGTGCTTTCACTAGATACGAAAGTATTGGAAACTCACATATAAACACATGATATTGGAAATGTTGATCCAAATTGTTTTTTCATAAACTTGAAATCAATGTACAAACGTTATAAAATAAGATTTTCGCTATACAATAGCTACACAAAGGTTATAGAAACATTTGTACAGAATATTATTCTGTCGAAATTACATTGTTATTATATAGAAAATGATTTTAACATGTGTTAGTAATAAAGAAAATAACTTTAACCTATGTTAGTAATGAAATAATTTTGTTGCAGGAAATAACCATAGCACGTGTTAGTGACAAAATAACTCAACTGCAAAAAAAGTAACCTCATTAAATTTTATTATATACGTATTAACAATGCTGTTAATTAATAAATAAGAAAGTAAGAAATAATATTGAAACGCACGATGTTTTTATTTAATTTCAATTGACAATTTATTTTTTGAAAATTAATATAAATTCTATCTCAGGTTACTGATTATTAATGATTTTTAACAATGATATTTATTTCTAATAAGACATATTATAAGACGTATTAATAGGACAGGAGGATTTGTTCATTTTTTATATTAATTAATGAATTTTAATTAATAAAATATGTTTATTTATTGTTTATTAATTATATGAATAATTAAGTGATATACTATAATGGTGTTTTTATTAATAATTCTATTTTATTAAATAACAGAAATAAAATACATATATTTACATACATACAAATAAATATACATACATATATTTTCCACATTAAGAATTTTTTCGTAATTATTTGAGAACATTGTGCTTAATTGTGTTTTCTATTCGTTAATTTAATCAATTTGACTATTTGATCAAATTAGCGCGCGCTTGTATAAACGAAATTCACGTGCTCTTATTGGTTTAGAATTATTGCTAGTCACCATTACTCGTAACATTAGAGGGAGACGTTTGGCGCGGGGTGGCATTATACTTTTGACATTCGAGGAAGATGTGTCGCGTCACTCCATCATTATTAACCGCGCAATATATACTTTCATTTCGACTTTGTCATCATTTCTACACTTCTGTCAACTTCATTTCATTAGTATGTCTTTATTTAATCACTTATTAATTACCATTTTATTCAAGTTATGTAGTAATTTTTCTGAATATTTTTTTATTTTTTTGTCTTTGACGTACGTTTGTCCCTACCAGGGACGCCGGCTCATATTACAGTTCATATTACATTTTGAGACTTTATATTACTATTTCATTTTAATATAATTGGTTTAATTGTTATAAATTATTGGTTTATCGTACATTTATTTGAAATTGTTGGTTTTTCTTTGCACAGATTGTTAGCTGGTTACACGTTTGAAAATACAGGGGTTCACAGGGGTTCACAGCACAAACGCCACGGACGATTAAAAATCGTTAATTCAAGTGGACGGCACAAACGACTGACGGTTAACTTGATGAATTTTTATGCAGATTTTATAACGATTAGATTATTTTAACAAAAGCAAACGTATGTACACATTCATTTTTTTCTTTTTATTGGATTAATAGTAACATATATTTGCTGTGCAATTCAAATACAATTCATAATTTTCGAATCTAATCTACAACTTGTAATCTAATTGTGCATTTACAAAATTTTTCTTTGCGAGAAACTTATAAAATAACCTTTATTACATTCATGAAATCAGAGTAACAGACACTTTCGGATATATTTCGAGTTTTCTTGCATAGCTAAACGCAATTTTTGATTTATTATCGAATAATTATAAAATTTTTCCAAATTGATTTTGTTTTCGAACATTAATATAATATTACGAACATTTATATTAATAAATATATATTAATAGAATTAAAAATATTCATATTAATAAATATTTATTACAATTACAAAATATTTATAACAAAACAATAAGTATTTATTACAATAAAAAAATATCTTACAATGCATAAATAATATTTGAAATATTACACAAATGTTGCATTTTCTTATCATAATATTTGTTCATTAATAAAAATGAATAGTAATTGGTTTAATTATTGTAAATTATTGTTATTGTCGTTAGAATATAAAGTCAATAATTAATGGATACGTCTTGAAAAACAATAGTATTTCCTGAACGAACGCTCCCTCTCCCCTACTAATACAGCTTCTTTTCGGAGATTGTGACCGCGCGCAATGCGGCCAGTAGAGTCAGTGTTTGTCGCGTAATATTTTTAGTATTTTTCAGAGCAACACAGCTCTCAGTAATTATAAATTCAATTATAGTAGTTGCCCCCGAAATTAGAATTATTATTTGTTCGCCGATTGTTATTTGAATGCGTGCATTGATAGTCTTTTATTTTCTTTTTTTTTTTGTATAAGTGTGTGTGTGTGTTATACTTTAAATATTCGTCTCGGTATTAGAGTCAGTGCTTCTCTCAAGAGAATACAGCCTCTCCGAGAGCCAAAAATAGTAAGTGTCTTTGTACATCTTATTAAAAAATAAAAGCAATCAATAATATAAGAAGTTTTTAATTATAATATTTCTCTTTTTTTCAAACGTTGAAGATATTTCAAACTTTTGCTTTCTCTCTATTTTCTGGGGAGGATGTAGCAGTGTTCCAAAAATCTACAATGTAAGTATATAGTACTTTAATCAATTTATTTTTTATACATATTTTGTTTACATTATTATTAATTAAGAAATAAATTTTGTCCACATTAGGGCTTGCACTTCTATCATGGGATAGAACTTTGTGATGACAATCTTGGTGCTTTGAAAGCCAAAATTGTAAGTATTCTTGAATATTATACTTCAATTAATTATATTTGTGCTTATGTGCATTGGTTATTATTTTGTTTTATATCTCATATTGTTACAGATTTTTCATAATTTGCATTTTCACCATGGGATCAGTTCTTGGTGGCAGTCTTCAAGATGACCTTCCACGAGCTATCACACCATCGCAGCATCGATTACCATGTTCCTCACATCTAATTGTGAGTCGCATGTCTTTTGGTTCCTCTGGTCACTCAATCATGTCGTAGGATGAAAGGTCCGAATCGACACGGGTGACTGGTTGTATTACGTAGAATTTTTTGCGAGCATAGTGACCGCGGGTGTCTATTATACCCGTGAGTGATAATATTTTGTTTTTCTGTGTATTATATTAGTTCAGGATAGATCTTCTTGCACGCCGTGTTTCTTTTTTTATATTAATAACATGATATTGACATTTTAAATAACATTAATACAATGATATTATAACAACAACAAGACATAATTTGAATACGTATGAATGTTTTTCGAAGTCAAAATGTATTGGGGATGCATATTTGTAGACATAAATATATACGAAACGAAAAATGAATAAATAATAATTATTGGAATGGTTTAATTAAATATTAGTAGTGGAGAAGTCGGATATCCTCCGACTTCGTTGTACTGAAAATTGCAGTTTTTTTCATAGTATACATTATTATATATAATATGCATTATAAATAATTTTAATAATAATTGCTTGTTCAGTGTTAATTTATAATATACAGAATATATATAGAATTAATTTATAATATACAGAAACATTAAAGTTTAATTTTGACCGTAAAAAAATGTATTAAATTTTATGTGCGAGAAGAAATTTCGCGACAGGTAGATGTCAGAATCAAAGCAACAAATTTTGAACACTCGTGCTTTAAATAACATGCTTTGATAATGGGATCGCCTGAGGTCCTTTGCATTAATATTTAACTTAGAGTCAATTATTAAAATTTGTTCATTGTCAGTTCTCTTTCATTATTAAAATTTTAGTGATTCATTAGAGCATAGAATCAATAATTTATTAAATTGAAAAAGTAATATTAGTAATATTAATTTGAAATAAAATTTGAAAATGCAAAATGAAGAAAGATTAGTCCGTTAGATGCACTAATATCTTTCTAGATCAGGATTTTCAGGTTTAACCCCTTCCATGCTCATGGCCAGGACCTCACTCACGTGCCCAGGTGCTACGTGGGTGGGAGATAGGCAATGAGTATGACGACCATAGTTTATAAGCTTAATAATTTCTCAGCGACTGACGATGCGTTAGTGTATCGTGTACGACGTATTTTCTACATTGTGTGTGTGTGTGGTTAGGCTGTAGAATTGCGTCGTTTTTCCTATTATTTCAATAACAATAAAACGTATATAACAACAGTACTAAATTTTGTACCGTTTACTCCAATAATATCATTTCTTCGGATGATGTATATTTAATTAATATTTAATTGATTAATAACATTTTATGAGTAAAATTGAAACTAAAATATATCCAACTCAAATGATAATCTAGAAGCGTTTTTTTTTGTCATATTTGACGCAATGGTCACTAGCCTTCGTCAGCCGATTTCAGAAAAATGGTACGTAAATTAAAGTGTGAATGTTGTGTGTGACACTCGGGTGTCGGAGGCGTCCCGGGACGTCCTTTCTAGATTAGGTTGTGCCCGGGTGTATGTGTGAGAACCGTGGAGTGAGTGTGTTGGTGTGCCTGATCTTTTGTCATCTTTTAAATGTAGGATCCCTGAATAGGATAGGTAGCTTACTTTCTTGTATGCCTGTGTGTAATTATAAGTAGGTAGGGCCGGGCAGGTTGGCACAGTCTCTGGTCGCGTGTCCCCCTTTCGCGTGTCCAACCTGTTTCAGGAAATCTAATTTGGAAAATCGACAGTGAAATTGATACAAATGGACCAAATGCCACTTGTTTCTGGTTTTACTCTTCGATTTTTCGAATTTAGTATCGCGGTCGTGGTCGCGGATAGGTCGCGAGTAGGTCCCGAAACGTACGTTTATATGTAGGTATTGCTCGAGCACGCACGTGCGAACGGACAACGATCATTGTGATCGATTGTCGTCCATGTGCAATTGAATCAGTTTCCGCGATTTATCTATCTCACTTTTGTAAGTTATTTTTTGGTTTGCGATTAGAAAGTCTCGAGCTTAGATGTAAGTTTCAGCGGGCATTGCGCCCGAAGAAAAGAAGAGGCCCGGCAAACTGCCGTAGAAGAGGGCTGCAACAAATGGCTTATCATTCTCTGAATGAATCTATCTAGAGCATGGGAAGTCATTCTTGTTACTATTTTGTCGCTATGCTCGCTTTTGGTATTTGTAGTGTGTAGTAGTAGTATTTTTTTTTTTTTTTTTTGGCCGATTGGTCGGCCCACCGTTATATTGGGCAAACCGCGGTTTCTGTTAGAGTTTCGAAAAATGAGTTACGGATTGTGTTAGAGTTGCGAAGTTGAGATTTCGAATTTCAATTAGAATTACAAACAGTTGTAGTACTTGGTTTGAGTTAGCGTTGCGATGAAATGACGATCGTGTTTGCTTCAGTGTCGCGATTATTTTTAGTATTTACCATGAATTATTAAAATTATTGACTAAAATTAAAATTAAAATTTTTTTATTTTGCATTTTGTCGAGTTAGAATTGTTTTCTATTCATCTAGAACTAGTTATTATTTTCATTGAATTTGTTTCAAGAATTAACGTTGCGATATATTCCATCGGATCTGTTTTAATTACTTTTCTAATTAGTGTTGCGTTAACGAATGATCGCGTTTATACACGTAGTGTTGCGTCTATGAAATGCCCAGATTTCTTCCACTGGAATTGTAGAAGCCTGTTCCTACACTGGGATTATCTGATGCAGTCAAGTCAGTTGTCTGCGTGCATCAGTAGCCTCGAATATGGTTGCACTTTTTTTTTAAATCGATAGTATTACGTGTCTTTGAGTATAAATGCAAAAATTAGTATTTATTAACGTTGCGTTAATTATTAAAACACCTTACTATTGGTGTACTTTCGTGTATTTTTCATTTTTTTTCTTTTTTTTTATCGATAACAAATTATATTTTTCTTTTTTTTATTTATTGTGTTGCAAACGTGAGGAAGTACTCTTTGCGATTTGCTTTGAATCATTTCTATTTTATTTTAACTGGATTTTAATTAGTTAGTGTAAATAGAAAAGAATATTCCACTCACGGTTTGCTTTTCGCGATCGTATCCCCCCTTTGGCTATTGGATCTATTTTTTTTTTCAGCATCCCTTAAAGTGTTTGTTAATGGAAATACTGTTGAGCACAACATTTTTTAATTTTTTATAAAATATTTTCTTCTATTTCTTGAAACCATTACGATCTTTAATTGATTTTGTTACGTACTTTCATATCAGCCTTAGCTCTTGTGAATTAACTATATCTTGTAAACTTTTACTAATATTTTTTAGCTTGAATTTGTTTCAGATACCATTGGAAAGGAGACCTGTATCCCTTGGAAAAAAGACACTATTCATCACAAATAATATTGTATATAGAGATTTATTTTAATAGGAAATCTTTAGGTGCGTTATGTTGATAAACAAATTTAATTAGATTTAGACAAAGGATATTCTTGAATACAATTAAAGTTAGGTGGGACGTTATAAAATCAGATTATGTTGTCACGTCAGTTGTAATTTGATAATTAGGTGATTAAATTGAAATTAAAATGAGTATTGATAAGATAAAATCAAGATTTTTATAAAGTTATTCGTATTTTGTGCTTAGCTTGTGCTTCTCTTAGCTCGGTAAAAGAGATTTCTTCCTTATCATAATAGTAAATTTGTTTGTTAGTAAATTGTTACAGAGAGGGCGCTTGAGTGCGTAGTTTGAACAGTTTTATCGACAGCAAAGATCCCATAGATTTCATTTTGCCGCCTTAAATTCAGAAAGTTAGTCGAAGTATAAGATTTGTAAAGTATGTTGCGTGAATTAACTATTTAAACTGAAGATTTTATGTGATTTAACATTAACATTTTTTTAATTATATTATAAGTTAAACTAGTTTGTTCTGCGGTATTTTGTTTCTTCAGATAACAAATTTTTTTATACAATTATTCCACTTTTTTTAAATTATAGATCCACTATTATTAAAGATTGTACTTTCTCTTGTTGATGATTGTTAATAATTGAGGAAGAGTAATATAATAATATAAACAGTAACTGCATTTTTAATGACAGCCAATTGAATCGTTCATTTATCTAGAATTTTTGGAAAACTAATTCGTGGTCAATAGCAGACACATAGTGAATGTTGTATTTCGATCTGTATAACCTAACTATGTTTTTACTCTCGCGTAGCTTGCTTATTTTATAATACTTTTCTTGGAATCTCATTTCCTTGTTTCAAATATTTTCGTATTGCCTAATAAACGACATTTGTTTTCCCATTTTAACTCAATATGAATATCTCATCGTGAATATGTACAGAATGGCAAATTAAAAATTATGATATCGAGCTCTTTTTAAAATCAATTGTAAAATCAAATTGTATTATAATTCGTACAGACTATTTTTTCTCTTCATTCGTCAACTGTTCCGATTCGATTCTTTTTTATTTAATTCTTTATTCTATATGAATTGTTCCGGCATTGATCTGTTGTAACGGGGAACTTTGAAAATATCTCTTCACGAAAGGTTTTCGATAATTTTCGTGGTTTTGATCAGTTAGAATTTCGGTTTGGACAGTTTACAAACCGCGATACTTGTTTCGAGTGAAGCCTGGTTTCCATTATTGAGTCGAAGTTTAATACACGTAAATTATGCACGAAACTTCTCCGAATAGTAAAAGTTAATCGTTGTCCCCTTTTAAATGCGATCGAAGAATGGGTGATTGCACTTCCGAACATCATTCCATTATATATATATATATATATATATATATATATATATATTCATTCAGTATATTATATATATAATATAGATATAATAATAATTAATGAATGAATTAATATATATATTAATGAATAAATAATATTTTCAATTTCAATGATGAAGATTCTTGATCGATGTACATAGATCAAAGGATTCAGCCAGCTGCTGTACCGAATTTTTTTTGAATATATCTCCATTGTGTTCGTCGTGATATCGCAAAAATAGCCGAACTTCAATGGTTGTTCGTGTATTTTAGGATCTGAGTTCTAGTTCCTTTATCCATGATTTTCGAGGGTGTTGGTTTGGCTCACTTCAGTGAGCGATTGCACGGGTATTGTTGAAATAGATATGAATCGGGACGAGCATTGATAAGAATATTTAAGTAGGATTTATTTAACAAATGCACGATCTATTTTGATTTATCGCATTGTTGAATTAATGTTTACTGCGGTATGTGATATTTGATGTAAATTTCATATATAACACGTACAATGCAGATATTAGTTACGATTCGGTATTGATTAGATTGAGAATGATGTAGGAATGGTGTTTTAAATAATTATTGCTATTAGAGTGCCAATTATTATCGTTATTAAATTGTCAAACGATTATAGATCATTGCCATTATATTGAGTCTTGGAAATGATATTTAATGGATACTTTAAAACTCTCCGATAATTTCTCCATGATTCGGTATCAATCGGATCAAGTGTGATCTAACTTGGTGACTTAACTTATCCAAAGCGTGATTCAACAGTGACTTATCCAAAGCGTGATTCAATGAAATGATGAGTAGAAGAAAAAGTGAAAAACAAATAACGGTAAGTGCAGGTCGACACATTATCAAAACGTTATTTACCTTCCTGGATGTAAGTGGAAATTGTTTGATTACACACGTGTAATCTAAACGTAATTTATCACAAGTTTCCTAGCGTTAGCATAACTCACTAATAGACATGACCCGGCACGGTAATTCATCACATGGCACTGCTGTTTTGAAAAGGAAAGAAAGAAAGAGACTCGCGGAGAGAAGACTCGTAGCTAAAGGACTGAAAATAGCCGGTCTCCCGATTAAACGAAAGGAGTCGTGCCGGCGTCTAAAAACTGCCGAAGGGCACACGCGATCGAGGAATTCAGCTGTCAGGCTATAAATCGTCAAGTTTGCTTTGTATTCTGGAAATTTGTTTGGGCATTTTTGCCGGCTAGCTTGCTTTATATTCATGGCGAATAATCTTCCTCCAATTTTTTTTTTCCAAACGTGCACGCGGCCAAGAGTGCTTCACTTTCTCCCTCTTGTCACTGGGCACTTCTCTAATTGACATTCATCACGCTTTTTGGAATAATTCTCATATCCTGAATTTAATCCGAAATCTGCTTCCAACAGAAATTTAATCGTTGATTAAATTCATCGTTAGACTTTTGTCTATTTATGGGAAATTTCCAAATATAAAATTCCGAATATCTTTTTCACCGGGGAGAAACAAATCTTTTCAAATTTCATTTCTTCATTTCTTCAATTTTTATCGCATATAAACTGTACATTATTGTCGCGATAGAAATCATTCTTTCTTCAAATCTTTTTGACACGAATTTTCTTAAAAATATTAACAAAGTTGTATCCAGCGATTTATTTCTCAAAACAATATAAAAAACGTATGTACCAAAAAGTGGCGAGATAGATGAAATCGTTTGTACTGACGAAACATGTCGGAAACAAAGTTTGATACGGACAGTTTGATCTTCGCTCTTGGTTGGACATAACGCGGCTATCTTTTGGCATAATTAACAGACTGGCTGTTATAATTACTCCGTCTGTGCCCAGGATGCATCTCGTTGAAGAAAACGCGGGCGGATACGCGTGACGCGAGGTTGACCCGTTTAAAAAAGATCACCCTCGCATCTGTTGCTGAGCGCAACAGATCCTCCGGTTGGACGAAGAGGTTATGCCAAGTGAGAGAAAGAGGCGGCGAATATTCGTCGGCGAACGAACGCGGTTCTTTTTTTTTTTTTATATATATATATATATATCTTCTTTTCCCTACCGGAATGACTCATCGCTATTGATGGCCGTTCGATTCGCTGTCTCGTGAATTTTCAAGCGGACATCTCCGACTGGTTTGTGGAATTAGAAAAAAGGTGAAAAAAGGATCGATGAAACGCGAAACGCGACGTAATTTACTAAAAAATTAGTATATCGATCAGTTAAGAAACACAGGAAATGTCGAGAAAGAGGGATGATTTTATTATTACTCGTTAGACAGGATTGCAGGTCGTTGGGAGATTCTTTTCCTTTGTTTAATCTTGGTGAAAATTTGCCAAAGAATATATAATTTCTGAAAGGATCTATACATTTGGATTACATCATTCGTCGTGGATATATAAATAGTGCCATTAACAGGGCAAAAGATAATTAATTAGCAGGGATTGATCTCTCTTGTAGGATGTCTTTGTCATCTCAGTGCAAGTTTATCTAACAAGAATGTTCATTGATTCATCACGATGGACCAATATCCAATCGATACTATCAAACTACGATTAATTAACAGTTATTAACCACAAGACTCCATGAAACTTGCCCTCTCCCCCCTCCCGCCATCAGTCGTCTGAAAATTTTGCAGTCGAAAGGCAATGACTGCCCCCCTTGTCACTTTGGATCACTTTCTTCAAATACAAATCACAGTGGTAACCGAGATCGATTCGATGGTTCCAGTTCAACCGACTAACACTCGAACTCGTTTTATACAAATATACCCAACGGCGTGGCTAGGACCTGCCATTTAATCTTGGAGTCAATCATTAAAACTGCATAAATACATCCATTTCTGGACGCTGGTCGCCTCGTGCGAGCAAGGAACGATTCTCTGTCCCCACGTGGTGGGGATGCTGGAAGAACAACTTACTCCTCTCTGGGTGCTGCACGGAAAGAAAGAGCGTGCCTGTCGGAGAGAGACGTACGTCGTTGGGCGAGCGAGCGAGAGAGAGAGAGAGAGAGAGACGTCAGTCTCCTCGCGAAATATCGCGGAGTAGGGATAGCCAGAGAGAAAGACGGTGCAGAATGTGGAATATGACGGAGAAAGACGCGCCGAAGGAGACAACACGGAGAGGAGAGGGGATCAGCCCGAGTGGCGGAATGGTGGGGGAAGACCGCTAGCGGAACGCACATGGCTAGAAAGGGACGGGATTTCGACGCGAACAGGTGGTGCGAGCGAGAGAGACGGAGGTTGGACGGCCGAACGGGAGAGGGAAGCCCCGTGGACGGAGAGAGCAGAGAAAGAGGAAGTCGGAGCGCGTGAGAGACAGAGCGCCGGAGCGCGAGGGAACGCAGCTGAATCTGTCGGCGAGCCTGGCGGGGTGAGGGAAAAGCACCGGGCTTTTGAAAAAGTTTTATCTTGCCGGCGCGCTCGGCCTTTCAGACGCTACCGAACACCGGTACGCTGTTGTACGGTTCTGTGTCCCGCGTTGTCCAAGTGAGGCCAAGTTTCCACGTACGAGTCCCACCCGGTAGCCGGCCCTCCGCAAGTGTGGTCCTCGCAGCCGAACATCTTTCAGCGAAGATCCTGATCAAAGTGCCCTTGATAGAAGGGGGCCGGTCGCGCGCTTCCTCCCCCTCGTCATGCGTTGACGAGGCTTCCTCTGGAAGAACGAGGACCAGTGTATAGATCGAGAAAATCGGAACGACACCTGTGGATACCGCGCTGCGTTGAACGACGAACGGGGCGAAACAGGTCCTCGTCCCATCATGAGGGATCCTATCTTGCTGAAGAGCTGCTTGCTGCTGCTGCTGCTGCTCGCCACCGCCACCGTTGCCCTTGTCGACGACCCCGAGGTGAGCACACACACTCCGAATTTACCAGTAATCGTATCGAATTCGTTCACCAGTATCGAGCATTTGTAAATTTTGTAGCACTTGTCGCCACTTGATAAAAAGGAGTACGTTAATTGGATTCCAGTGACTCTTTCAATTGGGCCACGCGTCTATGAACTTGGAACGGAGTTGGTTAGATCGTGAGTTCTAGAGAGAATGCTGCAGATCTCTCGGAAATTACTTCAGTTTCTTTCAATATATACTCGGAGACCATTCCGAGTAACCTGTGGATCCTCCAAGAAAAATGTCATCCGTTGCGTTGGCCCGTTCAGTCGGGAGGAGTAGAGAGTAACAGCTCCGACCGTTGGCCAATTAGCTGGTCGACCAAATTGAATTTTTCGGCAAGGCTTTCGAAACTGGCTTGTAAGGTTCACTCACCGTGATTGTTCGCGACATGTGTACTGGTATTACGTGGAAGTGATAAGGATCTTCGCATACTTGCCGCTAAGTACCGGAGCTTATCTGTCGCCCCGATAGCCCATAGGTGCCTCAACAATACCTGATAAACATTCTTCCGTTTGAGATTTCTATCGACAATCATGACTCGGAGGCTTTGTCAACTGGACCCTTTTGTCAACTATTCGGAATCGTTATGTCGTCCTCATTCTTCCGGAACAAAATTGTTCTTTATCCTTTTTCTCTTGTTCTTGATGTACTAGAGAGTTTTCAAGTATCGGCAATGCTCAATGGGCCCTTGATCGGAATAGAATTGGCACGTTGCCTAAGGATAACGTAGGTTTTGATAGCATTCAATTTCGGTATCAAATTTCTGAGCTTCGATCGCCACTCGTGTACACTTTGTTCACCTTGGACATTACATGCTAGTAGCGATTCTCAAATCACCAAAGAGTTGATCATCAATGTGTTTCTGTCATGTTCTGTCATGTATGATAAGATAAAACGAGCTAGGGGTATGTTTCACAAATTGGGGTATGTCATGCCAATTTAGTCCATAAAGTTTATGTATTGGAACGGCTGAGATTATTCTGTAATCATATTTCTGTATGATTAACATAAAAAGCGAGTATTACACGCAACGTTACAGATCAGTGGTGTCGCATTTGCATTCTTTAGCATTAATTACAGACACTGATAAAGAAAATCCAAAGCTATAAGATTGTTGGGAATTGGTAATACATTGAACGTCTTATGTAATCTCGTTTGAGTAGAATTGTGCAACATTGTCAAAGAATATGTACGTACAGTCATTGGTACAAGTCGAGCAATACACTTATATAGATTATGTACACAGTTGATAGTCAAACAGATTAATTGCTATAATGTAGTTGTCGTTGCCGTCTAGTGTTTTTTTTATTTTTGTTTCACATAGTTGCACAGCGTAGTTAAACGCGATAAGTAGGTTGCGGATGTTTATGTGTTTGGAAAGGAATTTATAAGTACAGAGATGTATATATTTGCAATAATATATATATATATAGGAAAATATAATAAAAAATAAAATAGAAAAAGTATTCCTATTTAAGCTCCATTGAATTATTAAGATTGTTAATTTAACTTTGCTGTTCTTTTGTAATTCAATATATATAATTTTAACATTATATAGTTTTAAACAATTCAACATTGAATTATTAAGATCGTTAATTTAACTTTGCTGTTCTTTTGTAATTCAACATGTTATAAATTTAAATTAAATATAAATAAATACAGTGAAATATATTTAGCATGCAATATATTTTTACAATTTTCGTAGAAAAAGAAAGACACTTGATAAAGAAAAGAGAACAGCAGATTATAGATATTAATATCTATAAAAAAATCTGGCTTTGTACAAGTGGAGGCATTCTACTTATAATTGAAAATAAAAATATAATGTGAGTATCATATGAAGTATCATCGCTATAAAACTGTAAAAATTCTACAATCAAGATATATTGTCATAACCGTGTCATACGTGTAATATCTATAAAAGAAATCTATCTCAAAAATACAGACACAATTGGCGTAACACAAGTACCTACAAAAATCTAAAAATTTGCATTCTGAATTACACTTGATAGCAACAAACCACAAAAAAGAACACAGTCACGAACAGAGATATGAAAAAAGAAAAGTTCAAAAGTGTCTATTAAATATAATTGTTTCAACAGCGTCGCAGCATAATGCATTCGCACAGCGCGAGCACGCAGATGTAGTCAAACGAAAAACAGACTTCCGGAAAGAGGAACGTTGTCGACGTGATCAACAAGTACATCGATCCGTGTCTCTGGTTTGGCTTCTCCTCGATTATTATTCGTAAAGGCTCGCACGATACGAGTAATTCGCGCGGGGCTCGATCGTATTCCGATCACATCGGGAAGTTTGGAGGTGCGGGACAGAGGCAGCTCGCGCGTCAGCTTTGCAAACTGCCAATCCGCCGAAATGTCATCCGATGTCGATGGATTTTTCCGTTCGCATTGCTGCGCTTTCCTTTCTGGCTGAAACCTTCCTTCGTTTTCTCGAAATACATACGATGATACTGATTAATTCAGTCAACTTTGTTTCTCTCGATTTTCTTAGCATAATTCGAGCGATTCGAGTAATTGGATCTCGATGAACTTGATTTCTCAGTAGCCTGGAGAGCGACTTTTTTTTTGCCAAGATCATTTTCATATTGTCTCTCTTTTTTTCGTTTCAACGACGAACGATATTGGACAACATAATAAATTAATGTTAGTTACATTATAAGTTGCACTAGTTATGTTACACGTTAATATCAGTTAATTACATTGCGATTATTGTCATTAATTATGTACATTATCTTATATAATCGTAACGTTAGTTATATCACACACTGATATTAGTGTGTATCACGGTAACTAAAAATTTAGTTACACATAAACATAGAAATACGGTTATCTGTATGAACTAAAAAGTTGCACAGATACACAGCTCTGTTTAAAATCTTAGTTCTATTTTCTTTTTCGTAACTATCTAATCTCTTTTACAAAAAAAAAAAAAAAAGAAAACCTCCGTATATACTACTTACATTTATTTAGAAACTCTGGCTCACTCTGGTCTCAATCGTTGCAAATTTAAACTCCGCGATCGAAAATATTTGTACGCATGCTAAAAAAAAAATGCTTGCGTTAAACGTTTGAAATACTGCATATGCATTGTCATGGCATAGTACAGCCTTCAATATTATATCGAATATATTAAATATTATATTCCATAACGTGTATCCGAAACATGTTTAAATTCAAACTTGGATTCGGCTCTATTTCGAAACTCTGTTGTATGAATGATCCGCGATCGGATTCATTTTGTCTTTTGATTCAACAATGCTCTGGATTGCCGAACTAATTTCTACGATATTGAAAATAAATAACATTGATTTTCAGAAATATTTTCGGACCAGTCAGATTGCGCGACGTGTCGCACGGGCCGGTGTCGCGAATCGTCAAACGCGGAATTCGAAACGGGAGTATCGACGTTAAGGTTCATGGGAATAACAAGATTTAGGCGACGTAACAGCGTTTAACCTCTTTAGCGTTGAATCCAATTTCCAAGATGTTTGTGCAAAATACTTGATAAATCTAACGAATCCACATTTACGGGAGGTGGTCTAAGAACCTTGAAACCTTCGTCGATAATCTCTGTGATATCTGGTTGATCTACTTTCCAGAATGCCCGAGCTATTCTTGTCATTCGATACTCTGAAATAAAACTGCCTGTTTGCAAGTGCAAAAATGCTGTGTACGAAGTTTCTATCTAGTGGGTATAACTTGTTCTTACCTGTTGTTATTTTTTTCTTTTTTTTTTCTTTATGTTCGAGTATCAGTTTTTTCTCAACTGGTTTAATTGCAGCAAAGAGCATGACTGAACCTGAGTAACTACAGATTTCGCGTAAATCGTTTTCTCATTGCCTTTAACGAGCGAACTTTTTCACGTTAGTCGTCGCGCATCTAATTGAGCTAATTACGTCATATCGATTCTCGTCAAAAAAATCGATAACGATCGTCGAGGTCGCAACGATATGCAACAAAACTTGTAATTACTTCGCGAATTATTGCGAATTTTCCGCGCAAATTTACACTTTTCGGGAGTACAAACGGAAAAGGAAAATAGGAAAGAGAAAGATAAAACCTCGGTAGGTGCATAATTGTTTTTACGTATCGAGTAATATAAAAAGCGCCACATTGTGAATATTTGTATCCTTAAAACGCGGTATTAAAAATTCGCGGTCCGGTTGTTCTATTAATACTACAAAGAGACACTAATTGCGAGGAATTCGAATTTTTGCCAACTGTATGGCTCATTTCGCGCGATAATCTTTCCCCCTGGGAAAAAATTTATCGTCCTTAGCGAGCAATGGATTTCCTCGAATGGCCTTTTGCAAGCTTTGAGAGCCGATTTCTCCGTGATAACGTAAAATATTACATCGTATCGCGATTGAGACACAGATTGAGATGAATATTGCAGAATTTTTTATACTTCTGGTTAATTCCCTTTGGTATCCAATTAAGACTAGTGTTTGTTCAACCATTTCATTATATCGTCAGAAATCCACAATGAAAGAGCCGCGAACTTTTCGAACAGCTCGATATAATGAATAATCGACTGTTCAAATACTTTCTCGATTTCTGCGAAATATACGTATTTCATAGTTCTCTGTTGTATGCATTTTTCAAATTTGTTTTTCGAGGTTGATCGATGAACGACAAAGATTCAAAGAAAAGTGCGAGCAAGTTTTAAGAATGAATTTCAGTCCTCGAAATTGTGGATCTGTTGGATCTATTCTTTGAAAAAAGTTTTTCAATATTTTCAGAGACGTTCGAATTTTTATAATTTTACACTTTACTCAGCTAGGTGGTTCTAGCATTCACCATTCTTGGGCATTCACATTTTTTCAACCCTTATGAACAACGATACATCGTTGTTGGTTACATTAATTTAGTCTTCCTTTCTGTTCCTTTTTGAATTTTCTAATTATTACTCTTTGTTGAATTTTTATATTTTCTTTGTCTCAATCTAAATTACACCAACTTGATCGATACTAAAAAGTTAAAATTAAAATAAAGAGCAAACAATAAAAGCGCGTTCATTTTTAAACGTCTCAAATATCATTTGATAATTATTGTATTTGTTCTCCCCTTTTTTGGTCCTCTAACAATCAACAAAGTAATTATTCTAAATTAATTGATCATCTGTATAATGCTTTGGGACGAACTTAAACGCTCGAACGATTCGAGAAACGGAGACGCACGTATAAGAACGTTTGGAACACCTAACGGGAGTAGACAGCTTATCGTGTTCGATTTATCGTTTAAGACCGACTTGCTCCGATTCTGCCTATAAATACTAGTCTATAAATGCATTTGCGCGGTTCGGAGATTTGCAGAAATTTCTCGGAGACCCAGCCCTAATAGCTGTACTCGGGGTCTCTGTTACGTTTGGAACGCAAATGCTTTTACGGGAGATTCGCCATACTGGCTGTTTCGGCTGAACTCCGAGGTCAACTGAACTGACCGCGTTTCGTCAAAATACGTCAGCGAGTGCGCGACGTACGCGTGATGCTGCATACTGCCAGCACAGATAACGTAATTATCCATCGAGTTATCGCGAGATAATTCAATACGGCGATTGCTGTCCGCGTTGCGCGCGCGCGATCAAAGACACGCTAGATTCGCGACGGCCAATCATTTCAACCTGTTTCGATCTCGAGTTGGCAGTTTAGGCCTGAGATTTGACCAACTTTTAAAAAAAGAAAGAAAAAAAAATGGAAGGTCAGAGAATTGAACAAATCGAGATTTTAACCCTTTGCACTCGACTGTCCCCCTGTGAGGGGACGTGCTTAAATTTAGCTAAAATTATAAAATTTGCTTATAATTGCTGATAATCGTAACGAACGCATGATGTTGCACGATCAATATAACGATGCAAGAGGGATAATAAAATTTCAATGGAAGAAATTCTTGAGGATGGAGGCGGTCGTGAGTCAGTTGACACTCATTATCATCGAATTCTTATTCGAATATTTCAGGATAATTCGCATCAAACAAAACTTTTCGTTGTTTCTTACAAAAGTTTATAAAATGATGAAATTTTTCAGAAGATTGAAATTCCATCATTAACCTCTATATGCTATATACTTATATATACTATATATATATATATATATATATATTTCAGGAGATTGAAATGCACCATTAACCTCTACATATTATATACTTGGTGATTGCTTTAAACAAAGTCACACATTAGAGAAATATGATCAACAGAATTTCATGCCATTTGAACAAGATGATCATTTCCAATGCTATTTTATTTGAATGATATAGTGATACTTCACTCGCTATTTCGTAAATAAATTTCTAGTAAATGATGCAAAAAATGTTTCCTAAGAGAGCAAAGAGTTAATTGTGATTTTCCTATACTGAAGGCAATTTTTGTATTATCGTTGTCATTTTAATTAATTTAAAACGTAGATAGATTCTTCAAAGAGATGTGTCGAGAACAATTCGAGACGAACGATCAAATTGTAAACTGTTGCTGACAATTATTTTGATATGAACGATCACTGATATTTTCGTATTGCTTAGTTGCACGAACTGCGAGTATCAAGTGTGAAAATTTTGATAAGGCGAGAGCGACGAGTCATTTTCCTTCTCATTTGCTCCTTATCACCTGATGTGCTGTTCATCATCTCGGTCGGTTGGTTTCATTTCACAACGAGAAGGTTAAATTCATCGCCCAGATAGCTGAAAATCGTATAATTATCGCTAGAATTTGCGTGCAACTTTAAAGAGATCAGAGAATCATCGAAATCTTTCATGTCGAGACATAAATATTAAATCCTTTATATCACGTTGAAAAGTTTATTTGATAAATATTAAAAAGTTTAATAAATTTACGATGATAATATGAAATATAAAAAAATCTAAATGTTAAACGCATGTCAGAAAACACAGAGTGATGTGCGAATTAACTTCGAATTGAAGTCGTACGTATTATCACTTCACGCTGAAAGTTTCATTCGCACGTTGAAACGTTCCGTTCTCCGACCAATTAAATTTGAAACTTGAAACTTTAAAGAAAACAAAATAACGGAGACAGAAAATCATTGAAATTTCCCCGAAAATACAAATACGTAGTAAATGTCCATCGATTGAGCCAAGTTGCGCAGAAATCTGTCAGCTATCTGAACGAATTGTCTGAAATAAAATGAACTTGTCTCGAAGATTTTAATTTACGAAAAGGAGCCACTGTTTAATTAAGAGAGAGCCAAGTGATGTAATTAATAACCAAGCTTTTAAATTTCCTATCATTTCCCAGCAGTTTGCTACTGTTCAACAATTTTCAGTTTCCGTTTCATTTCACATCGAAATCAAACGAAAAGCGAAACTGTGGCTTGGTTAATTTGAACCGTTGTATTTATAATGCAAGAGTTATGACTCTACGAGTTGATAAATTTTCGCCAGACAAAGATCACAAAACTGCAACTGAGCTTTTTGTCATTCTGTTAGAATCGGTTTCTCCGCGGCTCTACCCGATTGTTTGTATTTCTTTTTTCGCAATAATAAATCCGCCGGGATTCTGTTCTTAATTGGGAGTGGAAAGGGTCTGGCCAATCGCAGGGAAAATTATATTCATTAAGCCAGAAACCACTCGGTGAATGTTTCGTCGGACTCTTAAAAAGTTCGAAATAAATCCCGGAGTAAATCCCTGTCGTCCAGTAGTCTCTGTTTCAGCTTCGAATAATCAGATTTCTCCCGCAGTTACGGATGTGTCAATCTTCGCAAGATATAGATTTCGGCTACGCGAAGTGAATATCTAACGTTAATTCCTCGACTAAATTTCGACGTCGAGTCGTTTGTAACTGAGCGGCCAATACCTCCTCGATGGTATTTTTCTTTCTCTCTTCTGTCTTTCTTTTTTTGTTTTTTTCTTTATTAGGATACCCGCAACGTGAGACGAAGTCGGCGGATGCGAAGTAAACGGATATTGAATTAAAATAGTCTATTCCGGGGACAGCGGCGGTGGTTACGGTTCATCGGTGATTCGATTGTCTCGAAAACAGGCTTCCTCTGGCTCAACTTTCATCCGTCAATCCAGAGGAACTCGAGGATCGTAGTCTCCTAGTGTTGATCAAGAATTTATCCCAATAACTCGGCGTCTGTCGGACGAGTCAGTGTGAATGTTAATGAATCTACGATCTTTAGCTTGGATTCGGTTTGTTTGGAAAGTTCGTCGTGTTAACATATTTATAGAGTTTTTAGAATATCGTGGAATTGTTGTCGTATGCCCTTTTATTTAGCGTCGTGTCAAGATAGTTTCTGAGAAATTTTCTTCACGATGAATTGTACGAAGTAATCAGCGTAATCAGCGTTGTGACTTAACTCATTAATCTCTGTCTTTTCGATATTTGGAGCTACGAAAGAAATTTCATACATTTTCCATTTTATGAAAGAAAATCGAACTACTTGATCGTTGTTTCGTCTTATTAAATTTTCGGGTAAGAGAGATTAGGCTGAAACCTAACTAGACGTGTAAGGAAAATTTCATGTTTTTCCTTTAAAATTCGTCACAATTAATCGTAGAATTGGTAACACTAATCGGATCGATCGATTCATGCATGAAAGTAAATTTATCGCGATATGCAGAGATTGAACCACTCTTGCTAAACAAGTGGCAAATCAGTCGATTTAACGAAAGTATTCGTATTTCAAGCGAGAACGGATTAAGAAAATTTTCATCTTGATGATAATCAGTTTGGCTTTCAATCTCCGGATTGTCCAGGTTAAACTCCTAATCTAATGACCTAATATTAAACGAAAGTTTAACGATAGGACATTTCAATTTTCGATCAGAACAACATTTCCGAAAAGAAAAAGAAAAGAAAGATTCGTTTAAGCTTCGTCAGGTGACAATCTCCTTATCGACGGAATCAGGTTAGTTTAGGTTCTTAATCCAACAATCTAACGTAACATAAAATATTTCAATCAATTTGAGATCGATATCGGAGTTGTTCGAAAAAGGAACTGGGACGATTGGAAATCTAACTAAACTTGGTAAATAATAACTTACCTTAATAACCCAACTTCCTGAGTTAAGTTCCTCGAAAAATCGCCCCCCCCCCGTGTCTCCTCGTCGATCAATTAGCTTCGGTTAAATATTCATTCGAGGAATGAAAAATTCAGCCTGAAATTGGAGTTCTTTCTTTAGCGGTGGGCGGTGGGGAATCCGTGATCTGTTAGATTGGCAGGACTGATCAGAGACCAGAGGCGTTTCTCGATTAAAAGCAGCGATTCTTCTTCCCTTTTGCCTCGCGCGAGGGAAAAAACCGCGCAATCACGCGAACGGAAAGCGAGATCGGGCCGACATTTGTACGGAGCTGTTTCCGCTAACTTTTCAAATTACGCGTTCCATCGCGAGCTCGCTTCCCTGGGAAGCCTGAAAAATCTTGGAGGGAAACGCTTTTCTTCCTTCCCTACCTACCTCCCCCCCCTCCCCCCGGTTCAGCCGTGTTTCGCCGGAAAGAAGAGCCGTGTCGTATCGAGCGAGGCCGCGTGCATTACCATATTTTTCATAAGGTACAAATCTTTGGAGCTTTTTCCTCCACCTCCCCTCCCCCCCTTCCCTGGCCCGGAAATGGCCAGCTGGACGTGTCCAGCCAGCAGAGAAAGAAATACAACCGGTGACAAGCGACGTAAAGAGGATTTTCAGCTTTTTTTCTCTCCCCATCGGAGCCTTGATACATGTATGATGTTGCAGTCTGCGTTGTTGCTGCATTTGGCTCGTAATTAATAGCTTTTGCACGTTTCTTCGAGGCGGTTCTTGTGCGCTTTGTCATTAGACTGGGGACATTCGTGCATTCCTGGGGGATTTTGGGAGTCCATAATGCGCCAAGGATATTTATGCACATAAGATATATTGTATCACTTAATTCCACTTCTTTAACCTCTTGCCAGTATTCGTACTATTTTCTTCCCGATATTCATAGACGAGCATCGCTTGTTGTATAATTGTTTTAGATACAAAATTTATAATTTATACTCATTCAATTTCAAGGAATTAAACTTGAATTTCGAATTAAAATTTCACCGAATTTGCTTTTTCTTCTAAATCAGAATCATAATCTGTGCATCACGAGTGTGGCTCAGTGTTGTAAGACAAGAAGTTAACTGCAATGACGATACAAAAAATAACATAAAATAGATAAATGTAATGAAATTGAATTGAAAGATTTCAGAAAAATAAACATTGTACTGGAATTTCTCATTGCAAAATTTCTAGTAACTTTTCAAGTAGTAAAATTAGTTCTAATCTGATGCATATTATTTAATTCGTCGTGTATTGGCATAACTGACTTTATATTCAAATTTTGGACACTTTCTCGTTAATTTCTTAATTTTTTAAATTTCTTCATTTATTTCTTAATTTCTTAATTTTTTTACAGTCAGAATTGAGAAAAATAAATTTCTAACAACTTTTCACTCGGTTACTTTTAATGTGATATTTAACTCTGATTAGTCGTAGATTATATTAGCATAATAACGTCACGATTGAATTCGTAGCTGCCAAGTTAAATAATTTGGTCGTTTGTGGAAAAGAATGTGAAGCAGCTTCTAAAATATTAGCCAGTTTGATAAGCGATAACGAGTCACAAAAACAAAGTCCTGATAAGAGAAACCAGAAAAAAAGGTTATTATCTAATTGATTCAGTTTCCTTGAATCATCGTCACACGACGCAGATCGCCGTTCGACTTTTTATCAGCAGTTTATTGAGAAACACCCTAATAATAGATCCAACCTTGTGCAAATTGTCGTGACGATAAAAAAAAAAATTAAGAAAAAAAAAGACAACCCAAAGGAAAAATCATTGTGGTTGGGTATGTAGTTGGTATGTAGTTTGCGATAAATTGTTACTTATCGTGCAAAGTCTGTTGGTATTTCCTTCGCTTTTTATAACTGGTATTCAACTTAAATGCGGCAATCATATCGCATGGTAATTTATTTCAAATTATGAAATCCACCATGAAACAGGATACCTATGTAACACGTTTAATAGAGTAATTCGTTTTACATCGCGTGTATTTCCGGATAAGACGGATCAACACAGTCACCCCGTTCTTTGTCTATTTTTGAGTTTCCGAAATTTCCGATATCGACAGGACTTCCTGTCCATTGCAAAGGAGATTCGATTCTTTAGAGACGCTAAGATCGAGGAACTTTTAACGCCTCCGTGTTGCACAATCTGTTTTAAAAACTTGAAACTAAAAATCAATCCCACAATCTAGGCGTGAAAATAATCGTTCGAAGATTTCTAATACTCGATGATTAATTTTTCTGCCGCTCGTATTTCTGAATTCGAAGCAGAATTTTTTTCAAAAACGCCACGAATTTTAGACAGTCGGTTTCTTGTTTGTGCCCACTTCACTCTTCGTCTATTTTCGAGTTTCCACGGTGCGTGGAGCAAGGACAAGATTCCCTGCCAATTGTAACTTTCGAATCTTTAATTCTTCATAAAAATTAAAAATTGAAAAGTTCCTAACATTTTCATTTCGCTTGAAGGAAAAAAGAGACAGAGAGAAAGTTGAATTTTAAGATCACACATAAAATATTCAAGATTCGAAAATTTAAGTGGCTGACAAGGTTTTTTACTAACTTTGAAAGATTTCCAATATTTGATAATTCATTTTACTTTACGATATCTATATTTCTGGATTAAATCGATCGATTCTCTGTCTATTCTTGAACTTCTAAAATTAAAATGGCACAGACAGCCAAATTTTTCATTAATTGCAGCGATTCTAAAATTCTCTTGGCAGAATTCACGATCATATTTTTATCGTAGTTGAAAAAATTTCGAGTTGTAGAACGCAGCCAAGCCGAGAATCCTAGTGTATTGACGAAGCTTTTATCAACTGCAAGATACTTGCACTTCATTTTGCATTATTTACAACAATTTAGTTTGTGTCGTGTGTATTTCTGAATTAACTTCTTACTGTTTTATTTTTGAAATTCTAAGCTCTACGGTACAAATATTTATTATATAAGATTTTCGATTCCTCAGAGAGTTTAAAATTAGTTTGCTTAGATATTCTGAGCATAATATTGGGTTGTGTAATAAATTTGTTCGCCTCTTGATGTTTTTGCAAGTTTTCGCAAGAATTTGTCGTAGAAAATGTAGTACACAGTGGACAATGTAGTACACAATTCATCCACGTTGAACAAAAGAGTGTACAGTACGGACTAAATGTTACTTGCAGTTGTAAATAAGAAGAGAACGAACGCTGGAAATGTTGGAAATGTAATATACAAATATTCAAACATTAAAAGAATCATTCATTATTACAGAAAATATTGGACTGATGACCGATGAGCGATTTAAGCTTGCTGAAATGTTCACTGCATCATTGACATTGGAATGTTGATCGTTTCATCGCAAGAAAACTGTTTATCTTCGCAGAAAATAATAATTGCATTATACAATTCAAAGAACGTGGAAACGCATAAACGTACGTGCGATTATTTTCTGATAAAAAGACGAGACTTTCAAAGTTGTGTGATTCATTTGTGAAGAATAATCAACCAACGTAACGCACGATGAAATTAATTTCATCATTGATGATGCAAACTAACTTATTGGAACAACCTAGTGGAATTCAATTTCCGAAATTCTCAACACATAAATTCTATAGACTTCACATAAAAATCCACACACGCACACTGTTTGCTAATTTCTTTTGGAAGCACGTGTGTAAAAGTGGTCAGCGAGATCGTGTGAATCGATTGGGCGTGAAAAAGTCGGTTCCCTTCTGGCGATGGGGCACTCGAGCTCGCACTCGTCCCCTGCCACTCGAGAGAGCGTCGGTACTCAGGGACAAGCGGCACTCACGCGCTCCTTCGAGAACTCGAAACGAGGCTGGCAATGAGAAATCGATCTTCCCAGACCGTCGTACGTAAAAATCCCTCATCTCCAGCCGCTCCTCCACCTTTTAATGCGATTCCCGTGACATTGTAAATAACTAAAATCGCCATCCACAACCTTGTACCGTGATTCAAGAGGTGAGATTCTTTAATCTTGGATTTTCTCGAGTGTCGCTCAGCCGTTTTAGAATTCTTCTGAAGAGAGATTCCGCAGTTCCGGAGGGATTTTCTAATTTTAAATGTCGCGGTGAACATGGTCTCTCGAGGTCTGTTGTCTCTCAATTAGCGACTCGATAGTGATTAGATGCTTTTGAAGCGACACATTCGCGCGTGTATGTTCGTTGGGACGTGTTTGGTTTATCGATGCAATTCGAAGCGTGTTTGACGTCGCTGCGCTGCGGATTTTTATAGGAAAAAATCGAACAGTGCGTAATACAGGGAAATATATAAAATATCAAAGGTAGAATATACAGTAGATATAAATTACTGCTTAGGTTGTGTTTGTGAAAATTGCGATCTAATGGTCACATGATCACACGTATAACATTTATTCAGTATATTTTGTGAAAGTTTGTTTATACACGTGTGAGAATAAAAATAGTTCTTCATACAAAAACACATTTTTCTTGCAAAAAATATTTAAGACGCTACAAATATAATATAACTTTTCCCTTGTAACGTACAATGTAATTAACAATATGGTAGGTACGTGCATGCATAATTTTCTCTATTGCGACACGTGATTCACAAAGTATTTCCAAAATCTTTCAAAACTACTCTGTTTATTTCGTTGACACAGCAATAAGAATTATTATATTAATGTTATATTCATATGGTCAGTTGAACGTTACAAGAATTATTACTTTGCGTTTTTATTTTCGGAGAAAGAGAAAGGTTTCCAAAAAACCGTCTCCACGATCTTTCGCTAGAAATTGATATCGTCGGGATTCGTCAGATTACGGGAAAGTTATGCGAAATGGTGCGTGATTCAACGCACGAGTTCTAAGATTAGATCTCTCTGGTTCTAAGAAGCCAGGAAGCGACTAATTAATTTCCTTTCTCGCCAGATCATTCCGCTCGGGACGTGATCAACCTCTGCTGGAATTATTAATATCTGAATATTATATTCGAATAATAAATACTAAATACCATCGACTGCTGTGTCAATAGCTTCTTTTACGATTCGAGGAAACTGCCTGTCAATGTTCTCCCGATCTGAATGCCCCGTCTGTGCAAACGCAGACAAACAGGCGCGAACCCGAATCTTGTGTTCTACTCGAGCCAATAAAACGTGGCGATGAATCGAGTTGCTTTTGATTAATCCAATTAGCCGGCGACGAAACAATTAAAATGCCCAGCTTTTTCCCACTTCTCTATTGGCAAGCTTGAATCGGACGTCTTCTCCTCTTGGTCCTTGGTGACACAAACGGTGAATTTTTAGCGTAACGATTCTGTTTAAGTAATCCGAGACTCGTTCTTAACCTTTGATTTAAACTCCAGCTTTTAATTTTCTTAACGAGAGAAAATACTCTTTACTGCTGTTTCTAGAGTCTAAGAATAAACGTGATATATCCCAGTGTTTTATTCCTAAATTTAAAAATGGTGCTGTAAGGTTTAAGTTAGGTTGTTGGTAAATTAGTGATTATTAAGAGCTTGTGTCAGCTTTTGTTTAAATATGGATTTGGTCTCAAATCAGGAGGATAATAACGGCGAGGATGGAATTCAAAGAATCCTTGAGATGCTCAAAAAGTAAATAGATCAATACGATACTACGAAAAAAAATCCAAAATCGAAAGCTGAATTAACAAGGGATCAAAGGATCCAAAAGTTAATGATAGAAGAGAAACATTTAACAGCACAGTTTGAACAGATTAAGAAGCAATTGAAACGTTATGAGGGGAAGTATGAAAAAAGATTGAAGAAGAAAGTAAAGTTGATGAAGATGCAGATTTTTAATTTAAATTTTGCATGTATTATTAATTAATATTGTAATGAAGTAGTAACGATAATGTAAATTACAAGTTTGTCAAAGATTATGTGATTTTACGTGAGTCAGTCAATGGTTAATAGAATTTATGGCAATAAGATTTTTTTCGGACGGGAAAAGTAAATGACGTATAACATCATACGTCATGCTTCACATTATACACAACATTTATACTGATTGCAAGTGAGGTCACTCAGGGATCTCAATAAATTAATTAATCTCAATAAGCCTAACTTCGAACTTTCTTCCAAGAGCTCTACAATTCCAAGAGCGTAATCATACGAAAAATGTTTTAAAGAAACATGAGTATTTCGTTCGATCATTTTTCGAAGAATACACCTGCACCTTTTCCTAGAAAATTCCTAGAAAATTCCAGAGATCGGCGCGAGTTATTCATCTCAAGCATCGTACGAAACATTTTTCAATCAATGTATAATCAAGTTCAAGAAGAAGAGTCGATATTAATAACGCGAATCCTTTGTTCGATCGTCTTTCAAAGAATCCACGAAGCCTCAATGCGAATCAAATGTCCTCGTGTGGATCAGCAGAATCTTCCAAGAATCACGAAGCATGAAAAATCTTCAGACTTTTGAGAAAGTCTTCTGACTTCATCCGTAAAGACACGTGCGCTCCCAAATTATAACTTGAAGCGCCAAGTAAAGTCCTTTGTGACTTCACCAAATCACGATCACTCTACGGACGATCTCAGCGAATTATCGAGGATGACAATCTCTTCGTCAATTATCATCCCAGTCACGAACAAGCTGGTGGACTCAATTTAGTTACGATAAAACGAACAATTCCTAGGAATTCCTCCGTTTAAAGAGAAGGCACTCCCACGATTGTTGCTCGTCTAATGGTGTCTCCCCTTTGTCTTAACGAATAGATAAGTGATCATAACAACGCGAGAGATGATCGGGCCCGTTGGCACAATCGAAGCGATTGGTTTCATTTCAAGGTTCGTTGAAGCAATCGAACGATTTTATATCCTCGATGGAAAAAGTTATGGTCTGTCGCAAGCCGTGTGTGTTCTCGTCTGGCCGGTGAGCTTCTCCTCCTCCGCAACGAGTCTGGACCACATCGGCTCTCTAATCGATTTTTCGCGTAATCTCCTAGGCTGCTAGGTATATCGGGGGGGCTATCATCCTCCTCATAATCGCCGGTTTGTTAGCTTTCTCCGGCAATATATATATTACACTCACCCGTGATGTAGGTGAGTGTTTTGCCTGTATGTTATGGCGCGAGCCTCTAAATTAAAGCCTCGAGTAATGGCTGCCACTGATACGGTAAAATCTTCGCATGGTGTAGTAACATCGAATACCTTTCTGTATTTCAACGGAGAGAAGAATCGTTCTTACAATTCATTTATTGGCTATTTGATCATTTGGTTGAATATTTAATATTTAATATACACTCTCCTCCAAAAGTATTGGGACACTTGCTTATTTAGTATAAATTGTAACAGTTTAAGTAATATTTGCGAGTTCTATGGCATTGTATTAAGTTATTATGACTTACGCAATTACTCTACCCATTTATTGCATTTTGTTCGTGAAAAACGTCAACGGTCAATAATGGTCTGGAGCAAACAGTGTTGGTGATTTAATAAAATTCGAAGGGATTCTGAAAAAAGAACAATATTTGTCTATTTTAAATTTGAAAATTTTGTTTTCATGCATGACAACGATCCCAAGTACACTGCAAGGGTTTGTAAAGATTATTTGCAACATTTAGAACAGAGTCATGAATCAGAAATAATGCATTGGCCCCCTCAATCCCCCGATCTGAATCCAATAGAGAAGATTTGAGATGATTTAGATCAGAAAATCCGTCAAGTGTGTCGGAAGTCTCAAAATGACTTATGGAACAAACTACAAAATGCATGGAACTAAAAACAATAGAAAAACTAATAAAGCGGATGCCGAAATTAGTCGAACAAATAATTAAAAAGCGCGGTAGATATATCGACGAAAAGAAAATTTAATTTTTTTGTGCAAAATTAATGTTATTATTACCATAATGTAAACTATATATACCTCTCCCAGCTTAATATAACTAACTTTGAAATAAATTTAAGAAATTATAACAATTTCCTAATGGTTTTCCAAATTTATTTCATTTTCTGTAAGTGTCCTAATACTTTTGGAGGAAGGTGTAAGTGTTAAATACTTTTTTCGAATTGTTTAATTCCAGTGAATCTTCAATTTCACTTTGAAATGGTTTTGTGATTTCTTTATCAACTTATTGATTCCTACGATCTTTTAATTATTTAATTCGTAATATTTTATATTCAATTTTATTACATTCAATTATATAAAATTGATAAATAGGGAGAAAGTATAACTTTCTGCAGTATAACAAATGTAACGAGACACCAGAGGATTGCATAAATTTTCAAATAATGAAAATTGTACCAATGTGTCATATAAACTATTAGTAGTTCCAGTGATTCACACTTAAGGGTTAACATTAATATCTCATCGAATATTCTCATCAGCTAATATTAAAGTGTTAAATATAAAAATTCATTGAAATTTAAAAAAGTTTAGAATTCAGGTCATTGTGATGCTGTGTTGCTTAATTATTCCTCAACGGATTGATTCAATTTCCTGCACGTAAGGATACCTCTGCACAATTCGGTTTCTCTTCTTCTAAAAGAAATCCGAAACAATTCCAGCATAGTTATTAACATCTCTACTTCGTTATACAATCATTCATCGAATTAAATGTATTACGTTCACGGCGTAATACATTTTGGGTGAGCTTGCTGGTTTTAGCGAGCTACGTTTTCCTAATAACGAAATATTATCTTCTTCTATAATGAGTGTATCAAGAACAGAATTGTTGTTATTAGACTGGGGATTTTTCTACATTACACTCGAACAGATAAATATAAATAAAATACAGAGTCTGCTTAATACGTAAAAGTATATAAGATAGTTAAAATTGTGCGATTAATGAAATAAATCTTTACCTAAATTATACTTTTTTAATTATATTCGTACAAGAACAAAATTGTCTAAATTCATCTTTTTTTTTGTCGAATCTAGAGCCAGAGTTGAGTTCTATCGTATTCTATCTTTTTATTTTCCATGATTCGTAGAAAACTCTAAGAATTTGTAAGAAACCTCTATTGTAGTTCGTTGAATCAAACATTGGAAATATTCTTCTCGATAAATTCTCGAACATTGAGATTTCATGCATGCTTCATCTTGCCTATAATAAATTTACGATGAAAACTGGTGTATTCGAGTCTTCTTGGAATTTCGTAAATTCTTTGAAAAACAGCAATGTGTTTGACGAGTATATATGATCACGTTTACTTACATCGTAAGGCAAAATTTTGTTTTTTATCCACGATAAAATACTGAAAATATCGAAAAGAGAAATCTAAAATACATAAAAGTAGACCTTCGAAATGTAGGCAAAGATTTTCATTACAGAGTTAATTGTAAAATTTTCCCACTAATAATAACAGATACTCCTCAATTTCGTTTTTATCCACTATATAAAATACTGAAAATATCGAAAAGAGAAATCTAAAATACGTAAAAGTAGACCTTCGAAACGTAGGCAAGATTTTCATTACAGAGTTAATTTTAAAATTTTCCCAGTAATAATAACAGATACTCCCCAATATATACGTAATACGTCATGGTTTAAAACATACACGCCATAGAAAATTACTTCACTTCTATTTTTGTCACGATAAATATAGGTAGTAATGAAAATCGATGGACGGGAGAGAGTAGAGACACGTGGTAGACTATAGTGTGGTTATCAGCTCCGAATGAAGTAACTTCGACGCCCGGACAGGTAGGATCTCCGTGGCTTTGGTGCATCTGGTACGCATGCACTGGTAAATAACGTGTTTGCGCGTCCCTTTCACCGGCCCACCGTATCGATCCGTTTCCGCATTGGTTGCTTCAGCCCGTTTTTCGAATTTCTCGTGGATTTGCGAGCGGTTGCACGCCGCCGAATTTATTGCCAGATTCGTTTCGATTCGTGAATCACGAATTAGTTTTTCATTTTGCGTTAGGATTCGACGCGCGGATTCTTTGAAGACTGAAAAGAATTCGTTCGTTGCAAATATTCATTCATTGTTGCCGAGCGAAAATAGATTAGAACAGACTAGACATTATAATGGAATCGAAGGAAATTAAATAATATAATTTTTGAATAGATTGGTGAATGTTTGTAACAAATGTCAGAATATATTCGTATGATCATTGTATATGAAATTTAATAAATTTAATAAATTTCGTACGATCTGCGTGATATTTTTTATATGAAATTTAATAAAATTTAGAAATTTAGAAATTGTAGTTTTGGTATTTCAGTTGCTGGAAATTAAAATCTAGACACTGACATTTTTTTTATCAGATGATAGATTGCTATATAAGGCGTAGATTACTTTAGAAGAAACTATGATAGATTAGTTTCAAGAATTTTCGAGTTATTGGAATTGATAATTCTTGTAAATTTACAGCACTGATATCACATTGGGAAAGTGCAATGAATCATGTGGGAACTGTAATGCTTCGAAGAAACTGCAAATCGCATAGTATTTAAGATTATGAAAGATATGAAATTATAGAATGCATCAAATTTGGGAACAAATTCCTATTATGTAATCTCTAAAAAAAATTTCTAAAAATCATAGTAAACAAATAAAACCTGACTTAAAAAAGTTTGGAACTGAATTGCCATTGCACCTTGACAAAAGATGATCAAAATGCATCGGTTTATAAAATTTCTCTCAATAAAACTTTGTTGCGCGGTGTAAAAGACGCATCAAAATCTATGAAAATAAATTTCCTTCTAGAAATTCGTAAACGTCGCAAACGAGACAAAACTTAAAAAATTTGAAACCGAACGATGTTATTGCGATCCCAATAATACTTCGTTGCATGGTACAAAGCAAGTATTTATAACCGTAGCGTAGAAATGAATTAACCTGGCGTGTAGCGACGGACAAATCGCGATCGTTCGATCGTTGGTTCGCGCCGGTGGTGGAGGAGGAGGTTGAATTATTCCTGTTTTCTCCGACGCGAGTCGTAAAGTACGGTACGGGGACAAAGAGGTCTCAGACCGCGTGTCCGGTCGTGTATTAAGATTCGATGTCACGCCGGGCAGAAAGGGGCGAGAGACGACAGAATACTCGCGTTCTGGAACGTGTGGGCGGGTGAAACTGGTTTCCAACATCGCGTGCGCCCGTCTCTCTGAGAATGGCTCTCGAACGAAAAGGAAGAGCGGACCCGGGTCCGATATACGTATCGCAACTGGTCCATTCTCTCGACCCTCTTCTGCATAATCTGCGACTCGTCAGATCTGCAGAGGGGCACAGCAACGCACGCATTCTTTGCTGTTAATCGTCAAATTTAATTAGGAGTATTTCATCAGTTTCAAAGTGTATAAATGCTCAACGTTTGTAGAGGGTACATGATTATTTTATTTATTATCGTTGAATTCTTTTATAAATAGTATTGTATTAGTAGTATTTAATTGAACTGAACAATTAAATATTTCTTAAGAGTTTTTTAACTTACAAGACACTGTATAAGTAAGGAAGATTGTTAGGAGTAATTATAAATGTTTCTCGTGCCTTCTCATTTTCTTTCAAATTAGTGAGAAACTAGTCTTTAACCTGCAGCTTATTATTCGCCAATTCATCGGTATTGTACAAAAGAATCCTTCTAAAACAATCGTAGTGATTGTAACAATCAATTGCCAAATATTTGCAAATTGTGTATATTTCCCAAGAATTGGTTCTTTCTAGGATCCTTGCTTCTTTCATCACGATGAGAAGATAATAATAATAAAACGGTGCAATGAAATTCAAGCTGTTAGCAATCAGATCGAACATCCAAGCTCCATACTTGTCAAAACTAATTTCGACCTGATCTAAAAATAGGGTAACCCGGCAAAGTTCAAGTTGCCACTCCCCTCGCAGCACAGCTAGATTCAACTTGGATCCAATTCAAATTTGACCAAGACCCGATCCACTAAACTTCGAATCTCGATGTTTCTCTTCCGATCGTTGTGAGACTTCTGGTCTTCGATTCAAATTGGCACGGTTTTAACTTGGTCTGGTCTGGCTGAGTCTATGAAAAGAAAACTCGGGGAACGTACTCATTACAATACTCCAGGTCGTCGAAGTTAGTTATTCCTAGCACGGGATCGTTCCGAGTCGTCGAATCTCACGTACAGGACGTATGTTACGCGTTACCTCTTTGTTTAACCACTTGTCACACAGTAGCTGTATGATGCAGCCGTATGTTTCTGCAACTGTTGTAGGCAACGTTGCCAACACGTTGTGTCTCTGAAAGCGCGGTCTCATCCCGATGAGACGTTTTCCTTGGAAGAGTCTTCCTCAGAAGTGTGTCTAGGGTTTTTAAATTCAGTATGGGTCACAGTGCGATAGGATGTCTGGTGTCGTTGAGACGAATTGTTGAATTCGTCAGACGTTAGACAGGAAATGATGTTATATCCTGTTTATCGTTTTTTGGCTTCAGATTCATTAATCAGCTCTATTTTTTGTACAATAATTCTCCTCAAATTTGTCGCTGAATGTGTAATGTGCAGAATATAATAGAACCAAATATGAACTTTCCAAATATGAATATAATAGAATCGAAAATGAACTTTAGAGTAAGATAAATTATAATTATAGAAACCAGATTTTGAATCTGTTCAACGTCGAATAGTAAAGAATGATTCTCTTCAAAAATATCACCAAATATAATAAAAATAAGAATAATTATAATTGGATAAACCATTTGGCCATAGAAGACATTCTTCTCTTATAAATACACATATTACAGTCTAATACATATTTATTCGACAATAAAAAAAGATATGATTTTTTTTTGACAATGATTCTCTTCGAATATCATTAAATATCTAATACACAAAAATTATAGAAACTTCCTCTCGAGGAATTAAAAAATAGAAAAGATGCAGAATTTGTAATATCCAAAGATGGCGTATTCTCTTGGGATAATTATACAATTTCATTTTCTGGAAGCATCTGAGAACTCTTAAAAAATTTCGATAATATAATCAAATTACATCAAAAATTTATATACTTATGAATCTAAAAGATACTGTATGATACAGTATTTCTGGAAGCTCTTGGCAAATAATGAAAAAGTACACGAAATTTATAATACCTTTTTTTAAATTTAGAGGACGACGTGTTCTTTCAGGATGATTAAAATCACAGAAACTATTTTCTGGTATAATGAAAGAAAAAAAGAAGTATACAACGTTTATAATATTCTACTTTCTTAAGACACGGAGTCAATTGTGAGATTTTTGTCGCTATCAGGAGCAGGATACGTTTGATAAAAGATAATAGACGCACCCGAACGAGAAATAATTAGCAGTTGCCCTGGTTCGATGCACGTGCATCGTCTTCTGGCTGCTAATGGGGTCAGTAATTCATTGTTTAATAAGGCCAATCTGACGAACGTCGATCGAATCGTACATACACATCCTTCAATGTCCGGATATTGAAAATATTTCACCAGAGATGTTGGAGAAGAGTGTTGCATCACTCCTTTCCATAACGAACCTGATGATACGGCGAAACTGTCTCTCTTAATAATCGACGCAACAAATTCTTTGATATCGATCTCTTTCATCTCTTTCGCTGTCATTCTTCTACGATTTCTCTAATTTTCAAACGAAGATGGTTTCTCTACTCGAGTGTCGATTATACTCGTCACGAGCTAAAATTGAACTGCTGAAGGGGAAATTATTGTACTTGTTTCTCAGTCAATTTATGTCGATTGGATTTTTTTTTTTTAGTCCCTCAACATTGTGAGAACTCGAGAGATTTCAAGGAAATTTTTATGGTACCCAGGAAGTCGTAGGAAAGTTAATTGAATTTGTAGAAGTAAAATTGAGTTGATTCCGGTGTTGGTTTGGACGGATATCTCTGTGTTTTTTCTTACCAGTTGTCTTTTTTTCAGCTTTTAATAAAAATGCTATATCGTTTCGCTATGAATCTTCGTTCTTTTGATCTTTATGGATCTTCGTTCTTTGGATCTTTGTGGATCTTTCTTGAATCTTCGTTCCTTAGATATTTATTTGTTGAACTGCTTGGATCCTCACTTTTTGGCTTTGCGTTTATATTTAGATGTTGCAAAAGTTTGCAATCTATCTATCATTTTCGTTGTTTACATAATATCATTTCTAGTCTCAATTTTTTTCTTTTTTTACTAGACAGAATTAAATAATCTACTTCAAATGTTTAGACCCAACACTGATTTAATCTCAGATTCAAGATTCGTTAGATTTCTATTTACTATCCGCAGATTTCTATTTACTCCGCATCGATGAGAAAAGAGTAAGTTACACAATTAATTATCAATTTATCGATTAGTAGCTTCGACAAAATACTGGGACATAGATCTTGCCTCTCACTTTTCCTCATTTATCTATATATATATTTTATCTATATATTTCACGCCTAGTTCAGATTTTCTCGTTATCTCGTTATCTCGTAGGAATTTTTTTCGAAAGGTTTCGCGAGTATGAGAGGGCCTTGGTCGTGTGTCGTTGGCCTCCGTACGGAGGAACGTGAGATTGTGGATGCATGCTAAATTAGAGATCAGGTGCAGCCGGGGGCCGGCTGCTTTCCGATTCACTGCTACGACCCGTGGCTTATTGTTGCCAGGAATTTTCTTCCTTAGCACGCGCGCGTTTTGTCACCACGATCCCTGAAAAGGCTAAGCCCCGTGACTTCGATCGGCCGGTATATCGAATTCATAGGGCCTTGAATAATGTAGCGTGAAAATGCTCGGACGTAAAATCCTGCCAGACACTGTGCACCACCATCCTTTTTTACATTTGATGAAAAGGATGGCGTTTACCAGTCGTCGTTCGACGATATCGACGATACCCGTATCGTTTTATTCTCTTTTATCTTGGGTATTCCGTTGCAATTTTGCTCTTGATAGTTCTGATAGTTGGTAAAACATGGACCAATATTAAACCAACAAGCTGAAAGGTTGGACCTTGCTAAATTTTGAACTAGAGATCGAGAACTCGGGAGTTCAAAGCTGAAAGATTGGATCTTGCCAAATCTTGGATTAAAGATAGAAAACTCGAGAGTTCTAATTGACAAAACTGTTAAAGATTGGATTTTGCTAAATCTTGGACTAGAGATCGAGAACGTCTTTTAGAAATTTTGGGATTCTTTTCTAAAAAAAAAATTTAATCCTAACCTAATCTAGGCAACATTTAAGTATCAAAAAGTTAAGAAATACTGCTTAAAAATAGTCTTCTAATTTCCTAAAGAAGAATGACATTTATTATATAAATTCTCAATTAATCAAAGAAGATGAAGATATTATTTTAAAATATTCTTTTAGAGTCTCTTCCCAAGGAGAAGAATCATTCTTATTGTTTATAATATTATTTAATTATTATAATATAATGTTAGTTTGACTTTATTACTATTTATGTACATATTTATTATAAACTTGATTCAATTAATTATTGTAATCTCATGTTAGTCCGAGATCTAGGTTAGGATACGAGATTAGGAGCGTTAAGAAATTAAAGGCACTGTTTTAAGATATTCTTTCTACAAATACACAAATATTCTTAAACTCTCCAATCGAAATATTTAAGGTAATAGTAAATTTGAATTGAGGTCTAAGATTTAGGTTGAGCAAGAGCTAAAATCAAAGATAGAATTCTATAGATAGAATGTCGAGTTAAAAAAAATCAAGTCAGATCCGAAATTAAAATGTTCATGTAAAATTGGGATGTTAGTTCGACGTTAGTGAATTCAATTTTAATTCAGATATCAGAATTTGAATGTTGATCAGAATCATAATTAGAGCTGTTAACTGGAGTCAATGATTTTATTTTCAATTAACCCTCATCCCCTCATTTTAAACTCAACTTAACTTGATATCCCTTGCTATCAGATTGAGTAATAAAGAATTAATATCTACAATTAAAAGATGAATAGCTAAATTTGCAAATGTGATTATTAAATAGTTTAAATTTTTATTGGCTCAATTGTCTGTAATCTACTTTCAGGTATGGAAGTTCAATTTTATATTTGTTCAAAAATGTGTACAAAATTGGCGCAAGGAACGGACCAGGATTGAAAACATTAAATCTGATTGTGAATTAAAATGTCAGTCTCGCGTCAAAGAACCAGACGAGAATTATTTCTGAAAAATTCGTACCATTATAACTTCTGTAATCTGTGGAAATTCTGTGGAATCCAAACACATGGGATCGATTTGAAGATTCATCGCGTGTTTATATCTACGAAATATTTCTTTACCTGTTTATAACACGTCGAAATTGCCATAACTTTACGATGACTCAGCCGCATTTGAAGCAATATCAATAATTGGCCCCTGAAATCGTCGAAATCCGGAGAAAGGGCAGATAAAAAAGAACATTCTGTTTGAAACGAATTTACGATCGGTTTCAGTTTATACGAAATGTACGGTTCCGCGACGAGCAGCTGAGATTTTCGCGTTTTTTAGAATATCTTACGTCACGTTGGGCGTTAAAAAACCGAAGCAGATGCTTCTTCTCGCAGATCGAAGAAACGTTCGCAACGTTTATAACTGTTGTGTAATTGTTTGGATTATCGTTATCGAGTCGCAGCTTTCTTTCGTCCGCCATCGTTGCGAGAATATTTCATTTGCGATCTTCCCCGTTGGCGATATACGCATGTTATGAAATTTCGTTTTCTTTTCATATTACGCTTATAAAGAGAAACGTATTCTTGTTACGACGACTAGTGATGTAACATTACTAATACAGATTTATAACATTATTATTATTTTTTGTTTCTGATTTGCATAGTAAATTTCCATAAAGATATTTTGATAGGTTCTTGCAGATGAAACGGGCCGATTTTTAATAAAAATTTCGACGTTCATAGTTTCTTCGAATCAGTATTAATTTCTTTCGAAACGTATTTGCAGTGAATCTCGTAAGAAATAAAGTGAATCTATAAATGAAGTTAAATCTTGTAATCTGAAAATTGTGTGTTTACGCCGTCGGTTTTGTAAAATCTTGCAACTTGAAAAAAAGTTTCGTACGACGTTGAAAATGTTGAAGATACATTCGTGAATATTTCTCGAAGGAGAAGGTGTTCGATCTTTCGAATCCAGTCGATTATCCGTTCCTTTTCTACCAGTGGAAAACGACGTTTAATGGTACTTCAACGCCAGCCACGCTCTCGAGGAGCAACCACTCTGCGATCCTAATCAGTCGCCATTCACGATCCTGGTCCCTCGAGCACGCCTGATTAGGCGCTCGTGTGAACGCGAAATCCGAACGATCGGCGACCGTTTCTCACGAATTTTCATAAAACGGCTCTAATCGTTGAACTTTTGCTCGCATTTTGCTCACAGGAAACGTGACAAAGCTGACCCAGAATTGAGCGATAGTCACAATTCTTTATTACATCATTCAAATTATTATATAAATTCAAGTAGGTTTAATTGATCAAAGAGAAAAGTGATTTTTTAATTTGATAGAAATTCTAAGACTCGGAAGACTTTTTTGGTTTCTAATGTTTTTCAAATTAAAAATTTCAGAGATTTTAAAATTGATCCTGAAAAATTTTATTTAATTGCTTCCCTCGAGAAGAATATAATTTGCAATTAGACTGCGAGTTTTTATACATTTTTCTATTCTGTTACAAAGCGTGTAATAACATGTAACTTGTGCTTCTTGAATGGAAATTTCTATAATTTTGCATGTCAATTAGCAACGAATATGAATGCTAAACGCGCACGTTCAAATGGATGGGGAAACGCGTACAGAGATGAATTTACCCGTGTTGGAACAGCGTTAACACGAGACGAATTCTTTCACTCGATCGTGCGTGTGTCTCTTGCGCGTTCGGTCCCTTCGACGCGACTGTGTTCTTCTCCTCTTCCTCTGGTCCCCGTAGTAGCTTCGTAATTAACGACGATACCGGCGGACTCGTTATTTTTAATTCCCGCGGTTGCGTTCTAATTAAGATAAATCGAATGGAGTCGAGTCGAGTCGAGTCGACTCGTTTTCTACTACTGGGTCCTTTTTCCATGTTCATGTTGGCAACATTGACCCGACCACGGGCCAAATATCGCGGTTCAATTCAAACAGATTGCCCTGATGGAGTTAATTTCCTCATTAACTTAATAGTTTCAATAGAGTTTCTTTATTATTGTTATTATTTTTTTCTTCTTTTTTCAATCCTTTTTTTTTATAAGACGGGTAAAAAGTTTCTTCCCACCTATTTTTTTTTTTTTTTTAAATAAAATATCGAAATATAAGAAAAAACTAATTTCATTAATTTTAAATTGAATTCAAGTTCGAAGATAATTTTTTTTCTGTAGTGTTTTAAAAATTGTTTCTTTCAAACGTTGAAATAAAAAAAATTACGGATTTATTTTAGTAGGAAGTGACTTTTGACCCACTCTGTAGATTAATTTATACTTACAGATTATGTAGATCGTTTGATATCAAAGGCAGTTTTGTACTACTTCTATTATCTATCTTTCACGGTAAATCCAATTGGTAAAAGATTGTGACAGAGTGCAAGTTACTGCAACCGCTTATCAGCCGAACTTATCGCACATTTTTCTTGCTCTATTTTCACCATTCGTGCGCGAATAAGGTATAAAGTTATTTATGTTTTTTAGAGAGTTTTGCATTCGATATTCATACAAATACAGGCGAAGTCTCTTGCCGATATTGGTCATGGACATTTTCGAAACAAAATACGTTTTATCTATTTTACTGGAATTGCAAGATAAAGTAATAGCCTGGCTACCAATAGACGACTGATATTGTGCGCAGTGTTGCAACAATTATTCTATGCCTTTTTCCGTACCATATTACGCTGTTACGTGTGAAATTTTTCTTCAAAATTTGAATTCGAATTAATTTTTTTAATAACATTCATCGTTTAATTATCACCTATGCTAGAAAAGCAAGAATTGGTCGAAATCTCATTAATCGGAATATACGCACATGTGACATTTCTTAAAAATTTCTGAGCTTAAATTTGAAATTTAAGAAATTTCTGAGCTTAAATTTGAAATTCAGTATTTAACAAAAATCAACAGTGATCGCTTAATATGCTATAAATTATTTTCGAATTAGCACTATAATTCATCATTTAAAAAGTTAATGTTTCACGTCTAATCTAATTCTAAATTAGTTGACATTATCTTGGAATTCGAGATTCATAGTTGTTCACTCGCGATTGAATATGTTTGATTTCCTGTCGAACAACGACCTAAACGATACGTATCGAGCCATCAGTCTCGAAGAAATTCAGGGACGATGCACGCGAAAATTTTGGTCATTTTTTCAAAGAAAACTGCGGTAACAATAAATTCTCTCTTATCAACTGCCATAAATCAGACCTTTGAGGCTCGTTGAACCATGCAAGAGCCACGTTGCTAGTCTGAATCGATTCTTCCACGTGGTCTAAAAAATGCTTCGACAGTTTTCGAAAAATTTTCTTCTAAAAGCATTCTTGAGTCCAAGCTTGAAAATTTTTTCTCAAATAAAATTTATTCTAACAATGAAGGTTCCAACTGTTATCGTCAACGATGAAAAACTGTCGGTACCTTGAACTGTCATAACCGTGTAAAAAAAGGTACATATGACAATACACTCGGTTTTATTTTAAAGCGCGAAGCCTTTATTTTAACAGTCTAAATTTAATTTTTCCAGCTGGAGAAATGAGGGTACTATTATTCTCGAGAATCGAAATTCAAACGCCTTTAGAAACGTTGAAAAAATTTTTTTTAGTCGACTAAATTGATTACTTTTGAAGATTGATTCTTTTTGCAACGACCGCCTTGAAACTTGCTTGATTTTTTTCCATCGTTTTATTGAACTTTGAACATTTCGGGATTTCTTGAATTTTTTTCGTTTAACCCTGATATTCAAATTTCAATAAAATCTAAAGAGAGAGTTTTACAAAGTTGATTTTAAAGGTCTATTGTTTATTCTTCAACATGGTGAATGTAGTTTCCTCTTCGTTGAAATTAGAGGAACATTTTCTCTTTTGAAATACGAAGATCGCACGTTCGTCCGATAGAAATCAATTTTTTCGAAAGACAACTGTTTGAGTGTAATGACTGAGATAAAACTAACCTTCGAATCAGACTGGATTTGATATTGATCTAATTTTATATCAGCGGTGTCGCTTTGTGATAGTTCGGTAAATATGAAAGTCTCGGCAATTGAACGCGAAGAGTTGCCCTCGTATCGTTCTTTCTTCTGGAAACATTTAGTCGAGTTATCTAGTCTGGTTATTCGACATTCTAAACGGATAGTTTGCATATTTGCTCGTTAGACTAGTTATTGATGATTTAAGTAGGACAATAAGGTACTTCGGTCTTCGTGTCAGAAGTTCAACGTTTGTTGCTTTATAATCGTGGCGAATTGAACTCTCAAAATAAGACTTGGAAATATTATATGCTATATTTATATATACAGTGGCTCACGAAAGTGTGTCAACAATATTTCAACGATATTGTATCATATATCACATGTTTTAAAATTATCACTATTTGTTGTATCAAATTTCGAAACAGCATCGAAGTTTACAATAACTTTCGTCTCAAATTTTACCAATTATTAAACTACATATTTTTCTGAATATAATTTAGAAAATACGACAGAAAAATGTTTTATATACTAAATATAATATGATTTTGAATGTTTTGTATATATTCGTGGATGTTACGTACATTTTTAAATTTGTCATAAATTCAGGCAAACCGTCGGTCAATTCAATACAGTGTAGATGAAATTTTAAAATGTTTTCTATAATATGAATAACAGATATCGAATAATAGAGAAACCTTAGACTAAAATCTTTTAGCGCTCGAGTTATTTTACTGATCAAATTCGTCAGCTATTAATACATAATTCAGTTATTCACAGCTAAAAAAATTTGGATCCATTTGCGATCCCAAAGTGTCGTTCTTTCAAACGATAATTAATTTTTCACTCTAGAATTAAATTAAAACAAGTCGGATGAAAACACAGAGGCTTTCTATAAAAACAGAAAATAGATTTCTTCGGTCAAATCTGTTTCTCACCAAATTAATCTTTGCATCTTGTTAAAATGTAATTATTAATTACAGATTCTCAAATTGAACAAAATGATGTGAAATTTATAATAATCTTTCACAATAAAATCTTTCACTAAAAAAAATAAAAAATAAAATTACGTTATAAAATTTCTAAAATTATAAATATACATATATCTAAATATTTCATGCTAGCAATAGGATTTGAATTCAGTGTGAATTGGACTGTTGTTTGCAGCATTGAGTTCATCGCGTATGGTCGGGCTTCGTAATGATTTTTATCGTCTAACAATAAGCGTTACGACGTTCATTGAGCAGTTGATGTACGACGCATATGCGTTTTCATTCATTTCGATGCACGTCGCCATTCCGTTTTCATTTTTTCAAATGATGCAATCACTCGATTTAGACGCCGCGTTGTGTGCAAATCAGTTTGTGTTCCATTTACTTTTTCCTTTATCTCCTTCATCAAATTGGTAACGATCGTGAAAACGTTATTTGATATTTTTCATTCATGTTCTCGAGCGAGAGAGCTCGATTGGAGATCGGTGGTTGTAACCTTGATCAAATCGTAGACATTAATTATTAGTCACCGCCGTCAATTATTAATTATCAAATTCCTAATATGTATTTAGCGAGATTCGATCGATAATTTTCTGTTCGTTGAACTTGCCGCTGTTAGTCGTACTGGTTGCTATTCAATTCTCAGTTCTCTTTTCCAATCGATCGAAACTGAATCGAATAAAAGAAAATTTGAAATAGAGAAGTAAAGAGAGGGAGAGACGAGAAGTGCAAAGTGGAAGCTTAGTTATCTGAGCATAAATTTGAGAGTAAAATACTTTAAAGTTGAATTAAAGTATTAAAGTTTAGTTGGTTTTTTAGATTAAACTTACAATTAAACTCGAATGCTATCACATTAGGTTGAGTTTGATTTTAGGTTAAATTAGATTAGGATTTTAGTTAACATTCAATTGATATATTTGAATTAAGACCAAAGTTGTATACTTTATTAATGTATCCGTAAGTAATTCAAATAAGATGCAAGTTTGAGATCTGATACTATATTTGAATTAATTTTAACTTACTAGATTCATGTTGGACAGGAATTCATTCTAAGTTTAGGTTTTCTCGTAATTTTTATCAATATTCATTATTTAATATGAAGTATCGACTGAAATACACGATGAATTAATATACTCGCTATTCTGAGTACATAAATTAGTGTTTAGTTTGATATTTACATTTGTTACGAATTTTTATAAAAAATAAATTCGTGTTAGTTATGTTAGAGCAATGAATGAAATCATTTTAAGGTCAATCTAGATTTCGTCAAATTTCATTATTTACAATTTCATTGTTGCAAACTTGATATACTTAAATCAGTATTAGTGTACAAAGCTAACATATTTAAATCAATAGCTTATATGCACAAATTAGTACTCGTTACGAATTTCTGTAATACATGAAGTAAATCAGAGCACAGTATTACAATTTTCCGCGCAATTGCATCAACGTTTGTCACGGTGATTCACTTGAATACATTTTCGTACGAAATACTGTGTTAACGTCAGATCCGGAAATAGATATGCAAATTAGCAACATAAACTGTTACCTCTATTTGCAAGATAAACCGGTGACATAACGTTCAAACACTTTCCGTTAGTAGGATTAGCCGAACGGGGAGTAGCCGTCGAGATTCCTTGAATTTTCTTATCGATAAAACACGTACGTTGATCCTGAGTTTGACTCATACATTAAATCTGCAACAAGCAAGTTAATTCATATTTATTTACGTCTCGGTGAGACGTAACGGCCCGCCGGATAGTTGTAATTTTTTTTCTCCTGTGCGTGATATTCGATAATTTATTAAACGTCGCAAAGTACAAGGTCAGCGTTATGCAACGAAATCAGGATACACACAGAGAGTAAATCATCGAGTATGCAAAACTGTTGCTCGAACGCATCGACGCTAATCCATGAGCAAACGTGCGACGGTCAGACGGATCTAATTGGATGACCGCAAGGTTGATTTCTTGTTGAAACACTTAGCGCGTCTTGCATGTTTCATGCTTCGCTAGCGATGGGCTCGAGTCGCTATCGAGTTGACGCGGAAGCATTTTTATTTTCGTTCACGTCCACGATGAACTTTTGATCTAACTTTGGGTCGTTCTTGGTAATTTAATTAAACTAAATTTTGAGACACTTGAGGTTTGAGCTAGAATTAAAATAAAGAACTTGGATTTAGGTTAGGTTTATCGTCACACGTTATATTGAAATTTTGTTTCCGTCAATTGTAAGTTAATTTTTTGTCTATATTAAGTTTCGAGAAATTTGGAACGTTGCATAACTTGTGAATGTTAGAATTAGTTTCGAATCAATAATTAAATATGATTTTAATTATCTTTCATTTCATTGGAATTAATTTTAAACAGCTCTTAAGTCAATTAAATTATTTGCAAACCTTAAGTCATCTGTACATAACGATTAATGCATTTTTATTTTTTATTTTTTTCTAAAAAAAGAAGTCATTGAGAACGTACGCAGAATAATTATAATAGAGCTCTCTATCTAAAGATTAAATTACTTTTTTGCGTAATGAAAAAACTGCTGAAACCGATACACCGATATACCGATTGGACGAAGAAAACGATTTCCAGATGTGTAAACGTTATCTCTCGACCAATAATCAGAAAGAAATCAATTTTACTTCACCGGTATAGAATTGCGTAATTGTTTGACAAACTGTTCACACATTTCGCCTGGCCTCGTTCATCTTCCTCCTTCCAAGAAATCGACATCATTTTCTAATATTATCTTTTCGCAAGGATCATTCTTATTTATCATGACCCGAAAAACCGGTTTCCTGGATGAATCATCGTGTTAGTTTTTCTGAATTCGCTTCAGCGGGAAGACGCGTGCGAACCAGACACGCCATAACATTCCAACACCATAACGTTGTAATTCACTTTTAAATTTCGATTAGCAAACCGATAGTAAGAGTTTATGTTTCTTTTTCTTTTTTTCTTCTTCTTTGATCAATCGATTTTCCTCTTTTCCCGCAAAATTAATTCCCCTAATTTTCTGACGTGGAAACGGAGTCCAGAATTAATAGCAGATACGTTCGAACGTTTTTTCGTATTCTATCTTCGCGGTGATTTTAAGTCCGAAGTGAATAAGTTAATTTCACGAATTAATTAGTTGGTTAATTTTTTAAAAAATGTCCGTTTACTCGAAAGGAGTAATTTGAAAAATTGCAGAAAGAAAGTCCAAAAAATGAAGTGAAATTTGTTTGTGGTCATCGTTTCGGAACAATAGTTGAGCGTATTTGAGTTAATGTTTGATCGATTCGGCGAGCGTTTAGCCGATATTAATTAGGATTTAGTGACAGGCGATTAACGAGTGACGTGGGATTGATCGAATCACGATGGCCAGAGAAATTGCCGGCCAAATAGGAGGCAGGAATTACAAGGCGCGAGCACTCGGTTCCACGCTGTTCCCGCTGCCGTGTCTATCTTTAGCTCCGTGTCTACAGAACGTTCCAAAAGAGAGGCGCACGACCTTTCCACGAAATACTTTGCTGGAAATCGTCTCCAAAATTAATACAACGTTACATTTGGTTACGATAAATTCTTAAAAATTGAATAAAGCTATTTTCATTTACGATTATTCATTATAATTAACGAATAATTAATTAATTAATGATTATTCGTTATAATCAGTTGTATCGATTAATACGATTACAGTTTGTTTAGGTTAACATCTGTTTAATCCTCAGTTTGAATTCTCGAGTGATTTAGACTAAATTTGTTGTAGTGTAAATTCAAATTAATTTTGAGGTTATATACTCTATAATATATTGTAATTGACGAATAATTAATTTATTAATTAATAACTATTCATTATAATTAATTATAGCGATTAATACGATTACAGTTTGTTTAGGTTAACATCTGTTTAATCCTTAGTTTGAATTCTCGAGTGATTTGGGCTAAATTTGTTATAGTGTAAATTCAAATTAATTTTGAGGTTATATATTCTATACAATCAGTTTATTAACCTTTAGTTTCAATTCTCAGGTAGAAATATTAGATATTGGAACAACTTCAAGGTTGCGTGTACATTGCAATGTAATTTAAAATTAGGATTCGATTAATTTTTAGTTTCAGTCAAGTAATAGATTAAATATGTCTTTAGATGGAGTAACCATTAGACAAAATTTGAATCAACCTCGGGATTATGTATTTCATAAAATACAGTGATCTTATTAATCGAAGAAAATGGTTGATTGATTACTTTTTCAAAAGCTTTTGATTAACTTTTCGGTCCAAGTCATAAAGTGTCCACGTACAGATTAATTTCGAGATGATTCGCGTCAACTTTCAAATTATGTGCAATTTGCACTATCGCCAGAGTTAAACGATACGGACGGGTGTGATCGCGAGCCCACAGGATCAAGCGTATCGCGACAGTGGTTCACAACGAAGAAACGAGTCCCTCGTTCCTCGAATCTCACGCGTCGTTTGCTCGAACGGTTCGGCTAAAGTCGCGAGCAGACGTCATTATGCGGCAAGACACAGCCGTTTGAAACTTATTCACCGCGTCTGCCACGGCTCGTCGCCCTTCTTTCTCTTTTTTATTTTTTTCTCTCTCCTCTTCCTTTTTTTTCAAAACCGTCGCGCGAGCGTTCCACCGATACTTGACAGGCGACACGACGCCTATTGAAACTTGCGTGCGCTCATTAACGCGCGATGAACTCGAGGAAACACACCGCGACACGCGGAATACGTACTATGCTGCGTTAACACGCATCGAGCAAATTTGATTTCGCAGAAATGATATTTTCGGTCGATCTACGAGCGGATGGTTTTCCAAACGTGCGGAATTAGTAAAACGTAACTAATTTAATGACAATGACGAAGCAGCGATGAAGAGATCAAGTCAAAGTTTTCATTCCAGTTTAATTCTAGGCTCTCAACGTTAAGTTAGGCTCTGGAATGATTATAAGATAGAGAGTCAGTGAAACGTGACTAATTCAATAACGACGATAGAGTTTGAGCTGAAAAGTTCAAAGTTGCTCAAAAACTCAAGTCAGGTTAGAATTTTCGTTCTCGATAAATCTGCTAAATATCACACGATCTGTTTGTGAAAACATTGCCTTGCCGATTTTGCAGATCCCAAATTCCAGAAGGGAAAGAAACCTTTACTCTCGCGAAACATTCAAAAAAAAGAGAGAGAGAAAAACGACAATTAAAAACACGTCCGAATGAGACCATTTGAAAGGGCAACAAATTCCTTGTGCATACACTTTTTTCCACCGAGGTATCAGCCGAGGTTTCTTTTGTGATGGCACGTAGGGAAGAGGGGAGGCTGGTGGCGAAAATCTCCGCGGTTTGTAGGGAAAGAAATTGCTGATTTTTTTTCTTCTCTCTCTCTCTCTCTCTCTCTCTGCTTCGACTCTCCTCCGGGGTAGTCGGGGTATTTGGGTCGCGTGTCCCACATTCCAGCCACGTCAAAGTTAATTGCAGGTGTTAACGACGATTACCGTCGTCTGTGCCGGCTGGAAGCTGTTTACATCCGTGTGTGTCTGGCCTTTTGTGCGGCCAGGTCGAGCGGGATGAATCAAATTTCTCCCTTCTTTGTTTCCTGCCTCCGCTTCGCAATTTCGTCCCTCTTTTTTCTTTCCTCTTTTTTTTTTTTTGTTCCTACACTCCCTCCCGTTCGTTCTTTCTCTTTACCACCCTCTTCTACACTGCCGTTTTTTTCTTTTTTCTTTTTTTTTTCATCCTCCCTCTGCTCGTCGTTTCCCTGTCGGCGAAGAATGGCGAATCGTCGACCTGGTATTTCTCGAGGACAGATTCCTGCCCCGTGTTCGAACCGCGTTCCGCGCCACAGCCAGCTTGCAAACGTTCTCACGGATAAGCTTTCGATTCTTTGCGCCTGCTAACTGTGTCGAGATGATTTTTGCTAGAAAATTCCACGTTCGTTCGTGGTGTCGTTTGGGTTGGTTAATTTTTTGGCCATTTTGCCTTGGGATTAACTTAGAGCGACGGTGAGGCTGGTTTTGATTGTCCCGATCTTTTCAAATTGTTGATTAGCAGTTCGCTATTTGGCATTCTGTGTTTTGCATTTACAGGGATAATTTTCAAGCAATCTTCCTCAGTTTCTCAATGAAATCACTCGGAGATCCAATGAAAGGAACGGCGCGAGAATCGCGATTTATATCGAGAAAGTGGCGAAAGAAAGCTGTGGAATTAGGACACGGGATGCGTGAGGAGCTGGCCCGTTCTGTCTCTCAGCTATTTCCAGCAATTTCGTCACCGAAAATCTGCCGTTGTTCGAGAGCACGTATGCACGGAGAGAGAGAAAGAGAGATGGGCTCTATAAATACACACTTACGATGATCCCCTATGAAATATGCAACGAACTGACCGTTTTGGTTCAAGGAGTGTACTCTCAACGCGATCAATTAGTCGGTATCTCGTCGTAGTCTCGTTTTTTCTGCTCTCCTCCCTCGCTGGTAGAGAACGAGCGCGTGTCTCAACTATGAACGAAGATAACGAGTCGTGGAAGTCGTTTATCGTTTTGACAAATTGATGTGATTGATTGTTGGTCGCTGTATAGTTGAGCCGTGACGCGATAATCAAATTTTCAGTAGAAAATTATTTCATTTTTATACATACGTTTGCCAATTATTGCAATGTAATGCGAAAGTTAGTTTCAAATGAAATTTGGGTTACATTCTAGGTTTGGTTTGGATGAAATTTCAATTGTGGACAAACTTTAAATTGTAAATAAATTTGGGGCTGGGTTCTTTTTACAAGTTAGACTATTTTTGTTATTTGTTATATATTTTGTTATTTGATCTGGGTCTTGGTCTATTTTATACGTTTGCAAGAGTTAAATAAGGTTGATTTTAGATTTCATTTCAGTTGTATTTTAGGTTAACTAATATTCAAATTAAGTTTCAGATAGAGCTTGCATTTTGAATAAATTTGGAGTTGGAGTCTTTGGACTCTGGTTCTATTATCAGGATATTTAATTACCCGAGGAAATATTCACATAAAAGTATTCACGAATTTAACTTGGACGAAAGTCGAAAGAATAATCGAAGCATTGAAAACCGAAAAAAGACAAAAATATTCGCCGTGGAATGGAATTTCTGCCATTTCGATGGGTCGCGAGTCTACGTAATTCCCAAATCTACCTTTTGAATCAGTTTTACAGTTAATTAGCAAATGCACGAGTCGACGTGAACTCGCGGCACAAAGTCAAAGAGATATCAAACATACGGCGAGAGAAAGAGGCAATTAATTGGGTTCGTCGATATTTCGCGAAGAAAAAAAAGAAAAAGATTCGCGAGACGATTTCAACGGACGCCCGGTTTGCTTATCGTCTCCTCTCTTGCGAGAAAACATGTTTTATCGAGGCACGTGACCCCTTTTTTCGAAGTCTGACCGACCAGATCTCGTCTTTCGACGTGGAGAAACTCCATGGAAAAAAAAAAGTCGAAAAGAAAGAACACCGATACGTACGATTTATTTACGTAATTCTTGAAACGATGAAATATACCGTTTGTCGTTACTGCATATCGAAAAATGCAACGTTGATCAGAGTCTTCCGCTCACGAGAATCGTGACTTGATTTTACCTTGAAAACACGTCAAAGAGGCAAACTCTAAGAAGATATTTCATTGAAGACTATTTTTTAGATTAGCTAACGTGTTCGTCTCTTTGCGTTTTGTTTTCTGCTGAAATGTACTTGTAAAATGCACTTTGGGTATTTTATATAAAACATATAGATACGTATAAATATATATAAAAATCATTTCCTACTAAAATAAATCCGTAATTCTTTTGTTATTTATTTTTCATCATTTTCAAAGAAATAACTTTTAAAACGTAATGAGAAAATCGTGTTTGAACTTGAATTTAATTTGAAATTCTAATCAAATTAGTTTTTTTCTTATATTTTGATGTTTTATTAAAAAAAAAATAGGGAAGAAACTTTTGGCCCACTCTGTATATATGCAAAGTGCTTGTCATAAAGTGTAGTAGGTTTCTCCAATTTTTTTTATTGTGTTAGACAGAATTATAATTTCGTGTGTAAGCATCTGCAACCCAGTGATCATTTATTCCTTAAAAATCTCTGTAAAATTTCCAAAGTAAAATATAGCAGGTCAGGTTAGGTTAGGAATATCGATTCTTTAAAAAAATTGTTTTGAAATTTTTTTACCCAAGTCCTCTAGTATCTTTTCTTGCAAATTATCAAATTCTTATTGGAAATGTACAAAATATTCAAGTCAAGTGTTAAGTATAATGAAGTATAGTTAAATTTCCATTTGAACGAACGAATTTGGCATGCAGCGTATCGTACAAACAACATTAACAAAGATAATAACCTTTGACATCAATTTAAATAAGCGCGGTCAAGCTCGATCCATTTGTAATCGAACGATGACATCACGTTTATATTATACACGTTCTTGGTATCTTCACAAACATTTTTTTTGCGATGTTTTTTTAATTTAAAAAAAACGTTTCCAAGCGTGTTTGCATTGCCACTGGATTTTTTTCTCGAATTTTCGTTTCCTAGATAAAAGTTTCATACTGTGATAAAGTTTCGTACTCGATAATTCTACTATTAATCAACGTGGATAAACTTTTATTAAAACGATACAATCCGAGAGAGGTCACGGTATTTCCAAGTGTGTATCGAGCAGCCGAATAAATATGTAGATTCTTATCGTCGAGTATTGAATAAACGAAGAAACCGTGAGTTTGGTAAGAGAATAATGATCAACCGGTCTTGCCTGATTAATATTCGATCGTTTATCTCTTGTAATTCAGCAAAAGTGGTCTGTTATCGCCGCTTTTGCCGAGAGATAATGTCTCCATCCGTTTATAAACGGTCTCTGATATCTCTTCACCTTGAAAATTTGATACCAGCTAGTAGTGATTTTACGAATTTTTGTGGATCGAGAAGTCTATGGATCGTGTGCTCGATAATATACCCAACCTCTAAATTCGTGATACGATCGAGGAGATTTTACGTGACAGAATGAAATAAAAATCTAAAGAGAAATAGAATTTAGAGACTCCATCTAGAGAATAATAAAATTATTTTGAACGAACATTTTTTTATTACAGGCAACATTAAAAAATTGTTAATATTGATCTAACCTGAACTGAACCGTACAGCCTAATCTGACTTAATCCAATCTAAAATGTTTATTAAAATTATATTCATTTTTCGTGTATTTCAGTAAAAACAAACGTTAATGTTAAGAATGAATTTGTACAAAAGTTTGTCTTTGGTCGATGATTAGATCAAATTAGATCGCCATTCAGTTTTATTGAAGTCATTGAGAGTAGGATTACAACCAGCAAGACATCCAACAGTTGTAGGTTCTATAACTGCGTTCTTCGTTCACAATTGCAAATTAAATAGCAAATCGTTGATTTACGGATATAAAAAAAAAACGCCAGGCGCAGTACTTAAAAATCGCTTACGGAGCACCATGTTTCCATCTGATAATCTCGCACAGGAAATCCCATCTTCGCGTTGCGCAATTGACCTCGTGTCTCCAAGTCGATTTGCTTGCCGTAGAGAAAGCTCGAGCTCGAAGGCTCGTTTCATCATCATCCACCGACGCATAATTTGTCCATTTACGGGTGTCACCACGAAAAACTTATGGTGGCCACCTTTGTGTGTGATTCTTCGTCCCCCTCTCTCGCTCATCTCGCAACTCGTCTCACGTCCTCCGGAGGAAACAGAAGACTCTTTTTGTTCCGCTGCTGGTATCTTGTCTAACACGGACGCAGATAAGTTCGCGCGCTGGTCGAAACGCGCGAAAAAAAAGTGGGTTACACTCGCGCGAATCGCAGGAAGGAAATGGTCTGCGTGCTGGAGATATATATTAGTCGGCGAAAAGGGATGCACTGTGCTCGCAAACTTGTCCTATTGTTCACAGTCGAGTGAATCGAGTGTTGTGTCTTTGGGAGCAGGCTGTTTCCTGGTTGCCCTATCGGCGCGATAATCTAATGTAGACATCCTTTGTGATCAGAGTTAGACAGCATTGTAGGGTTCTCTGCAAACATCATCTCTATTTCTTGGCGAAAATCGATTCTACACGTTGCATATTTTTAATTATCGACATAATGTTAGTCAGTTAGTTTCAAAGCTATCTAATTCTTTTGAGATTATTTTAGAAATTACTTCATTCGTTAATTAAATTAAACAAAAAACTGTTTCTTTTATTAGCAGAAAAATGATACTGCAAGGTACCAAAACTTTGGTTTTTGATTTTTTTGGGTTCTAGAAGCTCAAATAAAGATTCAGAGTATTAAAGAACATTAAATTCAATTATACTATTCGATGTTCAATACTACTCAATATACTGAGTAGGAAGTGCTGAGAATAGAACCATTTAATGCTCGACACGACTTAATATCGAATGATGCTATTTAACGCACAATACTCAGTGATACTCGATACTCTGTGCTCAATTGAAAAATGAATATGTTATAAAAATTGTGTAAGCGATAGTAATGAAAAATGTGTAGGTGATCTAACTTTTAAACTTTCGTTTAACGTGCAAAATTTACATTCGTTTCTGTCGAAAAACACCGATCTTTCGTGCCTCGAAATCGTTCAACTCGCGAAAACGAGTTGCAGATTTTGAACGAGTGACACGAGAGAAGCGGCAAAAGGGAACGGATGCGTGATAATGCTCAAAGGAAACGACCACGCGTGACCCTGGCATTACGCGTTCATCCGAGTGCGTAGACGCGCGTACGCGCCTCCCGTCGCGTGTTTCTCGAATTTTAATCGACTGCCGAGTCTCGCGAACCGACTGTATACGGCTCGATTTACGTAATAGCGCGTGTAACAGGGTAAAAATAGAAAGTGGCTAAAGGAAAACGAACGCGGATAGGGCAGCAGCCTGGCACACGCGCGTAATTTACTCCGCGAGATCTCTCTCTCTCTCTCTCTCTCTCTCTCTCTCTCTCTCTCTCTCTCTCTCTCTCTCTCTCTCTCTCTCTCTCTCTCTCTCTCTCTCTCTCTCTCTCTCTCTCTTGTAGAGATCCCTTTCCCGTTCGGGGATCCCGAAGATCCCGCAAACGAACCTAATAACCCCAAGGTTATCGTGTTTCCAATTAAGCGGCAATTATCCAAACATTTTCCATCCAACACTTGCAACGTCGTGCAACACGTCGATCGTCATTACGATCCTCATCAGCGATTGATTACGGGGCAAAATGCACGCGAGGCAAATCCACCGTGTCAAGGAATCCCTGTAGAAATTAATGGAACACGAACCTTTCCTATCCTCGTGGCTGGCCCGCCGACGCTCTTCAAATTATATTCGATAGGCTATAGGGGGATGGTATTAATCGCTTATACAGGGAAAAAGGATTTAATTTCCCGGAAGAAATCGTCTGGTAAATACGTTGGCTGCTCGTCCAGGTTCTTTTTTTTTAATTTTAGCTTCCTCTGTTTCTAGTGTATTTTGTGTTTATTTTTGTAGTGTAGGAAAAATGAAGAAATCGAATGAGATTAATCGGATGGATTTTAATTTCAGTTTTTGGAAATTAGGTACCTTTCCAAATTTTCATTTTCACAACGAATACGCGCATTGTGCATCAAGAGTATTTTATTTTATTTTACGTTTTTATGAATATATACTTTGAGTTTGGTTTCACTAAGAAACGTAGAATTAATTGACATTTCAATCTTCAGAAATTGTTCCATTTCACTTTCTAGAAAATATTGAACGATCGGCGATTATCGGAATATCATAAACACAAAACTACAAAAAAAAGAGTGAAATTTTGTGAATAAACGCGGAGTTCCCCTCTCGTTATAAAACTTGCGTCAATCTAACGAGTTTAACAGAACCGAGAATCTCACGTTACGCGGTATCATGTTCGTCAGTTTGGTTTCTGGAGAGTATTGGATACGGTAGAGAGAGTATCGTGGGATATTTTTGGATGATCGATTCTAGGTATCAAGAAAGAAAAAAGAAGAAAAAGAATAGTCAAAAATATCAATTGATGTCACCGATCGAAACGAGAGACTCTTCTTTCCCTCCCCCCAGTCAAGACGCGTTAACTGGAGTGAAAAAGTCATCGTTTAATAACGTGTTAAGGAAATCAAGAAGCAGGGGTCTCGATGTGGAAGGTTGTTATTTAGAGTGTTGCCTGCTGGTGGCATCGTTTTACGAGGACTGTTTCGCGTCTTACGTCAGTCGTTTAGTGACATCATACGTTGATAATAAAATATTCCACTGATCGAGACGAGGATAACAGAGTAATCGTGGCTCGCTTTCGAAAGCCACGAACGATGAATTTCGAACGCGAATTTGTCGAATACAGGAATAAACAGAGGGAGAGAGAAAGAGAGAGGAGAGAGAGAGAGACTCGATGGTGGTTAGAGATCGGCCGACTTTCCTTTCTAACTGTGAGTCTTGATTACAGTGGTGGTCACGGTTCTCAAAGTCAAGAACGAGAGGTAATCTAGCGCCAGGCACGGTTCGTTACGCTCAATTCTGTCTTTTGTCTTGGTTGTGTGGTCTAATCGAAACCGCGGCAACACATAGCACGTGCACTCGTGCTCGATTTGTTGTCTCTCCCTTTGAGTCATCTCTAGAGATGATGTCGTCCGACGTTGGTGCGAATATGTAATTACTAAAGCACTTTTACAGTGTTCTCTGAAAACATTCTGTAATTTTTAAGTTTTAAATTTTAAATTTTTTAATTTTTAATTTTTGACTTTCATTTGATTTTGATTTTTGGATTTATATTGGGGCGAATATATATATCATCTGTGGTTTCTTAAAAAAATTTCATTTAACATTCTCTAGATTTAATTTGAATTTAATGACGAATTAAATAATATTGTAGATTATCTTATTTGGAATAACTATGTATGAAGATGAAACTGATTTTGCTGTAGATATTATTTTATCACTTTGCTATCAGCAAATTACTTCGTTTGAATCATCGAATTATCTTTACAGTTTAATTGTAATTTTAAATGTTTTCTCGTTTCTACGTCTAATTTAGAAATTGCTAGAAATGTTATTATATCGTGTTGCGATTTTCTAGTTTGTTACTAGAAATTGTAACGTGTTGTTTAATTTCCTAGTTGTTTTCTAAATATGATACTATATTATATTAGTTTTCTAATTTATTACTAGAAATGATAGTTTTCTATTATTAAAAACGATACTATACTATATTCCTTTCCTAGTTTAAAATTTTACGCTCGATATTACGCTGGAAACAATACTGTATTATATTTTAATTTGTTGGAACTTTTCCAATTCGAAACATCAATTTAGGTTAGATTTTTAATTTAGATTCAGTTTTCAGTTTGTTACTAGAAATGATACTGTACTATATTTCTTTCCTAGTTTACAATTTTTCACCCGCTTTATTTCAATTTGTTGGAACTTTTTCAATTTGAAACATCGATTCAATTTATGTATAAAATCCAGACATGTCCTCGTGCGACAATTTCCCGAAATAAATCGTCCTGCCGTTGAAAATTTATCTATTACGTTAAGCGAATTTTTTTTTAGATCAAATATCTTTACCCTTCAGGTAAAATTAACTAGAGCGGATCGATTTCGATTATGTCAATTGTGCTATTATTGAAATATATATATATATATATATATACGATTTATTTCTGCTTGAAATGGAACGACGTGCCAAAATATCGGGATTTTTCGATTAAATGGATTATTACAGTTAGGTTTTTATTGACAATTTGTGGTGTTGGATATATTTTCTTGATTGTTACTCAATTTATAATCTCCGTTAAATACGTTAGCTCTAATATAAATTTTTCTTTAATTATAACATTAAACTTTTTTTATTTATTTAATATCAAAACTTTTTTATTTATAATATTAAACAAAGTTCTGATATTATAAACTTTATTTAATCTGCGTCTTAACTGTTTAATAAAAGTTTATAAAAATATATTTCGCCGGACAAACGGGGAACGTGCAATAAATTAAGATTTAGATTAATTCATCTTTAAATATGTATATTTATATTTATATGTATGTACCTTTTGGTATTTTTTCGATTACTTTAATTCTGATATATTATCTTCCTTGAATCTTTAATGTCTGAATAAATTAATTATTTCAAATTCTGAGATTGTTTCAGTCTGAGATTATCCGTGTTTGACACTCAAAGGATCAAATATGAATTAGTACAATTGTTAAATAAAAAATTGATACGTTTGTGTTAGATCTAAGTTATAAGCAGTATTCGCTCTTAGCTATAAGCAGTATTACATTATTAATTCTTATTGATCCAACATTAATTACTTATTGAAGTAAATTATACTGTAATTATATTAAAATATAATTCTTACACACGTTTGAACTTTTACGAAAGAACGAATCCAAGCAGGGGCTTCGCGTTTGTAGATCGTTGCACGATCTTCTCTTGTGAAATTTTCATTGTCATTCGGGCAACAGTTTATTATATAACTTTCGAGTTACGCCTTACGTGAATCACTTTTAAATCGAGTCAAGATCGACCCAAGGTGGACAGAGGCGGCGAAAACTTCTGGCGATCCGGCAGAACCAGATCCTCAGCTCAATCCAGCGATGACTCACAGTGAGAAAGGCTAAAGGACTCGCAGGAAAGTGTGTCGGGGCACGTTCGATGCGTGTATCTCCTCGACGCGTCGCGACGCGTCACAATTAACGCGAATTGAGGTGTCGGGGAGTGTCGCTTCCGTGCTCCCTAAACGAGAACCCTCTTCTCACGACTGTTGCATCGCGCGGTACCCGCGCGAGTTTGCAACCGCGGTTGACTGGCCGTTGAAAGCTGCAGACAGCTTTTTTTTTTGTCCATGGCGGTTGGGTGCGCGATCGTAAATCGCTTTTTCGCGCGCCGCTTCTTTGTCCCGTTTCTTTCGCCAGGCTGCGACATCGTCCCCCTCGTCGTGACACGACGAACTCGTCGCGATCTCGTTACCATCCTCGGTACGATATTGAGTATGTACGACGTGGGGAAGTTCGTCGCGTATCATTCCGCAGGAATCGTGTTTCAACCCCTTTGGCGAATGAAAATTGCATCGTACGGTCGGTGGCAAAAAGGATTTTCCAAAAAAGGAAGACGATTTTCGAAGAAAATTTTCTCGTCGCGATAGTACAGAGCACGATGAAACAATTTTAATTTAACCTCTTTTTTCTGTTTTATACAGTTTTGTAAATATAGAGGATGATTCGCGTAACTTGTACACTTGAAATTTAAAACTTTTAAACTATGCGTGTAATGGAAAATTGTTTGCTACAAAAGTTGTATGGTTCTAAGGGAGGATGCGAAATATGGCGTATCAATTTTTTGTGGATATCGAAATTTCTGAGGTCATCTTTATTATTTTTTAATCGTTTTTCATCGTAAATCGGAAGAATATTAAATTCCAAGTAAAAAAAAGTATTAAGACACGTTGGTCCTAATCCTAAACGATAATTTGATCATCAACTAATACTAAGACAGAGTTTATATAGGGTGTCTTCTTTTTTGGAGCACAAAGTTGTAAGAGCATAATTTACAAGCGGAGATTCCAAGTAAGAAAAAGAAGTTAAATTAAATACGAAGTTAAACGTTTGCAAACGTTTTGTTGTAGAGTTACAAATATTGAATATAACCCGAATATATGCGTAGAAGCAAAGTCCAAGTTTGATCATTTGATCTTACACATCACTTGATTTTTACTCGAGAGCTGTAAAAGGTGTACTTACTATGAAGTAAATACACGCGAAGAATCAGTTTAACAAATTAAGAAGACATTCAGAATTCGATCGGTCGAGACGGTTTTAAAAATTTTCAATAATCCTCACGTTCGCGCAAGAAATTACCTTGTAACACATATTCAAGCTACGTTCAACTTTGTAACAAAGCATTTACAAACGAACATTTCAATGCAACGTTTCTTTATTCACTTGTAAATTATCCTCATGCATAATAATACGAATTTCCCATACGATAAGAATAATGATGATCGGAGCAAGAATAATTTAATATTTTTAAAACTCATCAATGAGTAATTTACATAAATTTAAATATTTAAATAGTGTTTTCGTACTTGGCGTGTAATTACAAAAAATTCTAAAAATCTATGCCGAGTATAGATTCTGTAAACACATACCTCGTACATTTAATATAATTACCACGTTCTCATTAAATCAATTATTGTCAATTCTGATCAGGCACATTTTCAAAGAAATTTCTTACACGATAAAGTGTCACACGCTAATGGTTATTGTAAAACTGGAGGCTTATTGTCACCTGTCACTAATCGTTAGTGTTCCAATAGCAACCTCGCATTTGTATAATGCTAAATTTACGTAAAACATTAATTACACGCGAATAACCACAAAATTCAATTAGGAAATGACAATAAATGAACAAAGTAAATTATTCTACTACATGACCTATTGTCACTCGATGTTAGCTGGACGAAATACCAGCCAGGTTAATTGTTACTCAGTCTACTTGTCGTAAATAATGACGAAAGAAATTTGCAAATAATAATTGTTTACCATTCAGTCAATTTAATACAAATTAAGTGAAAGAAATGGAATGGATGCGACACTCATTGTCACCAAGGGACAAATTAAATTAAAAAGATTAGAAATGTGACACTCTATGTATAGAGTTAATCAACGATAACAAAAAAAACTCCACGACTTGTACCCCAGTACGATTCGTCTCACTGAAAGGCCCAGAAGCAACTGTTCTGACTAGGAAATGAAGAGGACTTTTTTACCATAAAATTTTATTGATATGCAAACATTTGAATCGATACAAAACAAATTACAGGCGCGATCGCTCAGTACCAGACAACGCCACTCCTACTCGATGTCTACCCCACGCCCCCTCACGAATCACGTGACCCAAATCAACCAATCGCTAATTTTCGTTGCATAGCGTTGCACCTGATGAGGCCCGATTTTCTGGGTTTCTCCCGCTAAAATCACTTTCAGTGATTGGTAAAAGCTCTGCCTCACGTTCCAACTCTGCATAACACCGGGAGGACCGATCGGGCTAATGATACGCGCCATCAGGACGCAGATTGCGCCAGTCGAAACTTGCGCACAGTAGAAAAAAATCCAGGACGAGACACATCGTGTAGACACAAAGAGGAATTCGACGGACTTTTGCTGCTCACAAAGCCGGCCAAGACCGGCAACCACTGGTGCAAATAAGTATGAAAAAGGAAGGAACGCGGTGCAGAGGAGCGGGTGGGTGGTACCCACCAAGTACTCTCGACAACCCTCTTCTTTCTGCCAGGTCCGGCCACGGCTCCAGCCTCGCGCTAGCAGAGAGGCTGCAGAGCAGCTTACATCGCGAAACTGCCCTAATAGTCCATTGTCTAACATCCGAGCGACAAATCCTCGGCTCTATGCCTCGGCATCCGGCTCGACGACGCGTCACGTCTCTCCCCCTTCTGTCTCTCTCTTTTTCTCTCTCTTTTTCTCTCTCTTGTTCATTTCATTCAATCGTGCCTGCAGCCTGTTCAATTTTAACAGTTCAACAGTTCGACTGTTTGTCCTTCAAAGAGAGATTCTTCGCGCGAAGAATCGAAATCAAAAGTCAATTTGGGAGAGTTGCGAAGGAATTTTTATTTTAATACTTTCTTTTTCAGTAGAGAATTTTTATTTTAACTTGCCTTCAAGAGAGGAATTTTGTTGTTTGCAAGTAGATAAATAGTAATTTTACAATTGTAGTGGTTCTTTGTGAGATATATGTATTGTTAAAACTATTATAGAAATATTATAGTTTGAAGACTTTTGGCATCATTAAAGCTGTTGGAGTTGAAGTTACTAAATTACTGTTACTAAATTCGGAGAAATAAATTAGGAATTGAAATTAGGTCAGATACTGTGGATTTTATACGTTTTGTGCAGGAAGTGCGAAATTGCGTAGAATCCAAAATACAATATTTTATGCCACGTTTAGTGTATAGAACAGTTTTTCCTGTCGAGATTCTACTTTTTCAATTATATTTTCAAAAATATGAATTTATATAAAAATCTGCAGTCTAGATTGTTATATAAATCTTGTGATGTAGATACTTAGATTGTGTAGGTTAGATTATTGTGTATTTTATGGGAGAATGGTATTGATGGAAAAAATTTGATGCTTCAGAGGTGTCATTTCAAAAGATAAAAAATAGAAATTTTTGTGTAAAATCTTTATTTTATAGAGGATAGTCGAACTTCGTTTAGATTAGACGTGTTGGGTGCCTGAGTGACACTTGCTTGAAAATTCTATCAAAGAATCGTATTAATTCCGAGATTGGTGACGCAAATAACTACTGTTATGAATGGAATTTTGAATCTTCATTTTCATGACGCTGTTCTAGAATTATTGAACATCTGAGTGATATTTGACACCTTTATTAAATTTTATTCGTTTAAAGGCTTGTTTTCGCGCAGTAGTTTATCTCGGTTGGGAAAGAAATTCGCGTTGCAGAAAATTTTCATTTTGATATTTGAATCGAGTAATCTGTTTTCTCGAGAATTTTATTTGTAGATTTCACGTTTGTCACGATGTAATGAAAATGGAAAATAATCCCTCGTTAACTGCACATTTTACCATATTCGTGGCAAAAGTGGAATTTTTCATCGACGAACGTCGATCGATGGTGAGTCTTGCAACACATTACATGGTTTGCTACTAGTTTCAGTTTCAATAAAATTCTTTGATAGATTTGTTATATCTTGTCGAGCCTAGTTTGTTTTAACTCCAAATTCCAAATATTCGTGACTCAGATCGTGAGTTACGTAATTACTCCTCTTAGCATCTATAAGCTACAACTGATAAACGAAAGAAATTTCCATCCATGTTTTATTCCGAAATAAAATCATGTATCATATCTATTTTTTTACAAAATCGATGTAATTAACCGTGGACGAGCATATTATTACGTCGTCTGCAATAAAGCGTAATTTTTTCACGAGTTCCAGACTTTCAAAAAAAGAAGAATTCAGCTTACATCACGAAGTCTTTACTACGTTGTGCAATCATTCTAACTTCGAAAAGTTTCTCTCGGGAGGAATAAAAATCCGTCAAATCGTTGTTAGTTTACAAAGCTAGAAAACGAGTCGCTCGTTTCGATTATTTCGGTAGCTCTATCGCTTAAACGCTCTCGCTGGTTGTTTGAAACTGAAATTAGACTGTCAGCAACTTTTCTGTGTTTGGTCGGACCAAAGCGGAGAAGTATCTGCCGAAACTGTGTCGAACATTTACAGCCCAATCACAGTGTTGAGGAACACTTTCGTAATCACTCAATTCCGAGGGAATCAGCATCATCATCGTCGAATCTCCGCGAGGGAGAGGGGCCATGACGTAAATCGTACTTCTGGATCGTTCTTTCGGGTTCCCATCGTGGCGCAGAAAACAATTTAAAGATCGGGTTTCTCAACTATTCGGGGATCAAACGAGCCTCTGTGTGTACATTATTCGATTCGCCGCGAACGCTGACCTGATTATGTCACGATCTTAAAAGAATCGTGGTTACGTGTACGTGTGACGAATGTGCGATCTGTCGAGGAAAGAAACTGACAGGGAATTGAGCTATCTCGGCGAAGAAAGACGGGAATTGATTTGCTGGATTTATCGAAAAGAAACGATTGACATTCAGTATGGTGCGGTATATCTCGAAGCGTGCCCCCGTGTATTTCTGGATAATGACTCAGAGCCGTTTCTCCGGCCACGTGCTTTCTCTGTCATTGAGTCACGAATAAGAGGCCGAGAACCGATCCTCGCTCTCGGATCTGCTGTACACGGTGTGCCAAAAGTCACGGCTTGTTCGTTCGAAATATCATCTATATCATCTATATTTAATTATATTTATTAATCAGTGAAACCACGACGATAATGAGAGATCATTTGTAATTTCACAAAATTACATCGCGTTAATAGTTGCTCTGTGTTGATCTTTCAAATTTTTTTGAAATTCGAAACGGCACAAAAATTAGGTCAGGCCTGGCTGAAATTCTAGTTTAATTGCTTTTTGTTTCTCTTACGTTTAAAAATTCGATTGTACAATGTTAAACGAGACCTCAATAAATATCTCAGAATTTTTCTCCAAATTTTTTCATAGAAGATCTCAGAAGATTAGATTAGATTAGGCCTGACTGAAGTTTTAATTTAATGAATTCTTGTTCCTATTGTACTTAAAACTTAATTGTACGATGCGACAGAAACTTTGACAATCATCTCAGAATTTTCCCAAATTTTTTCAAAACAGGAAAAAGAATTATACGGCAAGTTACGAAAATAGAGAGTCAATGAGTTCCATCGATCATGAATCTAATTACGATTAAATTGCAATAAATACTTCTAAAGGAATGTAATCTGAAAGTCTGATAAATGAGCGTAGAAACGCTTACTGACAGTCTATGTAGCTTAATCTTTTGGCTTCTTCGAACCAGACTCCAATATTTCTTCTTTAGCATGCTTGAACATTGATCGTGACCAGAATTAAACGAAATAGGTGCTTCTATTTCAGCCTAGAGGAAAATCATGCAAAATTTAGCAAATGAAATAACACTAACTGATTGCCTCGAATGCAGTTCTAATATTCCTTGCTTAATCTGATTAAAGTCAATTGTCGGTGGAAGACAGTTTAATAGCTGCTAATGATGTTAATCCGAAGTGAGTCCAAATTCGACAAAGATTGCGTCACTGAAGATTATTTCTAGTCTAACGCGAAGGAAATTTTCGAGCGACAAACGAAATTTAGATCACCGACAATGATTGAATTAACATGACATGGAAGAAAAAGACATCAAATTAGTTAAGTTAGGTTAGTTAATTTATAGAAATTGTTTCATTAGGAACTAGGAATTTGATACTAAAAAAAATTTCAATTATTTAAAAAATGACAGAAGTTTTAAGTGCGTGTCAATAAGCATTAATTATGTATTAGTTAAATTTATGCAGATAAGTAAATAAGCATTCATTTATTTTAATTAATTAAAGTTACGCATGTTCGAAAAATAACTGGATATTATACTATTAAAATTTCCTGTAAATTCGTGAAAATTCTCAGTGTATCAATTATGCAATCACTTTCTACGATCGTGTCCAACCTAACCTATCACAGAAAGTGATATGCATATTTTATACAATTTTCTTTCATATTATTTGCATTCTACATTGAAAAATTCCCTGTATATCTGCAAAAATCTACAATCCGTCAATTACAGACAGCACCGTCCACGATTTCCGTTATCATAGCCGACCTAACCTCAACAGATGATACCGATCGAAGGTCAATCCACTAAGTGGAACCAACAGAGGCATCCTAACCTATAAGTCACAAAGAAGCTCAAAAAATCATCGTGACTCGTAATTGTCGTAATTTCTCAGATGAGCGAGAAAATCCAAATTTTACCAAAAAATGTCATCGAAATCAACGACATGTACGGCCGGTTGCGCAATCGATTATAATTATATTTTTGATGTAATTGCGCGTGTTACGACGCGCAGAACGTATTGACCGTTGTCTTTGACGTTGCTATCGGGTTTCAGCGAAAGTTTCAGCCTCGTTTCTCGTTTCTCTTTTCCCCTTTTCTCCTCCTTCCTTTTTCTTCTCCTTCCTTTTTCTTCTCCCTCTTTTTTCTTTTTTTCTCTTTTTTTCTCCGCAGTTTTCGACAGAAGAATAAAAGCGTGATTTCGCATGAAAAGAGTGGCGGGCGGGAACCGGGAGGAATTGCCCGGCAAATGGAATTCAGCCCGGAGGCAAGAATGTGGTTCACGGGTCGTTGGTCAGCTTATTAACGACGTGTTTCAAAAGGGGAAGCTAATTCCTTTTTCTGGTTTTGATAACGACGTGTCCTCCTCGAACGCGAATATTTAGGACGGCCTCTCCCCGATTACTCGCCAAATACGTGCCACGATCAAAGAGTAATCAGGCTTGATCAATAATCTCGTCGGTGTCGGATGTTGTTTAATCCTTAAACGAACAATCTCTTTTTCATCTCGAGTCGAAGGCTTGGTCTGGAATCGCATCCTAAATTAACTTTCTAAATTAGCTTTCAGATACGAAGATTTATTAAAACGAGGGGATGCAAGCGTTCGTGTAAAGCGGTCCTCTCAAGCCGTTCGTCAATACACGATACGATATGATAAAATATCCAATCTTATTCGAATTTTCACGGCATTGAGAAACCTCGACATCGAATGTCCATCACTGAAAATGTGTGTCTCGGTCTTCCGCTGACGGGAAGATCGATCATCCGTGGTGGTAAACGGGCCTCTCTTCTCGTCGACTATTTTCGATCCAACGGAAATGGCTCTGCCTGTGTTGTTTGCCTTTGGCGAACAAATACACCGCTCTTCTCCTTTGCTCGCCGTCAAATCAGCCCATAACTGTTCTTTTATCGTTTGTCGCGCGCCAAAGTGTTCATCCAGAAAACGGGTGGGCGAGGAAGAAATCATAAATTGCAAGGGGGGAAAGGGATTTGCCTGCCATAACAACGAGCGTTTCATGTAAATCGCGCCACGGGATCATCTCCGCGCATTTAACCTGCTCTGTTTTCCTTCGCGATGGCCGATACAGGTACTTGTCGACCCGTTTGATACTCGAACCAATGTTTTTAAAGGATTTCACGGGGGAGACGGCTGTTCCGGGGACCATTTTTAGGTTTATCGAGCCTCCAATGGACACGGTTCTTCTCTTTGGGTTGAAAAAGGTCTGCCAGGTTTTAGGAAAATGCAGGATGAGAAATGATATTTTTCTCGCTCGAATTTGATTTCTCGATTAATCGGACTTGATCAGAATTTTCTTTTATCTAATCCTGAAGTTTTCAGTTTCATTAGTATTGTTTAGAGTTGCAGGAATACTATTTTCTGAGAAAATAATAAAAAGAAAAAATGGTATATTTCTAATTTTGATTTAAATTCTAGATAATATTTTGAAAATTAATCAATCAAGTTTGGTGCAATGAAGCCATATAATTCTCAAATTTGATTCCAATTGAATTCGAGAAAATTGCATTTCTGATTTTGATTTGAATTGTATTTGATTTGAATTCGACTAATTGGTGGTTCTCGAGATTCGACTCTAGAGAAAATTGATGCTCAGTCAAGTGAACGACTCAATAAACTCGAGGGACGAGTCTCTCTCCGGTTGGCTGGAGCCAGGAAAAGTATGAAAAACGTAGACATGCGTGTCACGTAGGTGATTCCTTTGCTTTCGTCGGGAATTAATGAGCCATTCAACTGTAGTCGTCGATGTTACTTATCATTTCTTCATCAGACTAAGTCTTTCGCGGTTTCTCAACTTCCTGTCCCAGTAATATCCCGATTTAAAAACTTTCAAGACTCGCTTGGTCTCCCGACAAAAAAATTACTCGACATATTCATTCTCAGGAACGATGTATTTCATTTTTCTCATTTGTTCTTCAATTTCTGCCATTTTTATGTTATTATTATAAAATTCTTTTACGTTATAAAATTCGTAGTTAATTTGCTCTATTTTTAAATCTTTGCTACCTTCGTATCAATTGAAAAATTATTTTCCCACTTTTTTTATTTTTCCTTACTTTTTAAGTTACTTATTTTTTATTTTCATGCAAAAAATTTTTAATACATTTATAAAATTTCAAATTTCATAACATTCCATGTTACATATATACATATATATGTATGTAATATGTAAAAAAAAGAAAGAAATCCTAATCTACATTTTAATAGATACTCTTGGTACGAGCGACAGATCTGTCGAAATACCACCGGCGTCGAATATGTTAATGAGCTCTACGGTCGAGCCTAATTGTATCGTAATAGCCTACGATCTACAAGAAAGAAGTAGACTGTGAAAGGCATAGAATCTGAATTTAGAACGTGGTGACAGGGAACACGAGCTGTTAAGTGAGCCTCGTAATTTGTCAAATTCGCCTCGGGTTTCACCCAGAAGGGGTGAACATTGGCTCGAAAATGGGTGAAAGGGTCGTGGTTGAGCACGGTGGCGGAGGGGAGGGAGAGGGGTGGATCAACCGTGGTTAAGCGACGTGTTTAGGCGACGTGCACACGATCCCCCTTGTTTGCTGTAAAAACAAACCTACGTAGCTCTTTAGAGGCCCTGGTCGATCCCTTGGATCGACTTCTGCTTGATGTCAGGTCGGTATAACTTTCTCAGAGGATCCTCGGCTGTTGATGAAGATAAGATTCGAGTGGAAGTAGAAGTGGGCTCTAAAGTCAATTATTTTCTTAAGTAGCACTTCATCTCGCTTTTTTGCAGCCCTCGTTGGGATAATTTGGTTTATTAGAAGCGGCAGAGACATTCCTGTTAGAATTGCTATAGACTACAACTGAGGTAATACAAATGAAAGAGTCAGTATGACGTGTATGTTGTATTTGAAATCATCGAGAATGGACTGTAGCGAACATAGAAAATTTCTATTACGTGATTTTTGAGAGAGAGAGAGAACTGCCTAAAAGTTTAATGTTCGAAACAGAGTTATTCTGTGGAAAAGTATAATTTTATCCAAAAATTGGGAGGATGTTTCAAACTGTAGAGTACACATAGGCCGTGAGTTTGAAAATTAAATGACTGTAAAGTTTTTCTTTATTAATTCAAAGTGAAACTTCTCACACAATTTGCTCGATCCAATTATTCATCAGAGAGTAAAATTAGTAATTCGTAAAAAATTACCAGTCTCCCTGTTTCCATTGAAAAATATCTTCATAAATGTATGATTCACAAAGATACGAAATATCTTCATAAATATATCCATGAAACGAGCTTCCTCCAGCATAGATGCTTCAGCCAAACTTTTACAAGAATCGTTCCATCAGCTTCTTGGTAAAATTAATCCAACGTTCGGTTCGTACGGTTAACTCGTTGAAACCTCGTTGACAGAATCATTGAAGGAAGTAAGCTCGGTTGAAATTTCGCATTGACAGCGGTCAGCTATCTCTCGGACGTTTTTTCCTCGACCGACAGAAAACGTTCAGTTCCTGGCGTTCGCGGCGCGTGAGTGGCAGATCGCAGCCCGAGGGCCGGAACGTTTCTGTCGGGAAGTCGAAGTCTCGTGATTTCCGCAATTTCATCCTTTTTGAGAGGATTGCCCCATAGTATTTGCCCTCGTCGCCCTCGTACACCAGCCGAGATATGAAAGTTCATATGAGATGATCCCGCTTCTTCTGGATCCTCGATTCGTCGTCTCGATTCGTTCGTTTTACGGCTTGGGAATCAACACGTGACACCTCTTGCTCCAGCTATGAACGAAGAACTCGAGGTTAGGTTTCGGTTTGGGACGTTGTCCTTTCGGCGATGAAGTCTTTCTTTGAGGGACAGGGATTAAACGGACAAAGGTTCACAAGAGGGTACCGTCTTTGTTCTCGTACGAAGACATTTGTAATATTTGCGAGATATTCTCGTCGAGGTTGCGGTGCCAAGTTTATAGTTTATGCTGAGGTTTTATTTTACTGATTGGTTGTATTTTTATAGTCGTGCGTAGTTTTATAAGTTGTGGTTACAGTTTTATAGGTTGTGGCTAGTTTTTATAGGTTGCAATTGTAGTTGGAATTAGTTTTATAAGTTGTGGTTTTCTCTTTGAGAGATAGAAGATACTAATCTATTCATGTTTGGAGAAAGTATATAATATCTTATAAAATATTCTGGTAACAAATTTTCAGTTACCATATCCCAGTACTGAGGTTGTATTTTATCATTGATTGATTATAGTTACGATTAGTTTTACTAATTATGGCTCTAGAGTTAGTTTTCTAGATTATATCATCTGTGGAGTTAATCTAAACATCTATTATATTATAATATCCCTTTTTTTTATTAATATTACTATATTGATTGAATTTGCCTTCTAGGAGTTCTTAACGTAACTCCACAATATAGAATATCCATCTCAAACTTCCAAAGTTTGACGCTTCCAATTCATCAAATCTACCGAACTTCCAAATATTATTTACGAATTGCTACTCTCTTTCTCTTTCTTATCGCGTTCTCCAGTGACTCAACATCTGACTCCACAGGTTCCCCGTGAAGAGCACCATAATTCCGGTTTTTTCGGCAGAGCAAACATGTGGCCGAAACAGAAGAGTTGTCCAAAGTTGCCACGTTCGGCAAAGCCCTGTACAAAGTCCTTTCACGAGTGGAGAGGCAGTTAAAATGCAAAGACTCGATCTGGCGAGACTAGCGCCACCTATGCAGCCTGTGGTTCTCGCTACTGTTTAGTATTCCGGGCGTTGGCGGCCCTCTTTTCCACACCTAGCCGTCCACGGCAGCTTGCTTCGACGTGGCATGTTCTTCACATTAATATAGAGCGGCTTAAGACAAAAGACGAGAGACGATCGGCCAGCCTCGCGGGTTCCTCCCCCGCGGAGATACTGTTCCACCCGAACGTGGCGCCATCTAGCTCGCCAGCGCGTATATTTTCGTTAACTCGAAGCCCTTGGAAGTCTCTCAAATTGGGGGATTTCTCGTTCCCGGCCCCTGTACGTGCCGGATCTTGACCTTTGAAGGAACATCGACTTGGAAGCGGAGAGATTGATCTCGATGATCACTGAGGCTTCTACTGTGACACAATTCTTCAGACCGTCTAGACGATTCTGGTAACGAGTTAAGCGTTGATGAAATGTATATTTGCGGTGCCGGATTCTGGGAATTTTGAACTTTGGAACGAGTTGAAAGAGAGTTCTCTTGGCTCGAGGAACTTTTGAATTTTAGGTGCAAGAATTTAGGACGCTCAAAGCTTTGGGATTCAATAATTTAGGATTCGGTGATTTAAGATCCGAGAGTTCAGGATTCGAAGCTCCAGGAGCTAATAGTTTAGAATTCAAAGATTTGCAATCCAAAAGTTCAAGATGCATTTTGAATCCAGGAATATAGGATCCAGTAATTTAAAATTTGGAAACTCTAGGATCCAATAATTTAGGCTGCAGAAATTTCGGATTTAAGAACGTGCGATTTTAGGATTTAAAATTATAGATTTCGAAAATTCAAGGTCCAAGAGTTTGAGACCCAGATTTCTCAGAATCAAAAATAATTTAGCATTCAAACGCTCACGGTGCAGTTTGAAATATTTATCAGATCTTTGGCCCAAAGATTTCGAAATTACAAATTTAAAATTTAGATGATTCAATATTTGAAAACCGGGGTTCCATTCGATTTCATTTATTGAAAAAGAAAATTTTCTGGAACCATTGGCATTCGAGGATCATTGAAGCAAATTTAGGATTCGCGATTAAAATTTACAAATTCAACTTTCATTCAAGCGATTCGAGAAGAAGCTCGACGATCTTAAGAAACCTACGGAGAAGCTTTCACCCACATGTATCATCCTCTGAGCTTATGTTTCCACCGAAATTACCCAGCAGTGTCGCCTAATCGCTCTTTTAATATCCATTATCCTTCGAGACAGGCTGATGTAACGTAAGAAAGAGCAGCGATAGGAGAATCGATACACTACTTCAAATTTTCTCGCGAAGATGTTCGTTCGGAGTCGCGAAAGCTCGAGTCGCGAGGCGAGAGATCGAGGGCCTCTCGTGTTATGCAATCAACACGTGCGTGCAAACTGCACGGAGCCGACTTTAACGATATGCAGACGCGTTTGCTTATTTTTTTCAGGACCAGTTCTCCGACCGGGTGAGTCATCGGTCTGGACTCATTTTTGCACCAGGTTTGACGACCCCGTTTACCTGTCCTTCTCTCCTTTTCTCCCTTCTCACAGGCTCCTCGATCGACCTCTTTTTCCTTCGATGTCTCTTGAAATTGCCCCACCTTGAAATTTTCACCAGTTTTCGAAATTGTCCGTGAACACTTGCGAGAACGAGTGATTTCAATCACGAGATTGGGTTTTCAATTCAAGCGACGAGTTTGAGAGGCACTTTGAATTTTTAATGCTTTCGCGATGTACTTCAATCACTCAACCTTTTCATTCCTGCAATGAGTCATATATAAGTCCTTCTTAATTGACGTTTCATGAAATCAAGATGAAGGAAAATGAATACTAAAAATACTTGTTCCATTTGCCAATTCAATATTAATGTCTAATTGCATATATAAATAAAAGTAAATATTGGATTATTTGTTACCTTACCATTACTTCACTATTGACAGGAATGTAGATTTCTGTTGAGTTAGGTTGTCGTAATTATAATTACCTAATAATTTTTTTCCTATAATAAAGCTATATTTTATTCTTAATTTGTTATAATGCGTTGCATAAAAGTTCAATTTTTGCAGCATTTGGAAAAAGGACTTGGAAACTTAATTTGCTCATACATCTTGAAGAAAATTTAAATTCTGTTCATGTATTGTTACTTTTATTAACTTATTAACTTGCCAAAAAATTTCCTTGAAAAATGGAACTACGTAATCTGGCTTATTATAATAACTTTTTTAGTTGATTATAATATCAATGAGTTGCACGAAGTTTTAACATAATGTTCTCTAGAACAATACAAGTAGATTTGTCTTTAATCTGAAGTGTTCATGTTCGTATCTCGTACGTATATAGTTTGTGTATAATAATTTTCATAAACAGTGTGTGAACATTGTATTTAACCCTCAAGTAATTGAAATACAATGAAAATTTACGCGATCGTCTATTGTGTTTCCAATGTTACAAAAGGAAGTTTACCAATTGAGTATAAATTCCAACCGATAAATAAAAATTCAAAGTTCACTATAAGGACTTTAATAAATACTCAATTACTTTGTTACACATCAATGATTACACAAAGTGACATATCTTAGTACATGTTTACACGAATTAAAACACGTTTAAACACGTTGTTATTACGTGTTACATTTAAATTACACGTGAAATCGAGATCTCGCTGGGATCTCATCGGATCAGAGTCGATAAGTTTGGTCTCTACAATACGTGGTAGTTGGTATCACCTAATCAAACGGCAAGAGAGCCCCGGCGAAGAGGGAAATTGACCAAGGGGGTAGGAGGTGGGGGTCGACAGTTCACCGAGAGGCGCGATGTTTGCCGCAACTTCGTCCCCATAATGGAACTTCCGAGGACGAATTTCCCGTTGGCCACTTAACCTGCGCCGACACGTATTTCCCATGCATTTTAAGGATTTCGGACAGCGCGAAGGGGGGCCGGTGTTTTGTCGAAGTATGAGCACGTAGTTGTCGTGAAAGGATCATAGAGTGGACTTAGCCGGAGAATCCCGTGTAAAACTTGCCCGGAATAACAAAGTTTTGTCTCGAGCCAACCACCTCCCCTTCCACCCCTTCCGCCCCTCCTTCTAATTCTTTGGCCTCTTCTCTCATGGAAAGGAGCTCTAATCGACCTCGCTCACTTTTTTCCCCGATTTTTCACCCGTGCACATTCTTCTCTGTCCCTTTTTTTTAAAAAACATCTTAGGTTTCTGGAAATTTGGCAATTTCTTAACCAGAATTCTTAAAAAACATTTTACGATATTTTCGTGTATTACGCTTTTGCGTAAACTCCCAGTGCGCAAAATCCGCATTGTTTCTGTTCTCAAAAAGATGCGATTAGTTGAGAAACCGAATCATAATCTTCCAAGGGAAGAACTTTGAAACTGCAACGAGACCGAAACCGAGAGATCACGTACATTAAGAACAGTTTCTCGAACTTAATGGAATTTTTAACGGGTCAAAGACGGTTAAAAGAAGAAGAAGAAGAAAAAAAGATACAAGTATCGCCTGAGACTTGCATGATAATGGCTTTGTTACAAATTTCCCTTCAATTTCATACTTTCGCAAGAAAAAGAATATTATTGTTATTTTATATACTCGATGTGTGCAAAGTGTCCAACTACTCCCAGAGCAGTAGTGTAAGTTAGACGTAACATACATTGACCCGCGTGAATGGTGCCTCGTGGTGACCATCAAACTCGATTCGAAAATAATCGAAAAACGACGCGACAATATCGCGACACGCGTTCAGGTTTAAACGTTGGCGGGGAAACGTCGGTACGCGGTGGTTTATTCGCGGTTTTTCAAGCGGAACAGCGGAGAAGGAGCCGTGAACGAGCTCGTGCTCGAAAAAGTTAGCACGACTCTGCTCCTCTTTCCTCCGGCTGCCAAAAGTAGGCCTTTCAGCTCCCCTCGTGCAGAAGTTTCCACCATTGATAGGGGTCACTGAGTGAGTGGATTTGCAACGAGAGATACAGCCGAGATACCGAGAGGTCCAACAGCCGTGATTGCTGCCGAGGGTGCTACGGGGTGCGTGCTGCCTCATCTTCAGTCTCGAAACGCAGACGCTCATCCTCGCAATTTATTATGTTCCAAATCGACGATTGACTGGTTCTCCTTTTTTTAGGGAAGGGAGGGGGGAGACGTATTTAAGTGTTTATTCAACTGAGAAGCGTCTTTGCGAGTTTTATCCTCGAATAAGCCATTAGTTTTGAAGAATTAATCTATCTGGAGTGAACTAGCTTTCAGTTTGAGCTCTATTTGAGAAAACAATGACTCACGGACGATTATTGCGTATAAATATAATTTCTTCGAATTCTTTCCTCGAAATTTTTACATGTTTACCGAGGAAGATTCTCGAACATTTGACTTTATTTGACGGTTGCGTGTGAAGGGTAAGATCAAGTTGCCCGACGTGAGCAATCTCCTCTGTTCTTCGTCGTTGTTTGGTGTTACTTGATCTTGTTTGCGTATTCGATACTTTCAGACAAGTTACTTGCGCGGTCTTATTTTTACGATTATAAAAATATGGAGTTCGTTGGAAGTTACCAATAATTGGAAGTAACTACATACTCTTTTTCTATTGATCTTCGGGAAAAGAAGGCATTAGTTTGTGTAACAAGTTCGATCATATCGACATGTGTTATTTTGTTTGATTATTCTTTACAAGCGAGTGCCAATTCATTGAATACTGAGAAACAACTTCTTTTATTTTGTTATTTTATAAATTCGCTTATAAATTCGCTTCTTAAATTGTAAGAAACTATATACATAAAATTTAATTTGCGTTGATAGGTGTAGTATTGCGAAGATTACGATCTTGAAGGATTAAATAAGTTTAAAGATTTCATTTCTTTTTTCAAAAAATTATTTGTATATATATTTATACAAATTCTTTGAAATATATATAGTTACTTATAAAACTTGTAAGGGATATCTCCCGTGTGTTGAAACGATCGATATGTTCCAATCTTAAGAGTACAATAAATATTTCATTGAATTTAAGATAGTCATAAATCCAATATTCTCTGCAATAATAAATAATTCTTTTAATAATTCAATGTACTATATTTACATACTGTATTTTCAATTTCGTACTGTGCTTGAAATATTCATAGTGTTTCAACAATTTTTGTCGATGAGTAGTACTATCATAAGCAATATTTTTTCATAGTAAGTGTCTTTTTATTCAGTATTCATGAATTATGTACATTATCCAATATGGTAAAAAAGTTTCTATAATATTTTTAATATTCTTAAAACGTAACCAAGTTATTACAATATAGGTTTCCGGAACCTAATATCTCAGCGACGTATTTGCAATAGACTTAAACTTACAACGCACGTTTTCGATGATCCCTAATCGCTGAAAATCGTCACAGTAATATTCTATATTGTTCAATAGGGTTTATACACGATTTTTCGATTTTAATTTGACTACGGAAGTTCCAAGGACTCGTTCAGCTCTCCCTCTGCATCCAGTTTTCGCAATTTTGAAACACGAGAGAAATTTAATTCTTCTCTCATCTGACTCTCGTCTCCTCCTCCACGATTTTATGAAATTTAAAGAAGTTGAAATATTTATGCCATTGTTGCAAACTGTTATTCTTCCCGAACTACGAGACTGTTTTTCTTCTGCCTCCGAGCACAGTTTCTGTAAATTGTTCTTTGTACCTTGACTCCTGGAGCTGGTGTTTGTTAAAACAGCCTACTTCCTGTCTGGTCGTTAATAGCACGCGGTATTGTGTTGTTGTGGCGTTAACACACGTTCCGCGGCGCCTGGAATCAGTGTCGAAAAACGTGATCCAAAAAGGAACCAGCCATCTGGCGGATCTCGCTAATCGCGATTAATGCCCCAGTGTTGCGTTTCGTTGCGAGCATAGCTCTGGGATGCGTTTTACCACGTGACCGGAAGCGTCCATGCAGCTTCCTGCCTGTACACCTAGCTCCAATTTCGCAGCGAACCTCATATTGTACGCGATCGTATCGAATAATATCGTCGACGGGAATGACCAGTGAAACTTTAGACTTTAATAATGCTCGAATATTAAAAACTTAACCTTTGTAATTCTACACGTTGGGTACTGTTCACTTATTTGGCCTTAATCTAATTGTAAGTCGATCTGATTCTTAGTATTAGACGTGACATAGTCTTGTGACGTAATCGAACTCTGATAAAACGCAATATATCTAGTAATTTAAGATTGAAGAATTTGAGGTCCAGAAATTTGGATCTGGTAATTTAGAATTCAAGGATTTAGAGCGCAAGAATTTAGAGTTCGTGGATCCAATAATTTGGAATTCGGGAGTTCAAGGTTCAAAAATTTAGGATCCAAAAGTACTAGGATATAATAATTTTGAATTTAGATATTTCAAGTCCAAGAATGTAGAATCGATCGATTTAGGATCCAATAATTTAAAATTTGAGGATCCAGAAGAGTCCAGGAATTTCAGGTCCGATTAAAAATTCAAGTATTTAAAGCTCAAACATTTAGGATCCAAAAGTACTAGCGTACCAGTTTTGTATTCAGGCATTTAAGGTTCAAGAATATATTTAAAAAGAGATTAAGAATTTAAAATTCAAGTCCAAGCGTTAAGTCCAACAATTTAGAATTTAAAAATCTCGAATTTTAAGATCAAAGAGACTTCAAGAATCTAGGACTCTTGCCCACAACTCAAAATCCAGGAATTTTACGTTCAGAATTCTCAGCTTCAAAAACAATTTGGTACTCGATTTAAATATTCATTGTTGAAAAATTCAGTGTCAGAAGATCTTTCTTCCAAGTCTAGTCAAATAAATTCACAAATTGAAAGATTCGGAAATTTCGTCGCAACAGTTTTTCACAGCAATTCGTCTGTCTGAATTGAGTCTTAGGATTCGACTTCCGCGTTCGACGATGCTTCCAGTGTGGGAGCGTTACGTAACTGGGAACAGGGAGAGTTCATGGAGGATAATGACACGAGCGCGACGCTCGTTAATTCTCTTGTTAAAATTACAGTAGAACATCCGTGTAAATCGTCCGTTTGGAAGCGAAGAGTACATCGCCGGGGGAAATTAGTTTGCATAATTAATAACAATAGATCGTGTAATATAGTATATATGATATACTATAGTATAGTGATTTTTTGTTTACATGATAGAAGTTGAGATTCGAACAAGTGGATTCAACTTCAATAAAAGTTCATTTAATCGGGTGTCAATTAAAATTTGATTGAAATAAATGGAGTTCCTATAAACAGAGTTCTACTACTACAAAGTAACAGTTTGTATGTAAGTATAGATATAGTTATTACGTTTACGCAGCTCCTTATTTTTATTAATTGAATTAGAAAAGTGGAAAGCATTCAAATTTCTTTTCTGCAAAATTCATAAGATGCGATTTGTAATCTTTATTCTTTATAATTTTTATAATGATTATAATATCATGTTAAATAAGATAGAGATCCATCATGTGATTTAATCCTTTTACTGTTGCTTAAAATAAAATAAATAAATTGCTCAGAAGAATGTACATTCTTTTCTTTTTAACTAAAAACAGTTCTCAACAATGTACAAATTTGAAGAGATATTATCTTTTAGATTTGATATATATATATCTGTTCCTCAATAAAATATACGTTCCTCGCGTGGTAAATTTCAAAGTAGGGAATCCACATTTTCTTTCAAACTTAAAGAGCTTGATCTCTCATCGGAACTTCGTCCAATGTCTCCACATCTTTGACTTCCAAAAAAGGAGGAAGACATTTACATTCTTCTTTTCGAACTGGATCTTGGTAGGAGCAACGAGTGCTCCATGCAACTACCCAAAGAAGAGAAGAATTCGTTCTATTCGTCACGTATAGATCCGTGTTGGTTTGTTATTCGCGTCGTAGCATAATATCGACACCGGGTACTGGTTGCATAAACTCCGTCAGTCGTTTCTTCGCGTAACGATACTTTATCTCGACCAAGTGATGCTCGTCTCTCTCTCTCTCTCTCTCTCTCTCTCTCTCTCTCTCTCTCTCTCTCTCTCTTTCTATATATATATATATTTCTCGTTCTTTTTCTCTTCGTGTACGTGTGCGTGTTGTTCCTCGAGAAAAGGAGACGTCGTTGACCCGCGACGTCGAATCCTGGCCAGCGAATCACGGCCGGTGGAATGGGCGGCCGATCCTGAATTTATATCGCGTGTTTAGGTGAGAATTGGTTCTTTATGAGCGGCACGTGAGCACACTGCGCGATACTCGAGCACACTCGACGAGTCTCACTCGTTATTTTACCACAACCGACTGCACCGATCTCTCCTCGTTTGTAACGCTTCGAACTCTTAAAACAAGCCAAATGCATATACAATTCGTCTCACCATCATTCTCCTCGTCAACACTGAACGGCTCGTGTCTTTTCTCTCCCTCTGCCTTCGACAAACTTTTTTTGTATCATCTATCAGACATTTATTTACGAAGTGACTTAGCCGATTCGCTCTTGAATCCTCCATATATAGCACGTGGATGTGCTCCTCCAACGAGGTGACATTGTACAATTTGTAGTTCCTCTTTTGTTAGGTCTTTTGAATACTTTCTTTCTAGCTTCATTTCTAAAGTTGTTTCTGTTTAGCCTTCACGATTAATTGATTAACCTTTGGCGAGTCTTTCTTCGTGTTTTTTTTTTTTTTTTTTTTTTTTACTGAAAGTGATTTTAGCGGGAGTAATCCAGAAAATCGGGCCTCTTCAGGTGCAACGCTAATGCAACGAAAATTAGCGATTGGTTGATTTGGGTCACGTGATTCGTGAGGGGGCGTGAGATAGACCTCGAGTAGGAGTGGCGTTGTCTGGTACTGAGCGGTCGCGCCTGTAATTTGTTTTGTATCGATTCAAATGTTTGCATATCAATAAAATTTTATGGCAAAAGAGTCGTCTTCATTTCCTAGTCAGAACAGTTGCTTCTGGGCCTTTCAGTGAGACGAATCGTACAAGTGCAGTTTTTGTCATAAATGCTTACTACCTAGATCGTTTTGGACATTCTCGTTTCACAATTGATTTTATCATGACTTTGAATTTATTATGATTTTATTATTATTTCTTATCAACAAGGATGATAACTAAGATACTGAACTATACTTTAATATTATACTTTCAAACTGAAAGGTCAAAGTCTCATAGAAAATTTCATTTGGAACGACCTGATGCTGTCAGTCACTCTGAAATTATTTTTAGAGATAGAGTTCATTTTTAGAGAGTAAATGAAGGATTTATTGATCCTTTGTGAGGATTACTAGGGTTTATGAAAAATCAGATCAGAAGCGGATTCGTTTATTTGCAGAATGACGATCTGGTCTTCGATCAAGATGGCAAGCAGTCTTTTGGCGAAGCTCCTCTGATAGAAACGCGCCAGCATGACTCCATCTTTCACAGGATAAAGAGGGGAATCTTTGATTTTTTTGGCTCAGCTGAATCGGAAAGCACTACTACCGAGGCTTCAGGTAGCGTATGATACTTACTGTGTCAATATCTAAGGATAAAAGCATAGTGAAGGTAGGTTTTGATTGTCAGTAATTTAAGACAGTGCTGGAGTGTGCATAATAAGTCAACTGTATCATCTATGTGAGTATTTGTTTCAATTACTAAATAATCAGCTGCATCGTGATTTAAACCTACTCACTATACTCTTGTTCTAAGTATTTTGGTTGAAAATTTGGCAGATTTTGTGACACTGTCTTTGAAATGAGGCACATGTACTTTCGTTGTATGAGAAAATGAGAAAATCTTATTTGTCTAAATCTAAATCTACAAACACTTTTTTAACTACACACTAGTGAATTCTGCTCTATCGATCATTATAGAAATTGTTCTATTTGACTTTTTGCAGAATCTGCAGACAACGCGGACAATGAGCTGAACAACGCTCCCCCAATTGAGCCAGACGGGGAAAAAGGGCCTCAAGCGTCTGGTGTAAAGGCTCCTACAAATTTAGAGAGGTTGACCCGCAATAGTGCGGAGGAATACGACGAAGCTGACGAGGTTGGTGTTTAGAAACCTATTAGCACTAGGGATATAGTTTTAGTATTATTATAGTGACCCTGATATTTTAGTTATCCTAGATTAATAATATTCTAGTCATCTTAAATTAATACTGATCCTAATGATCCTAAATTAATGGTGATTCTAATATTTTAGTGACCCTAAATTAATACTGATCCTAATACTCTAGTGATTCTAATATTCCAGTGATCTTAAATTGGTGATACTAATATTTTAGTGATCCTAAATTAATACTGATCCTAGATTAATAGTGGTTCTAATATTTTGATGATCCTAAATTAATAGTGATTTTAATATTCTAATGATCCTAGATTAATAGTGATCCTAATATTCTAGTGATCTTAAATTAATGGTGATCCTAATATTCTAATGATTCTTAGATTAATAGATTAATAGATTCTAATTATTGACAGAACAACGAGGTTGGAAATGCTGCTGAGGCTCGAAAAGAGCCAGTGAATTTCGGCAACACCGATGACGAAGAGCTGGCTGGATCCGGAGAAAACGAAGGCAGTGCCTTTGACGCAGACAAAACACCTCTTCACTACGTACCCAGCAGAAAAGAAAGAAGTAGGCTAACTTCTATAGCAGATCTTTCATTGAATATCGATATAGTAGATCGACTCATTGAATATTGATATTCTGAATTTCGTGAAGTGTCTATAACTTGAACGTCCCCTTGCAGAGTATTACAGAATAACGTTGACTGTTGGAGAACCGTACAGGAGAGAATATGCTGACAGGAGTAGCAGAGAGTATAAGGAACTGAGTGGTAACCTGACGCAACCGCTCGAAGAGCTGCTGAACCGGGACATTCCAAATGAAAGTCACCATGTTAACGTTGTGAAAATATCGTGAGTCTAATGTTGCAGTGTATAGTCCCGTTTCTTTAGTTAATCTCGAGAAGCTTTGATTGTACGAGAAAGCAAATTCTTGCCAAATTATGGTTGCATCTAATTAACTCTACAGCAAGCACTACAGTGTCAACATGAAATTTATCTTCCTTATTATTACTCTGGTATTTTTCACAAAGAGGATTTGTACAAAGGAAGAAATAAAATCTTTTTTAATATCTTTTGAAAACTTTCAAACTTCTCGATCGAGAAGGTGGATGACAGTTGTCTAGGATTAAAGATAGCAGAAATCCTCTTTGGAAATAGAGAAGTTGTATACAGCGAAGCCGAATCAAAGTGACTCGGCGCGCTAACAATCCCTCTTTGATGTTCAGGCCATCGTCCGTCGACAGCTTCACGTCACAAGTTACTCTAGACATCGGTTCGACGTTCGCGGACGAATCCAAGGTGCAGCACATCATCGAGAAACAACTAGAGTTCCACTCGTTGGGCAACGTCCAAGTACGTCCTGACGGATTTTCCTTCAGAATATTCCAAGGTAACTTGTTCTCGCCGAAGTGACGTGGGAATGATCGATTCCTCCTCGAAGACTACCCACTAACTGAAGATGATCATATCCGAAAAAGGAAGAAATCTTCTCGAGATAAGATGGATGATCCATCTAGATGTTGGGATCTGCCTGGAAGAGTCGGTCAATTCAATTTTCATATTCATGCTTCTGTTCAAAAGCGTCTTTTTTTTTTCTAATATTCAATATTAGATAACAATAAAAATTGTCGTGTATACCTAGACAATAAAATTTACAAATTGTACATTATAATTGTATTTTATAATACAACTATTATACACATATTTCATAGGTTCTGTCTTATATTGAAATACTGTTTGTTGTATCCAACATTTGTTCCAAGACTTTTGAACAGCAGTGTATGTAATTTGCATGCCTCTTTGCCGGCTGTATTTAAAATTAGGCTCGTACGTCTCATATTTTCGTTCTTTTATCTTTTTTTGTTGCATCCTTTTGTCTACCCGACGTACAATCAATTACACACGCACACACACACGAAACACGCAATTAGCCGAGGGAAAGATTGACGTGCCAGAGTGCGATCAGTCGACCGAGTTGAGGTGTAGAGATGGCGAATGCGTGCCGCTAGAGGGACGCTGTGACGGTGTTTCAAACTGTAAGGATGGTTCTGACGAGGAGGGTTGTCCCGAAACGACAACGCGTAAGTATCAATGATCAAATTTATCTACGCGCCGTTTGTAAATACGCTCAGACTTCTCTCCAGTCTCTTCTGGCGGAGACTCTATTGTATTATGTATCTATTGTATAATTCGTAGTTAAATCATTGCATGCCAGATTCACCCGTTCCTCTTTATACATATTATAGCTTTCTTTTTCTTGTTGAAAAACCGTAGACAAATTGTCTTCTCAGCCTTCGCATATGTATATTTGTTCTTTCTTTTTATGTTTATAATTTATACTCGGTCACGTTAATCACCGCATGGTATCACGTCATTTCCCCAATCATCGAACCCGACAGACGGCGAGGACATCACAGAGGTCTACAAAGAACCCGAGAGGAACCTGATAACACAGACGAACGTTGCGAGTGTCGCGAAAGAAAGCGACACGAGGACATCGAGCAAGTGTCGCGCCGACGACACGGTCCGTTGTAGCGACGGAAGTCGTTACATCTGCTCTGTGCAGCAGTGTGACGGCGTCAAGGACTGTGACGATGGCGATGACGAGAACGGTTGCCCCCATCCAGGTATACGCCTTGTCTTCCAATCACGTAATAATTGCATGTACATAGATTAACTATGCTTCCACCAAATGTCAGATGTACATACATACATATATACTTGGTCTTGATCGTCTTCATCTCCACTTTTTGCCACAAGAAAGATTCCCAGTTTCTAGGTGGGTGAAAAGTAAGAAATTGATTGATCTTGCAGGCTGCAGTCCGGGTGAATTCGCCTGCGACGTGTCCAGGTGTATCTTGGAGTCTCAGAGGTGCAACTTCGCTCAGGAGTGTGACGATGGAAGCGACGAACATGACTGCAACTATCCTGGCAAGTCAATTTTTATCGATCCTATTAACTTTTTATTAACTTATTACCATCATTTCGTCATTGTTGTTCTTTTTTCATTTCACAAAGTTTATTCCACGATCAAAGAGTTCCACTTATTAGCCGACAACAGAGTAGAAATCAATCTTGTCTTTTTACCGACCGTACGACTAACCCTCGGAAATTTAGTTACCGACTAACGAGGTTACCTTACCGACAAATCACGCTGTTTTCGTGGAATTTGGATCTGTTTTATCGACTGATCGAATCCGTCACCCTCTTCCCTCTCAATTTTCGATTCTGGGTCAAGTTACAGACGAGTTGATCATTTTATCTTCGTCTGGCGACTAACTGCACGATTGTAAATTGATATCGATGTCGGCTCGTCGGGGGCTCGCAAAGACGAAAGACGAGCCAGAACGTGCCGATTTTTCCCTGCGGAAAGAGGGTCAGGTGGAAAGTCGCGACTAGGATGTACCTGCTGAATATTCAAAAAGTCGAGGGCTTCTCCCTCCTCCGCTTTGTTTTACCGCGCTTTTTTCGAGAGGCGGATGATTACGGCCGCGGAAGTCGGCCACGTGATGCTGGAACCTCGGCTCACAAATTTCTTGTCAACCTGAATTTCTTGCCCGTCATTGGAATTAGACAAGTTGATCGAAAAATTGAATCGAAAAAGAAGAGCGAGGAAGATCCAAGTATTTCACAAGCAACACTCAACTCGTAATCCAATTCAATTTGATAAATTTGAACTACTTCCAGTGATAGTTCCTGATGAAAATGTGTTCTTCCAATGATCGTTCTTGATGAAGAAAATTAGGTCAATTTTATGCATCTGCAATGTTTGAATTTTGAGAACTTTTCAGCGAAACAATGCGAACGCTATTTCGGTTTTAATTCAACCATGTATTTAGATTTGTAGGGCTGGAGGAGCTCGTGCTTTTCCTCAGAAGTTAAAGAAGACGACGGGTGTTTTCATTCGCATTGGGCTAGTTTTCTCCGTTCTTCATCCAAACCCCCCGTAACATTTAACGACAACTCCAAACCAGCGAATCTCGAGTACCAATTTCACAAGCTTACACAAGTAGGCAACTGGGGAAAGGCCGAATCTTCTCAAGTTTCTCGATCAGAGTCGCGGTTAATGGAGAGTGCGTCAGATATGCGAAGTCTAGAAACGCAACAAAGGATATTAAATTCCCTGTTTGAAAGAGAAATGGGGAGGGAAATACTACGTTCAAGTAGGCCAGATCGCGACAGAACAATGAGTCCTAAGGTTGATAAGCCCTTTATAGGAGACTTTTTCCTTGTCGTATATTGGAAATTTATTTACAAAATAGTCGCTTGAAACAGGTTATTGTAATGTTTGCAAATGATCACTTTATTTGATACTGATATTTGGCGTGAAATTTTATGCTTTCCTGACTAGTACGGTAACTGGAATGGAATGTGAGTGGAAACTCGTTTCATTTATTAAACGTAATACTTTACTTTCTAAATGTTACAAACAGATTTTAATTTTCCCACAAGTCCGCGCTGCAATCACCACGCGTTAGAAAAATATAAAATTCCATGCCATCACTAATGGTGTTTGCAAACGATCAAATACCATTAGTGATCATTAATTTATATTACAAGGATATTTTCAATCCTCAGAAAAATAATTTTCTCCGCTGTTTTACCAACTTTTGTAAAAGAACTGAGAAATTTAATTTATCAATTAATTTTACAAATTGAATTATTCGTACAAGACATATCATATCACAGGACAATATATCGATAAATAAATGAAAAAATAAATAATACGAATAATATCGTATAATGCGAAATATATATTTATATCTCTTTTAACTATCAATGAACTTTTTCCTTAACCTTCTTTAAAAAAAAGACATTCGAACTGTCAGCTTGATTTACTTTCCTTAGATTGAAAGGGAACAGTCAATCGTAAAGGACTTGATCGTTGAAAGATTTTTGGAAAAGTGTACGCGATGAAACGGGTACCTTGTGCCCTCTTTCGTCTGATTTCTATGCATTTCTTTCTTTTTCGAGTTGAACGAAGTTTTTCCTGGGAGAACGAGGTCGATGGAAGACAGGGATAGACAGACATCTGTTATAAATATCCGCGGACACGCAGCCCGCCGCTTTTACTTGCTTCCAGTAATCGCGATGTGCATGCTTAATCAATATTCAAGTATTCAACCGTTAGGGAACCATCGACCTTATCCCCCTCATTATTAGCGATGGGTATTCGAAATGTTCAGATTCCGTGAATTTTCGTCGTCTAATCCTAATATTCGAATTTCAATAAGATGTAAGAAGAAGAAAATTATTTTGTGCTTTCAGAGAATTTTACGCAGTTTTACATAGTTCTACGTAATTTCTGGTAGTTTTACGTAGTTCCTCTTAATTTTTCCTCGTAGTTTTCCTTAGTTCTACGTAGTTTTAGTCACAAGATTTTTGTAATTTTCTGAAAACTTCTACAATTTTTTGCTCTTACTACGTAGTTTTTCACGGTTCTTATGTAATTCTCCTTAGTTCTGACAGTCTTTTTTATAGTTCTGCGCAGATCCTCGCAGATTTTCGCAATTGCACGTAATTTCTCGCAGTTTTATATAGTCTTCCATAATTTTATACCGTTTTATATAGTTTTCACTAGTCTACTATTGTTTGCTCCTCAGCAGTTTTGCGCAATTCTCCGCAGTTTTACATAGTTCTCAACAGTTTTACGTTAGTTGTCCGTTATCCACTTTTATTAACTAACGTGATGATCGAAGCACAAAATTTCCACCAGAGACAATAAAAACTGCACGACTTGTACCCCAGTACGATTCGTCTTACTGAAAGGCTAGAAGCAACTGTTCCGATTAGGAAATGACGACTTTTTTGCCATAAAATTTTATTCATATGCAAACATTTGAATCCATGCAAAACAAATTACAGGCGCGATCGCTCAGTACCAGACAACGCCACTCCTACTCGAGGTCTACCCCACGCCCCTTCACGAATCATGTGACTCAAATCAACCAATCGCTAATTTTCGTTGCATTAGCGTTGCACCTGAAGAGGCCCGATATTCTGGGTTACCCCCGCTAAAATCACTTTCAGTGATAAAAAGAAGAAGTAGACAAACTTTGTGATACAAGGCAGCGCACAAGCTCTTATTTGTACATTTCACGAAGAATGATTTGAACCTTCAAAAACGCACTGTTTCGCGCCTAAATAAAGTATCTAGATATAAAAATTACATATAAATGTTCAATTATAAATTAAATTTTCAAATATATATTTTCAATTATGAATTGAAAGTGAAATATCACGTTGATAGCTCCAAAAACAAAACAGCCCTTGATCACACTCGCAGTAACATTTGCGTTTGTGCCCATCGCTACTCAATGACCCCTAGGCTCTCGCTTCCTCTCTTCCACCCTCCGTTCTCCACGGTGGATAGGAATGCGCATAACCACTTTCGTGTCCCCCTGGTTGCTTCCGCGATATGCCAACTCGGACGGGGGACAATTATGTGAGGTCTCGGTGAACAGGATGAACCGAACGTCGTTGGAAGTCAGAAAACCAGGCTCTGGCATGGCTGGCAAGTCTAAACGGGGGAAAAGTGGAGGGAGCGGATAAATTCTACGTTAGGCTAGTACATAGTAGGTGGAACGAACAGCACGCTAGGCACTGCCACGACAAACGTCAACCCCCGCTGTCCCAGAACATTATTCAAGTGCGTCCTCCTCTCTCGACCGTGTTATACACCGTGATACAAAAAAAAAAAAAAAAAAAAAAAGAAAAGACGATCACTGCTTGTCATCACTGTTAGCTGTTGGATTTTCCTGAATTTCGTACTGGGGTACTTTTTTGCTTCCACTTATCAATCGATAATGAAATGAGGCAACTTTGAATGCTGGTTGCTTTAATGACAAAGAGGAAATTTTGAGTTAAACGAAAACGCGCGTATCGAAAATAGTGAAGAGAGTTTTTTAATTTTTGTTAGCTTGACAATCGCTTTCTTGCGATATATTTATTAATGGCGTGAAAATGAGGTTCATCGTGTTTTTTCATCGTCATTTCCACCGAAATTTATTTATATTTTATAATTTAACAGTTTGCACAATGCAGATTCTCTCCTTCTGCTAGCGATTTTTCGTTCGTGTAACAGGAGTTTAGGTTCAAATAAATCGATTCGACGATTTTATTGAAAATTAGAGCAGGATAAAAATTTACAATACGCTCAATCAAATTACTGCGATCTAACAGTACGTTTTCAATCAAATGAAAAGAGAGATTTGAACACACGCTTGAACTCACGCGTGGAATATGTGAAAGTTCAATATCGATATCTAGCGGATGGAACAATTTTCTATTATAAATTCCGTTTCCTTGTTTGTTTACATTCTAAAAAAACACAGAAAAATCTGTAGTGTTACAGGTTACAAAACAATTCGATTAAAAAATAATTAACGAAAAATAATAATATTCCAAAAATCCAAGATAGCAAACTCAACGTCGTTCTCGATCTAAAGTGAAAATAACGATTGTTCTCATCCAAACAGCTTTCGAGTTGAGGGCCAAGAACTGGTAGAAATAGCAATGGAACAAAGTGTTCTTCGAACAGGCGTGTATCGTATCACGCGAAATTACCAAAATATCCATTTTCGAAGTCGTTACTTCAATTTAGGCGCAAGTTACACGCGTCACGCGAAAGGATTTTCCAATAAAACAAGATTTATCGATTCAACTTTCGAGAACGATTCAATCACCTGTTACAGCTGGAGTAGAGCCAGTATCAATACGGTTGAAGTATAATTTCTTGAAGGCTGTTTCAACAAACTTGACTATCCATTAACATTCTCAGAATAGTTGAGCGATTATTCTATTATAAATATCTTTCGCGAGACAACGGTGTTTAATTTAGAATCGAATCATTTACAGGCGTGACCACCCTTTTTGACCACATTGTTTCAGTGTTTCTGTTTAAACGTTTGCAATGATAAGTTTGCTTTGGTAGGATTGTAAGTGAATTGTAAAATGCGAATGAATTGAAACGGGGTTTAAATCTTTTTAATATGGTGTAATCCGCGATTGTCTTCCAATAATTAATAATTGTTAATTTCTCTTACTTATGGATTGATTTGTGACGTGATATTATTTGAAATAATTTACTTAAATGATTGTTTGAAAGAAGCACATTGAGGACTATAATTCATCGTGACGTTAGAAATAGAACCAGAATTTCTGAAAGTTTTGTAAAATTGAAACGAGATTTTGAAACGCAGTACATTTAAATAATTATAAAATTCATAATGTTCAAAATTGCATAATACACAGAATCCATAATATCCATGTAGCTTTTAGTTTTCTCTTATAATAATTTATAAAGTGAACGTTTAGTTATGAATATTCGAAAAACTTTAGCGTGAGAATACTAATAAGGGAAGATAGTTTCGAACGCAAAAACACACTGTTTGTTGTCTGATATCTCGAATTCGATTTAATGTAATTTCACGTTACAATAGTATTTTCAAACTTAAAGACTCGAATAAATTTCGACGTGCAAAGAATTAATCTCCGACGTGTGTGTTATTCGAAATTATTTTCCATAAAATTTTCACGTCTCTTCGCGCGTTCAATTAGCGTAACAATAATCGTTCTTTGGATAAATTCGATCGGACCTTGGTTACTCTTATTCTCCGCGTTTATCCGTGTTTGAACAGGATCCTTCGGCGGTTCGAAAAAAGGCATTTTCACTCGTCGGGGAATGAAAAAGCAGACGGTTTATTGACAAAATAAGCATATGCAAATGTGTCGTGAATGGTCGGCCAGCGTGATTTGTCTGAAAACTTCCTGCGCCCCGTGGTCGTTCGTTCCGCCTATAAATCACGTCACGAATTTCACCAGCGTCGCGTGATCCTTGATCGATAAATTAACGAGCCACTTAGCTTCCGGGGGAGAAAAAGGGGAGAAAAATTTGAATGTCTCCACGTATTCTCGTCTTTTTCGTGAACATGCCGCGACTCACTCTTGTCCCAGTTCTTCTTGAAAATACGAATTTTTTTCTTATCTTCTAAATTTAATCAAAGCTTCGTCTAGATATGTTCTAGATGCAGATTGCTACCTTCTTTTTTTTTATTTTTTAATGGGAATTTTTAGAATCTTTTTGTTTGTCATGATTGAATAGATTATATGTTACTACACTTTGATTAAAAACAAAGGGAATCGATGAATATTAAATATTAATTGAACGAATCGTTTCAACAAGTAAATTATTATGGCAAGTTTCACGCGGTCGAAGGAGTACAAGTAAATTTTATCAGTTCTCTTAACCTTTCCTGATTAACATCCTGATTACCTTACGTTTAACATTAAAAAAAAAAATTATCTCGATTCTCAAATTTTTGATTAGTTTTCGTGATTTTTGCTCGACGGTAGGCACTTTCTTGTGACTTATCGATCGGTTGCGTAAGAGATAATTAGCTTGTCGCGTGTTATCGTCTGATAAGAGACCGGGAGGCTGTTAAATAATTTCTGATCGGACCGCGTGGATTTCGACGAGCCACGAAATTTCGTGGACGATGTCAGTTTCCGCGTGAACGGGTCTCGTATGCGCCTTGAGCTTATTTCATAAATAATCAAGACTAAAGATAATGGCACGGTCATCCGGGCCAGAACGCTGATAGTATCTGACGTTATCAAACTGCGACACGTCGTAAAATAAATAGAGTTAATGGTATTATAATCAAAGATTTTGCCTGTGTATGTATGAACACAAATATTTAATATAGATAATGTAATATAAATATTTTACATAATTGTACGCACGTACAAGTTTGCAGTGGAAAATTTTAGAGAATTCTTCGTACCGGTTCAACACTCGGGATTACTCGAAGGCTGGTTCGTTGTCATTTTATTGAGTCATTTTATATCCGGATCTACATAATGCTCTTTGATGCTAGAGATAAAGATAATTATTTGCAATTACGTACGCTGTGTAGAATCTTCTTTGTTTCACTAATACATGTTCGTAAAATTCTCCCTACTTTGTTATTTTCAACGTTTGCAAAATTTTTCTTACTATTTTAATAAAATTTCTCCGAAAATTTTAAAATTTACAAAAGTTTAAAGTTCTAAAACTGTTTCAAAGAATTCTTTTTACCCTTTTATCTTTAATTTTCGTAAAACCTTTTCCTCTGTCTCTCCCTTTATCCTTGGTGCATTTTAGATAATTTTTAAAAATTACGAAGGACAAACACATCTCAAAAACATCTTTAACGACACTGAAATCGAGCCTCGAAGCTAGCGTGCCTTCGTCGTGGATATTTCTTTCCCAACCTGTTCAGATTAAACGATTCGGGGTCGCGCAGCCGCGTGGGGCGGGTCGTAATTCTGCCGGTCGTGTTCGTATTGTCGTAAATTACAAAAAAGCCGGAGAATTGTTGCCGCGAAATAACCACCCGGCCAACAACCACCACTACCAACATCCTCAAACCACACCACCACCACCATGTCGTTTCATCCCCATCTTCGTCGTCTCGTGTCGTCGTTGTAGTCCGTATTGTCGAGCACATCATACAGCGCAGTCTGCCCAACAATAATCCAACGAGAGAAAAGTCAATGAATTTTTCTCACATAACAATCGATATCATTTTTACATATGATTTTTCAGTGTGTAAATTCTATAAAATCACAAATTTTTATCTTTGATTGCGAAATATTATAACGGGTGATAAAAAGAAAAACAATGATTTTTTAGAAAGAAAAAAATATAAACAGTTTCATTTTCTTGGCTGACGATTTATATTGTACCAGCTACGATTTTTGTCCTGGAGGCTAGATTGCTGAGAAGCAGTCCACCCGTGCCATCGCGCGGGTTATTTCGATGTGTACATGCATCCAGCGCAGGCAGAGTTACGAAATGGATGGTTCACGAGGGGGTGGTTGTTGGGAGGGAAACGGTGGTTCGTTACCGAGTGTTGGACCCCTTAAGTGTGGCAACAGCCACGGTAACGCCTACCAATCTGCCGTTTGTCCCCCGGAAACCAAGCTGCACCAACACCGCACCCGCCTCCTCCTCGCGCGAAGCTTAATTCTCCTCGTGGGTCGAGAAATGAAGCTTAAAGCCGAAAATGAATTCTAAAAAGCGCGGCTGATGAAAGTTGGTTGGTTGGTTGGTCGGGGGTGGCTACCACCGATGGGGGGATGACTGTCGTAAATCTGGCTGAAGTGTCACGGATGGATTATAATTGCGACGTGACTGAACTCGCGATAAATCCTTCGTTTCTGTATTTTTTGGTGGTTCGTTGGATTTTTTTCTTTTTTCTTTTTTTTTTAGGGGAGAGTTTTTGGGGCTTAAAAAGAGTATTGCTAGAGGTTGTTTTTCAACGTGGCGTCGTTAGATGTTTAGCGCAGAGGTTTTGAGAGAGATTAGAAATTTTGAGAATTGGACGAGAGGTTATATTAACGTGGCGTTGTTAAATGTTTGAGGTTAGAAATTTGGTGTAGCTGTTTCTAGGGATTAGAGATTTTGGGAATCGGAAAAGGAAGGAATTAAAGGTTGCTTTCTAAAGTGAGATGGATGTTCGAGTTTTTGGGAATTTTCTGACCTGAGAAGAATGAATTTTGATCAAATAATTAAATATAGTTGTAGAAGCTAAAGTTAATGTAATTGAATATAACAGTACATTTAGAAATTGTTTTGCATTCTAAATATCATACATAAATGAATCTCTGTACTTTGGATATTTAATCCATGAAAATCCACAGTCTCTTTACGCTACACAATTCCTAAATAAATCTCCACTCGGCGAACCATTTACGCCGCCATTCACCCGACGTAAAAAGGATCTCTGGAACGTGAAAATCGGTTGATTTGCGAATTCCAAAGGCTCTCTCTCCCCGGCTTCTTCGCGAAAGTCGAAGGACTGTCGACGATCCCCCTCAAACACGTCTTAATCCGCCTGACAAAAAGATAATTCGCGGCTTGTTACAACGTGTCGTGGAAGTTGAAGAAAGTCCATTAGTATGAAAATGCGCGGTGGTAAAGGCCGTGACGTTCGAATAAACGCCGGGCAACGGTATATTCTCCTTCGGGCAGTGGGAGTCGTATCGCCGCGCACGAACCGTGATTTCTCAACTTATTTTATTTAAAACTTTTATAATCCGCCAAACACGGAACGTGTTCTTACGTTCTTGGCCTTCGTGTGATGGTTTACGTCGCCGGGAATTGGATCAGCCTGTAGAATAATCTCAGTTTGTCGCTAGTGTTAATTAGAATTCTGATCTGGAGACATTCTCTCTCGCGTGAAATAGTAGAGAATTAAACAGATCAGTCAGGTATGTCTTTTCTTATTAGTTTATTAATATTTATTTAATAAACTGAATAAAACTTGCCTTGCGTAACTTTTGATTAACAGTTTTCTATATTGTACTGTTTCCACCTATTTGTTTTAATAAAATTTCAAAATGTAAGAAAAAACTAATTTTGTTAATTTTAAATTAAATTTGAGTTCGAGCATGAACTTACATTAGTGTACTTTAATCTGAAAAAAGAAAATTAAAAAAATATATAATAAAAAAATTACGGATTTATTTTAGTAGGAAGTGATTTTTGGTCCACCAAAATCTCCACTCTAATCTCGCCTAGTATCTTTTCTTTTAAATACACAGTGCGAAAGAGTTTAGAGATTGTTTTACATTCTTGATTAATAATTATTACGCGAAATATCGAAGCTCTGTATAATCAAGTGTAGTTTCCAATTAATTATTGTGTTATGTGTGATTTAAGATCAATCATTTGTCAGTCATCAACAACAGTTTACAGTATATAATTTATAATTATAATTCACTTAAATCATTATTGGAGATCGCATTTGAATTATTCAAAAATATACTCATACTTGAAAGTATCTCATTCACTTCGTTCTTAACTATTGTCTCATTGTAAAACAGTTCAATCATTCTGTTTTGTACTTTAGATTAGTTGTGCAGCTACTTTAAATATAGTCTGAAAATGTAGTTCAAGAAAATCAACGCATTGTCAGAACATTCATTGTCACACACTATTCCATTTCAATCACTTGTTTATTAGCAACGTAAAAGACACATATCAAGTCCATAGTTCATAACAGTTTGAAACATTTACTCGAAACGAACAATTGGATCGAATTGTATTTGATCTAGAATTATTGTACTAAATAGCACACATTGTCAAGCTAGAACTATCAAATGAATAAAATCATCATAAATTGACCAGGAAGATTAAGAAACAGAAAGAAAGTTGAAAAAAATTAAGTTCAAGTTCAAAGTTCAAACCAATTGTTGAATTAAAATTAATTTTAAAAGATGAGATTTATTCATATCGTTTCACGAAAAATCACTCAAATTTGCAAAAATGCACCATTGCAAATCTAACATATTTTTTTGAAAAATTACAGAGTTTAATATACATAAGATTTAAATTACAACAATCGTAAATTTATGACATTTCTACGAAAAATTACGAATTAACGGACTAAATTTAAAAGTAATTGTCAAAATTTTAAATCAAAGGTAAAGAGATATTTTATTATAACGTTTATTCGCTCAAATTCCCAAATGGAACAGAAGTACACCGTTGTGTATCTATAAAATTCCTATGAAGAAATTATTTTTTTTAAATAAAAAAGCTTATTATTAAACTTGAAGATTTAGCATATATATATATAATAATTTTAGATTAAACACAATTCAAAGTATAAAAGTAGAAAATGGAAATAATTATTTCTGTGAAAAAAATTAAATTAATAATTACTAATAGTAAATTTTCCACGAAAAATTTAGTAGTTTCAAAACTACTAAACTATTTTAAGTTCAAAGTTTAAAAATTACAAGTCAGCTTTAGAAGTTAGAAATTATTTGGAAAATTCAAATTGTTCATTAGTCAGATCTCTGGAAATACCATCGTAAGTCTTCTTCGTAAGATCTTCCTACTTCAAATTACACTTCTGACACATACAAATCTGACAATAATTCTACAGTTTTCTCAAATCATTCCCAGACTGTTGAATCGAGCGCAATCAAAGCGTAATCAAAGCGCATTAGACAACGAGGAAGGTGTCTAACGATCGAATAGTTTTCAATTTGCGTAGCGTCTGGCGGGTTTCGCTGGCCCTGTCAATGCGCACGCGCAGTGAGAGACGCGCGGCAAACGCGCGCTGCGCGATTCCGCGTCAGAAGCGTCTCGCGGCTCGCACGCGTCACGCGTCAGTCGTTCGTTCGAGACGGCGCGGGCTTGTTCGTTCGCTCTCTCTCGAGAGACACTGGCGACCACGCTGTCGACATTCGATCGGTAAACCGTGGATCTTTTCCGTCATCTTGGTACCACTGTTGGCCGACGATCCTCGAGCCGCAATCATCTCCTCTATGAACAACCGAGTTCCTTAAGTTTCTTGAAATTTCTCCTATCTCCAAGTTCATTAAACGTTGAGACGAGGCTTAAAATTAGTTTCAAAGTCCGCGAGGCAGGAAGAAGCATTAATATTCGATCGTTATTAATTATTCAGAATCACACTGAAGATTTTTTTTTTGTAGATGAAATTTTTAAGAATCGTGGATCTTTATCGTTTGAAGTTGAATCGAGGTTAGGCTCGACACATTCCTCTTTTCTCGAGAGACCAGTTTATTGAAAATTACGATTTATTTTGTCTATGACATTTTGAGATGAAGCGTTTGGTTGTTATTCATTCAATAATTATTCATTTTTGATAATTTATTGATACTTGGAATTTACAGAATCGTAGATCATATATTCTGTCGTGTCGTTTAAATTCTTCCAATTTTCCTTCCTTCGAGACAGTTTCTGGATTCGTTGAAATTCAGCAAAGCTCGCAGCATATGACGATCTTTAAAATTTAAAAACGCGAGGCAGAAAGGAACATTGCTCGAGTATCGTTCAAAATTATTTTGAAATTTGGAAGTAATCTGAATAATTGGGATTTTTAAAATCCCGGATCTCGATCATTTTTTCTTTCATTGTTCAAGTAGATTTACTTTGTTTCTTTAAATTCTTTAAACTCTCGTTTGTCGAAATTTGTCAAAAAGCCTCGCAAAGCTCTCGACAATGGGTGGCGATCTCTGCGATATTTACAGAATGTGTCACGCAGCACGGAAATTGAAATTGTTCGGAGGATTAAAGCGAAAGCGCAGTCAGTCAAGCTTGGAATTTCCAAGTAAATTTAAATTTTGTTATTTAGAACAACCTGGAACATTGGAATTTCAACTTTCTTTTTCGGGGATCGTACAAGTATCTTAATTTTTAACGGGTTCTAACTCCCCCGATTTGAGATCAGTGTCGCGTTACAAGTTCCGCGGGGGCGGAAGAAAGAAAGTCACTCCGAACCTCTCTCGAAGCATCGAACGATTACACAGAACCAGAGAAAATCCTTCTGTTGTCCACAAATCCACGCTCGTTCGACGGACGAACTACTTACGTGTCCCCTGAATCCCTGTTAGATCATTCGGAGATCGGATCTCCTGATTTATGTATCCTTAGAAATTTCCACGTGGATATTTGGAATAAAAGTTTCCTGGATGAAATATTCTCGTCAAAGAATTTTACAAATTCATCCTTGGCGGCGAGAAATTTCTTGAACGAAAGCCGATTAATTCGTCGACATTCGGCATTTATCGTTTCGCAATGGAATGTCGAAACATTGGACGCGTGCCTGTGCTTCTGTTTTATTGAAAACAAGAATTTCCCTACGAGAGACGGAGGAGGATGATTCTTCTTCTATATTTGAAGGAAGTTGTAGAAGTGAGCCCGCAAATCCCCAAAAAATTCTATCCCCCTGTCTCATAAAATATTTTTCTGATCAAAACTCCATACCGTTTTCTTTAAAAAATCCAACGTTCTTCCCCGACCTCGAGGAAACAGGAGAACAACGAGGACTTTCATGTTTTATGTTCATACTTCGCGGGAACTCTTAAGGATGAACCACCAAAAATAAATGATTTCCGTGGGAGGTTTCCCTATTCCGAATTTTCTAGTTATTTGTCTCTTAAATTGCACGAATAGAAACGATTGAAAAAGTGTTCAAATTTTTTTTTCCTTTTTAATTCAAATCTATGTTTATATTGTACTAAAATTCCAAATCCGGGCTATAAGTCTGCGTGTAATTTTATATATAATTCTTATCAATCTCTAACCTATATTTTTACACGTTTAAAAAACATTTTAATTCCAATTCGAAACTCTTTTAAAAAAACTTCAAGATTCTATGTCTATGTATAAATCGCTCAAAACAACTTACTACTTGCATCAATCATTTTCATAATTTTCCCCCAATATTTGAAGAGAACGATCGAGCTTTTTCAATTCGTAACTTTTCCAAAAAATTGAAACCAATGATTCACCAATCTCCAACTCCTTTTTCTCTTTCAACTAATTGTTTCCACTATCTGTCCTCAAGAAATCTTTGAGTGAAGAAAACTGTGGTTCTCCTCTCGTTTTGAACTATTTTTAAAACATTGAAAATATATTCTGAAAATTCAAGGAGTTCTAAAAATAGCATCTTGGGCATCTCTAGAAAGATATTGAACAGGCTCGTCAATATTTTTTCCTCGATATCTCAAACGATGTAGAGTAAAACCTTGATTCTCTTCTTCAATTTGTTCTTCGCTCTATCTGTGTTTTCCGAATATCAAAAATAAAATCACGATTCTCTTCAATCGATTGTCTCTAATTCTTCCGAAATGTTGAAACTCGAAAATTCCACGTCTGCGATATTGTCGCGATGTCACACAAATCTCCAAGAACAAAACTAACAGTCGCACCTCAATGTCAAGAGCAGAACGGTCTCTCGCTCTTCCAAAAATAACTAGAAACTGTAGATTCTCCTACAATGAAACTCGCAAATTTCCACGAAAGAAAAACCTTGTCTCTAAATCTCAAATCTTGCCTGATATCTCCCCTCTTTTTTTCTCCTCCAAAAAAAAAAAAAAAAAAAAAAAAAAAATCAAGAAAACCACGAATCCTCTCCGTTCCGCGGCGGAACTTTTCAAAAATTCAAACCCTTGAGATTCTACGGAGAACTCGGGAGGGGGGGGGGGGCGGTTTAGAGGGTGTCGCGTGTGGCTTGCGGCTGATGGTTGGTCGTCGACGTTAGTCCTGGCGATGAAAAACGAAAAGGCGAAAAACAGAAAATGGAAAAATAGAAAAAAAAAGAAAAAAAAAATGTAAAGTAGCTTAGTGCCTCCCACGCTTCCCTTGTTGACAGCGGAGGTGGGGTGGCCTGTTGTGTTGGTTCCGTTCATGGCGGCTAGCAGTTTGCCAGTCTGTCAGCCTCGGCCAGCGGGGCGTCTGCACGGAGTACCGGCGCGTTATTCTCTGCTTCTTCCTCGCGACTCGCATCCTCAGAGGTAAAAAGGAGAGGAAAGGAAAGATTCGCGACATCCGGCAGCCGACGTGTTTTTGTCTCGATTTTCCATTTGGTACTTTTGATCGGTAGGAGATTTCCGCTCGAGGATCGAGGATCGAACATCTTCTTCGAGGATCGTGAACGATGGACAGTTTCATTCAGTGGAGTGTCTTTGATGCGTTGATCTACTTTTTTCGTAGAAATTTGGAAAGTTTCTGGCAAGTTTGAGTTTGGTGGAGTGTTGACAGAGACTTTGGAGGTCTTTTTTTTTTCTTTTTTTATTTCCTCTGGTTCGGTACCAGTGAAATCATTTTTTAAAAATTACAATTGCCTTTTGATCTCGATAAGATGATGTACCGATAACTGTCAAACGTGTTAATTACACTAATTCTTGTACGAGGGATAACTGTTTAGTGAAGAGTTTTCGAAAAGTTTTCTCGTAGAATTTAGCAAGTCTGGCAAGTTTGAATTTGGCGAAATGTACACTTGAGACACTGTTTTACACACGAGATACTTTGTTCTCCTTCGTTTCTTTTTTTTATCTCACCTTGAGTTCGAAATTGTTAAAAATTGTCGTTGATCTTTATCAACTTTCAAAAATTCCGGATTGTAATACTAGTTCAATAGTAGGTTACGTTAATAAATATTGTATGAGAAACGATTGTTCAGTGAAGAATTTTTGGAAAATTCTTTTCGTGGAATTTAAAAAATTTGGGAGCCTTGAATTTTACACTTTGAATGTTTTTCTTCTTTTTTTATATTATGAACACTGCCATGAAAACAGCGTGTAGAATTATCAAAAATTGTTTCTTTATCGAGTTCCGATAAAATAAATTATACACTTTGTATTTAATACAATTGTTAATGACTCTTGTACGACGGACAGTTGTTCAGTGAAAAGTCTTTGAAAAATCTTTCGACTTGGAAAAATTCTTGGAGAAGTTCCAACAATTATTTTTGAGAATGCAACTGAAATGATCAAAACTCGATGAAGAAATATTGTAGAGGTCATTTTGAATATTTTATATATTCTTTTTATATCTTTTTATGTGCGTATGCTGCGCAGTCCAAAATTTCCAATAATAATCCATAATAATTTTATCAAAATTCCAAATCACATTTATGTCATGCTTATAAAATTTGAGTGTATAAAAATACACGTGACACGCATAATGTGCAAAAATAATTTTATTTGTCCAAGGTAGAATAATCGTGGCAGTATGTTTAATAATGATAACAGTAGTAATATAGTAATATTTGTACTTGAATGAATTATAATATTTATAATTAAATTGAATGCAATATATTTAGTAAATGAAACGAACCTCTGGTTTTCGTTAATTATGAATACGAATTTCTTTAATTGTAATTAACTGTTAATGATTATCGGTTACCATTAAACGTAAAAATATTTTGTCGTAGATAATATTCAACACAGTATCTCGAATTTATAACTCAATTATAATAATTAATTATATTGAAGTTTAAATATGAAGACAAAATTTAGGATTACTTTAAATCTTTCTAATTTCTACTTAATTCAAATATATCTCCAATTTCCTCAATTTCTAATTAGATCAATCAGTGATAGGACTGAAGTCCTTTCAGTCAAGGGAGTGAAGTTTCTTCATCATCGTGCATTTCGTATTGGCTCTTTAAATCGGTAACAGTGAATCAATTTAAAAGCAGCGATAAACGTGCCAGGCTCGCAAATTTTTTATCCTCGTCTTAAACGTGAATATCTCCTCTAATTTCTTGCTTTAGAATTTCTGCTTGTACACGGATACGTCAATAGAAGTACAACAGATGCTTCGGACGTCAATGGCTGTTTGATTTATTATAATGTTGTAGTTGAGAAATTCGCGTACCTTGAAAATTCTTCGCATTCTCGTCAAAGAATGTAAGGCGAATTCTGTTTTTTCTAACGATGCGATCTCTCCTCGTTTCCTTCTAAACGAATTCCCCGTTAACGGCGAATAAATTGCAATGCAATTAAACAAATTGTACGTAATACACTTGAAATTGAAAAAACTTACAAATACACTTGGATTTAAAACGAAAAAAAGGGAATACAAATTTTTATACAATGAATTATTATATAATTATTATTTTATATAATTTAGTATAGATATATTTTATAAATAATAAATACATTTAAAGTAATCTTTTTCCTTATAGTAAGTCATTGTTTCCCTTAAGAATTTTTTACGATAATTATGTTGACGGAGGTTAGCGAACAAATTTATGTAAATTGAATTTGATTGGTCTGATCTCTGAGATATTCACTCGTGTTCACTTTTGTCGTTGGCCATTTTCTAGCTTCAAATGACACAATGAATCCCGCGAGAAATTCGATATATTTACAATTTTCAAGCATTCGAAGAAAAGCTGGGATTTTGTTTATACAGATATAAATTGATATAAATCCTTTTTACACGATACATACTTTTCTGTTCTATCTGTATATTTGTAACAATTTCTACATACGAGAATAGAGAATATTATTTTTCCTGAAACAATGCATATTTCGTACAAACTTCAAACAAAAGGATTCGGTGAATCCGAAAAAAGTCTCGAGATCTAGCGAATCTCTGACGATTAGTTGTAGAGTTAAAGTTTAGAATAAAGCTGCACGATAAAAGTTACTTCCGATGAACCGTCGTGAACTGATTGAACAGGCCCAACTGCCGCAGAGATTCACTCAGCTGAATCCTCCTTTGGTTCCCCGTCCTTTGCCATCGATTCACTCAAATTCCCCCGCAGTTATTCGCGCCTTGCTGCGATCTCCGATGGCACAAAGCTCCCCGGTACTCGACGCTCCTTTTCTTCGAATTCCTCCTCTCTTTGTCCGGTGACCGGTGACACCGATGAGCGAGAGAATGCGAGAAAGAAATTAAAAAAAAGAAAAAAATACGCGAAGGGAATAAGGATTTGAATGCAGCAGAGGGGCGGGAGTGGACACGCTTTTCCTTTCTTTCCTTTTCTCTCTCTCTCTCTCTCTCTCTCTCTTTTTTTTAAATTGGACGTGGAAAAGCGACAGGGATCGATAGGGTGGCGGAGGGTGGAAAAATAGGGGCGCAGCCCACGGGGTTTGTTGGTGTGTGCATCAAACGCGGTCGCGGCTTTCAGAAAATAATTAAAAATAATTGAAAAACACAGCGTGTCGCCGTACCACCGCGAGAGAGAGAGAGAGAGAGAAAGGGGGACCATTGTGCCTTGCTCGCTGCACAATTTCCTTGCCTTTCTGCGGCGAGAACCGTCGTCGCGTGCTTTTCCTTTCTCTCTCCTCTCTCCTCTCTCTCTCTCTCTCTCTCTCTCTCTCTCCCCGTCTCCCTGTGTGCTTTTCTCACCACCGATGTACGCCCCTGGTAATCCCGCGAAAACAAAAACCGAATTGTCGGCCCCTGATCAGAAGCTTGGAAAAACAGCTCGTGTAACTAACGAGAACGAGGGATAGGGATGGGATCAAGCCCGATATGTACTTACGTGTCCGAGTCAGATCCGCAGCTAGCAAGAGGTTCGATTCGATCGTCATTCGTCAGAGATCTTTTTCGTTCTTTCCGAGAGTGTGTTTCTTCGTAACGAGTGGCTAGGAATAACGCCACGTGCCAACTCCACCGAATCTCCCTTTTTCCCCCAAATTTAAAACAAATTTAAGACTAAATCTTAGAAACAATTTTTTTCAAACAATCGTCAAACGCAAGCCATTTGGAACGAAAGTGTCCGACGTTGGGACTCAAAGTGTCAAAAGTTCAAAGCTCGAAGAAGGTGTTCGCCGTAGGGTCAAATCCTCGACAAATAAAAAAAAGAAAAAAAGATGTGAAATTCAGTTGACGATATCGTTCTAATTTTGTGCCGGCGAAGAGAACCAATCGAGGGAAGAAACGGAGGGGAAATCGCTTGAGGATCGTCCGCAGCAAATGAGACGCTAGTAAACGATAGTCGAGAGTGAAATGGGACTTCCGGCGAGGAGATTCCTAGTGATCCTTTTGCTCTTGCTGGCGCTGGCACAGTCGAGTCTCGGCCAGAAGCAGAGGAGACCTTATCGTCAACGGAACAGAGGTAACTACCACGAATCTTTGCTGATTTATGCACCTGTTGAACCTAACCTCACTCTCCGCGTCACGATCTCTCACCGACGAGCCAGGAATTTGCGTTGAATTCCCGTTTAAATAGGAGCAACGCGAAATTTCCTTGCTATCTCGTTAGAGGGATGTTGATGGGTTGAACTTGGATTTTGTTTTGCTTGAAAATTGGTTGGAAATGCTTTTGTAAGGAACTGATGGATGGAAATTTGTTCGGGGGGACTTGAGGGATTTTTTAAGGATTTTTTATTTCCAATAAAGAAAGTTCTTTTTAGTACGAAATATCTTTTTTATTTTGTGGATAATTATTTACCAATTTTTTTTCTTCTAAAGATTGATATTATCGAGTTTATTAGATGGTATTTGTTTTGATAAAAAAATATTCGAGTATTTTGTAAATGTTTGAAAAATGTTTTCTCAAGGACACTGAACGACAGAAAATGTTTTCTAAAGACATTGATGAATTGTCAAAGAAATTGCCTTTTAAAATCTTGAATTGTCTTTAAAGTCTTCCTCTATTCAAGTTCATATTCTTCCTCATACTTATTTGTCAATTTCTCCCGGAGAATTTCCAACTGTGGGCCAAAGCCGAGTTCTGGCAATCTGCTAAATAATAGCAAAAGCAGTTCAGTATCTAGAAATAAATTGAAACTACCCTCGATACATAAATCGAATCCACGTAGGAGGAGCTAATCGAAATTAAAAGCTCGTAGAGTAAATTTAAACATCCATCGCGTCGAGTTATAAATCAGTTTTAATCAATAATGTCTCGATTAATCTAGAAAAATTTCAATTGCAATAACGTCTAAATTGTAGCGATATCTCCCCCCCTCCCCATTCACATATTTCAGAATTTAATTTCCATATTGCCGCGCGTAAATATCGGCACAGCCTCTGTCGAGCCTCTGTCGAAGAAGGGAGGAGAGATTCGGCGTAATATTTTCACGTCGGATAATAAACGTGGAGAAGGGTTGACGCGGCTGTGAAATAAATTTTCAATGCGCGAGTCAAACGGTTTGGGAGGGAAACAGTTGTCGGGGCTCGTTGTTCCCGCGTCAGGGTTAACTCCGTTGGGAGAGAATCTCGCTTTACATTCCTTCTCGAGAATCGTACAGAGCGCGCGCCTCCTCCTCTTCCTCCTCCTCGTATTATGCATTAATGAAGAGCACTCGAAGGCGTCGTCGTCGGTATCGATTGCCCCGGGCGCGACGCGAAAAATCGCGCGGAGGGTTTCGCGAGCAATTTTATCTCGCCCCCAACCTAATTTGATCCGATTAAATTCTATTCGAAATTAGCTCGCGACACAAATATAACTCCGACGAATTTAACTGCTTATTTATATTTGAGGCAAAAATGAAATAATTGGTCGGGTCGATGGTCGTATTGGCTTAAATTAATGTTGTCGTATATTTGAAACTCAGTTTCGATCTGTGCGTTACAATCAGTCTAATCGGAGCTAAGTTAGCAGTGAATCGAATTAACTCGCGTCAATTATAGACTTAATGTCACAGACCGAGTTGACGTGATATTTAATTGACCGAATTATGACGTAATTTATCGGTCATAAATTAAACTCAAACTACCATGGACCTAACCTAAACGCAAATCTAAACCTAATTTAGACATTGGCAATAAATCAACCTAGCTTGAGTTAGACGCTAGTAACATTATTTATTCGCGATAAATCAAACGAACCAATAAAACTCTCACGAGAAAATTGAATTAAATTCAATTACAATTGATAATACAATTGTCATTCATAAATCGCTCGTAAAATGAATGAATTCAAACCATTCTGAACCAGTCTAAACTTAGACTTAACACGGTCCTATTTTATTACAAGAAATTGGCTGAATCAAGTTTGATCTCGCAAACTTGATCTAAATCTAGTTTCGAAATAACATGATCCACCGAAATTACGACATAAAATGTAATCTGCATCTAACTTGGACTTAACGCAGACTTTCGTATCAGAAACTGGAGAGCTCAACTTAATCTAAATCAGAGATACTCCGAAATTATCAGTTACTCCGGATGTAATTTACTCGTAAATTAAGCACGAATTATTATGGATCGGCGGCAACCTATCCTCCGCTTAAGCTCGCAATCAGCAGAACAGTTACAGTACGAGCTTATACCCGACAGAAGTATAAATTAAATTCATCCGGCCGCAAACTAAACAAAAAAAAAAAAAAATCGAACCTCCGCCCCGTCTTCAAACAAACGTGGATTCGCTTTTGAAAATTTTCATTTGAACCGGTGGCGAACAGAGGGAAGGGAATCACGGCGCGCGAAGCTTAATGGAAATATCTCTGACGGGCGCGCTGTAAAACGGGGCTCATTATGCGAAAAGAATGTGGCAGACACGCAGACCGAAGGGGTACATACAGATGTATGGTTGCTTTGGTCTTTGACTAACGTAAGACTCAAAGCGGCACGGGGGGAAGGAATCGCGATAACTTTCCACGGCTTTTATAAGCCACCGGAGATTCGCATTTGTCATCGACAAAGCGGGAGCTGCTGTTTAGCCTCGTTCACCCTGACAATAGATTTTTCTTTACGCGTCAGCTCCTCTGCTTCTACCTCTGCCTCCAACTTTCTTTCTACCTCCCCTCCCCCGCCATCGCGCTCCAACATGCTCACGTTTAATTGCACGGTGCCGGGGCAGGCGATGTACTATTTTCTGGGTAAACCTTACGCTGTTTCTCTTGCTAAAAAATACGACAGCACCGCGGGAGGAAACGACGAGGCGCGCACGCAGGTTAGTCGTTTGCATTACGGCGGAACAAGGGGGTGGGAAGAAAGAGGGTTCTTTTACGAGAGCTGGGCTGCGTGGCGGCCCGTGAATATCATTTTCGGGATGAAACAATCGCGCAGACCGCTTGCTTTCTCGCGTGTACGTTACGTCTCTTTCCAGCCGCGTTCACACACGTCGCGTGCGCACTCCCCTCGGCACCAACCCCCGGGTCGATCGTCCACCGGCTATGTAAATTATCGTTACGCGATGGCTCTTGGATGGCCAACGGAATTTTCATCGGGTAGCTTCTTTCTTTCGCGTTTTATTTTCGCCGGGGTGTTTCAGTCATCGCGCGGTGTAATTGGGAGAGGAGAGCGACTCTCCGCGTGGAAAAGTAAGACCGCTCCACGTTAGACCGATTCGCGGCGGATTAAAACTCGAAACGCGCGAATGAAACGAAATTGCACGAAATGCAACGTATGCTTCGAATATAAAACTCCTTTGTGAATTTAGAGAATGTCAGAGATTGGCATTTGAATTAAGTTGATCCACTCTGCGAGAGTGTATTAAAAATATGAAAAATCTCAGAGTTGAGGGATTCGAATGCTAAGTTTGTTCAATTCAACATTAATTTTTCAAAAAACAGAGAGAGAGAAAGATCTGTTAATATTGAACGAAAAGAAATTCCAGTCTAAAGGAACAGTCATTTAGAATTGTTCTACCGAGAAGCAACGATCTTGATGCTTCCCCCATGGGCAAATGAAAATGTAATGTCTTACAGGCACGTCACGGAGAGTGAGCGCCGATCACATAAGAGAAGGAAACTGGCCGCGACAAATCGAATTATCCTGACCTGGTGGGGGCGGGGAGGGGAGGTGATGGTTACAAGGAAGAACACGTAAACAGAGCCGATCGTTAACGCCGGTTATGGAACTTCCTGGTTTCGCAGCCATTAGGCTCGTCGTTGCAGTTCCCTCGACTTCGCTCTACTTTATCGCGGAATCGTAAACGTATTAATAAATAATAAAGGAAGCGTTCCATCGCCTGGCTCAGCCAGGTTACGACTCCGACTATTCTGCCACGTTTTGCCTCCTTTAGTTCTCTGTCGGCGTTTGCAACGAGCTGCTGCGATGCTTGTCAATGATAGTGCGTTGTAAGTGATGGTCATCAGCAGGGGACGTTAATTTCTTAGAATCATTAAGGAGCGAGCGAGAATTTGTCGTGATTAAACCGCAATTCACGTTTTCACAATTACAATTAGAATGACGATGTCTAGACAATTATTGTAATTTACTACATATTTAGCGAGTGCTCTATATTTTTATTTACTGCTATAGTTTGCGGATTAAAATTTTCCAGGAAAATGTGTAAAAATTCGCGGTCTATCTAGTCATTACATCGTAGATAGTTCAATCCTATAGAATTCTGGATAATTTTTTAAAATAGTCTAGTGTTAAAAACTAGTGTTTAATAATATAAATTGATTTTTAGAAACAAAATATATGAGAAATTGTCGATACCTTGGCAATAAATTTTGTGTATTACAATTCGTTGAAACCCCACGATTTAAAAAAGAAAATAAGACGAGGGAACTTAATAGACACAGCGTGAAAATGAAAAGAAAGAGAAAAGGAACAGAAGTTTAAAGATAGAAGGGGAAGAAGAGGTAAGACACTTGATGGAGACACAGTGTGAAAATGAAAAGAAAAGAATAAAGGATGGAAAGAAGGTTAAGAAAGAAAGAAAAGAAGAAGAAAAATACAAAAAGGAAGTAAGAAAGTAAGGAAAGACGGCAAAGAATAATGAATCAGTAGGTAAGAAAGAGAGGAGAAGAGAAGACAAAAGAAAGATATAAAAAGAATGAAAAAAAAAGAGAAGTAGAGAAAGAGAAAAAAGACGCAAAGAATAGTAAGAATGAAGGAAAGACGAGGGAATCTTTAGCACCTCTTGCCTCATACAGAATATCTGATACGACTTTCTTTTTGTTTAGCCCTTGACGTTACATATTATTTCAAACGTGTATTTTTATTATTTCAATATTGCCGTAGCATGTGAAATACAATATATCAGTAATAAATATATTACAACAAGAATTTATAGTAAAAGTATTGTAAATAATAATAATAATTTTATTAGTACATGTACTATGATATAATATAGTATATAATATTTAAGTATAATTAAGTATATTAAATATATACTATTTATATATTACTATATTACATACTATACTACACTGGTATAATATACCTTGCATGCTTCGATATTATATTATCATTGAAAGTGATTTTAGCGGGAGTAACTCAGAAAATCGAGCCTGTTCAAGTGCAACGCTAATGCAACGAAAATTAGCGATTGGTTGATTTGAGTCACGTGATTCGTGAAGGGGCGTAGGGTAGACCTCGAGTAGGAGTGGCGTTGTCTGGTACTGAGCGATCGCGTCTGTAATTTGTTTTGCATCGATTCAAATGTTTGCATATGAATAAAATTTTATGGCAAAAAAGTCGTCTTCATTTCCTAGTCAGAACAGTTGCTTCTGAGCCTTTCAGTGAGACGAATCGTACTGGGATACAAGTCGTGCAGTTTTTTCATATTATTGCATACATATACATATGTATATTATATTATATTATATTATATATATACATTATATGTTATCATGGTATTGCAATATTTTGTAATATTAATTATACACGTATAATATATAATGTGTATATTTCAAGTAGCACATTAGTACAATAAGTAGCCAATATCAAAACGTAGAATGATTTTCCTCTTTTTCTTCTCCTCGTTTTTTTTCCTCCAGCGTCTATTTTTTCAAATAGAGAGTTGATCGTTCGTAAAACTTGGTTGAAAGGTATTAAAAGATGAAACGATCGAAGGGGGTCGACAGTCGATCGGCGCTCTGGAAGCTGCGTCGTGTCAACGGCGAGAATTTACGACGTCCGTTAATGGAACGATCTCGCAGTTCGATTTCAATGGGCTTGGAATACGGACGGACACGGGATTGAAGTTCTTTTCATTCGGAAATAATGACAAAACGTCATCAATATTCGCTATTAACTGCCCGCAGTTCGATATACGTGTGTACATTTCTTTCGATCGGGTCGCTCGAGCGACCCGATCGAGCTTCGTGTTCATTCTTTCGACGATATAAAAATCATTATACCAAATCGCAATGGATTCACTCGATCCGATTTGAACTTGGAACTCGCGGAATATGTTTCAAGTATCTTAATTAAAAGTTCGATGAAACAGACATTAAAAACCTCTGATATTTGATATTATTATTACTATACATTTATATATTGTGTACATTTTGTAGGAAATTTAAAAATATATAAATGCACGGAATACACGTGATATGGAAAAATATCAAAAATCTTTGAAGCAGAGTGTTTATTATACTTTTTTAGTAACTTATATTTTTAATAATGTTTAATAATATTCATGTAGTTGATATTATTTAATAATATCTAATAACTTTTATTTAGTAATGTTCAATGATTTTCATTTGGTAATATTATTAAATTGTAATGTAACACTGCTTTTTAAATTGATACTGTAATTATTAATTCTAATTATTAAATTACTAAATATTATACATTATACTATTCTATTAATAATTATAGTAATAATAGTAGCTATGTTTAATATTTAGAAGTTATCATAAAAATATAAATTTACATAAATATTTTACTGATATTTACGAACTTGAATTGAAACAAGCGAAATCTGAATAGAAAATATTATTCACCTTGAATATTTTTACATATTATGTGCATTTAAATGCAGTTTCAAACTTCTCACGAGTGCATAGAAATGGCCTCTGATCCCGTTGTTGCTTTCAATTTTCAAAAAAATCATTCCTTCTTCGCCTGGGAATCTTAATCTCCAATGAAGGCGTTATTCGCTGCACGAAATAATTAACGTCGAATGATCGTTTCTGCTTTATTAGCTCGTAAATGTTTTAAATTCAGTGAAAAAAAAAACCGCCAGGCTCGTGCTTCTCTTATCGTCGCTTATAATGCAGGTCGATTTAACGATCAGACCGCCATCGTTTCTGATCAGTCGTAATTGAAATTAATATCTTGGCTTCTCGTGCTTTGCGTTATCGAATCTGACGTTAGGTTACGTGTTAGATTTCGAATTGATCGAAGCAGTTCTTGAATCGAATACCGTCGGTTGTAGAAAAATTAGGTTAAATGTACAGAGATGATGTTGGATTGTCTTTTCATTTGACACGATGTGTTAGAAAAGTAGCAAGATATATCTCGTTTCAAAACTCAAGTTCACCGGGGAAGATGTATCATTTTTTGTATCAATTACATTTTGATAGCTTTAGCACGTGCGATTTTGTAACGATTTATTTGAGTGAACAGAATCAAGTATCGAACAATGGGTGATGGACCAAAATTTTCTGTCAGGCTTAAAAAAAGAAAAAAAAAAAACAATTGAAATATTGGATAGATTGAAACGATGTATTTGTTTTTCAACGACAAATAGTCAATCAATTTCACTGCTGTCAGATCTTTGATTTTTCGCCGAAAAAATGTTATTCTCTTTATTTTACAACTTTCTTATTTCCCACGGTTGGAATACATTAAAATTTATTTACTGACACGAAAATTGAAAACAGATATTAGTGACTTTTAATTACAGCTATAACGAGTTAAAAAAATCGGTCAGAATGATTGTGTAGGTTAGGATTTTACAAACCAGGTCAGTTTCCCAGCTGTGAAGCCAAGAATAAAGATTATTGTACTAAGAATTTCATCTGTCTGCGTTGAATCTTAAAGAAATAAACGAGAAACAAAATGACTGAATAGGTTAGATTAAGAATTGAGGTTAGGTTAGCTATGAAAATAAGAATCATAGTTATATCATTACATAAACATTTTCACACATCCACTCCACATTAAATCTCGAAAAAATAAACGAATAACAAAATGGTCAGAGTTGATCGAAAGGTTACGTTAGAACTACAGGTTAGGACTTTACAAATCAGCTCAGTTTCTCAGTTGCAATATTAAAAATACATTATTATATTAACAACTTGATCCACATTAAATCTCGAAGGAATAAAGAGTAATAAAATAAATAAAAAGGTTAGTCAGAATGATGGAAATTAGCGATCGAATAATCAGGAGTCGATTAATTGACTCAATAATTGAAGACGCGATGGACGACGAAGCTTGACGCGACGGAGAAGAAAAATTCAACGAAGAAATTTCTTCCTCTTCCTTTTTCCCTCTCTCCTCTCTCTTCCCCTACCTCCCTCCCTCCCTCCCTGACCCCGAAGAGTTTACATTTTAAATACCACAGGAAATTCTCAGCATACACCGAGATTATTCGTTGGCAAGGGAAAAACGCGATTTATGCTTTCTTTCATCGCTCTGCGTTTCTTTTCTTCGTCTTTCTTCTCTTCTTTCTTTCTTTATTCCGTTTCTTCTTTCGGACCGCGCAAGATGGAAAAATCTGCTCATGCATATTGCACAACGAATCGGCGAAGGATTTAATTACTTCGTCGTGGTACGATTATAGTCGGCGGGCCCTTGAATATTTCGTGCATTTCGCGGTATTATTCTTTCATCCGGCGGAATGTCCCTTCGTCGCTCAATTTAGCCCGGACCATGGTTTACGCTTTTCAACTAACCTCAAAGGGAAACGAGTATTGTTTGAAATATTCAGGTTGTTTCTACTTGATTCTCAGATTGATCAGAGAAATGGTTTAGAACAGGACGAGGTTAAAATTAAGACGATGTGGCTTTAGAGTTAATGCACCTGATGAAAAATTGGATTAACCACTTCGAGACGCTTAAAATTGACAGTCTAAAATCTAAATGTTTAACACAGAGCAAGAATCGTACAATGAATTAACAAGGTATTCGTTCTTTTGATATATTTATTCAATACACTGTAATATGTTATCCGCTTTGAGCCTCTAGTAAGTAAATCAATCATTTTATTATTGATTATGAGATTATCTGTACAATCGTATTATGGGCGAAACGCTTTAGGGGTTAATCCTTAAAAGCTATCATGAAAAATGTCACGTTAATCCTATCACAGGTTTACATTGCTTAATTTTAGAATTTTTTATTTAATCGATGTTGTGATTAATCTCTGTCGGAGATGATATAAAATAAAATATCTTAAGTTTTTGTATTATATTACAAATTCTTGTAATAATCAGTGACCCCATGATATCATTTGCAGATTAAGTGTAACGATAAAGCAGTTAAAAAATTAGTAATTTTGTTGCTCAGATTCATTTATATTATCATTAACATTTAATTCACAATTTCCTTATTAAAAAAGGGAAATAGAAAAAATCAAATACATCGAATAATAAATTAAAACTTTTATCTGTTCTGGTTCTTATTCTGACAACGAAAAAAAATTGTCAAAAAAATATTATCAAACTATTACACAATTATATACTAAGCAAGTAAATAAATATTCTATTTCGAAATAAATTTCGAGGTATTACAATTTTATACTGCGATGTATAACAATCCTTTTCAAAGGTCTTTATTTCCTATTTCGTTACGGTCTCAATATATTCTACGAATAGCTTTTAATTTTCGTCACTACAATTTTAATTTAAATGGCAAACCTCGTTCAATATTCATCAGGAGCAGTTAACAGGTGAAACGGAGAATTGATGAATTGAGGTTAGGAAAAGTTTTTTTCATAGAATCGTTAAATAGGTTAATTAACAATAACTTTTATTGAAACAGAAGCATTTCTATCTTTAGTTATAAAGGTTGGTAACCTGCGTAATTGGACGCAGGAAATTTATAACTTGAAAGATGGCTGCTACTCGGCGGAAAATATCGATGAATTCTTCGATAAATTCCATTTGATAGCCTGGCTGTTAGAAAAACTTTCCAGATCTAGTGATCTTTTTGCGATTCGTAATATTCCTACGATTTTTCCTAACCTCCACTGTAAAAGAAAATTGTGCAATTTAGCTATGTACATGTACTGATTTGTAAAAATGGTAACTGCATGAAAAAAAAAAATAAATAAATAAATTGAAAAGGAAGAATAAAATTTTTTTTTTCATTCGTTTTAAAGGTATACTTAAATTCGAGTGCGGTCGGACTTATTCTGTGAAAATAAATCAAGCTGTACACATACATGTAATATAATTTTCCAAATAACTTGAATTTATTATATTTATCAAACGTACCGAGCCAATTCCTAATCAAATATTTTCAAATTCTATTTTATTCTCTCCTCTCGATTTATTTTTTTTTTTCGATTGAATCGTCACATTGGAATTACCCTGTACATTATCTATATTTGTAGAGAAGTTACGTACACAATTTAATTGCCACGAAAAACATGTGATCCGTTTTGTTGATCACAACATACACTCCAGATTGCAGAAGATCGATACAACCAGAATTCTACCTGAACCCGGCTGTAAATGATTAATTTCTATAAAGACCGTATAATTTAGAATCGTTGCTATTATTTCGGTCCGTGCTCAAGTCTACCGTCTAATCCCCTACATAATCTAAAACTGTTATGTTAGTAACTGTTATTACTGTCAAACATTTCCATCCACGGATCTGAAAACTGCTTGTCGATGAGCATAACACACCGTTCAATTATTCATGATCCTTCTCCTGACCCGAATGCAACTGGTTATTTTCGTACAACCTGGCACACTCTCGCGATACTTCCAAGCTCCTCTCTGCTCATCTGCACTTTGTCAATAGTTTTTGACAATTCACCGTTTTGTGGGAAACTTCTCACCATCACTCCCTATCGTCGCTCTCGACGTTATGAAAAGCCAAATTGATTCTTGCGGAATCGATCTAGAACGTTCATCGAGGTATTAACCAGCCCGAAGACCATTTAAGTTGGAGTATCAGCAGCCTCTTCCCTTTCGTATCCGTTCTTCCATGTTTCCATGTCTTCCATGTTCCATTTCGCGTCGATACGGGTAAATTGTCTCGCCAGACGACGAAGACCGTTCGCGTGGAACGCCTGGCAAATCCGATCCAGTTGATAAGTCTCGGAGTTGCCTCTGTTTTCCTTCGATTCGACGTAAAAGATTCGTGGTATTGGAGCGTTTGCATAATCGAAGCCATTGATATGGCAAGAACCACCTGCAAGGAAATGCATATTAATTGTTATATTAATAAATAAACGATTAAAATCATCATTGTACAATGAACTAATATTGTCCAGAATAGGAAAATCTATGTGGTCTCCATCTTAAAATACGATGAGGATTTCAAAGTAAAATATCGAGAATAATCGCATTATGGTTCGAAAGAAATAATTATATTTATCGAGATCTAGAAATAAGGGAATATTTAATACCCAATAAAGTTATCATAAGAGACATCGATTCTTCCTTCGAACTTGGAAAGGAAAGATCTCGTCACAAATGCCACACAGAAAACGTCAATAAGAGAGTCTTCTAATGAAAAGCATCTTCATTCGCATTAAGGTCAACGTTAAGAGAACGGCTAAAAAAACAGAATGCTGACAGAAAATCGTTACAGAAAGCAGTATATTTTGGATATTTCAATGTTCTTTGCAGTTTTGCACCTTAAAATCTTCTACAATCCGCATAAAAATTCGTAGTCTGATTAAAAAGTAACAAATTTTTCACAGAGATCGTCCCTGTTCACAGACGTCGTCTCCGAGGAGTTAACTTGAGATTTATAGAAACGACTCTAACCCAAACCTCGCGGGTTTATTTCTTCACTCTTCGGACGCTTCTTCTGATTTTTCTATTGATTAATCGTTACCATTTGTAGGAGAGAATGTTCGATTGGGTGCACCTGAGTAGGGTGCTCGTAACGTAGCACCTCCGGTTCGTTTTAGACGCGGTTACTTCCTGCGTTTGAGAGGATTTATTTAGTACCCTTTAGTTCACCTCTTATCCACGACTTCCTGCTGCTTTTATATATAAGCTTGGAAAATAAATATCGACTCGTCGTGTGTGAAATCTTCTTCCGAGGGTGAATCCTTCGTCAGTGATCTGTGAGGGGTGATTGGACCTCGCGTTCCGTTTCACGATGTTCTGACGGAGATCCGAGTGTGGACAATCGTTTAATCTTGCTTTACAATTTAATTCTGCAGTTCGAGAATAAAACGTATAATAGGTCAGATTTTTAAGATAAACGCTATTTTCTGTTTACTCTTCTTCTTCTTTTGGTGATACATATAATATAATGTGACCGAGATTTCTGACGAAGTATTGATATTTTTTAATTCCGTTAAATTTGGCGCTGTGTAAGCTGTGAGGTCACAGGCCAGTAAAACGCTTTATCGATAAATATAATTCTTTATTTAATCTTATTTTTTTAATCTTATTCAATCTTACTCCGTTTGTCGCTCTTCATCGATCCGAAAAAGCGTAAAAATAAAGTTACAAACAGAGAAAAAGTCATGTAAGGATATAACATGATGAATAACATAACGTCAAATTTGACATTTTGAATCCATAACGTCAAGTTAGGAACAGATTAATATGGAGAGGTCTTTAATGTTCTGTCACTCTAATTTGAATAAAATCAAATTTAGATGACAAATATAGATGTCTGCTCCATATTCCTTTACCATATCAGTCTTATTTAAATCTAAAGACAAATGAAATTTCGTTCACTCTGCTCCGAGTAAAATTCAAGAAACTCGCCAAACCCATCGTTTTGCAGGATAAAAGTTTGGTTTTCTTCTTGGTTCTAATCACAAAATCTGCAGATAATTTTAAACCTAATCTAAATCCAAACTTTTTAACATAAAACCTTGGTTTTCTTCACTCCGTTTCGATAAAATTTACAAGGTAATTCGAAAGCCTACCCTAACCCAAAGTTTTAAGCACATAAACTTAGGTTTCTTCATCCTAACCTGACAAGACCCCAAACCTAACCTAATCCAAACTTCTGTGCATTTAATGTACATAAAAGCTTGAGTTTTTTTTCACTCTGATATAACAAAATCCAAATTCAGCGAAATATAGATCAATCTTCGAAATTCGAATCTTCGCTCTTACTTAACTTGAATCTAAAACTAACCAAAAATTAAATCTCTGATTCTCACGTCTTGTTATCTCAGTCTAATTTAAACCCAGAGTTGACAGCCTGTCAGTTTTTAATTTGTCAAAGTTCGACCTGAATTTAAACTCAGACTGAGACCAAATTGGCGAAAAGTAAAATTTCTGACACGTCTGACACCTTGTTGTTCTAACCCAACTGACAGCCTGTCAGTTTCACGTAACCTAACCTGATCTGGAACGAAGATAAATATAAATAAATGGCAAATCGCAGCCTGACGTGAAACTCTAATTTGTTCCGAGGCTCAAATCTAGCCTAAACTTGACCCAATCTGGAACCGCTGATCAAGAAAAATTTTTTTCCTCGAGCGAACAGCAATTCCCCTTCAGGACTAAACCACGTTTCCCTCCACCGAGATATTTGATCTGCGAAGTTATTAGATTTTCTGGTTGACTTTCGTGGCTGGCAGTAAACACGCTTTTCGCGAGGCACACGTGTTCCCCGGGTTGTCTCTATCGAATTTCACCTTTCCCACCCTCCCCCGACTCGCAGTCTCATCCGGGGACGATCGATGAAAGGCACGAAACGTGGATCGAGAAGGTCGAAATCCTTTCGCGAACTTCAAGTTTTACAATTAAATTCAATTCACGGCGGAGGATCGCTTTTATTTCTGACCTGAACACTGTCTCTCCGATTCGGCCTTGTTCTTACTGTATATCTCATTTGTTCTCAATTTGTTTGTTTGAGTGAAAGCTTTGTGACTTTGTCCAACTGTTCGGCTACCAACGGAAGAAATCACTATTTTACTTATCGCCGCTACGGAAATAATCTTCTCTTGGATCGTTCTCATTTTTCATCCACCGTATAGATTTATGTTAGACAGACAAGCTAATTGATTCCTTTGATACGCCACTGGATATATTCACATTCAGGTGTTCAAGCCACGTTTAAATTAGTCCGAATTAGATTTAAATTACTACGTTGCTTGACAGACTGCACTTACACAGAATACAAAGAGAAAATGCACTAACATCGTGAAACATCAAAGGACGCCCCGTGCAAAGGTTCGAACAAACCCACCTCAAACGAATTTCCCTCGTGGATCAAAAGCACAATTTTTGTTTTATTATATCGCAACTAATACAATCAGTACGGCCGAGAGAAAACTGCTCGATCTGCATATATACGTTCGTAAAAACGCAGTTCACACGCGAGCTAATCGTCGAGCATGGTGTAAAGGGCATCGATCAAAGGATCGACTGGCACTCGAGCCAGGGATTCTCGCTGGCCTGACCCGAATGTCGTCGACGATCCCACTCGTTAAGCGATTTTAAATTACCACTAGAAGCGCACAGAGAGGAGGACTGCGTACGAGACTCTCTTGCTTGTCGCAGGTATCATCGACCTCCTCTGTCGTGGAATCTGTTTGACGGGCTTTTGAATCGCGATATTTACGAGGCTGACGAAACACGCTAGCCTAGACCCTAAGAAAGACAGCCGATCTTCTGTGGCATTTGAGCCAAGAATGCTGTACGTCTTCGACTGTCACCAGAAGATCGTGTATCCCTTCAACGAAGACTGATCGCGGCCTTTCTGTCGGCTTCTATCCGTTCGATGGTGATGCTTCCTATGGTAATAGGATTAAGCAAGTGGATGGAATATTTCTGTTCATATCGCGCCGAGATTCCGGAACGATCGGCTAAAATTACCATCCCGTAGTGTCCGTTACGTGTGCTGAAACGAGACACTCATCGAACATTTACGGACAGGTATATTTTCAGAGCAGAACCGAACTAAGGAGCGATTCGTAACGCGACGTGTACGAAAAGGAAGCCGAGTCAATGGATGAGCGTTCCTGGAACGCGTTCTACCAATTCGCAATCCGCCGAGAAACAAACGAAAATAGAGCTGTTCTCGAAAGGTCTATCACCAGGTGGAGTGGGAGTATAGAAAAGGATCGTATCACCGAATTGAGAATATGGAAAATTTATTTTAAAGAATATGAATATTCTTTTAGAATATTTTGTTTGTGACGTATGAATTTAATACCTCGTAATATACCGGGATATTGGCTTATCTATCGTTATATAGTTCGGGAGAATTATTACTATACTGAAAAATAATAACTCACACGAAAAAAACTATTTATTTGAACTATTGTTCGATGTAATAATTTACATTCAACGATACAAGTTAGATAATGCTTTTATGATACAAACGTTATACGTGTTCACATTTAGATTGCTATAAGTTGTCACAGTTAGTATTTATTATCGTTGTACAGACTACGGTTATTCAAATTAAAAAATAGCAGATAATTTACTAGGTATGGTTCAAGAGATATCTTCGAACAAGAAACAGATAGTAAAACAGGTTTTCAGTCACTATTGCGAGTGTTCAATTGATTAATAGCTTGAGTCAAGGTAAATTGTACAGAACGAATTGCTCGATCACACCTCTCTCTACGCGACATCGAGTTTGTTTCAAGTCTGTTTCGTTCTTTATCACCTCCACCCCTAGACTCTTTCTAGAGTTGAGGTTAGGAATCCCAAAGCCGCCATATTGGTTCCCTCATCAATTCACTCTTGGTGAATTATTCTCGTCGAAACGAAAGAAAGAAAGAGAAAAAAGAGAAACAACACGAACGGCAGTTGATCCGGCGATGGAAGGAAACGCAGCCGCGAAAATGACACGCAACACGATGGAAATGCTAAATGTAGGACTCGGAGGATCGTGGTTACGAGAGCGCGCGAGCGCATGCTCCCGGTGACGGTGTAATAAATTATTCGTCCGCGTTCACCTTGGCGTGTAACAGCGTTCTAATGCATATTGGAACAGCTTTATCGTGGGTGTGTGCACGCGCGCCTCGAATACGGTTAAGATGTTTCTCCTGTGATGCAGTCGATCTACTTACCCGCGAACGCGCGAGCGCGATCGCGCGCGCGCACGTGCCACAGTCGCGCGAATTTCTAAGGGTATTTCAAGTGCATGCTGTTCAATGTACAGGCACTGGGTACGCTTTGGTTTTAGTCTTTCTACGTTCTAATCCGGTTTATCGTTGGATAATTAATCTTTCACCTTTCAACATTGAACAAGAATAAAATAACCAGTTGAAATATTTTAATATTTAACAACGTAAAAATTAACTAGAACTACGGGTGCGTATATTGTTTGAATTTTGAAGTTTCTCGATTCCTTCGCTACTTTCTCGAGGTTTGATCTTTGATTCTACTTGAACAGTCCGAGTCTTCGTTCGCTCTGTTCAAATTAACGTAAAAATTACAGAATTTCTTCAAGTGATTTAAACGCAGCTAGAATCTTGGACCACGTAACGATAAAACACAAACGAGAAGTGTTTGTTTCGAAATGTAGGGAGAGACGTGTGAAAGGAGAATTGACGAAACGCATTTCATTCGACGTCAGTTCAACTTTCACCCTTCCTTCGCCCCTATCGGCAGAAATAGTCAAATTTTCTAGGAAATTAATAGAAAATTTATAGAAACGTTGCTCGCGGGATCAAGGAAAAGAGATGGTTACATGCGCGCGGTTGAGCACGCAAAACGCTCCTTTGTGCGAAGCCCCGTCATTCCTCATCGGTACGGCGCTTCCGCTTGGCACGGAGCGTTCGTCGCGGATGCATTCCGAGGCCTTTATCTACGCGAGATTCCCACTTCCGTGTTCTTTATCTAGATCATTAGCCGTGATTCAAATGCAGTAACATAACCACAAATATGGTTTCCAGGGACATTAGTTGGAACTCCGTCTAGTTATCTCTAAAAAACTAAACCTGAGTTAGTCTGAAATGATTCGACCTGTTGTAACATCCCTGGAAAAATAATATTCAAAGATAGATGATTGAAACTTTTTGAAATCTTACACTAAATCAGATTGGTTTATTTATCTCTTTATGTTACCTAATACTAAATTAGAATCGATCATTTTGAGACTCTTGAGATAAAATATGATAATTAACAACTAATTTTTGAATCGATGTATATCATTTTAATATAAAAAAAAAAGAAATGCAATGCAAAGTTATGTAGTTACTGATAATATCGACAGAATGTTCGTCCCTGACCGAGATCGGTAGACTTAACCTAGAAACTAAACCAAAAAAAAAAGAAAAAAAAAACTAAATGGAGATGTATCTTTCTCAAAGTGGCACGAGAACATTTTAAACCTGGCGTATGCATAATTCGCGGGCTGTACGGGTCGTTACGAGGCGCGTCGTTGCGCGCTCGGGGGGCCGTGTGCAATCCAGAGAAGAGCAGACGTTCTTCACGCGAGACAAGCCGAGTAGGTGTTACGTTCTTCCGTTCCGACAGGACGAGATTAAAGTTCACGGCGATTCGAGTGCATAATCGTCGTGCACTCGAGGCCTCGCCGAGCGCACAAAGGTCGACCGAATTTCTTAGACTTAACGCGTTTATCCTTGCTTCAATCCAACACTTTCTTCTCCCATCCACTTATCCCCCTTCAACCGCCTTTCTTCTGCTTCTTGCGCGCAAGCGCCTGGTGCTCTCCCTCCCTGTTGCTTCTTCAATATTTTATTAAGCTCTTACGAAGATGAAGCTGTGCAAGTCGCGAGAATGCATGGGTTAATCGTGTTAAGTGAGTTTTAGGGATTTTCGCGTGGTCACGCCGGCATCGCAATGGTAAATGCCACGGTGATCAGCGGTACGCTGTGTCATTCTGTCTTGTCCCTCTTCGTTCCCCGAGGTCGAGAATTCTCGATGAATAATTGTTGTTAGAAAAATAGTCGCTGGAAAATAGTTTCAGTAACTTTCTACTTGAGATGTTTCTTCTCAGTGGAGCATCAGTTGCACGGCAAGTGCAATAAATTTAGTAGGAATTTCACGTATCTTAATGCGCGTGGCGAGCAATCGGTGCGTAGAATTGTTTTAGAAATGTTTATACTTGCATTGTGACGTTATTTTCGAAAGGGACACGTACTGGAAAGAGAAAATTGTTGTTTTCGTTACGGTAGCCCATTTTGTCGATAGAGGTAAATCTGACTCACGTTCTATTTTAACCACCACTTCTGAGCAGAATGTGACTTCCCGATCATCAATAATTATAATTATCCCGCCATCCAAAACACTCGTGTGTATCAAATTTATCTCGCGCTGGCTATTTTGTGACCCTCTTGACGAGATAAAAAAAACGAGGTTACTCACCCTTGTGTGTTATATGCATAACGACACACGGCGCAAGGAACAGATAAGAAACAGATACGTATAAGTATACGTACGTAGCGTAGGATGCTCGCGCAATGACGTAATGTTGCATCTAATCCTTCTACGAATCGACCTGGCAAACTAATTAAGCACTGCCAATTTAATCGTGCAAAGTTCATCGATAAATAATTATTCGATTGAGAAAATCGATGCGAAGCCTTGTCAATGATGATCAAGAATGCCGAAGGATCACAAGGCCACGTTTCAATTCCTCTCACTATTTTGCTAAAAGAATGTTGCACGCAACCGCTTACCAATTACGTTAGCACAATAATGAGATCCTTGAGCAAGATTAAGTGCAACCCGTCTGTTGCTTCTGGGTTTTGCGGATAATGGAGATTATTAACGCGGCTAAACGCCGGTTAAGTAAACGAATCTCTCGTCCTTCGCCGATACATCAATCAATTAGCGTTTGTAATGCCAAGGTTAGTCGGTTTTCTCGGAATCGTCTTTGATCGTCGAGTGAAATTTATCTTCGCACTTGCGCGTTAAGAAGAATGGCTATTCCCTCTTATCATGTTTAACGCGTTAAATTTAATTACATTAAAATTGACATTAAAGTAGCATCGTTATGCACAGACTGACTGTAGCACGTGATTTTGGTTCAAAAACTGAACGATAGAGTAGAAGCCCAATTTGTTCAGAAGTTAAGTTGTTGGTGATCACAATAATTTAATTTTATTGCTAATTTCAACCGAACTGGAATTGAAAATTCGTAATATATATAAATAAATTACGGCAGTCATCTGTGACTCAACGAGATTACTTCATTATCTTTAGGAAATATGACTAAAGGATAGAATGAGACTGAAATATGACTAAAGAATAGAATGAGACTGAAATATGACTAAAGGATAGAATGAGACTGAAATATGACTAAAGGATAGAATGAGACTGAAATACACGGAAATCAAGTTAGGGAAATCGCTGACGCGGGTAACCTCCACACGCGTGGCCCAGGGTTTCAATTCCTCCTGTAGGGAATTTTTCACCAAGTACATACATATCTCTCACTTCACCTTATTCCGTATCGATCAGTTTTAATCGCAAATATTTGTCGTCGCGGTGTTTAACAACGCGCCGTTTTTGAATAATTCATCCGCTCTCGCGGTGTGGTCAAGAAGTCGTGTGTGCGTCGTGTGAATAATTGCTCGTGAAACACAGCACGCGTTGTCGTGTCTTTGCTTGGGTTTCTCGTAACGAGCCAGAAAAAAGAGATGGCTCTTAGGAATGTCTCAGCGGGATAATCCCGTTGGCAACTGCCGATTAGCGCAAAAGGTGTCAATAAAGATCTGCGATAAACATTGCTCGAGAAGCACGTGACGTGTATATGGGGCGTTTCTGGCCATTGAGAGAAAGGATGAATGATGATTCATTGATATAAATTTAAAAGAATGCCTCGAGACAATACGCACGAACGTGACCCGAAGCTTAATGAAAGTGACCCGAGTGCGGCAACGAACCAGTAGTTTGCTCTTACTCTGGCTTCTTCTGACTACTTGTTGACACCAATTGGGTGGGTTTGAATAAATCTGGAGATCGTTGTCCTCGTATGAAAATGACACCAGAGAGAATAATCCACTACTTCCCTTTTGGGATCGTTAAATGTTGCGTCAACTATGTTGTTGAAATGTATTTGGTTAACTCTTGACTGTGAGTTGGATCACGGATAACTCTGGTAGTTTGGATTACATTTGAATTTAGGTTTACATTGAGTTTAAGATTTTCCGATTGGTCGAAAGTTTCTCTTGGAATTTAGAGAAAATTGGCTGCAGGTTAAAAAAAAAAAATAAAGTGTTTCAAGATCAAGTGACTTAATTCAATCTGTCGTGGATCATCTACGATCCAGATATCTAGAAATCATACTTTTGAGAACTTTTAATTAAGGAAATAGAGCCTCGAGAGTGAAAAGTTGTTTCAAATATCAAGCAACTGAGAAATTTTCTCGTGAATTCTAAATTCTACCAAATTCACTCCCAACGAGGTATCACTGGCAAGTTCTGTCGGTAACCGATGATCCACGTCAGAATCGCAAATAGCAACCATTCTCCAAGCGAAACTGGGAACTCTCCAAGAATCTCGGACGCAAAGGGATTCAACAGTTGGCAACGTGGCCGGAGCACACCAGGAACGAGAAGTCAAAGGCCGGCTCAAAGCGAGATCCCAGCAACAGATATCCTCTGCCCGAGAGTATAACGAACTCCAGAAATTTCCTCCTTCCCCGAATGTGCTCTCAATTCACCAAAAAACCATCCAACCGTGCAATTGCATTCCTAGGTATTCGTCGAATTCTTCTCTAATTCGGGCTATGATCCATAAATAAAGGGAGTAATAATGGATACTCTATAATTGTTTCAGTCTCGAAGTGACTCACTCTCGAAGTATGCTTTTCAGCCGTGACTAATGAATCTAGTAGCTGAATTCAATTTTAAGATATCAAAATACCCGAATATGTTTACAATGTCGATGATAGAAACTCAGTATTCCAAGAATTTGCTATATTGTTATAAGTCACGTGTTATTTTCATCACGTTTGACAATACTTACGTTCTTCAGTATTTTGCATTTATCAGAAGTGAAATGAGCCTTTAGTAATGCGTAAAATTCCACGAATATTGTAGGAATTTTTGACTTTCAAAACTCGAGATCGATGTGTCTCAACAACGATCAGTGGTGTCCAACTGTATTCGGAGCGATTATTCGAATTTTCTTATCACACGTGCACACGTGCATATTCGTGGTGCTTCGTAACCCATCACTAGACAGAAGCACAAGTACGCTACGGTACACTGTGCTTGGTTGACCCAGGTAAGAACGGTTCTTGGAACATACACGCGAGAAAGGTTAATTGGAGTGGGTAGAAAAAGGCGGTGATCGGATTAAACGAGCTTCTTGCCAGGGCTGATAAATAATTAAAGAGGCCTGCCCGGTTTCCTCGTGCGTCGGACGCCTCGAGAAATCGAGCCGCGCGGAACACCCACGACTCGCGGTAATTAAAACGCCACTCCGGTCGGTTGATCTCATCGTGGCCGTGGGTGTCAAGCCGTTCGTTCAAACTGGACGTGAGGAATTAGCGGTCCACTGATGTCATCGCGCGATACGGAGCGGGAAAAAAAAATTGAAAAAAAAAACAAGAAGAAGAAGAAGAAAGAAAAAGACAACGGAACCGTGGCACGGCTGTAATTAGAGGTGGTTTCTGCAAAAGTTAAACGATGAGTAACGGAGGCGACCACTGGAAAACGTTTCCTCCATGCACACAGAGAAAGAGAGAGACGTTCGTGTGTATATCTTAAATTTTTGTGTAATTTTTGGACCTTCCGTTGTGTAAAAGCTTCCTCTTCAAAATGGCAGTGAAAGAGAGAGAGTTTTTCTGTTTTCTGTTAGAAAAAACCCTCTTGCACGATAATTTATTAATTGATGGTTAAAAGTTTTGCAATTTTATGTGAAATAATGATAAGTTGATTAGTAGGTTGTTACACGTAATATTCAAAGTATAATGTAATAGTGAAATATTGTATATATTGTATATATACAATATTGTAAATAATTGTTTATATCATTTATATTATAATAATATCACATTTACATTTTTAATTATATAACTGTTTATATTTAATTATATAAAATACAATAGTCAAGTTACAGTCGATAGTAATTTGATACGTAAAGTACAATTCTCTACAAATGCGTAAAAATCCACAGTCTGCTTATTTTACTATTGTGGAGAAGAATTTATTAACATTGACAGATTGAAAAATTTCACTAGCGATTGGTTCGATCCAACAAAGGGCCCAGATGTCGGTAATTTCATTTTCCAGTCTTCCAGATATTCACAACAAATTAAATTTGAGATTTGAGATTTCCGCAGCGCGGTATAATTACAAAAATTTAACAGCAATCGAATAATCCAGCTAGTTTCGTGAAAGATCAGCGGGATATCAATTTCTTCGAAAACCAATTAATAATAAAGATTACTTTCAAAAATGTGTTTTCGAGCGTAGGAAATTCTTTCAAAATTATTTAACGTTTAAATCTCCCAACGTGTGAATCTAGGGAATTTCTCAGTTTTCTCAGGCCACCTAGTTCACACAGGCCGTACACGGTCAGGCACGTCTCCCTAATTTCTATGGTTGTTCCTGTAAGCATTAAATCACTCAGGGCAATTTGAACCCACGTCCGAAGTTTCGTAAAATTCTATCGGTTTCATTGAATCTCCAATCCCTTCCTGCCCACGTGACCTACCTCGTAGAACAAAGAATTACAAAATTCCTCGTCAAACGTTCAAGCCAGGAAATTAATTTCAAGATACGAAACTTCCTGTTTTGCTCAGCTACAAAAACACATCGATCATCTTGATGATGACGACACAGTGGCTGATTCACTGTTTGCACGGTCAGAAATATTCCGCCAACATTCCATAGAATCGTGGGCCTCTGATGATACTAATAATAGTCCCACGGTGCGTAGGTTTGATACATTTTACGAAAGAGAGAGCGCTTTCGCGCATGCATGTCGCGACATTGACACAGAAACCTACGTGACGACGCGAAAAGTCTTGGGTCGAAAATGTAATCCGCCTTCTTCGATTTAACTAACTGACAAATCATTTCCAAGGAAACGCGTGGCTTGATGAGCAATTAGCCTACAAAGTACTGCTTGAATGTCGCGTTTCGATTACACCGCGAGAGCCTAAATTGACTGGTAGCATCGTTGTCTTGACAATTCACGTCGTTTCTTTGAGTGAAAATGTTTCGAGAAAATACAACCATCCTGGATAATTTCCATCCGAGTATTTATTCGTCAATAAATTAAATCGTCATTTGTCACGTAGCTTAACATTAGTTCTTTTCTCTTGGGAGTAAAAAAATGTATGATTTTCAAAAAAAATTAGTGTTTTTATAAAATTCTACAGTCTAATTGTAACAGTGAAAAAATTATAAGAATTGAGAGGAACAACGACTTATAAAAATTAGAAAATTATTGAATATCAAGTGCCTGATTAGCCACGCTAACTAAGGCATTCACTCGCAATCGAAAGGTCGCCAGTTCGATTCCCCATTCCACCAATAAATTTCTTCCTAGTTTTTTCCCCTAAATTTGTCTGTTATTCCCCTAAAACATTTCAATAATGTACCAAATTATCATCACAAAATGCAAATAATTAACTTAGAAGAGAACACCAGTTGTGGATGGTGTTTGTTTGTTTCTCTATGAAGAAAATAATTTCCGTTACTGCACTGTGAAGTTGGGTCAAAGAAAAAATAGAGCACAACGTGGTGTTGTGACTTTTCTTCTCATAGCCAGTGGTGGTGGTGGTGGTGGTAGTAGTGACGACATTTCTCTGCGCTTTTCTTCTATGACGTCGGCAAAAGATTCCTGCGGTTCTGCTCATCCTTCTGGACGATAGCATAAAAGACTCCCGAGATCTCTCACCAAGCTGAGAAAGGGGGGGGGAGTGGTGATGTCACCCGTGTTTTCCGCGATACGCCGCCGATAGTAGTGTGCCCGATGAACTCATCGCGTGCAACACTTGACTGACTGGTGGTGACATAACTGGCAATGCATGTGCACACACGATCGCGACGACCCCCTTTTCTCTTCGCGCTGATCGTGTCACGTACTCTATTGCATCGGTTAGTAAAGAGAAATATGTAGCTAGTTCGAGAAAGAGGGGAAAAACAGAAGAGGGATAAGGGGGAGGACGACAGACACCGCGCACACCATTGTGGTGTGTTGTTCGATATTTTCAGTCGCGTTGCATGATTGCATTGGCTGGCAAGTTATGCGACGCACGGTAATTAACCGTGCATTGTCAGCCGGTCGAAAAGGCAACAGGAAGTGTGTCTCAGCCGGCTCGTGCCAACAATTACCAACGAATTCTGTATGCAAAAGCGTTGTCCAAGTCGTCCAGCTCTCTCTGTGTACCGATCCATGAATTGTACAAAATGATCTGAACGAAAAAGCCATCCTTTAGTAGCATTTCCGATGAAATTTCAAAATTGTTTCCTGCTCTTCTACCGCGTCTCGTCGCGTCATTCTTCGAAAACGTGTAGATAATTTTCGTAGAAAATTCATCGCATGTATCTATTCATCGCACGTACCAGTCATTAACCCAATTTAGTCATATTATCAAAATCGAATGCAGTTATTTTAGAGCTTTACAGCTTATTCAGAGCGTTTAAATCGTAACATGGAAGAAAATTTTTGTTTCCAAATGCAAAGTGGATCTACAATCCTGTAAAAACTTTGTAATGATACGGATTCTAAGTAGAAAATTGTTCATTTGAAAAGCAATTGTCATCAAATGAAATCTAATTTGCAAGTTATTTCAATCGCAAATCCGCGAATTTATGGGGAATTTGTCGAAAATATAGCGCGTCGTGGGAAGGAGATTCTGTCAAAGAAAAAATCGGTTCTCGAAGAGGAAGGCTCGATGCTGGTGAAATCTCAAACGACGTCTAAAAATGCGCCATGGAAGGCATGTTCTCGGCGTATCAGTTACGGATGCGGTAAAATATGATTCCTCCTGTCGACCAACAAACTGCATAGCCGAGAATTTCTTGGTTGATAAAGAGATACCTCCGCGTACGAAGCTTCTGCTAACCGAAATACGAATATTTCTATTTGTGGGTTTAAAGCCAGCCGAGTTCGATTCTTCCTGGTTCAGCATCACTTTTACGAAAACCGGAGCCACGTTTTTATGTAAAATAGTACCAAAAAAAAAGACGTTCGCTTGATATTGTGATTCAGAATAATGATCTCAGGAAATATTATAATTCATTTCTACGAATTATAAATAATCAAGACAATTTTTTAAATTGCTCACAAAAATGATTCGAACATTCATCATGAGAGAATTTTTATGTATATGTACATTCTGTGTATCAAATATATTGAGAGGCTGTTGTTGTCGTCTATTACAAATTGAAGTATTTATAATAATTTGATGAATGACTTAATTCATCGAAATTAACAAGAAAAGTATCGGATAAGAAGACAGTAAAAAGCGTATAGTTCTTGGTCTTTGAGAAGGAACAGTTTCTCAATCACGCATTGAGATTTTCATGGCGAGAGGTCGAGAAAGTGGAATTGTCGGATGAAAATGGGAGGATAGATTGGAGGATAGCAGTCGATGGGCACAGAAGAAGGATACTCAGTTGAATTCTAATTGCGTCTGGCGAGAACAAACCGCACGTCAGTTAACGAGCGAAAATGCACGGCGTGGCATAGAATGAGAGAGATACAGACAGAGACAGAGACAGAGACAGAAAGAGGGAGAAAGAGGGAGAAAGGGAGAGAAATAGAGGCGACGGTGAGTGCATATGCACGCTGGACAAACGATAGCGTGACCTGTTATGAAATAACGATCCGCTCGGCCGCTGTCTACCCACGCGTGACACGTATCCGCGGTTCGAGCATTTATTTATCGACAATTCGTTTTACCTGGACGTTATTTACGACACTCGAGGGCGGAAAGAGACTGCTGCTGCTGCCGCCGCGTACGGTTATCGTTGTCGTTGTTGTCGAAACGAGCCCTCCCCCACCGAACCTAGTCGGTCCCGGTCTACCTGGATATCGATGATTCTTTTTGTCGCCACAAGTTTTCCGTTGATTCCTGCTGCTCGATCCTGTCTATTCTTTTAGAACAATTCTTTCCGAACAAACGGGGACCAGCTTCTGAATCTTTTTTTTAAGACTTTAGCAATACTAGTTATAGCCCGAAGATTTTAACAGTGTAGGTTTTTAACAGTGTTAGTTATCGTTCGGAATATACTATTTTGAACAAATGAATCAATTTATGACGATTTTGAATCTTTTTCACGATTTTTCATCTTAGTAATGTTAGTCCTTGTTGGTTGTTCGACAATACTTCGAGGAAGGTAGATTTTTATTACAATTGAATTATTGACAGATTGTAGATTCTTACGGATTTATATGAAATTGGAAGTTACAAAAATTACAAGAATGCACATAGTGTATCGAAATATGTAAAAATGTGTAAAGAATATTATATAGTACGTAGTAGATGAAATAAATTTCTATTTAGGAAGCTAAAAAGTACATAAAAATTCGCAGTATATTAATTGGTAAGATTAGCTTGCAGTCTATTAAAATTTATTATTGTACTTTGACGATTTCACTAGAGTTATTTTTCCGAATAATTTATATTCGAGTAAACATCAGATTTCGATTACGAAATTCATAATAACGAAAGAATGAATAATGAATGAACAGCAAAGAAACTATCTTTGTCATCTCGCGCCGTAAAACGAATCGAGAAGCAATTAGTCGTGTTCGCGAGCGCATTTCACATGACCTAACCTAAAAATTCGCGTCGCGAAGGGGTTTTATATTAATCCAAGCAATGCTTCATCCATAGTATCCCAGAGGGATTGACGAAGCTGTTGCCTCGGTTTCTGTCGCGATTTTTCGCGTTCCCCTCGATTTACCAAGCCCTATTGATTGAACGTAAGCTACAGGCCGGTTTACAAGCAGCACGATCCCACAGGGAGTGCAGAATGGTCCCGTTGTAGTGCGGGTGACTCGCTGGTTTGTAGAAACGTGGATTACGTCGCGGCAGGAATCGTCAGATAAGGCGACGAGTGACTATCACAGCCGAGAAAAATCCTTCTCGAAACGTTATTTTGACTCTTTCGTAGCCTCAAAATACAGGGATTCAAGAACAATTCCTTTCTTCGTATTTCTTACTTTAGTACAAAATAAGTGAACTTGTACTCGAAGAACATTGTTGAGGATTTCTCGATACATTTTTCTTTTGTTTTATTTCACTTTCGTTGAGGATTTTTTGATTTATCGAGTGTATAATTTGAAAAATGGCGGGAAATTCGTTTCGACCTAAACCTCGAGATATATTCTAATCTCAATAGCAGGACAGTTGAACAATTGAACAGTAATTTCCTTTGGAACTTTGATTTCTATAATTCGCACATTATATAATTCGCGATATATTAAAAATTTACATATGAAAGATCTTGAGAACTTCCCAACGCATTTTCGATTCATATAGCGGGATATTTGAAAATTTGTTGCAACCTAACCTCAGAGACGCGGAATAACGATAATTCCTGAAATTCTAAGATCTCTATCTTCGTACTTCATGTTACGGAATAAATGAACTTCCGTTTGGGAAAAATATTGTCGAGGATCTCCGAGCGTGTTTTTCGATCTGTTGAACGTATAATTTGCAAAATGACAGTAGATTCGATGATCTGTCTAAAGTTTCACAAGGAAGAATTTCTCCTTTGGTTAGAACAGCAGTTTTTCGAGGAGGCCGCGAGCGATTCCGCGTTGGATTTCATAAGATAGCAATGATCCGACCGTGGAAACGCGAATTATGGCTGGCTGAATCGCGATAAGACGGCCCAAGACGTACGTTTAGCCGTTGTTATCGCGAAGTTTACGCATGCAGACCGGTGTAGATTACTCGGTTGATTTTGCACGCGCGAAAGACTAAATGCTTCACGCTCTAGAAATATAATGAAAACTGCCACTGTCCAGGAACTTTTTTCATTAAAAACAAATTTCCCGTTTCACTTGACGTTTCGCCGAATTTTCGACACTTTTCCATCGTTTACTTGCCGGTAGAAGTATCGCAAAAAAGAAAAAAATGGCAATTTCTTTTCAACTTTTTACATCAAAACTTAAACAATTTAGACACCATGAGTATTGATATAATTATAGAAAATTGAAATTCTTTTAATTTCGTGATGTTTGTCACTTGCATCCTGATCTAGTTTCACTCGTAATCGAAACTTCAGCTAGAAAGTTAAATTTTAGTGACGTAACTTCAAAAAATTGGAATTTCTTTATTTTTCCAATTTCATAACACTTTGTTACTTGTATTTTGATCCAGTTTCCCTCGTAATTGAAACTTAAGCTTAAAAGTAGAGTAAACTGCGAAAATTGATATTTATTGGCACGTATAATGATGTAACTCAAAAACCAAGGATGTGCAAGGTAAATATTTCGAGAATTATTTCGCGTTTTAAAAAATGATAAATATTTTCTTACTTCGTCATACATTTACGGCGAATGGTATTTTCGATTGTGTAACACCTCGTTATTCCGTATTATTATGAATGAAAATCGTTTTATAATTGTCCAAGTTTTGATCTCTTGATCACACATATTCTGTAACGTGGAACTAACGTGAGAGATACATTTATGAGGAGTAATTGTGCAGCAAGAAAATTGTACAAAATTGCTTTTTTTTCTTAAATTTGCAACACGATAAATGTTAGGAATGGATTGTTCGTATGAAATCAAACTCGAAGCTGTCATTTAGTTACAATAAAAATGGAAATCGCAACAATGAATAAGACACTCCATTTTGTTTACTTCGAGGATCTAAGAAAAAAAGTTTATTTTAAGACGATTGGTTGACTGTTAATCGATAATTTTATTAATGAATAATAAGTAGTAAGTAATAAGTAGTTTTTGTTAATTTTGATTAATGAATAATTTTCACACGAAATTTATTACCGAAAAATTTTACAATTTTCAGTTGTATCATTCATTGAATAATTTCATTCTTCGAATTTCATCTAACACAGTAATTAACACAGTATAAAATTTATATATATATATATATATATATATTTTTTTTTTTAAACGAAGAAGCAAAGAATAGAGTAAAATTTATGATATAAATAAAATCATCAAAACTTTCAAAAATTACGAATTGATCATTGTTACTGTTACATTAACTGAATTAAACTCCACTTCTCAAATCATTTTGGTAAAAGTGCATCCGCAATTTGCTGATCGTACGTCCAAATAATAGAATTGCGAAACAAGGTTAACCAATTCGACTTCCACGAAGCTCATATGCATGTAAAACCACATGTGTCAACTGAAACAGTTAATCTTCGTCCAACGCCGACGGAGTGACATTTAAAAAGGAACTTCAATTAAAATTTTTAAATGGAGATGATTGAGAACCGCTGCACGGAAGGACGCTTAAATCGGAGGAGCCTCGCGCCGCGACTTCCGCCCCGACGCGAGCCATTCTACTCGCAAAAGTATTTGTCATTTCGGGGGAAATTAATTGTAAACGAGTTATCGATTGCACCACTCGGCACTCGTCTTCATTGTGCAGACGAGTCGATTCAACAGCCGACGATTTATTTATCGATTCTCGCCCTCCCTCTTTTCTTTCTCGCCCCTCAATTTTTCCCACTGCAATGCAACATGTAAGTGTACGAGAAAAAATTGCCTCGAATATCTTCTCGGACGATGTAATTACAAAATATACATTTATTTATAATATACACATTGCTATATATTTGCATTTATTGTGTGTGTACACATAAATTACATCTACTATATTTTTTATTACATAATAGATATTATCAATTGTATAATAATCATTCTTGCAAATTCTAAAGGTAGCAGTTGGGTATTTTAATCAGTTGAAACAATTTTTGTAATTAATTTTTTCATCCACAGAAACAACACGTAAAATCGTCCTCCCCTCTCGATAAATTCATCCCCACAGAAAAATATCGTAATTTCTCTCCCGAATGAAATCCCACGTTGAAAAAGGGAATCAAGAGGCAGAAAGTACTGTAGAACGGTGGAACGGCGCGAAGAATCCTATAAAAATAATTTCGAATAATTATCTGCAACCCTCCTCCTCGGAGACGTGTACGTTACTCCCACACCCGGTAGAACAATTTCTTTTTATTGCGGCACGTTCGCAACGCGTTGCAACGCCGCCACGACAGGACGTCATTAATTATAACGTTTAAATTGCAAATCGGCCACTAAAATATGTCGAATCCCTGATGTACGAGGGGTGAGGGAGGGAGGGAGGCACTCGCCCGCAGTGCATGACATGAACGTACTTTATATGCCGCGTTCATATATCGCTGGCAGCCGGCTGGAAACGCGGCGTAATGCTCGTTCCCTCGTTACCCATCGCGCCGGCGATTTTTCATGCAAATTCGACCGCGAAATCGATGGTAATTTTTCTAAAACGATTAGCGTCGCTCGTCTACGCCTCGACCACATATGTGGCTGATATCGCGCGAACGTGGTTCAACGCCGCGCTTAATCGTCTTGATAGATCGCGTTTAAACCTCGACCTTGAGCCTAATCTTCATCTTCTCAATAGCGCAGCATAGCGCATTCTGTTATAAAGAAGACGTACGTATCCTTCCCCTCGATGAGCCGTTCATTCATTGCGAGTGTTTCCTCGCTGAGAAATTAGTGTCACGGTGACTAATTGCGTTTCCCTAGCCTCAGTTTCAATACAGTGTCGCGTTTCACGCCTAATTTCGCGTCTTTGTTGTAACATGGAAAATGGGATGAAGACGTTGCGTGACAATTGTTTCTTCTTTTGAAGTAACATGCATCTTCTAGAATTCGTAATAATTGCGCGACAATTGTTCCTTCTTTTGAAGTAACATGCATCTTCTAGAATTCGTAATAATGTAAGTCACGAGCCTGTAACAAGAAAGAAGATGGAAATACATTTGAGTTAAATGTATTTCTGAAGACCGATGTAGAACATAAATAGGGAGGCAATCTATTTTCGTAATTTTTGTCAGTGTTCTAGGTTTTGTGATTGTTTCCAATAAAAGGTTCGATTTTGTGGTTCTAGGGTGGGAGAGTTTAGTGTTGGTTGAGCGTGGGGAGGGGAGGAGTGGGGGTGGAAAAGTGGAGTGAGAACTGCTTCCATTTCTCGAAGGGAAATCACGCCCTTTTTTGTTTCCGTGTCTCATTAGGACGAGCCCGAACTCGTTATCTCCTAAATCACGTGAGTGCACCGGAAACAGAGAGTTGCTCGTGTGCCGTATTGCTTTTTCCCGGCTGCAAAACGCGTCGCGCCTCTTCCTGAATATTTCGTGCGCGGGGGCCTGACCGCGGGGAAAAAGTCTGATTAGTTTTAAAATAGAGAATAATTCTGTTTCGGTCGAACGCGTAGGGTCAAAATGCAGTACTTGAAAAACCGAGAAAAGAATGCGACAAAGAAGGAAACTCGAAGAAGAATTTCAATACTATTTAGAAAAATTAACGCGGCGACATTAAAAAGGAAATAGAAAGAAGCTCTAAAAAAAAAGAATTCTACAGCGTTTTTAAAAAGAAGATTCCAGCAACGAAGAGTGTATAATATTAGAAAAGAAACTCAAAAAATAAAATCTAAACTAATATAGACTTTAAATTCCAACAATAGAATGAGATTCTAAGGAGAGCAATATAAACACAGAGAGGAATTATATCAATAAAACGTGCGAGACGAGAGAACCAAAGATGAAAATTCCGATAATTTGGCATTGAAAATACCGAAATTATAATTTGACACGTAAAAGATGGAATTTCAGCAATACGCAAATTTTAACGAAGCAATTCCAGCAGTGGAAGAGCGAGCAATAGAGAAAGTCATCAGCAAGACACTCCCGAAAGAGGAGCGTGACGAAATCAAATCCCACGATAAAAGAACAACCTCTGAATCTCGAATTTTTGGCCGAAAAATTTCATCGAAAGTAGAATGGAATAAAAATTTGTATGCGAGAGGAAAGAAAATTCTGAAGGAGCTACTCCGCCGAGGGAAAATCCCGGGGCGCGCAACAACGGGAAGCATCATCCGGCGGGGGTGTGTTCAACGACGCGTACTCCCGGCAACTTACGCGAGGAAAACCATACATCAGAAGCGGTGAAGAAAAACTCGACTCGATATAAAGCTCGGGATATTAGCATGACAGGCAAGCAGCATCAAATTGCTGGACCTGAAAGCCCCTCTGCTAAATCGTCCGTGCTCTTCTAATGGACTGCCAGCCAGGGGAAGTTTAATCCCTATGGGGTGTTCCTTAGCTACCCTTTGCCTACATCTTGCGCTTTCAGCTCTTAGTTTCTAATAAACCTGTGTTAAGAAAGGAGGCCGAAAGATAAGATACGAATTTGTAAAAAGAAAAGAGCGGGTGTCCCGAATTATATTTCACCCTTACTTGTTTAGTTCTAATTTCACTCTTGTTACAACTGATGTTAGTTTCTCTTACTTTTTTTTAATTCAAGTTTTGGATACGCTGAATTTCTTCGTAATTCTTTCAATATTTCATGATTACTTCAATAGCAACTTTTTCTTTCGACAAATCTTGTTTCAAATTTTAGTGTTTTTAGAAGGAATACTTTTATAAGATATGTGATAAGTTATGATAAGGAAGATGTTATAATTGTTGTAATATTAGTTGGATGATAATTTATTAAAAATAATAAAGACAATATATCAGTTTACAATCAGTAATTAATAATAATACAATTAATGTAATTAGAATCAGAAGTCTGCATATATTTATTGAATTTGAAATATTTAAAAATATAAAAAAATGTATGGTTTTGGACATTTTGTAGATCTCAGTCTGAGACCTAACTGGCCTAAAATTTTCACGAATTATTGAATAATTAAATAATACATTTCTTTGGCAAGTTACTTTAAAAAAAAGACTGTGCCGTAAAAAAATATTTAATGCTAAAAGGGTTAATTGTCCGAGGAAACCTAGAAGGTTATCTGATCTAGCCCTTAGCATGGTAAATTAATTCAACCCCCCGTGATACCTGGAAGATGTTCTTTCCGGCTTGATGCGACTGAAAAAGCTGCGCCGCAACTTTGCACGGGCTGTTGCACCCGATACTAATGCCCTCGTTATCACAGCTGAAAAACTGTTCCTCCTAATGGAGAACGGAGATCATCCGCGTTCGACCTTGACATTTTTACAAATGCAAATCACGTAAAAGGGCGCGTAAAAATCTAAACAAAAAAATATATATATATATATAATTATTAGGTCACAAATTTTTATATATTTATATACTCCTGCTTAAAAATTTCTGACGATGACAAGATTTCAGAAGAAATAGTAACCTCTTCAAGTAAATTGGTACCGTTTGTATTGTATTCTTGAAAAGATTTTAAAAGTTTACATTCTCTATCTCACTTATTTATACTTCATCTGACTTATCTTGTGGTCTATCCACGCTATATATTATCCGTCTAATTTTAATATTTCTTGTTTTTCATCTATATTTTTCCTTTCTTTTCACGTAAAGGGGATTTTCACTTGCACTTGAATAAATTGAATTAAATGAAGTTAAATCAAATATGCTTCTGACTTCCTGAAACGATACAGGATTTGTACATCACCTATTCGTTTTTCAATCAAATTGATAGACGTTTCGAACACTTGGTACACATTAGTGCGAAAAATTACAAACTACAGAGAAATATTCACGCTTCTTTAACGAACGGGTTAAAGCAAGCTTTCAGGACCAGAAAATTGTATGCTTTACCAAGAAGGGTGAGAAAACTCGCGACGTCGAGGGTGGTTAGAGCGTGGCGTAGTGGCAATTTTCAGAACTTCTTGCGCTTTAAATAGTTATGATCGAAAGAGCATGGTGAGGGGGCGAGCTAGCAGCGATAAGAGAATCGCGGCTGTAAAAAGATGCATCTCGAAGACAGGGCTTTCGCGCCCTGCGAGAGACACACAACCCCCACTTTCTCGTGCAACCTTCTTCTTCCCGAGCCTGAGGGAAAAAAAAAAAATAAAACCCCGGGCGAAACTTTTCCATCCGCCTTGGTTTGTGCACCCTCCCACGGCCACGACAGCTTGCAACACCTTCAATATTTCACTCCGCGGAGGTCCCCCTTGTTCCCTTGTTTCCAATAAAGATGTTAATGCTGCGTTTCGATGGAATCCGATTATTTGGAATTTCCGCGATAAAACGGGGAAACTTTGGGGAAACAACGTTTATAAACATTCATGTTGTTTCCAAGTGGTAGGCGTGGCACGATGAAAGTGAAATATTTGAATGTGGACCGACCGAGCGAAGAGCGTGACCGAGCCAACAACCGAAATGAAAAGTCGTCGATGCTGTTGTAATTTCGTGAAGAGATCATACGACAGGGCGTTTCGTCTGATTTTAAAGCGCGAAGTTTCTACTTTAGTTCGATCATAGATGGTGGTAAGGATACTTTTATTCTCGGAAATTATTGGAAAGTTTCAAACGTTTCTAAAGACGTTAGAGAATTTTTTTTTTTTTCGTAACTAAGTTTCGAAGATGGAAATTTTCTTCTTACGATGACCCTTTGAAACTTGCACGATTTTTCTTTGCCATTTTATTGAATATTAGAGTTAAGCGACGAGATGTCCGAATTCCTGGAATTTTTATATCATAAATTTCCCCTCCAAGTTAAAAGAAATTATCTTAGAACTGTGCGAGGCATCAAATTTTAAAGTGTTTAGCACTGTACTTTGGTATTATTGCGGAAAATTACTGAAAATTGTGTAAAGCTGTTGAAAACTGCGGCAAAATATGTAAAATTATCGAAAATTTCTGAAGACTACATAAAACTGTGAAAAAATACGTAAAATTGCTGAAAATATGAGGTATGTAAAATTGTTGAAAATTGCGTGAAAGATGACGTAAAACTACGTGAAATTATTTCGAAGATTAATACGTTGTAATGAATAGAATTAATTCATTGTTGCCTGAGATATTCGACGCAAACAATTCTACACATTCGAAAGATCCAATTTTTCCTACTCTATTGCAAGACTACGACTGTTTATTCGCGTCAAGTCTAGGTATATTGGACACGTGGAAGACATAAGAATATGAGGAACAGGAGGTGCGATCAGGTTATGTCTGCCAGAGGAATTCAAGCACGCTTTGACACGGGACACTGTCACTCAATCGCCCTACTCGACTTTGGCCTCTGACCAGACATTTACTCCTAGTTATATTGCCATGAAAACCAACAGGAACTCTCCTTAATCTTCGTCGGACAGTTATGAGGAACTTGAATCACTTGAAATCTCGCATTACTCCATTGGTTAGCGTGGAGATCACGGATACAAAAGCGGAGAATCCTCAAGTGTCTTTTGCTGTAGATCCGCTTGTAAAACAGATGTGATTAAACAGAGACATTGTCACGAATAGGAAATATGATATTTTTCACTTACATTTATTATGTATAATTATATTTTATTTAAAAGAAAAGAATTTTAATTCTTTAAATTCCATTTATATAAGAGTGCCAAAGTCTTTGTCTTATTAAAAACAGTCTTTCTGCAATATATAAGATTTCAATCATGAAATTTATAAATTCTCACAGTTTATTAGTGTATTAAATGATTAGTAGACTGCGAATTAGTACGCGTTTGCGAAGAGTTGAAAGCAGCGAAAATGTTAAAGTGTTTTCTTTTTCCTAGTTAGGTTAGGTGCAATTAGGTTAGGTTAGGTTCGCAAAAATCGTAAAATACGCAAAAATTCGCAGTCTGTTAATTAATAAATTATCGCGCAAATGCTCGATGCTCGACTTTACAGACGCGGTTGCCATTTTTGTCAAAACACGGCATTAATTCGCGAATTCGGTGACGACAGTTGACCATCGCTCGATAACCGAATCGGATGGGAAATCGTTGCACGGGGGGAGAGGAATCGGCAGAAATCCGAGCCACAAGCCACTTCATACGCCGTTTCTGTAACGCTATCCAAAACAGGGGCGTGATCGGATTGTCTCAAATGAGTATAACACAATTGTGAAAACGAGATGAGCCAACGTTGATCCAGTTGCTGAAACAACACCGTGGTCGACGTACTCTCGTATCACATGCAAGTGGGTAGTTGCAGTTCTGGCCTGTCGGTTTGAAACTAGAGTGTAACCAGCCATGCTCTGTGTTTATCTGAAACGTAATACACGCCAACACTTTTGACAGCCCCGCAGAGTGGGTGTGCGCCTACAGTAAATCACAGGACAGACAGTTCCGTGGAAAAAATGGGAAACATTTAATTGACGCGTACATTATTTCTCCTGGTTCTCTGTCCCTTTCGCTGTTGAATCAGTTTTTGCTTCAGGAGTTAAAAAATCTCGCTGTTTTGTTTATACATCGAGGATGAGTTAAAGTTAAAGTCTTTTTTCTCATCGTTGGTTAGTTGAAATTAGTTACCGAATGTGAATTTTTTAAGCACAGTTTTATTGCAACGGTGTAATCTTTTGCAGGATAATATAATGAATAAACGATGATTTAATCGAACAGAATAGAAACACAAGCTTTAGGTATAATTACTGATATCTATGATTTGCGTGTTGGAGTTTATGGCCAATTTTTTTTCATTAAACTTAATATAAAAGTGCATCAAGAAGCTAACGAAAGAATTTTCATAAATATGTACTAAAAGAGTATGGTAAAAATATTATTTAGAAGATATTATTCAGATGTTAGAACAATTATTAGGCTAGTACATTTATTGTTTTACTAAACTGTGCAGATGTTCAGAAGTAATAGAATACCATGGAGGATCTAGTCTTTGAAATCCGATCTTTCTTTTGGTACCGGTACGAGTTTATATTAAACGGCATTCGAGTGACATTATTGGATCCTCCGTATTTCGTCTATTCATATAAAATCGAAGAAATTCGAGTTCTATTGATACCCATTCCCTTTGTAAGTCAGAGACAAAGGACGGAAAGAATTTTGACCACACGATTATTGAATTTTATTCAACGAATAACGTACTGAAAAAGTACTAAATTAATTAGATAGAAAATACTAAATACCAGCCTCACTCTAATTTTACACCCCTGAAACCCAAAAATACATTCATACACCCAAATTGGGTTGTAATTACGTTGACCGCCATTTTTACACGCGAGTTTCCGCGTAATGTGATCACGAATCAACGTTCGAAATATTCGAGGCTCGATCCTCGTCGTTTGTTTTTACCATTTCAACGAGCTCTCAGTTCGAACAGGAATTTTTTATATACCATTTTTTACATCAAAATTTTTTGTTTTCTGTTGGCAGCTTGCACTACCTCACAATTCAAATGCAGAAACGGTCAGTGTATCGACAGCAGCGCCCGCTGCAATAACGTGAAGGATTGTTTAGACAGTTCAGACGAGCACAACTGCCGTGAGTATACACGTCGCGCGGTACACCAGTTCCTTCCTTCATCTCGCCGTGCATGGGGAATTAATTCCTTAATTGTTCCTCCTTGTTTCGTTGTGCTGTCTCGTTATTTACAATCAAGCATTTTCGCATCGACCGTATTTCGTATACGATCGTACGCGAATTTTTACTGAAAAAAAAAAAGAACCGCCGACCGGTTTTATACATTAATACTGCAAAAATAATTCGCACAGCTGAATAACTTCGGGCTACTGGCGATTGAAAAATACAACTACGGTAATCCTTTTTGCATGTTTAATCATGACATATTGACTATGGTAATTTAACATGAAACCTTGGAAGATTTACTTGGAATGTGTTTGGGAATTGTTACTAACTTGTTTACTAACTTAATGTTTTGATTAATTTATTGAAATCAGGGTAAAGTTTTTATTTATTGTTGGATAATTAAGATGATTATCTTCTTTTCTTTGGTTTGTTTGTTTCTTTTCTTTGCTGAGATTCAGGAGTGTGTCAATTCTTTACTGCGATACTTTTGTTTAGATGTTTAGAATAGTGATGAGTGTAAATTTCTCGCGTGTTCTCGAACAAATATTTACAGATAACACAAAAGACACTCGAAACTACTTTAACATCAATATACTAAATGTTTACTGAAAATAATGTCGATCATTCTCTTGGTTGCTTTCAATGTTTGCCTTCGAATCTTCTGAGCCAATCAGTGTTCCTTAAAAAACAACTTTCCACTATCTTCACAGGTTCGATAAACTCTTTTATTCTTCTTTAGATTCTTACAAAAACCGACACTAAAAATCCCTCAGTTCATCACAAACTGGTACAATGTGTCCATGAATTCGCTAGAAAAAAATTTAAAAAAACTATAAAATCAAAAACATACTAGATAATTCACATGGTCTCAAAATCTCAACTTCCATTTCCCTCTAGACTCTCTCACGAACCTTCAGCTCTCCGCAACCATACTCGTAAATTCTTCAGACACAAAAAACTGCTAAACAGTTCACACACGTGCGAAATATACGTTGGCCTGACGAGAAGGGTAGCAGAAAGGCTGCAAGGCTGATTTTTATCAGGGGCCATCATCGGTGTCGCACGCGACTGTGCCGGAACTAATCGCGAACGGGGCAGCAGGTATTACGATGAGCTGAATAATTACAACAGCCGGTGACAATAATAACAATAGCGTGTTCGGAAGACGTGGGCTGACCAGGCAGAGAGAAAAGGTGATGAGGGGATTGGCCTCGCGTTTTCAGGCCATTGCACTTGTTGCCCTTTCTCCTCTGCCTCCCTCAGCCGACCCACCCTCTGTCTTCCTGTCCTTTTTAACCCCTTATTATTTCCATCGTCTTTTGCAGAGGCACGCTCCGTCGCTACACGTCGAAAGTTAACCACCACCCACGCGCCGTGATAGCACGCGTCCCTTTCTTCCTCGATATCGACCTCGGAATATACAGCTTTTGGTTGAAACACGTTGAATTTTAAAGATTAGTCGTTTTTCTCGATTCTTCCTTTCTTTCTTTCAATCTGTTAATCGTGTGGCTAAAGTTCGTTACAGATTATGGTTGAAACGATTTCAAAAGAAATATCTTGGATTTACCAATAGTTTTTAGTTGTTACCGAAATTTAAATTTGAATGGAGAAAAGATCACATAGTTAACAGATCAGGTAAAAGAGTAGGATTAGTTGAATTCAGAATAGGAAAAATTTTCGTGCCATTTCTCTTTGAGTACGACAGTAAAAAATCTTATTCGTTAACGCAGGGAATTTCTGGATTCTTCGAAACAGCTAATCCTGGAAATTGTCTTGCATTTTGAAAGGCTAGTCAGAGTTACTGTCATCCATTAGATTGGCCAACATTAAAATTCGGATTGATAGGCTTCAATAAAATCAACGTGGTCGCGCCGAGTTTTCACGTTAAAATAAAACCTGTTAAATTCTTTAAAACTGAATTCGAAAAAAGTTTATATTTCTTTGTCAAAATATGATATTTTTTCCTCAGTTCTTAGAAGCTTCTTAAAGTATTCAAAAATACAGATCCTAATCTCAAAGTTCCCTTCGTATCTCACGTAAATTAAAATTCGTTGTTTGATTTCTTTTCTCCGATTTACATTTCCTGGAAACAGCAAACTCTTCTAAAATCTTTCATCAATTCTTCGTAATCTCCTGATAAAATAAAAAATACGAAGCCCGTTATGCCGTATCGACACTTTCGGCTTTAGTGTTGTTTTTACAAAAGTCGAGGGGAAACATCAGTCTGGTACACATGCTGCTCGTACGTTGCGACGAGACGGTCCTGAGGGGTCCAGGCATGAATCAAAATTGGATTAAACCTGGTGAAAACGGATGAAATTCCAGGACCGAGGCCGCGAAAGGGGCTGGTCAGCCCTGCTGGAGATTAATGTCGGATTAAAATTGCAGCCGGTTATTAGGGCGGCTTAATAAACGCGAGTAAATCTCGTTCGGCCACGGGGGTTGCCTTAAATTTGACCGCGGGAGCGTTGTCCGTTTTTGCGGGCGTCGATATTAATGCCGCTAATGAAGTTTGTTGACGAATTACAAAAAAAAAAAGAAAGAAAGAAAGAGTAAAAAACTGAGAGGGAAAAATACAAGAGAAAATACATGGTAGGTAGATGAAAAACGGAGAACTGTGAAGGCGAGAGAATTTGAAGGAAGTGAAACTGTTTTAAGAAATTCTTTTTTCTTCGAATTTCAACCCTTGAAAATTTAGATTGCGCAAATGTGAAGTAAGTTAGGTTGGTCTAATTTAGCTAATTGTAAGCAAGATAAAGTTAGGTTAGAAGAAGTACAAAATATTAATTTAGGTTAGGTTTCGTTGTCTTAATTCATTGAGGATCAAGCAAGAATATTATGAACGTTGGGCAAATGAATTGGATTTAAGTGGAGAATGAGAAATGACAGAAAATTTTTAATGCTTCTTTTCGTCTATAAAAAATGAAAATTTGACAGTATAAAATATTATACTTTGAATTTCAACTCCTAAAAGTCTTAAAACTGTCCAGAAACAATAAGCGCATCTAATCTCAAAAATTCATTTCAAACGAATGAAATTGTTCAGTTCCTCAGTTCCTCAGTTCCTCGATCTTACATTCCTTAAAGCTTCGTGAACCATTTCATGAAACATCAATACTTCTCTTCCTAACCTCTAACCTCAGAATTTAAGATCGAAGATAAGTTAGAAACTTTTGTCGTTGGTGGTACGTGACCGAGGCAGAGCGTAAAAGCGGCGAATTTGTGGCTAGAAAAGGAGAGGTCATCGCAATTCCGATGGCGAGAGCCCCGGTCGTTTGCAATTCCAGCGTAGAACAGGCAGGAGGCAGAGCCTTGAACCTGAGAGATGATGTCAGAAAAATCTCCACGAGGTTCACCGTTCCCCTTTGCGCGTTATTTCCTGTTTGTCGAAGCGCGTCACGCGTGTCGTCGTAGCTTCCAGCACGTTTGCCAATTTCGAGGTCGCGATATTCGCTTTATATTCGTCGATCATCGCGATGCACAACGATCAGGAAGGGAGCACGCACTTGCCGGCTTGGCAAATCATGTTAAAATCGTAACTGGATTTTCGCACGGACGCGACCTCACGTCCCATTCGTTTCGTTGCTTCCGTGGAATCGAATTAATTTCGACTTGTATCTCTCTCTTTTTTTCTTTTTTTTTTTTTTTTTTTTTTTTTGAGGGAAGGTTAGTTCTGTCCAGTGGTGAAACGTGATTACAGAATTTATCGAGAATCGTTTCTCGCTTTTCCAAGCCGATTTACTCCGGTTAATGTCGAATTTGTTGCCTCTAACTGCTGGTTCTTGGCGGGAGTATATACTGGGTGTTCAAAGATCACGAACTCGAGAATTTCGTTGCAGAGGAAAAAGTAAAATTCGATAGAATATAGGGTGGAATATTTGGGGTCTTTAGATTTTTTGAAGTTAGGATCTGTTAGTTAACCTTGTGATTGCCGATTCTTAACGCGAATGTATACTGGGTGTCCAAAGAAATTGAATTCAAGAATCTTGTAAATGCGCGAAAGAAATCGTGAAAGAAATTCACGAAAAAGATTCACCAACGATACGATAGTTGAAAATAGAAGCAACGTATAATTGAATTAAATCATGCAGCTAGCATAATTCAGCAGCGTGAAATATGTCATGTATATGTCAACCAGTCACGCTGACGGCAATATTTCGTAGCAAAAAAGTTGGACAATCAAAGGACGGCTATCATTTAGCAGCTAATGACGGAAAAACAGCGAATTAACTCAGAGCAAGCCGGTTAATGCGTTCTCCGGTGATCGCGTGCCGCCATTTTTCGCATGCGAAGGAGCCAAGAAAAAAAACGTGTAAATGTCGCCGTTTAATGGAAACACGGGGACACGGGCTCGTAACGGTCGAGCTTCTGTGTAATTATTGCGCGCGTGAGGGCTGTGTTTCGCATGTCGACGAGCAACAATGCACCACACCGCGAGAACAAATTCGTTCAAAGAGCAAGTTAAAAAGGAACAAAAACGAGGGAGAGAAAAGAGAAAATGGTTAAAAGAACTGGCGCGCTCGCTTTTGTGTCTATTAATTATTTCAACGTTGTTCGACGACGGAACAATAGTTTTCGCGATTTATTGTTCGTTGATCATTTTTTTTTTCTCTTTTTGAGACACCCGATATATGAAGCCAGTCATTGATCATTTAGTAAACTGTGGATTTTTGTGTATCTGTGCGAAATTCAAGAGATGAAAATTATTATTATTGTTATTGTTAATTTAATATCTTGACAATGTTTAATTATTATTAATAAATAAATCAAATTGTTAATATATAAATTAAATTATCAGATTGTCATTCGTAAATAAGCTTCGGATTAATTAAATTATTCTTAACAGCTAAATCAAGGGATTAAATTGTTCTAGATAAAAAAACAAAAATTCGTATAAAGATTCGCAGTCCAAAATTTATAGTTTAATTTTCGATGGCTTTTGATTTTGTATATCAACGATCGAAATATGGGGATGAATTTTTCATGGACGCAGTCTGAGAAGGGAGTTTAAGATTTGAAAGTAGTGTTGCAGAACAATGGATCGACCGCGATAATATTTCAATTTCTGCGGCACGATATTAAAACGCGGGAAACGGAATGTACAGTTGGTCCGCTCTGTCACTGACCCATTTTTCTTTTCGCCTCGATCTTATCGCCCGTGGTAACCTGCACATTATATTTTTTTTTTTCGCCGTCCAATCGCTGCCGGAGTCTTGCTTAAACAGTGAAACGACGAAGGACATAGCGTACTACATTGTATAGTTATCGCCGCATTAGGAACGTACATACGTTAGCGAACTATCAATCTTCTTAATCTTTAGATGGATCGTTAAATTTAAATTAATTTTCAATTTATATAATTTTGATAATTGTATCACATGCGTTGACAGAATTTTCATCGTTGTTTGAAATTTACAAAATCATGTGATCTACGTATAATTGGTGTAATAATTCTAATGCTGTAATTGATATAATTAGTATAATTGACTATTAATCAGTGTATAATAATGTGATTAATAATTATCACATATAATATATCCAAAGCTGTATACATAAAAAATGGACACCTAATATATACATTCTGAGGATCCAGAAGTTTGTCTATTCGAATATTAGCATTTTATCATACATGCGTCGTTATATAATATATATTATCATACGTAATATATTAACTACTGATATGTCAACTATTGACTACTATTGGCAAAGAGATTTTACAACTTTAGTTTGATTCGAAACGGACACCCGGTGGATAACTTCTGAGAATGCAGCAGTTGGCTTATTTTTCACGTCGGGAGTCGTTGGGGTAAGATCCGGGGGAGCTCGATGGAAATTCCTGGCGGTTGGCTGGGTTCCGTTTCCATTCTTTCGAGTGCACTCCGTTCGAAGTGCCGTTCATCCTCGATCGTTAGCTAATTGCAGCCGTAAATTAGACGGACGCCCGCGTGGCCCGTAACTCCTTGTTCATTTATAATCTCTTCCGCGAAATTTCCTCAGGTGCGTGTTAATTAATGGCCACACCATGCTAATCAGCGGCCTATCCTTTTCTATATCTACGTCTGGTCACTAATTAATTTTGCCATTGCTTTTCTTCATCATCTCTCCGTCATCCATACGTTACTATAGTACTGAAATCACTTGATCGTCCTTGTACCAAGGGCCTATAGGCTTATTTAAGCATTGAAAAATATTCATAGAAAGTGTGTCCTACGATACTAGGAAAAATTGTAATTTTCTCTCTCTCTCTCTTTAAATACAATAGCTAATAAAAAAGTGAATAAGCCAAAGAATTAGTAATCCTAGGATCCTTTCTCCGAGGTTTTTCACGTTTTTAATTTATTTCTACGTACAGAAAACAATCTTCAGAGGATGATTATTCTCTGGGCGATTGTCTTTAAAAAATTGCTAAAATATTAATATATATATACTCATTTATTACGAACTCTGTGACCTCATGTAGAACTTTTCGTAACGTACGTGGACGTTCATCACAGATGGCCAGGCTCGCAAATCATCTTCAACGTACCTAATCTCAAACTTCAAGTTTTCCCACGTATCGAGAAAGTCTTCGTTAATGGCGATACATATTATGTGTGTTCTCTACTGTGTTTCTCTGTGTCTATCTGTCTTCGTGAAACTCGCTCTCTATGTGCCTTTCGTCGAGCTTTCTCTCAACTCGTGTCGTCAACGTTTGTCAACTCGATGGAGAAATTGCAAAAAAAAAACAGAAATAAATACAAGAACAGACAGATGGAACATGTACGATTCTTGCAGCTTGCAGAGAGAACGAATTCGAATGCACCCCGGGCTTTTGCTTGCCCGTGTCGAAAGTCTGCGATGGATTCATGGATTGTGGAAATGGGAAGGATGAGGAAAATTGTCAGCACATAAGTACGAAAAATAACTACAACAATCTGTACGGTATTTGAAGTCTGCAGACGGGGGAGGAAGTTCTCTAATCACCTGTGAAAGCATGTGAATGAAAGAGGCGCGCGCATGTCCTCGCAACTGGTTTCACATACGTAAACTCACGGAACGTGCAATCTAACTCAATGTTTTAAAATTCGCTCGCTTGCCTCTTTAACTCGTTGACTCATTTACATAGTTACATTGAAGAGAAATATTAATTTCTCTTGCAATTTTTTTATTTATTTGATTTTGTTACATTCCTTTGTTTTTACTATGGCTATAGAGTAGAATACCAAGAATTCGGCCAACATTATAATTTTTATCTTGATTTTATAATGTTACGAAATTTGAAGAAGTTATAATGTGTTAAAAAACGAACATCACTGTGTAATTCGATTGTTTTGCGAAATTTTAAATAAACAGCAAAAGCGGTTTTATACACTTTTACGTGTAATTTGGGAGGCAGTGACGAATCTTAAAGCATGGTAACACTAAAGTAAGAAATGGAGAAGGTATTAATTAATGAGGGTTCGTAAACGGTGATACCAACTGAAATATACAAATACTCCTCCGCGGTTCGAAGAATGAAGTCCCTCCACGGAGAAACTGAAAATTTTCTTTCAACGTTCGACGCGTTTTCTACGTCAGTCGAAGCGGATAAATTATCGCGAAACGATACGTACCGGGTGTCCTGTAAAAACTTGAAAATCATTCTCAAAAGAGAAACGTCGAAAGAGACCGGCTGTAAAAAAGAAATTTTATCGCGTAACATCATGTATAATACAGAGAAAATATAAAAGAAGATGAATAATAATAAATATAAAAACGATAACAGTAATTCTTGTTATTGTAATAAATGAAAAAGAATAATTCCCTTAAAAAAGGAAAATTACAAAATAAGAGATTGCTCAACGTAGGATCATCATGTGTAGGATAAATTTAATTAAAAATATAAATCTCAGTTAATTAATTAAAAATACAAATTCAAAAATTCTTTTTATTAAAATCTGATTTCCTTGAAAGAACTTTTTTTCTCACTTCTCGCGTTAATTGAGAAAATAGACGTAGCTGGGTTTAATGGGACACCCGGTGCGTTGAAAGACGCGCGAGAAACAAGCAGAAGAGAACAGAGGGTAACGCGCGAACGCGGCGCGAGACTCGATTTCAAGTGAAACGGAAGATTCGTCGCCTGGTTGTTCAACTGAGTAATCGTTCGAACCGTAGCATATTACTGGCCCTGATAATGGACGCTTGTTTCTCGAGTAATTAATTGCACGGCTACGAATAAGAGCAGTCGTAATCGTTTCCTCCTCTCCCCAACCCCTCCCTTTAGAATCTTATTTCTCCCCTCGGCCTTTCTTCGCGTCGAGATGAGGCGCAACGAAATAATCCGATTCATTATCGTCGTTCCACTGCCTAATTATCCGCCGTGAACAAGCGCCAGATCCCCGATAAACGACCCTCCGTTGGCTCTGTTTCATCTCCACTGACCGATCAATCCTCCTTAGAATCAGTTTTCGAACCGAATCGAACAGCGTGCAACTAGGTTAGGTGGGACTTCCAGTCTACGTTTAATCACTGAATCCTGATACATGTTTTCAGGAAAGAATAGTGCTTCAATGAAAGATGGCTTTGAGCTGAAAATTGAAAATTTCGTTGGAATCAATGAAATTGTCCTTTTCATTTTTGAAACTGTAATTAATAATTTTGCGAGTAATCTGTATATATTACTTTTTTTAACACGTAGATGTGTTACTATTTATTAGAAAGACGACCTAACCTAGATTCAGATCAGAATACTTTTTTTATTCTTGAAAAACAGTCCGTAAGAAATTAGAAATGCCAATTTACTTTTTAAAAGTTACATTACTCTCTTAAAAGATAATTTAATTTATAATTTATTTCTATCATTGTCTTTCAGTTTTTTAAGTTTAGTTTTCGTTGCGCCTTATCGTTAATTTTTTTTTATCTTTATTTCTCTATTATGAATGTTTTGTTCATCGTTATTTTTTGGTTCCCCGCGTAGCTCTGTGTCGAGCGGACGAGTTCCAGTGCTTAGACGGAACTTGCGTGAGCCAGACCGCGAGATGTGACGGAAGATCCGACTGTCGAGATCGTTCTGACGAAACCAATTGCACTGGTACCATTACGTTCCTTTTTATTTGATTTTCACTGGATCGTGGATTGTTCTAAAGTCAACAATTGAAGACATACTGAAAATATCCTCTCCACGGTTCAGTTCAATTTTACTTTATTTTTTATTAATTACAAGAAACGTCATTCGTCAAAAATAATTATTACTATTACTATATTATTATATCTTCTAACATACTATTACTACTACTGCACTTTATATACATATAACTTATATATGTATAACTAGTAATAGTACTAATAAAAATACTTGTATACTATTAGTATACTAATGTATACTATTATACTAGTAAAGTTGTTACTATACTAATTACTAGTACTTATAATTATTGTTATTGCTATGTATTAGTACCAATAAAAGTACTTATAACTAGTATATTAATACTAGTATACTATTATTACTAGTATACTATTAACAATAGTATATTACTACTATTACTAGTACTAATGCTAAACGTGACACAGTGGAATAATCATAATTCCTCATTCTTTTTCATTTCTAAGTGACTACCTGCAGCGGAGATCAGTTCAGGTGTCTGGACGGAACTTGCATCAGTATCGACAAGAGATGCAATCAGAACATAGACTGTCGCAACGGAGAGGATGAGAGCCAGTGCGGTGAGTCAATCTATTCACGTCTCTTTATGAAAGAAGAAAAACAAATTGTTTTAATCATCACCGCGATACGATAGGAATCTTTAAGGAACACAGATTCCAATGATCTGACGGAATCCTGTGATCAACAATACGATTGTGAATTGTGCCTCGTCTGAAGGGCCAGGTGTTTGAGAGTCACTCGATAGCTTGTTGTGAAAGCAACAAGTCGACGCGGTGATTGTGTCAACCTGATAATTGATGCGAATTAACTCGCGAGCGTAGCTCGTTGTATCGTGGACGAGATCTGAGGTATAGATAAGATCAAATAGAATCTCTCCTTTCGTTGAGAATTGATTATTTTTTTGTACTTTGTATTTTGCAGTATTTTTTTTTTCTTTTTAATGGACAAAAAAATAGAACATGGCATATTTTTGTAGAAAAATTTGATTTTTTTGCTCCATGATAAAACGAGCACTCTTCAGGTTGGCCAGTAATTTTCAAGGTGTAAGTTGCAACTCTTCCAGGAATTTGTTTCCTTCTCTGATAAAAAAATTGTTCAGGGCAGTATGACCATTTTTAATCTAGCTCGATGAAAAATTGGATCGAAGGCACGAAGGATGCAGGGTATAACATATACAAAAATATCTGTATATTTTTTTTCCCCGTCGTTCGATTTTGTCCGTGCTGGTCAACCTCGGACTGGAAGTGGCTTTTTTCCCCATTACCAAGTGCAATTTTCCGTCACGGCACACGCTTGGACAGATTCTCACCCACGGAAAATCATTCCCGACGAATTTCATCCTTCCCTATTTCGAATTACTTCGAAATTGAATAATGAAAAAAAAAAGGAAAGGAAGAAAAAAAATGTATAAAATATTAATCTCTCTCTGTGAGAAAACTCGCTGAAAATCGTCCTAAAAATGTAAAAAAAAGCAATCGTCAACGAGTTTGATTTCCCAGTATTTACAGTCGAAGTGATTCGAAATCTCGCGAATTTTAATCACTGGCCATAAATCACGATAGTCATTTTGATCGTTCGCCGCTTGATAAAAAAAAAAGAAACGGATCTAAAAATTTTGCTGAGGGCTGGGTATCGACGGCGCACGGCTGATTTCACTGGACGAAGAGGGGAAAGGAAGACGAAAACGTCGAACCGGGGGAAACGCTTGAATCGTAAGCCGACGCCGCGTGTTTTTATTTGTGAAAGCCAGGGGCTGATGAAAAGCCGGCTTGACTGCGCTTTTAACCCTTTAACTGCGCCATTCACTGGAATGTTTCTCGTATCGAATCAACGCGGGATCGGACATATTTTTTTTTTCTTGTTTCTTACACACCGGAGTTACGATCCCAACACGGGGAAACAGAACTATGACATTCGTTCTTTCTTTTCACCGTTTTTCTTGTTAAGCAGATTTCGATTAGACGGGGAATCTTGATGTATTAAAAGATACTTTATTCCTTGGTGGTGTTAGACAGAATTATAATTTTAAGATTTCCAAGAACAATCAGTTCAACTCGTTTCGATTTGTCACTTTCTTTCTTTTCTAACAGACTTGGACTTGTTTTCTTGAAAGTGGCCTAACTTTAAAAATTTATCAATAGTTTTTTCTCTTCTAATAAATCTGGACGATCGAAATTCTTTTACGATAGCCAATTCGACAATACTCCCCAAAATAATAATCATTAATAATCACAAGAGCAAAAAAAAAAGTGTCCCAGTCCCACTTTCTCTCCGTATCTATTGCCTGTGTTACCTATATCATTAACCAGTTGCGCGCCAGTTAAAGGGTTAAATGTGCATGAGTGTGGTGTGTGGAAGCAGGTTGCGGAGAGGCCTATTTTCGCTGCAATCAGGATGGACGGTGCATCGGTTACGAGTTGCAGTGCAACGGGGTGGATGAGTGCTCTGATGGCTCTGACGAGAGGGACTGCGGTAATTATACCATTCACACCACAAACACTCTCACGTATCGCCACACTCACACCTACACACGCACGCCAGCATTATTACTCTGCTCTGGATTTTTCAAACAAACGTGTCTGTCTTTTTCTACTTACTTAACGTTAGCTGTTAGCCGTTCGCTCTGTTCAACGTGTCCAGCCTCGCAATTAGACTGTGATTTCGATAGTTTCGATTATCGATTGTTGTTGTGTCGTTGATTCAGTTTCTGTGGAACAAAGATCAATAGCTGTTGACAACGTTGTGAGCGATGATTTAACGAGATTATAGCAATTCGGGTGAATTAATTAGATGATTCGAGCCAGAGACTTGAGCACACTTGTGGTGCGTTGTGAGGATGAGGTTCAGTGGTTCTGGTGATTCGATGGGACTAAAACTTGAGAAAGGAGATGAAGAGATTAGGATCTGCTATTTTGTCAAGTCAAAGTGAAGTTGATAGTATTTTATGGGTCTTTCATTGGATCCGTAAAAATGGAATTCAAATATTTACGGGATTATAGGGGACCAAATTATATAAGACCAAAAGGAGGCTCTTGACTAATTCTGATCGTCTAAATCTATTTAAGTTTAAAGTTCCATTCAATTTGGCACTTGCAGTATTTTTTACAGAGGCAATATCCTAATCTTGTTAGTACTATAAAAATTAACTGTCTATAAAAATAATGTCTAAAAAAAAATATATAGAAATCGCTTTTGCACGATCAATATATTCGTGCCACTTTCAAGAAGCATAATTTTTGCACTCTTTGACTTTAGTTTTGTTTCTTGAGGAAGACGCGCGCGGGATGGAACTCCGATTGGCCTTGAAATGTGAAAATGAAGTTTCTGAATAATGCACACACCTGTTGCTGTGACACACACACACACACACACACACACACAGAACTAGATATTTAAAATTGAAACCGCACTACGGTAATTTTCTGGTCTCTCCCCCCTCTCGTTTAATTTCCATCGCGGTTGTATTAATTGTTCGCGCAATTTTACTGTAAATGCAAATTCATTCAATGAAATCCATAATTCTCTACTATCGACAAAACGATATATTTTTTTTTTCTTTTAATTTCGGAAATTCGAAAATTTTCTTTTATTTTCGTTGAACGAAAATTTACAAGTTAGTCGTATTTTTAATAAGCAAATTTAACGAGTAGTCTTAGTTCGCCACGTTGATTCAATGTCTTTCACTGTCTCCTTTCTCTCGTTGATGTCCCCGTGAAGGCTAGGATTTTCTTCTCTCCTCTTTGTCTTTCTCTTCTGAAGAAAAGAGTCTCTCACGTTTCGTCGTCACAGAGAATGCCCTGTGGAAGAACATATACAACGACAAGCGTATATTTCAAAAGTATCTGGAAGTGAGAACTCGAATGTGGAGTCGCGTCAACGAACCAAAATGGCTGACTCGGAAGAAGCAAGTCGTGAAGAAATACTTTGTCGACGATCCGTCCTTGGAGAAAGCACCTCGCTACGAAACAAAGTATCCAGCGTATCCAAGGCTGAACTCCAAAACAAAAAACAAGACAGGCAAAAATTTTTACAAGAGTCTCAGGTCTGCAAAAAGTATGCTACGTTCCTTGGGTGAAGCGAAGAACCTCGCTGAGAGTAAGCCGAGAAAGAAGAAGAAGAAGAAGAAGAAGAAGCATCAACGTGAGAAGATTGGTCTCAAAAGTGATTCGAATATTTACGAGAATGCAACGTCTACGAGTACTGAGACGCCAATTTCCATGGCTTTGACGACTTTGGTCGATGAAGAGAAAGCACGCGGAAAGAAGAAGTCGAGAAAGGGCAAGAGAAAGAGGCAGAAGAGTAAATCCAAACACTCGAAACACCCGATAAACTCCACGACGTTAGAAATCGTTAGTTCGACTGTATCCAGTTATAGTCCAAACTCAATGGGAAACGAAATACCTTCTGCTATTCAAATTCGCGAAAAGATTGAGGAAACAAGCACTTGGAGAATTTTCGAGGAAACTACACTACCAAAATTTGAAGAAATTACGTTAGAAATTAATCCTTCTACCAAGGAAGACGATGAAGTAAACAGCACGACAGAAACTGTCTCTACTTCAGTAAACGATGAATCTGTTATTCCCACGGGAACGAGTGAGAAACTGTTTTCTTCCACAGACGAAACCGTGAAACCCACACAAACGCCTACGAACTGGAATTTCAACGAACGAGTTAATCTCATTGGTTCTTCAGAGACTGAACGTCCTAACTGGTCCTCCGAGGAAGATCTGGACAGGAATTTGAACTCAGTCTTGGAAGAAGAGATGACGAGATCACACTCGATGGAAGGGAACACTTCTGACGTGTTCAGGATTAAACATTCCAAGGAGGAACTGACATTTACAGACGAAATCACAGAAACTAGCTCGAGTACCGAAATAAATTTGCAAAGCACTACGGTTGCTGACGATTCCAGTCAGAACTCTGCAGAGACATCGGGCAGCAGAGAAGAAATTTATGGCTACAGAGCAAAGAAAGATGGCAAATTGGCGAAATTTTTTCACAAATACTTGGAGGGGCGAGTGTGGTCCTCGCCATCCCCGCTATCGACGAAGAAAAATATTTCTGACGTGCCTAAGATTAAACATTCGTCCAAGGAGAAACTCGGTCAGAACTCGGAGACGATATCTGTGGATGAAACCACACTGTCAGATTTGAGAAATTCTTACAGAGTTACAGAGAGAAGCGAGAATTCTGATTCTGCAGAGACTGGTCAGAATTCTGTGGAGACATCGGGCAGCAGAGAAGAAATTCATGGCTACAGGGCAAAGAAAGGTGGCAAACTGGCGAAATTTTTTCACAAATACTTGGAGGAGCGAGTGTTATCCTCACCATCGGAGAAGATATTTGTAGATGAAGCCACGCTCAGAAATTCTTACAGAACCGCAAGAAAAAACGAAAATTCTGATTCTGCAGAGACCAGTTGGAATTCTGTAGAGACGTCAGAGAGCAGAGAAGACATTCGTGGCTACAAAGCAAAGAAAGATGGCAAACTAGCGAGATACTTTCACAAGTATTTAGAGTCAACTGTCCCTCCAATTCTAGACGAAGATGATACCGACTACAATCTGTCCACGAAGCTAGAGTCACTCTTGTTCGAATCCAGTTCCAAGGTCTTGATAGACCTGTTGAGTGGTACTAGGTTGTTCAACCACAAGAATCTCTCGAGTTCAACCTCCGTCCAACGGGTTCAATTGTACAACTGCAGCTTGACCTGTGCTCCCTGCAAGGAGAGAGTGTCGGAACTGGAAGCAAAGTTGAAAGCAGCCCTCGAGAACTCTTTGAGGAACGAGGTGAAAGTTGACTCCGGTCTAATCGAGGAGACCACGCCACTTGCCAGGCTAGAGGACGACGGTTATTCAGACTCGCTGCAAGATCTCTCGGAGTTGTCAGAGGTGTTCAGTCCTGATTTAAACGTGGCGCCGACTTATAATTACCTAAACGTTACGGAGTCACCCGCTTTAGTGGAGACGCTAACCGAGGCAGACTGGGGCAGAGACAACACCGGTTGGCCCGATTACTCGTTCTTCACGAAAGACCAAGAGGAAGGGCAAGTTCAACAGAGCGATATGTACTCGAAAGTGGACGACTCTACAGTTTCCACGAGTTTCTCAGTCAGTGCTCTGCCTGGAAAGAACGAGGAGTCGAGCACCAAGAGGCTCAGAGCTGACCAGAATTTCGAGGAAGACGACGAAGAGGACATCATAGAGATGACAAGCACCGCCGATTCCAACGAGACTCAAACAACAACGGACAACTGGTGGCAAACCTCGAACGACGATCTGGCAAAGTGCGACCCGGACCAGTTCCTCTGCAACGATGGCACCTGTATCGGTTTGTACCTGGCGTGCGACGGATACTCGGACTGCCCAGACGACAGCGACGAGCTCGACTGTCGCGGGAACACGATCGAGGATTATGAGAACGGGATCGACGGGTCTGAAGGGAACTCGTCGTGCTCGAGATGGGAGTTCGCCTGCGACGGAAGTTGCATCAGCAACAGCTTCGTCTGCGATAACGTGAGGCACTGTAAGGACGGATTAGACGAGGAAGACTGTGGCATTGAAGGTAGAAACGCTACAGTGCGTCGTCTGTTGTGTCACTTCTTTTGTTCTACGCTTTCACCTCTTCTGGGATCTTCCTCGACGAATATCTTGGAACGTGATGGTGCAAAAATGGGACTACTCTCAGTCTGTGGGAGCTGTTGCTGTACAAAGTGGTGGCTTCGGAAAATTTCTCGATCCAGAGAATTTTGAGGAGGAAGATATATATACCTGTTGAATGTTACGTGTTCGGAACTTCATTTGTGACGTCCATTCTCTGCTGTACAAAAGCCTGTTGGATTGAAAGTGTACTCTCAGGAGTTTTGTCGTACAGGGTGAATCACAGTTGAGTCTTCCTTTGCATTCCAGTTTTGCGATTTTTTGGGTTTAATTTGTTTCTTCGTGGAAAATTTTACAAAAATACTAGTCATATTTAGTATACTAGTATTTAGTATACTGTATTCAATCTAGTAGTATTTCGTTACTGATATGTAACGTGCCAATTTTCTAGTATTTAATACTAGTATGTAATGTGCCAGTATTTAGTAACACTAAAAAAAAGTATTTTTAGTAAACTAAAATAATATGAATTTCTTTTTCACTAAAGCAATTTTATGACATTTCTTGCTTCTTTCCTTTCTTATTCGAGATTCCCGATCTATCGAAATTTAAATAAGCTACTATCATTTGCAAAAAATAAATTACAAAATACAACCATAGATTACTATACACATTCAGCTTTCAAAACGAGAGTCAATTCCTTTTTTGTTTTTCTTTCTTTCTGTTTCTCTTACCATGCCAGATCAATAGAGTTATATGGGATTAAGCAAACAGAGAATGCAAAGGAAGTCGGGACAGACCTAACAAACATCTTTTATCGGTCTAGCGAATCACGCAATGCGATATTCGCAACCAGTTCGTTCATACTGTGTTCCAATCGAGCCAAAGGATTTAATCTATTTGGAATTTAAATAATCGTCGTTCCTGATTTTTTTCCCATTGATCGTCAAGGTTGCCAGTTAACGTTGCGCAGACACGAGAAACGAATCCACAGACGTCCAGAGACGCGCACACACATACTGTACATAGAAACCCATTGGATTATATCCTAATCGCCTTCGAGGGGCTTCGTTCAGATTGCTTTAAGTGTTAGTCAGCTTCGAAGGAATCCTCTGTAAAAAGATACCCCGATGGTCGAGGAGTCGCGTGCCCTGTCAGGCTGCGAATACTGTTATTACTAAACACTATGTGCTCATAGTTGTTCATCCTGCACTGCTATGAAAAATTAACGGGACAATTTCAGATTTATGCATGGAGAAATTTGGAAAATATTATGAGAGAGAATGTCAATTGTATTGAGAATTAATTTTAGAACTAGTAAATTCTTAGTAGTGTTAAATACTACTGAATACTAGTACTATTATTAAATACCACTGTACTAGGTACTCGGTAGTACTAAATACTTCAATTTACTAGAATAATTAATGTTAATAAGAAAGGACTTGAGAAACGATATCATAGATTCTAGTGATCCTAGAAATATTATTTTCATTAATTGAACTACTAGAGTAGTACTAAATACTAGTATATTAAATTCCTGCTAAATATTAGTAGTGCTGAATATTTTAATCTACTATATATAATAATATTACATAAGTAAAAGTAGTAATCATTTTAGAGTCTAGTAATTCTAGAGCTAAATTATAAAAAAGAAGAATATCAATTATCTTGAGATTTAACTCTAGAGTTATCAACGCAGTTATATCATTGTATCAATTCATGGTCTGTCATAGAAATTTTACAAATTTACAACAGTATGTATTCATAGATTCGAATTACAAACACTCGTATCTCCTACCTACGATTTAAATTTTACAATTAATTTCTATAGTTTCTAGCATAGAAAAATTTCAGTGCACCAACGAATGCAAATAGAAAATTCCAAAACACATGTAGACAATGTGATATTTTTCCTTCAAAAAAGCAGAATTTTTTTCTAAATCCCGAAGAGAATAACAGCATAAAGGTATTATATCAATTGTCGTCGAAAAATCATCTGGAACAATAGCATTGCAGAATTAACCTGACAAACACGTGACAGGGTATCGCAGCCTGACAGCTGCCCATATATACTATATACTATATATATATATATTATATATATATATACTATATATATATATATATATAAATACCATTTACCATAACAGATGCTTTCAGTGTATATCAAGCCCAGTTTGTACCCGCTTTAAATGTCTCCACACGTGCGTCTGTCCACGTGGTATCTCTCATAGTTTGTACATACCATTTAATATACATATAACCAATATAAGTAACATATGGGCCGCCTCGACTCGAGCTTTTCCACCACTTTGGGGAGCAATAAATCCTGAAGAGAAGGAGGGAGCTCGAGGCGACCGGTTTGACGAGACCAGAGGCTGTCTGTTTTTGCCGGTGGCGCCCTGTAGATTTGGCCCCGTGCCCTTCTATGGACTTCACCTGCAGCGACGGCTCTTGCATATCGAAGAGCTCTGTTTGCGATGGATTCGACGACTGCCCCCGGGCAGAAGACGAGCTTCACTGCGGTATATAAACACTTACCTATCGTCTGAGGCCATTCCACACCGGAGACTCCACAAGAGAGCGTAGTTGAGAGCTGGAAATAAGACAGTTGGGACGTTGTCACAACACGAGCACGTTATCTCGAGAGTGTTGTGTCTACAAGATTTTCAATATAATAGCGACTATTTAGCCATAAGAGTGTCTCTTTGATTAGAACCAATTGCAGTTGACTGTCACCTTTTTCAGTTCTCTACCTTTTTCTTTTTTTTAGTTAAAATTACTGTATTTCTTCTTTTAGAAAAAAAATATTGTTTGCGAATCATTTCGAAAAAGGGAATGTGAAGTCTCTGGTGTTGTTGGTCTTTGCTTCTGCTTGCCAAGTAATCTCAACTCTTAATGGTACTTACAGAGTGGATCATCAGCTGGGTGAGGGGAGCTTTGATGTTCTTTTGATTTCTGTTATTTGAAGTCGTTCAATGTAGGAAGAATATTTCAGACTGCAGTGTTATTTAAAATTGTACGTTGTGCAAACGAACAGAAATAAAAGTTGGAGTCGAATGATTGGAAGACAGTAATGTTCAGAACTAATTTTAATTCATTAATAATTAATCGTATTAAATATCCATCGCTAATGATTGATAGTAATAAATGTTAATACAAATAATATTAGTGAATATCAGTAAAATATTAGTTGTACGAAAGAAGCTTTAATTATAAATTATAAAAAAAAGAAATATAAGAATGTGGAAGTATTATATATTGCTGGCCAACAACAATGAATAAAAACATCAAAGCTTTTCTCACTCATGGTGCCTACATTTGTACATTTGGTAGCTTCAAAGTTTTAACCCCCGCCTCTCTAGATCATTAATTGTACATAGATTCACGCGTCCCGGTCCTCCAGAAAGTTAGAGGAATTTCCTTGATCCAGTTTGAAACGCTACAGTGAGAGCATCAATTGTTCCTCTCGCGTATTGTTCAAAGCAAATAGCTTATGTATCGTTGTTCGTCGAACGCTTTCGTTGTTCGTGGACGAGCTTCGAGCTTTTCGTGATGTCATAACAGAATCGAAACCCTACAGGTGATTATCCCCTCTCCCACCCCCCATCCCTCCTTCCTTTTCCCCTCCTCTCTGTTGATTGAGCTGTATTTATCCCCCATCAGGAGGACAACGTGACTAAACGTCGAAGAAAAGAAACACATAAAGATATATAATAATACTAATAATAGAAATATAATTATACATATACGTAAATTTAAAAAATTTAGTACAACTAATTCGATACGACAAATGGCAGTTTCCGTAAAAGAAACCAGTTTTAAATAAAAAAATCCATTTCTTATCGATAAAATTATTCACTGTAAAGTTATGTTCAGTTCAAAATTTTCGAAAATTTTTAATATCAAATTATTGCACTATATCAAGGTATTGATACCATTGCATTGTTACTATATTAAATTTAATGTTAAAACGAAAGAAGACGTGTAGTCGCCCTGTCCGCCTGAATTGAAAAATGCAAGAAATTGAAAAGAAAAAAAGAAAAGAAAAAATTACCATTCCCTGTATATACAGCAGCATTTATTGTTGACGTATCTGTATATATAAATGTGTGTGTTCTCTGCTCCCGTGTATTCCTGCTGCGACACAAACGACCACACAAACAGAACGGGAATGCACACCCACCCAGTTCAAATGCGTCACCGGGAACAAGTGCATCGAGGGTGTCTACAGGTGCGACGGCCACCCAGATTGTCCGGATCACAGCGACGAAGATTGCGCTAACGAAACCATTACACACGTCACTCCACCTATCAGTACGCCGTTTTCACCCTTTTCATCTTTTTGTTTCTCTTACTCTTCATTTTGTCATGCACGAAACTCCTTGCTCAATGATTATATCGTAGTATCAATAGTCATTAGCAGACTGGATTTTTATGCAGATTTATATTTCTGGGAGTACGTTTGAAAAAAATAAGATTTCGATAGAAAGTTGCCACTTTCTCTTTTTAACCGAGCTGAGAGAATTTAACCAACTTTGGACAATTTACATATGTTCATTTATTTATATTGTGTGTATTTAAAATTTCTTATGACGTATTATTGTTGACATTATTATTGTTATCTTGTGAATTATTTCTTCTTGTTGTTATTTCTAGCAGTTATGATTATGCATTTATAGAAAATTATATATCGTATTTTCTATTGTAATATATTTATAATAGAAAAATATATATCGAAAATTCTCTCATTAATTATATTTCTAAAAATATGAAATTGCATAAGAATTATTGCAAACATGTAAGAAGTAGCGTCGAAAGAAGAACCGATAGAACAAGAATGTATGTATAGCCCGGACAAGATTGCACAAAATCGATTGGTCTTGGAGTTTCGGGCGATGATGTTATGTGTTTGACGTTGCTGGAAGGAACATTCTGCTTGATTTGAATAAATTTTCTCCCATTTATTTTTACAAATTCTTCTGCATAATTTTCTTTAACATTAGAACAAAGCAAATAGAGACAAGTTAACACAAACTTGCATCACGAAGAATTTCTACTTGAAACACGTAATTTTGAAATTTTTGAATTTTTGTTAGAAATTGAAGTTCCCTTCTTTCACTTTATAAAACGAATATTGTCTCAAATTGTTGAATGAATATCTGACATCTTGGAATGAGAAAAAGAAAGCTGTTCGTTTAAATTCATTTATATTTTAAGAGATTAAAAGTTTATTAAAACTAAATTACAACTGCGAATCGTTCCTTCCAATCGGACATGACAGACGGTCAGAGTCTTACGATACATTTCGCTTGTTGTATACCATCTGCATTCGATTGTACTCGACTCCTCCTCGTCTCTCCCCTGTCTGACTGCACGTCAAAGAAACGTGTTTACGAATATACCATGGGGACTATCCTCTTCACGTAGGTAAAAACCTGGCTGGGTAGACGCATACTCTCGTTTGCTTAGCACTTGGCAACGGGGATGACGATGCTGGTCGGCTTACTCACCGCTAATTAATTCATTAGCTTGATATAAGCAGCAGTGAAACTGGCTAAGAAGCCACCTTTATTTTTCAGCTTTATTCCCTCCCTTTCCGCAAGCTTTTCGACCCCAGTCAGTTTCAAAGATCGGTACCCTAACTTTATCCTAAACGAGGGACGCTAAACTGCTGAAAATATAACCAACTGTAAGTAACAGATCAGTTTGTAACTAGCGGGATTATTATATGGATTTTTTAATTCTTCTTGGAAAAATTTTGAATGAATTTTTGAATGAATTTTACGAGTATAAATGACGAGAAAATTGGATATAAATTTGGATACATTTATTTAATTAGAAACATTGGAAGGCTAAGTAATTTTTTGTTTTTTAACATACCTCAAAGAAATTGTCTAATGTAATTATTATACAGATCATTCTCACTTACTTTTTGATAGACCTAAATTCCATTTTGTGACTCCTACAATTCCTTTGTAACAAAGAATTGTAGAAGTCGCGTGAAATCTAAATTTACCAAAAAAGATGAAAAATAATTAGATTACGATAGTTTCTTCGATTTCGAAAACCTCGTGCGATGAAAAATAAATTGGCCAATTACCGTAAACTGTCCGCGCCATCTGTGGTAAGTTGAGCTAAGAAGATTTGGTGGGGAGTGACCTTGACTGACCAACAGATTCAATCCTAAAGAGCATCGTTTTCCTCAGCGTGATTGTTCTTTTTTTCTTGCTGTTGTTGTTGTTGTTGTTGTTGTGTTTTACAATTTTACACGCTAAAAAAGCTTGTGTCTCGCGTAGCTGGCAATGTGCTTGTGTCTGTGCATGTACGTTCAGGCCAACCATGGCCAGGCTGGGCAACCGAGAGCCCGAGGAAATGCGATCCAAGCAAGGAAATGCGTTGCGACAACGGACAATGCGTTCTGCTTCGGCGCAAATGCGACAATATCTTCGACTGCCTCGATGGTAGTGACGAGCGTGGTTGTGGTAAGCTTCCTTCGCTTCCATTTAGGTCACTCGGATCGTCTCCGCATTCCCAGTACTCGTTCTTCGTTGAATAAACTATCTCCGATAGGAATTCCGATCTTAACGTAACTCGTATCGCCAACGATGAAAAATTGTAGATATTTTAAACTATTGTAACCTCGTAAAAGAAAGATCCCGCCCTTTAAACAGTCTCATCTTGTTTAAAAGCATAGACGCCTTCACTTTCACACTCCTCAAGTTTATTTCTTTTTTTTAAGATATTTTTACACGGTGTGCAACTGGTGGGAAAATTTTTTTCGTGACTGAATTCACCATAGGTTTCGAAGATCGCGACCCCTTAAACCGTATGATTTTTTTTTCGGCGTTTTATCGAATTTTGAATACGACAAAATGTTAGATTCTCTTAAATTTTATATCCCAAATAATTTCAATTTTCCTAGGATAAATTTCAACGTTTCTAAAATAATTTTACGGAAAGTGTAAAGCAATTAAAATTAATACCAAAAAGTTCTTAATTAATTCGTCCGTTTTTCGTTCACGTAATTTTGCCAGTGTACATTCATCAGAGGGGTTAAAATTAAGAAAAGATTGATTCTATATTCTGTATTAATAGAAATTGTCTTTTCAACTTCATTGAACTGAATTTTCGTGACTGACAGTTTTATCTATAGTTCATGTCAAAAGAAGTGAATCACAAATTAAGAACCTGTTATTTTTCTGGTGGACGAAAAATACAACTCAATCTTAAAAAAATGGTTGTATTTTCAAACATGTGATCTTTATATTTACACTTGTACCAATTTAAATGTCGTGGTATTTCAAAACTAGCAGCTTCAACTTGTATTCCTTTGCTTGTTCAGAAATAATTCAATTTCGCGCCTCTAAATAGACTGCGGGCCAATAGAAATTACTTTTTGAAAGACATTGTCATAATTGATCATCGACCCGATTATTCTATATCGAGGAGCATGCCCTAAATTGTATCACGTCCCAATATTTACGATATGTCTCAGAAATACGTAAGCATGCACAGTCAGTTATGTCACGACAATAATTGAAGCACTCGGTTGTTATTTTTTCGTACCTCCGCGGGGAACGCGAGATTCCGAGTGACCCATAATCCTCACAATCCCCGACCAAGATCCCTTTTTACCCGCTTAGCGCTCATTATGGCCGCCATGATGAGTGGTCACTAGTACACCAGCATTCTGGTGATTATGTCAACGGCGTTAAAGTCCCCCAACGACCCCATTGTTGAAGCTTCTTTACCGCTTGTTGTTGAGCTGTTACTTGTGTCACAAGGGGTCTGCACACCTGCCGAATGGAAATGTGCCAGTGGAGAATGCATAGCAGAGATCGAGAGATGCGACAATGTAACCCACTGTGCTGACGGATCTGACGAGTTTGGATGTGGTAACTATCGGTCATGTGCACAGGGTCAAAAGTGTCCTGGCCACGCCTGGTCTTCTTCCTTTGCGTGACTGCTAAATGAAAAAGAAAAAAAGAAAAAAAATCACCTTTTTCCGAGGATCGGTATTAGTGGAACTTGCTCAATCATTTTCGAGATAATTCGAAGCTTCTTAATATCATGAAAATTATCTTAACCGTAGAAACTTTTATTAACTCAATGGCACATTTCATGGCACTTACCTAACCAAAACCATTTATCCTGGACCCATGTTTTTCTATTCTCTGGTTCGTCATTTTATCGGAGAGACATTTTCTGATTAGATCTTAACTAACATCGCATTCCCTCATTGAATAATATGCCTGCGGCACTGTGAAAGTCAACCTTACGCCATATTCACCATGGTACGGATGCAAGGAAACATTTTAATGAATTTTCATGTAGATTGTACGTTTCAAATGCGATGTGTGTGCATGTTTTTGCATGAGAACTAATAATGGAGCATATAATTTCCATGCATGCGATAGCACTTCATCTGGTGGTTGGCGGTCAGTTTTCATGAAACGTATGCTGGTCGATTTATAACCCATTCGTTGTTTGTAAAATGTCAATTCATTCTACTTCATCCTTGAAACTACTTCTCAATCTAACTATCGTATGTGTGGGGGTCATAATTTATGAAACACTCTGTGTATTCTTGACTTAAAATTCACTTCTCGGTGTAACGATCGTTGAAACGACCTGTACAAACGTGTTCTGAAATTCTGAGGCAAGGACTTGAAAACAGAATATAGGACTATTCACTTCTTGAGCTTTGAAACGACTTGTACATACGCATTTTGAAAAACGAATACAAAGTTTGAAACCTCGGTGTTTCTTTCGGACGCTGTCGAAAAGTCGAAATCGAGTTAATATGTAACAATCATGAAACGTCTTGTACAACGAAAGGGTTAGAGAATATACTCCCCGGGATTTTATCGGAGATATACGTGAGTATTTTTTCCATTCCTGAACCAATGGATCAACGTGCACGCAAAGGACGCCAAAGGCAAGGCTGGTAACGGAGTCCTGTGCCCCTTTTAAAAATTTTGATCATTTTGATACTTACAATTAATTGATCATCTTGTTACTTACAATTAAACACTAAGTTTCTTCTCAATGTAATTCATTTAAAAAGAAAAAAAAAAGTAATAGTATCAACAGATGGTAACTACAAACGGGCACACGAACTCCGTTGGTAAGGTCATTTTTCTCCCTCTAATTGCGCCCAATTGCACGAGAAACGCGCTCTAATGGAAGCCTGATCCGTCTTTTTTTGGGGATCGTGTAGTAAACGAATGTCCGGCTGGAATGTTTCGATGCAACGATGGATTGTGCGTGGACAGTAAGAAACGTTGTGATGGTCGACGGCACTGTTTCGATGGCTCGGACGAGATCAATTGCCGTACGATCGTCACAGTCTTTTGTTTATCTATCTCTACGTTTCTCTTTATCTGTCGATCAAGGCTGATTCGCATTGCAAGCTACACTGTGTATCCATGGAGTATCGATCCTTCATGATCGACAGTCGATAATAGATGAGCTTACGGTATTCTCCTGGACCAGTCAGTGGTTCTCATCCTAAGATTAAAAATCGAATTTTAACTGACATTAATCGATACATTTTTCATTGAAATAAATATATAAATTATAAATTGTAAATAAATTACAAGTTATAACATAGTAATACAATTATGATATTACTATTATAATACTATAGTACATCGACTTGCACTAATTTGTATTAGTATTAATACCATAACTAATGTAATATAATATATTATATTACGATAGTATTATAATTCTGCCAATATAAAATTACAATGTATAAATTACAAATATTTGAATAATGTAAAGAAAAATTTCATGTTTACATTATATAGAGTGATGTAACATACTGAGAAAAATTTTTCTCAGACTTAATTTACGGTTTTTAGAGTGAGAAACTGCGAACCACTGGCATGACCCATCTGCGCCCTATTTTTCATAATGCAAGGAACATAGTTTGCACAGAGGAGCTGCTCCCTCCATTTTTTTCTTGCAACCTCGTTTTTTGCCAATTTATATTTAGGCAACGAAATACGTACCAACGCCACTGATGGTATCAGAAAAACGAGAGCAACTGTTTTAATTCGGAAAAAAATAGGACTCGTCCGTACAATAGGACCACAATTAAACAATCACGTCACAGTCCATCGATCACGGTGTCCAGTTTGTAATGCAAATGAAGCAATCTCTGAAATCGGTTCTATTTTTTTTTCTATCTTCATTCACTCGTCTCTTCCTTTGTCTTTTCAATCTTCCCGCCTTTCGGCGTTAAGCCCACGAAATCGCATCTTGATGAATTATTCCGCGGTTCGATCTCGACGTTTTCTGGGAACGCCTCGCATGAAGGATAATTCCTGAGGAAAAAGATATGGTGCCTCGAAGCTTTTCTTTAACACGTCTTTTCTAACGCTAGCTGTTCCTTCTTTTTCAGCTACATCCCGTCCTCTGCTAGTGTCAAGTTTATAGGGCACTCTTCTTGACGTCCACGTACGCAGAATGATTCCTCATCAAAAGTCTGAATTCTGAAGACCTAAAGTATATTTTTATTGTTGTTGCAGTTCGAGGTTTTTTAGGATAAGCTGTGTCTTACGGCGGACTTGGTTGATCCTCTATGTCCAAAATTAAGCCACCTATGACATTTTTCGTAGAAATTTTTGATGTAGGAAGCTTCTCTCATGTGAACCCCTATTTTTGTTCAACAACTGACTGTATTTTCATCAGAATAGAATGTCTATTAGCAGACGATCTCTTAATCTTGAATTTAATTTTATTCACTTCAACTTATAAAATATCATTTAATCCTATCTTATTTCCGCCAAATAACACAAAAGAAACAAGCCAAAAATTTTCAATCTTAAAACTGATTCCTTTTGAACACAGCTTGCGCCTAACCTCGAATTGCAACAAATTCTTCCGGTATTTCCTACGAGATCATCCGAGAACAATCAGATCAAGTAAATAAAAACAGATCGAAGAACGATTACAATGAAACCGAGGGAGAGAGTGGTTGGTTCGTCGGATGAATGCTCGAGGAAACAAGCCGGGGCGTGAAAAACGGAGGAGGAAGCCATCGAATGGAAATCGATGCGTACGGAGGATCTCGAGGAGGGGAAAGCCCCTCTATCTTTTGCCTGGTCGCGCGTCGGTCTTCAAGACGGCAATTAAGAAGCTGTAACTAATGCCGGCTCGCTCTTGTCTGGCCTTGTGGAGCCGTTAATCTCGTTCCTATCGACCGTATCACAAGGCGGACGTTGACTGCTTGAATCCCGACGCAGTGGCCAGAGCCTCGTCATCGAGGATGAAGAGGTGATCGATTGAGGCTATAGAAGTTACAGATTTATTATTCTCTGATTACAGATATCAATATTTGTACGTTTCGAGATATGAAAACAAAGAGCGGGGACTAAAAGAGCAAATATTGGAAAAATTAAATAATACTTAGAACAGTAAAGAATCTGCAGGCGATTTAAAAATTTTATTGTCTGTGATAAATATAATTTAATACTTTGTAGATAACAAAATGAAATTGGCACTTCGTTTTTAAGAAAATTGGTTTTGAAAATTTATCAAGTATATTTGAATTTTGCTAATTTAATGTTCAATTGACACGGGGATGTTCTACTTGCAGAAATAGCTGAAAAATGTAGAATAACGTTTTTCCATTCAAGATCTCGTTAAATGCATCTCGTGAAACAATTTCATTGTATATTTTTTGCTTATTTTTCCACGTAGAATCATCCAGTTCTCAGTTGCACCATGGTTCAATCTGGTTCAATCTGGTATAATCAGTGATGGGTTTATGAGACTCACGACGAATTCTTGCATAGAAAAAAAGTTAAGTTACGCAGGTTGTTAACGACGATGCAGTTTGATTTTTGCACGAAGGCGAGCAAAAATAAAAAGAAAAGGTAGTGGACCTTCGTTTTAAAGAAAATTAAACTTGAAAATGATTTCGTCCCAGCGGTTCTTTTCTTCGCTTTTTCGTAACACAATTCTTGATGATCTGGCGTAATAATGCTTTTAAACTTTTTTGAAATTAATTTCCTTCTTCCTACTGCCTTTTTTGAATTTTATTAAACAATTCTGGTAAATTAGTACTGATAATTAAAACTGTGTTTAATTAATTCACAAATTAAATTAATTTTTTATATTGAAATTAAAATTGAAATAGAAAATTAAACGTACAGATAATTGAGAGATTCGTAAATTATTTTTTATGAACGTAAAAGCGTCAAAAGATTGAAAGAGAACCACTGTGGCAGTTACTTTAAAAGTACGTACTCGCGACCGATTTTTAAGTCGTTTTTCTTAAGAATGGAAAAACTCGGGTGAAAAAAATGCATCGCACTTTTTTGACTCGTTTTTCTATAGACAATCGTCTCGTTAACTTACCCTGCAAAATTTAAATAAATCCCACAGGAGAGCCATTCCAATCTCCAACGTTACAATGTGACATTCAACTAGAAATTAGTTAGTTCTGTTAGTTAAAACGACGAAGTAATTCTCATTAAATTTCTTCCTCTGTAATATTCGTTAGAAATAATACGAGGAACTCAATTACAAGTAATTTAGTTCTTTCGTGTGTGATCAAGTGATCTTCTGTAGCCTCGTGTAATTAACAATTATCGACGTATCTTTACATGTTTCAGCTCTCTTGAATATCGTTCTAATATTCTAATCGATACTTTGAAAATGCAATTGGTTACTTTTATGTAAAAAATTATCTCTATCCTGTTGCTCGAATTTTTCTATTTGTCTCTCACTTTCTTTTCTCTTTCTCTCTTTCTATGTTTCTCTCTCATACACACTGGTTGTTTCATTTTTTTCTTTCGGTCTTCTCTTTGAGCACAGGTTGCCTGACCTTAATATGTACATACCTCTTCCACCCTCTGATTGTAATATTATATATAGTATATATATGTATATATATATTTATATTTATATTCAAACTTATCTTTATATATATTTTTTCCATTCTGATATATCTATATTAGATTATAAAGATCTTGCACAGCGCACGTACACAGGATCCTAGGATCGATAAATTCCCAAAACCGGATGATACTTTTGTATTCCTACATACACTGGTAAACGTTTGACAACAAAGTGTTTTTAAATTAAACTGAATTATTTTTCGATTAATGATTGTACTTGATAATTTTCCAGTTATTTCATTATTTATAGAATCTAGATTAGATCAGTTTCGTAAATTGCTCCTTTAAGCTTAACAATTTCAGTAATTTTTAATAATCCAATTTCCTTGATAATTTTCCAATTACTCTAATTATCTTATTTTCTAGCTAATTATTTCTAATTATTCGTAGAATGCAAGGTAGGGTGGATTAAATTAGATTAAACGATAAACGAATATTAAATCCTTGAGATTTCTCTTCCCCGAAATAAAATTTGGTAATACAAATTGATTTGAATAGTTCAATAGATAAAGCAATTATTTTCTATAACTATTTTCTATAACTGAGCTTATTGATTTTTTATTTTAATTTTCTCGTTCTCATGTAATTCAGGAAACAGTTGGAGGGAAACTTTTGATCGATACCAGTGTATGTGCCCCTTTCTATCTATCTATCTGTCTCTCTCTCTCTCTCTCTCTCTCTCTCTCTCTCTCTCTCTCTCTCTCTCTCTCTCTCTCTCTCTCACTCTATCTGTCTCTTACTTAACTATATGGTACACCATAGCCTTAGATTTACGAGGCATCGCCTTTTGCCTAGATCTTTCTGTTTGATACCGTTTAAACGTTCCTGTAGCTTTGGAAAGTACATTACACACACTTTGGCTCCTTAGGGAGAACGTAGTTCACGGAGTTATCGTGCTGCATAGTAGAATTTTCCTACTTACCACTCTTCCAATATACGCACATATCCACGGAGTACCAATGGAACTTGCTCTTGGTACCGTTTGCTGATTATCGAATCGATTTTCGTATAATTAATCGTGAGATTGACGGCAATGATAAGGATAACAAATTGCTGATAGTCTCCTCCGTTGAGATCACCGAGTACTTTTGACTTTTCTATGAAATTGTTAGTTTAGGTTAGGTTTTAGGTTTTTTTAAAGCCCGATCTTGATGATTTCGATGATAAATTTACCATTAATTACGTATTCACTATTAAGGACCAGCTAATAATTTATCATAATGTTAAAAACACTTTGAATTTCATAAATTTATAAGAGATAAAGTTAGGCAAAGTTAAGTTAGTTTAACGATATTGTCAATTATCATATACCATATTCACCTGATTATATTATTATAAATACTTCTTCAAATTCCATAAAATTATAGTATCTAGGCATAGGTGAGATTAGGATAAATTATTGTCAATCGGATATACTGTCAATCGTTAATTTAAATTAATTAAAGAGGAAGAAATCAATCAATTGAGGATTAAATAATAAATACTAAATAATGTATCACAGTACTACAAATACTTTTTTAAGAATACTGAGTCTATTAAAATCCTAACTTAAAAAAAACCGTTCAAAAACAGAGAAAAAAGAAATAACCACGAACGTAGAAGATCCATTGGTACTCCAATCGATTCTATAAGTTATTATCTCTAAACAAGAACCCGGTGTACGTGGTCACGACACTATAGAGAGTTCCCTCCATGGGATCAGTGTACATGTGCGCTCCTTAACACGTCGCATGACAACCGGCAGTGTGCACGTTGTTTGTTTGACGGTTTTATCTTTGTTGGTATCTCGACTAGGACAGTCTATCGATCAGTTAATTACCATGGACCACTTATTCGACCTTTGCTCTCTCAATTCCGCCACTGGAGCTGTGAAAAACCAATCAATGGTTATCTATCTTTCAACCAGTCCAGTCGAGCTTCTCTCTTTCAATCGCTTTGGAATAATTTGTATATAGCGTTACGAAGGTCTATGGGGGTCTATGGTTCCAGGGGAAGCGAGCACACTGTCTATTTTTTTTTCCTTTTCCTCTGTCTCTTTCTTTCACAGTTTCTTTCTGGATATCTCGGAAGGAGAACCATCTTTTCCCGCGTTAACTGTCACTCGTTTTTTCAGAATGTCCCGATGGCCAGGTACCGTGCGACAATGGGATCTGCATCATGAAGAACTTCTTCTGCGACAACAACGTCGATTGCCTCGATGGTAGCGACGAACTCGGCTGTAGTAAGGATTTTAGACAATTTCCAACCTGTTTTCTAAGCTAAATCCACGCTAATCTGATACTAGAAATCCCGGAGATCTTGGTTTCAGTTCCACTTTGTGAAGATCTTTTACTTTCCCAAATTGTTACCAAGTTATAAACTGTTCTAAAAACTGTATGAAAGGGTCTCGAAACTTGCAAATCCTTGAAACAATCCATTTCTTGAAACAATCAATCTACATTAACACTAATCCCCGAACATTTCCAATCTGTTTCTAATGTTTGAATTAAATGAATAATAAATATTCAAATTGCAGTTAATATAGAATCCTAAAATAAATAGTAAATATCCTATTAGTGGTAAATAAAAATATAAATAATACATATTCAATGAGTGATTTGTGGGAACAAATGACAAAATGTTGCAAATTCCAGACAATGTTGTGACACCACCAGCAGGATGTCGGGCTGACGAGTTCACGTGTCGCGATGGAACGTGCATCTCACAATCGGCCGTCTGTGATAGACGACCAGATTGTCCTCACGAAGATGACGAGACGAATTGTTCACAAGGTAGGTCCGCAACGTGTTTCTAAGACAGCTTAAGACGCTGAAGGAAAAGAGCTAGGCAGGAACACGTGTGCATCGGCTGAAACGTGTCCTAAATGTAGGAAGACCTAGTCTGGCCCAAACTTGGTGGGAAAGGCTGCAGGGACCAGCTGTGCCTAATGTTCATCCTGGTGAAATTCAGACTGGTTCCTTAAGAAACATATTGAGAGATTTTAGGATTCAAATTTGTTGCTCTGACTGAGTAGTTTGTGTTCTTGTGTTGCGTATATTTAGATTCGGAACTTATAGATTATAGACTTCATTTTTTTTTGTGAGTTTATAATTTTTTTCATTCTAAGTAGGATGATTACACAACTTGGGTAATTTTGCCTAAGTTTAATTAAATTTAAATGAAATTTATAGTTTCAATTGTTAAAGATTGCAACTTGATTTGATTTCGCTAGTTTCGAAATCAATCATTGGAATTTCAATATTTCAATGTACTTCAGTCTATTGGATAGAACAAATTATATCTCATCAGTAAACTGTCGATTCCTATATACTTATGGAACCGGCAATCTATCAGAAATATGTTTCCTAAGGATCAGTTAAGTTTCGCAAGGATCTCTAATGTCCGACCATATCGTGGCCGTTTCCACTGTCTGTATATAAGCTCTATTCGGTCTTGCACACTTGATCCAGTAGATCACGCAATGCACCAGGTGCACACGCAGTGTTTGGCCGTGACACCGTGTCCACCGCCTGCTAGAGGCAACCAGTTTTGCCGCACCGAATTTGTACGTGCACCGATTCAATTGTAAATGGCCTAAATTGTATACCAGACTGATAGAGGATTAAATAAAATCACACTCTCAACGTTGTATAGTATGAATTATATGTTGTTACTAAGTGTTAACTATGTATTATAGTATTAATTAATATGGTATTGATATAGTGTAGTATTAATATTACATTAAATGCATGTACTATATACTAGTATATGTACAATTGTATATATACTAGTATTAGTACTACAGTAACTAACTACTTATAGTGTTATATACTGTAGTATTAACTAGTGTTTACTATAGTATTAATGTACTATATTAATTAGTTATACTATGAACTACAATATTAACTAGTATTAATGTAATATTAACTACATTAACTATTATATCATACTAGCATTATGTATTGCAGTATTAATTAGTATTAACTGTGTTTACACTGTATTATCAATTATTCTAATTATAAAAGTATCTTCTATCAGTTTGAGAGTACACGATAAATCACACGCTAAAATAACTTGTAAAACAGTCAATCAGACGATGACTGCCTCTTCCTACAGAGGTAGAGAAGACCAGAATCGCAGTAGTAAGTAGTCGCAGGGTTAAAATTCCACGACAATGGTGAATGATCGGTTAAAGAAACGAATGGAAGAGTGCCAGGTGAAAAGGTGGTCTCAGATTCGGTTACTTCTAGGTAGAACTACCCTGGTGGGGCTAACCCACGTGAACCAAGCTAGCAAGGATTACAATACGGATTATCAGGCGCCGACTAACCTAAGCACTCCGAGGAGTTGTGCTCCGGATGATTTTGTTTGTGCTGATGGCACTTGCATCCCTGAAACTCACCACTGCGACCATTTCTACGATTGCCGCGACTTTACCGACGAACAGTATTGCTTCGGTTAGATCACTGGGCAGGCCTTGATCATCTGTTGGTGTCCAATCCTTTCAGACTCGTCCTTTCCACTCTAATTTTTTTCTTATTTACTTCTGTTTAATTGAACGGTACACATGTAAATATTTTCTAACGTTTTTTAATTTAATCAGTCACTTTAGTTTTTGGATAAAAGATCCCAGGAAGAATTCACACACATGATTTTCATGTAGAAACAATTGAGGAAATAAATTTTCAATAAATTGAATTATTCAGTTAATAGTTGAATTACACGAAAGTTCAAGTAATAACTGAATTTCTTAAAAGCTTAAGGTTGATATTTAACTGTATAATACCGAGTATCGTCCGTATTTCGTTTGCTGCTGTAGTTTTTATTACTGTTTAATCGAATATTCTCTTACCATTAAATTTGCTAAAAAGTAAATTAAACGTTCGAAAGAAGTACCTTGGCGATCCTTGGAACCTTAATCAAGGAAAGATTACTTATCCAAAAACTATATGCCACCTAATCTACTGACAGACATGATTTAATTTGAAATTTATCAATGCATCGTCTGTTTTTGTATTATCCGACTTTTAAGTGATTGTTTTGCGATATTTCGTTGATCCTAACGAGAACTTCATTCGAACCCTGGACACGTCACAGATTTTCTAGACTCTGCATTTTCTTTCAGTCTGTGTTAGCAGCCGAATAGGTGTGTAGGTTGTTCGATTAGAAAGACTTGAGTGAATTCTACTCAACGTCAGTCACACGTGCAACGCATCCCTGTGTGTAAATTTATTTAGTGCATCCGTTGCCTGATTTATGGTACGAAATTAGTTGTAGATCCTGTTATCGCATGAGACACAGTTGATTTTTTTTTTTATTTATTAGAATAAAAGAGGCGCAAATATTTGAAATGATCGATAGTAGATTATGTTCTGTGTGTCGTAGAATAGTTTCTGATTCCACGGTGTTTCATTAACAAGCGCACACGGAAAGATGTAACATTGGGAAGCTTTATTTCCTGTGTGAGCTTTACACTCTGCTAATTTAATTTGTTTTCCCGGCTAAAATTTAAGATATTGGAATTATAATGGATCACTGGAATTGTAATTAAAATTAAAAATTAAGTTAAGCTAAATTAAAACAAAAACTGAAATTGAGAACTAAATAAATAATTGAGTTGAAAGTAAGAATTGAAAATTAAGTTGAGATTAAAATTGAAATTCAACCAAATTTTGAGTATTATCTCATTTATTCTAATCACTGGAAGAAGAAAATTTATCATCTGATCAGGATGATTAAAACGTCCCACCATTTTTCTCTGTGTGTATATGTACATTTACATATATCAACATATTTTCTGTCTGTTCTTAGCGTTTTTTAGGTACTGTGGTGATCCATGCTCTTTTTTCATTCTTTAGACCGTTATTTAAAACAGTAATAGATCCTTTTGTGCCTCGTTCAAATTTTTCGATTCAAACGATCGAGAGAATCGTCGATTCTATTTGTTACAATATATCAACGTGTTTGTAGGCTGTAGCAAGGATCAGTTTCAATGCGCGAATGGAGATTGCATCAGGGCTGATCAACAATGCAACGGTTTCATCGACTGTGCTGATGGGTCTGACGAAGATTATTGTAGTAAGATTTCACATTGTTCATAGTTACAAACAAGATTAGGGGAGAAAGCTAAAGTACAAATTTTTACAATAATTATTAAATATATTAAAATAAAGTTTATTCGGTTGTAATTCAAGTTATTTAATTGTTGTTTATTTCTTTAATTATTTAATTACAACGAACCCTTTTTTTATTGGGTTAGAGAAAAATGATGAACCCAGTATCAGACCTGCATTTTGCAGTGAAAATTAAATAAAATTAAATAGAATTAAATTATAATTGAATAGATATAACAGTTTATATAACAATTAAAATAATATAAATACAGCTTTCTGTATTCTTTTCCAGCTACTAATATTTATAAAACATTACAAGAACTGTTTTTTATTGATATTTTTAAATAGAAAATATATAAAATTCTTTATTAGCTCCATTAGGTCCTGATCCAATGCCTGGTAGTTGCCCATCCGGCTACATTATGTGTACCAGAGATAAACACTGCGTACCACAGTCCTCACTCTGCAATGGAGTGCCAGAATGCAGAGACAAATCCGATGAAGAAAATTGTTGTATGTAGTTATTTCTAATTTTCACGTATCTTACTTGATATACTTAATACTATACGTTATATACACGCTATAAGATGCAATTATTTTATTATTGGAATATATAGTATTTCATTATTTATACGTAATATAATACATAAAATTATTATCTCAATTATGTTATTATATAGTAAGTATTACTCGATATATTTTACACCTATCATTTTTAGACGGAGAACCTTCTCATCTCAATTTGAAGACATATCCAAGCGAGCAGGTGATTAAAGAAAGTAAGTTTGGCAATACACGATGCAAAAAAAAAAATAACAATGGTGTATCACACACAGAAATTTTACACAATATTACAAATTATGAGAGATCGATTAATAAAAATTTTGATTACTTTTTTTCTTGCCTCGGTCAGATCCAGCGAAGCAAGGTAAGAACTACGAGGAACAATCTCGCGCAAGTAACGTTACGCAGTTTTTTTGATTCACGAAACAATGTGATTAATTTACTGATTGAAATTAAGGATAATCATCCGAGAGAACCATTTTGCGCGTTCATAATTACATAATACGTATTAGAATCGTCCACTGTCTGCGAAAAGCTTCGTGTTGATTAATTTATAATTATCGACATACACAGAGTGCATGCGGACATGGTTTAAAGACAGATCATTACTTTGCAACTTAATATTTTAATAATTGTTTTCCGAGAGCGTTCATTCACAAACAACACCACGTATCGTTACGTGTACAACGTTTTCACTCACATTTGAACAATAAAACTATTCTCGTCGCTGGACTGCGGATGTTTATGCAAAAGCATATTTTAATATGTAACTAAAATAACTGTCTTTTTTATAAAAATATAGGAAAAATTGCATTCGCAGTTTACTCATAACACAAACTGCTTCCAACAACGTTACAAAATCAATTAATACAAATCAAGTAACACGTAACGTAACGGAGACAACCATCTCCCAAGAAACTACATTCTTCTTTCACGAAAAACAGGTCGCGAGGTGGTGTTCCAATGCCGCGACGAAGGTCCCCTACGCGCCAGAGTTCGCTGGCTCCGCGGAAACAATCTTCCTCTGCCACCCGGAGCTCGAGACAACAACGGACGTTTGGAAATCCCGAACATCCAGCTGGATCACGCGGGGCTGTACGTCTGCGAAGCTGTTGGCTTCCCTCCGTCGACCCTTGGCCAACAAGTAAGCGTGTACCTCACCGTGGAGAAGTTCGACCCACCAGCAACGAGCAGACCTCACGCGTGCCAGTACGACGAGGCCACCTGCAGCAACGGCCAATGCATCCCCAAGTCGTACGTGTGCAATGGTAGACTAGACTGCACGGACGGTTCCGACGAGATGCGTTGCAGCCCCCACGGCTGCGAGCCGAATCAGTTCCGCTGTAACAACACAGAGTGCGTGAGCAAAGTGTGGCGTTGCGACGGCGACAAAGACTGCGCTGACGGCAGCGACGAAGAGAACTGTACCCCGAACCCACCAGGTTCTCCCTGCCGGTACACGGAATATGCCTGCGCCAGTCACGACCAATGTATACCCAAGAGTTACCACTGCGACCTGGAGAGAGATTGCATAGACGGTAGCGACGAAGTAGGATGCTCACCGGTCTACATAACGAGGCCACCTCCGCCGATGATCATCCTGTCTCAAGGGGAAATATTGATCATCACCTGTACAGCTATCGGCGTACCTACCCCTGTGATCAACTGGCGTCTGAACTGGGGCCACGTCCCTCCAAAATGCACCATGACGTCGATAAATGGAACTGGAACGCTCACTTGTCCGGACATTCAGCCAACCGATCAGGGAGCCTACTCCTGCGAGGCATTGAACAACGCTGGCTTTGTAATTGCCACGCCTGACGCCATCGTGATTGTGAACAAGACGGGGGGAGAGATTTGTCCCAAGGGAATGTTCAATTCTGAGGCTAAAACTGTGGACGAGTGTATCTCTTGCTTCTGTTTTGGTGTGGCTACCCAATGTCACAGCGCCAACCTATTCACTTATCACATTCCCCCGCCTTTCGATCGGCACAGCGTCGTGTCGGTGAGAACCGAGCCCAGTTTCGAGATTCTCAATGACATTCAGCTCCAAATTGTCAGAGGCATCGACAGAGACGGGGTGCAGCTTTACGAGCCGAACACGCTCTCATTCACGTCGAGAGCTGAAGAGAGCGTTGCCTACTTCGAAATGCCTGAGATCTATCACAGGAATCAGTTGAAATCCTATGGTGGCTATTTGAAGTATAGACTACGTTACAACGGGACTGGCATACAGAACTCTGCACCGTCAGTTATCCTAACTGGAAATAATTACCGATTGGTGCACGAAGGGCGGCAGGTGATACCAGGTTACGATAATGAAGAGACTGTCAGGTTTTTCCAGGATGAATGGTACAGGCAACAAGGAGGTACCAAGATTCCTGCCACCAGAGAAGACATCATGATGGCATTGGAGAACGTGGACAATATTCTGATCAAGTATGCGCATCAGTTTTATTTAATCGTGATTTACCAGCCTGTCAATTTTGAATAAAATGTTTCTTCAGCAGACGAAATTATCTGTTTAAATTATATTCATGCTATAACTAACACAGCATTTCATTTGTAATTCTTAACAATTTACATTATGAAATTCTACTTTTTAACAAATTTTGTGGATTCGTGTATCTATTTATTTTTAATATGAACTCATGTATTTATTTATTTTGAATATGAAATTCAGATATTTAATATCAAACAGACATTCCAAACCTTTGAACTGTAGTATCTCTTGCAAATGTCATTTGTTGTTTTAACCATTGTTAATAATTTTAATTAGTAAAGAGGCGTTTGAAATTGACGAAAGAATTATGTTTTTATTTAGAGTACAATACGACAATTCTCCATATCTGGATGTCCTGCTCACTGAAATAGTGATGGACACAGCTGACGTTAGAAACACCGGACTTGGATCAGCCTCTTATGTAGAAGAATGTGAATGCCCTATCGGTTCGTATTAATTTGATTCAATAAAATCAATAGAAAGACTTTTTTAACCTTACGTCCGGAATGATTATTAAAAGCGATATTTATATAGGATACACTGGCCTGTCTTGCGAGCAATGCGCACCTGGATATCAAAGACGAGAATCTGGCCCTTGGCTTGGTCAATGTTATCTAGTCCAAGGTCCTCCTGACTGTCCTATAGGATACTACGGGGATCCTCTGAGGAATGTTCCTTGCCAGATGTGCCCCTGCCCACTCACCAATCCATCTAATCAGTAAGACAATGCATCATTAAAATATTTGGGATGTATCATTAAAATATTATGGATGTTCATTAAAATATTTAAAAGAGCAACGTATATTCCAAAACAAATGACTGCTGCTAATACATAAAAAAATTTCAAGTATAAAAGTTACTGATTCCTACATATGTAAACAAATTAATATCAATTTTAAACTTCTGTGTTTTTATAATTTTTAATTGTACAATTATAAATGTACAAACATCCGCAGTCCAGCCAATTATTAACACAAAATCCAAGATTTTGCTACGAGTATTTGTTAATGTGTTCTGAAATAGATTTGCCCGGACGTGTCATCTCGGATCGGACGGTCAGCCAACCTGCGATTGTCCAGCAGGATATGTTGGTCGCAGATGCGAAAAATGTGACGTGGGATATCGAGGAAACCCATTTGTTCCAGGAGATATGTGTGTTCCCGTATCTCATTGCGATCCTGACGGTAGTCTTCACTCGATTGCGGATCCCATCACCGGCAGATGTCGATGCAAGGTATTAAACTTCGAATTTCCTTATGCTAGAAGTCCGATAGATGTTTGCGAAAGCGATAGAAAATTTCTTCCTCGCGTTAAAATAAATTCGTATAACGTATTCGATATTTCGTTTACGCTGTCGTTTAACTCGGAAATATTCCTCCTCTGTTAAAAAGTAAGTACAGCCCGGAATAGAGCCGAAGTGATTATAGTATTGCAAAGGTTCGATGATGAATTTTGGCACGTTGGTTCACAGCAATACGCGACCGGTCTTACTTGCAATCAATGTAAGGCGAACACGTTCAATTTGGCGTCGAAAAATCAATTTGGCTGTATCAGCTGCTTCTGCATGGGCATCACCGACAAGTGCGTCTCCTCCAACTGGTACAGGAGTGACGTGAGTATATTTCAAGCAGCGGTTAATGAATTTTAATTTTCAATTAAATTCCTCCTAATTCTGCCCAAAAAAAAAGGAAAAAAAAAGATTATCACATACGCCTTTCACAGATTCGAGTTTCGTTTACCAACTCCATCAGAGATTTCTCTCTGATCGAATCCAAAACACCAGACAGTCTACCAATCACAGACGGCATTCGGTTGGACACAGTCGGTCGCGAGATCATCTACAACGACTTCCCTAATCGCGGCAACAACGATGTCTACTACTGGCAATTGCCCAGCATCTTCCTGGGCGATCAGGTCACCTCCTACGGTGGAAATCTCACGTACACTGTCCGCTACGTTCCGTCACCAGGTGGTCAGAGCTCGAAGAACAACGCTCCGGACGTTGAATTGATCAGTGCCAACGACATCAACCTACTCTACTTCTCCAGAGAGTTTCCCGAACCGAATACTCAGCAAACCTTCACGGTCCCTCTGCTGGAACAATATTGGCAACGTAACGACGGAACACAGGCTGACAGAGAACACTTACTAATGACACTGGCTGACATGCGTGCGATCAGGATCAAAGCCACGTACACCACGCACACCGACGAGGCTGCCTTGTCGTTGGTATCTCTGGACACGGCCGAGAAATACAACACGGGCAGAGCCAGAGCCGTGGAAGTGGAGGAGTGCTCTTGCCCGATCGGTTACAAGGGACTGTCTTGCGAGGACTGCGACGTTGGATACACCAGAGCCGGCCAAGGTCTCTATCTTGGTACTTGCCAGCCTTGCAGCTGCAACGGCCACTCGAGTCAATGCAATCCCGAAACGGGGATCTGCGAGAACTGCGCCCACCACACCACCGGCGACTTCTGCGATGTCTGCGAGCCAGGATACGATGGTGACGCCATTCGAGGAACTACCGACGATTGCACAAGTTCCGGATCGCCTACTCCTTGTTTCTGCAGCGAGGAAGGTTCACGCAGCAGGTACTGCGTCGGCGACAGATGCGACTGTAAACGGAACGTCGAAGGGCCTCAGTGCAACAGGTGTCGTCCAGGAACGTTTGGACTATCCGTGGAAAATCCGGACGGATGCAGCGAGTGTTACTGCAGCGGGCTGACTGACCAGTGTCACGAGAGCTCCCTGTACGTTCAGCCTATTGCCATGTGGGTCTACGACAATCAACATCGGTTTACTCTGACCGATCCGACCAGGCAGGAGATCATTGACCATCGTGATTTCGAATTGAACCTGGCCACGAACGAGATCGGGTACCGTTACCCAGACAACAGAGGACGCAGACTGTTCTGGTCCCTGCCGCCAATCTTCACTGGCAACAAGGTGAAGAGCTATGGAGGAAATCTGAACCTGACTCAGCATATCACTGCCGTTCCCGGTGCTCAGACGTACAAGGATCAGGATATTATTCTGATTGGGAATGGGATCACCTTGTTCTGGACGAATCCCAACGATATTCAGCCTGACATTCCATTGAACTACTCGGTACCGCTTAGGGAGTCAGAGTGGAAGCGATTGACCACCGAGGGCCCGCGAGTCAGCTCGAGAATTGACCTGATGACGGTTCTCTCCAACTTGGAGGCAATTTTGGTTCGTGCGTCGCACAGCGAAGGAATGAGGGCCACCTACATCAGCGACATAAGCATGGACACAGCAGTGGAGCATGCGACTGGCAACAAAAGAGCTGTCCAAGTGGAGGTTTGTCGCTGTCCGACTGGTTACGTTGGAACATCCTGCGAGTCATGTGCCAGGGGTTACTACAGAGACACAAACGAAAGATCCGTCAGTTACTTGGGCTCCTGCAACCCATGTCCTTGCAACAACAACGAGGAGAGTTGTGAGATGACACACACAGGCCATGTAAAGTGTCACTGCCAACCAGGTTACGTCGGCCAATACTGTCAATACAGCGGTACGTATGAGAAACGATGCACAAGATTGAAAAATGTGTTGCTAAATTAGAGAACGGAGTAGAAGCAAGATAAACCAACATACACCCTAGGTGACTGCGTTACACAGGACGTATTTTCTAAATTAATATTCAGTCTTTTCATATTAAATGAAATGATGACTCGACTAAAGATCCAGATGGTGCTCTTTTGAAAAGGATGGTCTGATCTATCTACAGCAATGAAAAATAATTAGGATTACTCCTATAAGAATAGCATGACTATTAAAGTCGCAATGATAGTGTTACTAGTCCTACAAATAAAAATAATAATTGAAAACTAAGGATAGTAACAGCAGTATAGTAATAATGTATACAGTAAATCGCAGAAGTATTTGTACCCATGTTCTCCCAATTGCCAACTTTGAAATCTGTTGTGTAAGAAAATACGAATCAAAGTCGACAATTCAGAGGATAATACACGAATATTTCTATGACTCACTGTATGAAATTATGACGTTCACCCTTTAATAAATAAAATATTTTGCACTTTGGGTCGATTAGATGAACTGATGGTAAGTCTAATGCCAATGACGGGCACGGTAAAGGCAAACTCGTGGGTTCTGTTCACGTGCAATTACGAATCGCCATATTCGCTTTCTATCTCTTTCACAATGACACCGTGTGATGATTGGCCAATAACCGCGTCCAGCAGCCCACCAGGGCCCATTGAAAGAACAGCTAAAGGATCATCGAGAAGCTGGAACGTTTACGTCCGGCAAAATCCTTTCAATGTAGTGTGCTGCATCAGCGACGATCACGGACAGGAATTGATCAAAGTGATGACGACAGTCAAACCAGGTTTGACGGACCAAATTAAAGGAATATTCGTGTTTGTCCGTCTTAGAAAGCTGGAACATCATGGTGTTCATCTTCATTGCTGTTTCCATTGCTGGTTCATAATTGGATAATTGTCTTTCTTAGTTACACTCACAGTGAGGAGCATAACTGAATCACTTACCACGGATTTTTGTACAGGTTCAGCGATGTTCTTCATCATATGCAATCACAAGCATACAGTTGTACACTGTTAACTGCTTTGTACATCTTTTGTCTTGTCGATCATACCTTGGTTGATGGGCTTCTTGTAATATCCAAATTGGGTGTAGAATATGAAGGCAATCAAAGCCTCTTTCATCTCATTTATCTTCATTTATGTGTTGCTATCTTATATGACTGAAAGGCTTTGACTTGCATTTTCTAATCGGTACTGTGTTTCTTACAGAAGGTAGCACCACACCGTCTAGCACGACACCTCCTCTTCCACCAAAAATTGTGGTTCACATCAGAGGACCTGAGTTCCAGATCATTGAAACAGGAGGTACCGTTAGCTATTCTTGCTCAGGAAGATCTGTAGATGAAGTAAGTAAAATAATCATAATTTTTATATATAATTAATTAATATTAATAAATAAATACTGGTTAAACAATAGTATTTGATGCACTAAACGTTTCTTGAAACACAGGGATCTCTGCATATCAGATGGGAGAAAGAAGGTGGTGAACTACCAATTGATAGAAGCGTGGATGACAGTCATGGCTTGCTGATTATTCGAGACGTAAAAGTATCTGATAGCGGCATTTATGTTTGTCAAGTGAGCGATGGAGTGCATGTTGGCTACAAGAACGTCACCCTCACTGTTGGAGGTAAAATGAAGAGAATTTGTCTACTGAGTAGTATTTAAGAAAATATTTTAGAAATATTATATATCAAGTATCATGTAATTCACTTGGACGCAGCTTTTCCACAAAGCTTGTTGGACATCCCAGGTATACAAATCTTGTTTTAAATAACAATAGTAATGACAGTAATAATACATTACTATAGAGTCCCATTTGCATCTACATTAATCATAACAACGTTAAAGTGCCCTGATTTCATTTGAATAATTGTACTGCAATATTTAAATGCTCAAATCTAGCTGCACCAAGGATTGTCGTTGAGCCACCATCTTTACAAGTAGTAGAAGGAAGACCAGCGGAGTTTCGGTGCGAAGCCGCCGGAAATCCACCGCCAAAGATCGAATGGGTTCGCGTCCATGGCCCTATAAGTCCAGAAGTAATAATTCATAACGAGATTCTGATGTTCAGATCTGCCTCGAAGTACGATGCCGCCGAGTATAAATGTCTGGCAAAGAATAACGTTGGCTTGGATGAAAGATCTGTCATTCTTCACGTTCAAGGTGAACACAGTGTGATTAAACACTTTCTTTTTTTATAAATTAAAATCAAAATTTCATTATTGAATGTAAAAACTACACAAGAGAAGGAATCTTATTACATTTTAATATCTACACTTTTATTTAGTTTTGACGATGAATACATATTCACCCTGTTCAAAATTTTAAAACTGTTGCTTGTCATAATATTGAAATTATAGAACTTTTAATTTTCTAATAAGTAATCTAATTTAATAACTTTTTAATTTATATATTTTATTTTGAAACACTATACTTTTGGTATAAAATTAGTTTTATCAAATATGTAAATGCCTGAAACAGAAATATTCGCTACAAAGCAAAATAATCCTCACGAGATGAATATTTTTGTCTACAGAAAGACCCCAAACAAGTGGAATACCACCAACAATCACTCCGCCACAATGGACGGGCCAAGTTGGAGAAACAATCGTGATAACATGCGTGCCATCTCAAATGGCCAACGTCACCTGGTCTAGAGAAAGATTTCCACTGCCTTCGACAGCCAGCCAACGTGACGGTGTCTTAACGATTGTAAATCCGACCCATTATGACTCCGGTACCTACGTCTGCACATCGACCAGCTTCATAGGAACAACAATCAGCAGGACTATCAACATAACAGTGATGCCTGAGAGACAAAGACCGTTTGTCAGCGTAACACCCGAGAGACAGACTGTCCCCCAGGGCAGTATGGCTGAAATACGGTGCATAACAAGCGGAGAACCCGGTGAACACGTGAGATGGAGCAAGTATCTTCAACAGTTAAGCTCTAACGCGCAACAAATCGGAGATACCTTGAAGTTTGTCAATATCCAAATTGCTGACAGAGGTATATACGTGTGTCATGTGACTGGACCTAGCGGTAGTCACGAACACAGTGCCATGATTGAAGTCGAACGTAAGTCGAATATCTGTCTGAGTATCTAGACTAGTATTACTCATATCTGTATATACATATTTTGGGTTTACATTTCAACAGCTAGAGAACCTCCATGGGTGGAAATCTATCCCAGTAATGTGCCTCCAGTCACTTTGCACGGGTCCACGGATCTTCAGTGTCGAGCAACTGGAATCCCTACGCCAGAGCTACATTGGTCCCATGAAAGTGGCCGATCATTCCCTTTTAATATTAAACAACTTCCTGGTGGCGTTCTGAGACTGGCCAACGTCACGGAAAACGACGGTGGCTCTTACGTCTGTACAGCTGTCAATAGCATCGGTTCGACATCTGCAGTAGTATACATAGAAGTTCAGTCCGTGCCAACCATCAATATATCACCGCAGTCTGGAATCTTGAGCGTTAGACCCGGGGATAGAGTGCGATTACTCTGCAGCGCGAGTGGACTTCCGCAACCTAGGGTTACTTGGAGCAGAAAATCGAACGTGCCACCGTAAGTTACTTTAACCTTCTGTTCTTCTTGGGTCAGTATGAGATATATTATTAAACAAATAACTAAAATATAATATATATTAAATAATTGGAAAGTAAACCGGAGGTAATTGACTAATGGATCATCTTTTTGCAGTGTTGTAACCAATGCATTGGCAGACACTCCTCATCAAGCCGTTTACGAAATACACTCTGTTTCTTTGAATGACGAAGGTTCATACATTTGCCACGCGATTAACGAAGCAGGAAGCAGTGAGGAACGAGTCTACATCAGAGTGGAGGATCCTATAACTGTACGTATGCGTGAACAGAAATTGATTCTGTAAAGTTTGTACAGTGGCTCATTTCTTGTTTGTTATATGTTTATAGCAAATGTATTGAAACTTCTGGATTTGTCTCAAACTTTACCACAATAGTCTTCCTATTTCCTATATATTTACGCACATATTCTAATTATAAAACGAGAGTTAATAAAACGTTGAAATATTCGTTGAAGGACGACAGAGATGACAACAGTTTGTCAAAGGACTATCTTAGGATCCCCGATGGTGGCAAAGTGGAAATGCGTTGCAACATTCACGATTACAACGGAAACAGGATTTATCTTGATTGGAAGAGAGCAGATCATAGTCCTCTGCCAGCTGGTAATATTGTTGACAATGGTGTGTTGATCATTCCTGTTGTGAACAAGAGCGCTGCTGGAGATTACGTTTGCACCGGAACGGACCAAGCTGGCAATGTCCTCGTCAAGGCCACCTTCCACGTTGAAGTATTATGTAAGATCTACCAAGATTTGTCTTCGATGCGAAATATGAGAGCAAAAGTGGACTAACTCCAGTATTCAACAAACTGAACAAGTTGAAGTTTCCTTAGTCCTGTATGGTTCATGCAGCCTAATCTATTTTTGCTCTCAGTAGTTTATGAATTAAATAATCACAGCGTAAAGAATTACTCTTATGTATTCCTCCAGCTCCTCCAAGAATCGTGTTAGTTCCACCAAGACAGATAGTTCTTTCCGGAGAAAATCCATCAATCGAGTGCCGTACAACTGGGGACGAACCAATGACCATCGAATGGGACGCCATAGGGCGTAGCTTATCTCACTCGGTTACACACCATCGTGGACTTCTTCAGTTCCATGGAATCACTTACTCTGACGCTGGAAAGTACGTTTGTAAAGCTACCAACGACGCAGGAACCGCTGAAGCTGTCGCTGAAGTTCTGGTGAATGGTACGCAATACCACAAATTTTTTTTAGTAATTTTACGCTAGAAGCCCATTTATTCAACCTGGTGTTTGTGTCATAGATATTCACTACTTCGATTACTGTTATGATCTCTTGCAGAACATGGGAACGAAGAGGTAAAAGCTGATCAAAAAGATATATTGACATATGCTGGACAAGCTGTACGTCTGCGATGCACTATCGGAGAGAAAGCCACCGTACATTGGTCCAGGGAAGAACAGCCATTGCCACCTGGTGCTAGAATCGTAGGAAATTATTTGGAAATACCCAGAGCAAGACCGGAAGACAGCGGAAGATACATCTGCCAGGTTCAAACCCCTCATGGAGTCTCTAGCGACTATATTAACTTGAATGTTTCACGTAAGTTGGAACTCGTGACTCTTCATCCATCATGCATGGTTTTCTTCTTTCATTCTTGCACTTCTCATATATTCTGGATACAAATGAAGTACGTAATAGAATTAGATAATCTAATCTGATCAAAAAACTAAGAGTCTGTGCTGTATTAGATTGCTTCTGAGCATAAATCATTTTGAATTGAGTTCAATTCAGTTCGATTTAAGGATCAAATCATCACCAGCAAGTCATGAAGACGCAGGTTGGGTTGGATACTGTTTTTTATTTATGGTTGTCGCGGTATTGTTTATTAGTAGTTAATATGCATATGGATTGTACGCGTGTGAGCCCGATGCAATGCAAGAGAAGCCGTTGCATCTGCAGCGTTCAAGGATGCTTTCTGTTGGATTACTATTGCAACATGAATGCTCTCTTCTATCCTGATAATCGCGAGTACTTCAACAGCAAACGGTGGATTCGCCACTATCTTCAAAAACCAAGCGGTTTGTTTTGTTTCAAATTAATGTGTTCCCGGTGTGTGACGTCTGTTGGACAATTAACGCTTTTTCTCCTCCTTGTTGAACGAGATCAACACTTTTCGCTAGTCGTTGACTTGTTCGCGAAATCCTCGCGAAAGTGTTAATAAAAATCTTCATCCTGTCACTAGCTTGTATCTCAAATCATCATGCGAGCACCAAAGATTGAGAAAAATTAGAAACTCTTGCACAGTGATTGTAGAGACTTGGTAGTTAACATCTTAGCAAGGTAATAAAGCATCTTCCACGTGTATGTGTTACTCTGTAGAGTAGCCTGCTCCTGGTCCATATGGTATGCAATTGTCTGTTGTCCTCTAATTGGATTCATCTTAAACTCAATATTGTAGGAGACAATTCATAGAAAGGGGTTCACGTGTGCACGTCTTAGGAAAAACTTCCAATGCAGCCTGCTGATTCTGTTGTTTGTATTTTAGCTACCACAATGCCTTCTGTCAGCGTGGAAGTCTCTCAAGACCCGGTGAACATTGGCGACAACATCGACATACGCTGTGCATGCTCTGGGACTCACAATCCGCGTTACCACTGGTCCAGACCTAACCATCCTGGACTGCCAGAAAATTCTCAAGCATACGGGCACATTCTGAGATTATCTAACGTGGCTGTCAGTGACAGTGGACTGTACAGGTGTACCGCAGACACTCCCGAAGGCATCTTTGAACAGGACTTCAATCTTGTTGTCCACGGTAAGACTTTAGGTTTTCCAGTATCTTAATCTTTATATTTCACATAAAAGTAATTAATATAACTTCAATCCTCATGCTTATGCTCGCAAAATTGTGCTTCGATTGTAAGTACACGATAAGTTCAAAGCTCCAGAAATACAGAGTTTTAATCGAATTCTTTCACTAGGTGGAAACAATGACGCGCCAGCTATTGAAACCAAAAACGCTCCTTACGGCTCTAGCGTGGATATGGATTGTCGTCCAAACATTGACCCACCGATGAAATTCCACTGGAGCAAATTGGGAGGCATTTTACCATCCAATGCTCAGATTTCCGAGGTACGAGATTTGTAGTATCATGGCGTAACAAACGGCTAAAGACGTTGTGGCTTTTTCTTATTGGCTTTTTTATCTTAGAACAAATTGAAGTTAACCGACGTCAAGGCAGACGCTGCAGGCACCTACATCTGCACTGTGAGCAACGATCACGAGAACATAGAAATACCAACAGTACTTGTGGTAACAGGCGTAGTACCGTACTTCAGTCAGGCTCCTCAAAGCTATATCGCTTTACCACCGCTGGCTGATTCCTATCTGAAGTGCAACATCGAGATCTCCTTCAAACCACAAAGCTACGACGGTATAATCCTGTACAACGATGAATCTAATCGCGGAAACGATGCTCAAACTGGAGATTTTATCATGTTATCACTGGTTAGGGGCTACCCACAATTCAGGTAATTATGAATAATTAATTTCAAAGTATTTCAACTACATTATTAATGTATTATTTTTATGCATTTAAGTGGACAAAAGTACATAAAATATTTATTTATATAATTTTTTTACCCTTTTTCATTTCTCCAATTGTATAAAAACACGAATTTCCTTAAATATCCGCGGCCTATTAATAACAATTTTTCTACAATAGCTTTGATCTCGGCTCCGGACCAACTATAATTCGAGCAGAGAAACCTGTAACACTCGGAGAATGGCATACTATAAAGCTCCAACGTCACAGGAAGGAGGGAACCATGTTAGTCGATGGTGAAGGGCCTTACAAAGGTATTACAGCGGGAAGAAAGCAAGGATTGGACGTGAAGTCGTTATTATTTGTCGGTGGTGTGCCCAGTGATAAAATAATCACTAAGTATGCAGAGATCAACAGCGGTTTCGTTGGCTGTATCAGTAGATTGGTGATCAGAGAGAAGGAAATTGATCTAATTGGTGATCAAACAGATAGCTTTGGAATCACTAATTGTGAGACTTGCGCTGAAAATCCTTGTAAGAACGGTGGTGTATGTCAAGAAGCCGCTACGAAGAATGGATATATTTGTCTGTGTCGTGCTGACTACAGTGGAAAGCATTGTGACTATGTCGGCCAGTCTTGTTACCCAGGTAAAACAGTTTTCAAACATTCCGTCTTTTTGCGTTTTCTTTTCGGCTATATCTATACAATCGCTGTTGCTTTTGGCTCCAGGTGCGTGTGGTGAAGGTGATTGCGTAAACAAGGAAATAGGCTTCGAATGTTACTGCCCTTACGGAACAACTGGAGCTCGTTGTGAGAACACGATGAAGATCTACGAACCAGCTTTCCACGACGATAAATCCTTCGTAGCGCACGAAACGCCTAAAGCTCTCAGACGGTAATTATCTACATGACGCATGACCGCATGAGATGAAAAAAGTTGACCCAGTTTCTCTGTTGTATGCGTCCTTTATCTTTTATATTTGTCAGTAGAAAAGAGAATTAGAAAGTTTTCACCTTAGAGTTTTTTCACATGTTAAACGATTGATTATATACGTATGTGTTTAAATGTTAATCGCAAAGATTGGAGGATCCTCAGGCGCGCATTGACTCGCTCCCAGTTGAAAAGAAATCCCTAATGTTAATATTGAAATAATGATTTTCAGGCCGAGAATGTACCAAACAAATCATCCATTACGAGCACGCAATGCACAAGTTAGAAAGCCACGATCGAGGCCACATCACCATAATAAGCTGCACCACACGAAACATTAGTCCTTCTTTTCCACAACCAAAACCTCTTTGATGCACGTAATAATAGAAAAAGAGAAAAAGAAAATGAAGGAAAAGTCATTTATTAATATTAAATGTTTGTAGAGAACGAATCGATTCTTACGTAATTGCTATTTATAGTTGTCAGTGAGCATATATATGTTATATGTGTATTATATATATTTTTTTTATGAGAATTTTATTTACAATTAATTAGATCTTTTTTTTTTCTTTGTGTCTGCCTCATATGTGTCATAGATGATTATGTTGAAGCCTGTATAGTGAGTAGTTCCTTGGAATGAACCTCATGGTGCTGTAATATTAGAGTATCAGTCAATATACTTACATTCTACTTTTCATGTATCAACCCTTTACAGGCCCAAGTAATTATTCTAATAACAACTAATTATTTCAAAAACAATTCTTGTTGATAGAGCTCTCTTTTTCAACTCGTTGAATTTTGGACTGTAAAGGGTTCTTTTGTACAGCTTCTTAAATAATACATTTTAACGCATTGTGTTAGTCATTTTTAATTATTGTTTAAAGTAAGCCATTAATAAGGTCACTGCCAAACAAGAAATGCATTTTACAGTAATATCAAGAGCTTATTGAAAATGATTATTAGTGTTGTGACATTGTACGTGTATCAAGTACACATTCAACACATTCTTACACACACACACACACACACACACACTTTATATCTGGCACATCTTGAAATGTTTGTACTTATTTTGTAAGAACCTGTTTGATGTATGTGCCATAAGTGGTGTGTTTCTAGGGCCAAAATGACCGTTTATATGTATTCGACGGCTTCGAGCGATGCTATAAATATAAATATATGTCTTGAGATGCAAATAAAAATTGATTTAACAGGATTTTTGTCATTTTGCTGATCACCTGTCTTCATAGTAATTTGTGAATATCAAGGAGGTAAGTTATGCATATCAAAAGGAAACTTGTTTACCTCGCCCATTAACATTAATATTTTCTCTTATTAACAGGAACTAATTTCAACTAATTTCTATTATTAAATACAAACAGCAGCTTTAACGTTTCCAATTTTATCGCAGGTTGAAAGTGGCAATGAACTTCAATCCCATGGATAACCAGGACGGCATATTGATGTACTGTGCCCAAAGTGAAGAAGGACTTGGCGACTTCGTGGCACTAGTAGTTAAGGATGAACGCGTCGAGTTTCGATACGACATTGGTTCCGGTCTGGCTATTATTAGATCAAATCACGTTCTTCGACCTGGTGTGTGGACGCACGTCTCTGTGAACAGAGATTTCAAGGAGGGAAACTTGACTATAAACGGAGAGCCAACGATAGGGGGCAAGTCTCCGGGAACAGCCCGCACCATGACGCTCAATACACTTCTCTACATTGGAGGTGTTGATCGCAGGAGAATCACAGTGAACAAAAATGCTGGTGTGAACAGAACCTTCCGTGGTTGCATCAGTGATGTAAGCTCATCATGAACTTGTTCAGAAGGGTTGCTGTCGATAGGGTTATTCAAATTAAAAAATATTCTATTATGTTCTTTTAGCTCGGAGTGTCTTCGATGAACGTAGATATACTGAAGTCAGCCTGGGATTCAGCAAACATAGACGATTGTAACGTTCTACATCCTAATCAGACCAAACTGACTACTGTGATCACTACTCCACCGTCGACTACAACTCTCTATGATCCATGTGCCTCCAATCCTTGCGTTCATGGGATGTGCCAGAGCACTGATTCATATGACTATTCGTGTACCTGTGAATACGGCTACGTGGGAAGGAATTGTGAGAATATTCTAAAGCAATGTGAACTGCTTCTTCCCTGTAGAAACGGAGGTACCTGCACAGATCTCCACGGGTCATACAAATGCGATTGTCGACTGGGCTTCACTGGGCAGAATTGTGAAAAGTGTAAATATTTTAGTGAATAAAAATTTCAAGATTGAATGCAAGTTATTTTACAATTTTGCCAATTCTTCTTTAATTTCCAGTGACGGAGGTGACTTACGATGTTGCGTTCAGAGGAGACGGTTGGTTGGAGTTAGATAAATCGGTGATGGCTCACGAAGAAGAGCGCGAGGTGCTAGGTTTTGAAATTTCAACGAATAAGACCAAAGGATTGATCATGTGGTATGGACAGACACCAAATGATTTAAATCCTGATCACTACATGGCTCTTGCCGTGGTTGATGGGTAAATTAACAAAATTAGAAATATATTCTATTTTTTTTTTTTTTTAAGATATTTTATATATTCTATTATTTTCAGTTATGTAGAGTATCAGTATGACTTGGGTACGGGACCAGTTGTGATTCGTGTCACTGCACAGAAAGTAGACGATGGGGAACGGCACAGGATAATCCTAAAGCGACAAGGCAGCGATGGAAGTATAGAATTAAATGGGGAACACATGGAAAGTGGTGCCAGTTATGGAACACAACAAGATCTGAACGCCAGGGGCAGCGTGTACTTAGGGGGAGTGCCTGACTATGCCATGACCTATGGAAAATATCAAGAAGGATTCTCTGGCTGTATTTACACCATGGAGGTACAAGATTCTGGGGCCATAGACATTGGAGAGAAAGCAATAAGAGGGAAAAACGTTTCACCATGCACTAGGTAAATGATATGATAATTAATAAGAAATAATAGGAAAGAATCGTAGAAATTATATAAAATGGCCTGTTTAATCTTTCATGCTGCTCAGAGCAAGATGGATACCTTCTTCCTTGGTATTTACTAATGCGGACACGGATATCTTTGATGCGTTTGTTCCTCCACCTCCTGTCAATATAATCCACCCTAAACCAGCGGCGAATTTAGCCGCGTACAATATCAAACATTACTCGTTGTTAATAGTATTTCAAAATCTGCTCGCATTCACCATGAATGTTCGGGAGCAAAGCGTGCTTTTCACAGTATTATGCATAGACACTATAAACGCGATGAAATGTATACTGTGTTAGGTCTTGCTTAAGTGAATCCGTGCCCCTTCATTAATCGCTTAATAATGAAGAGACGCGTATTCAGTGGCAATTTGCAAAATTAATCCAGTTTGTATATTGTTCAATGCTTCGTTAACGTCGGGGGGTAAGACGAATTATTAAAATTTTAATAACAATCAGAGATTATTAATATTTTAGTAACCAACTTTTTTTTCTTTATTTCTATGTTTTGTAGTTATTTGGGCGATAGACTTCCAACGAGAGGCGACCTTGGAAAAATATGGAAGTGGTTTGTTTGAATTATGGGACAGTTATTACCCACATTGTAAAAACAGGTGATACATAAGCGTTTTATATCTGTACATGTACAGGACACGTTTCTGATAACATTTTCTAATCGAATTAACTACTTTTATACAGTTTTTCGGTTTTATATAAAGATATGATAGATTCTTTCCTCATTTTCCCTCCTTCTATTGTTTACATTTATTACTGTAAATAATCTTTTTTTATTATTATTTATAGATTTTATTCGACAATACCTTTAAATTGACTGCGCCACATTCAAGATGTGAATATTGAGGCGCTACGAATAGATGGCAATAATATTATATTACACCACGCATAAGTTTCCACTGCCATTATCTGATTTGTTAATTACCGATCGGTTTCCTCCAAGCATTAGCAATGGCTCCGTAATTCTCGTTGTAATGTTATAATAATTTATCTTTGAACTGAGAATAAGGCCTATCTTCAACATACAGAAAACCATGTAAAAATAAGTTATATACTGAAGTGAAATTTTCCCGGACCAACAATTGGCCCTGTTATTGATAAATAGTCCGACGACTTCTGTACCAGATGTTTCTTCTTTCTTTTTATTGAAATACTTTAAATTCCATTTATGTGATATTAATGAAGGAAAATTATTTGCAAATAATCGCATAGTTAAGTCACGGTGCTAGTAAGATGTGCTGCTAGTTCTAAGGAGATTTATATTCAATGAAAGTACGACGAATATGTAAATACTTATCAGTCTCCCAACCTTAGCGTTTTCTTACATTCTGTGTAATCGGTACTTCTCAAACAAAATAAGAAAAAAAAGATAGATAATGTCGGAATAGATGAAAGATATGGCAAAAGACATACATATATACAGATTTACATTGTTATGTACATTGTTATTTCTTTATTCATGAATTATTACATTATCATTAAGTTTTTTTTAACAATGCGTCTGCCTGTTAAATTGTCAATTAACAAACGCATATTCTCTCACATGGAAAATAGTAGCAATCATGGGCATTTTCTAGATTTATATGACAAACAAAATGCGATAATATAAATCTCGTATGATTCGAGTCTAATGCACAACACAATAATTCGATTCGTTTTTTGTTTTCTCAAGTAGTTATTTTTTACTTATAAACGATAATATTAATATGTTATCTTCTAGTTTAAATCCATTTTTCTTACAATGATATAAAATAATATAGGCCATAAATCATCGAGGTAAAATCAGTTGTTAATATCAATATATCGAAAAGCTTTGTCGATACTAAAGCATTGTAAATGATCGTGTACAGACTTAATGAAATTGTAAGTACATTGCTGGAATTTCTAGAACCTTATAATCCAACATCGAATGAATGCTTTTTGAATGTCAATGCAAATGCTAGCTGCAGCATTATATTTATTATTCTACATTTCGTATATATACATATATGCGCGCGTGTGTGTGTGTGTGTGTATAAATACACACATATGTAATAAGCATAAATATAAAAAGGAAGTGTATAATCCATCAACTGAAAGTAATCATACATGAAAGTGTAGTCTATTATTATATGAACAATTCTTCAAAATGAAATGAGACAATAAATATAATTTTGTTAAGAAAATCTATCTTAATTATTTCAACATTATAGTAAAAAAGATTATTAATACAAATAACGTTAAGATTAAACCTGAGAAATTGACACAGAAAGAGTGTTTTAAACAGACACTGGTTGCTATAAATTCAGTTTGTAGCCAGATATAAAAGGCAGTCCTGTACTAACTTTCTTCTGGTATTCTACATATTTCTGTCCAAAAAAATTAAGCAAAGTAATTTCTTCAATTAAAATACGATCGTGGAAGAACTTCCAAGATGCCATAGTATATGCAAGAAAACAGACTGGATTTTGAAGTATTAGCTACAAAGACAAATACAAAATTTACTTCCATATATATTTTAATACAGTATTACAAATATCTAATAGTTCCAAAAATTATTACCTGTGTTCCTAGAGACCAATAAAACCAGCCCACATAACTAGGATGCCTGCAAAAACCATAAACCCCGTAAGTGATCAGTTCATGGTCATCCATCTTTTCACTCTGCACAATGTGGTTGAAATTGTGCTTAGCCGTAAACATTGCCAATTTCCTCAGAATTTCTCCACAAATGCATAATATTAGTCCAAAATACGATATAAAGGAAGATTCTTTCATCACAGGAAAATATTGTCTTTCTACAACAAATTCTATCCAACTAGAACATGCTGCCACACCATAAGCTATACTGTGATTTAAGATAAAACTGTCAATAGAAAGAGTAGAAGGGTTTATCCAAGCTATGCTTAAGAATTCTGTGTAATGAAACGTAGCTAATATAGTTATGTACACTCCAAACATTTGCCACGAAGATGGTGCAATCAAGGATATGATAATCCCAATGCCAAACACATATCCTAAGAAAACAGCTCTTACAGCAACCTATTAAATATAAATATAAATATTAAATATGAATGTTCAATAACTTAATGATTATTCACAAATGATCATATAATTGTTATAATAGTAATATATAATATAAAATACCTGGTAAGCAAAGCCACAAAACGTAAGAAGTAAGAGTATATTTAAAAATCCAAGTTGAAATAAATGCGTGAGCCAAACATTATTGAAATATACTTGGAGAACATTCAATTCTAACCTCAACAATACTTCTGGTAGGATCGCGATTACAGCAGCGACGATAAAGCAAAAAAAGCTAAGTTTTCCATCGTAACACAACATTTTCTAAAGTTCGTGTAATTTTTCTTTACTTAAATAAATCCACCATTTCTGTTAAATATTACTTGTAGGTTAGATTCTAACCTTGCTTCAGCCATAAATTGCTAATAGTTAACTGAGACGGTTTTCCGCAAATTTTTTCTTAGATTGGATAAATCTTACAAATCGCGTTCCTCGTTATCTTTTACATTTAAAAATTAACAATAAATTATGCAGAAATTTGAACTTCATTTTTTATATATTATTTTTTATTCGCAGACATTGAAAACAAAGTTGTACTACATTTTCTTATAAAATTGGAAGTATTTTAATTATTTAAAATTGAAAATACTTCTTTTTATTACAAAAAAGACAATTTTATAATTTTATCAAGATTTTAAAATCAGAAATTTACGTCCAGTTGCTTAAATAATAAAATATATTAGCAATAAATTGCAGTGAAAATAAATTATTGTAACAATTATCATATATGATTATTATTTGTATTACATTGTATTTTGTAGTATTTAGAAATAATAATTTACAATAATTTAAGCGTTTACGAAAAGGATCGCATAGCACAGAAGAGGTATATCTATCTTTGTCACATGTGTACCTGTTTGTCAGGGCTACTGCCCTCCCCCTGTGTAATGACGATAGACAAGGAAAGCAATAATGTACGATATATTGAAAAAAAAATCATATTTTTACACATACATTTTTTGGGACAAAATACACATATAGAAAGGCATATAGAAAAGCTCGCAAATCATTCCTTTTTAATCAGTTCTTTTTCGTAATTAGTGCAGTCACATTTTGGACATGGTGGCGCCAGTAACTCAGTAATACTAATTAATTTTGAAAATGCTTATTTTTACATTTTACGGTTCAAATGGCGTATAAAAAGAAAGGTAAGGATCTAATTAGGCTAATGAAATCACAAAAGTTCACAACTCATATCATTAAATCAGTTCTTTCCGCAAATGAAAATTTTTCTGTTTTACGGGGTTGTAGGTACGATGATGATAATTAATTCAATTAACGTACTACAAATAATCTACTACGATGATAATTCAATCAACGTACCTACAGGATAAGAAACACTAGCACCGCGTTGTGGCAGAACAGTGAAACTAAACGCTTTCTAACCATATAAGAATTAATTTAAATTTTTTAATTAATTTTAATTTCACGCCAATAATTTGCATTCCATGAGCATATATTTCAAAGATAATGCAATCAATTACGTTCACAAATAAATTTGAATCTAATATTCACTATAGTTTGTGAGAAATTAAGCACTCCTGCCACTACTAATGTAAGTGAAATTGAAAAATTATATACGTAATTTTATATATATAAACAATACTTTTATATACACTTTAGTATTTTATATTGAACTTGAACTGCACTAAGTTAACTCTGTCAACCAAATCTCATTCTAGGCCGTAGCACTGAGCGCGTGAATGTAATAAAAATTAACGTGCAATTGTTCAAACTAAGAATAACGTAATAAATCTTAATCCTTTCAAATACTTTTATAAGAGAATTAACGATTCTTTAACTGAAGGAGGAAATTATGGGTTCAATCAGCACTCGATATCACACGGTTAAGAGTTTTATAAAGACTTTTTTATTGAGGGCTCGGCAGTGTCTTTTATACATATTTGTTTTAGCTATGATGGGAGCAATCTATTGTTTTGAATTCTTTCGGAGTTAGCGGAGTTTTATCTAGTTGCTATCCGGATGTGGTCGATAATCGATATCCTCACATCCCCCTCCTTAGAGTGTGTTTCGTCCCGAAACGAACTATTTTTGGTTGTCCAATTTCCAAATTCTCATGTAAAGTCGTAGCCTTTGGTGAGAGACGTAATGGTTCCTGTTGGCTGTTGTCTCTTCATAAAAGTGGTATTTCCGGGATATTCCCTTATGACGAATGGCCAGTATTATGTGTATAATTTACGTGTGGTTGGGTATCGTTGGTTATTGTTTTGTTGTTCCATTACAAAATAATTTAATACAAATGTTTAATTTTGTTAAACAATGGAAAAGTCCCAATTTGTGTAATGTGTAAATTGTAACAATTCCTATAGACATATATCCTAAATATCCAAGTACATCGAAGGTTACGAAGGTCAGTAGCCGATAATATTCGCCGTTGAGTCTTTAAGTTTTCCAATTGATTGTTTATAGTATCGAACGAGTTTTCGTATCTCTTGAAATTTGGAGCTACCTGCGTCGCTATGGGGAGAAAGTCATATAATAATTTTATATCATGGTCATCAAAGGGAAAATCGAAACTATAATTCGTTAATTTTCTATTTCTTTCATGGTACCTCCAATTTTCATTACATTACTATTGTATGTGATAATGCAATCTGTTTTTGTAGCTATAATACTTGGTTCGCTAATTTTTATCTGTTTTATTGAGTCACATATAGCTTGAATGATAATCGGATTTGGAGTATTGCCATGTAATTATTGTAATTTTGTAAAGGGACGAAAGTGATATTAATAATTTTGAACATAGCAGTTTTACAATTATTCATTGGATCATAAGTTTCCGAATTAAAGTGTAGTGTGGGTTGCGTTCTTTCACAAATTTTACCTGCCGGAAATTCTCTACAGTGTTTGACTAAATATTCATAATCTATTGGAATATAATTACTTTTTTCTTTTAAAGTATAGTCATTTTCAAGTATATGTGCTATCCTGTATTTTGTTAGGTATGGCTATGTGGTGTAACAATTTCCAATAATTTTCTTCGAAAATAGGTATAATTATTTGGTATATTAACGCATTATTTTTAGTGGCGGTGTTTAATCGACTGGTATCTATTATTTCTTGAAAATTCCTTTCACTATTCGTTATGACAAAATTCTTTCGTATGAGTTTACTATAAGATCGGAGCGTTATCTTTTAACTTTCGACCCTTTAAAAGCTGGTTCAGCGGAGTTTGTAATTTCGCAACCTTGGGTATGAATCTCCGGTAGAAGTTCCTCATACCCAGGAATCTGCGAAGCTTTCTCACGGTGTCCGGCTTGGGAAATTCCAGAATCGCTTTTATACCTTTTCGGCGAGCGGTTTCGTTCCGTTTTCGTTTACCGTGTATCCCAGAAATTTTATTTCGGTTTTCGCGAACTCGCACTTAGTCGGATTGACTAGCATGCTGTACTGGTCTAGCCGTGCGAACAGCTGTTCCAGGTGTTCGTGATGTTCTTTCTCGTCTCGGGAGGCGACTAGAATATCGTCAAGATAAAGGTAACAAAAATCAAGCCCCCTTAAGACCGTGTCGATAAATCTTTGAAACGTCTGCGCGGCATTGCTCAATCCGAACGGCATTACGGTGTATTCGTACCGAAGGGTGTGGTTACCGCGGTTTTCGGTACGTCCCCAGAATGGACCGGTATCTGGTGATAGGCGCGTACCAGATCGATGGTCGAGAATATCTTCTTCCCGGAGAGCATTCGCGTAAAATCTTCGGTATGCGGTATCGGATAGCGATCCGGTACTGTTCATGAATTTAGCGCGTGATAATCGCCGCAGGGTCTCCATCTATTTTCCTTTTTCGGGACCATGTGGAGGGCTGAAGCCCACTGGCTCTTGGACGGACAGATATATCCCTGGTTCATCAGCTCGCTAAACTCTGCGTGCGCGATTTTGTACATTTCTGCCGATAGTATTTCTACGCGGCTTACAAAACGTCGGTGGACCGGACGTGGTATTAATATAATGGACGACATCGTGCTTTACCTTCCTCGGAATCGCTGTCGGCCTCGTGAGGTCTGGATATTTTGCGAGGAGTTGGTGATAGGGCGCGTCGCCTGCTATGGTCCTCACAGAATCCACTTTCTCAGCGGTGATCCTCCCGGCTGCTGCAAGGAATGTCGTCTGGTCCAGTAACCGACGGCGTCGAAGGTCGACGAGCAGTCCAAAATGGGACACGAAATCGGCTCCGATGATAGGTTTTGCCACGTCGGCGATGACGAACTTCCACTGGAACGCTCGTCGCAGTCCGAGGTCGAGACGGAGGGACTTGATGCCATACGTGCTGATGGTAGCCGTTGGCCGCATACATCTCGTACGTCGACTTCTTGATTTGGCCGTTAACACGCGTACGCGGTAGTACGCACAGGTCCGAACCGGTGTCGATAAGAAATTCTGTCTTCGTCACTATATCGGTGACAAAAAGGTGGCTCTTACTGATCGCCGCGTTCAGTATCGGGCCTCCTCGTTTCCCGACACTCAGCTGCATGGTGCGCGGCACTTTGTCAACCGCTTGCCGAAGACCTGGTGATACCAGCAGTGGTTCCTTGCTGCCGGTGATCTGGACCGTCGCCTTGATCGGTTTTTTGATCTGGGACTGGTGCTCGTCTGCCGCAGCGACGCTCGGCTGAACGTCCTAGTCAGCGCGGCTATCTGGGTCTTCATTTCTTGCAGCTCCTGGCACAGGCTCGTGTTGTCGTGGGCTCGCGTATTACTTCTGTGTGCCATCTCTGCAGTTAACTTTTATCTCGTTGGTTCACGTCGGCGGTCACCAATTTGGAGAAGTATTGATTTACGAAGTTGCTTTTTGTATTTTATTTATTAGGAGCTTTATCTTTTACAAGATAGCTAGGTGGCGAGCGAGCTATTTCTCAGCTCTCGTGCTCGCTTCGTCTTCCGTGCTCACAATCCCACGAAAAATCATGGCTCCCTCGCTTGAGGATAAGATCAGAACTTTAGAACGGAAACGCCAAGGTTTTTAAATTAGAATTACAAGCATTTGATAAGATGTTAAAAACATACAAATCAGACACTCAGTCCGACCTCCTTCAAGGCAGTCTCGAGGATTTAAAATCCGAGTACTCCACGTTCAAAGAGGTACAACCAGAATTAGATATCGCAGACGAAGACGGGGAGTATTTGCGCGAACGTATAGAAATAAAATTAGAATATGTGCGGTGCCCTGGCACGTTCCCTGTTGAAATCGACGCACACCATAACTGCCACCGAGGCAACCGCGAGTCCTAATCAAGGTAGAACAGATCACTCGTCGCAGTTCACGATCCTTGACAACATTAGCTTACCAATCATACCATTACCGCGATTCAGTGGGCGCTACGAGCATTGGCCAGGATTCGCGGATCAATTTATAACAACAATTCATGACAATTCACATGTGAGCGATCGCTGCAATTACTTAGAGCCATCCACATCAATAGCGAGATCGCTGCGTACCGAGCGACAGTTTACCCCGCGAGATTCCGCATCTTATCACACAAATAGATTTCCTACAGCATCACGCGTGTACGCGACTCAGGTAAGCGCCCAATGCTACCTATGCCATCAGAATCACGCCGTTCATACATGTGAGAAGCTCATAAGATCTACCATACCAGATAGAATCAAATTAGTAAAGGAGCATCGCTTATGCTTAAATTGCCTACGCAAGGGACACTATGTATCCGAGTACAAGTCAAATGCGTGCCTAGTGTGTCAACAGAGACATAACACTCTGCTGCATTCGAGCTCGACTACGGATTATCGAGTTTCACCGCAGGTCAACATGATTTGCATGAAAATAGATCTCGAGCAGTCAACGAGACTCTGGGAAGTCGAGAAAGGTCCGCAGACTCACATTCATTCTCGGAGGAGGAGAACCTACGGCAGGTTCAGCATGCACAAAACACGCGACGCGATCCCCAAGGTGGGAGATACAATTCAATTACAGTTCAAGTATCAGTTAAGTCTAAGATCCGCGAGTTAGATGACTCTCACGCATTATCATTCGGGCGCTCCAACTCACTACAACATTCATTAGCTCGCGATTCAATTCCACGCAACCATTATCGCAAGTTCATACAAAAATACGAAACTCTGGCTTATGTTACAAGCGTCAGAAAAGGTACAAACACCGAAGGCTTCTACCGCCCGCCCCATGCTGGGCTAAAGAAAAATAGCCTGACAACCGACTACGCCCAGTCTCCGATCCCATCAGCAAGAACATTAACCAGACTCTCATTCAATGACACATTGATGACCGGACCGACAATACAGGTCGAATTATTAACAATACTCACAATACTCACAAATTTGCGGAACCGCAATTTCGTGTTTACAGTTAAAATTACAACAGTGTACCGACAGAGACAATATGTATAGTTTTCGGTGGGATGATCCGACGAAAACTATACAGACATACGGAACAACTTCACCACCTTATCTCGCGACCAAGACATTACACAAACTCGCATTCGGCGAAGAGGTGAGGTACAGTAGAGCCGCAGCTACGTTCAAGTTGGATCCTCATCTAGACAATTTGATAACGGGCGCGGATACGTACGTAGACGAACAGACATTCAGACATGAACTCACGCACTTTGCGAGCAACAAAGGTTTCGGACCACGGCAATGGTCTTTCAGTCATCAAGGGTTAGTACCTGACTAACACCCCAGTCCTCACCATCATTATTCGAAATACCAGGTATAAGGGCAGACCCTAGACCCTCTCAGGAAGGAGATAGGTCTTCTTTGTGTCGGGGGGGGGGATTGGGCACGCGAACATTTCATTGAAAGCAAATTATACGTGTTCGCGAGAGTTCCATCTTTCCGCCTCCGACCCCCTCTACGTGGGTCACGGCGTGAGGAACTTTCCTGAACCAGGGTTGCGTCATACACAAAGGTTTTTGCGCAGCGACTTCGTGGCCCGAAATAGAGAAACAAAGGAATAACCATAACTGTCAAAATATGGGCACGTCGTACGACACCACACGCGATCCTTTGTCCCATTTCGAGCCACGTGACTACCCTAGGGTAGGGGGGCCGAGATGATTTATACGCGTTCCTTGGCCCCGGAAAAAAAAAGAAGCGTCTGAACCTTCGAAGAGCTAACAAGTGTCAAAGCCTTACCAATCCGCGAGTCTGAATCCAGCGAGGATTCCTGTATTATCCAAGCAACGCGATTACCCCTAACGAACTAATAACGAAGGTTAACGCCCCACCCATACTAGCGCGTCAAACAAAAAATACAGTCCACTAAATCATCCAACAAAATCTCGTCACGCCACCGCGCGCGCTAACAATACGTATTCAGACAAAGTAAAAACTTTCGTAGGCACAATTTACAAACTGCGGGAGTCACATTTGCAAGTAATGAACAAGACAAGGGCTAGCAGTCACGATTATCGAACACGGGATCAGGTAACAGGACACTTTATACCGCCACGTGCACCACGGGCGGATTTGGGAAGCCACCGTTACATCGATAAACATCTTATTAAAAGTCATCTTATTAAAAGCATTTACGTATATCGTTAAAGTTACGAACACGTATCTCGTTGAAGTCGAAGCCATGAGAATCCTATCACTCCCATATCATGCCATCCAAATGACCCGACTACTTTGATACCCAGCCATTTCCTAATCGGTGACGTACTAACCAGCATAACTGAGGAAGACGTTACCGATATAGCGACAAAAATCGTAACACAGTTAGCATCAATATCCGCGATCAATTATTCAAAACAAGCATTGTTGACCGTGACCGGTCAAGGGGACACTCAGGCTAGGTTCCTAGAATACGCTACCCTGCCGAGAAGTTCCAGATGCCATGGCATTCTCCTTCTAAGGCGTTTCTGTCCTACCCTGAAAGGCAGAGTCCGCATCTGGAACGTTTCTTAAAGGGTAAGATTGGTAAACAAATGGCTTCTTGGCATTTTTTGACAGAATCTAATACTTTGTTTTGCCCGATCAGTAATTTTTTCCGTAATTTATCATTCGTAACAACGAAATTTGATCGTTTACTCTGATGCGTGCAAATTTAACCGATTTTATAAACTCTTCTACTTCAATATCATTTACTCCGTTTAGATTTTTTATGGTTCTTAGTACTTCGGATGGTTTCATAATTGAGTCTCTACATGCCGTTTCTTTTTTGTTCTACCGGTTCGCGATGAGGTTTCTTATTGTGTGTCCCTTACGTAATCTTTGCCGTGTAATGAGTCGATTCATCGTCCGTTAGTTCTGGTCCGATATCCGTGCGTACTGTCTCCGAGTACGCGTAGGTCTTAATTCCGTGAGCTAATTTTTTGAATTCATAATTTTGTTCATCATACACAATTTCTAATTTTTTCATCAATTTCGTTAGGTTTTCTAACGCTTGGTCATGTATATCTGAACATTTAATTCGTTTTCTTAATAAATCGTCTTGATTTTTTTCGTTCTGTTTATTAATTTGCTTTGGTAATATTTTAATGTTATTGACCAAAGAAGTAATTGCTTCGTTTATTTTTTGAGAGTCTGTTGACATCGCCTTACCTTTTAGTAACAGTGAATGCCGTAGCCCGAGAATAGCAGTTCTCGTTGTCCAAAGGATTGCCGTAGCTCGAGGATGCCTTGTAGTTCTCGTTTTTCCCAGTCACTAAAAGTTCTAGATCTGCAATGTTCTGCAGAGGTGTGGCTCTCGCAGTAGAATCTCCAACTGTCTAGTTTCCCTTGCAGGATTGTTAATGGATCCTGGCAGGCCAAAATTATGTCACGCCGGGACTTGCGTAAGCGACAAAAATAAAATCCTGTTTGTGCGCTATCTAGATGTCCCGTTGTTGGAGCCTTTCTTCCGGGACCGAGGAATGCCTAGAAGTAACCTCGGTTCCCTTGGGGAGTCACGTGGCTCAATGCAGAACAAAGGCTCGCCTGGAGAGTCGGTTCTAGGGCGAGTATCCTAACGGCGATCTATTTTGGGCCACGAATGTCGTTATGCCGAGTTTTTGTCTCGGGAGAGTACGTTCTGACCCTGGTAGAAGGGGCCGGTTGAGGTAAAACTAAAACTCTCGCGAACATACCGCCCACCTTGAACGCATGGCGTTCGAAACCAGATGTCAATTTTGTACGGGTCCTCCTCCTTCATCCACTAGTAGAATGCACTCTTCGGCCGCCTTTACTGCTCCGATGGACAGGGCCCAGGTGATGCCGCCATCCTTTCCTATGTGTGGAGCCGTGACTCGACCGAGTATGCAGCGCAATGGTGGTAAGTTTTGATCCTTGAGTGCCACCATGATGCCTATACCGTGGTGCTCCAAAATAGCAGACCTCCATGTGACGCTGTGGTGACTGATGGAGATAGTCGGTCCGCCACTGCTTCTCGAAATGTAGCTGCAAAACTTGAAGCAATTGATAGTGACTCAAGCAATTAGCTCTGACGGCAATAGCGTCAGGAAATGGGAGAGCGATGAGTAGGAGTCCAAACAGGGAATGCCTCGGAGCGTAAGGATTCAACTCGGAAGGATAAGCTAAGATTAGGTGCAGTGGCCGAGAGTTCATGCACAATTCAACCCGCGTCAGGAGAGTATAGAATGTGTCAAACATTAATCGCGTTTCTCCGCGCACGCACAGCAAACGTTGCTTCGCGGATATAACGGAATGTTCCCATGTCCCATGTCCGAGCTACCGAATATCGTTGTGGTCGCGCGCTTCCGAAGAGATCATCGTCAATTTGATGACGTTCGAGTCGTTCGCGTTATGAGCGTCGTCGATGTCCGAAAGAAACGCCTTGCGCCTTGAATTCATTTTCCCATGAATAACCACGTGCACGTTTGCCGCTAAGTTATCCTGGATCTGGACCCGATCAGCTGGTCGAGGTTGCGGAACGAGCTGTGGTAAAGGCTGCTCCGATTCTCGCCGTGGTCCAAGGTCTTGAGGAGAGCGAGGTCGCGCGGCGCGTCCGGCACCGTGATCAACTTGTTCCCGCTCAAATGTAGCTCTTTTAAATTGGAGCAATCTCGAAACGCGAGCGGGTTGAGGGTCGCGATCGCGTTCTCCGAGAGCGTCAACCGATTCAGCACGAACGGCCCGTTGAATAGTTGCACTCCCAGCTTGTGAAGCCGTTTCTCCGACGGCTAAAGCGTGTGCAGGGCGTGTTGTAGAGCAGCAGGAACGCGTTGCTCTCAATTTGATCGATTGTGCTGTTTCGGAGGTCGAGGGTTCGTAGGAAGAACACGTCCTTGAACGTATGCGTTTCGATGCGCGTGGGCGCGTTGTATGATAAATCGAGAGCGATCAGCCGGATTAGGCCGCGGAATGTCGTCTCGTCGACGCGGTCGCTGCCCAGCCGAATTCCTGCAGGTGCGGCTCCTGCAGGTGCAGCTCTTGCAGGTGCGGCTCCTGCAGGTGCCGAAGCCCTAGCGACGGGCTGTATACCTGCTGTATACAAACGCGTAATTTCGACGCGCGACAGATCTAATCTTCGAATTCTCGTCGGCGCGAAACGTTAGCGTTATTATCATCGCGGTTACGCTGGTGTTCATTGTCATCGTGGAGCACCTCTTTTCGCATGATGTTTTCCAAAGATCGGATCGCATTGTTGATGAAGCACGTGCTTCCGATAGTTTGTGATTACGTGCCGATTTATGTTTCGGACTTTGTTTAACCTGGTCGGCGACCCCGCGGTAGTAGACCTTGGTGAGCTGTGGGCGGTGCGATGGGAGACGTGGAAATCAGATCACCGGCAGTGTTCGTGATCGTCCCCGAGAAGTGACCGTCGGGTGTTCTGGAGGTGGAAAGCATGGATGGGTCGTCTCGGAAGGTACTAGCCTGGGAAGGTCTTCGCGCTACGCCGAGATTCAGTATTGGCGGGGCGCTGCCGCCATCGAAACCGGTGTGATCGATACCGTGCGACTAACTGGACGCGTTTCGTTGATCGTCACTGTCGTCGAGGTTCTCCGATTTTCTGGTGTAACCACCACGGAGGAAGGTGATTGTGTCGATGGACAGTGTCGTGGGTGCCGTGTGTTATCTCAACGCCGACCTTCGCAGTGTAGCGGCTAGCAGATGTTGAAAACTCGTTCTCACGCTAAGAAAAAGCCAGGAGACTTTACGACTCTCACGCCAGACATGCTGTTGAATAACAAAGGCCAAGTCTTGTTCTTACGGTGCGTAGGACAAGAAGGTCCGCACCAAGTAATAGTAATACGGCCAGAATAGCATCCGCGAACGTCGAAAATTCTAGGATTCTGAAGGGTCTGTACTTAGGCCGACGGGCCTGAGATACACCAGATGATAACGTGCAAGGCCCGGAAAAAACCCCGCTACGTCGCCAGAAATTCGGGAAACAGTCCCCGGAGAAATTGCAGCCACGCTCTAGAGAAAGAACGCAAAGAGTAGGCGGCGCAATTTCCCGACAGCCTAATTGGCTAGAGCCAAAAAACGCTTTAAAAAAGAGCCAATTAGAAAAGCTACACCCAGTGACCGAGGTTTCCTCGAAGACGAGGCGAGCATGAGAGCTGAGAAGTAACTCGCTCCACATAGCTAGCTTGTAAAAAGTAAAGCTCCTAATGAATAAAATACAAAAAGCAACTTCGTCTCGTAAATCAATACTTCTCCAAAGCAGTCCCGTCCTGATCTCGACTTCTTCCTTGTAGCGCTCGCGTAATAATTCCCAGGCAGCCTCGAAACTGCTGCCGGAGACTGGGAATTTCTCAAGAGCATGAGCGGGCACACCCTTTACCGCAGACATTAGGTAAAAGTAGCGATCGAGGTTGCTTAAGGACGCGTTTCGAGTTATCAGGGACTCGAAGCTGTCGCGAAAGCGGCCCCATTCCCCTTGGTAACCATGAAATTGGGGTAAAGGCGTTTCGGATGCGGCTGATGACGCGAACGCGAGTTGTGGGTATCGTGCGCTGCTCGAAGTTGCTGAAGCTTGCGAATTGTATTCGGTCTCGAATCGCGCCTGTTAACCGGTAATATGTGTCATCGAACTCGTCACAGCACCGTTCGTGAGCTTCCTCGTCAGCGGTGCCCGCAACGATGTCGGTTATACGGTCGTGAATTGCCGCGAATCGTTGTGGCAGGGCACGGATGGATATCGTCGAGTCGCTTCTGAAGGGAATGAATCGATTCGTTTTCTCCTCGCGTGTCATAGAAGATTTTGAATCGCATTAGAGCCGCTTTGACGCAGCCGCGCTCTCCAATTAGCTGATCAAGATCGGAATTACCGGTTCGTTCCATTTTTGTCTCTCGCGCAAGTCAAATAGTGAATGAATCTCGACTCACCGTTGGAAAGTGGCAGGATCGCTTGGCCTTATACGTCGTGGTTTGTGACCAGCGAAGAATCTTCGATTCCAAGCGTTGATTGGGCGGTCTTCCTTTCTGGTGAAGCTGCCCCGGTTTGTTTCTCTGCGATGGTCGATCGTAGCCTGTTCTCGATAGCGTGCGTGGGTTGCGTGACGAGGTCTTGATTGTTGAGTGAACTCTATTAGATTAGACATGCTGATTATGAGTGGGGCGGTTGTCCTCGTTATTAGCTTTCGCTTTACAGAGATGAACGTGATAGCTTGGATCTTGGATGATTCTCGAATGGTTCTAGAACGATCCTTTGTTCTAGAATGTTTCTTTGTTGAAATCTGAGACCCTTCTCCGCTGAAGTCTACGACGCTTTTTTGATGAGGTCTAAAACACTTCTTTCTTTCGGGACCGAGGAATGCGTAGAAGTAACCTCGGTTCCCCTTCCCTTGGGGAGTCACGTGGCTCAATGCAGAACAAAGGCCCGCTTGGAGAGTCGGTCCTAGGGCACGAGTATCCTAAAGGCGATCTATTTTGGGCCACAAATGTCGTTATGCCGAGTCTTTGTTCGGGAGAGTTGCCTATACGTCCTGACCCTGGTAGAGGGGGCCGGTTGAGGTAAAACTCTCGCGAACACTCGAAATGCACTAAATTAACTATGTCAATTAAATATCACTCTAGCTGATTTTAATGAAGAAATAACGTGCAATTATTTAATTTAGAAATAACGCATAAAATTTTAATCCTTTCAAAGACTTTAAATTAACAATTCTTTTACTGGAGGGATTTAATTAATACTCGATGTGATACAGTTAAGAGTGTTATAAAGACTTTTTTATTTATTGAGGGCTCGGCAGTCTTTTATACATTTGTTTTAGCTATGGTGGAAGCAATCTATTGTTTTGAATTCTTTCGGAGTTAGCAAAGTATCATCTTATTGCTAGCCAGATATGGTAGATAATCGGTGTCCTCACAGTTTTACGGGGTTGTAGGTACGATGATGATAATTAATTCAATTAACGTACCTACAGGGTAAGAAACACTAGCGCTGCGTTGTGGCAGAACAGTGAAACTAAACGCTTTTTAACCATATAAGAAGAATTAATTTTAATTTCACGCCAATAATTTGCATTCCATGAGCATATATTTCAAAGATAATGCAATCAATTACATTCACAAATAAATTTGAATCTAATATTCACTGTAGTTTGTGAGAAATTAAGCACTCCTGGCACTACTAATGTAAGTGAAACTTACATGTAAGTGTAACTTTGTTTACACCATGAAGTGGCAACTTTCCCTGAGGCTGGTTGTAAAAATTTCGTAGTTAGTTCGAAGTAGTTATTTTTCGCATTCGTCCAGGCTTTTGGAAGTGTTCGCATACTGCTGGTCGAGGTAACACGGTCGTGGGAAGTTGGTGGTGGAAATCGAGCAGCTGAAGTTATTCGGCTGGTTGCTCGTAGCGTGTTCATATTTGTTGCGCGTCGCTAGTTTTGATTCTCGCGTGCATATCTCGATTTCCATCGCTTCCTGTTGGGCGCTAGTCAGACTTTTCGGTTTCACAGGTACGACACACTGTGCTAGTCGACTCTACGAAAGGGGGTGTAAGGAGATCCTATCTACACCTGCGACCTGATGTCGATGAGATAAGGACAACTCTCCACTGAAGAATTTAGTCGCCAGACCTCCCCCACTACCTCTAACAATGCTATATAAAAAGCCAATTAGTTCCTTAATAAAGAGATCAGAGTTGAATAGCATACGTTTCACATAGCTATTAAACCTTTTCCGAACAATACCAGTATTTATTCGAGCGCTACGCGTATTAAAAGATAGGCGCGAACGAGACTCAGTTTTACGTTGCACGTTGTGTAATCCGTCCCGTGGCATAAAATTTGGCGATCCTGCCAGAATCCACCGATTCTACTTCTAAGGGAAACTGAGCAATTGAAGATCCAAGGACCTCAATACCAGGGACTACGAGAGCCACACGTTCTGCGGAACATCACGGAACCTTGAGTGAACGAGACAACGAGAATCTGCAAAGCACATCCTCGGGCTACGGCATCTACGTATCACCCAGGTAAAATATGGCCAATTCATCTGATTCTGAAAACTTTGACGAAGACATTGCTTCACTTGTGACTAATTTGGAATCCTTGACTAAACTAATTAACAAAACTAACGGAATTAACAAAAAATCGTCGAACCACGACGATCTACTTCGGAAAATAACTAAGCGATTTGACATCCTCGACCAAGTATTAGAAAAATTAAGAACCATCATGAGGAAATTAAATGTCGCTTATGAAGAGCAAAACCGTGAATTAAAAAGGCGAGCAAACAATATAAAGACACGCGCATACTCCGAGACGGTCTACACTGACGTATGCACCGAAATAACTGACGACGAGTCTATCCAGTACACTGCCAGAACGACGCACGACGCACAGACCAGACGCTGTTATCAAGAACCGACGGAACAAAGAGAAACAATCTACAATGAACCGGCAAAACCTTCCGAAGCGCTACACACCGTAGAAACCCTCAACGGGATCAACGACGCAAGAATGGAAGAACTCATCAAATCCGTAAGATTCGCACGTATCAGGGTAAGTGACGCCGCTTCCTTACTACGCATGATCCTGAAAATGGACGGAGAAAATTCCGGATAGAGCCAAATAAGCTCGTACGAAGAGTTGTACGCAACCCTTCGCACTCAAGTACCGATTCCCACCACCAGAAAGCAGAAATAAGATGCAGAATACGAAACAGGAAACCCACGAAACCGTCCAATCCTACTCCAACCGCTTTCGACAGGCACTGTACGAATTAGAATATGCTGTACAGGCAAAACACAGCAATCCAACCGCCAGAAACTTAGCATTAGAAGAAGAAAATGCCGAGGCAGTACGATATTTTACATACATAACTTACGTACTGATTTGACCCAGTACATTATTCCGATGAGACCAGCGTCGCTTGTCAAAGCGCAACAAGAAGCTTCCAACATGGAAATATGGCTGCAAGAAACCGCATCTAGAAGACTGACTCATCAACCAAACCACCGTCCAATGACGAATAGAATCCCCAGAAAACCGAATCAACAAGGTCTTTTCACCAGAAATCCTTTTAACCAGATTATCGGAATTCGCCTTCAAAATGCGACAATTGCCAGAAAATAGGGCACACTCGTAACAACTGTTTTCTCTTGAAGCAAAATTTCCCCCGACCTCAGTACGGAAAAAATCCACCGCCACGCGTGAACAACATGGAAGTGATGGGCCAACCACGGACCAAGAAAAAGAGGTATACGAATCAACTATACTACAGGAGAACTGCAGCACGTCCGAACTCCCAGGGATGTCAAAACCAGGAAGATTGCTACTGGACACCGGAGGAGGAGTTAACCTGTTAAAACATAGCTTCTGCAACACTCGAATTAAACTGAAGGAACCACGTAAGATTAAGTTGGGAAACGACAAACATCAACTAGATTATAATATACATTTTGCAAAGTCCATAGTAAAACACACACTTTCCTCATAATACCAGACGACTTCCCACTGACTGAAGACGGAATAATGGGACTGCCTTTTTTAAAGGAACATCGGTACACCATAACTAACGATAAAATTCAGATTGATGAAAAAATAATTAGCTCATACCATGACATCTTCACGTTAGAGACAGACCCACTACCATGCACCGACCTCGCATCCCACGCTATCCACCCGAAACAAGATAAGCCTATCTACAGACCACTGGAGTGCCATAAACAGGAAATTCAAACGCAAATCCAACAGATGCTAGAGATAAGGAAATAATCGAGCGAAGCGATTCTCCCTTCAACGCCCCTGTTTGGGTCGTCCCAAAGAAAACCGACGTATCAGGCAAATAAAAATGGCGCATAGTAATCGATTTTAGAAACGAGATAACTGACCAAGACGCGAACCCTCTTCCTAACCCTGACGATGTCCTACACCACCTCGGAAATGCAAAATTCTTCTCCGCTCTAGATCTCTCATCCGGATTTCACCAAATCCTTATGCACCCAGACAGCAAAAAATACACAGCCTTCTCGATACCAGATGGACACTTTCGTTACAACCGCATGCCATTCGAACTGAAAAACGAATGATGGATACAGCACTGCGCGGATTAATAGACAAACACTGTTTCGCATATCTAGACGACATAATCATTTTCGGCAACACTCTTGAAGAACACAGTCGAAATCTAGCAATAGTATTTCAACGATTAAGAGACACAGGACTGAAATTACAAGTCCAACTATTTATTCGAGATACCGAAATCCAAATCCCCACTCGTACACGGCAACCGACTAAAACCATGTCACTTTTCCAGGGACTCATCTCAATAACTACAAGTTTAACTATAAAACCGATAGGACACGAAAAAATACTGACTGAAACGTTGAAAAGGCTTTCATGTACCATCAGGAAATCAAAATCACCGTAGTATTTAGAACCAGCGAATTATATCGAGACATAAAGATTATTCAGAATCTTCAGATTATTTATAATCCCGTTGTCAAACACTGTCAGAAATTCGACTGCGCTGACACAGCATTCGATCTTGTCACCACACGAATGAAGAATCTAGAACGATCTGCCAATAAATTAAAAACCATAACTCACACCAGAACTAAGCGAGGACTACTTAACGTTATCGGTTCATTATCTAAAACTCTCTTCGGCACGCTCGACGAAGCCGACTTTAATTTGATTAACGAAAACATCGATAAATTATTTAATGATCAAAATAAATTAACGCGCATCATTCGAAACCAAACCTCAGTATTCGGGCAGATCCTTCAAGATGGTCATTTTCAACAACTAACTAAACAATTAGCAGTCCAGTCGGAAGACCTTAGAAACAATGAACTATTAGACAGAAACCTCCTAATATTAAAAGTACTAATAACCGAACTCGCGAGTAAAATCAATGACTTCTATCTCGTGATTATTTTGGGTAAAAAGGGAATAATAGACACTTTTATGGAATCAACTTTTGATATATTAAAATATCTAGGCTACATATCGTTAGGTATAATCGCTCTGTACACCATGCATAAAATAGGTTGTCTTCGTCTAATGTCAAAATGTATACCAAAAAGTATTTATTTATATCAAAATTTTTTGTAACGAAACCTCAATATCTAATAATGCTCAACCACACGTCTCGCACACCTATAACTCGGAGCCCTCTGCACCTGAAAGCATCCCACCACTACAACTAGATAACAACGACCAGGGGCCACGACACTCTTCACGAAGAGCTATCTCCTCGTACATGGACTTGGACAACATCAAGACGCCCAAAGTAGTCCGCTTCGAGACGAAGTTGACTCTACGAAAGGGAGTGTAAGGAGGCCCTATCTACACCTGCGACTGGATGTCGATATGATGAGGAATTTAATCGCCAGACCTTCCCCACTACCTCTAACAATGCTGTATAAAAAGCCGATGAGTTCCTTAAATAAAGAGATCAGAATTGAACGCCATATATAATTCATATCGCTATTAAATCTTTTCCAAACAATACGAAGTAATATTCAAGATCTACCAGTACGATTTATTCGAGCTCTACGCGTATTAAAAGATAGGCGCGAACGGGACTCAGTCTTACGTTGCACGTTGTGTAATCCGTCCCGTGACAACTTTAATTGGTACCACCGTATGTAGGTACTATGATGATAATAAAGTCAATCAAAGTACAAATTATAATAATGTAGGAGGACGGGTGTAAGAGGACGGGTACATGTAGAATATAACTGATAGTATGGTGTATGTGTGTGTCTTGAAGACTGTCGTGCAAGTGGAGTACGTGCGAGTGGAGAACAGAACAGCGTAACGTCGGAAAAAGAAAAGAGCGTAACGTCGAGCGACGAACGTCATTCAGAGAAAAAGAGGATAGCGTTGAATAAAGAGCGTAGCGTCATAGCGTAATTATATTATAAAAGTTAAATAATATTTCCGTAATTAAATAATATTCTTTCTGTTGCTTACCAAACATTCCTACAATAATAATAATAATAACTTCGAATTGAATATAAATAAATTATATTAAATATTTTTATAAGGTAAATTAAACTGTTTCCTTTGAATACTAACTAATGAATGAATAATGAATGAAGAATGAAGAAAGAATGAATTGATTTGTTTGATGCCAGCTATATATACGTTTATCAAACATCTCTATGGTAATAAATAATACCAATTTATAAATTTTCTATTGTTTATGAGTTTTAAGAAAGTTGGCATCGGTTTATCGGAAACGTATTCCTCGGCGGAACGATTGAGGAAACGCAGATGGTGCTGATTTTAATTCTGCGGAGATAACGCTACACATATGTGAGCAGGCCGCTTATCTCCACATATCCGGTTTGAACTAGTTAAAGCACCACGCCACACCAAAGGAATCCAAAACAATGAGCAATCCACCTAAGAACAATAGCCACACGAAATTATAAAAGACACCCAAGAGCCCTCAATAAAAGATTAATAGTTCAGACGTCAAAGAGTAAAGATCATTTTATTTCAAAGTTACGTTATATTCCTCTCCTTCCTCCGTGGTTGAAGTTTAGCGCGTAAAGTTTAATTTAAATTATTAAGAAGTGTTAAGAACATTAAGATTAATATTCGGACAGTGATTTTATTTTTAGAGCAAATCATCGTTTCGCGTCGGAACGCCTCATTTCGTAGAATACGACTTTTCGGGTTCCTCGCGTAAGTTTAAGTGATTAGAAGACATTTATAATATTCGTGCGTTAGCTTCAATTATGGGACTTTGTCACGCAGTTCACGTGCGGTTTCAAAACGTTTAAATCCGTTGCGTATTAATCTAAATTTGTCCGCTTCTCACGAGAAGCGTTGACTGGCGATCTCAGGACCATAAATATAAAAATATTTCAATTTAAAAGACATTTTAATTATAATACATTTTATTCCTCGTTTAAATTTGGCGCGTGAACGTTTAAAACCGATCGAGGAGTGTCGAAAGAAGAGCCTTCGATCGAGGGAGACATAGAAGGCGCATCGGGCGGTATTTTTATTTTTTTCGGTGACGCAACTCCCGGCGTGACAAATAACTGGCGATCCATGCCAGGATACGGCAGAAGATTGTGAAAAACGATTGGTGAATCGCCGGCTGCATCGGTGAAGATCCTGCGAGGGAAAACCGGCTATTGAAGAGATCTACGGACTCCAAAAACCGGGAGACTACGCGTGCCACCTCCGCGGAAGATCACTGATCAGGGACCTTTGTAACCTTGGAAAAACGAGGATTAAGGACGACTCGAGCTACGGCAATCCATCGGAGTAAGGAATCGCTACGGCATTTCGAGCTACGGCATCCGATTGGACGAAGATTGTTCCCATGGGCTACGGCATCCAAGTCACGAAGGTAAGAGGGAGAAAATTTTTTTTTAAGAAAGGAGATAAGGAACAAATTTAAAAAAAAAAAATTTAAAAATGGCAACTCAAATTCACTTGCAAAAATTAAATGAAACAATTACGAGCAATTTTGAGCTTCTTACGAAACAAATCAATGAGAGAAATTCAATTTATGACGACAATTTAAAAAAAATAAATAGAAGGACAGATTCACACGAGCAAATGCTCGAGAATCTCACAAAAATGATAAAAAAAATGGAAATCGCGCATGAAAGGCAAAATAATGAATTTAAGAACCTAGCTCGCGATTTAAAAACTTACGCATATTCCGAGACCGTACATACTGACCTGGCACCTGAAATAACGGAAGACGAGACGATTTACTATTCGAAAAAAACAACGCAGAGGGCAAATACGAAGAAATCGAAACGCGAATCAGGAAATCAAAAGGAAACAACGCGCAAAGATTTAACATTGAAACCGACCGACGCTCTACGCGTAATCGAGAGTTTGAACGGGACTAACGACATCGGGGTCGAAGAATTCATAAAATCCGTAAAATTGGCTAAAACACGCGTGAATGACCAAATTACGAATGATTATTGCAGAAAAATAACAGATCGGGCTAAACAGAGTATTAGATTTTGTTCAATATCATCTTTTGAAGAATTATTTTCGGCTTTGAGAACTCATGTTTCAATTCCTAATACAATTAGTGGAAGTCGCAATAAATTACAGAATATACGTCAAGGTAATAACGAAACGGTACAATCATATTCGAATAGATTTAGACAAGCGTTAAACGAATTGGAATATTCGATTCAAGCAAAATACGGTAACTCAATATCAAGAAATCTGGCCTTAGAACAGGAAAACGCCGAAGCGATAAAATTCTATATCCATAATCTACGACCCGATTTAGCGTACTGCATCATGGTGATGCAACCCGGAACATTGCTCGATGCCTAACAGCGGGCGACATGATGCGGACATTTGGGTTCAAGACATGGCAAATCGAAAATTAAATTACCGAAATTTTAATGTGCCAACGCGAAAAGCGGAAAATCGACCGAACGCGCAAACACAAATAATCAGAAGACCTTTTAATACCACTCAAAATTCACAGATACAATTTAGATGCGATAACTGTCAAAAGATAGGGCATACACGAAATAATTGCTATTTGCTAAAACAAAATTTTTCGAGTCTACAGCACGGCAAGCTACCTCCAAGAAGAATCAACCGAATCACCGCAACGGATCGGGAACACAACGACGAAACACCAACAATAGAAGAACCACCCACCGAAGAATTGGCGACCGAAGAGACGAAAATGATGGAGGGACAGACACGAAAATCCATTACACACCCGGAGAATTACAACACGTCAGGTGTAAACTCCCTGGAATGTCAAGAAACGGACGACTGCTCCTGGATACCGGAGCAGGAGTAAATTTGATAAAAAATGGGTTCTGCGAAGACAAAATTAAATTAAGAAAACCTCACATAATTCGGCTTGGTAACGACAAACACGCTTTAAATTACGTAACATTTTTCACAGTACATGGTAAAAGACACAAATTTTTTATAATAACGAATGATTTTCCTCTAATCGAGGACGGGATAATTGGCCTAACATTTCTAAGACAGCATGAATATATGATAACGAACGACAAACTAAAAATAAATAACGATATTATACCGTTGCAGGTGACAAAAGAGGAAATACCGGCTAAGACACATAAAATAGTATATACAAAAATCGGAAATGATCAAGTACGTGTATGTTTCATCAATACTGTTAAGCAAACAATCAATTTAACTAACAAAATTTCTTTCGGAAAAAATTTAAGAACGGATGAATTATTGGATAAACTGAATTTGGCTAAACTTGAACCACAATGTGCCGACACGATCAAGCGGTTAGTTTGCCAATACTGTAGGAGGAGGTCATTGTCTAGATGACAGTATCCTCTGGGCGGGTACAGATGTAGAATGCTGATAGTGTGGTGTGCGTGTATTTTGAAGACTGTCGTGTGAGGAGTGCGTGCGAGTGGAGAACAGAACAGCGTAGCGTCGGATAAACAAAAGAACGTAACGTCGAGCGAGGAACGTTGTTCAGAGAAAAAGAGGATAGCGTCGAGTAAAGAGCGTGGCGTCATAGCGTAATCATAAAAATTAAATAATACTTCTGTAATTAAATAATATTCTTGTTGCTTACCAAACATTCCTACAATACAACGACATTTTTTGTTTAGAATCTGATCTACTACCACGTACAAATTTAACAACACACACTATAAATCCAAAAACCGATAAACCTATCAATATAAGATCATACAGGCCTCCCGGGTGCCATAAAATCGAAATTAAAAATCAAATTCAGGAAATGTTAAAGAAAAAAATAATAGAACATAGTAGTTCGCCTTACAACGCGCCGATATGGGTAGTTCCGAAGAAATTAGATGCTACCGGTAAACAAAAATGGAGGGTAGTAGTGGATTTCCGGAAACTAAACGAAGTGACAGAACAGGACGCGTACCCGTTACCGAATCCGGATGATATATTGGCACATCTCGGTAACGCAAAATTTTTTTCGGCCCTAGATTTATCGTCAGGTTTTCACCAAATTTTAATGGATACTAAAAGTAAAAAATACACGGCATTCTCGACGACGGACGGACACTTTCATTTTAATAGAATGCCATTCGGACTAAAAAATGCACCGGCTAAATTCCAACGAATGATGGATACGGCATTTCGCGGATTAATCGATAAAAATTGTTTCATTTATTTGGATGATATCATAATTTTCGGCAATACATTGGATGAACATAATCGGAATCTCGCAGTAGTATTTCAAAGGCTGCACGATACCGGACTGAAATTACAAATAGACAAATGTGAATTTCTAAAACCCGAATTGGAGTATTTAGGACATTTGATAACACCATTCGGCATAAAACCAAATCCTGAAAAATTATCGGCGATACGAAATTTCAAAATTCCGACAAACGTGACCAAAGTAAAATTCCTTCCTTGGACTCGCCGGTTATTATCGAAAATTTATTAAGAATTTTGCTAAATTATCTAAACCATTGACTTTATTGACTCAGAAAAATACGACTTTCAATTGGACGACGGAACAACAGACGGCTTTTGATACTTTAAAAAACAGACTCTGTAATCCACCAGTACTGTCATACCCGGACTTCAATAAAACTTTCACATTAACAACAGACGCCAGTAACGATGGCATAGGCGCGGTACTGTCGCAAGAGGGTCATCCCTGTTGCTTTATTTCGAGAACACTTAATTCGGCAGAAATTACACAACGACGGAAAAGGAATTATTGGCAATAGTTTGGGGAATTAAAAGATTGAGACAGTATTTATTAGGACGAAAATTTATCATCGAAACGGATCACCAAGCATTAAGATGGTTGCACAACGTTAAGGATCCATCATCCCAGCTTATGAGATGGAGACTTCGATTGGAAGAATATAATTACGAAATTTGTTATAAAAAAGGGAAACAAAATCAGGTCGCGGACGTACTCTCGCATTTACACCCGGTGACCGTAAGATCGGACGAACCATGCACTAGCAAAATTATAATTCGGGACATTGAGAATGAATTTAACGAGTGGAAGACAAAAATAAATGTGCGGAAAATACCGATTAAATTAGTGGCAAACCATCATAATTGGACGCAATTGGATTACAATTTGCTTGGGCCTTTTGATATTCCAAAATGGTTACGACAATTAGACGGACTGACAAATACCAATGACAAGACAATTTCTTTCGGAGTACACAATTTAAAATTACCGGATATAATATTACTAAAATTAATGTTACAATTCATTTGTGAAAACCTAACCTAAACCAACCGAAATAATCCAGCTGGCGAATGAACCTCCGCGAACATACACCACAGAAGAAAAATTACAGATATTAAAATCATGATTTAACTGAACATATCGGCGAGTACAAAACATTAGAAAAAATTAAACAGAGACACCATTGGATAGGAATTGACAAAGACGTATCAGAATATATAAAGAATTGTGAGACCAAACTAACAAATTAACCAGAATTCGGCCACGAGAAGAAGCAATAATAACTGATACCCCCGAAAATCCGAATGACAAAGTAGCGCTTGATATAATTGGCCCTCTCACACTTACACAAAACGGAAATCAGTATATACTCTCAATACAGGATAGTCTGACCAAATATCTTATGTTGATACCTTTACCGGATCAAAAAGCGGAGACAATAATAAATAAATTTATAGAATACTACATTTACATATTCTCGGGCCCTAAATTTATTTTGACAGATCAGGCACCAAACTTTATTGGCAAATTAATGGAATGTTTCGAAAAGGCATTCAAAATTAGACACGTGAAGACTACAGCGTTTCATCCGCAATCGAATGGATCGCTGGAAAGGGCTCACGCTTTTGTTAAGGACATGTTGCGAACTAATATCGATGAAACTAAAACGGAATGGGACCAAAATTTGAGACAAATTACACAATGGCCTATAACACCACCGTACATTCGGCTACTAAATTCACACCGTTTGAACTAACATTCGGTCGTAGGGCAAATATGCCATCAGCGACAGCTATAAATCCAAAATTTAGCCAAACTGAACTTTTCCAAATTTTAAAGAACCGACACGAAGAATATTTAGCGGCGGCAAAGAGAATTACCGAAGAAAACAAAAGGGTTTATAAATTATAACAAGATAAGAAAATTAAAATCAAAAGCTTATATCAGGAAAACGATTTGGTACTGCTCCATAACGAAAGCAAAGCACATAAATTGGATAAAGAATGGCTCGGGCCATACAAAGTGATTGACGTACAAATTCCAAATTATTTATTGGAAATCTCGAGTTCGAAAAATTTACTTGTACACGGCAATAGACTCAAACCGTTTTATTGTTTCAGGAACTCACCGTAATAACCACCACATTAGTAATAGAACCTATAGGTCACAAGAAAATATTAACTGAAACAATAAGCGATACCCTTTTATACAATAAGGAAGTCAAAATTACTATTGTATTTGAAACCGACGAGTTATACCGCGACACAGAAATTATCAAAAATTTATACGATACCGTCTCCGAGCATTGTAAAAAATTTAATTGTCTCGATACGGCCTATGAATTAATAACCGCAAGATTGAAAGGTCTCGAACGATCTGCTGATAAATTAAAAATTCTTATGTATAATCGGTATGAACGAGGTTTGATCAATTTTATCGGATCCGTATCAAAAACTTTGTTTGGAACACTCGACGAAAATGATTTAAAATTAATTAACGAAAATTTTGATAAGTTGTTTAACGACCAAAATAAATTAGTCCATATAGTACAAAATCAGACTTTGATGTTTAAGCAAATCCTTCGGGACAGTCATTTCACAGAATTAACGGAACAATTAGGAAACCAATCAAAAGAACTCAGGAAAACTATAAACAACGAATTATTAGATCGAAATCTTTTCATATTAGAAATATTGATCGCGGAATTGGCAAGCAAAATTGATGATTTTTATTATATGATAATATTGGGTAAAAGGGGTATCATCGACACGAAATTAATAAACATTGAAACGTTTGTGGAATCATACAATAGACTCGTAAAAGATAGTTTCTTTACAGTAAATAATAAGATGAAATTTCAGGAAATCATAGATGTTAGTCGACTGAATACCGCTACGAGAGATAATTCGTTAATTTATCAGGTAATCATACCCGTTTTCGAGGAACATAATTGGAAATTGTTACATTATATAGCTATACCTAATAAAATACAAAATAGTTTTACTGCACCTATATTAGAAAACGAATATGTTCTAAAGGAGAAAAATAACTACATCCCCGTAAATTACAAATATGTAAATGAAAATTGTAGGGAGTCACCTGTAGGGAAAATTTGTGAAAGAACTCAACCAACGGTACATGTGGAAACAGAAATTTACGACCCGACACACGAATGTAAGACCGTCATGTTCAAAATTGTTAATCTCACGTTTATTCCATTGCAAAATCGCAATAGTTATTTAGTTATACCACAGCATCCTATAATTGTACAAACGATCTGTGAATCCGTGAGAAGTGTTAAAATTGTCGAACCGAGCGTTATAAATTCTAAATTTGATTGTATTCTTACGTATAATGATAATATCATGAAAATTGGAGGCGCCACGAAGGAAATCAAAATTAAAATAACAAATTACAGTGTTAATATACCTTTTAACGAAAATGACGTAGAATTATTACATGACTTTTTACCGACGGCTAAACAAGTGACTCCAGATTTCAAAAGTTATAAAAATTCATTCGACGTAATAAGTAACCAGTTAGAAAATTTGAAAAATCAGCGGCGGATCCTGTCGACCACCGAAATTGTGTTTAATGTACTAAAATATTTAGGCTACGCGTTATTAGGAATCACAACACTGTATATATTATATAAATTCGGCTTTTTTCGTTGTTTGGCAAGTTCATCACCGAAAAGTATATGTATAAAAATTTTCTGTAACAAAACTAATGTAAGTAATAATACACAACCACCTGCGAATCGTACAATTAACGAAATAGAACTCATACGAATCGGCAACGACCAACGGGAGCAACCACTACATTCGACTACAACTTCCACTGAAAATTTGGAAATAGGACCACCTAAAATTGTTCGTTTCGGGATGAAACTTACTCTAAGAAGAGGGGTGTGAGCTGGCCGCTTATCTCTCCACATCCGGTTAGCAATAAGATAAGATAACACCACCTCAAAGGAATGTGAAACAAGAAGCTCATCCACCCAAGACAATAGCCTCAGATATGTATAAAAGGACCCCCGCGAAGCCACAATAAATCAATATTAGTCGAGAAGTCAAATAGCCAATCTGTAAAACGTTTTTATTCCGTTATCTTTCCTCTTCCTTTATAAAGTTAGATTTCCTTAGCGCGTAGAGTTAATTTTATTTAAAACTGCGAATAGTTTATGAATATTATTATTGACTACTCTCGCGTTGGATCTAACTAAAGACGTGTCACGCAGTTTACGCGAAGTTATTCGGCCGTTTTAAACCGTTGCGCATCATTTTTGTCCGTCTCTTGGCAGAGACGTCGACTGGCGATCACAGGACCAAGTAACGATTGAAATCCTCGTTTGAATTTAGCGCGTAAACGCTTTAGAGCAATCGGAGCGATATCAAAGAAGAGCCTTCGATTGTGGGAGACCTAGAAGGCGCATCGAGCTGCATATTTAATTTTCTCGATGACGCAACTCCCGGCGTGACAATTGTAGCGACCCTACAGTTCCTCGACTGCGAGATTCGAACACCTGACTGGCACAAGCCGCAAGTGGCTGCGCGCCTAGCGTCGAGATCCTACCGATCTTCGATGTTTTAAGCAAGCAGCGTGCAGAACTAGGCAGCGACTCCGAGACGAAACGCAAAAACCTTCTCTCCTTCTATCATTACCTACTTTACTGACTTCACCGTACCCTTCACAATATTGTGAATAGGCCCTTTATCAGCACAATATCCGGTTCGAACCAGATCGATACGCTACATCACTGCAAAAGAATGTAAAACACAAAACAATAGACAAGGACAGCAATAGACAGAAACATTATAAAAGAACCTCCTGAGCCGCAATAAAAAAGATTATAAGTGAAACCTTTGAACAGTGCAGAACGTTATTTTAACCATCATATTTTCCTTTCTCCTTAAAGTTAGTATTTTAACGTGTAATATTAAAGTAAATAGTTTTAACATAGTTTTAATCGACATTCTATTTAATATAAGATACCCTCGTTTCGGTGATACTCTCGACTTCGGGTTTCTGTATATTAGAGTGGACATTTTAACTGTTTAGAGACTGTCATTTTGAACGCCGTTAAAGACTAGCTGTCACGGACTACGCGGGGATAAAAGTTAGTGCGTTATTAAAGACCGTTGTGCAACATTTATTGTCCGTTTCCTGAGGGAAACGTCGACTGGCGATCAGGACCACATATAGCAATAATTAACGTAATTATAGAATATACTGGACGCGTAGATATAAACAATCAAAGAGGACGAATCAAGATGAAGGGTGCGTCGTCAGATTAGTCACTCCTTTTATTTTTATCGATTACGTCACCTCCCCCGTGACATATAAATTGGCGACCGCTGCCAGGGTAAGCGATAACGAATTATCGATTCCGGCAAATACTGCGGATTGATCGACGAAACTGTCAATCATTAATCGCTACGGTTGGCGAAAACCCTACGAGGTAAAATTGAGAAGATTCTACGGATTCAAGATCAAGGACTACGTGTGCCTCCTTCGTGGAAAGACGCTAATCAAGAACCTCCAGTAAGATAGGAAGAACAAGGCTTCAAAACATTCTCAAGCTACGGCGATTCAATCGGAATAGAAGCGACTAAGGCGTTTCAAGCTACGGCATCCATTGAATGAGTATTGTTCCCTTGGGCTAAGGCACCTAAATTACAGAGGTAAGAGAAAGGAAAATTATAAAATAACGGTATAAATTCAAAATTTAAAATGGCAACGTCAAGTGAATTGCAAAAGTTAAACGAATCTATCACAAAAAATTTTGAATCAATCGCTAAACAAATAAATGAAATTAAAGATAAAAACGCGAAGTACGAAGAAAATTTTAAAAAAATTTTTAAACGTGAAGACTCCCATGAGCAAGCGCTCGGAGATCTCGCTAAGGTAATGCGACGCATAGAGATCGCTAATGAAAAACAAAATAATGAATTTAAGATGTTAGCTCAAGAATTGCAAATTTGTGCGCAATCGGAAACAGTATATACCGAACCAGCAAATGTTATAACGGACGATGAGACTGCCAGTTACACGGGTAAAACGACACGGAAGATTAGTAAACCACGCGACTCAACGACACGAAGAGAAACATCTCGGGAAGATTCGATGCTAAAACCGACCGACGCGCTACGGATGGTAGAAAATTTGAATGGAATCAATGACATTGGAGTAGAAGAGTTCATAAAGTCAGTAAAATTAGCTAAAACAAGAGTTAACGACGAAATTATCTTATTAAGAATGATTATAACCGAGAAAATAACGGATTATGCTAAACAAAGTATTAGGTTTTGCACGATAAATTCATACGAAGAATTGTTTTCGGCATTACGTACTCAAGTTTCAATACCAAACACAGTCAGCGGAAGTCGTAATCGAATGCAGAATATAAGACAAGGTTCCAATGCAACAGTTCAATCATATTCAAACAGATTTAAACAAGCACTCAACGAATTAGAATACGCAATCCAAGCCCAACACACCAATCCAATAGCACGAAACATAGCATTAGAACAAGAAAATTTAGAAGCACTCAAATTCTATATACACAACTTACGACCAGATTTAGCATACTGTATAATGGCCATGAGACCTACAAATTTACTAGAAGCGCAACAACACGCAATTGACAGTGATATTTGGATACAAGATATGAACAGTAGGAAAATAAATTATAAAAATTTCAATCCAACCACACCTAAGAGTAATAGTAGGCCAAATCTATACAACCAGTCAGTAAAGAAATCATTCAACACAACTCAAAATTTACAGGTTCCAATTAAATGTGAGAATTGTAAACGATTAGGACATACAAAGAATAATTGTTACTTGTTAAGGCAAAATTTTCAAAGAATTCAGCACGGCAAAATCCCACCTCAACGAATCAATCAGGTCACGAATCAGGAAATAGAGACTGGACAGCAGCTAGAAAACGAAACGGAGAACCAAACGGAAAACGACGAAAAGACAATAGAACAGTTAGACTCCATTACACCCCAGGACAACTTCAACATGTCCGATGCATGCTATCAGGAATGTCCCGGCAAGGAAGACACCGGAGCAGGAGTAAACCTGTTAAAAAATGATTTTTGTAAAAATAAAATCAAATTAAAAAAACCCCACACCATAAAATTAGGTAACGATAAGCACACTTTGAACTACAAAACAATATGTAAGGTACATGGTAAAGAACACGAGTTTTTAATAGTACCAAATGATTTCCCGTTAATAGAAGACGGCATAATTGGCTTAAATTTCTTAAAGAAACATAAATATGTAATAACCAACAACAAAATTCAAATAGATAACGATACAATAATGTTACAGGAAACGATCGAGGAAATTCCGGCCAACTCCCACAAGATAGTCTATGCAAAGATCGGCAATGACTGTCAAAGAGTTTGTTTCATTAATAATGGTAAGATAAAATCAAAATTAACTAACCAAATATATTTCGAGAAGAGAACGAGAATTGGCAAATTATTAGAAAAATTAAAATTAAATAACTTAGAGTCACAACATGAAAAATCAATAAAGACATTAATCTGCTCATATAACGACATATTTACACTAGACACCGATCCACTTCCATGCACTAAACTCACATCACACACCATACAACCTAAAACAGACAGACCGATCAACGTAAAATCATACAGGCCACCAGAATGCCACAAAATAGAAATAGAAAATCAGATTCGCGACATGTTATCAAAAAAAATAATAGAAGAAAGTAATTCACCATATAATGCCCCGATCTGGGTAGTTCCAAAAAAATTAGATTCTTCGGGCAAGCAAAAATGGAGAGTAGTAGTGGATTTTAGAAAATTAAATGAGGTAACAGATTTGGATGCATACCCACTACCGAACCAAGACGACATTTTGGCGCATCTCGGCAATGCAAAATTCTTTTCGGCTCTAGATCTCTCTTCAGGGTTTCATCAAATACCCATGGACAACAATAGTAAAAAATATACAGCATTTTCTACCACCGACGGACATTACCATTTTAACCGAATGCCCTTTGGCCTAAAAAACGCACCTGCGACTTTCCAAAGGATGATAGATACTGCATTACATGGATTAATCGGCAAGAATTGTTTCGTATATTTAGATGACATTATTATTTTCGGCAATACCATCGAGGAACATAATCAAAATTTAGAAAAAATATTTAAAAGACTTAGAGACACAGAATTAAAATTACAGATAGATAAGTGCGATTTTCTAAAGCCCGAACTTGAATATTTAGGCCATATCATTACTTCATCGGGAGTAAAGCCAAATCCCGCGAAACTTTCGGCCATAAAGAATTTTAAAACACCACAAAACGTAAAGCAGGTAAAATCCTTCCTTGGATTAACAGGTTATTATCGGAAATTCATAAAAAACTTCGCAAAATTATCACGACCATTGACGACACTAACGCAAAAAAATACAGATTTCATTTGGACGACAGAACGACAAAATTCCTTTGATACACTAAAAAATAGTCTATGTAATCCACCGGTGCTCTCATTTCCAAATTTCAACAAGACTTTCGTATTAACAACCGATGCCAGCAACGATGGCCTAGGAGCGATTTTGTCGCAAGAAGGGCACCATTGCTGCTTCATATCAAGAACATTAAATTCAGCGGAAAGAAATTACACAACCACAGAAAAAGAATTACTCGCAATAGTATGGTCAATTAAACGTCTACGACAATATTTGTTAGGAAGGAAATTCACTATTGAAACAGATCATCAGGCATTAAAATGGCTTCACAATGTAAAGGACCCGTCTTCTCGCCTTATGCGATGGAGATTGCGTCTAGAGGAATACAATTACGAGATACAATACAAAAAAGGCAAACAAAATTTAGTGGCAGACACACTTTCTCGATTACATCCGGCAACGATAACATCAAATGAACCGTTTACGAATAAAATCAAAATTAGAGACATAGAATCAGAATTTAACGATTGGAAAACACGGATTAACGTAAGAAAGATACCGGTAAAATTGGTAGCTAACCACCATAATTGGCTCCAGCTAGATTATAATTTGCTAGGCCCGTTTGACGTACCCAAATGGATAAGGAAATTGGAAGAAATAATAAACCCCAATAGCAAAATAATATCGTTTGGCGCACATAAATTAAAATTACCAGACATCATCATTCTAAAACTTATGCTACAATTCCTTTGCGAAAATAAATTAACAGAGATAATACAATTAGCGAACGAACCACCCAAAATCTACAGCTCGGAAGAAAAACTTCAAATTTTAAAGGAAAACCATGATCTATCGGAACACGTTGGCGAAAATAAAACCTTAGAAAAAATTAAACAACAGCATCATTGGACGGGTATCGACAAGGACGTAGCAGACTATATAAAAAATTGCACGATCAAAAGAACAAATTAACGCGAATAAGACCTCGAGAAGAAGCAATAATCACCGACATACCAAAATCACCAAATGAAAAAATAGCTTTAGACATAATCGGCCCTCTTAAATTAACAGCGAACGGAAACCAGTACATACTTTCTATACAAGACACTCTAACTAAACATTTGATGCTAATTCCGATGCCCAATCAAAAAACGGAAACAATAATAGAAAATCTCACAAAACGTTACATTTACACATTTTCATCACCAAGACACATTCTAACAGATCAGGCCCCCAGCTTTGTGAGCAAATTAATGGAAGAGTTCGAAAAAACATTCAAAATTAAGCACATAAAAACTACAGCTTTCCATCCACAATCGAATGGATCGTTGGAGCGTGCTCATGACTTTGTTAAAGATATGATCAGAACCAATATGACTGAAACTAACTCGGAATGGGACAAAAATCTAAAACAAATCTCTATGGCTTATAATACGACAATACACGCGACCACTAAATTCACTCCATTTGAATTAACTTTCGGCCACCGGGCTAACATGCCATCGGCGATCGGTTCAGACTTAAATTTCAATCAAAGTGAAATTTTTCGAAACTTAAAATTACAACATGAAGAATATTTGGCAGCCGCAAAACGATTTACCGAACAAAGCAAAAAACAATATAAACTGGAACAGGATAAGAAAATCAAAATTAAAAGTCTTTATCAGGTAAATGATTTGGTACTTCTTCACAACGAAAGTAAAACACACAAATTAGATACCGAATGGCTCGGCCTGTACGAAATAGTTGATGTTCAGACACCGAATTATTTGATAAAATTATCCGGAGCAAAAACAGTATTGGTACACGGAAATAGATTAAAATTATTTTGTAATTCCAGGAACTCACAATAGCGCACGCCACATTAACCATAGAACCATTAGATAATCAAAAACTAATTAGTGAAATTAACGGCGATACCCTTTTATACCACGAGGAAACTAAAATTATAATTGTATTCGAAACTAATGAATTATACCACGATGTTAAAATAATCCAAAATTTATACGATATCATATTTAGGCATTGTCAGAAATTCGATTGTAATGGCAGTGCCTACCCACTCATAACTGCTCGGTTAAGGAGTCTCGAAGGATCGGCTAATAAATTAAAAATTTTAATGTATAACCGTCATAGACGCGGTTTGGTAAATGGGATTGGATCTTTATCAAAATTACTGTTTGGCACTTTAGATGAAAACGATTTAAAATTAATAAATGAAAATATCGATAAACTATTCAGCGACCAGAATAAATTAACCCATTTGGTAGAAAATCAAACTTTAATGTTTAAACAAATCCTCCGAGATAACCATTTCCTGGATTTAACCGAACAGTTATCCAACAACTCAAAAGAACTAAATAGAGCAATAAATAACGAAATTTTAGACAGGAATCTTTTAATTCTAGAGATTTTAATAACCGAATTGGCGAATAAAATAAACGACTTCTATTATATGTTAATCTTGGGAAAAAGAGGTATCATTGACACAACATTAATAAATGTAAAGGATTTTATGGAAAATTATTACGAATTAATACGAAGGAATTTTGTAACTACGAACAACGAAGCGAAGTTTCTAGACATCATAGACAGTAGTCGATTGACCACCGCCACAAAAAATAATACACTCATCTATCAAATAATAGTACCGAATTTTGAAAGAAATAGTTGGGAAATAGTACATTATATAGTAATTCCGTATAAAATTCAAGATAGTTTTGTAGCGTCCATATTGGAAAACGAATATGCATTAAAAGACGGCAATAATTATATTCCAATCGATTGGCAAAATTTGTAAAAGAACGCAACCCACCATACATTTTAGTGACGAACACTACGACCCCATAGACAAATGTAAGACCGTCCTTTTTAAGATAGACAAAATTACTTTTATACCGTTACAAGAAAACAAATATTTGGCTATACCGCGAGATTTTATAACAATACAAACAATATGTGAAACACTTAAACAAAGTTAGTAAACCAAGCATAATTTCGGCGAGGACTGACTGTATATTAAGTTAGGACAATAATGTAATGAAAATTGGAGGAGCTGTCGCGGAAAAGGAAATCAAAATAACAAATTATAGTTTCAAAATTCCATTCGATAACTACGATATAAAAACATTAAGCGATTTTATTCCAACAGCAAGACAAATTACTCCAAATTTCAAGAAATACGAAAACTCATTTGAGATGATCGAAAACCAATTAGCAAATTTAAAGAGCCAAAGGCAAATATTGTCCACGACAGAAATAATAATCGATGTACTTAAATATTTGGGATACATAACATTAGGAATTGCAACAATTTACCTTTTATACAAATTAGGAATCTTCCATTGTTTATGTAAAATACTACCACAAAAAATATGTATAAAATTGTTCTGTAATGAAACGAAAATTCAAAATAACACACAACCGAACATAAGCTACACACATCGTATTAGGCCTGAAACAGAAATATTGGAAATTGACAACAGTAACCAAGGACCATCATCATATTCGCTCGAGGACTCACCAAAAATTAAACAACCAAAATTCGTACGTTTCGGGACGAAACTCAATCTAAGAAGGGGGGTGTGAAGAGGCCCTTTATCAGCACAATATCCGGTTCGAACCAGATCGATACGCTACATCACTGCAAAAGAATGTAAAACACAAAACAACAGACAAGGACAGCAATAGACAGAAACATTATAAAAGAACCTCCTGAGCCGCAATAAAAAAGATTATAAGTGAAACCTTTGAACAGTGCAGAACGTTATTTTAACCATCATATTTTCCTTTCTCCTTAAGTTAGTATTTTAACGTGTAATATTAAAGTGAATGATTTTAACATAGTTTTAATCAACATTCTATTTAATATAAGATACCCTCGTTTCGGTGATACTCTCGACTTCGGGTTTCTGTATATTGGAGTGGACATTTTAACTGTTTAGAGACTGTCATTTTGAACGCCGTTAAAGACTAGCTGTCACGGACTACGCGGCGATAAAAGTTAGTGCGTTATTAAAAGACCGTTGTGCATTATTTATTGTCCGTTTCCTGAGGGAAACGTCGACTGGCGATCAGGACCATATACATCAATAATTAACGTAATTATAGAATATACTGGACGCGTAGATATAGACAATCGAAGAGGAAGTTCCGATTGAGGGAGACGAAGAGGACGAATCAAGATAAAGGGTGCGACGTACGATTAAGTCACATTTTGTTTTTATTGATTACGTCATCTCCCCTGTGACAATATTGTGAGCAGGCCTCTTATCTCCACAATAACCAGATCAAACCAGTTAAAGCATCACGCCATAGTAAAAGAATTCCAAACAATGAGCAATCGGACTAAGAACAATAGCCACAAGAAACTATAAAAGGAACCCCGGAGCCCTCAATAATTATATTATATTATACCTTACATTGGAAGAACATAATCGGAATCTCGCAGTAGTATTTCAGAGGCTGCGCGATACCGGATGGAAATTACAAATAGATAAATGCGAATTTCTAAAACCTGAATTAGAGTATCTGGGACATTTGATCACACCATTCGGCATAAAACCAAATCCCGAGAAATTATCGGCGATACGAAATTTCAAAATTCCGACGACTGTTACTAAAGTGAAATCATTCCTTGGACTCACCGGTTATTATAGAAAATTTATCCAGGATTTTGCAAAATTATCGAAACCTTTGACAAGACTAACACAAAAAAACGTTACGTTTAATTGGACGACGGAACAACAATCGGCATTCGATACGTTGAAAGAAAAACTTTGTAATCCACCAGTACTGTCGTACCCGGATTTTAATAAAACTTTTTTCACTTTAACAACAGATGCAAGTAATGACGGATTAGGCGCAATATTGTCACAAGAGGGTCATCCCTGTTGTTTTATCTCTAGGACACTAAATTCAGCCGAAAGAAACTATACGACGATTGAAAAGGAATTATTGGCGATTATTTGGGGAATCAAGAGACTCGGACAATACTTACTCGGACGAAAATTTATTATTGAAACGGATCACCAAGCGCTAAAATGGCTACAAAACGTAAAAGATCCATCTTCCCGGCTCATGAGATGGAGGTTAAGATTGGAAGAGTATAATTATGAAATTCGTTACAAAAAGGGCAAGCAAAATTTAGTCGCGGACGCACTCTTTCCTTTGCACCCGGTTACCATAACATCTGACGAACCGTGCACGAGTAGAATCAAAATTAGAGATTTTGAAACAGAATTTAATAATTGGAAAGCGCGAATTGGTGTACGTAAGATACCAATCAAATTAGTCGCAAATCGACACAATTGGCTGCAATTGGATTATAACTTACTTGGACCGTTCAATATACCTATATGGTTAAGACATTTGGAACGACTGACTGATACTAGAGACAGGATAATATCTTTTGGGGTTTATAAATTGAAATTACCCGATATCATACTTTTAAAATTAATGTTACAATTTATCTGTGAGTACAAACCCGTAGAGATAATACAATTGGCTAATGAACCTCCTAGAAATTACACCTCTGATGAAAAAATACAAATAATTAAAAAAAATCACGACCTAACTGAACATGTCGGTGAAAACAAAACATTGGAAAAAATAAAGCAAAACCATCACTGGATAGGGATCGACAAGGACGTGACGGACTACATCAAAAATTGCAAAATATGCCAGACTAATAAATTGACACGAATTCGACCGCGGGAAGAGGCAGTAATTACAGATACACCGGAGAATCCAAACGATAAAATAGCACTTGACATAATTGGACCACTTACACTAACAAAAAATGGAAATCAATACATACTATCAATACAAGACAATTTGACTAAATACCTCATGTTAATAGCCATACCAGATCAAAAGGCAGAAACCATAGTAAACAAATTAGCGGATCAGTATATTTACACGTTTTCGGCACCAAAGACTATTTTAACCGACCAAGCCCCGTATTTTATTGGCAAGCTAATGGACTGTTTCGAACGGGCATTTAAAATTAAACATATTAAAACGACTGCTTTTCATCCGCAATCAAACGGGTCATTAGAAAGAGCCCATGCTTTTATAAAAGACATGTTGCGTACCAGCATCGACGAAACGCAGACGGAATGGGACCAAAATTTAAGACAGATATGCATGGCCTATAACACCACCGTTCATTCGACCACCAAATTCACGCCGTTCGAGTTAACATTCGGCCGTAAAGCGAACATGCCGTCGGCAATAAATTTGAATCCGGCGGTCAGCCAAATTGATATTTTACCAAAATTTAAAAAACAGGCACGAAGAATATCTGGCAGCAGCTAAAAGAATTACTGAGGCAAACAAACGAGTGCACAAATTAGAACAGGATAAGAAAATTAAGACCAAAAGTTTATACCAAGAAAATGATTTAGTTTTACTCCACAATGAAAATAAGACACACAAATTAGATAAGGAATGGCTCGGTCCATACCGAATAATCAGCGTACAAACTCCAAATTATTTATTAGAAGTATCAAATGTAAGAAATTTACTTGTACACGGAAATAGGATTAAACTTTTTTATTCTTCTAGGGACTCGTCATGATAACCACCGCGCTAAGATTGGAATCCATAGGCCATAAGAGAATTTTAACAGAAGCAATCAGCGATACCCTTTTGTACAACAAAGAGATCAAAATTACGATTATATTTGAAGCCAACGAGCTGTATCGCGACACCGGGATCGTCAAGAAATTATACGACACCATTTCGGACCATTGCAAGAAATTTAGTTGTGTCAATACGGCGTATGAGTCAATAAGCGCGCGGGTACGAGGTCTCGAACGATCATGCGATAAGTTAAAACTTTTAATGTATAACCGACAAAGACGAGGACTGATTAATGCGATTGGATCTATATCGAAAACACTTTTTGGGACATTAGACGACAATGATTTAAAATTAATTAACGAAAATTTTGACAAATTGTTTAACGATCAAAACGAATTGGTTCACATAGTTCAAAATCAAACCTTAATGTTTAGGCAGATCCTTCGAGACAGTCATTTTACAAAATTAACCGAGCAATTGGCAAATCAATCAAAGGAAATTAAGCAAGCAATAAATAATGAAATATTGGACCAAAATCTTCTAATACTGGAAATATTAATCGCGGAATTAGCGAACAAAATTGACGACTTTTATTACATGATAATTCTAGGTAAAAAGGGGTATCATTGATACAAAATTAATAAATGTTAAAACATTCATAGAATCGTACAATAGGCTCACACAGAAGAGTTTCATTACTGTAAATAATCAACTGAAATTTCAGGAAATAATAGACGTAAGTCGTTTAAGTACCGCAACGAAAAACAATTCGATAATATATCAAATTATTGTACCTATATTCGAAGAACGTTTTTGGAAATTACTACACTACATAGCCATACCAAGTAAAGTACAAAATAATTTCATCGCACCAATATTGGAAAATGAATACGCGTTAAAGGAAAAAAGTGATTACATTCCCGTGAATTATGAATATATAAAAAGATATTGCAGGGAGTCGCCTATTGGTAAAATTTGCGAACGAACACAGCCAACGATACACTTAGAAACAGAAAACTATAATCCGGCAAATGAATGTGAAACCGCGATATTTAAAATTGTTAACCTTACTTTCATTCCATTACAAGATCATAATAGTTATTTGGTTATACCGCAAAATCCAATTATTATACAAACAATTTGTGAATCCATAGGACACGTCAAAATTACCGAGCCGAGCATCATAATATCCAAATTGGATTGCATTCTTACTTACAATAACAATGTTATGAAGATTGGAGGCACCGCAAAAGAAATCGAAATTAAAATAACAAATTATAGTCTTGATATACCGTTCGATGAACACGACATAAAATTATTAGACAACTTTTTGCCCATAGTAGAACAAGTGACTCCAGACTTCAAAAAATATAGGAATTCATTTGAAACAATAAGTAATCAATTAGAAAATTTGAAGAACGACGGATCTTATCTTCAACCGAAATTATATTCAATGTGTTAAAATTCTTGGGCTATGCATCATTAGGGATCATAACATTATACATACTGCGCAAATTAGGACTTTTTCCATGTTTAACAAGTTTTTCGCCAAAAAACATATGTATTAAGATTTTTTGTAATGAAACCACGGTCAGTAATAACGCACAACCAAATAGAAACTGTACAGTAAACGAGATGGAACTGATACGAATTGAAAACGACCATTTGGAACTACGAAATTCGACTGAAGCCACATCTTCTGCCAGAAACAGAGAAATCGGACCACCCAAAATTGTTCGTTTTGGGACAAAACTCAATCTAAGAAGGGGGGTGTGAGCAGGCCTCTTATCTCCACAATAACCAAATCAAACCAGTTAAAGGATCACGCCATAGTAAAAGAATTCCAAACAATGAGCAATCGGACTAAGAACAATAGCCACAAGAAACTATAAAAGGAACCCCGGAGCCCTCAATAAAAAAGATTATCAGTTTAAACGCCAAAGAAGACAGTTCGTTTTATTTCAAAGTTCCTTTATTATTTTTCTCCTTCCTCCGTAGTCAAAGTTCGGCGCATTGAGTTTAATTTAAATTATTGAAAGTGCTAAAGGCGTTAGATTTAATATTCGGACAATATTTTTATTAATTTCAAAGTTAGAATAAATCGTCGCCTCGCGTCGGAACGCCTCATACTTAAAGATTACTTTTCGGGTTCCTCACGCGAGTTAAGTGAATTTAAGACATTTATGGTATCTCGTGCGTTGGCTTTGATTGCGGGAATTTGTCACGCAGTTCACGAAAGCGCTTCGAACCGCGTAAAATCCGTTGCGTAATTCTAAATTTGTCCGTTTCCTACGGGAAACGTCGACTGGCGATCGCAGGACCACATTGGCAATTATCTGCATTCAAATTTAGCGCGTGAACGGTTAAAATCGATCGAGGAGTGTCGAAAGAAGAGCCTTCGATCGAGGGAGACATAGAAGGCGCACCGGGCAGTAATTTTATTTTTTTTGGTCACGCAACCGGCGTGACAATTGTAGCGACCCTACAGTTCCTCGACTGCGAGATTCGAACACCTGACTGGCACAAGCCGCAAGTGGCTGCGCGCCTAGCGTCAAGATCCTACCGATCTCCGATGTTTTAAGCAAGCAGAATGAGGAACCCCGCTAGGATGGTGACCGGGTCAGCCTTAGCAGGTAGTTATAACAACAAGCGTCTGGGGTAAGGAGTCGCTGCCATCAGCCCCACTGATGATGAGTCTAGGCAGTGACTCCGAGACGAAACGCAAAACCTTCTCTCCTTCTATCATTACCTACTTTTCCGACTTCTCCGTACCCTTCACAATATTGTCACGGGGGAGGTGACGTAATCGATAAAAATAAAAGGAGTGACTAATCTTACGACGCACCCTTTATCTTGATTCGTCCTCTTTGTCTCCCTCAATCGGAAGTTCCTCTTCGATTGTCTATATCTACGCGTTCAGTATATTTTATAATTACGTTAATTATTGATATGTGTGGTCCTGATCGTCAGTCGACGTTTCCCTCAGGAAACGGACAATAAATAATGCACAACGGTCTTTAATAACGCACTAACTTTTATCCCCGCGTAGTCCGTGACAGCTAGTCTTTAACGGCGTTCAAAATGACAGTCTCTAAACAGTTAAAATGTCCACTCCAATATACAGAAACCCGAAGTCGAGAGTATCACCGAAACGAGGGTATCTTATATAAAATAGAATGTCGATTAAAACTATGTTAAAACTATTCACTTTAATATTACACGTTAAAATACTAACTTTAAGGAGAAAGGAAAATATGACGGTTAAAATAACGTTCTGCACTGTTCAAAGGTTTCACTTATAATCTTTTTTATTGCGGCTCAGGAGGTTCTTTTATAATGTTTCTGTCTATTGCTGTCTTTGTCTGTTGTTTTGTGTTTTGCATTCTTTTGCAGTGATGTAGCGTATTGATCTGGTTCGAACCGGATATTGTGCTGATAAAGGGCCTCTTCACAATATACTATGGCAGTGCCATCTCTACGAACGAGAACGAAACACCATGACCAACCGCCTTCGACAAAATTGTGAAGAGGCCCTTTATCACGATACATCCGATTTGAACCAGCAATAACCAGATTGGACGCCACATCATTCTAAAGGAATTCAAAATTATAAACAGATCAATAATGAACAATAGATAACCGAACCTATAAAAGCCTGTGCCACGCCTTGAATAAAAAAGAGTGTTAATCAAGAGTTCAGAGCGTAACGTTATTTAAAAGTGTCCGTCTTTATCCTCTCCCTTACCGCGGTAGAATCAAAGTTCGTGCATATTATTCATATTCAATAAATATCTAAAAAAGAGTCTTTATTAAGAAATATTAGAGTTAAACGTTAAATTCAATATTATTTCATTTACGTTAAAATATATTATTTGTGTCGAATTCAACCGCGAACCTTTTGTCACGTATTTGCGCGAATAAAGCGTTGCTAACCGTTGCGTAATATTAATTATTTATTGTCCGTTTCCTAAGGGAAACGTTGACTGGCGATCTACAGGACCACAAGAACATTTAAATACGAAGACATTGATTTAAAGACATTTCATTTCTAAATTATTTTAATATACGTTTAAAGTCAGCGCGCAAATCGATCGAATGGTGATTAATTAGCCTTCGATACCGGGACATATAGAAAGTGCACCGAGTGGTATTTTTATTTTTTGCGGTGACGAACTTCCCGGCGTGACAAACGAACTGGCGATCCTGCCAGGATGCGTCAAACGAAGTGACGATTCATCCAGGATTGGCTAAGATCAGCGATCAGAAGATTCAAGGATCAAGATTGGTCAATAGATCTGCCAATCACTTGGGGGACCCGCTGGACCGATTGGCGGAAATCAACGGAGGAAGACTGGAAATTCGAAGAATTCTACGGAACTTCAAAAAATTCAGGGGACTACGTGTGCCACCTCCGCCGGAAACTGCTAATCGAGGACCTTTGCAAATTGGGTAAAACGAGGAATCAAGGCGATCTTGAGCTACGGCAATCCCCAGGACAACGAGATTTTGCTACGGCGTCTCTGCTACGGCATCCTTCGGATATCAAGAGCTGCTACCTCGGGCTACGGCATCTAGTATTGCTTAGAGTCAGGGTAAGGAGAGAGAAAATTTATTGACGACACATATTGAAATTTAAAATTTAAAATGGTAACTCAGTTAGATTTGCAGAAATTAAACGAATTTTGACATACTAACTAATAATTTTGACATACTGACAAAACAAATAAATAAATTGACGGAAAGAAACGTAACTTACGAGGAAAATTTCAAAAAAATTTTCGAAAGAGGCGATTCTCACGAGCTAATGCTCAAGAATCTGAGTAAAGCGATGCGAAAAATGGAGCTCGCTCACGAAAAACAATTAAACGAATTTAAGAATTTAGCGCGCGATCTAAGGACGTACGCGTATACGGAAACAATTTATACTGACCCGGCTTTTGAAATTACCGACGACGAGACGACTCAATGTTCGGATAACCCTACACGAAGAAATACACACACACAGAAGACTCACACGCAGAAGATAAAACAAGATTCGGCAAATAGGAAAAAAACAACACGCGAAGATTCAACGTTAAAAGCAACAGATGCATTACGGATGATAGAAAATTTAAACGGGATTAATGACATTGGCGTAGAAGAATTCATCAAATCGGTTAAATTGGCTAAGACACGTCTAAATGACGAAATTAGTTTACTTCGAATGATAATCGCAGAAAAAATTACCGATCGTGCTAAGCAAAGCATCAGATTTTGTACAATAACCTCTTATGACGAATTATTCTCGGCACTAAGAACGCAAGTTTCTATACCAAACACCGTAAGTGGCAGCAGAAATAGAATGCAAAACATTAGGCAAAATTCGAACGAAACCGTACAGTCATACTCTAATAGATTCAAACAGGCACTTAACGAATTGGAATACGCGATACAAGCTAAACATACAAATCCGATTGCAAGAAATTTGGCATTAAAGCAGGAAAACGCTGAGGCAATTAAATTCTATATACACAATTTACGGCCCGACTTAGCTTATTGCATTATGGCGATGCAACCCAATAGTTATTAGACGCACAACAAAAAGCGATAGATGCGGATATTTGGATTCAGGAAATGTCAAATAAAAAACTAAATTACCGAAATTTCAACATACCAACGCGAAAACCCGATAACAAACCAAATTTATATAATCAAACAGTAAAGAAAACGTTTAATTCAATTCAAAATTCACAGGTTCCACTGAAATGCGACAATTGTAAGAAATTAGGTCATACACGAAATAATTGTTTTCTATTAAGGCAAAATTTTCAAAGATCCCATTACGGCAAAATACCACCTCAAAGAATAAATCAGGTAACAGGAAACCGACATCGAATCACCAACGCAAGACGAATCAACAAATCAATTGGCAATCGACGAAAAGGAAACGAAAGAAACGAAATTACAAGAATCAACTACACACCAGGGCAATTGCAGCATGTTCGATGCATGCTACCCGGAATGTCTCGACGAGGAAGATTACTCTTGGATACTGGAGCAGAAGTAAACCTCATCAGAAATGGGTTCTGTAAAAATAAAATCAAATTAGAAAGACCACACACAATCAGATTAGGGAACGATACACATACGTTACACTACATGGCTATTTTCAAGGTACACGGAAAAGAACATAAATTTCTCATAATTTCGGATGACTTCCCCTTAATAGAGGATGGAATTATTGGCTTAACTTTTCTAAAAAAACATAATTATATAATTACGAATGATAAAATACACATTGATAATGATATTATAACTTTACAGGCTACTGAAGAAAATTTACCGCCAAATACGTACAAGGTAGCTCACACAAAATTTGGAAATGCATGCCATCGAGTTTGTCTCATTGATGACGGTAAGCGACATGTTAAATTAATTAATCAGATCTCGTTTGACAAAAAATTAAGAATAAATAAACTTTTGGAAAAATTAAAAATCGATAGTGTTGAACCGCAGCATGGTGAAGCGATTAAAAAATTAATTTGTACTTATAATGACATATTTACTTTGGAGACTGGTCCGTTACCGTGCACAAACTTAACTGCGCACGTTATCGAACCAAAAACAAATAAACCAGTAAACATAAAATCATACAGACCACCGGAATGCCATAAAAAAGAAACTAAAAATCAAATCCGAGAGATGTTATCAAAAAAAATTATAGAACCAAGTAATTCGGCTTACAACGCCCCGATTTGGGTGGTACCGAAAATATTAGACTCATCAGGAAAACAGAAATGGAGAGTAGTTGTGGATTTTAGGAAATTAAATGAAGTAACTGATCAGGACGCGTATCCATTACCGAATCAGGATGACATTTTAGCGCACTTAGGGAACGCGAAATTTTTTTCGGCCTTGGACTTATCATCAGGATTTCATCAGATACCCATGGACGACAATAGTAAGAAATATACGGCTTTTTCCACGACGGACGGACATTTTCACTTCAATAGAATGCCATTTGGGCTCAAAAACGCACCGGCCACGTTCCAAAGAATGATTGACACGGCACTACGCGGCTTAATTGGCAAAAATTGTTTCGTTTACTTAGATGATATTGTAATTTTCGGCAACATCATTGAAGAACACAATCAAAATTTAGCAAAAATATTTCAAAGATTAAGAGACACGGGACTCAAATTAGTGAATTTTTGAAACCGGAACTTGAATATTTAGGACACATAATTACACCGTCGGGAGTTAAACCAAACCCCGCAAAACTCTCGGCAATCAAAAATTTTGAAATTCCGAAGAACGTAAAGGAAGTGAAATCCTTCCTTGGACTGACTGGTTATTACAGAAAATTTATTAAAAATTTCGCGAAATTATCGAGACCATTAACGACATTGACACAAAAGAACACTGACTTTATTTGGACGATCGAACAACAAAATTCATTCGACACGTTAAAAGATAAATTATGCAATCCACCAGTACTCTCATCCAAATTTCAATAAAATTTTTATATTAACCACGGACGCCAGCAATGATGGCCTTGGAGCGGTATTATCGCAAGAAGGGCACCCTTGCTGCTTTATTTCACGCACTCTTAATTCGGCTGAAAAAAATTATACGACAACAGAAAAGGAATTACTAGCAATAGTTTGGGCAATCAAAAGACTTCGGCAATATTTATTGGGAAGAAAATTTATAATAGAAACAGACCACCAGGCATTAAAATGGCTTCAAAATGTAAAAGACCCGTCCTCTCGCCTTATGCGATGGAGACTCAGATTAGAGGAATACAACTACGAAATTCAATATAAAAAAGGAAAGCAAAATTTAGTCGCGGACACACTCTCTCGGCTACACCCGGCAAAGATAACATCAAGCGAACTGTTCACAAGCAAAATTAGAATCAGGGACATCGAATCAGAATTTAATGATTGGAAAACGCGAATTAATGTAAGGAAAATACCTATAAAATTGGTCGCCAACCACCACAATTAGACTCAGCTAGATTATATTTTGCTAGGACCATTCGACATACCAAAGTGGTTACGGAAATTAGAAGAATTAATAAATCCCAGCAGTAAAATAATTTCATTCGGCGTTCATAAATTAAAATTACCAGACATTATTATTTTGAAATTAATGCTACAATTTACTTGCGAAAACAAATCAACAGAAATAATTCAATTGGCAACTGAGCCACCCAAAATTTATACATCTGAAGAAAAACTCCAAACTTTAAGAGAAAATCACGATCTAACCGAACACGTTGGAGAACATAAGACTTTGGAAAAAATAAAACGACAACACCACTGGATAGGTATCGACAATGACGTGGCAGAATATATAAGAAATTGTACCGTTTGCCAAGCTAATAAATTAACGCGAATCAGGCCCCGCGAAGAAGCAATAGTTACCGACATACCTAAATTTCCGAACGAAAAAATAGCATTAGATATAATTGGACCTCTAAAATTAACCGCGAACAGAAATCAATACATTTTATCGATTCAGGATATGTTAACAAAGTACTTGATGTTAATACCCATGCCGGATCAACGATCGGAAACTATAATAGAAAATTTGGTAAATCAATACGTTTATACATTCTCCGCACTCAAAATTATTTTGACGGATCAGGCACCAAATTTTGTCAGCAAATTAATGGAAGGATTCGAGAAAATATTCAAAATTAAACATATCAAGACTACAGCTTTCCACACTCAATCGAATGGATCGCTGGAGCACGCGCACGGATTCGTAAAAGATATGTTGAGAACTAATATGAATGAGACAAATTCTGAATGGGACAAAAACTTAAAACAGATTTCAATGGCTTATAACATCACAGTACATTCAACAACTAAATTTACCCCGTTTGAATTAACTTTTGGACACCAAGCAAATATGCCATCTGCAATAGGATCAAATCTAAATTTTAGTCAAAGTGAGGTTTTTCAAAATTTAAAATCACAACACGAAGAATATTTGGCAGCCGCGAAAAGATTCACCGAGGAAAATAAGAAACAATATAAATCGGAACAAGATAAAAAGATTAGAATTAAAAGTTTATATCAGATAAACGATTTGGTATTACTTCATAATGAAAACAAAATGCATAAATTGGATACAGAATGGCTCGGACCGTATAAAATAATCGACGTTCAGACTCCAGATTCATCATAGTAAACGCCACTCTAACAATAGAACCATTAGGAAACCAAAAATTACTTACCGAAGTTATCGACGATGCTCTTTTATATTATAAAGAAATCAAAATTACGGTTATATTTGAAACTAATGAATTATATCGCGATATCGGAATTATTCAAAATTTATATGAAACTGTGTCCGGATACTGTCGAAAATTTAATTGTAATGGTAGCGCGTACCAACTGATAACTGCTCGCTTAAAAAGTCTCGAGCGATCGGCAAATAAATTAAAAATTTTAATGTATGACCGGCATAAACGGGGATTCATTAACGGGATCGGATCGATATCAAAATTACTATTCGGCACGTTAGACAAAAATGATCTAAAACTAATTGACGAAAACATTGACAAATTATTCAGTGATCAAAATAAATTAACTCATTTGATACAAAATCAGACTTTGATATTTAAACAAATTCTCCGAGACAACCATTTTATGGAATTAACCGAGCAGTTGTCTAACCATTCAAAGGGATTGAGACAGGTTATGAACAACGAAATTCTTGATCGAAATCTTTTGGTTTTAGAAATATTAATTACCGAATTGGCCAGCAAAGTAAATGACTTTTATTATATGATAATATTGGGAAAAAAGGGTATCATCGATACTACTTTAATAGACGCTAAAAATTTTATGGATTGTTATTATAAATTGACACAAAGAAACCTCATAGCGACAAATAGCGAAACCAAATTCCAAGAAATAATAGATAGCAGCCAACTCAGCACCGCCACTAAAAACAATACGCTAATTTATCAGATAATTGTGCCTGTATTCGAGAAAAACAATTGGAAGATATTACATTATATAGTCATACCGAACAAAATTCAAGATAGTTTTGTAGCGCCTGTTCTGGAAAATGATACATATTAAAAGAAGGAAACAATTATATCCCGGTTAATTATGAATATCTAATCAAATATTGTAAAGAAACACCGATCGGCAAAATTTGTAAAAGAACGCAACCAATGTTACACATCGATACTGAAATTTATGATCCAATAGATAAGTGTAAAACCGCCCTTTTCAAGATCGTAGATTATCCAAAACCCAAAACTATATCCGAACTAAGACGCTTTATCGGTATGATAAATTTCTATCGCAAATTCACAAAAAACGCCGCGACCATTCAAGCTCCATTAAACTTCTTCCTTCAAGGTGCTAAGAAAAACGACAAAAGAAGCATAATCTGGACAGAGGAAGCTGAAGCAGCATTCCAAAAATGTAAAGACTCATTGGTAGATGCAACACTACTAACACATCCAAAAAACAATAGCCCACTACTACTAATAACCGACGCTTCGAACTTAGCCTGCGGAGCTGCACTGCAGCAGAAAGAAAACGACGTATGGAAACCAGTAGCCTTTTTCTCAAAGAAATTTTCACCACAGGAAGTAAAATATAGTACTTACGACAGGGAACTCACCGCAATCTACAAAGCTATAAAGCACTTCAAATATCTTTTAGAAGGACGAGACTTCACGATACAGACAGACCATAAACCACTGACCTACGCATTCCACCAAAAATCGGAAAAAGCATCACCGAGACAGCTACGACAGTTAGACTACATAGGACAGTTCTCGACAAAAATAACCTACATTTCAGGACAGGATAACGAGGTAGCAGACGTCTTATCTCGACTGGACGATATCAGTATGCCAATCGTGATTAGCACTGCAGAACTCGCAGAAGAGCAAGCTAAAGAGCCTGAGCTAGCACAAGCCCTACAAAGCACGGTCCTACAACTAAAAAAGCTAAGAATAGACAATTCCGATAGTACAGTATACTGCGACATTTCAACCGAAACAATTAGACGGTAGTATTACGTAAGAAGATCTTTGACAGAGTACACAATTTCGCACATCCCAGCGGTAGAGCCACAAAGCATCTAATTACCAAAAGATATGGTCTGGTATTCATATGGCCTGGGATGAACAAAGACATACTACACTGGGCAAAAAGCTGTGTAAACTGTCAAAAGAGCAAAATAAGTCGACATATAAAAAAATCCACCTAAACACATTACCATTCCAGAACGATTCCAGCACGTTCACATAGACTTAATAGGACCACTACCACCAATCGACAACTACAGATACTGCCTGACAATGATCGACCGATTCTCCAGGTGGCCTGAGGCGGTTCCGCTGAAAGACACGAATGCTGACACAGTCGCAACAGGGTTCTATGCCACGTGGATTGCGAGATTCGGCGTTCCATCAACCATCACCACAGATCGCGGTACGCAGTTCGAATCTCAACTCTTCAACTCACTGACAAAACTCATTGGATGCAGGCATATCCGCACTACAGCGTACCACCCTGCATCCAACGGAATGATCGAGCGATGGCATAGATCCCTGAAAACAGCAATTCGATGTCACGAAAACAAAAATTGGATAGAAGTACTCCCGACAGTAATGCTCGATTTGAGGAATAGTTACAAACATGATATACAAGCAACCGCGGCTGAAATGGTATATGGTACACCTCTCCGGTTACCAGGAGAATTCTTCGTAGACAGCGACACAGACACAGACACGAACTTCGATATCAGTAGATTCAGAGATTACATGCAAACCATACGACCTAGACCGACGAGACACCACTCGAAACGCTCCTATTTCATCTTCAATAACCTCTTTGACACATCCCATGTGTTCGTAATAGACCGCATAAAACAGCCTTTAGAACAACCATACGAAGGTCCGTATAAAGTGCTGAAACACATATCGTCGAACGTATTCCTTATAGACTACAAAGGAAAAGAAGTCGCAATCTCAATGGAGCGATTAAAGCCAGCGTTCATGGAACTTCATCAAGAACAGCAACCACGCACATACGGAAAATCGAAAATATCGTCCGCTCTCCCTACCGACTCGAGCGACTTAAGGGGGTGTGAACAGGCCAGTTATCACCACCACATCCGGTTCAAACCAGTAATAGCCAGATAAATTACTCATCGCTCCAAAGGATTACCATATAAGGCAATAGTCAATAAGAAAACAATAGACGACCGAACGTATAAAAGCAGCTGCCGAGCCCATAATAAAAAAGTTTTGATTCAAATCTCAAAGAGAAAAGTTGTGTAAAAGTTATTGCGTTGAAACCTCTCCTTCCATCGGGCAAGTTAGAATTTCGTGTATTATTTCTTGATATTTAAAATATTAAAGGCGCGCACGAAGTGCTAAATATTTAATTCGGCATTTATTTTCATTTAACGATAGAATCACGTTTAAATTTCGCTTCGGAACGTCGTGCACTCGTTTCCAAGTTCCTCCGCGAGTCGAGTGATTTCTGTAATAATTATATTTAAATTCAGCCGAAGTTAAAACCCGATTTTGTCACGCAGTTTGCGCGTAAAGGGAGCGTTAATAACCGTTGTGCTAAAATCATTAATTATTGTCCGTTTCCTTTGGGAAACGTCGACTGGCGATTCAACAGGACCACTAGAACATTCAAATTTAAGACATTTATTCAAAGCACCATTTGAATTAACCGCGCAAACGGTCGTAGATCTGCAAGAATAGTCTTCGATACCGGGCATATAAAAGGTGCAGTCAGTGCCATTTTTATTTTTTGGCGCTGCAGAAATCCCCGGCGTGACACTCTCTTCCTTACCTCTTAGCAATGACAGGTGCCGTAGCCCGAGGGAAGCAATTCTCTTCCAGGGGATGCCGTAGCCGAGATGCCGTAGCAAATCTCTTCTCCGATGGATTGCCGCAGCTAGAGATGCCTTTATGTCCTCGTTTTCAAATCTTACTAGAGGTTCCGGATCCGCCGTCTTCCGTGAAGGTGTGGCCCACGTAGTCCACTGGTTCTAAAGTCCGCAGAATCTCCAGTTCCCAGTTTTCCCTCCACGCGATTACGTGAATCCTTTGGCAGCTGATCGTCCAATTATTTATCACAATCGTTTGCCAATCCTGGCAGGATCGCCATTTATTTGTCACGCTGGGAGTTGCGTCACCGAAAAAAATAAAAATGTCGCTCGGTGCACCTTCTATGTCTCCCGTGGTCGAAGGCTCTTCTTCTCGAACTCCTCGACGTGTTTCAAGCGTTCACGCGCCAAATTCAAACGAGGAACAGAATGTATTTTAATTAAAATGTCTTTTATATTGAAATGTCTTTATATTTATGGTCCTGAGATCGCCAGTCGACGCTTCTCGTGAGAAGCGGACAAATTTAGATTAATGCACAACGGATTTTAACATTTATTAGACGCACATGAACTCCGTGACAAATTTATAGTTAAAGTCAACGCGAGAGTAATTATTTAATGTCTTTATATCACTTCGTTTTGCGTGAGGAACCCGTATTGCAGCACTTCGCGTAATGAGGCGTTCCGACGAAGAACTTGAATTTAGAATTATTATTTAAATATTAAATCAAAACGTTTTACACTTCTTAAACGAATTTATAAACTCTACGCGTTCAAAGAAAAAGACTCTAACTACGAAAAAGAAAAGGAAAATAACGTACGGAATAAATAATCTTTACACACTGAATTTTGAACGAGAAGTCGTTTATTCAGGGCTCTGGGGTGTCTTTTATAATTTTCTGTCTCTATTGTTCTTGGTCGGATTGCTCATTGTTATGAATTCTTTTAGTGTGGCGTGATTCCTTAACTGGTTTGAACCGGATATTTGTAGATAAGCGGCCTGGTCACAATATACTGGCAGTGCCATCTCTACGAACGAGAACGAAACACCATGACCAACCGCCTTCGACAAAATGGATGACAGCTTCCCCTAACAATAGACTGCATCATCGCTCATCCCAGAGACATCCTCGTAATCAGCGCATTTCTTCGCCAATATAACATATCTATATTATGATCACTCGAACACGAATTCACCACAAAAAAACATACACATTTCTCTTCTAGATCATACACGCATACATAATCAAAAACTCTCACTCAAAAAGATCCAATCACCGATTCCACAAGTAACACCCCACATATGTATCATTCAAATCTATGGGCTGAAACTGTAAAGTCTATGGTTTTAATTTTTCAATAAATTCAGTTTTCATTTGCGAAAAAACCTATTTTAGTGAAATGAATTGTGAACTTTTGTCATTGCATTACCCTTATTAGATTTTTAGCTTTCTTTTTATACCCAATTTGAACTGTAAAATGCAGAAAAAAACAAATTTAAAATTAATTAGTACCACTGGACTAGATGGCGTCATCATGTCCAAAATGTGACAGTTGTACCACACTGTCACGCCGGGACTTGCGTCATCAAAAAAAAAATAAAATTCACAGTCGATGCGCCGTCTAGGTGTCCCACAATCGAAGACCTTCTCTTGAGGATTCCCCGATGTATTTTTACAGATTTACGTGAATTTAAACGAGGATTTAAACGTTCCTGTGGTTCTGTAATCGCCAATCGACGTCTCTCGTGAGAGACGGACAAATTTTAAAGATGCACAGCGGTTTAAACGCTTAAATATTTCACGTAAAAGCGCGTGACACTTGATTTTAACTAAACTTGGCCGGTAATGAATTATTAAAGTCTAAAAAGTCACTCAAACGCGTAAAACAAGCACAAAATTAAGAATTTAATGAAAGAATTAACACGATGAAAAATAACGCACGTTGAATGAACTCTTTTACTATTTAAATTTAACGAATACTTTAACTTTTACACGGTCAGAGGTAACTTCGGCCGTGTAGAGGAAAATAACGAAATGAACTGTCTTCTTTGAGATTTGAATCAGAACTTTTTTATTGAGGGCTCGGCGGCGTCTTTTATACATTCGGCAGTCTATTGTTCCAATTGGAAGTTTATTATTTACATTCTTTTGAAATGGCGTAGGCTTTATCTTGTTGCTAACCGGATGTGGCGAGATAAATGGCCTGGTCACACCCTTCTTAGACTGAGTTTTGTCCCAAAACGAACAATTTTTGGCTGTCCAATTGTTATGCTCTCGGTTGAAGTTGTACCCTCGGGTGAATGTAGCACCTGTCCTTGTTGGCTATTGCTGATTTGTAGTAGTTCCATCTCGGGCAGGTTTCTAACGTTATGTGTGGAATTTACATGTGGTTGCGCGTCATTACTTATTGTAGTTTCGTTACAAAAGAATTTGATACAAACATTTTTCGGTAATAGGTTACTTAAACAGCGGAAAATTCCTAATTTATGTAACAAGTAAATTGTTATAATTCCTAAGGATATGTAGCCTAAATATTTAAATACATCAATTATCACTTCCGTAGTCGATAATATTCGCCGTTGGTTTCTTAAATTTTCTAATTGATTATTTATTGTTTCGAATGAATTTTCGTACATCCTGAAATTTGGAGTCACTTGTTTTACTGTGGGAAGAAAATCATGTAATAATTTTATGTCATGGTTACCGAAGGGAATATCAAAACTATAATTCGTTATTCTAATTACCATTTCTTTAGTGGTGCCTCCAATTTTCATCACATCGTTATCGTAAGTGATAATACAATCAGTTTTAGCTGTTATAGCTCGGTTCCATAATTTCGACTTGCTTTATTGTTTTGCAAATTGCTTGAACGATGATTGAATTTCGCGGTATGGCCAGGTATCTGTTATGACCTTGTAGCGGAATAAAAGTAATTTTGACAATTTTAAAGAGGACGGTTTTACATTTATCTGTTGGATCATAAATTTCTGTATTGAGGTGTATCATTGGCTGTGTCCTTTCGCAAATTTTCCCTATTGGTGATTCTCTACAGTATTTAGTTATATATTCATAAACCAATGAATTATATTACGATATTAAGATTGTTCAGAATTTGCATAATATCGTTTGCCAAAAGTTTAACTGCGATAATAGTGCTTATCAATTGATAACTGCTCGATTAAGGGGTCTCGAACGATCAACAAATAAATTAAAGACTTTAATGTATAATCGGCACAGACGGGGTTTGATTAATGCCATCGGATCTTTGTCAAAAACGCTATTTGGCACGCTCGATGAAAACGATTTAAAATTAATTAACGAAAACATCGATGAATTATTTAACGATCAGAATAAGCTAACTCATATAGTGCAGAACCAGACCTTAATATTTAAACATATCCTTCGAGACAGTCACTTCGTGGAATTAACCGAGCAATTGTCTAACCACTCAAAAGAATTGAATCAGGCCATAAACAATGAAATCCTCGATCGGAATCTCTTAATTCTAGAAATATTAATCACCGAATTAGCGAACAAAGTAAACGACTTTTACTACATGATAATTTTAGGAAAGAGAGGTATCATTGATACTACGTTAATAGGAAGTTTCATGGAATCCTATCACAAATTAATACAAAAGAACTTTATTACGACAAATAATGAAATAAAATTTCAGGAAATAATAGATAGTAGCCGACTAAATACCGCCACGAAGAATAATACGTTGATATATCAAATAATTGTACCCATTTTCGAGGAAAATAATTGGTTTCGAATATAATTGTAATTTTAATTTCTTTATAATACAAGAGGGCATCATCGATAGTTTTGGTTAGTAATTTTTTTGTGTCCTACGGATTCTATTGTTAGAGTGGCGCTTATTATGGCGAATTCTTGGAAAGGTAAAATGGTTTTAATCTATTGCTGTGTACAAGTAAGGTTTTTGAGCTCGATATTTCCAATTGGTAATTCCAATTGGTGTTTGTACGTCAATTATTTTATATGGCTCAAGCCATTCTTTGTCTAATTTATGTGCCTTACTTGATATAAACTTTTAATTTTGATTTTCCTATCCTGTTCTAATTTATAAAGCCTTTCATTTTCCTCGGTTATTCTTTTTGCTGCTGTTAAATATTCCTCGTGTCTATTCTTCCAAAGCTGAAAAACCTCTCTCTGACTGAATTTCGAAATAGACGCTATTGCTGATGGCATATTTGCCCTATGTCCGAATGTCAATTCAAAAAGGTGTAAATTTTGTGGTGGAGTGTATGGTTGTATTGTACGCCATGGCTATGTGTTTTAATTTTCGATCCCATTCTGACTTTGTTTCATCCATATTGGTACGTAACATGTCTTTTACGAATCCATGTGCCCGCTCCAGCGATCCGTTCGATTGGGGATGAAACGCTGTAGTTTTTATATGTTTAATTTTAAATACTTTCTCGAATGCTTTCATCAGTTTGCCGACAAAATTTGGTGCCTGATCCGTTAAAATAAAATTTTGGTGCCAAAATTGTGTAAATGTATTGGTCTATCAGTCTATCTATTACCGTTTCCGCTTTCTGATCTGGTAAAGGTATTAACATTAAATATTTCGTTAGTGTGTCCTGAATTGAAAGAATGTATTGGTTTCCGTTAACAGTCAATTTAAGTGGGCCGATTATGTCTAAGGCTATTTTATCGTTTGGATTTTCGGGTGTGTCTGTAATTATAGCTTCTTCGCGTGGTCGGATCCTTGTTAGTTTGTTAGTTTGGCAAACTTTACAATTTTTTATATATTCTGCTACATCATTATCAATACCCATCCAGTGATGTTTTTGTTTTATTTTTTCCAATGTTTTGTGTTCGCCAACATGTTCCGTCAAGTCGTGATTTTCTTTTAAAATTTGTAATTTTTCGTCAGAAGTATAAATTTTTGGTGGTTCATTAGCCAATTGGATTATTTCTGTTGATTTGTGTTCGCAAATAAATTGTAACATTAGTTTTAATATTATGATGTCTGGTAATTTTAATCTATGGAGGCCAAAAGAGATTATTTTATCGTTAATATTTGTTAGTTCATCTAATTGTCGTAGCCACTTAGGTACATCAAATGGTCCGAGCAGATTGTAATCTAACTGAAGCCAATTATGGTGATTAGCAACTAATTTAATTGGTATTCTTCGTACATTTATCCGAGTTTTCCAATCGTTAAATTCCGCCTCAATATCCCTAATTCTAATTTTGCTTGTAAATGGTTCATTTGATTTTATTGTTACCGGGTGCAATCGAGAAAGTGTATCAGCAACCTGATTTTGTTTCCCTTTTTTGTACCGAATTTCGTAATCGTATTCGCTTAGGCGAGAAGGCGGGTCTTTAACGTTATGTAGCCACTTCAACGCTTGATGATCTGTTCTTATTATAAATTTTCGTCCTAACAGATATTGCCTAAGTCTTTTGATTGACTAGACAATTGCCAACAATTCCTTTTCGGTTGTAGTGTAATTCTTTTCTGCCGAATTGAGTGTGCGTGAGATAAAACAGCAAGGATGTCCTTCTTGCGATAGTACCGCGCCTAAGCCATCGTTGCTGGCGTCCGTGGTTAACGTAAAAATTTTATTGAAATTTGGATACGAAAGTACTGGTGGATTGCGTAATCTGTCTTTTAATGTATCGAATGAAATTTGTTGTTCCGTAGTCCAATTAAAACCTGTGTTCTTTTTCGTTAATGACGTTAAAGGTCTTGATAATTTTGCGAAATTTTTAATAAATTTTCGGTAGTAGCCAGTCAGTCCAAGGAATGATTTCACTTGGGTAACGGTTGTAGGAATTTTGAAATTTTTTATAGCCGAGAGCTTTGCGAGATTTGGTTTAACTCCCGACGATGTAATTAAATGTCCTAAATATTCTAACTCTGGTTTTAAAAATTCACATTTGTCAACTTGTAACTTTAATCCGGTGTCGCGTAACCTTTGAAATATTGTTGCAAGATTTTGATTATGTTCTTCTATAGTACTACCAAAAATTATAATATCGTCCAAATAAACAAAACAATTTTTGTCAATCAATCCGCGTAGTGCCGTATCTATCATTCTTTGGAATGTGGCTGGTGCCTTTTTTGAGCCCAAATGGCATTCTATTAAAATGAAAGTGTCCGTCCGTCGTTGAAAAAGCCGTATATTTCTTACTATTAGTGTCCATTGGTATCTGATGAAATCCTGATGATAAATCTAAAGCCGAAAAAAATTTTGCGTTCCCGAGATGTGCTAAAATGTTGTCCTAATTTGGTAATGGACAGGCGTCCTGTTCTGTAACTTCATTTAATTTTCTAAAATCCACCACTACTCTCCATTTTTATTTCCCAGATGAATCCAATTTTTTTGGTACCACCCAGATCGGTGCGTTGTATGACGAGTTGCTAGGTTCTATTATGTTTTTTGTTAGCATTTCCAGTATCTGATTTTTAATTTCATTTCTATGGCATTCAGGAGATCTATAGGATTTTATGTTGATCGGTTTATTAACTTTTGGTTCGATTGGTGCACGGTAACGGATCAGTTTCCAAAGTAAAAATGTCATTGTATGAGCAAACTAATTTTTTAATTGCTTCCAGATGCTGCGATTCGAGGTTATTAAGCTTTAATTTATCCAAAAGTTTATCAATTCTTATTTTCTTTTCAAATGAAATTTGGTTAGTTAATTTGGTTTGTTGCTTACCATTATTGATGAAACAAACCCGTAGATATTCATTGCCAATTTTGGTATAAACTATTTTGTGTGAGTTTGCCGGTATTTCCACTTTGGTTTCCTGCAATGGTATAATATCGTTATCAATCTGCAATTTGTCATTATTAGTTATTATGTATTGATGTCGTTTTAGAAATGATAACCCAATTATCCCATCTTCTACTTGTAAAATCGTCTGATATTACAAAAAATTTCTGTTTTTTACCGTGTACTGTACAAATAGTCATATAATTTAGAATATGTTTGTCATTACCGAGTCTAATTGTACGTGGTCTTCTCAATTTAATTTTACTTTTACAAAACCTGTTTTTTATTAGATTTACTCCTGCTCCGGTGTCCAAGAGTAATCTTCCATGTCGTGACATTCCAGGTAACTTGCATCTGATGTGTTGCAGCTCCCCGGGTGTGTAGTAGTTGATCCTTGTACTGGTTCTTCTATTGTCTGTGGTTCTTCTATTGCCAATTGTTCCGTTGATGATCCTTCTTCGGTTGCCGGTTCGTTGTTTACTTGCTGGTCTATTGCTGTTATCCGATTTACTCTTTGTGGAGGAATCTTTCCATGCTGAAGTCTCGGAAAATTTTGTTTTAGTAGGTAGCAATTATTTCGCGTATGTCCTATTCGTTTTTTAACTATCTGAGTATACGTGTTCGGTTTATTATCGGTTTTACGTGTCGGTATATTAAAGGTAATTTACTTTTCGATTAGCCATTTCTTGCATCCATACATCCGTATCTATTGCATATTGTTGTGCCTCGAGTAAAGTGTTAGGTCGCATAGGTAAGATACAATAACCCAAATCCGGTCGCAGATTGTATATGTAGAATTTAATTGCTTCTGCATTTTCCCGTTCTAAAGCCAAATTCCTAGCTATGGGATTACTATGTTTTGCTTGTATTGCGTATTCTAATTCATTTAAAGCCTGTTTAAATCTATTGGAGTACGATTGAACGGTTTCATTTGTTCCTTGTCTTATGTGTTGCATTTTGCTTCGACTTCCGCTAACAGTGCTTGGAATGGAAACTCGAGTTCTAAGTGCCGAAAATAACTCTTCATATGACGTAATTTGGCAAAATCTAATACTCTGTTTGGCGCGATCCGTAATTTTCTCCGCAATAACCATTCGTAGTAAAATAATTTGGTCGTTTACCTTTACCCGTGTTCTAGCCAATTTTACTGATTTTATAAATTCCTCAACGCCGATATCATTTATTCCATTTAAATTCTCGATCATTCGTAAAGCGTCGGTCGGTTTTAATATTGAGTCTCTGTGTGTAATTTCCCTTTGCTCTGCCGATTCGTGATTCGATTTTTTATTGAAAGCCTTCTTCGCAGTTTTACCCGTACAGTGAGATGTCTCGTCATCCGTGATTTCTGGAGCCAGATCGGTATGTATCGTTTTGGAGTACGCGTATGTTTTCAATTCGCGAGCCAAATTCTTAAATTCGGCATTTTGTTTTTCATACGTGACTTCCATTTTCCTCATTAGTTTTGTAAGATTCTCGAGCATTTGCTCCCGCGAATCTGTTCGTTCAATCATTTTCTTTAAAATGTCATCATAACTTAAATTTCTCTCATTGATTTTATTAATTTGTTTTTGTAAAATTTCAAAATGATTAGAGATTGTTTTATTTAGTTTTTGCAAATCTGGAGTTGCCATTTTTATTAATTGTTCGTTATTATATATTTTTCTCTCTCCTTACCCTTTAGTAATAATAGGTGCCGTAGCCCGAGGGTAACAGCTCTCGTTGTCCAAAGGATGCCTTAGCTCGAGATTTTCCTTGTGTCTTCGTTTTACCCAAATTAGTAAAGGTTCTGGATCCGCGACGTTCTGCAGAGGTGTAGCACACGTAGTCCCTGGTGTTGAAGTCCGTAGAATCTTCAATTATCCAGCTTCCCTTGCAGGATTGTTGCGAATCTTGGCAGCCGATCGCTAGTGTCACGCCGGGACTTGCGTCATCAAAAAAAATAAAATTCACAGTCGATGCGCCATCTAGGTGTCCCACAATCGAAGACCTTCTCTTGAGGATTCCCCGATGTATTTTTACAGATTTACGTGAATTTAAACGAGGATTTAAACGTTCCTGTGGTCCTGTAATCGCCAATCGACGTCTCTCGTGAGAGACGGACAAATTTTAAAGATGCACAGCGGTTTAAACGCTTAAATATTTCACGTAGCACTTGCGCGTGACACTTGATTTTAACTAAACTTGGCCGGTAATGAATTATTAAAGTCTAAAAAGTCACTCAAACGCGTAAAACAAGCACAAAATTAAGAATTTAATGAAAGAACTAACACGATGAAAAATAACGCACGTTGAATGAACTCTTTTACTATTTAAATTTAACGAATACTTTAACTTTTACACGGTCAGAGGTAACTTCGGCCGTGTAGAGGAAAATAACGAAATGAACTGTCTTCTTTGAGATTTGAATCAGAACTTTTTTATTGAGGGCTCGGCGGCGTCTTTTATAGATTCGGCAGTCTATTGTTCCAATTGGAAGTTTATTATTTACATTCTTTTGAAATGGCGTAGGCTTTATCTTGTTGCGAACCGGGTGTGGTGAGATAAATGGCCTCGTCACAACACGATAGCACCGACGAAGTGGCAATAATATGCAATAAAGATAAATATATACGTGTCGGACAAGTAGGACACTAATTTTGCGACAAGAACCGAATGCGACGACATCTAACAACAAAAATTCAAAGTACTACATTCGCGATAAAATTTAAATATGGGAAAAATGTTTTAATATTTCATTTGTTTATACATTTATTACACTACTTAATTATTATTCTAATTAATATTCGTAAATGTGACATCCTTAGATTATAAGAAATGTTTAAAACAGAAAAGTAATGTTTATAAAATATTAGAGACACAAATAAAAAATTACATTCTAAATTTCTGTACGAAAATATTTACTAAAGATGTAGATTATTTAATTCCCATTAAATTTTTTGGTTAGTGGAGCAATCATTTCAAATATATAATTTCTAACAATGTATAGTCTACTCCAGAATATGTTTCGCTCCAATTCACATCTTGCACGTTGAATTCTTTTTATTATCGATCCAACGTTCAACTTACAGATAAAGAACGACAGCAATTATTCAAAAAATGTATTTTTTAAATGAAAGAAGATCTACAATTATTTTCCATTGCGAGGCCTGATGGACCGTGTTATTAAAACGACTGACATCAATACGGGAAACTCTACTATCCACTTCACTAACGTTTGACGTGAGTACGCTCGCCTTACTACCAGTGTACTACTCTTACTAGAAACACCAACATCATCAAACATTACAACTACATAGCAATCGTGAATTAAATAGCGATGGGTTTAACCCAACGACTGGTAGATCAATTTTCCACGAACTGAAGCTATTTTAACTCACACTACTCGGTGTAAAGATTTGTTCAACGAACAGATGCAACCGCATTAAACAAATTAACATTTATCATCGCAGAGAATTTTACTGGAGTCTTTTCATTGCAGGAAATTTTACAGGGATTGCCGAGCAGTTATCGCACCCATCGCTTACATTCAGTCCAAGCCCGGCTCGAAAGTGTCGTCGACATATGCGTGTCTTACCGCTCGTACTACGTCCCCAATGTGCTCTACGAACATTCTTACTCACACTGTGAAAGGTGGAATGCACATGCACGGTGGGAACAGCACCAACACAACTCTCTGTTTCTATTCATCGCTGTTCAAGATGGAGAGAAAACAACGTATGTTTTCCGTAAGGTGGTTGTAAATGAGAAAATCGGCCGAAAGAACGTGTTCCACTATTGAGGCAGCGACTCCTCGATGAGAAATGGCGAAATCTGTCTTGAGCTCAGACACACTGCCGAAGGCAGGCCGAGTAAACGAAGGTACGATGCATTTTTTTCAACGCCTCTTGTCACTCTTGAGTCAGAGTCACTTCGTTCGACTGGCATATCTAATGAGCATTCCTTCGACGATGTTGCAGTGTGTCGTGAATGGCTGGTGCATGAAGACGGAGCTCTTGCGTACCGTCTGCAAGACGAAGAAAGTAAGAGTACTACCTCTAGTTTCTGCAATATCCTTGATTTCCACTGAATATTTTCATTGTCTTGCTATGCTTTATTAGTTAGGGAACACTACACGGGCAACAAGATCCGCAATGCGCAAGTGAGGGAGGACTTACCGAGGGCCAAGGTTGAGCAAGAGTTGGAAGAACTCAGATATCAGTCTTATATTCAACAGCAGTTAGTATTCAACCCTCTGATTGCGCTGGTCCGTACGAAGGTTTACACCTCATTGCAGTATTTCTGATTTCAGAGAGGAAAGAGACGCCCTTGTTGCGAGACAGATCGCGTTATCTCTGGAACGAGAAGAAAGACAGAAGGAACGAGAGTTGCAAGAGCAGATGAGGCTGCAACTGAGACTGGACGACGAAGCTGCGCAGCTTGAAATGAAACGACACATTCAAGAAGTAAAAGACGAGGTATTTTCAGAAGATATTTCAACTTTGCATCTACAGTGCCGTGATTTAATTCTTTCACCTGTTTGTTGAACATAGGAATTAGCGAAGAAACTGCAGCAAGAAGAAGAAGAAAATGCTGTGGATAATCACGACGGCCCTGTTAATGACCAACTGCTGTTAGATCAAAAACTCGCGATGGAGGCGCAGGACGCGGAACTAGCACGGATGCTTCAAGAAAAGGAACGAGTGAAGATAAGAAAAGCGAGACAGAGAGCAAGACAGAGGAAGCTAGAACGGCAGCAGCTTCAAGAATTAGAGGAGCAGAATCTTGCAGAGAAACCTCAACGACCTGACAGGCTAGACTTGAAAGGCAAGACTAGAGTTCAACCAATCTTAAATTACCCGCAGTATCCTGATCCTGAAGAGATACAGACGCTGGATGAGTCTAGCGAAAATATAAGAGAGGTGCAAAACGTAGCTGCAATTATTGATCCTACATACAATGGAAATACACATAGAAACACTTCAAGTAGCTCAAGTAGCACAGTAAGTCCTACGTATGCATTGCCTACACCTCCGCAAGAGCTTATGAATGACGATGCTCCGTGTTACATGCCTATACAGGGACAACGAAGAAATCAAATGCAATCCCCGTCCCAGACTCACGAAGAGAAACATAAACGTCGAGTAAAAGATGGTTGTAAACAGCAGTAAGGATACTCTATTAAATCTGTCTCTCTATTTATAAGAAATATTTTTCGATAGGATATTTTCGTTGCCATGAAGAGACGATATATAAGTTACTTCTCACAAGTTACGTAGAAATTCTTACGGTATATGCATCTAACTTGCAAAGATTTTTCCATCTTTCGTTCACGAAGAGATATACATAACGAAAGCAATATAAAGAAAAATGTGCCTTTTACAAAGGTACGGTGTAAGAAAATGAACAAATATCGATAATTAATTAGCATTTGATAACGAATTACACCGTCCTGAATCTTAGATCTGCCTTTTTCCATATATGTTTATATCGAACTCGAGAATATATATTATACAATGATATCAGAGATTTTTATGGAAAAAAAAAGAATGAAGAATAAAAGAAGTAGACAATCAGAATTAAAGATTAAAAAGAGAAGATTGTATCAAGCAGTGATGTACAAATATCAATCATTTAGACTGAATATCAAATGATATAATTAAAAGAGATTTTAATCGAATTTATATGTACAATTATTGCTCTCTAAATTTAATATAAATTTAACACGCGTACGAATTTCCCAAGCTTCCTTTTTAAAGCAAAATATTTCTTTTTTTTTTTAATTTTTAATTAAGGCGCAGAACCTTGAGAAGAATATATATTTACTGCCAAAGAGGACATTTGTAACGTTCATTTTGTACCAGACAAAGTTTAGTATTAGCAACGCAAGAACTTTTTTTTTCTTAAATATTCAAAGCTATGAATACGCGTTATAAAACAAGTGCTTGGTAAATTAAACAATTTTGTGTAAGCTTTACTTTAATTAAATACTGGATGATCACAATACAATTTTTACTGATCTATTATAGCGTAGATGCGGCGCAATTGTAGTATTATTATTTAATGTCGCTTCAGTATTTAAGCTTAACTAGGTACTTATTTATGGTGATTGGAAATTTATTCGATAGCGATAATATGTATTAATTTCTTTTTACATTTATTGTATGAATACAGCTATACATGGGTATATTAATAAATTATTTACAAAGTTATGATACAAGTTTTCATCAAAAACTTCCATACAAATATACGTTACAATAATTCATTTCATGAACTTATTGCATAAAAAAAAAGATGTATAACTTTAATGTAACTAAATATATTTGCCAATTGGATATATAAAAGTAATGAATCTTATAATTTAAAGTGAGAGTTATTTTTACTTTGTTATAATACATTTTCGAAGTTCTTTACTGTTTTAATATTCAAAAAATATAGAGATAAATTAAGATTTTCTTTTTTTCTTTGCAAGCTGTCCACATGTGTGAATTTAATATTAATTAGAACGAGTTGCTTGACAGGCACAAAAAATACTAATTAAACTAGTCAAACAAGATTATATCGAATAATCTTCTAAATAAACCATGTTAATTTTCAAAAATATATTCTTCGCAAAATACTGTGTTAACGTGTATGTTCCAAACTTTACATATGATACGGGATTACTCACTGATAAAATATAGCTATTGTAACTGCCATTAAATTGACTATTTTCAAATTAATAATAAAAGACTGTCCCCTTTCATTTTGTTTTGTGTTTTAGAAATGAATCTCGCTCTGTGATAAACTTCGCATCATTATGATGTAACAAAAGTTTCGTTTCACATGGTCCCACATATCATAATCTCTAATCCATCTTTCTTCCTCTCCGTGTAATTAAATTCAAAAAGCAACGTCACTCTTTTTACATATTATCCACTGTACACGTTTGTTAAAAGAAAACCACTGTATATGATCCATCATAGATTGTAAATCATTTAAAATTAGATAACTGAATATACGATTGAGCAAAAAATGGTTAAAAAAAAAAATTTCGTAAAATTACATTTAATCTGTTGTACTTTTCGATTTCTTGGATAATACAAACTTCATTCTACAGCGGTGTATATAATAATGATTCGGTTCTTTCACATCTATGATCTTTCGTATGTTACTCTGTTTGTTCTTTTTCTGTTTCTTATCTTCGCTCAAAATCGGAATGGAGTCATTTATCCTGTATAAAAATTACGAAAAGATTTTAATATTAATTCTGTGCATTTAAAAGGTAATAAAAAAGCATATACATAAATAACTAGATCCTTAGCTAGCGGAAGTGTGAGTGATGTTGTAAAGCATTGAATGTGTACAATTGTAGAGCTTAGGCAGGAGAAATCAGTAAGCTAATAGATTCTGAAAAGAGGCAAATTAATTTAATTGAAAAGTAACCACCTACGAATATCAGAAGTCCTTGATCTCGTATGGGGCGGTGAAAACATGTATTTTGGAACTTCTCCAATGACTGTAAATGAAATTTCAAACGATTAATTAATTATCCTAACAATCAATTAAACATTATACAATGTACCTTTTTGATCTAATGGCTGATCGTCCGTTTTCCCTGGCTGTGAAAATAAAAATTCATTAGCTGCTTTAGCATCTTGTTTCGCCGGTTGTTTTCGACTGCTTCTTGATTTCGGTGTCGCTTCATTTGTTTCCTGAACAGCTGTTTCCGACACACGGCGCTTTCTCTTTACAGATACGCTCTTAGAATTAGAATCACCCGCTGGGCTCATAGTTTCCATCACTTCCTCCTCCATTATTGTCTGTTTGTAGATTTCTTTACCACAAGTGGTTTTGGTTTTCCTGCTGGTTGTCTCTGCCTGAAATAGTTCCACACTTGTTGCTCTTCTTCGTCGAGAATTATGCGCAGCCTCCTCTTGTTTCTTGCTTGCAGCAGAGACTCTCTCTTTCAGTGGTATACTTAAAATTTCCTCGAGCTCCTCTGGTATTGACTGAATCGACGATCTACGACTACGTGTGTTTGCGGCTGGCCTACTCATTACCTGTTCCACCATCAAATACTGTTCTTTCACCGGCTCTGATGGTTCAAATTCCTCTGAGATAATTTCCTTGGCTACACTGCTAGAGCTTCGAGTTCTTACAATGCTGATTGATTCCTTAGGGACTGAACTGCTTCGTTTCCTTGATGGCTTGGCAATACTAGACTCTTCCACTTCCTGTTCAGTTGTTTCAGATTTCTTTTTTGATCTCGTTGATCTCGTTGTGCTCGATTTCCTTGCTGCTCCTGCAGATTGTTTGGCCTTTGAATTCTTAGTCTCTGTTTGAACCTTTTTCTCGCCATCTGGTGTTAAACTTAACGTCGACTGTGTTTCATTATTTTTTGTCAAAGGTTTAACCAGATCTGGCAGCTCCTTCTGCACAGAGACAGAACGTCTTGTGCTCCTTCTTACTGGAGTCCTGGCTTCCTCGCTTTCTGTCTCTACGGAAACATCCCTGGCCACAGATGATGCTCTCTTGCCCCTGGTTTTCCTTGGTGACAAAATCCCGGATGAGCCGGAAGAGCTCGTTCGCTTGGCATTTTCATCTGCAGTTACCACAGATGCGATTAACACTTCTTTCACCAGCGAACTGGCTCGTCTGGATCGTGACGTCTTCACAGAAATCTTAGAAGGTGAATTTAAAGGTTCCTTGGAAGGCGAATTTATAGTTTCTTTCGATATAGATAAAGCACTACGTGACCTGGTCATTCTAGGCGTGACTTCTGGCGATACAGAGTCTAAACCAGAGGTATTGACACTATCCTTTTGCTCTGTACGCCCCAATGAATCACTTCGAACTGAGTTTCTTCTTGTTTTCCTACAGTTAGTGTTGTTATTATCAAGTCGTATCGACTCCTCCTTCGTTTCACGTTTCTGTTCTGCTTCTTCCCCCTTTGAGGAGTACTTAGACTGGTTACGTACACTTTCTTCCTTATCTACGTGTGCAGTACTCCTCTGATGGTCAACTAATATTTCTATGCTGCAATTAGATTCATCGTCTGTAATATTTGAGGCATCGAAACGAATGTTGTCTGTATCTGTCGGTGTCGTTTTTATCCCCTTCGTTTCTGCGTTCTCCTCTTCATCCAAAACTAGGAACACCTCGTCACTGTTTGAAGATTCGTCGTCAGTAATGTCGAAAAGCTCACCATTTTTTGAACTAACGTGCTTCTTCTCATCATGTTCGAATTCGTTTTGCAATTTTTCATGAAACGATCGATGCTGTTCTTTGCCTTCCGAGCGACTCAAGTTGTTAGAAGCATCAGAAAGCCTCTTGTATTCCTCCTCGTTCTCTTCGTTAATATTCTCCAAGGATTTAGAACTCGAGAGATCCCTGTTTGTACATTTACTTTTTACATTTTCCTGTAACCTGTTACTGTCATTAAGTTCTAAATGATTCGACTGATGTTTATTGTCCAAGACGTTTTCTCTATTCTCGCAAAATGCTTCTGGAACAATGTTCTCTTCAACTTTTGCGTCGATTGATTCGTTAAAGCCACGATTTCTGGACATGGAACTCCTTATCGAGGGTGTTGAAGCCACGAAATTACAGTTAGTATTTTGTTGTCTAGTCTCATTGAACCTTTTCTGTGAGAGACTCGTCTCGAAGCTGCTATTTGGAGAAAGTATTGTAGGGGAGTAAGTAGAGAAAGATAATGTAGACAATTTTTTGGATGTTTGTGACGTGCCCTTTAACAAGCAACTGTCCATCGGATTGACCGGAGGAATGTTCAAATGAGAATTTATAGAATTTCTTGTACTTGAACAGTTGGCTAAAGACTCGTTTATGGATTCTGTCGAAGTTTGTAGATAGGTCCTTCTGAGACTCGGTCTGGGCCGAGCTGTGTACACGTTTTTACAAGTGTAACTATTGTCTGACAAGACTGGACTTTCAGTCAGACATTTTTCACTCGTCGCTGGGCTCACGAATATCTCTTCATTTTCATCAGTAGCGTTAAGTTTGGAAAAATCTTCTTCTGCGTTAGCCTCGCCCGGGGAACCGCTCTTCTTTGACTGACCAATATCAAATCGTATCTGTCGATTAACTTTACGTTCCCTGCCCGACAATCCGGAATTATCCGTGATCTCATCCTGCACGTTGGCAGTAGTCGGGGACGTAGAGGATCTTATAAGCTGCCGAATTTTTAGAATAGAGTGCGGGGTTTCAATCGGAGTGTCTCTGTTGTTGGATATTCTTCGTTTCACCAATGGTGTACTGAATGCAGCGCTCAATGCTGCCTCACCATCATCCACTAACTTCCTACGCTTTGTTCTCTCCGGCGTTCTCATACCACTGTCCTCCTCATCCTGCATTACCTCCTCCAAGGTCCGTTTCTTACTGATTTGTATTACTTTGGGAGACATTACACAATTTATATTGATCTTATCGTTGCATGTCTTCAACGTGGCGCATGGAGCAGTGACGAACGGGATTACAGACTTCTCCGCCCTGAGATAAGTTTCCCTTGCCTTCTTAATGACCATTTCATAAATACTCGCATTTTTCTGAACGCTCTTGTTGTGCGTCATAGGCCTAGGATATCTGGGCTCTAAATCCGTATCCAGGTTCGTTTTACCCATGTTTATGGAAAATCGTTTCACTACGTCAGGCAAAGTGGCATTGTAGGCGTTTAACATATCGAAGTGTACATTCTTCGAGCTGAACAAAGTGGCGGAGTTCCCACTATTGGCTTCCATGTAACGGCAACGTTGCAAATAATACAACAATTTTATGTCCTCGGATTTGGAGTCCTCTAGAAACTTGATGAACATTTCCTCCTCCTCAGAATCCAGGGCCAAATGTAAAATATCGCCGAGTTTGTCATAATTTTTGCAGGCTTGAAAGAAGCACATTAGTAATTGTGTGTAATGTGACTGTGGTCTACGATGGAAAACAGACTGAACCAAACCATGCTCTACCGACAAACTTATTAGCGTACTCTGTTCCTGAATGGACGACAAAGGAGGCTTCTTTATGCGTAGATACATCAAAGCTAACTTATGCTGACTACTTCTTATCAATGTTTTTAGCACGAGTTTATGATGCCAGTCCTTGACATCAGAATCACTGACTAATTGACCGGTCATCATGTCCAAGAAACCCTGATAATCCTCGTGATCGAGAAGCCAGAATGCTTGAGTGAGTTTTATGAGGCTGGGACTCATTTTGAAGGAGGAAGGATATTTGATCAGTTGATCAACTCCAGGGTAGGATCCCTGGAACAACGTAGCTAAGTCCATTAGAAGATATATGGTGATCTGATGTTTACATTCAATCTCGTTCGACTCTGACTGATCACAGTCAGTCAAGTAACTTCTCAATAACGACTGCAAGGAAGGTGGAGGATAATAACCGTTGGTATTTATATTTCCAGCCTCTCTCTCCCATTGTAGATTCAAGGCAGGGCATTCTCGATTTATCAGTTCGTCTATGAAGAGCATCTCCTCTTTTTCTTCTCTTGGATTATTGTTCTTAATCGATTCTCGTTTTTCTTTGTATAGAGCAAACAATTTCTCAAAAGGATATGGAATTTTCAGAGCAAGAGAGATTGGCAAGGGATTCTCTTCTACATATTCCGTTTCAGGTAACATACCCACGTCGTAAAACCATAGCAGCACTTGAAAATACATAGATACTCGCTTCAATGCTCTTCGCTGCTTGATCAAGCTGCTCGTTTCGAAAGGTAACTTGGCTACTACATTGGACAAACATTCCAATTGCTGGTAACAGAATCTCAATGTCTTCACTTCGGATTCGCCTATGTTATTACCCGACTGATCGAACAAAGGAACGCACAGGCGGTCAGCAATTATTTTTATGGAAGACGCGCGCTGTATTCCCCACTTTAAGAAACTTGGATACATATACGCGGCACTTCCGTCTGACCATTCTTTGGCACACCTGATCAAAAAGGTCGCCCAACGTTGCTCCAAGCAAAGGGACAATAACATATCCCTCTGAGCATTATGATCGCTGGAAAATGAAATTTCCGTATTGAACGGAGTCAAACCAGCGGAGAGACACTTGTGAAATATTTCAGATGGTTGCGTTAACATAATAGGCCCTGTAAGGGCAATTTCACGAAGTAATTCGGCTTGAACACCTCTAGTGTGCCAAAATATTAATTTCGACAAACTTAACTCTATCCATTCGAAAGACAACGAATTTGGATAAAATAATTCCTCCGACGAGTTTGAACTGTTATTGGGAAATTCTTGCAGAGTATGAGGAATATAGGTACAACTTATTATTTCATTGCCGGTTATATTGTAGGTCCTGTGGCTTGTATTGTAACAGGCCAATATACTATTTGGATTCTTGCATTCATTGATGGTTTGAGGCATTTGCTCCTTGTACCATTGATTCAAGTCAAATAACAAAGTTCTATTTGCAGTTGAAATCAGAAGCAGACTGTCTTCACCTCTTCTACATTCTGACTCCGTTTGGTCCAGACTGGTTCCTCTTTCGATTGTAGACAAACTAACCACTCTGTCTTTAGGATCTAATTCGATCTCGAATTTAAGGCCAGGCTCTGCTTCCAGATTGAAGTATAAATTGGTTCCTCTGTCACAGTATTTTCGTTCGAACAATAAGGCAAACATTCTCAAGAGGGGAGGTACCTTAGACGAATCGTCTTGAAAAACGACCCATAAATAGTAGAAAGGTCTAGGATCATCGGTTGGTTCTAATAATGCTAAATGCGTTATTATCATAGTTTCGTCCACGGGTGTGCTAATCCAACCCACGGAGCCATCGTTCTGCCATATTATTACTCTGCCTAGACATCCTGATATTAAACAACCAATTTTTGTTGAACTGATTATGGTATTCGTTAATTTTTCAGCTAGAAAAGCATTTGATTCAAAATCTTCTCTATTAAAGCCAATGTGTTTCTCTATACCTGTAAATATAAAAATACAATCGTGTATATCAAAATAGAATAATGACACAGCAAGAACGGAATACTGTTTGAATTGTACTTACGTTGAGTTAACAAATTACAAGTCATGTGTTTGATATTGTCTCTGTGAAAAGAATTTTTCGTTGTTAGAAACTCTATCTCGGCTGGAGAAATTTCATCCATTGTAACAGATAAATCAGGTACTTCCCAAGTAGATCTCTGAAGATCAATCATCAGGTGATGAAGATTGCGTAATACTACACAAACTATGCCATCCATTTGCATAAGAATATTATCCGGTCTTTTGTCATTAAACTCTTCCCACTCTGTTCCACCAGATACAATACAAACTTGTTCTACACCAGCTGGCATCTGTATATAATACATTAACATCAAACGTTTTATTCTAAACGCTGTGGCATTGCTATACCTACTTTAATAGCTCTCAAAACACGAGAAGAAGTGCAATCAAAGATGCACAATAAGCCCACAGAATCTTTAATTCTACTTGCTTCATTGTCCAAGCCAACAAGAAGTAAGGGCAGTTCTCCACATTGGGCAGGAAACTGACAGACACAAGTGATTTTTGCTCGAAAGGTCCACGAACTGGTACTTTCGCCAGTTTTTATATTAAGAACTACCAAGTGACAACCGTAACTTAACCAAGCATACGTGGCATCATTTAGAAAACCTCCATAAACACCGTCGGAACCATTATATATTTGTGAACCATTTGATGGTCCACTGTCATCTCCTTCTGCATTATTTAAACACTTAGTTATAGAGTGCTGAATATCTATAACGTTGCGTACCTATGTAAACACAACATTGTTATTAAATCGAGAGTGGCATCCTTGATAGCATGACAGAAATAAATACTGCAGTAATTAAGCGATACATTTTCAAGAAAAAAGTAGAAAAACCCTATTGAGAATATTGAATTACCTCGCAACTAACTTCCCCTAGTTCTTTCATATTTTCTACAGGACGTTAAAATAGACGAAATGAGTAAAAATCATTTATAAACTTTCCTGCTAAGGTTACCATAAGGTTATGTTGCCGCCAAATTTCGATGATCTCGTTACGTATTTGCAATGACAATTGATACAAACTTGGATATCGTATGTTCAACGTATCATCTGACAGAGTGTCCCGGAAACGATGTAATTTAGAAACATGCAGAAAAAAAAATTAATATGTTACATTTAAATTCGTTCCACAACTCGTGCATTCATTTTAAAACTGTAATTATACAACTGCGAAGTACGTTAGAAAGTGTTGCCAACAGAATTTAAATAAAGACTTCAAATGTTACCAGCTGCATGTCCTACCAATAGCATTTAAATCAAAATATAACACAATTACGCAAAACGAATGTGATTATACAAAAATGTACGATTCCCCAACATTACCTAAATTATTATTTAAAATTATTTTCACCCAAAATGAATTTTAATTGTTTGAAAAATAAATGTACAATTCCTTTCAAGTTTTGCCATTTTCATGTATACTTAAGTGCAATGCTTAAATTTGAGTTTTGTTTAAATTATTGCGATCGTTTATAAATATTTCTTTTGATAAACGTTGTTTGTACCAATCGAGATTATGAAATGACGGATCAAAAATTTTCACTACATTAACACGGTCTCGGTAATATTCAATAATACAGCTGACCGATTGTATACAGATGTTTATTTGTATATTACGACAAACGATATACTCATAACGATCTTGAATCGTATCTAATTTCATTGTGCAACAATGCTTTTTATCAATAATAGTAATTTACAATGGTTTTACTATCGAAATGAGTTTTAAATATTACGAAGATTGTGACTGCGGCGTTGTTACGATTAACAGATCTAACCTCAATTGGAGACAACCGCGCGTTTGTCAAATTAGTTTGGAATATTTAGTATCGTTAGTGAAATACTAAGAAATGATTATTGGACTATAAAATGTCATATCAGGACTCGCCGTTTTCAACTATGTACGGTCAAGACGATTACGATATTGACGAGGATAATGATGAATATTTGGAAGATGACAGAGATGGTGAAGAACAAGATGAAAGTGACGAAGGTACAATTAGTTAAATTAGAAATATAATCGCAGTTATTATGTTGTGGACAATCTGCGAATTTTCAGATACAGAGGAGGCAAGCGAGACGGATCTTGGCAAGTCTGAAGAGTATACGGAAATAAAGGAGCAGTAAGTAAAGAGATTTATATCATTACGTTTCAACCAACGATGACTTATTTTATTTGGATCTTTCTAGAGTTTACCAGGATAAGTTAGCTAGTTTGAAGAAACAACTGCAGCAGTTAAAGGATGGCACGCATCCAGAGTACAATCGCAAATTGAAGCGCTTGGAAGCTCAGTACAAAGAAAGGTCCATATTCTCCAACTATAAAATTCACTCTGAGTACAGTTAATTATTATGCTCTGTGTTCTTTTAATTATGTCATTTATTTACAGATTACGATTGAACATAATTTACCGTGATTATTTGACAGAATGGGTAGAACGGGACTACATATTAGAAAAGAAAGCAGCAGTAAAGGAATTTGAGGAAAAAAAGATAGACTTGAAGGAAAACTTGCTGACCGATATGGAAGAGAAACGTAAAATGATCGAATCTGATCGGCACACGATGGAACTCACAGGCGATTCAATGGAGGTATAAACTAAAGCATAATGGTGTTACGTATTCTTTGTATCCTTGTGTTCATCGTTTAGGTAAAACCTGTAATGACAAGAAAATTACGAAGACGACCAAACGATCCTGTACCTGAGAAAGTAGAAAAACGAAGGAAACCACCACCCGCGCAATTAAACTATTTGTTAGACGAGAAAGAAATAGAAAGCGATTTAAAAGCTATTAGTCGTGGCAAAGTACTGACCACTGTCAGAAAACCAGGTACTGACTGAAAATATCAAAGTAATGAAGAATTATTGTGAAATTAATGGAGAATCATTATTTGTAGCAGTATTGCCACATTACAATGCAGTAAACATACCTTCGCAACATATTCCACCGCCTTCTGATACGCCTATGATAGAGACTAGGATAGAGGATGGAAAGCTTCTACATGAAAGACGATGGTAATTTTTTATCTCTCAATGTAAAAGAATTTTGTATCTAAATGGTGAAATCGTAGGTTTCATCGCGGGCAACCAGTGTATGTAGAAGGGAAAGATTTAACCAGGTTTGCTGCGAATATTTCGGCGATAGGAACTGAAGCTGTGAGTAAATGATTATCAGTAATTCACAAAATTTATTTGTTTTTATTATACTGTTTTTTTTTTCAATTATAATTTCTGAGTTTCACAGATCTGGGTTAAAAAAGTTTCGGATGGAAGCAAGGTGCGAATATATATATCTCAATTAAGTCGAGGAAAGATTTCGATTAAAAGAAGAGCATCCTAATCCATCGTTATATCGGGGTTTAAGTGTTCAATAATTGTTAAACTTGTGATATATTAGACTTGTAGTTTATTGAAGTTCTATTTTCAGGATTCAATATAACTCTTACTGTACTTGTTTTTTGCCACCAATAAAACCAGATCTTCTGATGATACTGTATTGCCATGTACATCCATATAAAATAAGAGAAAAGTAACAGGGACATCATAGCTAATAATAAATACGTTGTCCATCGTGCTGGGGGAAAGTTATCGTAATTAGTTTTCGCGTAAAAATCGGCCGCGACTATACAAATGTAAGAACATCCCATCGCCATAGGCGTAATAATAATGCTCCGAACTAAATCAGCCTTCAAACTGCGAACATACAATTGATGTTGCTGTTGATTAAGACACACCCAAATTATTATAGAATGTAGAACGTGGTAACGAGGAGTTCGCCTGACTTCGAACTGGTGTCCACATAATTCGCAACTATTTCTGTTACTTTCCTCTAGCCAATGTTCTAGGCATTTCAAATGGATTGCACCCATGGTTCCCTTCAAAAAATTTATTTTATTTTATTTTATTATCTAACTTTATTGAAATATTAATAGTAATGACATTTGACCAACCTTACACTTGCAGGGATATGTAATAGGTAATTGGTGAGAAGAATCATAGCAAATACGACAGTGCGTCGCTTCATTGAGAGATTCGTGCAGATTTAATTTCGGTCTTTTATTCGACTCGTGTTTTGAATTGTATTTCCGTTTTATGGACAAATTAATATTTGTATTTTTCTGGTAGGATTCGGCTTCGACTTTTACTATAATTTTTTCTAGAACACTTTCCACAGAACTCCTCTGACTGATCATTATAGATTATTTTTACTTGCTTAACCTGAACATTTGTAATATATTATGTATTCAGAAGAAGAAAAAAAGACGAGCGAAAATTAATTACATGATAATTTCAATTCATAACTATTGTGTTATTGTTATCGAAAGATTGAGTTTGTTAATTCCAAGGGATTCGTTAATTCTTTTCCTGTTCGTCATAAATATTAATCGCAATAAGGATTACGAACAGGAGAGAGAAAATTGTTGGTCATTTACAAACTATCTCGTTACATGTATAAAAATTTGTATTACGTTTCGAAGAATACAGTTAAGTTAGTCGAGTAAGGTAATATTAATATGTGTAATTATATGTGCAGTTTGTAATTAATCACTAAACTATGAATAAACGTTTGTCACTCGGCCATCATATCCACACTGGGACAATCTTCACCCATGTTACTTGGAGAGGTTTCTAATTCCCCGATTTCGTTAGACTCGCTATAAATATAAATTTCATATCACATGTACTTCTACAGAAACTTCTGTAATAAACTATTTACCTGTCTAACGAAGGATCATTGCTGAACATTTCAGTTGGAACAGTAGGTGGTGCTTTCTCTGGTACTAGTTCCAAGTAAGTTTGTCGAGACTCTAGATGTCTTTCTACTTCTTCTGGGGTCATATGACCATCTGACATCAAAGACATTGGTACCACATTGTTTGACGATTGTACCTAAAATATGAAATACCGTTAAAGTAACTGTTCTTTGAAATTACATATTCTTACTTACTATAGGTGTGCTGTTTGATTTCGTTACTTTTGGAGCAGGTTTTTTCTTTTTGCTTGTATTGAGCTGAGATTTTGTCATTGTTGGTATATGATGAGGTGTATGATTACTAATGCCCATTTCTATCTTTTTCCTAGAAACAAAACAAAATCAATACATAAATAATGACAGTTGCTTTCAACAGAAATGTTTTTAAGCACCTTTTTGAAGTATCAAGACGAGTAACTTCTTCGTCGGATGATTCTGTTTCATCACTTTCACTGAATGAAGCATCTACCTTCTCATACTGTAATAATCGATCTAATAAAAAGCTTTTATCCCTATTTACTTTGAGTAATTTCCTCTGTGTAGATCTCAAAGCTTCTTGAAAGCATTCATTTTCCTAAAACGATTATCAAACGATGAAACAAAATTGTAATTGTATTGAAATACGTACGAAGCTAACAGGTATACATACGTAGATTAAAAATTTTAGTTTTCTTTTAAGATTTCGATACTGATCCTTGTAATTAGGCACTTCCTCCTCCGGACTATCATCGTCATCGTCTTCTGCATCTGCATTGTTGTTTGCAATTGAACGACAATACCATTCTTCCAACATTGATCATCTGCAACTAAAGGCAAACTAAAAAAATGTTTGCATTATTATCAGCATAGTACGACAAAAATGAGACTGTACAAAATCCAGTTGTTTTGAAGACATTGTCAAGTCAAATTTCACAAACGAAAACAATTGTTGAACGTTTTATAGTTTTAGAATGTTGTAGAAACCTCGACATTTATTGCACAATACCTAAAGGTATTTATTTATTTGCAAAAGAGAGATCTTGTTTGTTTCTGTCAGGTATTGAATTAACGTTACTTCGATGCCATTTAAGGTTAAGTTCTTACAAGTAAAATAGAAACTGGCGAATATTTGACAGAAAATGAACAAACAACCGACGAGAACCACAAATCGTTGACTTGAAGTAAAAATTTCCAGCAGTACTTACGTGAAACTTTAAAACGATTTTCTGTGTATTGCGAATAATCGGTGCGGACGATTAGAAAGATAAATAAGTTGTTTATGACTGGCTTCCATCCTGAACTTCTTTATCGATTGTATAGTAACTTCGAACTGCTACCATATTCTACTGTTAAGCCGAATTTTTCGATTCGCTTCGACAAATTTTTCTCCTCGTAAATGTATGATCTCTTACATCTCATATACATTGATTTTGTCAAATTAAATCAATGATCTCTCGATCATGCAATTGTATAATTAACAAGCTGCAACATTTTATTCCTTTTTTTTTTCTTTCTTGATGAAACGAGAAATTTGTTACTAAATTTGCAAATTTGTGCAAGTTTGCACGATGCTTATTGTGGACGATAAGAAAGAACGTATAAATGTATTGATTTGAAAAATTGATAATGAAAAATTCGATCATCCTTTGATAGATATATACTATACCTTGAAAAAAATAAAAAATTTAAAGTGACAAATGTTGTATACAACGTAAAAGAAATTTGTACGCCATGAATAAATTGTCTCTGATCATAGGGCGATACTTTGAAATTTTCGAATGTTTGAGAATGCTCGTTTTTCTTTCTTTTTTGATGTTAAATTTCGAAATGTCCGTTTCAAACTACGGAGGAAATAATTTACGATTATCACCACCGACGCGCTATGTTACGCGGATCTAATCAGATCCACGGAGAATCCCATCTGCCCAAAACCGATTGTCTATGAAATAGATTGGAGTAAAATTGATAAACTTACATGGTCGACGTTTTTAGTTTTTGTATAATAGTTTTTAGGAAAGAAACTGTTAAGTGTTACCGCTACAGTGCGAATCATTTCGACACGTCTGATTGTTAACGAGGAACTTCTACGTATTAAAAATGGGTATACCGAAGTTTTTTCGATATATAAACGAAAGATATCCCTGTCTCACTGAAAAGTTAAAGGATTATCAGGTAATTAAAAAAAAGTATTCGCGAACAATATTTGCTCTCTGTGTTCCTGTATCTTCCATATTCCATGTATTTCTGCATCATTTTTCTTCCTCGTTGTAACTTTTCCTTTAATTTTCGAAAATTCAATCATTTTAAATTGGAGAATAATAAATACGAGTAATATATTTGAAGTGAAATAGATATACATTTCTGGATGTATTGTTAGCACGCGTGTAACTGCATATGTCATTTGCAGATACCTGAATTTGATAATTTGTATTTGGACGTGAACGGTATTATACATGAGTGTTCACATCCAGACGACACGGATGTTACATTCCGCATTTCAGAGGAGACCATATTCAAGAATATATTTCGCTACATCGAGGTATTGTTTCGCATGATCCAGCCGCAGAAGTTATTTTTTATAGCGATTGACGGTGTGGCACCGCGGGCAAAGATCAATCAACAAAGGAGCAGACGTTTCAAGTCAGCAAAAGATACCGAGATACAGGAAGCCAAAGCGAGACTCAAGGGGATAAACATACCCAACGAAAAGAAATTTGATTCTAACTGTATAACGCCGGGTACACTTTTCATGTCGAAGCTTGACGAGCAATTGAAGTATTTTATTACGTATAAAATATCAACTGACAAACTTTGGCAAAAGTGTAAAGTTATATTCAGCGGGTCTCAAGTTCCTGGCGAGGGAGAACACAAAATAATGGACTACATACGTTACATGAAAACACAACCATGCTACGATGTAAATACAAAACACTGTTTATACGGTTTAGACGCAGACTTAATAATGTTAGGTTTATGTACGCATGAAATACATTTTACACTGTTAAGAGAAGAATTGACATTTGGCAAGAAACAAAGGAAAGTCTGTTTAACTCCGGAGGAGACGAAGTTTTGTCTGTTTCATTTGTCTCTGTTGAGAGAATATATAAATCATGAGTTTTCATCGTTAAAAGAAAAATTGCCTTTCCCGTACGATCTGGAAAAGATAATCGACGACTGGATTTTAATGGGATTTCTTATAGGAAACGATTTTATACCGCATCTGCCAAATTTACATATTGTACATGGCGCATTGTCAGTATTGTATCATGTATATATGGATGTAATGCCTACATTAGATGGTCAGATAATCTAAAACAGAGAAAGTGTATAAATACAATATATTTCACGCGTTTTCTAAAGTGATCGATTTATTTCAGGTTACATTAACGAATCTGGAACGTTGCGATTAGATAGATTCGAGAAATTTATGGAGAGACTTAGCCGTTTCGACGTGCTGCAGTTTTCCGAGTATTATGCAGATTTGAAGTATCTTGAGAGTAAAACAGGGAGACCTCTCATTGAGACTGAAAAGCCAAATGACAAAAAATCAGGAACTACCGAGGAGACTCGTTCTCCAAGGAAAACGCAAGATAAAGACTGCTTTCGATTCGATGCTTTACTTAGATCTGTCGCGGATATGGTACTTATTCAAATTGTATACCTAACCGATCATATTTGTAATATTCGTCCTACAATGTCTTTTAATACAGTCGTTAGGGAAGTATGATGACGATGAGTTTGCTGATGATAAGTCAGATTGTGAAATGTACACTATGGAATTTGTTCAGTGCAAGAAGGATTACTATATAAATAAGCTAAAATATGAAAATATAGACGAGTAAGTGTAATCAATAAGAAATTATGGAACTCAGTTTCCTAATGTCTACTATGTATCGATATTTTTAGAGATTTTTTACGGTCACAAGCCGAGGGCTACGTTAGAGCAATCCAATGGAACTTAAATTATTATTACAACGGATGTTGTAGTTGGTCGTGGTACTATCCACATCATTATGCACCTTATATTTCGGATATAAAAGATTTTAAAGACTTGAAGTTGGAATTTGATTTAGGGGAACCGTTTTTACCATTCGAACAATTATTGGCTGTGTTGCCGACTTACAGCAAAGATTTGTTACCGCCCGCGTTCCAAACGTTGTTAACCGAGGAACACTCTCCAATAATTAATTACTATCCATCGGATTTCAAAACAGATTTAAATGGCAAGAAGCAAGAATGGGAAGCCGTAATACTTATTCCATTCATAAATGAGAAAGACTTGTTAAGCGGTGAGTAAAGAAATATGTATATTCGCTTTTCGATAAATTCCAATTACTAATTGAAATTTTACAGCAATGGCGCCCCATTATCAAAAATTAACTGTAGAAGAACGGACAAGAAACAGACATGGTCCAATGTGTTTATTCACTTACACAGAAGAAAACTTAGGTGTTTATAAAGCGCCTGAATACTTTCCCGACACCGTAAGTTACGCGAAAGTACAATTAATTGATCGCGAGGATATTGCTGTCCCCCGGGAAAAGTTAATTCGAGGCTTGTGTCCCGGTGTAAGACCAGATGTATATTATCCTGGTTTTTCTACACTGCAATACATAGAACATACTGCCAGTTTAGAGAAAGCTAAAGTAAGTTATCCTTTTCTTTACCCTGTTTTTTTAACTGTTTAAATGTCGTAATTTATTGAAATATCATTGGTGCTCGTAGGTGAAAGTATTCCAGAGACAATCGCAACAAGAAAGTATGATCCTTCATATAAAAGCGCACCCCAGCACCGATTTAACAACCATGGGCTCGAAATTATTAGGTAAATCAGTATATGTGAATTGGCCTCACTTAAAGGAAGGCTTGGTAATAGGGGTTTCCGAGTCGAGCTCGAAGATGAATTTAGTCGATTCTCAAATAAAATGGATGTACGAGAGTATCAATGAAATGGAATGGCATGTGTTGAAGAAACGTATAACAGAAACGTAAGTCAACCAAAAATTGTCGTTCGACGTTCGATTCTATGATCATTGTTATTTATAGATATAAAGATCATCTCGGAGTGGATATCGGAGAAACGAAGTTTTTAGTTCACGTACGACTACTGCTAGGCAAAAAATATATTTTTCCCTCCAGAGGAAAGGTGCATGTCGAGAAACACTGGAACGAAACGCCGACTTGTTACGCATATCAGACTATAGTGAAAGATATCGCGATCCATTCTAATAACGGACAGTTGTACACGACCGTCAAGGATATCTTTGAACCAGGAACTATATGCTTTATGTTGGGACATCCATATTATGGAGCGAAGGGAAATGTATGTTTTTAAGGTGATGTAAAATAACGTGACTCTGAGTTCCGATCTTTTTTTAATAGATACGCAAATCCGCGGTCTGCAAAAAATCAGGCAGAGTAAAAGTACATGTAACAACGATGCAAGAGCCGTCGTTGGAAGAAGTCAAACACATTCAGGCAGATTATCAGACCCAGTATATGCATGGGAGTATAGCCTCGCAGAGATTGGGTATAAGTTCTTTACTTTTAAGCAGAATCACCGGCACGATTTTTGTGAAACAGTCTTCAAACAGTCTACAGCAAGACGAAAGTACGCACAATATCGGATTTAATTTAAAATTTAACAAGAAAAACGAGGAGGTAAGTATGTAGATATTTTTTCTTATATATATAAATATATATATAAGAAAAAAATATATCATTGTACGCATAATTTTAGATACCTGGTTATACTCGGAAAGGGGATGACGGTCAATGGTTCTACAGTCCCAAGGCTCTCGACTTAATTCGTAGATATATGTTGAGATGTCCCATTTTATTTGAGAAATTAGCTCAAAATCCAACCGCGTGTATTTTTCAAGAAGAAGATCTATTTACAAAAGGGTATATAATAATTTCATTAACGAATTAATCTTCAGTAATTTTGAGCATTAATTTGTAATATTTTTATATAGTTCTGAAGAGTTGAATGATACATTGGCATGGTTGAAGGAACAACTTCATGGAATAGAGAGTCGTGCCTGTGGTAGAGAAACCATCGAAAATAATGTAGTAAAGAAACTTGAAGAAGTGGTGGACGCGTACCTCGAGTCACCAAATAACGTTGGAAAAATCGTGGATCTGCAAGTGCAACCATATTTACTTTATACGCCTATTCTGCGTATAAGCAATCTCGCACCTGATCCAAAAGCACAGACGCAGTTACTAGACAGAATTTGCTGCATTAAAGATAATTTCACGGTGCCCCTTGGGAGCAAGGGAACTATAATTGGAATTCAAAAAATGGAAAATGCGTCAGACACTATGTACGACGTTTTATTCGACAAACCGATCATAGGTGAGGATAATTTCTATTTCCCGAGGCGATAAATTTAAACAATTTCATTTACTTCGATATTACGTTCAGGTGGATTTAGTATAAATGGATCTTCTGAATTCCGTGCATATCGTCTGTCAGTCCTTGATTTTATAAATATAAGCTATGGACAAAGAATAGAGCAAAGTAAAGGAACGCAAATGAATACGGAATCTACAGAACAGTGGAAGAATTTCATGGCTGCCACTCAGGATACTCAGTCGTGTGCAAGCGCCAGTACTGTTACATCGTATAGAAACGAGAATCATTTGCCAGTGGAGGCACCAATGTCATCAAAGTCATGGATCATTCAAAAAAGTACAGAAGAAATATCGAAAAATCAGCTGTGTCATAAATTCAAGCAATACAACGCGCACAACGCGCAGAATTCCATGAACGTTCGGATATCGCATAAACCAGTGGCAAAGAATGTGCAGCTTCCTCAAAACGCGCAGAAGAAACCTTCAACAAAACCGGCATCCGAATTCCAAGCGATATGGAATGAATTACACAAAAAACAGGTTTATTTAATAGTTTTTTAAATTTTAAGTTGTTTTTAAAAAATCTTAAAAAATCTTAAATATACGATTTGTAGGAGCCGAACAAAGCTGCGCCAAACGTTCTAAAGGAAATCGAGATTTCGGTAAGTATAGTTGCGTGGTATTTTAGCACTGTTTTTACCAATCGTGGTATTTTAGCCACAAGATCCTAGTGCTTTTTTGAAGGCGGTGTTAAAAATTTCCGATGGCAACGCTCAAGAATCTGTTCAATCTGAAATATCCAAAACAGATAAACGTTCGAATAATTCACAAAAGGATGACAAGGCGTTGGACACGCCACCTTTAGTGCAAAAAATGTTCGATGTAAGCATTTTTATCGATTCTTTAATGAATATGTAGATATTAAAAAAAAAAAATTATTTCATTTCAGCATGCTCGACAGAACGACAAAACGCCAAATTGGTATTGCTCGCAATTATTGAATTACTTTCAACTCAGTGGGGTTGGAATGCCTCGATATAGCTATTTTGGTGTTGGAGAAAATAATTTGATCCAAGCACATATTCTATTACCAGACAAAAGGATATTTGTCGGAGATCCTTGTATAAATCATGAACAAGCAGCAGGAAATGCTGCGAAGAAAGTTTATACAGTAATTTGAAGTTTTACTTAAGTATACTTCTATTTTCTTTATTTCTACTTTATTTATCTACTTTTCTTTGACAGGAACTAAAATTAGCTAACTTACTGCCAAATATGAAGATATTTTTACCACCTCCTCAACATTGGTACTCTAATCCTCAGAATAGTAATTGGTCACAGAACATAAGACCACCAACAGTACCATATTATTCTCCAGAACCTAAACTCCTTCAACCATTTTCCGAGTGGGTTCAAAAAGATCGTGTGCCTGCGCCTCAAGACACGACCAAACATAATAATCATCGATATAAGCATCATATTCAATCAAAACCCGAACGAACTCACAATCAGAAAGAACCAAAGTCAGAAACAAAGAAATGTCCAACTTTCGTACCCTTACAAGCGCAAAAGAAAAGCAGACACGTCACAGCCAAACAAGCTGTTAGCAGAGGCAGTGAAAATCAAAGTGCCAAAGACAATCCTAAGTCCACAGTACAACATAAGGAAAAGGAATTGCCAGCAAAGGTATTTTTTTTAAATATTATCTTTTCAACCTTAAATTTGTAAATACTCAGTCCTGCGCCTAATTTTTTCAGACGATAACAGTAGAAGCTATCAACACGACCACCGAAAAGCAAAAGCCAGTACAAAGTAGTTCAAATCAAGTACAAAATACACAGGCCGTGATAAAGCCTAAAAAGTCACGTGTTGCTGCGAAGTTTTGCATATCGACACAAATTGAAGAAATCAATCATAGTAAAAATCAAAGTTCAACTTAAACAAAAAAAAAAAAGAACATTTAACAATGAGTTGGAAACCTTTTGACATGTTTATTTCTTTTTGATATTGTGTAATAAAAAATTCCACACAAGACAGAAGTGCATGTATGTAAATGGGAAAAGAAACTTCAAATATTGAAGTAGCATGCATATAATACTCAATTATGTGACTTTTATTTTAGAATTTACTTTTTCTTCTTACTTTTTGTAAGTATACTGATGCTTCAATTGTAAGCAATTTTTGTTTCATTTTTTTTTTTTTGGCGTTCTTTTTTTGAAGTATATGAAATCGAATGTTATATGCGTGAATGATGTTAAAGTATATAAGTTAATCTATAAGATTGATTTAATATAATTATAAAGTAACAAGGATAAATGAATATTTTATATGCCTTGATGTTGTGTGGAGAACAGTATTGAGTATTATATAAGTTACAATATGTAGATTACATTAAAAAAGGAAAATGATTTATTTGTAAACTTTTAAAACACACTGATTATTGTGAATGAATAAAAAAGTCGATGTATTATGTAACATATGCCTGTTTATCATTCCTTTCATTATATATTTTTTCAAATATACACATAGTTTTTATTTAAAATTTATGTTATATAAAAGATAAACGTTACCCTTGTCAATTTTAACTACAGCAAAAGATATCTTGCATAGAAAAGAGTAACGTTTATTCAATTCAATATGGTTAATTATTTTTTGTTACCTTTTTCTTCACTTTTATTGCTTGCGCGGCATTAAATTCCAATTAGTTACCAAGGATAAATTTTGTAGGCTAAAGTCTTGCAACAAATCGCACATCCGTTTGTTCGTTCGTTCTCGCAGCACATTCCTAATAAAGTTTTCTTTTTGCGCTTGCGAAATTTTAAATAAGGCACCATGTTTCTCGAAGGCGACACGAAGCCACTGTGCTGTCCATTCTATGCACGTTTTATTCAACGTCAACAAAACTTCCGCATGAGGTTCCAAATTACTCCGTGGTACTTCTCCTCCTGTTATTATAAATTTTTATCACATTTGAAATTTTTGGAAGTATGGTTATCTATTTACGTACCCACACACTGTAAAATTACGCAAACTAAGTGTTGTCCAATTGGTTGAACGAACGTCTGTAGGTGTGGACTCTGCATAATAGCATGTGTAAGGAAATGTCCAGCTGCCCTGACTGTGGCCGATTCTGGTAACATCAAACAGTCGATTCCTGCCAGAAATATAATTAAAAAATATTATATTATAGATTTTTAAATTTAATAATTAAAAATGTTAAGTTAAAAACTGAAATTTACCGCACTGCAACATTTCAGGAATTTGGTCAGGGATCTGTAATAACATTCTGGTATTCTTTTTACAAATTTGAGCCAACAATCCAAGATACGCTTCCATTAATTCTGCCCAATCGGATAAGTTTCCATTTACAGATCTACATGCTCTGATACCACTCAGAGTAATAGAACTTATATCCGCGAAAACAGGGCCTATTACGTTGTTTGGATCTCGTCCAAACAGTAAAACGAGCTGTCGAAGAAGATTTAAGGCTGCAGGATGAGGCCAAGTCTTATACGAGCTCGCTAAAATGGGAAGCAGAGGTCGGGCATCTTCTTCAGGATGCAGTAATGACGTTAGGGACTTCTGAGCGCAAATGTACATCTCCTCTAATGTGAAATTGTCCTGACCCCACTCGGGATGGGCAACAATTTGACTAAATATCGGTAATAAACCATCCAATACAGCTTTTCCAATAGATCCTTCTAATGTAGAAAAAAACATTGTGGCCATTTTTAATTGATTCATCACTGCATTACGAGCCAGAAACCAAGGTTGTTCTAATAATTCTCGTATCTTTATTATACATAAGCCTAGTGTAGCGTCCAGATGAGCCAATTGTTCATCAACGGAGGGCAAAGTATTGAGCAATTTGCCAGCTGCGTACATCAATCGTAAACCTTCTGCACACCCTGGAGTAACGTTTGGAAGAGTCTGTTCGATAGTGTTGAGAATAGATGGAGCAAAAGGTGTAAGTTGTTGTTCACATTCTCGGGCTAAGTCTTTCAAGGCCATAGTAGCAAAAGGTGCTGTCACTGAGCCTCTTGTTAACCCTAAAGTTACAATTCGAAGCACTCTTTCTAGCCAAGGATCTGGATGTTCCCCGATCCATTCGGCATATGCTCCCACTACCGAACACGCACATGCGAGTACCTAAAAGCATAGAGTCAAATCATGTATTCCATTTATGACGAAAAATTAAGCTTCTATAAACTACTATCTTTGTAAATGAATGTAAAATTACAACATATAATTTGATTATGCACCATTTTAATACAAGAGAATTTGTTGTACCTCTCCAGGATAGTGATCGTATGGGATACGACTAAGAACCAAATCCATTAAAGCAGGAATGTAGTGGGATTCCTCAATACCAACACTGTCTGCTAAAGCTTCAAAAGCATGCAACGTCGATTCTACCTCCGTCCACTTTTGTGAACTGTCTAAAGTCTGACTCAATCTCTGTCCGAGAAGTACCAGCAAATCCTGTCCTAATACTCTATAACAATAATCTAAAGCATCTGCCACATCTTGTCTGTAACACCTGAAGAGCTCCCGTTCATCTGCATCTCCTGCTTCGCTAGCAGACGAAGGAAGCGTTGACTTCCTTAGTAATGCTTGAGCTAATCTTGCATAAACGGGCTTCAAAATTAGCACAGCACGACTTTCGTAAGGTTGATCAAGTGTGGGAAGATAGTCCTGCAAGGCGTACCAAAATCCAAATGGGATAGAACTGCGAGTTTCATCCGTAGGATATCTTCCTTCTTGTTCAGAACATTGCAAAAGTAATTCAATTAAACTTTTGACTGTCCATTTCTGAATTTCATTCCCTTCTTCCACTAAAGTATTTAAAAATGTTCTACTATGAGCCTCTCCGACTGCAGTTAAAACTTCACAAAAATATTTATCACTGTATTGTCTTGCCATTGTTACCAAATTATGTGTCCATTCCCACAATGTTTGTGGTCTCTTTATAAGCTCACTATGAGTTACTATTATATTCAAGCATTCTTGAACTACTTCCCAACCTCTGACATTTTCTTCGTCGTGCCCTTTCCTTTAAAATTAAGTAATTCATCATTTTGACTTATTCATACGAAATATGCTTGTAATATGTATACCTGCTTGGCGCATAGTATGTTGCAGCTGCTAACAAATGAGCATATATCTGGCCTGTTGCATCGAGGGGAAGCTGACCAACTTTAAGCCAGGATAATGCACATTCCATAGCTAGTAAATGTATGTCATTATCAACGTCTTGAGAATTTGGATTGCACACGGAGAAAACTTGTTGCAAGAGCCAGGTTGTCTTGTACCAGCCCTTTACTAGACACTCGTGTAACTTAGCTTTTCTCACTTCACGCCTCTTTTCAAACTGATCACATCATTGAGACTTATTAATTGTGAAATAATAAAAGCTATTTACGTATGTATATATCATACCTCTCCAGGTAACACAGAAAGCGTACGTAACAACAGCTCCAACATAGGAAGAGAATCATAGGACAACATTCGCATCAATTCATCTACGACATTTTTATCTTCATCATCATTCTCTGTAACCGCACTAACATTTGCTACAAATCCAGCTAACTGAAAACACAGAATTTTGTTTTATTTTATTGTCTTCACAAGTTGAACTTGCAAAATGAATTTCAAACAGAAGATATTACCGCTTGACAAAGTTTAGAGAGAACAACCTTTGGCATGTTCGGCTGCTTTATAAAGTTTATTAAGCGCTCCTGCAGAGCAGGATACTCACTCTTGGGCACTTCATCCCATTGCTTGGAAATTTTGGCATGTAACGTAGTAGCTGCATAAAACTGTGCTTCTCTCGACTATAATGAAAATCGGGACAGTTATGTCCAAGATATCATTATCACACGAGAAAAACAAAGAAATTTCACGTACTTTAGAAGGACCAAGAAGTTCCCAAACAAAAGTCCAGGCCTCCGGAGAAGACTGAACTCTTAGCAACCATGAATGAACGTCATTATTTCCCTCTGCGTAAAACTGTTTCACAGCTTGATCGATTACAGTTGCATATTCCATATTGTAAATAATTTGTCAGTCTTCATAAATAATCTTACAATCAAATTGTCTAAAAGTCTATATCTTTTGAAAAGATATTTGTGCACGACTGATTACTCCTCTCATTCTGTCGAAAGTTTGTATTTAGTTTCTTTCACCGTATCTATTGATAAAATTTCTATCATTTTTGTGAAACATTTAAAACATCTTCTTTTTCTTTCTTTTTCTTTTTGCACATAAAATGTTCAGTCCTTGTTTACATGGTTCAACCACGTTAAAAAAAATTTCATAAGAATTTTCACATTTTTCACTATCGGTGACAGCTATATGCTTGAAAACGCAGTCGAAATTTTATTTCGATTTTCAATTGACGACACGACGGGTATCGTGTTTTTAAGAAAAGTCTCAATTTGAAAGAAACGGACTAGTAAAGAAAAGTCTACGCATAGTTTTTATGTATTTTTTAAAATACATATTTTATGTATTTTGTATATTTTAGAATTTATGTATCAAATGAATATAAAAGCGGCCTTAACAGTGACGTACGGTCAAAACATAACCTCAATAACTGACAACTGTACTACATTGCCTACATATAATGTATGAATATATATGATAAATATTTTGATTCTCTACAATTGTTAAGGATTCGAAATTTTGGAAAATATTGTAATTACAAGATACAACTTATCCTTTATCGAGTTATTTCAATTATTATGTATAACGTCATAACCTCTTGATCACATTACTGTTATTTTGTAAATTATCTTTTTACTCGAAGAATTTGCTATTATTATGGGTGATTTCAGGGATTTATCTACCAAAGGTATAAATATACAATTTTATCAAATTATATTGTTACTATACTAGTTCGAATAATAATCAATATCCATTATTAATGGGTGAGCAGTAGCACTTGTAGAGCGTAATGTTCAACCACAAGGTATTCTGTTGAACGATCCAGAAGCTGTGGGCAAAAAATCTCAACAAGATTTAATTGCATTGGCAGCAGAAATAGAAAAAGCAGACAATTTCGTTAAATTAAATGCCTGCAACAAATTGCAGATGATTGTGGATCAAATAAGGTATCTGAAGAAACAGGCTGAAAACATTCTTACAGAAGCTGATTGGAACATGAAATTACATCATGTTCCTTGTAATTTTGTGAAACATCCCGGACATGTATATCATTTGTATCAAAAAAAAACTGGCCAGCTTTACTTTTCCATGATTAGTCCAGAAGTAAATAAATTATTTTCGTATTTCTGAAATGAAAAAAAAAAACATGTGAAAAATCTACATTATATTATATTATAGGAATGGGCTGTATCAAAATCTGGTCCATTTCAAATTTACAAGGGTTCCTACAGATTAGAACATGATCAATCATGGACACCTCTTGAAGAAACTGATAAGAAGAACAAGGACATGGCGATGTTGGCTCAACTTTGTTCCAACATTCCAGCAAATGTTTTCAAAAGCATTGACTTAAATGTAAATATGTAAAAATAGCGTAATGCAAATATAGTATATTTGCATATATATTTAAATAAATTTGTTCATTTCAAATGTATTTTTAACTGAAATTTAATTTATTATTTCCTCGCAAATTAAGCATGTGATGAGGAATTATGTAAATGCAATTTAAATTACCATTTCGTATAATTTATCAGTTATATTTTTCGTACTAATTTGTATGGCATTACTATTTTTAAGAAATGAAACGTATGAGAGAATACAATTTCTAAAAAATTATGAATATAATTTTATATACATTCTGCAATTAATCAAGGAAGTATCTTATACATCAATGAATTTCAGAGCAGAGATACAGTTCTATCAACAATCGATTCTTCGAATAATTCTTTCTTTAGTGTGAAAAATATCTCTATTATAGTCGTATAAAGGCATATCTATCTCCTTTCCCTCTTTCTATCCTCTCCCTTGATCTTTTACATTAATATTGTATTTAGCACAAATTATTTCTTTTTTACATATAGTAATTGTGAAAGTAATAATTTGATACTCTCACTGTTCCCTTTATATAAGACCATGCAAACGATTACTTCGTAGGAAATAAAATTATTATACAAAGTAGTAGATTGATGAACACTCAATTTCTTCAACAAGGTATCTGTGGAAGTTTAATCTAAACAGTCGAAAGAACTCAATGAAGCAATACAGACTATCATCATAGATCGTGATGACTTTATTTCGGTTTCTTATAATGGCGCAAGCGTCATGTTGTATTCACTTTATGAGCTGAAATAGATCAATTTTTTTCGTTAATTTTTTTTGTAAACCCTAAAATTATAGATATATAAGTCATTTTTTTTAATCCTTACATGGTAAAGGTATTCTGACTGGTGCATTGTCTTTGACTATACATTCATGTGTTTGATTACGAAATAAATATTGTATTAATAATTGTTTCTCTTCTCCTACACATGGATCATAAAATCCTGGCAGTTCACTCTGCAATATTGAAATATACAATCAATTTTACTTCTTGTAACAAAATAACGATTTTTATTTTTGGTTTAACTAGCTTTACAAAACGTACCTTAGATGCATCATAAAGGATTAACTTCGAATCCTTTACTAAACATTGTAAAGGAACGGTTACGTCTATTACTTCATCTCTACGTATACTTTGCTGTTCTGAGTTGTATTGATTTTGTTGGGGATAGACGAATCTTCCATAAAGAGCTTTTGTGATAATCAAACCCTTCTTTGATTCTTCCGTAGCCCTTATCCTGCTCACAGTGGCTTTCATCAATTTAGTTGCGCTTTCTGCTTCTTTCTGTTTTTCCATCATTCTCGTCTTGTTTACCTCCTTTTCCTTTTCTTTTTCACGCTCTTCTCGTTTCTTTACCATAGGATCTATCACAACCTTTTTCAACACAACCCATGTCATTAGTGGGACTACGGTAGCATAGAACACAGTAGCTGGAAGAACTTCATCACTAAGGTGAATCGGGAACGCGTAGGTTTGAAAAGAACGATTCAATTTGAGTTTTAACATGACTCCCGTTGGCACTCCTGCGCTTACGACTGCGGATAGTTTTGTGTGTCGCGAAATTTTTTTTTCCGCTCCGTATTCCACGACCAATCCAAATGTACCAGCTCTATAAATAATAAAATGTTAACACTAATACAGAAATACTTTTGGATATGTACATACAATTATAGTACTAACCTTACGCTGCCACGCAGCTTCATTTCTTTTTCGTGCATTTTGTATATATAAGTAAAATTAACGAATGACTGTAGAATGCCAAAGTGTAAAGAAAATGATGTATAAGTCCTCGCTGTATCTCTGACGATACTAGTACTCATGGAACTTTCTGGGCCCGCATTATATGTAAGTTCTCCCATCGTATGGGTATCCAATTGCATTGTGAGTCCTAAAATTAATATAATCCTCTCAGATATTATATAGTATTTTCATCAGTTGATTATCTATGGTAGGAAAATGAACATACGGCCTATTAGACTAGCCTTAATTTCGAATGGAGTGAATTCTAGTATCGTTGCCCCGTTGAACAGCACTTTATAAGGTAGCATACGAAAACCTTTGAACGATATCATTGGTCCGTTCCCCGCACCGACTTCTAGCTCAACCCAACCTTTTGACGAAAGCAATCGCTTTGCTGACACGTTTACAGAACCGGATCCTGTACCATTTCTTGTATTTAACTGTCCGTACAATGTTACAATGTCTTGTAAAGTAAGAGGTGCTTCAATAGACTGTGTAAATGACATTCCACTGACTTCTATGCGTGAAAGCATGTCCCTGCTACATTTTAAAATACGATACACTTTACAGCATGTATATCAAAATTAAAAGTAATAGTGCATTACCTATCTTCAGGGTCTTTCTCATATTTGTTAAAAAGATCTGTCGCATTGATATTCATTGTAATACTCGTAGTAGGATTGGTGAGGCTCAGTAACTTTCTCTCTTGCGCTTCTCTCGCAAGATATTCATATTCCTCCCTGATTTCTTGAGGCGTTCTAGTACGCTCTACTATCTCCCATCCTTCAGTTTTCAGTCCTCTAATTCCGACAGTGTCATAAATAGCCCTATGATGAGGATTACTTAGAACTACAACAACAAGCAAAGCGTTACTTATATCTAACTTAAAATATATTACAAAATAGAGTGATATTTCGCATAAACCTTTGTAAGCTGCTTTAGTACGATTAAATAAAACTTCCGCTTCTTTCTTGAGTATTGGGTCCACATGTTTATCAGGATGATAGAGCTTGCTCTGCGTACGATACGCAGAGTTGATCTCTTCCTGTGTAGCCTGTAGCAAGTAAATATACCATATATTGTTGAGCAATTTCTAATTTTAATGACAGAAATCTTAATGAAATCTTGAATTGCATGTTTCTCTGCGCAGTGCTCAGTCTACATGAAAATATGACTAAAATAACTAAACAAAATTATTGTCTTGTAAAAGTTGTTTAACAAAATGAAGTTGTTTAAAAACTTCTTGGAGAAGTTTATATTGCGTTGCTCAAAGAAGCTCGGTTACATCAGATACCAAGGGATATAGCGTGTCACGTGGAGGTAGAGAAATTGATCTTTAGTCTAGACCAGAGAAAAGCAAATTTGCAATTCGAAATGACTCGATAACTTACATTTTTCGGGATATTTAGGAACGTGTAATAATCGTCCTCGATTAAATGGTCTTGATCATTGTCATCCATTATGAAATTTTGACTTTCTCCTTCGTTAATCTAAACGAATAACAAAGTAGCCACTACTTCTCTTGAACTTGGTCTTCTGCTCCTATAGGTTACGAAATACTCGGTTGAGAACCGGTTACCATTTAGTACTCGCGGCTATCGTCGGGTGGTGCTAAATGAGCAGAATCTCGTTTCTGTAGATCAACTGCATTATCGACTTCCAAAGAATCATGAGCAATCATGATAAAGAATTGCATGATTCATTGCAAGTGCAATTGCAATAATTTACAGGAATTTTTCTTCTTTTTTTTGTTTTCTAAATTTTTACTTGTCGCTCTGTCTTTTGATTTATACAGGGTAACTTGTAAGTAACAAAAGATACAAGTCGCAATGGCACAGCAGAATTTTTACGGCCCCAACAGAATTTTTTGTATTAATAAGTGATCTTATATGATCTTTTCTATGAAAAAATTTTTATATTCACAGATGTTATCCTGTACAATTCCTTTAAATAACTATTAGATGTTTACTTTACATTCAAGTTAAGTTTATAAGTAATTGTAAGATACATAAATTACATGATACAATTAAACAATTAATCAGAAAATTATAGATTATGCTGTCATAGCATAGTATATATTTTATATTTTATAATATTTGTAAGTTTATATTGTTATTATGAATAGTTTGTAGTCCATGTATTGTATACGTATTACATAGTGTTACCATATTATATGGTATTGTGATGTATCATATCTAAATAAAGCGAGACGGAATTTAATTAGAAAGAAAGAATTCAATAATCCTACGGTTCTTGCCAAGCTAAGAAGTACAACCATGATATTCGTTCGCAATGCAGTTACTGTAGAACGTGACCACGAGTAGTCACGACAAACCACCATAAAAAGCCAATAAAATTGGTAGGGGGAGACTGAAAGAAAGGGCAGGCCAATGCTGCGGAGTCAGTTTGCTTTGACATTCTCTAATCAAAACAAGAGCTCCCTTCTTTTTCGTGTTTCCTTGCGCTCGTTGGGTCAGCCATAATTTTTAAAAGGTTCGAGGGATTGTATTTCCTAAATAATTTATCGTTCCTTCACAAGCGTGACCTGTTACGAATGACAGGAATTTTTATAGTTTCCAACAACTATGCGATAGTAAAAACAACCATCTTACCCTTTGCTCATAAGGATATAGAATAACGATAAAGGAATCAGAATGGTACAGTTAAGAAAATAATTTGTAACAAATTATTTAGAGGCTCGGCAATATTCTTTTTCGATACGATCGGTACGTTTGTAATAGAGTATCGTGCACGTGACAATAATTGGACAGGCAAACGCACGTTGTTTTAGCAGCGAATTAATCGCAATCGCCGCGGCTAATGGCAACAGTAACGTTAAAAGGCGAGGAAACAATCGGCCGGATCGGCCGTCGGTATTGTTAAACACGCTCATTGTACTGCTCTAACAATACACTGTTACAGTGACAACATCCAGCTCGGTGAGTCTTAGCCTTCGATCAACAATCCGTTATCACCGTTGAAAAATATCCGGCTGTCGTTTCTCTTCTTCTTTTTTCACGTAGGAAATTTCAACTATTCGTTCAAATTTCTTATCTGAATGGTGATTCAATGTATCAATAAGTATCAGTAAGTATTGTCATGTGCAAGAATATAAGTATATAAATCATATAATGGAATAGTTTGTGTGAAACTTAATGAAAGATGAATATTTTTCTAGGTTTGCAGATTCATAGAAGGATGGATGCCTGATGGCAGGATTTTAATTAATTCCTACTACTTCAATTCTTGTCCTTTTAGTGTTTGAAAGAAATTTATCCCTTAACTATTTCGGTATTTGTAGGATGTTCTATTTTGTGCTATTAGATCTTCATTTCTTTCTTTCTTGTTCCTAGCAATTGTCTACAAAAAATGAAATTCAATGATAAAAAAAAGTTAGTACAAGAATCTTAGGAACCTGAAGAAAGAATTTTAGGAAATTAGTGTTAGTATACTAATTTTAAGAGAGAAGAATAATAGCTTCAAAATTAAAAATGTAACATGACATGAACAATTTACATCAGTGTTCCCAATAGTCAATATAATATTTTTTACTGTTTTGATAATCTTAAATTTAAACTTCAACTTAAACTTAATCTTAAACAAAATTTCTTATATTGTAAATAAATTAATAAACTAAGTTATAGATTAATAATTAATTATGGTGTATAATTTAATGTTACTTAGGTAAGTATCTTGAATGATTCAGCGGCAGGATTCAAGAAATGTGATTCCTTTCCGTTCTCTAGCCGTTATCAATTGCCTGCCTAAATTACGTAGCCTCGTATTACGTAATCAATGGCATATATCACAGGCCCATTTCTTAGAATTGTACCTACATCACGTAGGAAGCAAGCATATTTATATTGCTTACGATCAATGGCTGGGAACTTGGTCGCTGTTTATTTGTCTGGAGATTTTGATTCCGATAGCGACGTCATGAAAAGAAACTGGCTCTCAGAAACTTCATCAGAATATTTAAATGCATCGCTGATCTCTAAATTCTGTTCTTCCAAAATAAAAAGAAATAACTATCGATCTGTTAGCTGCAATAATTTGTATAAATTTAAAAATTCTTAAAATAAATTATCTCAAAATGTTATCAAATTTATATATATATGTATATATATATATATATATTCATATTATTCGACATATTTCAGAATTTTTCTAGAATTAATAAAAAAAAAAGATTAACGATTAGTATCTAATAATGAAACTGAGTTCTCATAATGGGTTTGACTAATAGGATTGCCTAGCCCATAACTATATAGGACTACTGCAGAACTGTCTGAAAAATGTTTTGATACAGTTTTCTTTCAATAAAGGTACTCGAGGCTTGGTATTGCACTTTTTCTGGAAAACAAGTATCGCTTTAAAGGGGTTGAAAGGGTACTCGGCACAGTGCTCCCCCGCTAGCGAAACGAATCGCGGAGGGATCGAAGAACTGTTCTGTGAGCAAGCGCATGCAACTGATGCACCGGATCGATCTTTTCATCCAATGGAAGAGGCAAGACTGTATCGCAGTCTCCGCCCAAAGTATGGCGACCGTTTTCCTTTCCCCTCTGTCCTGTTAAATGAACACCCCGGATGCTCTCATTGCAACACGAAAAACGGAACCTGATCGGAAACACGTTCCTAATGGATCAATTAACTACTTACATATCTCGCTTTTAGGATCAATCACATTAAAGACTATATAATTTCACAAACAGTTTATGAATATCTCCATTTTCCAGGAAAAATGAATTTCTGTTTCATATGTGTACATCGACATAGGATGTAATTTGAACGTATAGCAACTGATCTTTTTGATAAGACGAAGCCTTTTTACTAGTAGATGAAAGCTCTCGAGAATGGTATCGATTCCAAATGAACGCGTGCGCGGTGATTAAAACTGGCACAGTGGCAATTCTATCAGACCGGACACGATGAAATCCTGACCAGGCCTTTTTCCATTCAGTTCAGCGATTTTTTTTTTCAGCGACCTTAATTCCAGTAGGATTCTAGGTAATGATTATCGTGCAAAACACGATTGACTAATCGTGATTTCTGAAATGCCACCTGAGCACGGTTACATAATTATGTTTGGTGGCTCGGTGTTGGATCAATTTTTTTCAAAAGTAGAGCACAGCAATACATGTTCCACGGCGATAGAGGTTGAAGCATTATATTGGGCAGAATTAGTATTGAAAAGCTTCGACTTTAGCATATCTGGATACATAATAATTTTATTAGTTTAAATTATACCGATTAATATTTCAGACTAAATAATATATTTTTTAATCTTTAGTAAAATCTTTACTTGTAAAAGTATCTAATTTATATTGAAGGCACTTTGTATCCTGAAAAGTTCAACAACTTGTTAAACCTGGTCAATAAATAATATTATCGTTCAGATTGTTATTCTAAATGCAATATTTGTTTTGCGCCACTCCATCTTCTTTACAAACTTCGCAGTGGAAATATAACAAATATAACACACCTGAACAAGTCAACAACCATGAATAGTTATTAAATTTTATTTGTGTCTTAACTGTCGCTCTCTTCCTGGTCTCAATATGAATAATTTTTCTTCCACTTACAACTGACACTCGTCGTTGCGTCACTGGTAGCATTTTTTAATTGGATTTCCTGCAAAGAAAATTCCCAAAGTCAGTTCGCGGATACTTGACGTTGCATTGAAAAGGTACAACAGTGATAAAGAACATGGAAGTAGCCTACGAAAACAGGATTTTTGACTGTTCCAGTCATCGGGGGCGGAGAACCAGATGTGGGAGGTCTCTGATAAGTTAGACGGCTCGGTGGCAACGAAACTCCGCCTCTGCGCGCCTCCACCCGCTTCGGAACGCTCGCTGGTCCGCTCAGAACGTTTTCAATTAGTTTCAATCTCGGCTGGCTCTCCTTTCTGGCGCACGTTCTGTCGTGCTCCCGCTGCTACACGACGATTTCTACGCGAGTCGCGATATACAGTGATAAAATTTATCAAAGCAGTGTTTTCAACAAGGTAAATCTTCCTGTGTGGTGATCAAGAATCTTTTATTCCAGTTGAAGAACCATCAACTGGACTTCTCCGACCGCTTGTTTCCTGTGAGTTTATTATTTCGTAATTATGCATGTCTATTTAAACATAACTTTGAAAGTAAAGATTTCAATCGTACAAAGCTTATTGTTAGTAATTCTATATAGTGATCTCTTATGATCATTTAGTAACAAGTCTTTTCTTCCTCGGTTTAAATGTCTGTTGAATTCATTTAAAGACTCACGATATGTAATTAGCATATTTGCTGGTGATTCTTGAATCTAAGATCCTTTAGAATTTGCGAGAGTAGCAATCTTCAAATTGTTTTCCAAATTGGTATCTTGTATCGTTTTGCTGAAAAAATGTTGTCGGAGATAAATATAGATAGAAATAAATACATTCCGTTTTTGATACATGTACGGTTTTGATACATATATACGTATCAAAAACCGAAATAAAAATTACAGAATTATAAATCATAGATATACTTTTTTCTTTTATATCAACTTTATTCCGAATTTTTACGAGATATAGTTAGTGTGAAAATCATCTTATTTATTAAGAAGATTCATTTTCACTAATTTGAAAAAAATTAATTACGCGATCTTTTACGTCATGTGCAAAGTTCATCATTTGTAAAAATTCTGGTTTCAGTTTATGCTCAGTATTCAGGATTATGGATCTTCTTATTCATGAATGAAATCGTTTACTATTATTATTACGCGAATAAGAATAAAAAGGTGGATTTCGTGGCGTATTATTATTGATGTATCTAAAAGATCAAAAATGAGTTTGTAAACTCGATTCCACGATCAACAAGATTCGCAACGCGATGTTTAGTAAACAACCAGATAAATGGTTCTTCCTTCTGCCAGAGAAGATAAGGGGATCTCCTAATTACGTCATAACACAGCCATCTGCACCTCCATAAATCAGAGATCAATTAATATACACTAATCTTAAATGATTTCAACAGTAAAATCTTAATGCTGAATTAATTTACTGATTCCATTAAATTCAGTGTATATCAATTAATTTTTTCTTTGCTGAGATATTAGCTATGTACGGTTATTTCTTTTTTAAACAAATGCTCAATCAAGTCAAACGTTTCAGAATCTATTATCTATATTTTATATAAATATAGATAATATTCTTTCCTGCTGATTATGAATGCTTAGACGCTCATAAATATATCTAAATATGCTACGATAGAACTAAATAGCCCAAAAAATTTTTTAATCGTTTCTCAATGCGATTATCTTTCTTGTTAATTGTTAGTAAAAAAAACAATTAGCGTTCAGACGACATAATCAGCGTGATTACGTGGTATTCGATACTGAGACCGAGCTAACGAGTTTATTCCAATGATAAAGCGACATAAGTAGCTCTTAATGTGTATCCACTTCGAAAATAAATGAGTTAGACTAGCTACACGTACTCTCTTATTGTCAAAATTTACGAGATGCCCGACGGGGAGGACGTATCCAGGATTCTGTGTCGGCGGCCGCCGGAAATCTCAACGACTCCCCCGGGATATACTCCCTTTCCTCATGCTCGACTAAGTGTTCAGCTGTTGCTCACTTGTCAACATTCCCTTCTAGAGTCGTGTCAAACTTCTTGTCCCGTCGCATCGGCGGCTTTGAGCATCAGACATTAGTTTCCACGTTGGGAATCGTTCAGGACACCACGCTACATTTGTCACGAACAGGGATTCCGCTTATTTCTTTGGTAGAGATGTTGGATCTCTGGAATACATAGAATTTGAATAAGATTCTTTTGAACTATGAGTGCAGTTGTTTCTATTTAGCTATTTAGTAATAATTGGATACTTATGAAAATTCATACCTTCAGATTAAGTTTCGCTCCACGATTCTACTTTTTTTGATATTTTTGCAATTTTTTGTAAATGTATAAATTATTTTTTACAAATATCTACATTTCTTTATCTTTGTGACTGTTGAAGAACTGGATTTATTATTAATTAGAGTATTATAAATACGTAAGAATCCTCAGTTTCAAGATACAATGTTATGTTCAACCTACAAAATGAACTTGTGTCTTTTATTTTCTGTTGCAGATCGTATCAGCAAGTTTCAAGAATCATTTCCAACCCCTTGACGTGTCAAGGTACCTTCCCCTTAAAAATGTAACATGAAGCATTGATGGTGTAGCTTGTGATCAGTGTTGGACAGTCTTGAGTGTCAGTGCGTCTGAAAAGAAGAAAATTTAAGAAAATTTCTCTCAAATTAATTAGAACATTTTTGAAGAATCAGTGTTGAACAGTGGAGGGGTTGCCCGCTTATTGGGAGGACTTAGCCGTGCAGCATAGTATAAATGCAGCTGCAACGGCCAGCATTTTTATGAATTACGATCTGGATAAACCCAGGATGGTTTCACACGTCATTCCCGTTGCTGGGGTAATTTTTCAATCTTAATTTACAATTTATCTACATTTGATAACTCATGAAGGATCGTAAAACATAATCCATTCAATTACGGTGTTCCGTAGGTTTTATAGTAATATTACTAGACGTAGAAATTTATACGAGAACAGTTGTAAATTCTATAATTGCGAGGCAACGAATTTTTCTACATTTCCACGATTTTTCAAATGAACGTTCGTGAATATTCAGCTGGAGTGATAGTTGAGACTTAAGTAGCGTCGCTTATCGTCGCGAGGGAAGAAAAAAGAGAAAAGTGGAGGTCGTGACCTCGAAAATTTCGCAATTATACGAACTGCGTCTTCGCCGAGTATTCTCAATCCGTTCCCGTTTCCATGTCCAAGTACATAATCGTTCTTCTTCTGTTTCTTCTCGTTCACACAGTTTAAAAATTCTCTTCCAACAAGGAAAATCGTCCAAGAATCAAATACATGTTGCCCGTAGAGTTTATTGAATAATGCTCTCTTCCATGAATGAACTTATACTTGATTCAGCCGGCCGGATCGATTGGACGTGGTTTAGATTTACAAAAGCGAGCCGGAAAAATCGATAGAAGCTCTTCTTACTATGGCTGATAATCTAAATCAGGCCAGTTGTACGAGCGATTCAGCACTGACTTAAATTAAATGAACATCGAAGTCAGAATACGATTATTAGATGATTATGCGACGATTAGTCTGGCGCAGACACGCGAGCTAATTATTCAAAATAAACGAACAATTGATAAGCCGAAGGAAAAGCAGAGAAGCTTTTATCGAGCCGACGATAAGAGAAGTTGCCTCTCACGTCGTCGACCTATGCTTGATCTCTTCTGCTCGCAGCCTGATTTCCATTGCTGGATATTGGTGCACTTGCTGAAGAGAACAAAGTAAATCTTTCACTCATTCTTCAATATTTTATCACACAGTCTTTTGGATAATTATAAATCTAAAATTATCAAGCATTAAAAGCATTGAAAATTAAATAATTATAAATGAAAAATCAAAATTTACTTACGCCTGTAACTTCAATTCACAGCCAATTCTAAAATCCGTAAATCATTACTGTTTTATCAAGGCACATTAGGTGTGATCAACCGTATACTATGTCGGAGGTCTCAAGTTACGTTTCAATAATATAATTCAGTCATAAACTTGTACAATAGGTTTATTTTTCGATTCTAAAATCATTCATTTGCTAGTTTGCAGGAGTGATTTGTAGGCCTTCTATCTTTCTAATGGTGTTGAAGTGCAAATAAACTGAGCAATAAATTAGAAGCAATAAATTAACTCTTGGTTATTTACTTGCGAAGCACCAGGGATTCTCATCAACTTTTAACCACATTGTTGGAACCATCATTTTTCAAACTTTCTAGAAACACCAGGGAATTGTGAATCTTTGAATATTTTTTACAATAGAGAGAGCAATTAACTTTCGTATAGTATATACAACTATCTTTTTCCATCTGCCAGAGTTTTTGCAAGCTCTTCAAATATTTCTTCTAGCAAGTGCATTAATGCATCGAAGCACCCCAAAGTCTCGACTCTTTGAGGAACAGCCATCGGCTGACTATGCCGATTCCTTTTTTTCACCCGTTTAAAGCGTCCACCGATGGCGACAGAAACCAAGGAGCTTAATTTAATGGCTGTCTAGCGAATTAACGAGGTGGCCACGTGTCTTGGTTAGCCGACTCGACGGATTTCTTGAGAACGTTTCTCAGTGTCAACCGCTGATGCACTTCTGTAGTATGCCTCGCGTAATGTCTGTGTATCTTGACGCGTTCGCAAAATACACTTGTCAGCCTTAGCGCCACCATAGGGATAATTATGACCTCCGAGACGGAAATTGTATATTTCAGTTTCCCTTTGTAACTAAATATCATATTCTTTTGACCTGTTTCTTCCTATAGAAAGGAAAGTATCTTCCCATGGAAATGGTCGAGCAGCTTCTTTTTTAGAAATTTAATACATATAATTAATAAATAGAGAAAGGTCGTTTGAATAATTATGAGAGGAAGAAAAAGGTGTTAGAAAGAACATACTTCTTCAAGGGATGTTTAATGAATTTTCGTCAAGTACATCGGTGCAAACTAGACGTCGTAAAGCCGGATCGCAAATTAACGATCTAGCGAGATCGTAAGTTTCGCGTGGCATAATACGATGTCACAACACCGGGCCGGTGTTTGTAAGCTTCCGGCGACGGCACTTCAAACATTGCCAGCTACGAGCCAGAAGCCTCTTTGGTCCGATCTCTCTCGGTGGATGTGCCGCGTCGTTCATGTCGTATGAGAGTCGGTTCGTTCACCTTTCGTCACCTTCCTGTTATTCATTTCAATTAAAGGTTCACAATCGTTCTTTGATTTGCCTTAACATCATCGATCTTCTGCTCGTGTTGTGTGATTCATAGTTCATATCAAAGACCAAGTTGAGTTTTCTCCGGGGAAAAATCTCCTTTTTGCGAGATTAGTAATGTTTCTTGCGTCAAATATGCATATGTCTCAGATAACAAATTTGCTTCACAATTCCAGGAACTACAGCAAGGCAATGGGAGTTTGGGAGTTGCAGGACTGGGAGGGATGCAAGAGCCGTCCCACTCGTTGAAGATCAAGCAGGAACCGTTCCAGGTGTCTCCGTCGTCGCCTCTTCCGCCTCTGCACCAAGGTAAGTGTCTCGTAACGAAAAAATCACCCCGCTGTACGACCAAATCTTCTAAAACAAAAAAAAAACGTGATCGTTGACAGTCTTTGAAAGACTGGCTTGACGTCATCCCGGGCACCAACGATTCCTCTCGCGGTATCTGAAAGTCGCGTTTCTAATAATATGAAACCGGCGCTCCGAGTGTCGCGTGACTCTCTCCGTACGATGAAAGAAGCGGCGCACGGGGAGGACGAAAAGTCCCGACCGAAAGTAATCTGAAAGACAAAGGCAGATGGTGTTACGGTGGAACAACCAGCGAACGAGAAAGAAAGTTGAAAAAAAGACAGAGAGAGAGAGAGAGAGAGAGAGACAACGGAGAATGATATATCGACGGAGGCTGCATCCTGATCTCTCCACGCGTCGTTTAGTTACATTCTTTTGGCTCGATTACGCTTCTCCGAGTGCTGTCAGTGGCTCATCTCCTTCGGTTTCGGATTAGAAATTGTCACTGATAAAAATAACCCCGCGTAATACGGCGCACGCTTCGAGGGAGGGAGTGAGTTTATCAGCTGCGATCTGCATTGTTTTCCCATAGGTGGTATACATGTGTATGTATATCTTGTTATGCTAATGTGACTCTGATGCATGAATCCAGGCATTCTGCAAAGTAGAAAAGATACGCGTATAGCACATAGACTGCTTGTTTACAAGCGCGCGTAATAAATAAAATAAAAGAAAAAGAAAACAGAATTATTATATCGTTTGCGTACGATCTATGTGTAGGAGAATATGATTCGTACGGATCAAGGATGATTTCCATTGTGAGTGAAAGAGGGCAGTGTCGGAAAGGGTTAAAGGAGCAGATAAAGCCACGATAAAAGAGGAAACGGGTCGCGCTCGGGGTTTCGTATTACCAGATTTTTCTTATTCGCTAATCGCTCGAAGATAGACTGGGAGCCTCGTTGAAATCTAAGAAGCTCGGTATCAATATCTCCCGCCGCAGTTATGCGTATGTGCATGCGGTCTGATCCGCGAACAGCGTCGCAAAAAATCTCTTTCTGTTTCGCGTTCGGTTAGATAAAGCTCGATTAGTCAGTCTCAATGACGACGCAGAGGATCCTCTCCTCTTTGTGGCTGGCTGTTGAGAATTTTTGTAGGAACAACAAAACGGATCGCCGATGACTTTCCCTGCTATATTTCTTTTTTTTTTTTTTTGGAATCAGGGAGAACCGCTCCGAGTGCTTTTGTCGAGAATTATGGTCGCTAATCCGGGAATGTCGACCATTCCAATAATGCGCTTGATATACGAGACAACGACGCCGTTTTTCACGAATCTCACCACGAATTGTACAGCTACTTGCTTCTTACGTTTGTTGTAAGAAACATTTTGAATAGTATTTCAATGTGTGTGTACATAGAAAAATTTATCTGAAAGCGTTTCTGATTACTTCTTTAAGTTCTATATCTTCTTGGTCTCTTCCATCTTAATTTTGCTTTGAAGATCCTTCTCTATCGCAGACGTTTCGATTATTTCGCAACTACGGTGAACAATGGATGCAACCTTAAAAAGTTCGAAAATATCTTTAGGCACAAATGTTAATGAATGTATGAATGTCTCGGTTCGGTAGGTATTCTACGTACATGTTTAAGTAGTGCATTGCCGTATTCACGATTATGCGTGCAAATTTATCAAGCTAATAAAGTCTCTCCGATAAGGCTCCATGGAAAGTTGACACGTTTAATCATGCAGAGCACTTGAATCGGTGCCCCGATTATAGCCAGGATCGTAATTTAACTTCTTTAGAGTCTTTCAATTACAAGAAAATAAGATACGAAACGTCGTTCTTACGTCCACTCACTGTGACTGTTACACTTGCTTCTTCTAAATATAGCTATTTATCTTACCCTACGGGGATCGGTTCAAGATCCTTGGCGATTTTCAACCAAAAATTCGTGGATTGGACCGATAACGTGACCCTGTTTATTTATTCTGAAACCAGGCCGTGAACGTAATATCTTCGCACGTACTCGAGTTAAAATAGATCTGTAGTAAACAAGGGTAACGGCTCTGGATTAATCTTCAATTGATAAGGGAACCGCGAGCGTTCACAGTGATCACATGGATGCATAATTTTCGTCCGGTCCTTGCATAAATTTGACCGGATTGGATTCACACCTCAAATTCAGTTAGTCGTGTTAAGCAGCATCGCGTTATGTCAACTTCCACATAGGTCCAGAGCAGATAACAAAGTGGAACTGTACAATTTGTACTTGATTTTCTTATCACGTCTTCTGGACTCCCTGAAATGATAAAACCGATCGGAATGACGGGTAGTCGATTGTAAGAGTATCGCGAGAAAGAATATTCGAGATAAATGCTCGATGACGAACCAAGAAGTGGCAAAGAAACATAGTCGGGCCCCCTGAAAACATATTATCGCTCAGCTCCCGTTAGGTAATCGTCAGCGTCTGTTTTCGACTGGATCTGGAGCAGATTTTCCTCTGCAATACTCGCTGTAAACATGATAAACGTGACAGGTTGATGATAGAAGGAAGTCGAGCAGGGGAATTCCTTGCATTGCCAATGAAAAAAGTCGTCTTTATGAATCAAGATAATAAACCTTCTAGTTTCCTTACAACTGTGATTAGAAATAAATATTATTGAAATATGTGTACTTTTCAATCATCTGAGTTTAGTATTTGACGGATTTTATTACATCTTAAGTATTTCATTTCTGTGTATAAAGTATCTCAGAAGAAGATAGTGAAGAAGAAATAAAAACAGAAGAATTAAAAAATATGTAAAGAAAAGAGTAGTATAAAAAAAGAGATCAGATTCCATACGCATTTCCGGTGTTTGTAAGCACCAAGGAGAAGATATCGATAAAAATGTCGTAAGGGCTAGGTTGACGATTGCCTCACGCAGCAGGCAAGTGAGTTATGAAATGAGTTAACATTTCATCTCGATACTTTGTCTCCTGATTTCAGTTCTCTTGTTATTTTTGAGTTTTCTTTGTGTCCTCGGAATTTGTATTATTTTTGACTTAGTACAATACACTTTTGATATTATGTCTAATTGTTGATAAGTTCAAATCAATAACTATCTTTTAAAGATCTTTCTTTCTAAAGAATTCTGGAAAAACATAGGTAATTGTAGGTAACTGTAGGTTACTGCATTCTTTTCATGAAATGATAAGGCTAGTTGCTCAGTTCACTTGAAACTTGATACTTCAATCTGAAATATTGTTACATTACAAGTTTATAAAATATGTTTTGCAGTTGATGGTATTACAATAAGAGACACGTGCCTGTTCATAGTGGGAGTGGCTACTTCAATGGGATCCCCCTATTAGCTGGATCATTGAACACGTGCCCTGACGCCCTCTAATGCTTGTCCTAGCTCGCTATAATCGCCGTGATACTTGATATTAGAGGAGTATGACTTTCACCTTACTCTAATGATCATATTACTGCTACGTTACAATTAATTCATTAATTAACGAAGAACTTTCAGGAGAAAGGAAGATTGTACATACATCTGTACATGTAATTTTTCCCTGTATGATTAAAACACACATGATATTTTTTTCTGCATATTAAAAGAACAAGTGTTTACATATTGAAGAGTAAGTTCAAGAGATGTAGCAGAGGTTTTCTTTTTTGGAATTAGAGTATAGGTCAACTTGGTCGAAGAGTAAGGAGAAAGACGTGGCGTGGACGAGAACAAAGACGTGCGATTCGCAGCGTGATGTCACGGCGTATTGTATTTCGCTTATCGGCGCCGATTCCTCACGGAACTCGCAGCATTTCAGGAATGCGAATGCCACGATTTTCAGTGCGACAACGACCTTTGTCTCGAGGATCGGCTTTGCTTCAGTCTAATTGATCCGTATCATCCATCTCTTCTCCTCTCTTCTATCTCTCGTTCTCTTCTTTATAGAAGCAGTACTCTTTGTCATGATTTGTCTAGATGAATATTTGGTCAATTTATTTAGTACGGATTTTAGCAACTTTAGTGACAGTAACTGAGACATATAAATGTATATTCGTAGGTACCTGTGATCAGTATAAACGAGACTGACCTCTACATAATTAATTACCGATTTTCCAAGAACTCATGAACTCGTTTCCCAAATTTGCAGACGTCGTTAAATCATCGTTACAAACATACTTCGACGAAGGCCAGCAATTTTCGAAAGTTCAGTTACGTCACGAGTTTTCACAACACAGCTGCATTTTTCTGCATATGGCCCATTGCAAAACATGTTCTGCCTCGTACAGTGAACTACTTACACGACACCATTGCCAGTATCATTCTTTAGCATAGGTTAGGGAAATTGTTCTTCAATTTCTTTTCTATATTCAGTGTTTTCTACTGGACGACTGTCTGTCGTAGACGACTATGAAACAAGGGATCCCGTGACGAGAGCAGATGTGGTCTCGTAGGTGTCGCGTAGCAGGGGATCTCCAGTTGCAGTCAGGTGTGTTGGCAAACGTTATCGCAGTCTCGTCGCTCGTTTGTGCACCTTGGAAGTGCACACATAGAAGTCCACGAGCCTGTGTAAATATGTTAGATAGACTTTTCATAGGTCGATATCGCTTGTCGAACTTGGGGCACGTGATCTGTAAAAGATGATGTCTAATCTGAAGTTCTCGAGATGATAACAGATCGTGTATAAGTACATGTTCCTCATCCATCTCCGCTTTTTTACTTATCAAGGATCAAGCAGTCGAATAATATGTAAAAGTTGTGTAAACATAATATTATTATTAAAAAGTTAGTTTTGTCAAGTTCTGAAAAATGGTGATAGAACAATAGATTATAATTACTATTACACACATACGTGTAAAAATATTTTTATAATTTGAACAAAGTCGTAATTCATTTGGATTTCTTCAAATTTTATAAATGTAAGATCTAGGAGAAAGAAATAATAGCGGAGGAAATCCTTGAGATTCTTACTCATAATTGCAACGTGAATTGAATAATTTGAATTGACTAGAAAAGAACTTTAGTCCTTGATGAGTTAATCATCTTTTTCCAATTTTTTTCTTTCGAATGTACGTTCAATTAACGAAATGAACTAAAATATCTGATCACGAATGGTATAGTAGAAAATGTATTATCACGTACCTGCTATGAAAACATCATTGTGTCCTGGACGAAGAAGCTTGCTCTGCGCTGAAAATCACATACCCTGGAGCTCTGCGTTAGTGGGATATCATGTTTGCCTGGATTCGCGTAGCCTGGGAACAGATGTTCCGTTCCTAGTGGCTCTGATTGATAACAATGTAATCGATCATTGACTGCAGGCTACAACGGACCAGAGTAAATTGAACAAACTATTTTTTAACTTAATTTCGTATATTCAGTTCTTCGCTCTTTCTCTCCTTGAAATCGATCCGACTGAATTTGCGAAAATTCAATTCCGGCCGCTGTTTTTCCTTTTGTTCCAAGCTTCTCTGTTACTCGTTTTTCCCTCTCTGTTGTGCAAGTGCGGCGTGCTTAACTTATCGGTGTCTAGTTACAGTTCCAGTTACATGTGCCGCGGGGCACCGGTGAATATTCGACGCCATGCACGTACGCACTCCTTTTCTGACTCATGTCTCCGTGTTTTCCACTTATTTTCTTCCGTCGCTTTTGATAATCAATCGTACGATTCGTTTACCACTTTTAGAAAAAGAAAATAAAAAAGAACTGAATTATAAATGAACTATTGAATTGTACGATATGATGTGATTTATATAATGATAAACGTAACGTGATACCTATCAAGGTTTCTGTTAATTTAAGTTAACAGTGGACATAGATTTATACTTAGGTGGAAAAAGAATGACGCAGTTTCACTCAAGTGTACCCAGCGCACTTTAGATGATCATTTCTCTAAACAACGTTTATCGTTGAGGCTCGTGTGTCGCCCAGCGAATTCCTTTTCAAAGGTCCAATTGTTTTACCCTGCGCTGAGATTTCTTGGAAGTCGTGCCAGCGTGCAGATCGATCGACGCCAGTTCCATTGTACAATTTCTTGGAGACAGACCGTGTCTCGAATTGAAATCATCTAACCTTTCCTTCTCCTTCACTCAAGCTTAAGCTTGACTTGATTTTTCAGAACATTACATGAAATATTATTATCCATCTCTTCATCCTCTTCTTTAGGTATAATATTATAAACGATATGTTGAACACTTTCAGTGAGTAGCTTCGTGTCAGAGATGCAGAATGGCTGCGTCGGTGTGTCAAAGGAGCTGGAGTCCTCGATGAGTCTCGCAAGAGGGCTGACATCGCATCACGCCTCCCTCGCTCACCATCATTCTCACCATAATCTGCACAGTCCGAATTCTGCGGTGTCTATGCATTCTGCAGGCTCCACTCATCATCACCTCGATGAGAAAGGATCATCCCCGACTGGAGTTCTTCACAGTACTACTAACAGCAATCCCTCGACACCGTCGACACCCTCAACGCCAACCACAGTGGCAGATGGTTCTTCCGCGGCTACTGGAACCGGGAATGGAAATGGTAGCAACAATGATTCCGCCAGTAAGAAGCCTCCGTATAGTTACGTCGCCTTGATTGCCATGGCAATTCAACACAGTGCTCAGAAGAGGGCAACCTTAAGCGAGATTTATGCTTACATCACCACCAGGTTTCCATATTTCCAGAAGAACAAAAAGGGCTGGCAGAACTCTATCAGGCATAATCTGTCTTTGAATGAGTGTTTTGTGAAGGTGCCTCGTGACGGAGGCGGTGAGAGGAAAGGAAATTTCTGGACACTTGGTTAGTGGACATTTTTGTTTTAATCTATTAAAAAAAAAAGAAAATTATGATAAAAAATAAAATAAAAATTATTAAACAAATGACAAATTTTTTAATCTTTTAAATTTTTTAACTTTTGCATTCAAATTGCTCGCTGAGTTAATTCTGACGCAGATATTTCATGTTTATTATTACTCTGTAAAATTATATTTTCAAAATTTTTAAGTGACATGTTGAATCACAGGTTTAAGCTTAAATTGATTTTATATTTTAAAGTAAATTTTTAGATTGTTGCTAGACTTATTCGATGTAACGTTTACTTGCAGATCCACAGTACGCGGATATGTTTGAAAATGGTAACTACAGAAGGCGCAGACGCATGAAGCGACCATACAGAAATGCACCGTATCATAAGCCATTATTTGGCGATCCTTTTTCTCCAACGCACGTCCATTTAGGTCCTAGAAATTTGTTTGGCCACTCTCCGCCATCTTATGCTCCGTCTACGTATACCAGATATGACACCAGGTATCATTAATTATCTCAAAATTTGTTCATTATTAATTATCAATTACTTCGAAGTTTCTTTGTTATTTATTACTGATTATCTTAAAGTTTCTTTCAAACATCAAGCATCAAATTTAAGAAACAATTTCTACTTGTGATTACAGTGCTTGGAGTCTTCAGCAGTCTCAGCTCTCCTACAGTCACTGCCAATCAGTAAGTAACAAGTTCTTAACAAGTTTCACACTCTTATTATTCAAAAAGTAAAAGTAATAAATAAAAGTTCCCGGTTTGTCTGCAGCTCCAACCACAGTTACAACCAATGCAGTCCATGCAGATACCAACGATGAATGGTTACAGTCAATTAGGCACCTCATTAAGTGAGTCTCCCCTCTGATCAGCAGATTTTTAGTATTTGATTTTGTGAAATACTCGACGACCAGGCAAAGCGTTTCAAGGCAATTACTTGGATGTTCCAGGTGGGACCACGAGTTCCCCAGGTTCTATGGGTAGTGGTTCCTTTGGCAGTAGCTTCGCCAGGAGGCATGATGCCTCTATGACCCAAGAAACCGTGCCTACCAGATGCTATTGGCCTGAAAGTAATAGTTTTACTTTTGCATTTTAATTTACTGATGATGTTAAGCAACCATGATCGTTGCAGATTTTTACATATTCATGGAGAATTCGAAGATGCACATTTGCAAAAAGAATGAATGCGCGGATCCAAGTGTCGTATTTTTTGTTCCAGTGGTAAATGTGAAGGAAGAACCGGGAACCGTGGCAGTATCTAGCACCAGCGTGGGTGGCATGGGTGTCCCTTCAGGAATGATGGGATCTACAACTCCAACAGGGGTTTCTACGACTGGATTCGCGCCAATGGAGTTCCAGTCTCGGTCCAAGTGCTTCATGTGAATCAATTCATCGTTTGCACCGTTGTCACAAGCTGAGAGTCTTATCAGAATCCCGAAGGATCATCGTGCGTCGCTACAACGACGTTAATTCGGCTGATCTTCATCCGGACGGAGCGGTAAGCGAGAAGAATAGGAATGTTAAAGTGTGTTTTCCTTTACTGGAAATCCTTGTGGGATCCATGGTGACGCTGAAGAGAAATCAGAGTAGTGATAATTCTGGATCCAAACAAGTGTGAAAAATCTCTTCAATTCGAAACGATAAACGTTGCACCCCTGTCCTCGTACGTTTTCGACTGCTGCACAGTATTCGATATTTAAGCGAGATGCCTCGTGAATTGGTTTTTATAAAAGAGAAAACGAATTTGCGAGGGTCACTGATCCAGGGTCAATGATTAACGCGTAGTTTAAAGCGCATCCGTGATACAAGAAGGCACTCGAGGATGTTTTGTTTTATATACATATATGAGTAACTAGGTCCATGTAGAAGCAAAAGATAAATGTATATCTAAACATGTAGGTCGCATAACGTAATAGAAAATGAAGAAATAAAAAAAGCAGTTTCTCTGGAAGACTATTCGTCGGTGTACATATCTAAGCGTACTAAGTAGCTTGATTAACTAACTGTGAATTATTCCAACAATTTTGGACACACGTGGCAGCTCCTGTAATTAGATGGAAAGTCAAAAATAAATCACTATTATTTATCGTCTAGTATCGTCAACGATCGTTATTTACCTTTCACTGTAACACTCTATTCTAAATGAAATGTAACTCCAATTTTACTTTTGCCCTATAATATTCTATAATACTATTAAATAATACAATTATATGAAAAAAATTTTCCTTGGTATAATTATAAAAAGTATCTTCTATACATGATTTATTTCTACAAGTCACGGATCGTGTTTTTCAATTTGTAGTAATTTTATGAAAAGAAAAGGCTAAGAAATTTTATCATCCACCTCTATATGATGGTTCTATTTCTATTCGATATTCAGAACAAAAGTATATTCGCTTCCTGTGATTCAGTACGAGCCTCTGGGCTCAGAATATCCCTAGCAAAATGAGAAAAAAGAGCGGAAGAGGGAAAAGTAGCCAATGGCTAGCAATGGTTGATGTTTGCGTGGACGAGGATGTTTTACAAACATGGTACGCGCAGTCGAGCTTTAATATTCTTCGTAAAAGAGAGGCTGGCCGTGCACAGCCAGTCAACACCGTACGTGCATCAGCGCAGGAATAGCACGTGCACTTTATTTTTCGTCTGGAAATCGATCGTACGACCACGTCCCTTCTCCACGCCCGCCTCAAAATAAATCTTGCTTGCCCGATGGAAAAGAGCACGCTTGGCATGAATGGAATGGACAGGGATTTTCCCACTTACATCATTATACTTTCATATCGTTCATCAGGGTTCTTATAAGTTCCATTTTCCTTTCAGAATTTTCTATTGTCCGTTTCTGTCTCATTGTTTTGCAATTTCTTGAATTTGCAATTCAAGATAAATCATTCCAAATGATAAAATGATTGGCCACTGCAACAATATTTCTAACATTAGTGACATTATTTCTTTCATATAATCTTTATATATTTAAAAGTGAAGTAAATAAAATACTTAAGATTATTATAATAATTCAATTGAAGTTTCAAATCCTGTCCTAAATTTTCCTTTGAAACAACTTTTGTTTGACGGAATCTTTTCCTATATTTTGAAGAAGAACGTATATTTTATTACTATGGGGCAATATAAACTATGGGGGAGGGTCAGTATTATTCTTACTCTGCCATTGGTTGGAAGGAACAGGTAGATAGAACCTTGGAGGAGAACCTTTACGAGGACAGATAGATACCTAAATTCTCATTGGTTGATCGAGACAGGTGAGGCTGAAAGGTAGGGAGGCTTTATCTACCATAGGAGATAAAGTCTAACCTTTTCATTGCTATATAACATTTTGTAGTTGGTATAAAGAAAATGGTGTCTCCAAGAAAATGAAATAATAAAGTATCTATCTGTCCAGGATGAAAAAAAAGATATACAATAGCTAAATCTTACGAGAAATTCGAAACATAAACCTCGGCTACTGTTCGGTTCACGCAAGCAGTCTCTATAAGCAAACACTGGCGTTAATCATCGGCGGTTCCCCTCCTCGCGGAACGAATCCACTGGGAGTCAGGTAAATCATTCGTGGTGTTTCTCTGCAGGCTCAGATTACAGAGATGTGGCCGCGGCGCTTTACAGTACCGGATACGACCACCATGTAGCTATTGTTTCCCATTGAATCAGCCCAGTGAATTGACAATTAAAATGGCAAATAATTTCCTTCATTTTGCAATTGACAGGATAAGAATTGTACCTGACGCCTACTAAATAGACTTGAACGACTCAAGTTGAATTTTATTTAAGGATTTATCGAATTTCCAACTTTTCTTTTTAAACATAGAATAATTAGAAGTGGAATTCAAAAATACTAGTTTTAAGGTAATAATTTACTTACATGTTCATAGATTTGATTTTACGAAATTAGCTTTTTGTAAAAGCCGTATGTTATAAGAAAAAAAAAAAAACAATTTTCAAATATGCAATGGCACAGAGATTTAACTACAACTTGGACTAGCTTAGGAAATTAGTAAAACCAAAGGGAATAAACCTAAAGGTTCATCCGGTTGCATTTTTTAAGGCGTTCAAATGAGGGAGGTAATGTTGCAGGCAGTCGAAGACAGTCGGGAATTCCTTCGTTTTCGTCGCGTCGGGATTCACACGCACGTGCATCGTCCGTGGCGTGTAAATAGAGGGCGGAGGTGACATATAGCGACAGCCAGAGCAAGCGTGTCGACCATTTAGGCGACTATTAGCAGCTTCACGGCCTCTTCCACGCACGTGCGACGAAGGAAACGCTTGTTGCCTCTTGGTGCCAGTTAAATTATTCGATCCCTCCATATCATTAACTAACATCACTATTATTTTATATTAATAACGAGTGTAATCCTCCAATAATAATTGATAATCACGAAGGGTGGATCAGGAAGAGTGTGGAACGCTAGAGGAAAAGGAAAGTCAGAGTGAATACATCAGATTGAGATTCATTTAATTTGTAAATTCATTTTTTTAAATTTATGAACTCACCAGAATCAGGTTCAGGTTTAGTATCACTTGATCAATCAGGAACAATAGAACGTTTGCAGGAATAGATGAAGGTGGACATACCAATTATTATTCGATTTTAAACTTGTTCTTAATTCGTTCACTCAGTGTGTTCCCATGGAAAGGAAAATGAGAAGAAATCCCAGAGGATATTGGATTTGGATAATATGAATCTTCCTTCTTCTTTCAAGTCTTTATTCTGCGAAAGAACGAGCAAAGAAAGGTACACGTCGAATCTTATTGGAATGATTTTTGCCGGTCTATATTTGGCTCCGCCTTAAGAATTACCCGGCTCGTTTACGCAGTCGTTAGAGTGGATTTAACTGGACGAAACGGGGGAGAGTGTGTCAGATATCGTTCGACCGAGTTCTGGTAATCCTCGCACGGAACGGACGGCAATAAATTTTCAGCGACACTGGTTGTAAAGGAGGGCCGATGTTACGCGGTCCATTTACTCCACGGGATGTCACCTAAAATCAGTTAATTATATTCTAGACACTCGACCACTTGACCCAACTGAACTGATATCATTTACAACTCAAAAAGAATGAATGTAAAAGCCATCGGTGAAAAACACGACTGTTCATCAAATCATTTTACAGAGGAAGATGTGCTTTCATTATTCTTTGGAAGACTTGAACACAATTACAGACAAGTTAAATTAATTACAAAATATTCAATATTTCTTTATAATAATGAGAATTTATTATCTATTTTTAAAAAGTTATGTCTTTTTTGTTAAAGCGGTTCTTTTTAGTCGTCAAATGATATAAAAATCAAACAACTAACAAAAATAATTTCTCTTCCTAATCTGATTATTTTTGTAATAATCTTTTGATAATTCATTTATTTCTAATGTCGAATGGTCGATTAGTCGAAAGGACAGAGATCGGAACGCAAAAATCGCCAAGTATTTCAACGGCGAGCAGCCAGAGAGAAAGAAGGAGGGCTCGGGCTCTTTACAAAGAGCATAACGACGCGAACAATTTGTAGCAGAGTGTCAACGAAGCCGATTCTATTTTGGAGACGACGCGCGCGGCTATCTTTCCGCCCGACTCCCTCTCGTCTTTCCCTGTCTCCACCTACTACTCCATCGTTTTTCAGCCTATTGCACCGGTCTCGTGTAAATTTACACGCGATTAATCCGTCCTCGTGGCCTTCTCTTGTTATCCAGACACGTAGTTCCTCAATGTGCCTTCAACCATAAAAATGACAAAAATACAAAGATAAATATAAGCTTTTCTAAACGAAAAGAGGTTACGGCAGTTCCAATTTTTCGTTCCATTCGTCCTACTTCCGTTTTCAAAATTGTTCCAACTTCTTTTCAATGATTTCTTCAAACGTTAAACGCTCCATAGACTGCTATTTTTTTTCTACATTTCCTCGCCTCTATGCCTTCTTCAGAATTTGCGAACAGTCTTGCAAACGAATCACTAAGGTTCAAGCGCCACACAGTGAAAATAGAGATGGAATACGATAGTTAGCGCCTTCCTCGAGCAAACGTGCTGGGGGACGTCGGAGCACGTACCAGTCACGCAAAATGTATCTCTTTCTCTTTCTACAGTGGCCGACACGTACGCCTGCATGAAAATCGTCGACCATTCGGTTTTCAAAGAGAGTTAACGTGTTCCTCGCTTATGAAGTTTGTATTATTTTTAGGATCCTTTAATGGGAAGTTTGCTCAGCATGGAAAATGTGGATGATGATGACATCGTTGAAAAGAGATATGGAAAGATCGACAAATCGTTTTTTTTTCATTGGGATGTTGTTTGCTGTGAGAATGAATTTTGAAGGTTTATTGTTAGTTAATTTCTAGGTCAGAAATATTTTCGTTGTATCTTGTTTTCCTTGGAATGATAAGAAGCTATAAGGATGTTTATCTGCAAAATGAAATAAAGATTAAATTTTATTGAATTACTCTGTTGTATGAACATGTAACTTGTAAATTCCCTAAGTTCCCAAGCATCAATAAAAAAAAAGGTACCTCAGGATTGGAAAGAAACAGGTGGAAACGTATGTGAACGTTTTGTTATATTACAATATATATAATTCTCGGTACATGGATAAAGTCTGCGTGCACAGGCTGAATATTGTGCATGATAAAAACACTCGCGCACAAGAATGTTCTTCGACGGTTTCTTTTCTTTTTCTTAATACTTGATTCTAAACGACTCTGGTTGACTCATGGGGAATGATTGACGGGAGAATAGAAATTGCACGTGTGAAATACACGTACTGTTCCAATCGACGGGCTAATCTTCTTCGAGGAGGTCATCATCAAGATTCACACCCTGAAACAGAAAATATATTTTTCATTCATTGCCATTCACTTTTATCGTCAGAGCATTCAAATGGTAAAAAAGAAAAGAATTTAGAAAAGAAAATCTACCATTTTAGAAATTATTTCTTTGTAATTTTATTTTTTACTATTAGAGACAATAGATACTGTATGATAGGAATATATGATAATTCTGTGAAAGAAATATTTACTGTGTAAAAGAGGAAAGCGTGAAAAAGCAGTGTAATTGAAGGAAAGGGTACACAAAGAAAGATACTGTATACTGTACACTAATGTTATGGCAATAAGGCTGTAAAGAGAATGAACCATGACTGGCGTAAAGTCAATAAACTTTATGGCCCCGTAGCTCCTTCATCGTTCTCTGATGACTAAAGAATCCTGATAATCAATATTTAGGAAAAATTACATGAAGAAAGAAAATATAAACCTCTTAAAATACAGGCTATCAAACTTTTATCTTGAAACGAAAGATACGAAATCCTCCACTTTCACGTTACCTGCTACGATTTTTTCTTTCGTTTATTTTTGCTATATGTATGTTTGCTTTTCTTTGCTTTATTTAACATGGTGTTCGTTCTGCTCGATAGGTGGAACGTGTTCACATACATCGGTCAAGATCGATATATTGCCACGCATACAGACATCGTTTCACAGTAGACGCGCGTGTGCGTGCCACGCTTGGTTTCAGACTGTTTTAGTAATGTAATACCCTTCTAGAATTACGCGTCCGTATTTAAGGGTATTAAGACATCGTCTAGTTACTCCCCCTTTTGTACCTCCTATCCCTTGTTACGCTGCTTACGTTTGACCTCGATTCACCCACCTATCGTTTCTTCTCCACGATCTTCATACTTCAATTGATAATAACTCCCATCTCACAACGCAACTAAATCCATGTGAAATAAGTAAAGAAGAAATAAATGTACTTCTGTGCACGTACACTTACTTTGTGTAGGTAGAAGCACTTATATACGGACAGCATGCACAAGATAAAAGAAAGTTGCATGAAAAAAGAAAAACGAATAGAAGAAACACGTATTGGTAATAACACAATGGACTTACAGTAGTATCTATAGTATCATCGATCTCAAGCTCGAGATCGAGATCGTCTTCGTCCACGGTTAATGGTCTGGAGCTGCTGGTTGTCTTCATGATTTTCTCGGGTAGATCAGACTTCCCCATGGATAATGAAATCATCTTACCAATATCAAGATCTTGCAGCCTTTCTGTTAGAATCTCGGTCGTCGATTCTCCCATCTCGTCGGTAGAATTTGTTACCACTTTATAGGTGAAACGATTTGCCTGTTCAGCTGCTAGCATTTCTTCGAATGGTTTTCGTTCAACGTTAGGCTGTAACATACAAAATTGTATTAAAATTCATAAATTGCACGCAATCCTGCGTTTTACTCGTGTCTCAAATTATTGAATTTCCTTACTTGTACGTTTGGGAACGCAGACGCCGGAATCTTTTTTTTACTCTCTTCTCGGAGGAACTGTTCCACCTTTAATGCTTCTCTGTATCCAGGGAACAGATTTTCGTACTGTTCAGGATCGGCCAAACTCTGTCCGGCTTTCTTGCTTACAGTCGACAGTTTCTCTTTCCACAGTTTCACGATGGATGAAATTTTACTAGGAGCGTACGTTCTCGCAAAGAACGCAGCCTCCGGTATTCTGTCCGTCTTTATGAGAATGTCTAAACATTTGTCCAGGTCTCCAAGAATGAAGTACGACAAGAAAGAAATGTTGTTCTTGCCCGTATCGTCGGCATCCGCGCCTAATTTCTGAATCATGCTCGCGTTTCCTGTACTCGTGGCAAGTAACAGGAGTCCACCGAAATCCTGCGCCTGGTGTAAACATTCTTGCGCCAAGCACAATTTCCCTTTCTGCGTAGCAAGAGACGCCAGTTGTCGCCATTTTTGCTGGCTGTTCGCTTCTTTGGCAAGCGAGTGCGCCGTCACGAGGTCTCCCAACGCTAGAGCCAACTCGAACCTGTGCTCTGGATCCGTGGATACAGCCAATGCTTGTTCTTTGAAACCCTACAGCATTTTCAATGTTAATTTTTCATATAAATCGTTTATTAAGTAAGAGATCATTTGAACAATACAAACTTGTTTCTCTAAGAAATGAGCCACACGCGTACGATGTTCCTTGGGAACCGTGGGAAGAACTCTGTCCGCTGTCTCGAAATCTTTTCGCATAACAGCAGTCTGGTATTCTAATACGGATAACAATAACGAATACGAGACAACTGACAGTTCCTTATCGCACAGATACAATCTGTTATCCCTCGGGACATATCCAAGAAGGTACATTGGTCTATCTAAGTGTGACACTGTTACAACTTCTCCACCAACGAAATAGTTTATTCGATTTACGCTGTTTGTGTAAATGAAGCAGTCGCCGACCCAGAGTCCAGTTTTCACAACCTCACTCATTTCTGCTACCATCTAAATTATATCAAAAGTGTTTAAAATGTTATTACTTTCATTGTATAGGTGTTAATAATGAAATGACAAACCTCAAAAGCATCTTCAATATCTTCTGAATTTTCGGGGGCGTTTGCAACGGCGTCGGCATGGTATTTCAAAATAAAATATTGATCGGATGTGGCCAACGCTACCAAAGAGCCATTTTCAGCCCAATAGACGTGTGTAGGTTGAATGTCTATACGACGAATTAATTTTAGCATTTCCCAGTCGAAGAATGATAAACCAGATCCGGAAGAAACGCCCAGTAAAAACCCACCAAAAATACCTGTAGAACAAAAATAGTTAAAAAGTGACCAGTACACAACGTGAAGAACAATAATTATTATATTTACCATCAGCACCAAAATCAGGCTTAAAGCTTTTCTTTTCTTTAAAGTTCTTAAAGACTTTAACAGTGGTGTTGCTTTCTCTGACAGCATACTGATTTGTATCAGCTGCCCAGATGAATTCCGATGCTTGACCAAAGGCTTTATTTCTTAGTGCCATAGATGTATAAATAATATACTCTCCATCTCCACAAACCACCAGAAATCTTCCATTTGGATTGTGCTGGATAGTTTGTGGATAGATTTCACAGGCACCCATGTCTTTTACAGCCAATGGAAGCCTCTCTCCATCTTGTGTTTCTTCTCCTAGAGCTTTCAAGTTTACTTGCTGAATTTCACTGTGCTTTGCCCAGACGATCTTGCCACCTAGTGAATCCATCGAGACTGCGGGCTCCTCTCTGCCAACTTTCACTATAACACTACTCTCATCATAACCAATTGCAACATTATTCGAGCCCCGTAAACAAGCAATCGCCCATACTCTCTCAAAACCATAATTAAGGGAAGATTCCAGTCTATATGTTCCAGCATGCCATATTCGAACTGTTCCATCTTCAGAACCAGTAAGAATGATGGGCAATTCCGGATGGAAGCAAACAGCACAAATATTTTGTGTGTGCCCCTCCAGTGTCTGTACACAAGTTTTATTTTGATAATCCCAAATTTTAACATAATTATCATCTGCTCCTGATATTAAGTATGGTTTGTCTCCACCATGATAATAGTCAACACAATTCACGCCTTTCTCATGACCGTCTAAAGTGAAATTGGCAGTAGAAGATCCAAGCTGCCAAACTTTTACTGTTCTGTCTAATGAAGCGCTTGCAAATGTATTGTTATCCTTTGGATTAAATACTACTTGCATTACATAATGTGTATGTCCTTCGAATATCTGTTGTGCTATCCAACCTTTCTCCCAATTCCACAACTTGATTAACATGTCATCTAAGAGGAAAAAATAAAAATTAATCTATAGATAAAAGCATTATTAAAATGTAACAGGTAATGCTCAATACACATACCACTGCTTGTTAATATAAATGGTTGCGTTGGATGCACTGCGATGCATCTGACATAGTCGCTATGTGCCTCAAAAGAATGTACACGTTCCAAGGTATTATAATTAAATACTCTGACTTGCATGTCATCTGAACCAGTAACAACCCAATTCTTGCGTGGCACAAACTTGGCTGTACGAACTGGTAGGTCGCACACTTCAAACGTCTTGACCAACATCTGAGTTTCATGATTCCAAATATTAACATTTCCCTGATACAATGAACAGAGCATCCATGGTTCTGTAGGATGAAGATCTACACTCTTCACCCTGTCTGACCTAGCAGTCAGTTTCCGCTTGATATCTAATCTCAGTGGCTAGAAAAAAAAAAATATACATTTGTGATTTAAAAATGAAATTACATCACGTTCATGTGCTATAAAAAGAAAAAGAACAAACTTGGTTAAAGCACTATAGTGAGCATGTTTGAAGATGTATATTTCCTAATTTACATTAACTTCACTGACACAAGTTTCAATAACCTCTTTTTATTGATTATAGTTTAATAATACCATTTTTGATCAGTATATGTATAGGATTAATACAATATCTGATAGTCACATCTATATCCATACACTATTATTATTATTGGTTAATATTCCTATCGATTAAAGATATTATAGAAAAATTCTGAATCAGTGAAAACTAACGCAATGAAACCCACGTTGATGATATGAACATAACTTATATCTTATCAGTATCACAAAATCATTTATACAAAAGGCATCATACGAACAATTGTATATCATTTTTCAATGTAAATCTTTTATTATTTACAACACATGTTCTCATAAGTCAGCCAGCTGTCAAAAGTGAGAGAAGAAAGTATGAAATGAAAAGAACAAAACAATTTATTACCACATATTGTACAAATTATATTAATAAGTATATTTATATCAGACGCAAATTATAGTAATCATTTATTGGAGTACAAAATAATTAGCGGTCCGATTATTCGTCATTATTGCTATAGTGAAATAGTAAAAACAGGTATACAGAAGCAAATGACAAATTTATGAAATTACGTTACCATCGTTTCCGAAATACATACCATCTTTCACTATACAATGTGTATTTACAATATTGAACAATTCCGAGTCTAATGATGTATATACGGAATTTAAATCTTTTCCCATGAAGTAACTACGTGGCCCAACCTTTCCTCTACTACACAACTTATACCATCTAAAAATGGCGTTGATCTGAAAACTTTGTCACACGTTTGCAATAATCGATCAGATATATTTATCATTGAATGGATCATTAGGATTAATTGTACTATCGAATCTTGCAATAGAACATTGATGATATCTTTTTTTATGCATTAGATGTACTGTAAAATTTCAATATTTAGTTATGAATTTGGTGAGACATCACGTGTCACACATCCTTAATCTGCATCTTCATGTGGCGCTGTCGCTGAAATGCCTGCAAAATAAAAAACGTATAATATTTCCTTGATATTATCATTGACTAACTACGAATATTATGTTATCTATGTTTGAAGAGTCGGAGTGTTAATCTTAAAAATATAAGTGCGGGAGTCAGACGATGTAGATAGATATAGATACATCTTATAGGATTTCGTATTACACGTTACATGATTTCGTGTTCTGACATACCGATAGGGTAAAAATGTCATTGTTTTCGCGTACTCTACGTTTAAACATAGACGAGGTATTTGAATAGACATTGCAAACAATATATTTTTTCGCCCATGATTTTGAGGTTATCGTAATCTCATTACCATTTTTGTGTCACATCCTGTCGTACCGATTCAGGCAGATTTTGCACCGCAGCACCGCAGCACCGCAGACATCGACAAGGTCACAGACGAGATATATGAATAGACATTGCATCTTATGGACTTTCGTGGTCCGTGACCTAAAATACTACATACTAAAAAATCACTGGTTTTTAGCGCACTCTACGTTTGAACAACGGGCAACTAGTAAATGCGCCAGCAATATGATTTATGAGACCTACTACAGTGTCGTAAAACTTTCAATACTGAAATGTATAGCTCGTCTGTGATTATACAAGTAAAATGATACAAGCAAAATGTTTAATTGTATCTCCAGATACCAAAACATGAGATTAGTATTTAAAATTATTCCATATCTTATTTAGTATTTACATGTATGTCAGAAAGAGCTTTATTCGTGTTTTACGAATTCATCGATTGGTTTTACGTTGGAAACTCATAACAGGATTTCTTATTTATTGAAATATATTTAGAGACAAATTGTATTTAGAATGGACCTGATAATTAAAATTAGATTAATCAAAAAGGAGACATACAATCATACAATCATACAATCATACAATCATACAATACATACGAATGCAAATCATACAATATGTATGCAATCATTCGCAGCCTTTCATACTAACGACACACTTGTCTAACTTGAAAGTTACACTTCTGTATCAAAGACACGTTTATTACACTTTGAACGGAATCAGGGGAACAAAACTATTAACAGGCTTCAACATCATGCGGCACAAAGGATATAACGCGAAATGAAACCGCGATTTGTCTCCAAGTTTCGCAGTCAGTGTGTCAAATCAAGGTTCGAGCACTTAGAGGCAAGTAGTCTAGCGCTAGCCCAACGACACAATGGGGTTCCGAAGAACCGCTGGAATCGGATTACAAAGGATGCTAGACTACAAGAATCTCACCTCGTCCTTTCGGACAAGGCTGCAGTTCCTCGACTTGACACACTGACAACGAGAAATTTGGAAACTCTACTCTAGTGCAATGACAGTAACAATAGCAACAACGAACGAAAGAAAAGAAGAAAAAAGGGATCCCCAATTTCGTTTCAAGTTAAATAAACGTGTCTTTGTAGAGAATGCGCTCACAATGAATTTACAGATATTAGCTATCTTTAGCTAAAACGCACGCAACTTAAAGCTAAGACGCACGCATCCCACGATGTTCTTGCGAGATCCCTCGTCTTTTCTATTCAGTAATTTTACAGTTTTATTGTTTCACAGCCGTTTATGTTATTGTTTCATAATTTAAGGCAAAAATGGTACTGTGATTTCTATATTTTTATATAATTAATAATTAAAAATTGAATTTATAAATCTATTATTAATTCATACAAAAATTCAACTACAAAGTCGTTCTAAATTTCAATAATGTGGAGTATTACAATAGTCTGTAAAATGATCGAATAAATGAATTCTTGTCGAGGAAATTCAACTCTTTTATCATATTCTTGGACAATGATGCAAAATATTGATAAGTTTAAGAGTATTCCACTCTGATTAATCGGGTAAATATTTACAATAAAAAAGCACGTGCTGACTGAAAAACGTCATCGAAGGGAATGGGAGACAATCGGTATTAATACGTCAGTGTGTTGAGATACGGTGATTATAAATTCGTATAAAATGCGAGTCACGAAACAATTTGGAAACGTTTAATTATTCTTTGCATCTAAATATATATGATGAAGTATTTGTTACTTATTTTTGGTAAAAACGAAATATATTTCCAGTCGTTTGTTTCATTTATTAAATTTCATTGTTGATTTTAATTTTCATTTTATTTCTTACTCTCCAATTTATTCTCGTTTCGTTTGTTAAACTTACTTTCACTCATTAAATTCTATTATTTTCTAATTATTATTTTAATTTATTAAAGAATTTAACAAATACTACGTGAAATTAATTCAAATTGTGTGCCGACGTTTAGGTGTCATCCTCGTTTCTCGAAGAGCGTCAACCTTCACATTGGCGAACAAGGAAGTGTTTTATCAAAGTTGCGAAATTTTTAACAATTCCGACATCTACGATGGGCCGATTTGTGGCAGCGATGGGATCACCTATGCAAACAGTATATATTTAGACTGCGTCAATTATCAGACGTATCAAAACGGTAAGCAAGAAATGAAGTTCACCCTTTTTGCAATTCTAAACTCCGTGCCTCGTACAATTACGCGAGTTTAGGTCTCGAGAAATTTAAACATTCATCGGGCACGTACACGGCCTGTACATGAATTTTTAATTCCACGGAACGCCATGCTGCTCGCTGTACCATACTCGCTTTCGGAAGCTGCTTAATTCGACGACGAATACACCGTAGCCCAGCTGCACGGCGAAATTATTCAAACTTTATTCATCTTCTTTTTCTTGCAATTTTCTAGACGTACACTTTATACGCTGTCTGCTTTAGCAGATATTTTTCAACGAGGCCTTCGATCCATCCTAATAGGAATAAAAATTTGAACGTGTGAAAAAGTTGGAATACTATGCATGCCTCTTTTTTAAAAGAATCATTTTTAAAAGTTCAGTATATATTCAGTAGATCAAAACTATTTTCTCATTCGATTTTGAAATTAAATACGTATTTTTTTTCTGTCACTTTCTACTGGTAATACTAATTATGTAGATCGTTATGTAGTTGTGTTAACTAATGTCACTCATTTTTCATGAAGCTTCCTCTAAATTTAAGTTTATATGAAAAACCCATATAAATCACAGATAAATTATTGCACATTATAAATTAATGTCAGAATAACGTACTTTCAATACCTCAACATTGTACGGACATAATTTATAGTAAATCTTTTTATTAAGATAAAATTTAGTGGTTTATATCATAATTATACGTACCAACCTAATGAATAAAGATCGTAAGATTTAATTGAATTTAATTGAAGATTGTTGCATATTTCTTGAAAATAAAATCATAAAAATACTCACAATTCATGTTAACGATTATATTTGTCTTCGCGAATTATACTTTAACGAGTAAATTACTTTTCAGTCGTGCCTATACATTCTGGAAATTGCTTACCGATTGACGATTACTGCAAAATAAATCTATTTTATCGACCGGTCTGCGGCTCTGATGGGCGCACGTACACGAACCTGGAATCACTTTTATGCGTTAATTACAAGTATTCGCGAGGTAAGCAAGACAAATTTTACGTGTATTTACCGTGCCGTTAATACGGATTAAAGTTGGCGAAAGTTGGCGGAAATTTAGTTGACCAGTCGGCCCGTGAGAGGTTCGCGAGGCCAGAATTCCAGCTAGCAAACTCCCGGCTCGTTGTTACACGCTAATGTCCGTGGCTATTGTTACATTTTCTCGTCTGGCCGCCGACTCGGTGTAACAATACAAACTAAAAATCCCTTATCTTCGAGTTAGCGGAATTCCGCGAACACTGCCAACGTTACCAGAGACTTTATAGTCTCTGTTAGTTTCCGCCGACTAGGTCCGCCATGGATCTGACGCAGAACTAGAATTTAGCTGGAGTTTGTCCTTGTTAAGTTCGAACTAGGTCCGCGCCCTGAATGAGATTTGAGAATTGTCAATTCAATTTTAAGCTGATTTAATGTTTAGTGTCACTTGTAGACGACTTTCAATTACGATTATATTTTAAATTTTCATAAATAATTGTCGGTTATTATTTTAAATTTTCATAAATAGTTTTCATAAATAATTGTTCGTTATTTCAATATTGGCGCCATGAGAGAAAATTGATATCTAAATTCTATAATTTTGTGAAATTCTAAGAAATTGAGACATTTATAATATTCTGATAAATTATTCATTGGTGCTTAATAAGTAAAGTTGGCATAGATTTTAAAATAAAAATATCAGAAGCTCGTTGTTGATTGCCATGATTAGTTAGAATATTTTTGCAATATAAGTTTAAAAGGAAAAGTGGAATGAGTTTAATTTAAAGATATAATTTTAAATGTCATCGAAGGCAAAAATTATTTTAAAATTATGACAGCTTCATTCCGCATCAGTAAAATATTAAATATGAATATTAAGTATTAAAATATCGTTTTAGATATAATGGTAGTTTCAAAGAGTGAGTGCAACGTTATAGATCAGTGTTACAGTCAAGAAACTACAATGTACGTTTTCAACCCTGTCTGTACAAATAATGGCTTCACGTATCAAAACGCGGTTCAGGTGAAGTGTTTGCAACGATTCAACACTGGTAAGTGTTCACACAAGTAAGAACAGAAATAATTATGTACAACGTGTTTCATAAAGAAAACCAAAGTCCTTTGTATCTAATATTTTATATAGATTTAATATCTACCTTTAGATCTAAGGATTCTCCATAATGGGGGCTGCAGCGTTAGGGAAGTTTACAGCATTTATGACAGTATCGAGAAGGTCTGTGACGTTGCCAACAATAGATACGAGTGGAATCCCGTATGCGCTTCAGATGGCGTTACTTATTCCAATCCTTTTGAATTCTTGTGTTATCAAGCTGGTAAATATTCGCAATTTATTCTTTGTCATCACTAGATTGTTGATTTTTATGTATTCGCGAGGTATTTGAAGGTGCAAGAATGCAGAAATACACAAAACATTTCAGATCATACTTAAACATGAATCAGTAATTCTACAATATTTATTTTATTTTATGATTACTTATTTTATGATCAAGTTTGGGAAGATAAATGATTTGTTTCATTATTAGGTTTCTCCTGATTCAAAGTCAACCTTCAAATTTCCCACAACATTTATTTTATTTTATGATTAAGTTTAGCAAGATGAGTGACGTTATTTGTTAGGCTTCACCAGTTTCTTCCGAGCTGTATTTCAGATTCGATATCGTTGGTATCGGATGACGAGTGCGGGAAGAGCACGCAAGTCTCGTGTGACGACCTCACGACCTCAGTCAGTGCCAATGGGACCATCACCCGGGAGGACGAGGTTTGCGGAAGCGATGGCGTCACCTATCGAAGTATTCATCACCTGCAATGCTACAACAGTCAAAATAAATGTTAGTGTCGGTCTCGAGAAGGCCTTAACTAGTTAAACTCCTTGAGTCTTTCGTTTGCAATATTTCCCACTGATATATTCCGGATACCATTCCGAGTTTAGGCCTGATGTTGGATCGAATTACAGATTGAATCTCTGAGTCTTTGTCGTACGAACGAACATCGCAAAAAAAAATAACCTTGTGAGAAAGATTCCTTCAAATAGTAATGAAACTTCAGTTTCTTATTTAATCGAGCGAATCTTATTTAATTTTTTTAAGCTCCATTACATCTGTTTGAAATACAGACATTGCTGTTTCATTTTTTTTTTGGCAGACTTGTTCGTGAAGCGTTCTGGAGCTTGCGTACAATCCGAGGACGACCCGTGCATGTTTATACCCGAGGAAGATCTTCGACTTCCGGTGTGTGGCAGCGACAATTTGTCCTACGTGAGCCCAGAAGCTCTGTGGTGCGCGAAATCGAAGTTCCCAAATAAAAGTGAGCTAATTTTGCTTTGTCTCTAATTTCCGGATGCTATCGTGGGTAAAATTTCCCCCTGCGTGAGTTTTGCCTTATTACGTTGGACATTATCTTCGGTCTTCCGTGTTTTTTTTAAACTCAGAATTGAACGCCGAGGAAACGCGTAAATATCACTTACAATAGTAAATGTTCTTTTCTTACAGAGTTGACGTTTGCTTACGACGGGCCTTGCTAGTATTCTCACGCGATTAATCCACCTTTCGTTCGATGGTTTGCGCCATCGAGGATGAATGACTCGTCTCTGATGGCTCTTCCTTGAGAAAATGACTTCGACCTTCCACCCCATGGACCCGTCCGTGTCGAATATTCTCCGTCGTTTCTGGTCGTTCGAGTCACACATTAGGTCAGATTTTTTACTACTGTATTTGAATTAACAAGTCAGATCAGTAAGTGTATTTGAATTATTAGATAGGTTGTTAGTATTAGATAGGTTGTTGCAACTTTCAATCTTCCCATAAATGCATAAAAATCCACCGCAGTTGAACAGACATCATCTGACCGAGGGTTTTTTAAGTTACTAAATCCTAAATTGTTTCGCGCGTTTGCGAAAATTTCTGTGTCATTTCGTCCAATAAATTTAAACGTACAAATGTCGTCCACGCAAATTGGAACGGAAGATATTACTGCAATGGCACGTCTGGGGGACAAAATGGCCTCTATGACTCGCGCAGGATTTTCATTGGAGTGTCTGTTATTGAAAATTATATATTGATAAACAGCCAGATAGCTGTAGAAGGTAGAGATGGAATCGAGTGCCTCGCAAGTAGATTCGAACCTTGATGGAATTTCCTGTAAGCATCAATATCTTGACGCGTGTCAGAGATTTTTCACTTGATTCGAAGCATATCCTTCATTTCATTAAAATCGCTTCAAATATGCGCTGCAACCTAACTTGATCAATCAAGGAAGAATACGATTGAAAATAACTAAAATATCTTTTACTTCAGGGAACCCCCGAATGTTGCAGGTGGACTTTTGGCGCGACAGAGATTTCGTTGACTCGGCGAAGCGTGCATGCGTAGAAATTATACTCATTGAAGCAGTTTTACTTTCGAATTACAGTAATCCGAAATCCCTTGAAACGAAATTCAGGTATCTTGGACTTGATCCCATCTCCGTTTGTATTTTTCGTTGTATCGTAATATGTACTTTATTCTCCAGCTGATGTCATTCGATTCGCGTGGGCACCGTCGTTTTTTTTTATCTCCTCTTGTTTCTCGCCTTTTACGACACCGAAGACCTTAAAAGCATCTCTTATTTCATTTTTGCCGCCGCGGGCGTCCGTAAGGTCTCCGCTGGAAGGATTCTTGATATGATCTTTCGGTTTCTCGTTTAGCTGACACACGTCCAACGCTCCTGAATCTTCGTTCGTTCATTGTTCATCGTGAACGCGCTCGATGTTCCTTACGAATCAATTTTCAACAAGCTTATTAATAAAGTAATCGCACGGCGATAAACAAAGGACATGTATGTCGTTGATGAATTAATCGAAGAAGAAAAAAGAAATTGCTAATAGCTCGTAGGCTATAAACTTCCTCGACGTCTCACCTGCGTCAGATCGATTAACATGCCTGACAATTACTCGTAATTATCGAGCTTTATTAGGCAATTCCCAAGTGTTTATTTCGTGTTTTCGTTCTTGACCCGCTTTTCCGTTAAATATCGTCGGAACCATCAGGTCAGAATGTTTGAAACATTTATTAAAACGTATATACGTTCGCGTGTATATATTACAGTAATGCAATAACAGAATATTTGGAATATTATTAATTATATAAAATATAATTAATTATGTCTAGAATATTATTCGATCATTAATAGAGTTATTACTGTAGAATTATGTATAGGATATTTAAAATATCCTATAATACTGTTAAAATACGTGTATTATGTATATGATGTAAATAACTAAAATTTACATAACTACAATTGTACTATTAATGATATAAAATATAGTATAATATAGTAATATAATAATATTGTAGTAATATAGTACTATTAATTATATAAAATATAGTAATATTTAGAATATTATTAGTTGATTGTAGTATATTTGGAGCCTTCATTTCATTTGTGCATTTAAAATACAAAACGTCCATACATGTACATGTATGTGTATTACAACAATTATTAGTGGCAAGCGTCCATCTTTGTTCGATCTCATTGTATTATTTTTCGTACGAACGTTTCTGTCGAATTTCCCACCAACGTCGAATCACGATACAGAAATCGGGGCTACGTGTTCTATCAGCAAAAGAAATTATCGTCTGCGGAGATTCCTCCGGAGAAAAATGAGTTTGTGATTGTTCTCCCCGCGATCAGGTGAACAAGTGACCTGCTTTCTGAACTTTAACCATTTAGAGCACGCCTCTGAAGTCTTAGTAGCTTCGCGATTGCGGTTGAATTATTTTTTTTTTGCTTCTGCGGAGTTGATATTTGAAAGGAGATGGAAGAGCGGAATGTGGAATGAGGTTTCGTTTGTTTTGATTTTTTTTCTTTCTTTCGCTTCTTTTCTTCGATCTTCGCGTTCTACTCGTTAACGAGTAGGAGAGAGGAGCGATTACGTTACAATTGCTCGGGTGATCAAGGTGTTTACAGCTGGCGAATAATTGACCAGCCGTAATTCAGTGTAATTTGTAATTAGTTGACCGCGCGCGTTTATGCAAATTTGAAGAAGTGGTGGTGGAAAAATGGCAATTTGTTTCACTCTGTACGCGAAATTAAGTTACGACTGCATAACAATGTACGTAAAATAATTCAGTTCCATTAAATTTGCTTTATATGATAAATTTCAGTATTATTTTAGATAATTCGGGACGTTTTTAACGATTTAACAACGCGGAATGAGCAAATTAATTTAAATAATAGAAATCATCATAACAGAAATTAAAACTTGAATAACAGCAAATAATAGAATTAAATAGCACAAATAACAGAAATAATTTAGAGGCGGAAAATTAAACAATAGAAATAATGTAGAAGTATAGAAGCGTGGAATAATTTTGGGAATTTTAAATGTAATAAACTTCAGAAATAGAAAAGACATGAATCTTTGTATCCTTTGAATAAAGAGTAGAATTATAATAAAAATTTAAGAATTATTAAAGAATCATTGTTAATTATTACTATATTATTAATCGTTAAAATTATTATTAATAGAAGCGTGCTTATCAAAATTCTTATCAAAGAATTACAGTAGAAATACATAAAAATTTAATTTATTGTGCGTATTTCCAATCTATCAAATAAATATCCAATTTTGTCAAATTTATTTCACTAAAAACTACACTGACTACGTTCGACTGAAAACTAACCAGTAATAAATAGTAAACAATTCCCAGTTTCCAAATGGAGTTTAGTAGCCTCTGGTCGTGATTACACGTTGGTCTTTCGTAAGCAGAGAGAATTCTGCTTAGAAAAGGCCTGTGGTTCAGGAAACGAACGATTACAGAACTGATTACGCCAAGTAATTCAGAGACACGTCGATTTCCTGGATGCCACGCGATCGAGAAAACAAAACCTCACCGGGAAACGGATACCAGAAGTCTGTGGTAGCCGGAAGTCAAGAACCAAGAACCACGATCCATGATGCAAGCAAGAAAAAAAGAAAGAAGAGGAAAGCAATTCCTCTCATGAAACTGTCACCGATTTTAAATCTTTCTACCTTCGTGTTCCGATAACGATGAAAGATTGCCGACGTTTTAAACTGTTGTGACTTTGTGAAAAGGAAATTGTGCGACAGTTCATCCGCTGGCCTTTAAAAAGCGCGAGGCATCCGCTGAAGCCCCGTGGTAAGAGTATTTTTGTCGAAAACGTTCTTATCTTCTTCTAATGTTTGATATTTTTTCAAATACTTTTGAAAGCAACTTTTTTTTTTTTAAATGTCCAACTAAGGAAGACTTTCAAAGAGATGTCTTTCCTTTTCGAAAGTTACTTTTTTTCAAATATTCTCTTTTTTTTTTTAAAAAAGCAAGGACACTTTTATTCTCGAAAATTGTAAAAAAGTTTGAACGTTCATAAAACATTATCACCATCTTGAAAATTGTAATTTTTTCTGTGAAACGATCCTTTGAGACTTTTTAGTATCCAGAAATAGATAATAAATAATGGAATTTGAAATTTTACGTGGCTTCTTAAATTTTTACGCAATTTCGCGTTTTTGCAGTTTTTCGCGATTTTACGTAGCTTTTATCAATTTTGCGTAACGTTCCGCAGTTTCAGATAGTTGTTCGCGTTCTTTCAGTTTTTAACAATGTTTTGCAATTTCGCATGGTTTTCAGCTTTCAATTTTGCCTAGTTTTTCCCGCAGTTTTTCGCAATTTCGCATAGCTCGCTTTTCCGGCGTCCTGTTAACCCTCGAATATTAAAGTCAAACGGCGAAATGTTAGGATTTTCCGAGTTTTTCTATTCTCTAAAGAGCCAGAAAAATTACCCGTAATTTGAACAACGTAATCGTGACGGAATTCTCGTTCTCGTTTTCGAGAAAGGAGCAGTAGGTCACTCGTGAACGCGCCTAGTTCCAGATGCTTCACAGAAACGGGATAAATAATCGCCGTGACCTCCTAGAACTTACAATTTACGATACTCTCGCGAACGATACCAATTGAGGATTATCTTCTAAGATTTTCTTGAGAATTTGAAAAATTTATTTGTCAAAAGTTTTATCAATTATCTTATTTATCAGAATTTTATTCATTTGTCTATTTGTTAAAATATACTTTTTACTTCTTTATTTATTTTATTAATTCTTCTATTTATCGGAATATTTTTGAATTCTTAGTTCATTATAATTTCATTTATCTACCCATTTATTCAACGAGACGCACTCTTCAGTGTGGAAACATAACGAGATAAGAAATACCAGTTGAAATTAATTTGATATTTAACGCTATATTTTAATATCAATATCTGTCTTCAACTATTATTATTTATCATTTCCATCTCATTCTGATATTCGTTCTTATAGGCGATGTAAAAATTCGAGACACTTAATTTTGCATTATCTCTGATAGAGGCTGTTCAATAACGTCAAATCGAATCAAAAGTCTTGAAATTAGGTAACACAGACCCGCGATAGCCTTGAGATAATTTTTTTTAAATAATTGCCGGCGTGTATAACAGAAGAAATCAATAAAAATGTATACTTATGCTCTCCGCATCTGTCGATGCGTTCAAAAAGTCGAGAGGATGGCATTATCCACTGGCGGACAAAATTACGAGACACTGTAGAATGACAATTCGCCAGTTCGTATATTTGGAGTAAATGTAGATTTTACACATTCTGCATCATTGCTTTTTTCTTACATAATGCGTTTAATATGCATACATATAATAATCGTAATAATAATAATAATAATAATTGTAAAAATGGAAAATAGACCGAGTGTGTCATAATTTTGTCCAACCGTAACTTTGTTCCTAGAAATAATTTTCTGTTGTGTATCGCACGAGCTATACGTCCGGTATAAAATTTTTCAAATATACCAAAACTGGCAAATACGAATCGAAAATTTTGTCAAACTTTTATATTCTTCTAGATCAGAGTTGGCTAACTGGCGGCCCGCGAGGCCTTACCCCCACTTTCCTGATTGCTGGCGCTACCCCCTCCACTGCAAAATTTCCTCGCCGTGCGTGAGCCTCCCCCCCTTCTCTCAGTCCGCTAAGCAAGTGGAGAGATCGATGCAGTAGAGGGGGTAGCGCTAGCGACCAGGGAAGTAAGGGCAAGGGCTCGCTGGCCGCCAGTTATCTAGTTCTGCGTTAGACGAAAATCCGATATCGATCAGTACAATACTGTCTAATTAACTAAAGATAACTGTGTTTATACGAACCGACGTACAGAAAAGACAAGTGGAAAAGTTGGAGGATCGTTATCAAAATCGATGTTGTCCGCGGAGGAAGATACGAGACGCGATGCCAACGGCATTCTCTCGGTTGATTCCTGGACGAGGATGTGGCAACAACGGTAGGCCGCGGTTTGCCTAACATTTTCGCAATCGAGCCGGGTCGACGACTCCGAGGAGGAAGAGATCAAAACAATTCTCCCCTTCCGTTCCTGTGGAATAGCTCTGAAATAACTCGAGTAGCAAGCGATACGTAATGACTTTCCTTTGGACGTTCCGAATAATTATATTTCGCATTTTTTCTTACGATACTCGTAATAATTATATTGTATAATATTATATTACTGTATTATACAATCCACCACTTTATCGTATATTATAGTAATACATGATGTACTGGTATGTTTTATTTCATCAGTTTAATATATGTATGTAATGGTATAGTTATAGTATAGTTATAATATAGTATGTTAATTTTATCTATAATACGTATTTCTCTTATCTTTTGAAACACTTTTCTTTGGAAATTTCATTTTCTCGCACAATGTTCATAATAATTATACATTATATATATAGATATATATGATATTACCATATTATACATGCAGATGTGAAATGATCCCTAAAATCCGGAGGCAATTTGCTTTTATATCTCAGTGAAATCCTGGCGACGCGTGTTTGTCACGGCGATTAGTTTAATCATCGTTGCGTAGCGAGGGAATCCGTCATTGACTAGTGTCAACGCTGGCAGTGTCACACTGGCGTTTACAACCCGGTCGCATCCAATCTCGACTAAATACTAGCAGGAAATTTATGTATGCACGAAGCTTCTGGCTTGATTTTTCATTTTCATCGTTCGTCCACGTTATCGGGAATTAAATCGGGGATCAAGAACTGTCGAGATAATGTCTCCCGTTCGATTTATGCTGAAACAAACGTTTCAGGCGAGAGAGACGATGCTTCTGTCGTGTGATATCCAGTTGGAAAGGGGAATTTAATTATAAAACGGAAATTTTGTAAAAAAGGAATTTTTCTTATTTCGGTTACTCGCTTGTTGTTATTTATTTATCTTTTTTTTACATCACTCTCTTTCAGTTGAGCTTCTTTTGATAGAATTTCAGAAGCAGGAAAAGGTATCCGTCAAACTGTAATTAGTAGTAGTTGCGATGGAAGATTTAATTTTCCCAAAAATTTTGGAGCTTCGTACAAGACAATTTTTTGAATAAATATCAGCGTGGAAATTAAATATCCATCCGAGTTACGGGTGTAACATTCCGAGTGAGTTTTAATACGAAATTTAATTTTCCAAAATTTATTAGAAATTCGTTGAGGAAATATCAGTGAAGAAATTAAATTATGGTATTTCAATGAAAAGAGAATAGAAATGATTTTCTCGATTATATATCTAAAAAATGAAATATCCTCCCTAGACAAATTAATTATCCATAAAATCGCGTTACGATATTCCACTGGAATGGAATTTTAATGGAAAATTTCATTTTTTGACCGTTTCACAGAATTTTACTAACAGCGAGAAAGTTTGTCAAAAAAAAAAGTACCGGTCTGGAAATTAGATGTCATGCTGTGAAAAAATTTTAATAAAAAATTCAACGCCCTAAAATTTCGTCGAATTTTACTAAGAGAACTTCTCGAGGGAAGTGAACAACAGTGTATAAATATCCACCGAGGCAATATACCACTGAAAAACAATTTCAACGAAAGGTTTAATTTTCTGAAAATTCGCGGAATTTTGATGCAATTTTATTCGGGAAATTTCTCTTGATAAAACACATCGTCCAGAAATTACATATCCTCTCTCTTAACGAAAATTAATCATCCATCAAATCACGTTACAATATCCCATTGTGAAGCAATCTTTGTTACTTATTTATTTATTTATTCATTCAGTGATCGATGGACATTTGAGTACAAACAACGGAAACAAATAATAATAAAAAAATTATGCACGAAATTTCGATAGAAAATTCTCAGAAAACTTCTCGAAAATAATTCTCAGTCTGTAAGTACATATATATATATATATATATATATATATATATATATATATATATATATATATAAAATAGAATCGAAAATAATTCTCAGTCTGTAAATACATGTATATATATAAAATTCTTAGTCTGTAAATATATATATATATATAATTATATATATAATAATAATAGAATCAAAAATAATTCTATATATATAATAATAATTATACATATAATAATATATATAATGATAATACTATATATATAATAATAATAGAATCGAAAATAATTCTCAGTCTGTAAATACATGTATATATATAAAATTCTTAGTCTGTAAATATATATATAATAATAATAGAATCAAAAATAATTCTATATATATAATAATAATTATATATATAATAATATATATAATGATAATACTATATGTATAATAATAATAGAATCGAAAATAATTCTCAGTCTGTAAATACATATGTATAATTCTTAGTCTGTAAATATATATATATCACGTTATACAATTTTCGAGAGAAGAGGATTTTAATGAAAAGTTTGATTTTCGAAAAATTTCGAAAAGAAATCTCTCGAGAGAAAACTTGTCGAGGAGAAACAGAAGTGGCAAAAGTTGCAAAGGTTCGATGAGTTTGATAACGATCGCGGGCGAGAGGAGTCGGAATTGGAAACTTGACGGTGACAGAGATCGGTTTGGTAAAAGCGCGAACTTCGCTGCGGAATACTTTCGAAGAGAATGGATCGTTATGTCACGTAGTAAACATGGCGATGGTTCGAAGATCTTAGTTTAGTTGGTTAGAGTCTTTCTACGTCGATGCACGATGAACGCGTATCGTACGTTTCCGATGAGTTTTATTGTCTCTTTCTCATCCAAATCGAACTTGATTAAGAAAGTTGGTGAAATATCTGACGTTCCTCTCTGATGCTAGAAAATTCATTTTGTTTGAAAATTGAAGCTTGGCAGATTCGGAAGGAGATTAGGGTGTTAAGTCATGCAGGTACTTTACGCGAGAATAATTTTGAAATTTAGTTGAAACCTCTCGTTGAGGGATCGGATATTACTAAAATTCTTCTCTTATTAAATCCTGTTGTTTCGTATTGTTTCGTAATTAAAATATATACGGCTTTTTTATTAAATTTTGTTTGTCAATAATTTTGTTATTCCTCAAGTTTCCTCGAGGGATATTCATGTTCAAAATACCGTATTGGCACTTTTGAGAAAATTGTTGGATTAATTAAACTTGTGTAGCTGCGAATAAAGTACAAATAACCAGGATTAAAATTGGCGAAAATAATAACTAAATGATAAATAAAAAAATATTTGCTCGATCGAAAATTGAAAGAATGTCGCTGAACTAGTGATATTTCGGTATTATTGGAAATTCGATGAGATGAAGCAGTTGATAACACGATCGAAAATTATTGTTAAAAGTAAATAAACGTAATAAACGCCAAATTGATGCAACGAAATTAAAAAATAAACTTGCCAAATTAATGTTATTCTAGCATTATTGGGAATTCTATCTCTAAACTAGTAATATTTTAGCGTTATTGGAAATTCGATGAAGAAAGTAATTGACACGATTGGAAATTATTAAAAGTAACGAGGATAGTAATAACAAACGAGTGACTCGCCCAATCAACGCAACGAAATTAGAAAAAAAAAGTATTCCTAAATGGTATGATTGGAAATCCGACAAATAAAATCATAACGCGATCGAAAATTGTTAAAAGTAATAAAGTTAAATGACAGCGAACGAATGATTTGTTGTTTCCAATCAACGAAATTAAAAAAAATCCTTGAACTAGTAATACTTTGATGTCGTTTGATATAATAATAAAAGTTAATATAATAATAATATGAAAGTTTAATACAATAATAAAAGTTGTCAACGAAATTGAAAAATCCTCAAACTAGTAATATTTTAATACTGATGGAAATTTGATAAATAGAACAATAAACATGATCGAAAATTTGTCAATAGCAATAAAATTGATGAGGAAAACGCGAGTGATTAATTAACCAGTGCAACGGAAGTTAAAATATCCCCAAACTAGTAATATTTCAGTACTATTGGAAATTCGATAAATAAAATACGAAAGACACGATTGTGAAGCGACGAGTATTATTAAAAGTAACGAAAGAAAACAATGTTAATAAACGATTGATCAGTGAAATTAATGTAACAAGATTAAAAATAAAAAAAAAAACAAAATGGTGTTTTGGTACGATATGGCACTATCATTGGGAATTTACCGAGGAACGAGTCCCGTTTATCATCGCGTTGTTCGAAGATGTTCGAGATTATCGATCGATAACGAATCGAGAGTTTCCATTTGGAAAATGACTCGACCCGTAAAATTCTTCCGCTCGGTCGATCGATTGTCCGCATAATGCGCGTGTTTATGCAGCAACACACGCGCGGCTGCGAATAACGCGAGATCATTTGGGCAGCCGGAATAATTTCTCATTTCCCCATTTCTAGTCGACTAATAAACGAAATATTCCAGAACAAGCGAAACGTTTCTTTACAATAAACACGACTGTTTCATAAACGAAATATTCGGGAACAAGTGAAACGTTTCTTCGCAACGAACACGATTAATTTTGAAAGAAATTCCGGAATTGCGCCTTTCAAACGACGGAAATTAGAATTTTCTGCGTAACTGTTTCAAACACATCGTGTATTAGATAAAAAAAAAAAGAAAAAGAAAGAGTTTTCAAATTAATTGATTAATTATTTTTGATAGAAAATATCTTATCTAATTCGATGTTACCTCGAAGTAAATTTATACGCGTTAGTTTATATGAACGAGTAAATGATTTTTCCCCAAATTATTTAATCGTTTGATTATTAAACAAAATAGTTTGTGTTTTGCATCTGTTTCTCCAAATAATTTTTCAAACATTAGCTTCTAATATTAAACTTCTACTGTGGTTATTTGTTATTTTATTTCAATTTTATTTTAATTTGATGCAAACGATTTGTCTGATTTCGACCCAAGTTAAATAAATCAAATGAAAGTAATAAACTAGCGAAAGTGATTCGTCGTTTCAATTTGTTATACTTTATCTCTGTCTCGAATAAAATTCGCCCAAATGCCTGTTGTAGATTATGCTCCCGCAAATTTTGCCCGTATAAGCGCGAAAGTAGCGAACTCCATTTGCGGAGTATTAGAACTACCGACAATTATAAAACACAAAATTTTCGTCACAGATATTAAGATGAAAAAAAAAGTAGAGAGAAAAATAGAAAAAGTTCACAACAAAATGCAAATGATATTATATTCGAGCTGGAGTACACGCGACGGAACACGGAAGCTTTTGCTTATGTCTGTATCTTACGAAAAACCCGTCGAATCTCCAGAAATACACTGTTTTACATCTGCGAGGTTTCCAACTGTACGTGGACAAAAATATTACACTCGATGAAAAATTGTCGATACTTTAAATTTCGTAAAATAGAATGGCACAATGCGTGAAATTTATTTTAAAGCGTGAAACTTAAGTTCTTCTTGCCCAAAGATGTTTTTGCACCATGCAGCAGGTGGAAAAGCAAAGATGCTTTTGTCATCGAAGATTGCAAAAATTCAAATTACCTTCGAAATCACGAAAATTTTTTTCACAGAAAATTTTTTGATCAGATTTACTAGAATATTGAAGATTGAGGTCTTCCCTTTAGATCAACCTCCTGAAACTTACGTACGATTTTCTGTCGCCATTTTATTGAACCTCAAACGTCAGAGTCAAACGACAAAAATTCAAGAAATTCTAACATCTCGTCACTCGAATCCTAACGTTTGAAGTTGAATAAAATGGCGAAAAAGAAATCGTAAGGTAAGTTTTATCTTCAGAACCTAGGTAGATCTAGTCAAACAAATTTTTTAACGTTTGTTAAGAGACATTTGAATTTTGACAAATTATCCTTCTTTTCCTACTTGTTAAATGACATGACAAAAAAAAAAAATGACTTGCATGGTTACACGTCACACGATCTAAAAAAAAGTTAACGTAGAGTCGTTCAAGTGAAGGCATCTAAAAATTTGACCAACTGAAATCAAGAAATCACAACAGTTCGAAGCATTATTTTGAAAGTGGCATAAGTCACTTTACAATTACGAAAAATGGCAATGAAGAAACGTTCGCGTCTGTACGTCGAGAAAAATACAAATATCCGAGGTGCAAACAAGTGCAAAAAAAAAAAAAATCATCTGTAAAAGTTGGCACCGATTTTTCAAAGCAAACACCCTATAGTGTAAATTTAATAATTTGAATGTAACATAAATATTCTTAACTTAACTTATAAATTTAACATAATATAAGTTAAAAATGACTTTTATAAATTTAATACAAGTTCATAAATACAAATCTCGAGTTTAATAATTCAAATGTAATGATTTAAAAACAAAGTGGCTCGTTAGGTTAGGTCACGCTTTTAAAATAAACGGGGAAGGGGCGAAGGGGAGGCGGGGCGGAAGGGCTCGCACGTAGACGATATTTCATGGAGCGTGCATCTCTGCAAGATCGGTCGTTTTCTCTCGTTTCTTTCCGCGAGTTCTGCGTGTGGTTGCGCTATTGTCGCGCGGGAGTATCGTCGGAAAGGACGCGAAACTGTGCCGGTCGGGATCGATTTGGCAGAAGTAACGGGAGACCGAGTGTCTGCCAGGGGAGGAGTCTCTACATATAGAGGTAGAAGCGAGTCGCGAAGCGATTCAGTCTCGTCCAAGCCACGCGACATTCCGACGGAACGTTAGGTCGTGTCCCAGAAATCGCGAAAGTCGGCAACCAACTCGCCTCCTTTTCGGCCCAGGTGTCACGAACTGCGTTACCAACTTACCAACCACGTGCTTCTGTCCCGTGTCCCGTGTCCCGGCGAGTGTCACACACACACACACACACACGCGCGACAGGTCAGTCCGCAGCAACTGATCGATCTTCGTCCCACCTGTGAGTCATTTCGTATATACACGCGGATTTCCAAACATTTTTCTTTTTTTTTTTTGTAAATGTATATTTATGACGTATATTTGGGAATTGGTGTTTCCATCTTTGTTGGTTGTTTAAAAATTTTACATCTTTACGTACTTTTGTTTTTCAAATGTAGTATTTCGATTAGTTAAAATTTGACTTAAAATAGAGCGTGTGACAGTGTGTAAACATTGGATAAATAAAGTATCGGACGTTGTGTTTCCGATTTTTGCTCCATGTACACGTTTATCTGTTGTTGACAATCTTTCGTGTTATTGAAATACATAATGAATATTATTAGATTCTATTATATAGATTATAAATATTATTATTATACATAGTTATCATTATTTATTATTACACTGTAGATTAAAATTGATTATAATTACGTTTACAAGGGTTAAGACTGATCAAACGAAAATCAATTTGTCTCTTCAGTTATTCAGTTTCTTAATTGGTTAAGGAATAACCAGAAATAAAATGAAGAAACACGCTGCACGTTTTTTTTTCCCGCCAATTTTTCGAAAATTTAACATCAGTCGATAATGTTAGGATCTTTTGAATTTTCGTCATCCGAGACTGACGTTCGAAGTTGGCTAAAGCGACGAAAAACAAATCGTACATCAAGTGTTCGGCGGTGGTTGCAAAGGGGAGGCTTCGATCTTCGAATCCATCGTGAATTCAGTCGTGAAAGAAATTCTTCGATGTTTGTACGCACTGTGACAATTTGTAGCATTTTCGAGAGAAAGAGTATCTTCACTTACTCACCCGCTACATGAAAGTAGAGGCTTCGAGATTTAAAACGAGCCCAGGTTTATCGTCGTACGGTTCTTTTTTTTTTTTTTACAAAATTATAACAATTCCAGTAGACTTTTAGAAATAACTTGGCGTATAATGTTTTTTCGTCGTTTATTTTTTTCACTGGCTAGTAATATCTGACTTTCATTTCTTCCTTTCTGTTTTTTTTTTGATTATATGCCCGAGACTATGAATCTGCATAAATATCCGCAATTTAACGATGATTTCTCAAATACTTTCATGAGCCAGCGTTTGTCCATCGCAAAAATAATGACCAAGCAAAACGATCTCGATTTTTTGTACAATTTTTTCTCACCATTTTGTCGAACGTCGAATATCAGAATCAAACGACAGAAATTAAAAATAAAAAAAAATTCCAATGTTCAAAGAATTCAATAAAATGACGAAGAGAAATACAACGAGTTTAAATTTAAAAAAAAAATCGCATGTGCATTCTCTGAGCGCGTCGTTGCATTTACAAAGAAAGCAAGCCTACGAAAAAGCAGATCCCCCTTGTTTCTCTTGTACTTGTATTGCAAGTTAAGCCCAATTTATGAGAGCAAATCCAGTACAAATAAATTTTTGTTAGATACTTTCTACGTACGTCGATATGAAACAGTGTATTTTTACAGATATATCCGTGAACAAACGCTTGTGTAGTTTATTGTATTATAATTTAACAATAGTAATTTATAATAATGTATACATTAATATAATACAGTAATATAATATATATTACAATATAATAATAACAATAATAATAATATATAATTAATTTATTGCACAAGTTTTTTTTAATTTTTTTTTCACTTGGATGTACCTCTGACATCAAGAAAAATTTTCTTGCTTAGTTCTAGCTTAGTCAAGTAACTTGTTATTTCACTTGTTGTTGCATTTTTAATTATTCAACCATTGCGTAGCAGTGAGTTTCAATCTGTGATTAATCAGAGTAATAATTAACCAAAGGAATCATTAACCAGAATAACAGAAACAACGCACTCGTTGACACAATTGTTTCAAGGATTCGCAATCAATTAGATAAGCTTGGCTTCCATCCCGTCGAATTGAATTATCCGCGTTCTCAAAGTGCAACTGCCATCGTGCACGGCTGATTAATGTTCTCTGTGCTTGCATTATCGTTATCGTTATTATTCGTGTGGCGCTATCGCGACGAGTTCGATCGGGATTATCCGAACTTACTTGTTGAAGACCTTTTGTCTCACCGTGTTCTATCGTCGCATATACAGATTGAATAGAAAAAACTGCACGACTTGTACCCCAGTACGATTCGTCTCGCTGAAAGGCCCAGAAGCAACTGCTCTGACTAGGAAATGAAGACGACTTTTTTGCCATCAAATTTTATTGATACGCAAACATTTGAATCGATACAAAACAAATTACAGGCGCGATCGTTCAGTACCAGACAACGCCACTCTTACTCGAGGTCTACCCCACGCCCCCTCACGGATCACGTGACCCAAATCAGCCAATCGCTAATTTTCGTTGCATTAGCGTTGCACCTGAAGAGGCCCGATTTTCTGGGTTACCCCCGCTAAAATCACTTTCAATGATAAAAAGGATTCATAAAAAGGATTGTAGGGTTAGGAGAAGTTTGAGTCGAGTATTCAAGACGGTAAGATTAATTAAACAGGAAGAATGACCTATTTGTCTCGAAAAAAATTCACAATTCGATACTTTAATAATCCAAACTTCGAGAATCCTCCGATCGAGAATTTCATCGTGATAATATACATTCGATGACTCTCATTAATATTGAAACTGTTATAATTTTGTAAAAAAAAAAAAAAGAACCGTACGACGAAACCTGGGCTCGTTTTAAATCTCGAAGCCTCTACTTTCGAAACGCATCGTTCGTTTTGTTGTAAAATGTTTTTATGTCATGTAGCGGGTGAGTAAGTGAAGATACTCTTTTTCTTGAAAATGCTACGAATTGTCACAGTGCGTAGAAACGTCGAAAAATTTCTTTCACGATGGATTCAGAGATCGGAGCCTCCCCTTTGCAACCACTCCCAAACACTTGATTTGTTTTTCGTCACTTTATCCAACTTCGAACGTCAGTCTCGGATAACGAAAATTTAGAAGATCCTAACATTTTCGACTGATGTTAAATTTTCGAAAAATTGGCGGCTAGTTTCGAACTCGTTTGTAAACGAGGAAGCTTCGATTTTCAAGTCCATTGTAGATTCGGCGATGAACAAAATTTGTTCACGTTTTTACACACGTGCGACAATTCGTAGGAAGAAAAGTGTCTTCACTTTGTCATTTGTTACGTCGCGTGAAAACGTCACGGAATAAAATGAACGATGCGCTTCGAAAGTCGAGGCTCCGATCTTTGAAACGAGCCCAAGTTTGTCATCGCTTTTCCGCCACTTCCTTTTAAAAAATTACGACAGTTTCAACGTTTAGTGTTAGGTAGTCACTGTTGTAGTTGTGGCGAAATATCACGTTAGTGAAAAAATTAATCTTTAGGAGAATTAAAGCAATAATAATAATTAAAAAAAAAAATATACAGTTTGATTAAAGAATACGTCTAATTTGAACTTGAGAATACTTTTACGTTGAGTTAATCTCGGAAAAATTGGTGGAATGGGGAATCGGGGAAAACTCGGAAACGTAGAAACGTGTTTCTTTATCAATTCGGTGTTTCAACGCGAGGGAAACGTCGCACTCGGATGATTTACTGCCGGTGTGCGCCTTATTTCTCGTATTTTTCACGGCATTGTCAGCCACGATTTACAGCCCAGTTCCACTTATAGATGCAGCTACGAATTCGCTGATAACGAAATCGAAAGACCACGTTACACATTCACCATTGTGTATTTCATCGTTCGCGTCGACAAATTCGGAGATTTTCTTTTTTTCACCTATCTGCTGGTTGACACTTTATTATAATGTAATTAGAATAATTTATCGTGTATTGTTATTATATATTATATATAATTTTATTATTATAATATTATTTATTGTTATCATTCCACGAGGATAATTTGCTATACAGATTAGCAGTAGCAATGACAGTGCAAAGAATGAATATGCCAATTACAACAATGATATGCTACGTCAAGAAAATACACAAGGTGCAGAGATACAAAGAGACGAGAGGAATCAAGCATATTACGCAGTTTTAAAATTGTCCTATAAACTGTCGTTCTCGTTATCTTGTTCCTTATTGTTTCAACAGAACATTGACGATTAGAACTCGACGATTAAAGCATTATGCGAAACTTGTACGAAAGCAATTAAAGCGATTAGAAATGGGAAGATGTTTGCAACAAAGAACGATCGAACGAATCGTTCGAGTCTTCAAAAATTCAGTAATTAAATTTAATAATTAAATTTCTCGCTTTCTGCCTGTGATCAAGAAATCTGGAAAAAACTCGGAGATTTGTCCTCAGAAATTTCTGAGTAGAAGATTGGACAAAATTCGAAAAATCGGCGACTCGATCGGGGCGACTTTCTAATCTCTAATTAGAGAATTTAATAAATTTGTAATTAGAGAATTTCAGAAATTTGTAATTGGAAAATTTTAGAAATTTGCGAATTCAATAAATACGTAATTAGAGAATTTGATCAATTTGAGAGTTCAATTAATTTGTAATTAGAGAATTTCAGTAATTTGAGAACTCAATAAATATGTAATTAGAGAATTTGATAAATTTGAGAATTCAATCAATTTACAATTATAGAGAATTTCAGTAATTTATCTTCGAACTCGTTCATAATTTGAACTTGCAAAAAAAAAAAAAGAAAAAAAGGAAAATTCGGGGAAATTGGGGCGCTGCAACGCTGGTGTTAAATTCGACGCGAATAAATTTCTCTGTTTTGAATTTTTGGACAGATCGACGTTAACGAGCGAGACATGGAGCAAACTGGAATCTCGATAATACAAACTAACGGCGGAATCACCGACACCAACGGAATGGGAAAACCGAAAAGCGTTGGCATCTCGTTCGGTCCGGGCTCCGGCCTGCAGGCTGCCAAAGAGAAGCTGAAGACGCCATGTGAGCCCCCTGCTTTGCATTTTTATTTCTCATAAAATAAAATATTTGCACATTTAGAACTGAATTTACGTTATAAAAAATTTCATACATGATTACTTTGAGTTAGTTGAAGTTATTTCGAACATTTATTACATTATATTATATTTATCTATATTATATTAGAAAGAACTAGATAGAACTAGAAAGAACTAGAAAGAACTAGAAAGAACTAGAAAGAACTATCTACACAGTTTACATTAGTTCACTCGATTATTTGTTTATCTCTGTAGTTTGTTGATTTGCTAACGATATTTTTATTTTATTCTGCACGAAAATTTCTTATTACAGAAACGAGCTTGAAATGCTTGCTGAAATTTTATGTAAAGCTTAAATAAGAATTGTTTGAAAATTAAGCTAAAATAGATTATATTATCAAATTAAATAAGAATATTTACTCGTGACTAACATCTGCTCAGATCGTAAGAGAGAACAGTTTCATTGCTTGTATTTTCAATTTTATAAAGCGAAGGCAAATTGGAACGCAATTGTTTTCCAAATTACACTTGTTGCACTTCAGCAAAGATTTCAAATACTTTTCATTTTATACTAGCAAATTTGGAATACAAAAGTTCGCTAGTTTCTCCACAATATTTTTTTCATTACTGTAATTTTTTTATTGAAAAAACCGCTGTATTTCCTCTATTAATAAAACAACAACTTAACTTGTACTTAATTTAAATCGAACATACGGGATTATATACAAAATTAGCAGGAGTTATTTCAACCGACATTTAACAAACGATTTTTCAGTCTCGATTTTATAAAATAACTTTTCCTCCGTGTACAACAATCGTGAGAACTCATTCCATCGCGCGAAACGACGACGAAAGTCTTAATTCCGCGAGAGTTCGTTCACCCGACGATTAAAAAGAAAAAGAAAAAAGGGAAGGGGGGAGAGAGATGAAAGGACGATCGGACGAGGTCTGGTGGGTTTCTGGCATCGCGTCGCGATGAAACTCTACTAGAGGAATCCGCTTTGCGGATAAAAATTCGATCGTAGTCCGCGTAGAAAGGTGCGTACTGGCACCGGTTCTCCCCCGGTGAAAGAAAAGAAAGTACACGGGACAGCGAAGCGGCGTGCATTTCAGGAAATCAGGTGACCAGAGATCTCGCCGATCGGTCGGAAAGTGCATCACGTGAAACGGGCCACGTGACAGTCTAGTGACAGGAGATCGTACATACCATCGCGAGATGAGTTGAAATAATTGCGCTCGAACGATTTACGTTGCTGAGACCAACGTCTTATTCCTCTCATTATATTTCTTTCTTCTTCTTCTTTTTTTTATAACTCTTTGTTTCTCATAACTTTATAATTCTTTATAATTTCTTACTCAAATTGTCAAGATTGAGATCGATTTTGGAATGTTTTTTTTTCTTTTTGGCACGGGGAAAGATATTTATTTCGCGTTGCAGATTTTTAAGGCAATCAATTTGGGGGAAAGGGGAAAGAAAACGCAATTTTCGATCATGAATTTTTTTTTCATTAGTTTTAATTAGTTACCCGAGCGTTTCTTACACACGACGATTTTCCAAATTTAATAATGTATGTTTTCACAGGATCATAAACGTATGAAGAATGCTCAAAGTGAATAGGTGCACCAGTTTTTCAATTCATCCGAGAAACTAAGATTCTAGTGGAAAATTCAGTTACAACTTTGCAAAGTTTTAATAATTCACCCAGTTCTTTTTTCCAAATCAAGGAAATACGTAGATTTTAATAGAAATGTTATTGAGAGGAAATCAACAATAATTCGATTCGAAATAATGTTTTCTCTGGAATACAATTTGTCATCAAATGTCCCTAGATGACATTAAATATTTTTACCAGAAGAATATCCATCTTTTAAATATCTTCATATTCGAATGGTTCGTTTAAACGATTTCAAAGACAACAAAGGCACACGGTGAATTATGTTTACAGACGTCAAAAGACGGTTTGAATACCTCTGCGGTGAACAATAACCCGGAAGATGGCTCCATTCGAGCGGTCACGCGTCACAGTGGCATAGTGCGAGATAATTAGCAGCCTGTTAATGAACAGTCATTGCCAGTCGCTCGAATTTGCACGGCGGCCAGTTACAAATTGCCGCAATTATGAAATCGACTGGTTACTTTGACTCTAACTCTGACGATTCCACTATATTTGCATGAAATTCTGCCTTTAAATCACCAGATTTGTTGTTTGGGCTTAAAAATTTTTCTAACTACGAATTCTAAAAAGAGGCTTAATAAATTTGTTATTAGATTAATTTTGAATTTATTTTTAAACTTTGGAATTAGTCTTGGATTATTTATTGTTTTAAGATCTAAACCTAACCTAAACCTAACCTAAACCTAACCTAAACCTAACCTAAACCTAACCTAAACCTCAGATTAATTGTTAGAAACTCGAGATTTCATTGTGAGAATTAAGAGAAACGTGAGCATAATTCTGTGAAACTGACTCTCAAGAAAGGTCAAAAATATCTGGTTTTTTCCCACGGTGACAAGAAAGATTCACGGTGAGTGAATAGATTCGAGCCTTTCTACAAACACCGTTACGGAAACTAAGAGCTAACCGTGTTAATTTCCCTATTGCACAATGAAACCAATATTACTAGAGAAATTTTACAGACCCGAGTTACAAGTTACTACTAATTAATATCTCGAATGAAATTTAACCACTTTTCTATAGAAACCACTCTCTATTCAATTCTTGCATAATGTAATTACACTCTCGAAAATTGTACAATAACGTGCATTTAAACAAAATTTGAAAATATTTTGCAAGACACATACATAGAAAAATGCTTTATAACCAGGATTTCGTTTACTCGCAAGTTAGGTTAGAAAAATGTTACTAGATTGTAACTATTTAATCCAATTTAAAAATCGGAGATAATTGTTACAAGCAAGCAAATTTTGTACAAGATACTACACAAAGTTGACAACAACGTAATAAAGTCCGAAAGGTCCGAAGGCTCCACCTTCGTTTGTTTACCCTGATTTATGTACAAATGCATTCACAAAGCGTATTCTCACGATTGTCCCACTTACGAAACGCAATCACAGTGCGAAACAGTATCGCTCGTGTGATATCGAGCCGATATGATCGCTATGGTTTCCCTCGTTTTCCACGTTCCAGATACTTTCGCGCGAAACTTTCTTTCCGGCCCGTAAAAGTCATCGATAAGCGAGACTCCACGAGAATTTTATTCGAATCTCTGTCCCTCGAATATTCGTGTTTGTATCCTCCGTATTATCAAATGTAATTTTGTTCGGTGAAAATCAACTTTATGACGCGTTAATCATCGTTAGAACGATCTGAGTAGAAAGCTGCACGTGATGCATGCTTTTTAATAAGCATGACTGGGAGAGAAGCGAACCTAACCTCGCTAAATTGTCTTTGAGCACGAGAATAATGAGCGTAACGAGTCTACGTTGTGCGGAGGAAGATTGTGCAAATATGTTTTACAAGTTGAAAATTTTTTTTTTTACGATATTCAAAGTCGTTCTTTTAACTGAAAATAAATATAGGATCACATATATTTGAAAAGTTAGGTTAAGGTTGAGATATTTCGACTTCAATATGGCGTCATGATAATATGCACTATATTATAATATAATTTATGACGTACATATAAATTTATGATATATGAAATATGTAAACATATAAATATGAATATAAATATATAATTGTAGTAATTTAACATGGTAGATGTTGTCACGACGCCATATTGAAGTTAGAACATCTTCTAATCTTACTGTACTATCTCATATATTTCAGTCAAACTTTATATACATTTTAATGTTGGAAACTAGAAATTGTAAAAGGATGATAATATATTGTAAAATATGGCGTTTAAATTCCCTAGGAATTATTTAGAAAAATCTAATTATCGCTTAAAAGACTTTCTCATAGAAAGAACCACTGAACTAGCTAAATTAAATGTAAATCACTCTGTATTATACCACAGACTAAATATTTAGTTACTTGTTAAACATAGCCTCAATTAAGAAAATGCTTTGAATGACCAAACAGTAATTTTTCTGCTGTTACGGTAGACACACGATACCGTTCGATTAGACACCGTTAATCCAGTCGATGAAGGAGAAAAAAAGAGTGGAATTGTGTCGTTTTGAAGACTGGTCAGCGGACATTCACCGCACACTTGACCCACTATCATACTTGTAACTCGTGTGACTGTGTGAGAGACACAGAGAGCGATCCGTGCGATTAATTCATAATCGAAAAGATAAAAATCGCTAGATTCATTGATGTTTGCCTGATTGTTTCGAGTGTTTTCGAAATGAAACAGATCGATCAAATTGTTGTCAATCGTAACATTTCGTAACAAGATATCGCAGTCGAAGACAGCGTATCTTCTGATTGCATCTTCTGATTACGTTAACCTCAAGTGTTTTTAAGTCGGAGGAATTTGATGAAAACGATACTTCGATAGCTTGGCTATAGTTGACTAATTGCGTCTTCTTATATTTATAGTCCGATAACTTGAAACTGGTCTTTACTTGAGTAGTGATTAAGTCTATTGATACTTAATCTTATTCTCACTTTGAGTAACAATCGAAATTATTGTTGGATTAAGTTCATTTTGAGTTAATTATATTTAGAATTTAACCTAACACTTGTAAGCTCGTCAATTTTCTTCGCACGAAAACCTAAATCTAATCTGTTCTCGATCACACGTCGCCATATTGACAGAGCCAACTTGTACAACGCTTCAATCAAAATCGCTTAAGCGCGATGAAATTACGCGGGACGAGGGTTTCTTTTTTCTGTTTTCTTTTTTCCCTTTTTTTCCCATTCAGATATTCGGGGAATTTATCGAGCGAGGAGATGCACAGGCGAACGTGTTGCGGAAAGCGCGGAAGCGACGTTAATTGGAGCGTGGAACGCTCGTGCAAGAAGTAGTCCTCGATCTTGGGAGCTTTCGCGCGTGCTCTTGTCGAATCGCGTGGTATACGGGCCGTGGAACGACTAAACTGCGGCGAGACAGAAATTAATTCCGTGCGCGCTTTCTACTACAATTCCCTCGGCACGCTATTAATTCGAGAGGGACTCTATTGTTTCAGTTTCCACCGCATCGAGATATCTAATGCCCGGCCAACCTCTAAATCACGTGGTACAACGCTACATTTTCTAAGCTGTACATACAACATTAGGGAGAAAATATCAAATAATCATGTCGGACGAATGAGTTGGGGATCATTGTTTCAAGATTTTTGAGAATTTGGAAGTTAATCAGCAATCAAAATAATAAATATTTTACGATTAACTCTCAAATGGCGTCACCGGATTGTAGACGAATAGAGTAATTTCCTATGTATATATTTTCTATGGAGATTAGTAAAAACTTGAATTGAATAAAAGAATTCCAAAATTAAATAATTCAAAATACCGAATTCCAATAGTTATCATCGGCTCAATGGTCAAAAACAACTGTTGAAGGTTAATAAGCTAAATTTTGCTTATGGTACTCCGACCATAGTTTAAAATATAAGATGATATATAATAATAAAAGATAGTTTAAAATTAAATTATTTAATTTCGGAATTTATTTTTCTGTGTCGAACAATGAATTTAAGAGACAAATGAAATATTCCAAATTCCAGTGATCTATAATTGCATAAATTGTCATCTACAATATCACCCAAATACTACTCACTCATACTATTTGAAATTGAAAAAACTATAATGATATAAAATTCTACTGCGAAAAATGTAGTATAAACATATATAGCACACTATTTTTATAAAGAAAAAAATAAGTGAACTGATTTACAGTATGATTATAATAAAAATACTACACGCGAAAGTGTGAGATCTAAAGAAACCCTACCTTACATATGTACACATGTACTCTCGTGTAGATCGTGCGAGTGTTAAACAAACGAAGTTCCATCGTATTTCACGCGAATTAACCGTCCATACGTTACGTTAGTGAAAAATCGATCGTTATCGGACTTTCTATCGTTACGTTTTTGTTTTTTTTTTATCGACGTTACCATTCCCTTCTTTATCGAGCCACGCTATCGGGTGATTAATGACTGCTCCCACTACGAGCAGATGGCGTGCCGATTGCCACCGCGAATTATTAATTGCCACGATCTATGGGGAAACCGGACGATTTCTTGTTTCGTTTCGTGCTCGAAAGGCAGACGAGATCAACCTTTCACTGTTCTTTCTAAATCACGGACCATTACTTTCTCGAAGCCTAATTACAAAGGCCTCGGGTAACTTTCATCGTAATTACCGGCAACACCTATATCTCTTTCTCTCGTAATTCTGCCGAAGCAATTACGAAGCTTAGATATCATCGTTAACTTTACTTGTTACTTACACACAGCCTTACGAAAGAAGAACTTTGGTTCTAGCATTAATATCCATAAATGAGCGAGTCGCTTCCTCATTCTTAAGTTCCGAGTTTGCACTACGTTATGGTCGGAATCTTTTGCAACCGTTGGCTAGACACGATTCGCTTCATACTTTTATGTAATAGGAATTTTTCCTTCCTCGAGGCTATTTGAAATTTCAGAATCGTCTGTCGAAATGAATTCAGAGCTTGAACAGTGAATCAGAATGATATTCATTCCGGTTAATCTCGTTTCCATATTATTAAATATCTTTGTTACCTTTTTTCCCCTTATGATTTGCATGCTATCAGGTATTTCGAATCTGAGAACCAGTTTTTCTACGTTATGTTCACGATTATTGATATTCCAGATTCTGTTTCATAACTGGTTACCTGTTATGATACTCTAGTTGTAATATCTGTTATATCTAGCGATTGTTTTATACTCTGATTGTTTTATACTAGGTTGTCTAATTAATTAGATGAAAAAAAAGAGATACAATAATTTTGTATAATGATCTATCTTGAAATAACGTAATATCTTGTTTCGTAATTATATCGATATTAAAAGATACTGACATTATCACTAATATTAAGAATATTAAAAATAATATTCATAATAATAATACTAATGAATTCCTGAAGTACCAATCATACAGTACCAAAATTACTAGCAAATATTGGTAACTTTGGTCGAAGAGATATGTAGTACCAACTGTATTTCTAAAATACATCCCTAGTAACCTTTGACTCATAAAATTCCATTTAGCCATAGAGTTCAACTTAACTGTTTAACTCTACTTCTTAGTATAGTTATTAATATTACTAAAAACTGATATCAGTTTTAACATTAACAAGTAAATTCTATAATTTTGTGAAATATCAAAGGATCAAGGTACTTGCGATACCTAATGGTAATAAATGATTGGTTTTTAATGGACCATCGTTGCACAAGGGGATCCCCCGATTTTACGAGGATGAATAACACCGGGGTCGATCCTTTCCCGATAATTGGGCTTTCGTCGACAGGGAATCGTACTTGAAAGCGGTGGCAAACGTCAATGGCTGATCACTGTCACTCTCGATGGGACGCTAATGGAAATTGTGCGTGACACGTGTTGCCTTCTAATTATATCCGATCAGCATACGGTTAATCACGAGAACTCTGCTGTAATTCTGGGGCAAGCGTGCCTCTGCATATTCCCCGTCATGCACAGTAACATACATATGGGAATATCCTAGCAAAATTGACACGCTGGTGATTCGCGAAAGTATTCGGACACTCGTCGTAAAAGAAAATATTGGGTGGAATTGCCAGATAACAGATCTAAGTTATCCGTTACGTGTAAGAATACATTTTGCTTATTAGTCTTTAATTTAATTTGTAATTGTCATACAGAGGCTCACGAAAGTATTCGAGCGCTCGTCATCAGAAGAATTTTTGTCTAAGCATGTATAGTATGTGGGATCATAAATTTAAATTGCCATGAAATTACAATATTAATGTTACTACAAGACATTCATTGGAAGCATATATTTGATAAAAATCAATCTATTACTTATTATATATATATTTTTTTATATAAAAATAAAGTAAAATAGAAATGAACGAACAACTAGTTTTTCTACGAGTAACATTAATTGTTTTAAAAAAAATTGCGTTAATAAAACAAGATGAACAAGAGTTTCTCTAAACAAAATATCAACTATAATAATAATGAAATAAAATAAACAGGAAGAAGTTATTCTTGCTGCGAGTCCCATTGAGCAACGTTATAAAAAATATATATTGCAAGACATTTCAAAGTGCACTGTACGAGTTTAGATCTACTTACTTGGGTCGTTTCTGGTAGTCCATTGTTAATGGCAGCCATTCTTCGTGCATGAAACCTAAATGAAAAAAAGAAAAAAAAACGTTAATATCACTATTCTTTTATTTCTAAAAATGTACTACACGTACATATATTTATAATAGTTCCAGAGTAAGAAGTTGAGAATTAGTTTGTCAAAGTCTGAGATGATTCATCAAATACATTCTAGGGAATTATAGTGATAACTAGTTGAATACATGAGGAAATTCACTTAGAGTTGTGACTTGAGAGAATTATGGATAATAATTAATGGCAATGATTCATCTGAACTGTGAAATCTACTAATTTGCAATTTTTGTAAATGCATATCATGTATGTGATACTCTTTCAATCGTGTAGACTAAACATATTTAAACTTAAACAAATTTTGTTTCTTCGTTAAAATATAAAATATGAGAAAACGGAATGAATAGGAAAAATGTGAATTTACGTAGATGTATGTGCAAATACGTTAACGATTGTATTGCAAAATTCATGTGTAATCATTTGCGATGAACGTCGAATGTCAAAAAATAAAAAGTATCCCAAGCTCTTTCAGTAAAAGCATAAATGTTGTACACTGTCGTGCAAAAGTTTGGAGCACTCGTCAATTTCATATTTAGAAAAAGAAATACATAAAACTTAATTATTTTAATCATTTTTTAAGCGTTATTTTAATCATAAATAGATACAGCTTTGGTAATATAGATAATTTATCAACAATTAACGGTATTTTTAATAAAATAATCTTGCAGTGAATAATAATAAGAATAAGTAGTAGTAAACAATAATGAATAAAGAAGAAATTTAATAATATAATATCCGCTCAGAAAGAGGACATGATTTTATCTAAAATTGACAAACTTTTGATCAACAATGTATCACGATACATATATTAGATTGTGAATGAAAGACTTGGCCTTTCAAGTTCATCCAGAAACTGCTCGTTTGACCTATGCTATTGATTTCTTCATCGCTGATACTAGCTTTATCATTACGTGTACACACGTATACGTAACAGTGACCCGAGATTAACGTTCACATCCGCGATAAGTAGAACAGAAGTAGAACTTCCAATCAAGCCTACGAATCGTTCAATAGGAACACACGAGTCTCGTCGTACTCCATTTTTTTTTTTTTTAAATAACGCGTTTCTATTTGAAGATTGCAGACAAAGGAGAGAACATGATAAATAATTTTTTAAATTCACTGATAAAATATTTCATACCGCCTGTAAATTATTTTAGGACAAATATCGTCGGTGAAACTCTTTAGACGATTTTTAGCGATTTGACTGTTTAAAGAATTAAATTAAATAAAGAATTAAATATTCTTTATGTTTCATAGACAAAACGAACAAATTTCGTGCAAGTGGTAGTTTAATAAAGTTGAGTAAATCAAGTTTGAAAATTTTAATTAAACAAATTTTTACAATATTTATTCAATAAATAATGAAACTACGGCTCGATCGCTTCAACTGCGTAAGAATTGTTCCATAAATTTTCCCAACATAAAGATTCACACCAAGTTTAATTAATCTTTCGTCATTGGTTCGAGAGTATAACCGACTGCCAGAATAAAGACCAATTAATCATTCCTAATTTAAAAATAAACGAACAATCAATTCGATTATATAAGATTAATGATTAATCATCAAATCAAATCCCCGAATTTATAATAAACGTTACTACAATAAGTATTCAATTCTTCCAAAGGGAATTAATTATTCAAAAGAACAAATAAACAGAAACTTCAGAGGGACATTGATTCGCGTGCGTCGGTCGTCTGTTTTTTTCCATCGAGAACATGACCTGGACTTCCGCGGAAGATTCTCGCAATGACTGTGCGTCCACTTTCCTTGAAAAACAGCTAGCGCAAAACCGTGTGACAAATAAAATACCGATTGATCGATCGATCGTGAACTGAATCGGTACATCATCTCCCGTCGCGTCGATCCTATTATTGTTTACGCTCGAGAATCATCATCAGTCCCCTTTCGATCGTCTCGTTGCAGGGCTGAGCAGTTTGATGAAAGAAGATGCAACCGGTCGGGAGACGATCACCGTTGCCATCAGCGAGATAATTGGCACGGCGATTCTGGTGTTCATAGGATGCACGGGATGCATAGAAGGCTTGGGGATTAATCCGAGCTTGCTGCAGATCGCTCTAACCTCCGGCTTAGGTGTCATGATTGCTGTGCAGGTGAGAAAATTCGACGTTAAGCTCGAGCGCTTGATACATTGGCTCTGAAGAATCTGGTTCTTTCTATGTTTTTGATGTCGACGTTATTACGTTTTTTTTTCTTTCTTTTTTTTTGTTTTGTTTTTGACATCAATTAGTATTTATTATATTTTGTATTATCATATGTACATTCGAGGAGGAGGTTCGATTATCTTCACAGTCTAATTCTTTTTATGTTTTTCATGTCTATCGTTCTTCTTGTACTTGGGAAAAATTGTTCAAGTTCTTTGAATCTTCAAATTTTTAATTAATTAATTTCGATCAATTAAAACTGTGCAATTGAGAATGAAGAATCATATATACGTTATTTTCTCGCACAATCCACAACGTGTGTTTTCATAAACACGACAATTTGTCAAAATTCAATGCAAAATAATTAATTTTAATCTCATAGAAATGATAAAAATCGTCTAAATCACACCGTGGTTAAAACATTGCCTAATTTTAACACACGCGTGATCGGTTACAATTAATTCAGAATTTAAACGATGCTAATGTTATTCCAGATAGGTCGATTCGATTGAACCCGTCTGGTTTTTTTTTGGCACTTTTGAAACTCATCGCGCCGCTTACAATTACTAACAAAGCGAGACGAGGAATCACGGGGTCAACGATTAGATCGAAGCTCTATTTTTAGAACGGTCAATCAGTTGCCCATTTCGGTCGCGTTGACACGCTCTGTATAAATTCTTCATTCTCCGTTCAACTGCTTCGGCAACTTTCCTTCTTCTGTCCCCGATTCGATTTTATAAATTTTCCATTGCTTTTCGGATTTGTGTCGCGGCTTCCACGAATCCGAAGGGAGGAAAGAAGCTGGCTAGCTCGAGCGAAATTGGCTGAGAGTGGCTGACTGCTTTATCGCGATGACTAGTTCATGAAGTTTTTGCAAATTTTTAACCTTCTCTCTCTCTCTCTCTCTCTCTCTCTCTCTCTGTGAGTTGAACAATTCATCTTTTATGAATTAAAGTTAGAAAGAAAATTAGCTCAACGTTGACACGTGAATTTAGTACGTTTCTATTAGTGGATGGAAATCCATTTCGTGTCTTTTTTCGAGAAAAAAAGCTAATTGTCTAATATCTTTTTTATATATTGCCCTACATTTTGTAGTTTATATGGAACTCAACGAGAAGAGAGGAAGGAACTGAACAATGAATTTTATAAAGTTTAATAACAAGAAAATAGAGACCAAGTACAATATTATTGTGACTAGTAAATATTATAATAAACAGAATACTTTTGATATTTTATATTGTCATGTGCATTCTATGCATTTTCTTCCAATTTTCTGATGAGCAAATATATATAAAAATGTTTGTTCTTAATATAATGTGAATATATATGTTATAATAATATATTGTACATTATAATAATGTTAACATATAACATATATATATACTTTCTATTTAACTATTGTCTTACTTCATAGAGTGTTGGACATGTCAGTGGTGGGCACTTAAATCCCTGTATAACAATAGCAGCACTGATCCTAGGAAAAAAGTCTCTGCCCATGACTCTCCTCTATACTGGTGCCCAGTGTCTTGGTGCGATGTTGGGCTATGGTCTTATTAGGGTAAATCATCATTCAATATTGACAGTATCCTAACTTTTAGATAACTTGATAATGCCCATTTAAATATTGAATATCAATAAATATAAAATTTTGAATTATTAGGTATTACTTAATTACAGTATGTATGTATTTTATGTTACATTATAATATTCTCTATTAGTATTAATTGTAGTCAAATATCAGTGTAAAAATGGATAACATTTATATTTATATTAGTTTTTAAATTTATTATAGTTTGTAGTAAATATATTGTAATTAAACAAAACTAAAAATACATATTATACTATTAGAAATATTAATGCCAATATTAAATTACTAAATATTAGTACTTGATATTTATTATTCTATAAAAATTATTCTCGGTACTCTAATATTTCATTATATTAATAGAGACTAATACCAATATCAGTTGGTAAATTAAATTTATTTACATTTTAATGTATCATAAACTTTTGATATCTTAAACACAATATAACATATGTCCAAATATTTGATACTTTAAATATTTCAATTTTAGTACTGATAAATAAAACAGAGATTGGTAAATATCCCAAATTAATAGTTTAACATGTAATTTAATATGTCCGGGACATGCGTCCCGGGAGAGCTTCGGTGATAAAGTCCAATCGTGAGATTTAAGTCTTAATGCAAACATTATGCATAAACTCATGAAACTTCAATTTATTACGTCTCTCCAGGTGATAACTCCGGTGGAACTAATATACGCGGGACAACCAGACTCGGGAAATACCTTCTGCATGACCGAACTCCACCCCGATTTGTCCACATTCCAGGGTTTCATGGCCGAGTTCTTAGCCACTGGAATTTTAGTTCTCTTCGCCTGTGGTGTGTGGGATTGTCGGAACGTGAAGAACACCGACTCAATACCGATGAGATTTGGTTTCTGTATCACGGCGCTCAGCCTCATTTTCATCCCCTTCACCGGTTGCAGTATGAATCCAGCAAGAACGTTAGGTCCAGCTGTTTGGAACGGTTATTGGAGTAATCATTGGATCTATTGGTTGGGTCCACTCGGTGGCACTATCGTCGTGTCGTTAATATATCGATATCTGTTTATTTGCAACAGGAGAGAGCCTGGACAGTTTGATTAGAAGCGCAGGATGATGGACGATAATGGTGGGTTTTGCATGCGCTTGCAAACGCTAGATCTTTGAATTACTCAATGCGGGTTGGATCTGAACATATTCCATTTTATTCTTATAATTTTCATTTATATTTAGTATATCTTACATATTTTATTTTTTCAGTAGATTTTGCATCGTATTCTTAAAATGATAAATTTTTCACTTTTGTGAACCACAGAATTTTTGTTCACCGCAGGTTTTTCAAAATACGATTCGCAAACGACCGAAGATATAAAATTTACGTGCAAAGAGACGATGAAAACGCGGGGCAAAGTTTGTAATTTGTAACAACGAACGGAAATATTCGGCAAGGAATATAAAATATAAATCGTAAAATAATCTTAAACTCGAGCGAAATCGACTCGTAAAGTCTCCAGCTCGCGGCAAGGATTCGCCTCTGCCTTTATTTTTCTCTACGTTCGCTCGATTTCACCGGAAAACTGATCTCGAGACCGGATCGAGGCTTCTCCTTCGTCTCGGGAGAAACGAGAGAGGAGAACGTTTGAAAATAAGTTGAGCCACGTTAATCGACTGTCTTGTTGGTTCCAGCGAGCAGAATCGTATCCCGGTGGTTTACAGTTCACAATTCGAGCGAGAAATCCTAATCGTGTCGCAGGAGACGGAAGTGGAGGGCCGGATGACAGGGCCGTGACGACGTCGGATGATCGAGAACAGCCGAATGCCACGCGAGAAGGACTTACCCGTTGCGTAGACTGATATTTCAAAACGATTCGTATTCGACAATCCCTACGAAGCGACCGCGCGTTAATTGGTTTTTCAGCAGCTCGCGGCGCGAAATTCAGGCCAAAGTGGTTTTGTGATTTTTTTTCGACGAGGAGAGAAGGAGAGAAACCGAAGGAGAATTCCGAGTGAAAATTGCGAAACTCTATCGCGCGAGAAAGGACGACAGACTGTTTTCGATACTTCGTTTGTCTCGTGATAGAATTGCAAGGATTCGTTACATTTTTTATATTGCGATTTCAAATTTGTCGATGAAAATTTCGAAATAAAGAAATAAATTTGATAGACAGTTTTAAGAAATTTTCGTCTTTTTCCTTTCGTTATATCATTCCCATTGTGCTTTCATTTCGATGCTTCGTTTCGAAGAGTGGACTTTTTAAGTTGCTGAGATTGTGAAAACGATTAACCACTTTACCAAGGATAACATTTTGTCAACCATTCGACTTGAAAATTGAAAATAAGACGATCTTCGAGCTACATTGTAATTTCTTTTGATAATTTTACAATTAATCTGGCAATTTTATGACTGATTTGGTTAAAAGTTCAGATACATGTTCTGTGTTTGAAACAATGGCCGCAAGTGCGTTCGATGCGTGTTCGTTTGACGCGCATGTGTCCTACTGCGCATGCGCCTCACCCGATTTTCATATTTACGAATTTCAATGAACAACAATGCTTTTCTTTTTCAAAATGTGATTCGCAAATGTCGCGTTCACCTCTACTCCATCTTCCATTTCACTAAAATTGCTTTAAATATGCACTGCAACTTAACCTGATAATTGTTAGACAGATTACAACGACTGACAACAAATTTTGTCAATCCCTGAATGTTACAGCTGGTCCATTTTTAGCGTGACAAAGATTTGTCGACTCAATGAAGCTTGTTCTCGTTCCTAATCTAATCTAATCTGATACTAATGAAATATTACAATATTATTCGATTACAGATGGGTCAATTTTTAGCGCGACAAAAATTTATCCACTCAACCAAGTTTGTTCTTGTTTCTAACCTAATTTAATCCGATACTAATGAAACGTTACAAGTTCTTCCATCTATTGCTTAACTGAAATAGCTTCAAATACGTATTGGAACATAACTTTAGATACATTTTTGCATCATAATACTATACATTCCTATTTCTCTCACCGCAATATTCTCAGATCAAACAAAAATGTTTCGTTTTATAGATGAATCGTTGAGAAGCCACGCCAACCAATCAAAGACGAAAGACCTACAATTATAAGCGTCATTTTCATTTCAAAATTCAATCTTCGTGTACTTGCGTACTGTTGGACTTGATCTCATTGCGAGATACACTCTATGTACATTTCCCCGCCCGGAATTGTCCAAAGTCCCACGTTGTTCACGGTCGTCTGTGAAGTTGTGCGAGTTTGTTGCACACGCGTTTAAAAATAAACTAGTTTCTCGGCAATCGAAAATAAACGCAGGTGCACGCACACATCTATATGTACGTACGCGATCTACGTAGCGCGTCGCGCGCGACTGGCCTGCCATCTGGCGGGGCAGGGGGAAGGGGAAAAGTGGGGAGGGAGAAGTTTCCCGCTGAATCAACGGTGTTTGAGAGAACGGCGACCACGTGCCACGGGCCGCGATAAAAGTGCGTACGATCGTGCCCGTTCACAAACTATCGGGACGAGCGAGCGTGCGCTGCCTCCTTTCCTTTCACGCTGCTCTTCCACCGATCGATCGAGATCGCGCCAAACTGCCCTCGATCTCTTTCTCTCGTCTCGCCTCCACCGTCGTCGTTGCGGTTTCCGAGTGTAGTATCGTAGTATTATTATAGTAGAGAGTGAGTGTGTGAACACACGGCTGGCGTCATGTCCTCTGGCGGATTTCGCTCGGGTAAGTGTATGTACATACAGAGCGTATGTACACTATCGTTCATAAATCGGCGGACATTTAATAAAGTTAAAACGTGGCTGTGATTTGTATGTCAGGAGGCTGAGGATTTGACGGTACAATTTTAGCTTTGCTCCGTCGTTTTTTGGTTTCCCTCAGTCTCCAGTAAGGCAAGACTGATTGTGAGTCACTTTGGCTCGAAGTAACGCGGTGTAAAACAATATAACGCAGTTGAAAGTATTTACGTTCCTTTCGGTGTAAAGTACAGTATAATTGTAAAGTATTTGCATCTTTGTTATTGGGACTCAGTTGCCAAGTTAGCGGATGATGTCTAGCGGTTGAAGAGTAATTTCGAAGCACATTGACAATGAAAGTAATTAATAATGTAACAAATAAATAGATGAACAATGTATATAAACTATGCATCACGTATAATAACACAAGAAGCATAGTAAACGAGGGAATTCAGTTGATATTCTAACTATTTTTACCCAAAACGCGCAAAGTTTCCCTAAAACTTTTGCGCGACAGTGTACACACAATAACTCGTGCCAAGCAAATTATTCTTACGGAAAGTCGTTCAAGTTCACTGAAACGTAAACTAGGTTAGGTTAATTCCGCGTTAAGCAGATCGAGTGAGAATTTGTTAAAGATGTTAAAGGATTTCGAGAGGGAAGAATTGATCGGCATTGCGGAGCATGATCGGTGGGTACAACGATGCGTTTGGCTTCGTTGCGTGTAATACGCGCTTCTGTACAAATACGGAGTCGAGGTGAAACGAAGAACTCGCGGAAAATTGAAGAAATGGGAAATCTCGGTTATACTTTTGGAGGAAATTTGTCTTGCTAATTGATGAGCGAAGAAATTTGGAGCAATCGAGTCGATGATTCAGTTAAATACCATGAAGATTTTATAAATATGATAATATACGTATATTAGATTCTAAAAACAAGAAGACGAAACATCCAGGAATTTCTCGTAGAAATCTACGTAACAAGTAGCATAACTAATGTTTCAACTAGACATACTGTCTGTCTGAGCATTTACGAGTACAAGGATGCACGTAAATGAGAAGAAAAAAAGTGTAATACATATATATTACGACACTAAAGAAATAAAGTAAATTCTACATTCATGAATTCGAAATCGCTTCGACTAAAAGAAAACTTTGTCTAAGTTCAATAAAACAACACGTGTATCAATTGCACACTTTGCGAAGAAAATCTTTCGACAATTTTGAATTTTGATAATTTTCAAGAACAAAAGTATCCTCACTTTCTCATCTGTCTCGTACATCGTGTATTGTAAAGTCATCTGTGAAAAGAAAGGAACGAATTGAACTCAGGGTTGCTCGAGAGCGAAACGAGACCAAGTGGATTGTTATTCGATTTTTTTTCTCACAAAGTTGTAACGATTTGAATTATTGACAATTTGACCGCCAATGTTCATGCAATTTTATATTTTGCTATAGTTTGTTGTAACATAATTTATTATAATCTTGATTATATTTTTAATTATAAATATAATTAATATACATATAATTAATGATATTTATGTATTTCATAATATTACATTTATTATGATTAATTGCACCTTATATTAATGATTAAACAGATAGAAGAAATAGTTAGAAAAATTATTTTCCCTGTTAGATATTGCGCGAAATAATTATACTTCGAATATTATATCATACATATTTTTCCATATTACAAGATTACTCTATTGCATTTTTTCATAAACGCATAAGCGAATCCATTGTCTATAATTGTTAATTCAGTTGCGCTCTTCGCTGTGCAACAGGAAGTAATAAAACGAGATAATGAAAGGATAATAATAATAATAATAATAATAGCAATAACAATAATAACAACAATTACAATAGTAACAATCAAACAAAAATGATCAGCTGAAACAATATTATTATTGTTGCCCGTTTGCGAGCGTGTGACACGGGTCGGGGGCCGATTAAATCGATCGAAAACTGAAACCACCGGTCATACGGGGTGTCCAGTTTTAATCTGCAAATACCGTGACCCTGATTCGACCTCTACACGTTCCTCTGCAAGAAAACTACTTGTCATCAGATTCGTTCCTTATCTGCATTATTTTTCCACAGAACAGATAACTTTTATAACTTTTTTGTAAATGTGTCAGGGTTGGGCAATTCGCAATAAGTACAAAAGGTCAGAAGCGACAGTTTGGTCAGAAATAATTCGCTTCGATTACTTTATCATTAGTCTCGTTTGAGAAATAACGATAACGTTGTCTCGAGTTCGAATCGAATCGGATCGTAAAGTTTTTTAGACAGTTTTAATTTAAAGATTATTTGAGAAATTATTTTTTAGAAACGAGACAGAAAAGTAAAAGTAGACGGCAGAAAATTCACGATTGTCAAAGGTAAAAGTTTCACGGTTTAAAATGACATCAAGTGGAACCTTGCGCGGTTTTTCTTCTTTCGAAGTTACATGCAAATTATCGATTTGCCAATTTTTCATTGTCATTGGCGCAATTATGCCGTTCGCTTTCATACGTATTATAAAACTCATTCCCAGGGAAATCTAGCTCGTTTGCATTTCCTCGTTCTCGGTTCGCGACCTTGAAACCGCATCCAGTCACATGCCGCTCGAAAAATCGCGCGTTTCGATCGATGAATAATTAAAGTTTCGCGGGAAACGCAGCGCTCGTGTTTGTGAAACACATTCATTGGAGAAGTATTAAATTGCAGACGTACGATTACGTCTGTAATCTCCTTTCGACTTTGTCTTCCGAGTTTAATTCAACAAACGAGCGATTAAGCTCGAGGGGAAGAGGAATTTTCGCGCGAGGTCGGTTCGTTGGAATTTCTTTCTAACAGTTTTCGCAAAACTGAGATTTGACACGTGTCGTGAAATTGAAACTGCAAATTAATATATACGTATTTCGCGCGTATCTGAATTTACATTGTTGTTCTTTTTAATAATTCACGGGGAAAAGTAGGAACGTTCGTGCAAATCTCGTATGTTTTGTTTTCGTAAAGTCTGTTTTACATTTTTACACTTTGCATTTTGACGAAGTTTGTTTTGCAATTCAATGTCTTCAAAGGCTTGAAGCCTTGCGTTTCGCTTCAATTTGAATTTAATTTTGTTTGAAATTTCATTTTCTCGTGATTCTATATTTTTCCGAAGGCTATATTTTGAATTTTCATAATTTAACACCTCTGTGAAACCTATTTTGCATTTATTATTTAATATTTCCACGAAGCCTGTTTTTGTTTTTCTATATTTTACATTTGCTTTATTATTTTACATTGTTTTATTATTTTCGTAATTTAATATCTTTGTAGAGTCAATTTTACATTTCAAAATGGAGAAAATTATTTCACCTTCGGTATTGTGCTTTAAATATTCCACACTTATATTTCATGCAATTGCTATGTTATTTATGAATTTTTAAATTATATTATACCGTTTACACTGTGCATTATACTATTCGCGTTGCATCTGCACGTGTTTGGAGATTTTGTATATTTATTCATCAACGTAGATTTTAGTATTTATTCGCTTTATTTATTCAACAAATGTTGGTTATTTATTTCAATGTATTTATAATGAGGGATGACAAGCCGGAATTTTAAGTAAACGATTTTCAGCTATCAACGTCAATCAAACGTGCTCTTTATTTAAATGTTAACTTGATATTCAGAAATTCAACATTCAATGAAATTCAATCATTTGAAATTCAATCATTTGAAATGAAATTAAATGGAACACTTATGCGAATATTTGTATTTACAGAAATGAAAATAAGAGGCTAGAACATTCCGAAAGTTAAAAGAAACTTAAACTGTACTATGTTGTATTTAAGACAGTGTTAATTACATACACATCGTCATTTACTTCTTTCTAAATTGCAATTCATAAAGATTGACTACCTTGAATCGAAATGAATCAACAGTCTTTAATTCTTAAAAATTACGTACACCAGAGAAAATAAGAATGATCCTCGACTATTAAAAGAAAGAAAAAAAAAAAACAGAAATTTTGTCAATTAAATTAAAATTATCGATAATTTTATACAGAAGGAAGGTAAAATTATTGTTCCCTCCTTCCCCTAAAGAAGAAAAGAAAACATTTGACCTATTAAAAAGAGAAGGAAAAAAAAAGAAGAACGAAAGATCTAGAAAAATGTGCCTAATAAACGAAATCGAGACTCACGTGCCTGTTTGCGAATCCTCAGACACGTGCTCGGAATGCAAATAAGTAAACAGTCGCGCAGTCTTCCGATAACTGGTGGCTTCGTCGCTCGATCAAACGTTTCGATTGCGTAACGACATTAGCCGCACGGAACATCGTTTCCCTGCCGATCATCGTTAATACATTTCCTTTTTACGAGCAACGAACCATCGTCCCGAAAAACCTGCTCGTCCGGTTATCGGCGCCCATATACGGCTGTGCCCAGGTGGGTCACACGGTATGGTGTTTAAATTAGCTTCGTTTTAAATTCGGACCGAGGTTGCTTCGATTTTCAGTTAGGTCAAAGCCGTGGTCTCGTCCCAGTTCACGTTCCACCGGCGAAATTGATCGTGACATGAAAATTTCCTCCGATTCACCAAGGGCGAATCCATTTCGTTGAGACAAGCCTCGCGCGATTCGCAGAATAGGCGATTGGAGAAAATTTGTCGAGATGCTTGCGCGATTCTTGAATGATTCTAGAGTTTTTTTACATTGTTCTACGAGATTAGAGATTGTTATGATATAATGATATATATACGTGGTGTTTCTTTTGTATATAATATATATACAATTAAAGAAACAAGATTATATTATATATCGATATTATATCATTACATTATAATTGAATAATTATAATTATGTTACTGTTTAAGTAATATAATTAGTTTCTAGTTTAATTTTTTAAACTAGAATTTCTATCTTACATCCCCAAACTATGTGCAATTTTCTCAAACCTTATATAAACCTCAAACCTTAGTCTCGAATATTTCGTAAATCAAAATTTATATTCTTTTGCCATAGATTCGAATTTTTATTTCAAACTTCGATAGGTAATCATTCAACGCATCGCCACCCTGTTTTACCGAGCAAAGAAAGTTGCTGAGATAATAAGAAATTTCCCTAGAAATATTTCGGTAGATCAAGGTCTACTATCGTTTCTTTGACATTTCAGATCCAAGTTCATGCGAGTTATTCTGAGGAAACGTGTCACGAGAAGTCTAGGTTAGGCGATATTTCCCTCCGTTTTGGTTGAAACCGGGTCGCAGATTAGAGGAAATCGGTCGAAAAACATCGTTCACTCAGACTGTCACTAGTCTTCAATGCCTATCGAATATTATGAAAACAATTCTTATCGTTTGTGTGATGACACAGCTGTGGCTAGATACGCTCGTTTAAAATGGTCCACGAGGGGATAGATATCTGTATGGGGTATTGAATGGCGATCGATCAACGTGGATAAGCGCGTGGAGAAGTCATTTGCGTGGAGACCAAAGCGATACTAGCGCCACTGGTCTCGATCTTCTCGGACTTGCGTAATCTCCCCATTCTCGCAAACGGAGCTTCTGTATCTCCTTTTGTCTGCGATCAATTAGATTTTAGGCGTTGGATTTAGCTGGAAAATTTGGAGCGTAAAATGTCAAACAAAGTGTTCCTCTAATAAATAGATTATTCATAATCTACTTATTCATTACTACTGAAGTTTTGAATCAAGTTCTTACACTTTTGAAATTTTCGATTAAATTTGTTTTTTGCACTTTGGGAACTTTTAAATTTTAAATTTGGTTTTCAATGATGAAATTTTTAATTCGTTCTTGTACCACAGAAGTCTTGAATTAAATTCATCTTTACATTACTGAAATTTTTAATTAAGTTACATTTTTGTGTACCACTGCAAAGACGAAATAACAAATTGATCAAACTTTTTTAAGTTACTTGAATCTTTTCACCATCTCTCGAATCGAAATAATTCAACAACTATAAGAATTTTCCTGAATTTTTCCGTTATATGATAAATAAATAAACTTTATAATTCTTTTAATATAGTGTATAATTTTGTAATCTTGAAAAATACAAAGTAGATCAAAAAGAGTTAACTTCAAAATAAAAATGAGAGAAATCAGTGAGAATCGTCAAAGTGGTTTAGAATTCTTTAACCGTCGTTTCTTTCTCAATGTCTACGTGACTAGTATTCTGTTTTTTTTCCCACAGTCAGACTGAATTTAAACGAAATTTGAATGTTTATTGAGAGTCACCGAGAACATCGGTCAAATTTCATCTTATCTCGGAAGTTTTCCATGAAATGTGAATCGAAATCGAGTGAGGCCACCTTTTATCGACTCCCTGTCTATACAAATAGGAAAATTGCGTTATCAGCTTCGGGATTACACGATAACACTTGCACTCGTCGCGTCATCCTTGTCTCGTTCGTGTTTCGTAAACCGATATACATATGTTTATCGTTTATTTTTCTGGCACGTTTCATGCGATAAGTATGTACACCATCGTTTATATATATATCTACATATATATTTTATATTTGAACACTTCTAAATTATCTCAAGCATGTAAAATATAGTTATAATATTATATATAAAAAATCGTATCATCATTATGATAATACGATTAAACAATCATATCCTTATAATCATATAAATTATAAAATTATATTTTTATTACATTTTCTCAGTTTCACATGCATATTTCGTGTATTTCTTCTTTGGATATTTCATATTTTCTCTATATAAATTCTCTGCAATTTTGTATTTTAAAATTTCCCATAAACTCATAGGAATCGATAGTTTAGTAATTATAAAATTGCGTTCAAATTTTCCACTAGCGCATTTCAAAATCAGTCATTGCTAAGAATATTCCCTGTTTACTTTTTCTTTTCCAAACACGCCAATAATCATTTGTAAAAATATTTACTACCAGCCTGTGGATATTCATGCAATTTCAAATTAAAACAATTTTCACACGTGTAGACAATTATTTTACCCATTAGAAACATACTTCAAGAATATTTTCTACATTTCTCCACGCCCAAATTTTTTATGAACGTACGAAAATCGATATGTACGCGTAAATGCTCGATATAACAGACACAACAAATTCTACGACCATTCGAACGCTTTCGTAAGTCGGTATGCTACGTAAGATCCCGATCCCATAAGTGGAAAATCGGTGAAATTTCATCGGGAACACGGCTGGAACGTGGAACAAAGACGGCGGACTTAGATTGGCTGTACTGACCGTGCCGATACGAGCCATTAGTCAATACGAACACGGTGTGCTCTATATCCGATGGCGTTCATCCCCCTAATAGGCAGATTATACCGACTAATTGCCGCGTAATCTCTCGACGCCGATTCTGCAGAATTAGACGATTGTCTAGTGATCGTACGCTCGAGGACACTATCTAAAAAACGTTTGCCCAACAGATGATGATCGATTGGAATGCCGCTCTGTTTGCTTGACGGCAACCGAGTCACTGGATCAATTCGCTCACCGCGAGTTTTTAGATTAGACGTCGCAATGGAATATTAGCTTTATTATTTTTACTTCACTTTAGTGTTTTACTTATTATGTCTGTTATCGCGAGGAAGTTCGCGAATTTTTCATTTCGCTGTTTTTATATTTTGGAAATTTTTGTATCGAAGAGTTTGGGATTGGGTTAGATCGTTTCTTTTTTTTTTATCTTTTGTAACTTGAGAGAGAATTTGTTGAAATTGTTTGCGAATTTGTGCGTTAAAAGTGATTAGTACTAATACTAATCGATATTGAAGAATTTTTAGGCAAGGAAAATTCGTGTCTTTTTTTCGTTAATTCGAAAAAAATTTTTTTGTAAATTTTATTGTGTACTAATTAATCCCTTATTATCACTGAAAGTGATTTTAGCGGGGGTAACCCAGAAAATCGGGTCTCTTCGGGTGCAACGCTAATGCAACGAAAATTGCGATTGGTTGATTTGGGTCACGTGATTCGTGAGGGGGCGTGGGATAGACCTCGAATAAGAGTGGCGTTGTCTGGTACTGAGCGATCGCGCCTGTTGTAATTTGTTTTCTATCGATTCAAATGTTTGCATATCAATAAAATTTGTCGTCTTCATTTCCTAGTCAGAACAGTTGCCTCTGGGCCTTTCAGTGAGACGAATCGTACAACGGGGTACAAGTCGTGCAGTTTTTTATATTCCGTATTCATCTATCTGTCATTCACTTGTGAAAAAATTCCATCCATTACCGCTAGAGAGGATCGAAGAGGTTGGAATGTCGAGTGAACAAGAAATATAGCTATGTAATAGGTAAACGAAACAAGATGGCTAGCATAAATTATAAGAAATGAAATAACAATGGATTGGGTTTGTTTGCTGCGAAACACATCATCGAGATCGACCTACCTTAACGTTTAATTGCTTCAAAAATATTATTCTTACACCTCATCTTTTGATAATACAAGATAAATAAGTACATAATATATATTTCTCTGTTGTCTCTCCATCTATTAGATAAAGTTGTTTTGACCAAGTTAGTTGTTTGATCTCAGTTATCAGTATTTAAAAATTTTGAATTGTTGTGATTATTGGCCATTGAGGACCATATAATTTGTAAATTTGTAATTTGATTTAATTTAATTTTATTATTAATAAAATCTATTAATCTCCATGACCAAGGGTCTGAAGTGCAAAATAAAATCTAATGTAAATCACTATTCAATGATTAAACCAATTTTTTATTCTCTTTTGCTTTTTGTAAATTTGTTATTTATAAGGAAAGCGTTGCGAATAAATGGTGTGATTATTGTTAATAATAAAAGATATAATATTTATACGTGTTGTAGAAAAAGTAATTCGATTTTAATAAGAAAAAATATTCCTATTTAAATTTGTAAAAATTATCGTGTTTACGTAACTTCAACATTAACTGCAAAGATTATGAAACGTACAATTATTTGTCGTCCAATTTGGGAAATTCGTGTTTTTTTTCCACTAAGCGTCCGCTTTCCACTTTTATCTTATCCTCGATACACAAATAGAATACTATTGCACAATACTATTATTACTGTTGTAACTGCTATTAATAACTAAGTGTTCCATTTTAAGAACAAACAAAAAAAAAAAAGAAATGAACTTTAAAATTTAGCTAACAACATTCGTATAAATTTTCAATATTTATGAAAAATTACTATAGCGTTAGATAGGAATTTATTATTATTATTATCAGAATTAATTTCCTAAGATTGTGTACAATAATCCATTTAATAATATCATATCACAATCCTTTTTGTTTCAAATTACATTCATTACTACCAGTTTATTATCTAAAAGAATAATTTTTATGCTATTATATCACATACTGTACTGTTCTACAGTATGTTTCAAAATAAAAAATCGTTATAGAACACTATATTAAATGTAAAATACTAAATATGCAATATTATTCTATGTTACATCTATATACGTATATATAACACTATACAATATTGTCAGTATTTGAGTAATGCTACAGTATCATTAATATAATAATATTACAGAATACTATATTCCTCAGTAAGATACGTTACCCTCACAGTTAATTAGAAGTCCATTTATAATCATGACTCTGGTCGATATTACAGAGTCGAATAGGCTTTGAAAAAAAAGAAAAAAAAACGCGTTTCCTTTTTTTCCCTATCGAAACACGTGGGTTACTGGTATTTTCGCAGATCTGCGAATTCGCTCCTCTAGCCGATGAATGCCGGCGAAAGTAATCAGAGTGCACGTTCATCGGAAGAGTGCACGGTGATTGATGTGTGGGTCTATCCCTATCGGTATCGATCCGGTCCCGATGAAAATATCTATACCCATGGAAATTGGATCCATGGCGGTGCACGTGGATCCACGATCTCGTTATCAACAATTATCGAAAATTGTCGGCAACGCCGAAAGGGAAACAATTTTCAACGTTATCGACACCACGCAGCTCCATACGATCGATCACTTTCTTCGAATTTCCAAAGTTTCACCTGCGTGCAATTTATATTCCACGAATTTATTTTATCAGTCTTGAAAGTCGAATGATTGTCTTTCATCCTTGGTTCAAAAAATTTTCGACATTTGCAGCTGTGTGTATTTATTTCTGCGACAATTTTTTTGTTCGTTGCATAATTTCGAGAAATTAATCCGCTTGCAAGACTCGATCTATTTGAGTTGAATAATTTTCGTATTTGTTCTCACGCCAATTTACAAATCTTGAAAGTTGAATTCTTTTTATCCCAGTTGGTTTGGACGAATTTCTAATATTTTTTTTCTAAGATTTTTTTACTTATTTTTGGCTACTCTGCAATTCTTTGCTTGGAAATATACAGTACAGAAGTAACAAGAGTTATTATTAGATTAAATGTAACATGTTTGTCCTGTCAAGTTATGTTCCTATGTATTTGAAACGTCCTGTATAGAGGTATTGAGTTACTAGTTTGAAAGGAAAGAAAAAGTTTTAGAAAAAGAATTGGCTGCATTCTAAAAACAATCCAATTGGAATTTCCAATTTTGAAACATCCTATATTCAAGCGATTGAATCCCTGCATGTTAAACTTCCTAACCTCAAAAACGAGAACTTTCATTAAAAAATTAACACTGTGTAGAGAAATTTAATCGTGAAATTTCGAGGCATTCTATAGTCAAACATCTGAAATCCTAAATGACCAATTTCCTAACCTCCAAAGTAAAATCTTTCCTGTTACAAAGGATTCGTTTGTTCTAATTGAAGCACAGAGCGTGAATAGCCCTGTAGAAAGAGAACGGAAGCGTTTGATATCGCGAAGTTTCCAACGCGAGTTACGAAACTCGCACAACAAAAGGACCAACGTTGTTGAGTGATTTGCTTCGCGACTTTGAATCTCTCCTGCATCTGACGTTATCTCTCGTAAATGCGTGCGCGCTGCTACCTTGCGCGTGGCAACGTGACGTCCTGATTTACGATCGATCCTCATTACGATCGTCTAATGCGAGTGACGTCGAATGAATTGTTCACCGGCATTGAAACTCTACGTTCTCTCGACTCGTAAAAATGAATTTATCACGATCGATACTGGGGAATTTCAAAGAAAATCTTGTTTGCCCGCCACGATATTTATTCAGATATAAGGCACAAATGATGCTCTGTGACTTCTTTGCAAAAAACAAAAGAATTTATTGAAAATGGTTGGATTAATGATGGATTTTTTTACTTGTGAATAATTGAAATGTTTCAGAAACAAGTGCTACTTGTTAGAATGTTAATGTCAATGTAAATGTGAGTCGTTAAAAAGGAAGACAACTGAATTGAAGAAAAAAAATTTACTGAGGACAGCAGAAATAGTGATGGTACTACAAGATAAAATTTAGTGGTTGTTTTAAAAAAGCGAGTCCCATTGGATGGGAAGTGAATAACTAGACTTTTCATGATTCTTGGGGAGTATTAGGAAACAGAAAATATTAATTAAGGTAGTATAGTAGTAATAAAAATAGTAATGAAAATGGTAAAAATATTATATTATCATATTATTATTATATATATTATATATATATTACTATTATTCTACAAATAATTACAACTACAAAGAAGTACTGCATTAAAACAAGAAAGGTAGTAAAACTAGAATTTACAGGACGTTTCAAAAACCAGTTTCCTCCACAAAAATCAATATTATCTCCTCATATTAGACTAAAAAAAAAAAAGCATTTCAAAATTTCTTTCTCATTTCCTAACAAATAACAAAATAATTCGTAAAAATCGATCTACAGGATGCTTCAAAATTAAAGGACACTGATATAAACGACGAAAAAGAATCTCTCGCAACAGCTATCGAACTATTACAAAAATACCGATCAAACTGGTGTGATATTTGCGTTCGAATAACACGGTTGCGTGATGTTGGTGTATTTACATTGGACTATCACTCGGCTGAGTAATTTTCATGCTGCGTCGTACGTAGTAGTGGTTAATCAGCAGTCGACAGAATCAACGTGCACGCTGTCTTTCGTGAACAAACGTTCAGCTTGTTGTCGTTCAGGCTATTTATTTCATCGGTGTAAGTGGTTCAGTGTACACGTGCTGAGTTCCAGGTATCGATACAATGGTCTGGAATTGCGGTAAGACCATTAATGGTAAAATACGCATTCTTTATTTATTTTTAGATGTTGTTTCTACATATCTTTAATTGTTTTTAATTGCCTTTAATTGTCCATATATCATTATTTATTATTATTCAGTCGTCATATTCATAAGATAAGTGCTTATTTTCAATGACTTTGCTTTTATCTTCATGCATAAATATACGTGATAAATAGTAATACTAATGTATCTCTCGTTTTCGATAAAATTTTAAATAATTATCGAGTAAAACGTTTCACTCTAAAATTTTAAAATACTATTTTCTCTTTTCTTCTTCTTCTTTCTTATACAATGTAATATTTTCTTTATACTACTATATAGAAATATATAACAGCTTTTATAGTATAGCTTTTATAGTATTTCATTTTAGTACAGTATTAACGCTTCATTACGAAACAATTTAACTCGAACTTGAAAAACCCTCCCTAAAGAGAAGAAGAATTTTCGTCACCGCGGAAAAATTTAAAAAAGATGAACAAAACTGGAGGAAATAAGAAAAGAACGAATGTAACAACGTCATCCGACAGCTGTTCCAGTTTTCTTCAGAATGTCCAAGCTCTTTCTCTCTGTTTCCGAGAATACCAGGGACAGCGAAGGAATTCATAATTCAATAGTTTTTGGGTCCTCGAACATGTTGCAACGGGCAGAAAAATAGATTTATTAATATTTCATCTTTATCACCGTGTGTTTCACTCGCCGGGAGAGCAGGCAGCCACGACGGAAACGTCTCTGTCCTTGTTGACACCTGTCGAGACTCAGATCTCGAGAACACCATTACGAGCGGGTCGTTTGGCGTGTCTTCTATACATGATAAACGTCGTCGACGTCGTGGAAAATGTCTGCTGCCCCTGTTGACGAGTGAAACGGGAAGAAACATTTCCATACGGGGAGGTGAAAAGTTACCACAGAGGCGAATCCCTTCTATCGTCTAGAGTTTTGTGAAAATTTTGCGGAAAAGTGTTTGGCGTGCAAGAGAAACGTTAAAACTGTAGTCGATCGGATTCTAGGAATTTTAATTTCAGAATTATTCTGCCAGGGTGACATATTCTGAAGTTTGGGTTATTTTATAATAAAAATTATTGAGAAGATGGAGATGATCCATATTTAGACTACCTGTTTGAAAAATTGAAACTACCTGTAATTAATTGAGTCAGTGACTTTTAGTTTGGGAATTGTTCTAAATATTTTTTATTATTTCGAATGCTATTTTGAAATAGTTTAGATTATAGCAGAAATTATTGAGAAAAATATTAGCCCATGTCTGGATGAGAAAACTGAAACTGCCTGTAGTCACTTAAATTTGTGAATCGTTTTTCTAAACTATTTTCTTTATCATTTCGTTGCCGTTGACAATTTAACTTCACTTTGCAACAAAGTATTTCTCACAATTAAATCATTCACGACAGATTTAGCTTTTGATCTAACTCTATCTAGATTGCATAATAAAACGAAACTTCCTGCATCTATCAAAACAGTAATTTTCACTTCAAGATGCCATATTTTCTCACAATTACAGCACCTCTGCTTGATTCAACTACACGTTAGATTAAGCAATTCTACATTACATAATAAAATGAAACTTGCTGTATCTATTAAAATAGTAATTTTCACTTTGCGCCAGAATATCTTCTCATGATTGTCTCGTTTCTAACAACGTTGTAGTTAAGTCTATTTCTGCCTAGGTTAGACTGGTAGTTCTACATTATATAACAAAATGAACAAATAACGTTGTAGTTAAATCCATTTCTATCTAGGTTAGACTGATAGAGTTCTGCAGTATATAATAAAATGAAACTTCCTATATCTACTAAAATAGTAATTTTCACTTTAAACTAGATCTCAGTAGTGATCATGGTATCTCTGTCGACGTTGTTGTTGAATAACAAAATAGGAAAAATCAAATAAAGATCATCTAAAGATGTACAAGATCATCTACAGGGTGTTTCATGTTACAGGTTTCAAGAAGTTGGTACAAGGAGATGGCGCTGTGAAGAACACTGTACTCACAGCCTTAGCGGAAGTGATTGGAACCTCGATGCTGGTGTTTATTGGCTGTATGGGATGCGTAGGAAGCCTGGGCGTTGTTCCTTCGCATTTTCAAATTGCTCTAACCTTTGGCCTCGCCGTGATGATCGTGATTCAAGTTGGTGTCCACTAATATTTTCACAAATTTAATTCAACTTTGAAATTTTTGTTCTTACATCATTTCAGTCTGTATGTACATCGTTTTTGCATTTTTATATTTAACACGTATTTCGATGGTCTATATCCGTACTCAAATTCTGTAATTTTCATTTGAATTTCTTTCTCACATCGAACAATCTATCGTCGAGTTTTAACTTTTAAACTATAGTCAAAGTCTCCATTATCGTAGAGAAATCAATTTTCGATTTTTGGAGTCCCTCTTGACTTCAAACTTTCCGATGTTTTGAATTTTTTCGAAGACTTGTAACATGAATGAATCTCAAGATGTTCGATCGTTTGAAATTAAAATTTTTACCTCTCTTTCAGTCCGTCGGCCACATTAGTGTTGCTCACGTTAATCCCGCCATCACGGTTGGATCGGTGGTGCTTGGACTGAAGACTATTCCCGAAGGATTTATTTATCTGTTGTCCCAAACGATCGGTGGAATTCTGGGTTTCGGAATGCTGAAGGTTCGTATCTTCGTAATTTAATCGCTGGACCACGAATTTTTACGCATTTGTGAAAAATTTAGAGATGCAAAAACATATAAAGTATCATCGAAGATATTTTTGAGTTCTCGTTATAATTTCGTAGCTGAAAATTGCTCTTGGTTAATTTTATTCACAAAAATATCAATTTGCATCAAAAGCCACGATCTGTTAAATAGAAATTAAGGTTCTCTGTTTTGTGTTTCTTGAAATTTTCTCCTGTCTGTCGCACCGTATGCTGATTAAGAAATAACAAGACTGACAGGTGAATAACATTCTCTTATAAATCTGTCTGATATTCTAATTCAGTTTATCGTTGAACAAATTACGGAGAATAATGAAGCACGGGAAGATACAGCTGATACCTGGATAAGAAGGAACGTTTGCAAACATTTCTTATCGCGGGTGTTTGTTTTCAAACAGAGCTTCGACTCGATTAGATCGGACTGATGTCGCGTTAACGAAAGTATAATATTGCTTTCGAAGAAAGTGAGGCAAAAGGAAGTTCGAAAAAGTGATATACGAGTGATTCTTCATTCTACATTCGGAGACTAAATGTTGAAACTGTTACAATTTTGTAAACATAATAAACCTGGAGTTATTCTGATTATTTCAAAACGTTTTTACATCGTGCATAGGGTGGATAAATAAAGATACTTGTTTTCTAGAAAATGCAACAAATTGTCAGTAGTACGTAAAAATATAGAAAAATTTGTTTGATGAGCGATCCTTCACAATGAACTCAATGCACGATTCTTTTTCGCTATTTCGTTGAATTTTCTGGATTTAATTTCTAGAGTACTTAAACTTATCTTTTAAGTGAAATCCTGTATGTTTCTAGTTCTTAAATTCTTAGAGTGTGTTTAAATTTGTCGAATTCTTAGGATATTCAAGTTTCTAAATTTCCCCAAAATATACAAGTTTTTCCAAATTTCTGTTATTTATATTCACAAATTCGTAATTTGATGATATAGATCAACTCTTGCCAAGTTGACTAATTAATAGTCAGAGAGAGAGAGAGTGAGAGATAAACTTCGATTAAGTCATCAGACGTTTCATTGCATCAATCCTCGAAGCAATAAAACTACTGCTGGCTGATCCGTCACTTTAATCCTCCAGCTCGCAGATAAATCGTTCCAGTTATAAGATTGGACAATCTGTTGCATTAATTCTCAATTAAATTTCGACCAAATCGTCGAAACAACACGCTGTAATTTATTATATTAATTCGCAATTAATCTTTTTGTAAATCATTCAATTGTTCACATTTCGATCTAATTATCGCATCGACCTCTGATTAATTCTCAGCTAGATTATTTGATCAAATACGAACGAGTTTTAACTTGTTCATTGATAAAATCAATCAAATATCTTCTCTCACAAATCTAACATTAACTTCTCCTTCTAATAAGAAAGCTGAAAAACCAAACCAAAACCCCAATTGTTGCAGATGGTAACTCCAACAGGTCATCTGACGAGCAAGACTGCGAACGAATCTGACATGTTTTGCGTGACCGATCTACACTCGGAGTTATCCGCGATCCAGGGCCTCGTACTCGAGGGCATTTCCACTGCAATACTGATGCTGGTCGCGTGCGCCGTCTGGGACAATAGAAACGCGAGAAACACGGACTCGGTGCCAATCAGATTCGGCCTGACTGTGGCTGCTCTTGCACTCGCGTTCGGACCTTACACAGGTTGCAGTATGAACCCGGCCAGGTCGTTGGCACCGGCACTGTGGAACAATCAGTGGTCCCATCACTGGATCTACTGGTTCGGGCCGATCGGTGGCGCCCTTTTATCGTCGTACATGTACAAGACCATCTTCGGCGTGAGCGAGTGCACGCAGGAGGAGCCGGTTGCCGAGGCTGTCGCTTTGAACAGCGTCGCCACCCAGAAGGCGGAGGTATGCCTCTTTGTGTCTTGTTATATTTCAGCATTTGGTTTTCAGGATTTGGTTTCTAGTTTGTAGTCTAGTATTTTAGCATTTAGTACATTTAGTATATTTTACTGTCTCCAGTACTTACAGTTAGTGTTTCCAGTAGTACAGTATATTTTAGAATTTTGTTAGCATTTAGTGTAGTCTAGTATTTTAGCATTTAGTACATTTAGTATATTTTACTGTCTCCAGTACTTACAGTTAGTGTTTTCAGTAGTACAGTATATTTTAGAATTTTGTTAGCATTTAGTGTAGTTTAGTATTTTAGCATTTAGTACATTTAGTATATTTTACTGTCTCCAGTACTTATAGTTAGTGTTTCCAGTTGTATAGTATATTTTAGAATTTTGTTAGCATTTAGTCTAGTCAAGTATTTTAGCATTTAGTACGTTTAATATGTTTTAGTGTCTCCAGTATTTTGAGTCAATACAATATATTTAGAATTTTATTAGTACCTAGTGTAGTCTAGTATTTTTGGTGTTTAGAATTTTCTTAGTAATTAGTATGTTTTGGTGTTATATTTAGTCTACTGTAGGTATCTCTGTGATATAAAGATATATTTTAATATTTATTTCTTGATCTGAATTTAAACTTTACTGGAAATTTAATATCTTAGATTCATCTTGCATTCGTTTTTCAATGTCTGTTTGTTATTTATTTCATCTTTCAATTTTCTTTGCAAATTTGATACATTGAATTCATTTACGTATTTGATATTTCTACGTGATCAAAGAATTTAATATTTCTAGCAGATCACTGATCTTTCCCTGATTAACTTTTAATATCTTTTTTCCCCAAATTCTTTTGCGTTCATTTTTGTAATATTCCTAGATAGTCAGAATTTACTCGACTATATTTTAATTCTTCGTAGACTTGATATATTAAATTCATCTCGTATTGTAGAATCTTCCCTTCATCTTGGTTGAAGCCTCACTGAAAATTTTCTTTCCAAGTCGTAGTAGATCTGTCAGAGGATTTCTTGGATCCCCTAATATTAGAGGATAGAAGCATTTTTGTGTAGACTAAAATCAGGTTGGATCAAAGCTGTTACGTCAACGCTTGTACACCACAGAATTCCTCGGATCGTCTCGTATTAAAGGATAACACAATTTTCGTCTGCACTGAAGTCAAAAAGAGTGATCAATCTTTATCTTTGTTTTTTTTCGTTTATTAATCGCAGTCCGTGTCGTGTTATTAAAAACTTGTATTTTAACTTTCTTCAGTTTGTTATGTTGGCAGAAAATGTTCGACTGAAATTGATGGAAGGCAACGATATTATAAAAATCTAAACTAAATTATAACCAATAATTTTATTGCTCAAACTCTTTAACGTTATTCGTAAAATTCCAAAATTCATCACTTGTTTATTAAAAAAAAAAAAAAAAAAAAGAATCAAGAAATTATTAAACTGTATAATAACTTCATTCGCCTCTTGATGTTTTGTTTTTAAAAATATTAAAACGACATACATGATTCATCCACGTCGAATAAAGGAACGTATGGTATGGATAAATATAGCTTGCAATTGTAAACAGAAAACGAATACTACAAATATTTCAAGTACAATAAAAAATCGAGCGCACTTCTTCCAAGAAGTGAATTTCTTTATCGTCTTTTGTTTTCTTTCAGTCACAAGATTTTCTAAAGTATCCCAAATTCACGAATAGATTTCAATGCAAGTAAATGCCTCTTTCATACGCAGATCGACAGTTCAGACACATCAAAATAGTTTCACGTACCAATAGGTACATCCAGAACTGTCTCTCCATTCTCAAAAATTTTCAAACCTTTCTCTTTCTCCGACATTTCTGTAACTTCTCGAAGAATCGCGATGAACGGAGAAAATTCCAAGCCGAAGCCGGGAAAGTTTAGTTGACTAAGGTTTTGTCATGTAAACGCGATGCACGCTGTGCATCAAGATTTTTCGCTATGCCGGATTATCTACGGTAAGGGCTGGCCGTAAAGGTCGGACGATAAATCGTCGTTGGCGAGGAAGTTTGGTGAAACTGGTTTTACGACGCGGTGGGATTTAACGTTCTCGGTTTACCGTCGATGGAAACCCTAACCGTGGATCAGGGGGAAAGCCGTTCTCGCCACGACATATCGTTTAACTTCTTATCCTCGCCGCGTTGTTAGAAGAATATTCTGAATCAGGTTTAAGTCACTTTCCTGGAAGATGGCCCAGTTGGGTTCTGGGACAGGGATGCAAATACTCCGACATTTGTTATCGTTGCGATGTGTGTATATATATTTGCAGTTGGCTTGCGAAATTGTTTCGATATTTATTGTGCAAAATCTCGGTACAAAGACACAGGATAATAATTTCGAAATAAGTCGAAAGGAGAGAGTGGAATTCTTTTCAAGCTCGAGGCTCGATTAAAAGTGTAAACCAGAATTTTTTTTCGTACGGCGTTTCGTTCTCGAGAAAATTAACTTTGAAAATTATTGACTATACGTGTTAATTTTTAATTTAATTTTCTAAAATAATTACCATGATATTCCAACGAGACATTTATTTTAGAGTTAAATTTTTTTTTTCTTGCTTTCTCTGTTTCCCTTTTTTTTTATAATTCAGAGTATTTGATCCTAATCAGTATCTAAACAGGATAAGAGCATTTCACTAAAATGTTGTTTAAACCAGGTGTCAGAGATTTACATTATCTTCAGTCAACTTTAGAAATCCAAATGCATATGTATACCTAATCTAATCTCACGTTCAAATATTCAAAGCGCCCGAAATAAAATCTTATCCATCTTAATCGTTCCTCCGTCTGCATTGTCAAATAAACTGTCGCGAGTAATTAAAGAATTATTGACTCTCGTCGCTGAATCGGTAAGACCAACAGTCTGTGTTATCGACGATCCTGAAATTGATATCCTTCTTTTTTCTTTTTTTGTATTTTAGCCATGATACGAGATCGTAGAGGGCAAAGTCGGAAATGTCCAGGGTACGAGTCGATCGGCGATATCTTCAAGAAACCACGAGATATTAAACGAAGGATGTGTACCGATCGAATGAATCGTGCGTGCGCCGCCATCTTGCATCTTCTGTACTTCAGCTTTTCTCGATCGTATCGCGATCGAACGATCCACGAAATCGCAAGACTGTATATTTCAGAGAAATCGTCACCCGTGAAGCATCAGCGTCGTTGCTCGCGCACGATATCATTCACGACATTGTCATTTTATTGAAGAAAACATTTTATTGCGTACAGGCTATGTGAATCTCGGCCATTTTGTGTTTGAACGATTCAACGTGTACAACATGGTGGTCGTTGGATAAACAATCAGTGCTGGGAATCACGCGTTTCGTTGATTTTACTTCTTTTCTTTCGAATACTCTGTTAATACGTTTCTGCGGCATTGGGCACTGCGTTGCCTGTTGCGATTTAACGATTCGTTGTTTGTCGTTGTACATAATTGTTATATAAGTTTTTTATAGATGTGTTTACCCGTCGACGATGGAAAAATATAATCGAATGGAAATTAACGTCCCACGTTTGTTCGATTGTTGAACCTCTCTCTTATTAACTTTTCATCGGGAAGAATTCGCTTTTTGCTCTCTTTCAGGAAACTTTTTAATGAAAACGCGAACACGGAAATTTCGGACTGAAAATATAGAAGTCTCCGGGGCAATTTTGAAATGGAAGTACGGAAATGAAAAATTTTTTAGATTATTGAAAAAAGATTCCTGGGGTGTTTTAGAATAACAGTATAAAAATTTCTAGGAAAAATACTGAAACGGAAGGATAAAAATTAAACCAAAAAAAAGAGATGGATTATTAAAAAAAGAATTACCAAGGTATTTTGTATTTTATATTAGAATAAAAATGTAAAAATTCCTAGTAAACTTTGGAACGGAAGTATAAAAATTAAAAAGTTCGCGAATTATTAAGACTAAATTCCCGAGGAAATTCGAAGCAAAAACACAGAAGCTTTCAATTTTCAGGAAATTTCTGACAAAGATAGAAGAAGAACCACAGAGTTAAAAACTGTGTTGCAACGATGCATTAATAGTAGTCTATCTTCAGGCGTCGGGCAAGTACGGAAATAAATAAAAAGTCTAACTTGGGTAATTGAATCTTGGCAATGTAATAAGCTATCTAATTATAATATATTCCGAGATACGGGGCATAAACTTTGACAACATGGCGCGAGAAGTTATTTCCAGAGATAGTTATCCGACGATCTAGTGGAAAAAATGAATTTCACTCTGTTTCTCATTACGAGCTCGAAGCTCCATTTAAAAAACAAAGAAGAAACGTACAAAGCACGTTGTATTTGAAACAGGTTCGACAGAATCGATTCATCGGCGCTGATGAATACTCGACAAAAAAGCCGGCAACGTTTAAAACAAACGCGAAAAATTACGAGTTACAATTTGAAACGCGATAGCCAATCAGTTGCCAATTAATTTTTTTATAAAACCGATTATTATTAAAAAGAAGTGTTTATTTAAAAAATCGAGCAACAATTAATTTTAACTTTACAGTTATATTGAGCGAAAAATGAAACTCATACTTGACAATGAATTGAACTATGAATTAAAAAATAGGAGATGATAAATTATCAACTCAAGTTCAAAGAAAAGAAATGAATAGAAATGAAAGATTAAATCCTCAAATCTTAATTACAATCTTAACTACATAATCTTATTCTTTAAATATTAATTACATAAAATATGAAAAGTCACGAATTTAATAATCGATATCGTCTCTGATTAAAAGTCAAATTTCATTAGAAGTAATGTATCCCTGAATCGTAATCCATACTAATCGTATTTAACAAAAATCCCTATAAGATTCAAAAGTATCGTTGATTCGAGAGAATTTTAATTTATAAAATTAATTTTTAATTCATGATTTAACAATAACTGAATGAATCATAAATTTAAAAAATTGAGAGAACAAGAAGCTCATTAAAAATAATCCATCTCGTTTCTAATTAATTTCTCTAGAAAATCAAAATTAACTCTGACGGGTAATCAATCCTAACCCCGTAATTTATAACTCGCCATAACTTAGAACCACCGTTCGTTCGAGAGAATTTTCAAATCTTCATTTACAAAGTTTGTTATCCCAGTCGTTTGTTATCCCTGATCATTCCTAATTAGTTCGCGTAGAAAACCAAAATCGATTGATTAATTGATTCCAATCCCATAATTTGGAACCACCGTTCACTCTCGAGAGAATTTTACGAACCTTCATTTGCAAACAGTTTGCAACGTTTATTATTCAATTAGCATAGAATTACGGTTCTCGTGAATAGTCAGATGAAGGGCAGGTCTTCAGACGGGGGCGGTTTCCCTTGGGCGCAATAGCCCCGTTACAACAGGGTCAGAAAATCAGACGAATAAAAGGAAACAAATGTGTGTTTCGCCGGAAGAAAATGAGGGAACTACGTCACGCTGTTGGCGAACAGGTCGAGGTAACGTTTTCGTATGATTTACATGGCAAGCGTCCACTCAATAATTCAATTTTCAATCTGTTCCTTAATGCACGCCTCCCCTTCCACCCTCATTTCATACAGATTTGGATATTGTTCGAATAACGTGCTTCGAAAATGATGAATTGAATAATAAACTATCTTGTTTGGGCGGATCTTGTAGAAATCGCGTAGAAGAACGAGAAATCCGTGTCTTTTCACTGGAATTTCAAAGGAGAGCCAATATTTTACGCTATTCAGACGAAATCTTGCGAGGGACAAGAACTTTCGTAGCTCTGTCGATTGAAATTATTGTCGCAAAACTATGATGCGCCGATGCATTTTGCGATTCTTTTTGCTGTCGTAAATCCCTCGTATTTCATAATTTCTCCAGAAATACACGTGCAACAATTCACTTCAATTTTTCATCGTGCAATAATTAACGCGGCTGTTATTAATATCGAATAATTAAACTGTTCATCACGTGCGCGTGTGTAAATAGAGAGTTTTTAAATTGGCGCGCGTAAATTATTGGATTTTTATACAGAGGGACGAGCCGGTTTAAATTTAGATTGTTAGACATTGATTTATAATATGAATGTACCAGGGTAATTCGGAGGAGAGTTATAGTGGCCATAAAGATAGATAAAAGCGGGCCGTGTTTTGTTTGCGAGTTACGAGGAAACGTTTGCGTCTTCCATTAATATCCCCCGTTTGCCTAACGTTATCAGTCTTGATTGTGTCATCTTAATGCATGCACGATCCCGTAATTCCGTTACCTACTGTGTCAATTTGCCATTCCGTCATGGAAACGATAGACAACCATGTCGTACACAAACACTGATACTCTACCCCCCCCCCCCCCTTAATTCATCTCAAACTTTCATTTAGAAATTTGCATATATACAGTGCTCAAAAAAGCACTTACGCACTTGGAATATTTTTATTTTTGTGAAAACAAATAAAACACATTACGTACAAAAGTAAGCAAACAGTAGCAATTTTCAGTAACGAGCCATGCAATAATAATTCAAATAACATAAAAATTCGAGAATCAAAAAGTTATTGGCGCATGGGTTTTTCTGCAGTTCTATCATATATTTGAGAATATGAAATATTTAAATAGATAATTAAATACGAGTTGTTAAATTAAACGATAAATTAATAAAAATTTTGATGTAAATTTTCAAGATAATAAATCGCAAATCACCAGAGATTCGAGTCTTTGTGTGATAGGTAAATTAACATAAATTATTAAATTAAATTATAACTATAATATATAATTAAAATATATAAAATAATAACTCGCAGACTAGCGATACTGTCTGACCGGAAAGTTCAAAATATACCAGCCCTGAAAAAGTTCGAACCACTGAAAGTGACTCGTTTTGGTTTTCGAGGGGGCGAACGCGAGCAAAATTAATGACGAATCTTGGTCTAATTGGCCGCGTGTTCGTACAAAAGGTAAATGGAAAACAGGGACAAAGGGAATTGCGAGTGGGACGTGTTCGAACGTCCGTAATCGGGAAGGCTTATGAGCGCGTGTAATTGCCCATTGTCGAGGCGATCTGGCATTTTCCAGGAAAAAATATTCGAGAACGGGCCCGCTTAGAAAGCGTAACGAACCTATTCGGTATCGATACGCCGCGCGCGCCGCCACGCCGAGCCAATTATACGGAAAATCACGCGGCTCTGCTCCAATTTTTCTCGGCGCCAGTGTGCCTTTCATACGCCAGTATGAAAAATTCCCTTTCTCTACAAATTTATCAAACATCTCTGTTCTCTGTTTCTGTACCTTTAATCTCTCAACATTTTTATTGCGATTTTATTTTTCTTAGTAACGAAGATTATCAAGTTTCTCCGCGATAAAAATGTGCGTGCAGTTGAAATTGCCCGCGAAAGTATCCGAACGATTACCAGGATTTTTTAACGTATAACATATGAAATGTGTGTGTTAATAATGTATAATATATAAAATGTTTCGTATAACAATATGTGTGTGTTATTAATGTATGATATATAAAATGTTTCAAAATTTGATTAATATTGCAATGAGACTGTAAATCGAGGATGGTTACAGTTTTAACGAGATTTCCAAAATGATTGTAATTTTAATAAAGTATACAGGTATGAGAGATATAAGATACGTCATAGCTTTTGAATCTGTAAAGATGAATATCTAGAAGCAATTGCAAATGTAATAAATGAAACGATAAAAAAATAGAACGTTAAAATTTTAATAGCGGCAAAAGAATATGATCATTAGCGCTGTAAATATTTAAACGAAATATTAATTGTACGGGTGAAATTATCTGATAGAAACTTTTTAACACACGCTGGAAAATTCTGTTGAAATGCATTTCGTTTGATGCGAGCCCCACGTGAACCCTTGACTTACATTTTGCATTAAAATTTTATTAAATTCCATATTTAAACACGCGAGCATACACACAAGCACGCGTGGAATCTACTTGAATTTCGTTTCGAGTTACAAATCATATGTGTGCTCATTTTCTTTTCTAAAAAACTAAGACAACATAGTCAAGTCTACTCAATTATTTGCAATTAATTTAAAATTATTTATGCAACGAATATGCTGTTTGCGGATGTTTGCGGATCTATATTGGTATGAAAAATGATCATTGGAAACACTTGTGGCAGATAACCACAAGCCAAGGTAAACGAACTTCAACGAGGTTGTAATTCTTGACCAAGGTTGAGCATGTGATCTGTTTGCATCAACCGTTTTATATCTAGTACGAGATAGGAGCTGCGGTATCACGGACAATGCTCCGGTAGATGATTTTTTTCTCAAGATTAATTTCCTTCCAAGATCGTCATTTTTGTTCTACTTAAAAATTCAAATAGATGTGATATCGATGGTTTAAGCTTGACTTCTTATTGAAATTCTAGAAACTATTTAAAAGAAATGATCATGATATCAATAATTTAAGCTTAATTTTATCTTTACAATTCTAAAGAGTATATTTAAAACGAGTAATTATGAATTATTCTAAATTGAATATTTCATTTTAATTACTGTCATGTTAAAATTACTTTGATTATTTTAAAAAATAATTCTTTTTAAAGCTGTCAATATTTTAAAATTTCGTTGACATTCAAATTTTATAACGCGTAAATTTAAATCTTGCAACGTACAAACGAAATTTTGACAAAATGGCCGCCAATATATCAGCTACGCCATCGTGTGCATTGAAGCTATACACATGTCACAATTTACATTTATCAAAATTTGTGTGCTTTTAAAATTGTCAGGGTATCATTTTAAATATACAATATTGCTGTAGGATCCACGTATAATAAAATTTCCAACGTCAAATCCTTGAAAAAAAATCATCCATCAATGTTAATACGAGCAAGATATCGATCAAGCGTGTGAATTAGCAATTATGTAACGTGCAAATTAATAAAATGATCACAAACCTCGTAACTTTCTTCAATTCACGCTTCAACGACAGTTAACAGCCTTGTAGTCCAAGCGGAAGTGATTTGTTACACCTTTGACACTCAACGGTTGAATAGTGGATGACGTGCCTCGACATATAAACGAATTCTGCCACAATGGACACGGCGAGCATTATCGTTCCTGCACACAATACCTGTTGTTATAACTGGCAACGTATCGAACACTTCAATCTGAGATATCATTTATCAAAAATCAAATTCAAATCGTGTCACGCTCGAGTTCGCTGGTTCGCGGGAGAAACGGTCACTCGGGAAACTACCCGTTCGATAATCGAAAGATGCGACGCGAGCGCCGAGATATCGAATCTCGCAGGCAGAGTAGTGCCGTATTAACCGACCGCCGTTACCCTCTCCCATTATTCGCGCGATCAAATTAATATTATTAAATTTTAGAAACTACCTCAATAAATAACAGTAATAAATTCTTTCGCATGACACGTTTAATAACAAGCTGCAACTGTAATAAATTTTATAATTATAAATCAACTGATTGTAAAAATAATGAAATTACGAAACAGGAATTTATACTTTTTAACCTATAAATTACGATTCATCGATTTATTTTTAATTATAAATTATTTTTTAAGAATAGTCTCATTCGAAAACTTGACGAAAAAGAATATTTTTTGAAAATGTATTTCCTTCAGTAAGTTACTAGATCAACGTTGTTCATATTTTATCAGAATTATATCAATGTTAATAATATTTTCTGTATTAATTTTAGCACAGAAAGATACATATGTTATGTTATATGTTTCGAAATGTGCTTTTAATTTGAATTTCTAGTTGGAACTTTGTTACTAGAACCGTTTGAATTTGAACTTTGGTATTGTACACTTACGACTGTACGTGTAGAGCGTAGTATTGGGAATATTTGGTAAGGGAGAAATTATAGGGTGAGTGAACCGTACCTTTTAGGGATTCTTCGCGTCGAATTTCACCGTGGTCCTTTCAGAGTCCTACCTACCGCAGTTACGAGCCGCGTCACTTGCCCCTTCGACATGGAAAAAGTTTGCACTGCGGTTACGCTTTGTCCACTGCGCAAACTCGACCGGTCGTTTGACTCGGTGGTCGATCTCCCCAAGTCCCGCCCGACCCCTTGCCGTCAAGCACGCCGCCGGTAGGTTAACCTGACCGTGAACAGGCGCGACGCTATTAAACGTCCAAGAAAGAAATATTTACCGGAATTTCCCGCAATCAACCCGCCATAAACTCTACATATGACTTTTAACATGCTATCGAATGACGCCGCTCTTACGATTTCATTGGTTGTAACGAACACTCGTTTCTTTCTAGAAGGGATCGTTCGAATATATGAATAATTTTATGTACCATATATTTTCAGAAAACAGTAATAAGAGGTAAGATAATATTTTTCATTTGACTAAAAAAAAAAAAAAGAAGAAGAACGTGATTGGTAGTTAAAGAAAAATTTGATTGGTTCTCAAGTGATTCGCAAAGGATCAGTGGCCAATAGAATTCAATCACTTGTTCTTCGTTTTGGCGCTAATTGATGGCTGTACTTTCGGTCTGTAGAATTATTTTGCACATGGCGTTGGAAGCGTGGTGTGAAATTGCATGTGACGAAGAAAAGAGTTTGTTTTGTGCAACGTGTTCCGTCCTCTTTGAATGTGTTTTTATTATTAAAAAGAAAATACCGTGTGAAAGTATGGCGAATCGTGTGTATTGAATATGCAATGAAGTTTTGCAATATTGTGGATATTATAATAACCTGTACATTTGTGCAATCCGTGGAATGGGAAACTGTGATTAAGGAATCGAAGGTATGTACGTATATTAAGCTTTGACAGTAATTATTCTAATGAAAATCGCTCGAAACAGACAAAAATTGCAATGTAAAATATAATAAGTGTCATTCTCTGGTAAAGTCTTGTTCCAAATATTTTACAGTCAATGCTCGACAACTGTTTTTGCGAATTATTTTAGATTTCGTATTGTTGCATTTTGAACGTACAGTCAAGTTGTACAGTATTGGAAGTTTATATATACATAAACTTTGATAAGTATACGAGTTTAACTATCCTGTAATTTCATTTAACGTCATTGACTCGTTACTTAAATAAATCGAACAAATTAATGATACGAAATTTTCCAATTACAATTATTAAGTACAATAATAATCTTCAATAAGATTCATTTCGTGAAATTATAGTATCCCACAAAGTTCCTCTTATATTCTATTTTATCTAAACTGAATGATTAATTTAATCTTTTAAAAATAAACCCGAAACTTTCTAACAAGACACCAGAAATGGAAAAAAAATAAAGAAAAAGAGAAATCAATTGCTTTCTTACGTTCTAGGAACCCTCTCGCCCTTCCCTACGTACGTTCCTGTCTTTTGACGTCCTTCTCACTTTCTCCTATCCTGAATGGAATGGCGCCGCGCGCCTGTCCTTTTTGTTCGTTGCCGCGCAGTCTCGTCACTTCGTCGTTTCTCCCTACCAGTGGTCCTACCTGGCTTCCCTCTCCCGATCGTTGGTCGATGGAGGGGCGCGGGTGAACGCGGTCGGACGACAGTCCTTCCGCGGATTGCGGATATTGTGTCGAGAAGCCTCGTGGTACGGTGTCCTTGTTGCAACCGTGTTCCTTGCGACACACGCATACACACACGCACATACAGAGTGGAAGAAGAGCGGCGTCCGGTTTTTCCACTGGTGTGAATCGTTTCGTGTCGTTTCGTTTCGTCGGGACCTTCGCGAGGACTCGGTGATCGTTCCACGGTCGTTTCGTCGTCTTCTTGGTGTTTCTCTCGTTGTCCGTCTCGTTCTCATCCTCGGCTGCGCTTCCGACGTACGTACGTTGCTTCGCGACACCGGTTGTAAGGTTATGTTCACCCCTGTCACATCCGCGTGCCGCTTCGTGCGACCGTACTTGCAATCAGTGAATCTGTCGCGGCGTACAGTGTTCATTCGTCGTTTCGCCTAGTGTTTCGTCTACCACTGACCGTGTATTATATTCGCGAGTGCCTCGTTGCGAGGAGTTTGTGCCTGCGAGGGACACGCTCGGCCTCGAAGGAGAGGAGAGGTGATTTACGAATGACGCTACCACGCCTGGAATCTTTTCGAAGTTTGGTGAGTGAATTGCGTTCGAAGCTTGATTTTATCGGGGACGCTCCTCGTGGCGTCCGATGCTCGCGTGTGCCTAGACGCTGCGTATTTCATCACGGTCGATCGTTCCGTTTGTTTTTTTCTCTCCCTGTCTCTCTCGTCAATATTTTTCTCTTGCGGAGAGCTCGTTTCAAAATATTTCTGTTTTTTTTTTTTTTGCTGTATATGGTATTAATGCGCGCGAGTGTTTGAACGATGTCTAGACACACTGCGTACGTTGAGTCAGATTGTATTAAAATAACGTGTGTATGTACTGTCGATTTCGCAAATCGAATTTTAATTACATTCTCTTTGAAATATCGCGTATCTGTTTGAAACAATTTCTAATTTACGATACATATGCAGTATGAGTGTACAATGAATATGCATGCTGAACGAACGATGTTAATTAACTGTTACTTTCAGATTTACAAAGGGTATAGTTTTACAATTTAAAATTGCTTGCACGGTTTCCCCTGTTCGTTAAAAAGATTGTTTAGTTGTTTGGAAATATTAAAGTCGGTGAATGGAACGGGGAAGAATAGTAGGATTTCATATTCTAATCCTTGAAGTTTTTTAATAGTCACATTTCATACTTTTGTGTTCGCTGCGCGCTTTGTGCAATAACAATTTCTTGTTTTCTTTTTTAACGATAAGATCAAAAAACTCAGCGACCGCCTATTAGCTCTACAGAAACGACATTTCATGCACTGTTACGCTCATATATGTATAACAAAATCTTACTTTTTTTAAATTCATATAGTGAGTTTTATTTATCTCAACCAAATTTTTGAATTCTTCCCTTTGATGTGAAATATGAAAATATGCAACAGTTAACAGAAATGATTGATTATATTATAGTGAAAAACTGCAATACTACAATGATAGCCGAATAAAGTAAAGTTGAATGAATATATAGACACGTATTTACAGAGTGTTAATTAAAGTTTAATTGGAATTTGAATTTTCACGCAACGTAAATGTATTTAATATACTATCTCTCGCAATAACTTTCGATTAGGACATTTAAAAAAAACGCGCGAGAAGTGGGTGGGAATTACAGTAGCTCGCATTAATATTCGGACGTTTTACGAGAAAGTATGCGCATTAAACCAACTAATAATATCAGTGGACGAACGAATGAGAAATTGTAAGTAATAGATTTTTTTAAATTTTATTCATTTTTGTTGTTAAACCTGTCAACTATGTATATTTATATAAGTTTTTATAAACGAAATCCAGAAATGATTTATTTTATTGACGCAATCCAAAAGAACGGTTTATTTTATTTATTTTATTTCACTTGCATTAAAATCTGCGATGTAACGTTAATGAGATTTCTAAATGTTTCACATAATACGGGTAATATATGAAAGTAGATACCTAAATACTTTCCTGGGCTATCTATTGTAATGATTACAGTTATTGTAACCATTCAGTTAAATTTTTTTCTATTATCGAATTACAATTATCTAAATACTTTCACGAGTTATCTACTGTGTACAGTAGACATTAATTACAATAGTGATATGACGCACGACACTAATGATAACAATATTAATGATGCCTAAAAATACCTGAAAAAAAGAAAAATAAATTATAGTTGATGACATACACGTGCGTCAATACGATAGTAATAGAATAATGCTGCGTACACAACGGTGTCCGAATGCATTAATGCGAGCGACTGTGTGAATCAGAGCGGACGATAAGATAGAGAGGGTTCAGAGAGGATTTCTGCAAAGACGATCGCGAGAGGAAAAGCGGAAGTTCATCTCCGGTCTAACAGAGGGATGTGTAACGAAGTCAATCATCTTTGCTTGCTCGCTTGGCCCGGCCTTCTCGAGACTCTGCTATTAATTAACTTTTCTGACAAGTTATTAGCGCGACGAGATCAAAGGCGTCCACGGTATTACTTCGTTACACTTCGTCCCCTCTTTCTTTTTCTCCTATTCGTTTCTCACTTCCGCCCCCGCCTAGATCGTCGAACCGTGGTGCACAATTAAGACGACCGTCCGCGTACCTAGGTGTTTGCGTTAATTATCTTGTTTACAAAGCCACGTTGGAAAAGCCTGGTGTTACGAAAGCGAAGATTTCGAGCTGGGGCGACCTACGCCCATTAGCAACACGCGTGTTCAGAGTGCACAGTGGGTAGTACACCTGTAATCATGCGATGGCCACATACGTACTCGATGTTTAACTCGACAATGTCACTGTTTCCAATATTCGGATCACGGTCAATCTCGACGTGTTTGCGTTGATTCAACTCTTTTGAAATAAATTTTTTTATCACTGGATTTTAGCGGAGGTAACCCAGAAAATCGGGCCTCTTTAGGTGCAACGAAAATTAGCGATTGGTTGATTTGGGTCACGTGATTCGCGAGGGGGCGTGGGGTAAACCTCGAGTAGGAGTGGCCGTTGTCTGGTACTGAGCGATCGCGCATGTAATTTATTTAGTATCGATTCAAATGTTTGCATACCAATAAAATTTTATGGCAAAAAATTTCCTAGTCAGAACAGTTGCTTCTAGGCCTTTCAGTGAGACGAAACATACTGCGGTGCAGTTTTTTCTTTTTTTTTTGACAATGTCGAATAGTTAATAATCGAACTATAAATTTTTAGGCATTCTGAAGTGTAAAATTGCACGCTCGGTAAAACTCTGTTTGTGTGAACTTGTCGGGAGACAAATAGTTTATGTAATTGATTTTCAAGAGTTCAGGTTGAGATAAGTGAATTCGGCAAGCAAGAGTTTGTTTAATCGGATTGACTAAAATTTCTTTCAAATAAAGAATGGAGTTCCACTGTAACGCGAAACCGTGAATGTGTAAAACATTCAGAGTGTAGTTCTTTCTACAACATTTAGTTACGCAAATTAGTTTTCTATCGAGTTACCTACTTTTTTAATTATACCGTTAAAAATATGAATCTGCGTGGAAATTCGTAGCCCGGTAATAATACAATGGAAGCGAGAATAATGCATTCGAATTTGAAAGGAACGAATTGAATATAATTTTTGAAACGAGACACGCAGCTCTGTCTAAAAACGGAATTTCACGCTCGAATAGGATAACGCCGAAGGAAATTTTAATAGTCGTGAAATTATTTAACGAAATTAATTAATGAAATTATTCGATGAAAAGAATTAATTGAAACGCAATGGGGATCTGCTACGCATTGAATTGTTTGTTTCTATTGTCTCGTAAATTGGCAAACGACAAACGCGGAAATAATGAAATATAAATATGCGCGAGTTATAAAATGTACGAAAATATGCGACAATGGGACAGGGCAAAAATTAAAATTCCAATGTCAGAACAATACCGACGCGGACGCGAGAGGTCACTTTATCGTTTAAATTTAATTAAAAGAGCAAATGAATCCCTCTGATTCATGCGATCAAGCGCACAATCGTAATGCTCTGCACGTGCAAAAATTATCGGATGATCAAGCACGTATGAGAATTACAATGCTCTATTTCTCCGATGCGAGTTTCCAAAATTTCGCGCGCGCGAAATTTCGGTCTGAGAGAGAGAGAGAGAGAGAGAGAGATTCAGAAAAGTCTTCTTCCTAATTTCTCGTTAAGCAGCTTACGGAGAAGGGACGGCCGTGCGTGCATATGGTCGACGTGCAACGATTCCCGGGCGTCTTTGTGCCGTCAGGAAATTGTTGGAGTGTGGCGTCTTTTGTCGAAAGTTCCCCGCTGGCTGTACGGCCACCTGCGCCCTTCTCGATACCTGTTTCGGTGCATACGTACGTTTTGCACGTATGCGTTTTCGTGTTCTTGCATCGTGCATGCTCTGCACCTGTCCCTAATCTACAATGTTGCGTCCCACAATTGATTCTTCGTGTATAGTCCTTTGTTCAGAAGCATTAGATTGCGTATAAGTTCAATATAATATCATTAACGATGAATGAAGTTTCTGAACTTTGAAAGTCTCGTCTTTTTATCAAAAAAATACACAATACGTGTATTTGTACGTTCTTTGAATTATATGTATAATTATTACCTGTAAAGAACGTTTTTCTTACAGGTAAAATTGTACAGTAAATGTTAATGATACAGTAAATATTTCAATAAACATAACTCTCAACTCCAATATTTCCTGCATAAATGATTCTTTGATTATTATCGCTGAAAGTGATTTTAGCGGGAGTAACTCAATCGGGCCTCTTCAAGTGCAACGCTAATGCAACGAAAATTAGCGATTGGTTGATGTGTGTCACTTGATTCGTAAGGGGGCCTCGAGTAGGCGTGGCGTTGTCTGGTACTGAGCGATCGTGCCTGTAATTTGTTTTGTATCGATTCAAATGTTTGTACATCAATAAAATTGTATGGCAAAAAAGTCTTTATTTCCTAGTCAGAACAGTTGCTTCTGGGCCTTTCAGTGAGACGAATCGTACTGGGGTACAAGTCGTGCAGTTTTTTCAAACATTGTATATGATATTTTCAATTTCAGTGTTACACTCGAAATATTTATAGCGTTCGTTTTCTTTCTGCTTACAATTACAGACAACATTTATCTACTGTTCCTTTTACTCGATGTGAGTTATATATATATTATATATTGTCCACTGGATTTTCTATGTAATGTATACTTTTGATATTTTCAAAAACGAAACACCAAGAGGCGAACGAATTTGTCGCACAATCTGATGCAATAATAAAAATGTTCGTGTTTAACTCTCGGTAAAAAAGTGCTTCGCTTCATTTTTTGAATTTTTTTTCAATTTTCTAGAGTACTCGTTCAAGATGCTTAACTCTTTATATTCGTACAGCAATCTACCTTGGCTCATTTTGAAGCTTCTACTTTCACGGCGCTTGTTCGTTTTTATCAAAGATGTATTTTTTCATCGTCTTGTAGATGGGGTAAATAGAGACACTTTCATCCCGGGAAATTTCGCAAATTCGAACGTCTTTGTGGACGTTGAAAGATTTTTCTCGTAACTAAATCCGTCACGGTCTCCAAGATTGAAGATCCTCCTCTTCACAACGATCCCCTAAAATTTCTTCGGTGATTTTTTCCTTTTCTTTTTTCACCAAGCTACAGGAGTTTAAATTGTCGTCGATCTTTCATCGAGTTTTTTTCACATCCGCTGCAACGCAGGTCGTGGCATTTGAAGTGCGTTTTAAATTTCGAGAGTTTAAAACGAAAATTTTTGAAAGGAAGATTATGGCCTGTTTCTCTTTTAATTTATTTACTTACCCAGTATTAACTCTCTTTTGAAATTCTAAAATTCCTGTAATCTTCGTGGGATCGAGAAGTGACGAGGTCAACTCAGTTGACCAACCAAAGAAGTAGGAAATGCACAAGTAAAAAAATTATTCTACATAAATATAATTTCTCTATACAAACAAAGAAATGGTACTTTGTCTTCGTTCGTTAAAAATCCTAACTTAACGAATTAATTAAGCAGTGAGATCGAAGTGAATTAACCTTGAAGATCGAAACTTCTTTAACGAAAGTTCTCGCGAAAATGGGAATTGAGGAAGTAAGATTAAAAATAATAGAATTCCCCAAATGGTCGATCTCGGCGTGAATAAAATGATCAATATATTGAACAGGTGTTTTCACGATACATAACTCCTGCTAAAGAGGGAATCCAGGATATAGAATTTTAAATTGCTAAATTGCTACATTTGTCGTAATAGTAATTATTGAAATATGTTTTGAATCGTCTGTTGTTATTATACGGTGAGTTTACGTTTTCCGGGGAGCTTCGTATGTTTTCATCTCTATCGCACTATGAATATTCATTTTACGTAACGTTTTCGTAATCGGGAATTTCATCGACATGTGTTTATACATTTTATGATATCGTTGTCACTGTGAACGCTCGTGGCTAAATTGTGTCATCAAATTGTCATGCAATTATCGGTGATAATTACCAGCAATAATAATCTGGAAAAATTTCAAAGTACTTACCGACATATCTCTGTTACGTAATGTGCCTTTTGGTCGGATCGAATGTTCGAAATATTTCCCCGGAAATCTAAAAATTCGAGTCGGAATGAAATTTTATCTCCGAGTGTTGCAAACTTTTTTTTAACGGAAATTAAATTTCCGGTGTTATCGGCGATACACTCTGCTTGCAAAGGGTTAACGGGTTAAAAATTAAATTGTTCCTAAAATTTCCTAAATTATTCCTAAAATTTCCTATTATTCCTAAAAATTTTTAAAGCATTTCTAAAATTTCCTACATTAATCCATAAATTTTTTAATTTATTCCAAAAATTTTCTAAGTTATTCCTAAAATTTCCTATTATTCCTAAAAATTTTTAAAGTATTTCTAAAATTTCCTACATTATTCCTAAAATTTTTAAATTTATTCCAAAAAGTTTCCCAAGTTACTCCTAAAATTTCCTATTATTCCTAAAAATTTTTAAAGTATTTCTAAAATTTCCTACATTACTCCTAAAATTTTTTAATTTATTCCAAAAATTCCCTAAATTATTCCTAAAAGGCGCCGTTCTCAACGAGGATGTGCCTCATCCCAAAGATCTCGATTCAGAGGCGACTTCCTTCGAGTCGTGAGACTCGTCAAGCGCCGCGTGCTCCTCCAACTGGTGGAATTGATCGTTTTAGACCGTGGACCGTGGAACTTTCCGTTGAACGAGCACACACACACATTGCGGACGTTCGGTCCAGCGAAGAGAAGGGAAGGGTGGGAAACGTAATGTCGTCTCGCCGCCAGTGTAACACGCGGCGCGGTTTGTTTTGAAACGCGCGTGCACGTGGTCCGCCGGTTTACGTTCTCGCGCTTAGAAGCTGGACTTCCCGCGCGCGCCTGTGTGTGCGTGTGCGGAGAAAAAAAGAGAGTGAGAGAGCGTGTAATTGCCAGCGGCGAGAGCGAGAGGGAGTCTGGTCATTGACGAGAGCGAGAGGCCGCTGGTCTCTCTCGCCAGAGGGAGAGAAAGAATCCCGCTGCGTGGGAATGTAGTATTGATCACAAGTTTGAGGCCGCAAGTTTTGGCGAACGTGGGCGCAGATACGTATACATATTTTCGTCGCGATTCACCGCCAGGAAGAAATCGAGGGGAGAATGAAATACGTTGTATGTATTTTTGAGCCGAGGTTCGGTAAGATTGTTCCTCTTGCTTTTTTTCAAATAATCCGTGAATTACTACGTAGAATTACGTAGATGAATTTTGTATGCAACGTGGAACTTGAGTTCTACGTGATAATCCTTTCGAATTCGATAATCTCGTAACGACGAAGAATTCAAGAAAATAATTATTTCGTAAAATACGAATAACAACTAATTATGTACGACAACATTTACAACAAGATAGCACAAAGTTTTGATTAATCTTCATATATCCACATTTTTATCATTTCGTTTCGTACACGTGCTCGTTCGTTAAAAAAACATCAAACGATGTTTGTAATATTTATCAGTTTCAATTTGAAACGAGCATAAACAGCTACAATCAACTAATCCATTATTCAGCCACAAATAATTAGTCGTATATATATATGTATATAATAAGCGAAATTGTGAATGTAGAGAGCCAAGATAGTATTAAAATATGAAAATACAATGTTGTACTGTTCTCTTCTCAAGAAACCACAAAAGATACGTCCGTATTATTTTCAACTGTACACACGAACAAACACGTGCACACATTCTTTATATTTACCAGAAGATTCGTACTGTTGGGATTTTTATTCGTTTATAATAACTGTCAGTCCCAATTTCAAATTGCTAGCTAGGATCAAGGATTTAATCTTCAAATAGCTATGTCGATCAATTTATTCATTAATTAGTCGTCTCGTGAATAAACGTGAAATTCTTGTTATAAAGACCCTATTAAAGACAGTATTAAAATATGAAAGTACAAGTACGTACTACGTTGCGCTGTTCTCTGCTATCAGGAAACCACAAAAGATACGCCTGTATTATTTTTAACTACACACGCGCACACAGCCTCTGGCTCTGTTCATCGGAACATCTTTTCTCTCTCAAGATTTCTTTAATAAGATTTTCACGGTAGACGGGAAAATCTCTCGTCAAAGGAGGAATCGATTCAGCGAAGCAGAAAGAGAAAGAGAGAGAGAGAGAGAGAGAGAGAGAGAGAGAGAGAGAGAGAGAGAGAGAGAGAGAGAGAGAGAGAGAGAGAGAGGAGGCTGCACGCGAAAAACCCGCTTTATTTTTTCCTTGACAGAGAGTCATTAGGCAATTACACGAGCGCCTGGATCCAGCCAGTGTCGCGAATAGATAATTACACGCACACAGCGTCGCCTCATTAAATTGGATTCATGCGCGAACACGTATCCTCTGGCCGTCAATTCACCTTATTTCGCTGCTTGTTTTTTTTTCCTTCTGTCTTAACGACAGACGATCATTGCCGTGTCGTTTGCCAAGTCACACGCCGTGAAACCTACTCGGAATAATCCTCCGAGTTCCCTGCTGTTTCTCACGATCAGAACGTCTTGTTAACCCGAAGGTTAAAATTAAGAAATTGGCGAGAGTCGAACACGTAAGTGTGAACTTGAGCAGGGTTACGAAATGGCAGTTTTTATGTTGGAAGTGATTTTAGCAGGGGTAACCCAGAAAATTGGGCCTCTTCAGGTGCAACGTTAATGCAACGAAAATTAGCGATTGGTTGATTTGGATCACGTGATTCGTGGGGTAGACCTCGAGTAGGAGTGGCGTTGTTTGTTTTCTATCGATTCAAATGTTTGCATATCAATAAAATTTTATGGCAGAAAGGTCGTCTTCATTTCCTAGTCAGAACAGTTGCTTCTGGGCCTTTCAGTGAGACGAATCGTACTGGGGTACAAGTCGTGCAGTTTTTTCGAATAGTCAAAATTATTCAGATGTTTTCAACTTTCTTAGCGCTGAAAGAAAAATTCATATTGCATTCCTTTTTGGTTACCTATTGAGCAAAATAAAATGATCAGTTTAATCTGTTTCCGTACTTTCTAAATATTCCGTTTAAACGTTCCTTTTAATCGATTACAATTGTATACATTAGCAATTTGCGCTGGTTTTTTTTTTTTACTTCAAAATACTCTAAAATATCAGCATTCTTTAGTTTTAATTATTTCAATGTCTTTTATCGTATGACACGAGTATTATCGTCAGACACAATTAATGTAATTAGTCATTTAACGACATTGAGATATATGTATCGCATTATTGCGTAAATGGTAAACATGGCTGGTTAAAATTAATTGGTTGCAATAGCACAGGATCGGCCAAAAATCACTTCCTGCTAAAATAAATCCGTAATTTAGCGGATGCTCTGGCGGTCGACATTTGAAAGAAATAATTTTTAAAACATAATGAAAAAATTGTGCCTGAACTTAAATTTAACTTAAAATTAACAAAATTAGTTCTCTTTCTTATATTTTAATGTTTAAAAAAAATAGATGGGAAGAAATTCATTTTTTGGCTCACCCTATACTATAGAATAAAACGTAATAAATTCGTTTTCGTTTCAACCAAAAATTGGATATCTAACCAATCCTGGTTGACCAAATATTACAATACCGTTCGCTGTCTTTAATCCGGAGGCAACTGAGACTTAATTGCATCCGTCTTACGAAATTCCGTGCCCGTGGACAAGACGGTGGTTCCCGCCGCGACTAATTGTTTTAATGCGTCAGATGAGGAAGGACGGCGTCGAGACGGTTGCAGACGGTCCAGTCTAAATCGCGGTTACAATAATTTCGCAGTGGCAAGTCGCCTCCCGTGTAATCTCGAAATCGTTTAATTTCCCCGGGCCCTCTCGTTAAAGCGATCCGGTTCTCGCGGCTGAAAATAACGAGATCTTTAATTGTGCTCGTCTAACGACGAGGTTGCTGGGCTGTTGCCTCGTTGTTGTGCGTTACGCCTAGCATCCTCGAGCCACTCTTCTCCTCCTCCTTCTCGTCTCGCCTCGTTTCGTCGCCGCGAAATTACGAAACAAAGTTACGCTTCCCTAAAAAACTGCACGACTTGTACCCCAGTACGATTCGTCTCACTAAAGGGCCCAGAAGCAACTGTTCTGACCAGGAAACGAAGACGACTTTTTTGCCATAAAATTTTATTGATATGCAAGCATTTGAATCGACACAAAACAAGTTACAGGCGCGATCGCTCAGTACCAGACAACGCTGCTCCTACTCGAGATCTATTCCACGCCTCCTCGCCAAATCAGCCAATCGCTAATTTTCGTTGCATTAGCGTTGCACCTGAAGAGGCCCGATTTTCTGGATTACCCCCGCAAAAATCACTTTCAATGATAAAATTGATACGAGTTGAGAAGGATTTAAGGGGCCGTTGAAAACCGAGTTGTACGCGGAATTTAATCTCCTTTGGTTGCACGAGGCCTCGGCAAGTTTGGATGAAAGTTGGTTTGGAGTTAACTTTGTCGGGTTTGGTGAAATAATTGAAATTTAAATTGTGCCCTTTGTTTGGTTGTTCTGTTTTTTCGGTTAGGATTAGATTCTTCGCAAGTTCTTCGTTCACGAAATGTGAAGTTTCTTTTTCTGAGATTGGAGCAAGTTTGTTGCTGTTTTATTAGATAAAAATTAGATTAAATTTCTATATGAAGTTGAGCCAATTTCGTCACCCGCTTCGTCAAACGAAAGTTCCATCAAATTAACTTTGCAGGCTTGAATTAAAGTTCGTGAGGTCCAAAGGTGCTTGCGGTTGCTTTATAAAATTTAAATTTCAAATTCTGATTCGTAATTGACGATCGAATCAATCAACGATCGCATCAGGTGAATCGAATTCTTACAGAAATTCTCCTTCTTTTTTTACAGAAAATTCTGCTAGATTTTTAAAAGTCGGAGCAAGCGAATTTCTGTCAAATTAACTTTGCAGGATTTCGAAAATTGAAATCCCGGTTAAATGAAACCCGCGGTTAAATAAAGCTGACTCTCGACGTTCGCCGAAAATGAACGCGAGCGATAGTTCTGCGTCGCCGTTCTCTCGAAACAAATTTGATCAAATTGACTTTGCACGGCTGCAAAGAGTGATTCCGGGCAAACGAAACTGATTAAAACCAATTCGACCATTTTCCAGTTGAAAATAAATACATGTGTGAAAACACGCGCGCGCAACAGAGCAGAAAGTTTAGTTGGTCGTCGTCGTTTGATTCAGCTTCGACTGGTTGTGAATCCTACGGTAGAACGTGTTTTCGACACGAGAGAGTTCTCCATAATCGTGAAACAGGCAGGAGAAACAGGCATTCTCCGTGCACCCGTGGCCGTTTAAAATTCCTCCGGCCAACGATCCGATCTCGAAGGTCGATTAGACCCGGTCGTCCTTGTCCACCGGGCCATTCCAGTCGGCTGGCTCTCGATTCGAAAGGAAGTCTGGTCCCCTGGTTTCCGGGGTGGGTCGAAAATTGCCTTTCTTCCTGATTCCACGGATCCTCGGACCCCTTCGTTCCGTCGAATGTAAATGTCTCCTTACGGTGGAGCGATAGTGGAGGGGGGGGGGGGGGGGGTGTTCTTTGTCAATGCGACGTTATATATCGCGTGTAACTAGGTTGCAGCGAGTTGAAAGAAAACTGTGAGAAGATAAGGACGCGAGACTTCAATTCGAGGTTGCTGCTTGCAACTGTGGGTTGCTTTCGCTAGGTTACTGCTTCTGTTATAGGAATTGTCTACTTTTTAGATAGTCTCGTGGAACAACAAGCGTGTCGAGTTTGTGCTAGTTTTCGATCAAGTGCAAGTGATTTCGAGGCCTTCGATACGCGTTCAGGATGTTCTCTTATTGTGATGTATATTTAGAACGTTTCATAATCGACGCGATGGTTTAGTTTTTACTATTAATATAATGGTAATGGTTAATGATTAATATAATAGTGTGTGGTAAATAATAATTGATATAATAATAATACAATAATTAAAATGAACAGACTTGTACAACCATGTTTCTGTTTGGGTAGGAATCGATATTAATTTTAATAAATTTGTGCAATTGTAAGAAATCAGTCATAGTGACGAGTTCAATTGTATTGTCAGAGAGATGAAGATTGTGAATGACGATGGAGATTATATTGCAGTTTAAAGTGGTATTAACTCTTGAAACAAAATTTTGCACAGTATCAAAAAACGTTTGACGTTACTTACAGTCTATATACCTAATATAAAATTTCGAGGAACCTCAGAACGACTCTCAGGATCCGTTCGTCTCTCCCCTCTATCTGTCTTGAAGTATTTAGAATCGGGTGATTTAGGATCTTGCGGGTGAACGTAGATTGCGGCTGCGACTCTGGAGGAGTCGTCGTCGTCGTCGAATATCATCGAGATATCGCCTAGCAACGAAAGCTGATAGCTGCTAGCGAATCGATAGTCGGTCTCTAACGCAATATATCCGATAGCACTCCTCGGTCTATGCTTGCTCTATCATTTAGCCTGGCTCTCTCTCTCACTCATTCACTCACTCACTTACTCACTCACTCACTCTTCATATGCTCCATATAGGGGTGCGTGTACATCCTCTCCACCCTTGAGCAAATACATTTATTCGCGTGCACACGTGCACGCGTTAGACCAAACGTACGTGCGCGTGCACGCATGCAAATTCGCGCGAACGAGGCGCGAAGAGACTCTATTGAGTTTGCTACCCTACCTGAAAATTGCCCTTTTTTTTTTTGTACTTTTCTTCTCTTTTTTTTCAGTTTTTCTCACTCACGTGTCGAGTTGTTCGATTGTTTTTCGATACACATTACATTAGAGGATACGATGAGATTTTATGGCTGTTTTAAGACGAAAATTGGGGTGAATGTCGCTGGAAGGAGGAGGGGGGAGACTGGTTCATTATGGAAGTTTGGGAGTTTGGGTACGCGTTGGTTCTAAATTTCTTGCCAAGTTTCGGGATGGATCCTTCTGAATCTGATTTTCATGAATAATATGTAGGTTAATTTCGCGTGTATTTGTTTTAAAAGCCATGGATTTGATTTAAGTTCGACTCGTGTTTGTCTTGTTAAAAGTGCTCGAAAGAGTGGAATGACAAAACACTGTTTAGTAACAGAAATTTAAAAAAAACAAGATTTAACCTAGTCTGACACGCGAGTTTAATCCAAAGTAAGTAATTTAAATTATTCTTGTTATTCGTTGGAAGTGTTTCTAAAATTTATCAATTATTAATATCGTAATAAATGAATTTAATAAAACATTGAAATTTGAGAAGAAATAAATCGTGTGTTATTCCCAACATTGAATAATTATTTATTAAAATTGAATAAATATTTGATCTAAATATAAATATCAGAAAAAGTTTTAAAAACTTTTATTTTTGTCGTTACTTATGGACAAATTAATCGTAACTGAAAATTGATAGAATCTCGATCCAAATTTTGACAATTTATTAAAAAAGAAAAAAAATATACCAATAAACTTTGACGGATTCCTTGAAAGAAAAACTGCACGACTCAGTACCAGACAACGCCACTCCTACTCGAGGTCTACCCCACGCCCTCTCGCGAATCACGTGACCCAAATCAACCAATCGTTAATTTTCGTTGCATTAGCGTTGCACCGAAAGAGGTCCGATTTTCTGGGTTACCCCCGCTAAAATCACAGTGATAAAAAAATCAGAGAAATACTACAAAGCACGACGCAAGAGATACATAAAACATAAAGTAACCTAACGTATCCAAATTTCACCAGAAACGATTAAAAAAAAAAAAGGAAAACAGCGACAACGTTATTTAATGTAAGGGGAGGAGGGGAGAAAAATGGAAAGTAACAGAGATCCGGTCGGTTTAGAGAAAATCCCGCGTTGGATTCGGTATTTCGCCGGGAACACGATTTTATAATTGACAAATATATCTGGCGTCGAACGGGTTTTACGAAGGGCCATTTGCGCCCGGGGAGAATTTACCGTGGTGTTTCGGGGACCAGACGAATGGCCGCAATCTGGAAAATAAACAGCTGGCGCGGCCGGCGAACGGCATCGACCGGTTTTGTAGATTTATTCTTCCGAGAGCGCAAGGAATCCGTGTTCCCCCCTCCCCTTTCGTTCCACTGTCCTCGTTTCGGTCCTTTTTCGAGATTTTCGACCGGAAAATTCTCCCAACGATCGATCGGAATCGATAAAAAGACTCGAATCCGCGATCTCTGTCTAAGAGAGAACGAGATTTTGTGTTTCGTTTGTTTATTTATTAATAGACTGCGGATCTTTGAGTGAATAAATTCGTATCTCTACGAGGACAATTAATAAATGCAGAATTTTCTCGTTTCTCTTCTTTCCGGTTCAGTTACTGAACATTGCAATAAGCAGTGTATTTTGGATATTTTACATATTTTTGTATGCATATACCACGTGCACGCTGCGCGGATTGTGAAAACCCGCGGTCTGTCTGTAACGTTAAAACGCGTTGTGGAATTCATTTTACATTCATGTAGTGTTGCGTTACTAAAATATCATTGTCTAATTTACTTTGGCCGCAGCTGCGTTAAGTATTTAATACAACAGCGCAATTAATATACTTTTAATAATGAGTTAATGGAAGACGGAAAAGAAACGTTTTCCAAAATTTAATACCTTTCGTGTATGTTTCCTATTTGCAGTCAAGCGTTCTTTTTTTCATTCGTCGCACTTATTTAAATAAAGCTAGTACACAGTTGTGGATCCATGCAAAAATATAATTTTGTAAAAAAAAAAAAGAAAGAGTTCTGTTTGCAAAAACAAAATTACATTAAAAAAATATATTACATTTTCCACGAAGAAAGAGAAAAAGAAGACAGTTTCCCCAACACGAAGAAACGAGAAGACGAAGAAAATCTCGTTCCCAAGTTTTCCCGGTCGTTTCGTTGCGGTTTGCGCGACTCGAGATTAGACCGAACACGATCCTCTATTTTTCGAAAGCGAAAAGAGAAACGTTCTTTCCCCGGTTCCCCCGGTTGCCTTCCCTGAAAATAAAAAGTCCTGGGAACGGAGTTATGGGTCGCATGTAAATTCCTGCTGGCGATACGTTTCCCTCTGTGTATCATCGCGATGCACCGTGGTTTTCGGAGAAATAGCTTCTATCTCGGATAGAAATATCGTAGAGAGGAAGAAAGAGAGAAAGAAGAGAGAGAGAGAGAGAAACAGTCGTTTGAAAATAAGACGATTCGATACGGATTATTCGTTGCTTCGATCCGTGGTTTGTTAACGTTTCGCGTCGTCCAGGGAATCGGTTTTCGCGTGGTTGGTAACGCGAGATCTCCCGAGCGCAATCAGTTCTGGTTATTTTTATCCCATAGTCTTTTTTTTTATATCATCGTTCGATGATATAATATAGTCGTACTGTTGGCGCTCAAATTTCGATTTTTAACAAATTCGGTATTTTAAAATACAACGAATAAATGAAGGAAAGTTTAAGAATCACCCTGTATATGCATATTTGTGCTATACGTATTTTACAAAAATCGTTCAAAAACGCAGTGTTTCATATCTGCTGTTCTAAAAAAAAAAAAAATTACGAACGTGGCCATTTTCATCACAATTTTCGTCATTTTTAGTAGTTTTCGTTTCAATAAATTCCAATCTTCGATGGATGCCGAAATTTTTATGAAATCTCCATAAAACGTTTCACGGATCGAGAGAAAACTTTTGTAAAATACTGGAGGGGTTAATCGAGAGATGGCGAGTAACTCTGGTCGATCAAACACATCTATGGATGTGTGTGTGTGTGTGTGTGGGGCTTATCGCTGGTTATCAGAGCGTGTTTTAATTCGCAGCGATGCGCACGCGCAACGTAGCATTATACATATTTGGGGGATCGCTCGGTGAAATTACGCGTTTTATTGAGGCCGTTTTCCAGGACGTTTAAGACCGACAGGAATTCCTTACAACGCTGAATATTTATCACTCGTCCGAGGGAAATTTAATTAAAGTCGGTGCTTGCTCGCCACCGTCGCGAGACATTTCGCACTCCGCTTGTCCCCCCCCCCCCCCTTCCCCCCTCCTCCTTTGCTTTGTTCACGATGAATTTTATTCTTTCGACCAAGCGGCAGAAATCTGTTTGTCGCGCGTTGGATCCGCTGGATCTCGCTCTCCATTCAATTCGATCGAGATCGAAGGAAAAATTAATCAAAATCGATCACTGAATTCTCACTTGACTCTTAATGGGTTAATATCTATTCCCAGTGCCTTTTAAATTCCAATCAGCTGACTCGATTCCACTCCACATATATACATATATACACTATTTAATTTTATTCTACCCGAAGTCTACCGAGTCACAGTTGAATAATTCATCGTCCACCCGATGTCGAGTCGTTCCATTACGTTTGAACGAGCCAACGAGACAAACTGGCGCGCTCAGCCTCGCACCAGTTCGGTCGAATAACGCGCGCGTTTTGCGTTTCGTATTTTTGTATTTCGACGAAACGGGATCGGCCTCCTCTTTCAGCCTCGAATCTCTCCGCGGCCGGGGAAATAAGATTTCGTCGTCAGCACGCCAGAGGTAAACCGATTTCTCCCGTTTCTCTTCGTGACTTTGCATCCGGTAATACGAGGCTCCAGCCATTTTTCCAATCTTGATCGCGATTTCTCGTGCGTTTCTCGCTTTTACGCCTCTGTTTATTTATTGGACTTTTCGACGACGATCCATTCGTTTATTACACGTTTGTCTGACTGGTGGGTGTTGCCCAACAAGTTATTTGTTTGTTTGACTACCGATTAAATCGAATCAGTATAACTATAGTTGTGTATGTACTCACAGATTTTTAAGTTGGATTGCCGATGTGAAATTTAGGTTATTTAATTTTGTAGGTTGCTTAATTAAAAGGACGAAATAACGAAAATTGCATCTCAAAAACGAGAATAATTGCAGAAATAAAATGACACGCGTTGCTTGAAATAACATTTCAAGTTAAAGTTTCAAATAGCGGCCGAGTCTGATCTCTGCGGCGTAAATTTTTGCTGCGGCTTAATGCTCAAAGCCAAAATCTACGTGCAGTTATCTCTTCGCTGTACATTCGTTTTAAAATGACGTTAGCAAATGGTTGCAAAGGTTGTGGAGCTGTCTAAATAACGATTATACAGGGTGTACCAAAGTTAAATGTCAAAACTAAGAAAAAGTGTCCTTCAAAAATTTGTTCGCTTTGTTGCTCCATATAGCACTATACTTGTTTACACTTAATGATTACTTTACACTTATTTTATCGTCCACAACATCATCTTACATCGTCTATTTAATCTTTTTGCGATCGACACATTTCTCTTTTCAATGGCACTGTCAACTCGAAGCAGGTTTACATTTTTAAAATTACTTTTACGTCAGTAAATACGATGAATATTAAAAGACACAAATTATTTTAAGGCAAATACATTTTGTTACTTACGGTGCACTTCAATTTTTATAATTTTCCAAAGTATGGCATTTCAAGTCGATCAGGTCGATCGGCAAAGTTAGGAAATTGAACCAAGTGTGCGTAATAGCGGCTAGTACGGGCGTGGTGGGGGAATCAGGGGCGGGGCCTGGTAGGAAAAAAGAGGGGGAAGCTACGCGAGTCGAGGCACCTCGACTTGTACACCTCCCGAAGTTTTGGCATTTAAATTTGGGACACTCTGTACATGCTCTGCACACAGGAGAAATAAAAATCGACTTTTTGCAAAGCGTACGGAAGCTCGTGACGGGCTTTAGTGAGCCGTGAACGCACACCTGAACACTCGGCTTGGCCTGTCGCGTCGTCCTTTCCCCTTTTTCCGCAAGCGAATCGTTTCCCTTTCGCCGCGGACCAAGGCCGATCGTCCGCCAACAACAATTCCGATTCTTTTTCCCCAACGATCGTTTCCAGCGTGTACGACGAACGTGTTCCGCGCAGTTTAAACAGAGCCAACGACCTAGACCCGTCGCCATATACGGTTTTCTCTCGCGAGAGATCGCGCACTCGTTCTTTTCCTTCGAGCTGTGTATCGCTTATTAGGAGATCCTGTCCCTATTGGTTCAATACTGCCGGCAGAGAGGGGGAAAAAAAAAGAAAGAAAAAAGAGCGTTGTTCGACATTGGCAATTCACGGGGAAATTATTCGTTTTCCTTAGATGGGGAACGAGAGGCTCCCCCCATGGGATAAGATTTACGAGTGGTTTTGTAACTTTAGCTCCTTAGTCGTTTTGTGTTACGCGATGATCAGCGGTTGAACGATTTGTTATTTTCTTGGAGAGAGGGAGGGGAAATTTAAGGTTGTTGTAATGAACGAAGAAAACAAAGTTGCGGGTGAGTGCGTTCATTTTTGATGAATTTTGGAATTTATTGATCGATCGTGAGAAATTGAGTTAAATTGAGAAAATTTATTTTTTCTGATAATGATGTAAATGACTATATGCTTAGGGAATTTTTATTAAAATTGACAGTAGACTGTTGCTCTTTATGCATTTTACGTTTGGGTACTGAACAGTGTAGAATATATCCAGAGCAGAATGAAATATAGATAGAAATAATAACAGAAAATAGTAGAACAGTACAACATCAGAAAACTGACTTATTCTGTATTCTTATAATAAAAATTTTTAATAATTTAACGTTATCAACGTTTCATTTAATTTGATAATATATATTGCGTATCTATAGAAGAATATAATATATAAGAATATTAAACAAAAATATACAAGATGACAAGTAATAAAATAAACGAAAATAAAAAGTAAATGAAGAGAGAGTACAAAATTCGAATAAAAGTAGAAAATCTCAGAAAAATGTAAGATTTTTTGGCAGCGGTGTAATGCTTCTTGTTCCTCTTCAGCCTCGGTTTCGTCCCTTTATACCTCTCTCTTTGGCTCTCCTCACGGTATATAATATCACGATTCCGTATTATCAAATGAGCTGCAGGGTTAACGAGCGGCCCTGGCGCACGTTTCCAGCGTAATTAATATAATGAACGGCTCGCTTGAACGTTAAAGTAACGCGTTACGGGGAATAATGGCCTGGGCAAAGAATTTTTTAAAAGGTCGCGTATTGTACCGTGAAAACGAACATGAAACGTTAGGGGGTGGAAGAGGGTGTATTGTCCCTTTCCTGTATTGTGATCGTGTCTTTTTTTTCCAGCGAACGATATTTCCTATTTTTTCTCCTTTTCATTTTTTAAATATTTTATTTTAACAAGCAGACTGCGCGCGCGTGTACGGTCTTTTTTTTTTATCATCGTTTGTTTGCTCTTAATTGGCTCTTTTAGCAGGATTTTACGCGGAAGCGTACTGGCCAGGTCATTAACGACGAATTTGGCCAGTGTTTCTTTAATGTTGGATTTTGTTAACTGTGCTTCGTCGCGTTGTTCGCGATTCACGGTCTAGATTTAGGTTACAGTTTGAAATTACAGTTTCTCCGAGTGGTTGTATTTATTCCTTTGTTTCCTTTTAAAGAAAGTTGTTGGAGAAGCGTTCTGGAGAAAGGGAATTTTAGATTTTACGTTTTTAAACTGTGTACTTTGCTAGGAGGGTGTCTTCTTTTTTGTTAGTTTTTTTTTTGAAGGAGCATTTTGTTAACGAAGTTTGAAGTGGTTGAAAAGAAAAAACGGAATTTTTAGGTTTCAGTCGTTTCTGGTTACTCGGAATGATCATTTTGAATTATTTTTGATCGTGTTATTCAGAAAACAATTATTTAGAATTATATATCACTTGTATCTGACGTTTGTTCTTTTTTTCTACTTTGCTTTGGATGAAGTTTGGACAGGTTGGACACGAAACGAAAACTTTTGTTCTTTCAGAAAGAACTTTTGATGAAGTTTGAGCAGGTTGAACATGGCACACCGAAGGGAAGATTTGAGGTTCATATTTTTAACTTGCCTCTTTTTTATTTCTCTTGCTTATTCTTTGGAAAAGAGTTTTCATGTAAATTGGACAGATTGATCGTGAAACGAGGACCAAAGAACTCGTAGTTCGTGTATTAAAATCACGCCGGTTTGACCAGGCTTGGACGTAAAATAAAGAACGTACAGACGTAAAATTCTCTTTTTATCCGTCCTTCATTTTCACATTTCGCTTCTCGTCCATCTCTCTTCTGTTTCGCGTTTCAAAGGGGGAATTTTTGATGAAGTTTGAACAGGTTGGATACGAATGGAAGAGAGGGAGGGGGAGGGTTTCTCGGTCGATTAAAAGTGTAAACAGAGCTGGCGAATCAATGTGATCGACACGGTGCAATTTCCCGTCGGGGCTAATTCCCTTCATGCATATTTATGCGTGTAGCAGGCTCCCTGGCTAATGATAACGCGGATGCCAATTATGTCCTTGCGTCGATTCACTCGCCCGTGGCTGATTGCCGCTTCTAGCCTCCGGTCCTCCTTGCCGCCGATGAATTTCCTGTTACGTAAATTTTTCAGTGATATTCCGCGCTTCGGATTGATTGCTCGTCGCTTGGAAAATTTTAATTCGGCTCTTGCAAACAATCTTTAAATTGTTTCGGTATTTGAAATCGCTTCGGCTTCCTTCATCCTTTCGCGAAAATATTAAATGTTAAATATTGTAACATTTCGTAAATATTATCAATTTCAATCTATTATCTGCATAATTTTACTTATAATTTTTAATTATTACACTGATTGTAATCTATGTAATTTTGATCTATGCGAACGTAGTTCAAAATCGAGCGAGAGTATAATAAATTATTAAAGTACTAATGATACATGTGCAGTGAAATATTATAAAATCGCAGTAATAAAAGGAATAACAAATTTAATCTTCACATTGTACGATGACAGTTTTGAAGATCGTGTCAAAAGTCGTGATCCAAAAGTTTTCCAAAATTCGTTAAATTATTTTTTAACGAACAACAGAATCTTCTAATTATTTTTTTCTCCCCGAATAAAACGATCGTCTTCTTGTATCGTAACAAATCTCCCAGAAAATATCTGCAAAATTCGTTTAACTACTAATTCGCTACTAGTAAAAATGATTTTCGTTAGAAACTTCATAGACGCTGAAACAGTGTACTTTCAGAGATTTTTGTGTACGAATGATAGCTCGTGTATTCCATTGCCTCGTAAAATTAATGTGTCCGATGGAAATTTTCAACCGTCCATCTTCCACTGAATAAAACAGCCATTTATCCAGCCTCTTCGTTTCACTTTTCAACCACCGGGAACAAAATTGCACGGAAAAATTGCACGTTCGAAAAAGAACGTTTCCCCAACGACCGGTTCCAACTAGCTGCGATAAAATTCCAGATTACGGATGCGATTGCCCGCTTTCACGAAACCAACCAACCTAGTAAACTACCCCGGCCGTACACCCAGTCCAGTCAGAAACGAATCTGGACGAAATTTCTCGGGACGAAACGTCAAGAAACGCCTCGAAGCCGGAACTCACGCGAACAGCCCCATCGCAGGTTCCGTCACGAAGTTTCGCTCGTCATCGTTCCGATTCGATTCGCTACGTGACACCGTCGATATTTGGCAGGTCGCGGAGCGGCAATTTGCAACACGAAGGAGGAGAGGCGAGGCCTCTCGTATTAAAATGCGGCAGCATGATTCTAATAGAAGGCATTACCGTGCCTTGGGTTGGATGCAAACACGTTGTAATGTATTCATATTGGCCCGGCGTGCTCCACGGACCTCAAAGCAGAGAGAGAGAGAGAGAGAGAGAGAGAAGGGAGGAGGAAGGAGGAAGGTGGAAGGTTCTTCCTCGACTGTGATATTTGAATTTTAATGCGACCTATCTTTCTCTGCCTTTCTCTCCACTGGGTGTTCTCTCTACCCAACGATGGTTCGAGAGCATCGCGTTTTCCTCCAACAATCGCCGGATTTCCCTCACCTACCAGAGACCAGATACCTTTCGGCAGACATTGATCTCTCCCAAGAACTCTGCCTCTCTCGTGGTCCTTCGTGCCTCGTGTAATGTTCTACAGATTCAGAGAGCTTCAAATTTAGGGATCTGTGTGTTGGAGATACGATCGTTGTTTCGTTTGTAGTCTGCGGTTGGAATCGTGCCTGCTTGAGTTGAGATAATTAACTATATTCTTTTTTTCTTTCTACAGGCTGTTTCATTTTTATCCTGCCAAATATTTGTCATATTTGTGTCAGCGTCAAAATAAGAAAAAAAGTTGTGTATATATAGAGGATGTCTCACTCTTAAATTGTGAGGACGCAGAAAAGAAATATTTCATACGTGATTGTTTTATCACTGAAAGTGATTTTAGCGGGGGTAACCCAGAAAATCGGGTCTCTTTGGGTGCAACGCTAATGCAACGAAAATTAGCGATTGGCTGATTTGGATCACGTGATCCGTAAGGGGGCGTGGGGTAGACCTCGAGTAGGAGTGGCGTTGTCTGGTACTGAGCGATTGCGCCTGTAATTTGTTTTGTGTCGATTCAAATGTTTGGATATAAATAAAATTTTATGGCAGAAAGGTCATAACAGTTGCTTATGGGCCTTTCAGCGAGACGAATCGTACTGGGTAAGTCCAAACGACCACATACTTTTTTCTATTGTATCGCTTATAATGAATACGTTCGGATGACGTTCCTCTGTATATAACGTCTTCAAATAACCCTGCAGTTCGAAAATGAAGGTCGAACTTAAAATTCATAGCCGAGAGGAGAACGCATGAGAGATGCGAGAGATGCGAGTACCAATTGCACGAAAACGACATTTACACACTTAACGTGAAATACTACGACGACATGTTACTTACAAGTTTCATGACCAGGTCATCCAAGAGAAAAAAATATTTTCTTCTCAGCTGTGAATTTCAAGTTTCGGATATCTATATGTTATTTCAATCGAATCGAAGGTGTAGAATTCATCCGCAATAACCACGGACCAACTTTCCTTCCCACGCTTTTTCGTCGTAGATTTCCTCAAGGTTTGGCCAGATTGGTAAAAGAAGGCGATCCTTCGAAATGATAATTGACCGGGGATGAAGTTAGGCCCGGTGGAGCCTTAAGCCAGACTAGCCTGTTCTGGATAATCGTTTTCGACGATGTTGCTCCCGAGGGACGTGTCGAGAGGTTGGGGGGCCTCGAGCAGCCCACGATTCCCAGTTATCTTTATTTCTCTGCCGTTCTTGGTCACTTTTGATTCTCGTTACCAACACGGTTCGACGTTCCTTAGTCGAATCCCAGGGAAGATGACGTTTGCTCCATTCCGTCGGTCGGATTATCCTGCTGACTCCATGTTGTTGCTCATCGGAACGATTCTATCCGAGTTGGGTGGAAAAATCAGCCCGTCTGTACGCGTTACAGAAACCTTAGGGCAGTTCGAATGAAATTGTCTCTGCGGTACAATTGGATTAAAAGTTCTTACTGGTTCGGCGTGTTATGGTAAAAATATATCGTAATTAAAATGTATCTGTTGATGCATTCAAGTGTATTAATAAAAAAAAAAAAAAAATTGGTGGAATTATTCGAGTGGCGAAGATGAATGATTTTGTAGATTTCAGTACATGGTGGATTTGAAATGGAACATTTTTAGAGATTTAAATGTTTTGGCAGTCTCGCAGAATTTTATAGTCATTTTGTGAAATTGTACGATATAATTAATGTAATACTTCTTGATGGGTTATTCGATTGAATATGTCAAAATTTTGTGTTATATTAAGAAACAATTAAATGGATATATTAACGAATTTAAATGTTGTTATTAAATATCTAGTACATAAATAAATATTTAATATATTAATATAAGCTGTAAGTTGATATAGCTGTAAGTAATTAAATAATTAATGCGAATTAATTTTATACAATATAATTAAAATAGTCAGTATATGAATATACAAAATCACGAATGTACTAATTGATACACGAATTTCTCTAATTTAAACCCTTATTTTCACTTAATTGAAACCCGATCGTTACATCAAATGACGTATTAAATAACTATCGCAAACAAATATAACGATAATTAAACTAATTAACACGCAAATAGACAAGATTACAAATGTACAAATGAACCGATTGACACACGAATCCGGTGGCTTGCGGTTAATTTCGAAGAAGAAAAGCAACATAGATACGTTATAATTCGACAATTTTTTTGTAACAAAATATCGCCAAATTTATATTTTTTAAAAGTTGAAAATTTCGAAAATATTTTTGCACTTTGACTAATTACTAAAAACCAGCGTGCCTGGCAGCCGGAGAAAAATATTCCAGCTAAAGGGAAGAATAAACAAATAACCGACGAGTCGAACAAGATGGAAAAAAGGAAGGAAAGAAACGGAAAGAGGGAAGAAGAAAAATTCGCCGAAGCAACGCAAGAGAAACGTAAGAGGGAGGGGGGGGGGAGATGGAGGGATTAAGAAAGACCGGATTAACGAGCTCGCCGTGGAGCGTCGAGATAACAAGACCGGAAGCCTCGGTGGCGCCGTTTCCCGTGGACGAGACAACGCTGGCCATTATTATCGCGCGCTGTTTTCTTCTCCCCCCTCCCGGACATCCTTAGGACAGTTTTTAAGCAAAACGACACCCGCCTTTCTTTCTCCAATTTTCCCCGGCAGATACGATAATCTTGTTTCAACCCTACCCTCCCTCTTTTCTCTCCTGGTAATCCTCCGCCCCCGGAAAACTTCGCCCCCCTGCCTATTTTTATTGCTCTTTCCACAAACCGTTGAAGGGGCGCATGGAGGACGCTGCTCCCGCTCGGCTAACACGATTAACCGAAAGGCAAACCTTCCGATGAAATATCGCTTCTTCAGCTTTCGCGCGCGGAAAGGCAACGTCTTCATGTTTTTCTTTTTCTCCCTCTCTTTTTTTTTTTTGAAGTTTGTTTTTGGAGAGATTCGAAGTTGCCCGATTTCGATTGTTCCGATTCGAGTTTAAATTCGATTTACGAACGAGTGGTTTTGTTCCGACTCGATTTTAATCTAGATTATGATTGAAGTTTCCGAGCACTTTTATAATTTAGATTCAATTTCCAAGTGTTCGAGTTTCGGTTCAGTTCACTGTTTGATTGAATTAAAGTTTATAATTTAGGTATTAGAATTTATAGATGCCTTTTATTCCGACTCGATTCCGTTCCGAACTTTGGTACAGGAATTTTATTCTAAACGTTTCGTTGTAATTTTATCGGTAATAAGTTAATTTTATTTCTAGTTTCGTCAGTATTTCTTGTTGTTATAATTCGAAGAGAAAATTTGCGAAAATTCATAATATAATTTTCAAGGAGTGGTTATACTTTTTAATAAATAAAACAAATCTCCATTGATATATCGGTGATATATATTTTCTCAATTAAATTAACACTGGAAAAATCGAAGTGGACAAAGTGACCGATTCGTAATTTTTTAAGAAAGTTTCGTAGGTTCGGCATTTGTATAAATTTAAACGATCGCTCGTAAAAAAACGTATGAATTAAACCCTGTGTTCTTGTATCGTCAATTTTTGCATACTCTTTTTGCATTACTCTGTTCTCTCTAATCCTAAATTTTACATTTTCCACGCCGATGGCTCTAGTATTAAATTTCAAAGTGGAGAATTATTTTCGTCCAGTTAAAAAAAGATCAAAAATAATATCCACAATAGCAGCATTGTGAAAAATAAAATGTTTAAAATATTTTGATTTTTATTCTCGGTGCTGGTATTAAAAAGTATTTTACAATTGAACAGTGCTATTAAAATATTTAAACATTTAGTAATGTCATTGAAAATGTTTTAAACAACTGATTTAAAAATATTTAAAATATTTCAGACGTATTCTTGCAGTTTGTTAAGAATAAAATCTAAAAATATCCTCCGTCAATGTCAGAAAGAAGAAAGGAAATATTCTTGGTATTATTACAAAATATTTTATATTTAAACACTGTTATTGACATATTTAATTACTTAGTGTTTAAAATATTGAAAATTAAATTAAAAATATTTTAGTGATTTAAAAATATTTAAAATGTGTCAGACTCATTTTTACCAGTTTATTAAGAATAAAATTTAAAAACGTTTCAAAAATAAAATTTAAAAACAGTGTCAAAAAAAAAAAAAGAAAAAAGAAGAGAGAGAAATTTCACACCATAAGATTCCGGCAAGTGTGATCTTGCGAATGGAACAATCAGTCGGAGTCTAATCGGCACTTAGCTTCCCCCCGAAATCAGTGAGAGAGAATCCCTAAGAAGTTCCTGTTCCTTTGAACCGTTTCCGAGTGACGAGGGAATTTCAGTGGATCTAGCTGGCTGAGCGCGATAACAGGCTTAATTCGGCCCGGAACCGGATGCACGGCCATTGTACCACACCGACAGGTTATCGGCATCCGTCGATCGTTCGTCAATTCGTTCCATTTAATCGTGCGCGTATTCCACCCTCTTGCTCGACCGCCTTCCATCCTCCCATCTTTTTTCTCGCTTTTCCTATTTTGTTTTGTTCTCCGTCCATCGATCAGGCCGTGTCTCTTATCCGGCCATCGTGCGTTTTTTGTTGGAGAATTTCTTTAATTCGCCATCGTGAAGATCTACGATTCCCTTTTTATTTGTTTTTACTGCTTTTTTTTTGTTGATTTATATCGTCAGAAGGATTAGAAAGTAGAGGTAGAGAGAGAGAGAGAGAGAATTTGCTGTTGAGTGTTGTTTGAACTGTCAAAGGTTAAACAGGATCAAGTCATGCGTTCTTTTATCAGTGAAAGTGATTTTAGCAGGGGTAATTCAGAAAATCGGTGAAAACCTCTTCAGGTGCAACGCTAATGCAACGAAAATTAGCGATTGGTTGATTTGAGTCACGTGATTCGCGAGGGGGCGTAAACCTCGAGTAGGCGTTGTCTGGTACTGAGCAATCGTGCCTGTAATTTGTTTTGTATCGATTCAAATGTTTGCATATCAATAAAATTTTATGGCAAAAAATTCGTCTTCATTTCCTAGTCAGAACAGTTGCTTCTGAGCCTTTCAGTGAGACGAATCGTAAAATTCTATTCTTTTAATTTGCTCTTGTTGTTTTTGTTTATCAATTTATATCATGTTAGAAAAGAGCAGGGGACAGGTATTTGCTATTTGTCAAAGTTTGAAGCAGTAGCTAACGTCAAAATTCGGTTTTAATCATGAAAATTCGCTCAAAGGATAGAAAATTCCGGGGAAAAATTGTATTCCTACATTTTTCACTTATTTTTGAATATTCTCCTGTCAATCATTCCTTTTTGCCTGGTATAAAATCCCCCCCAGATCGAGTCGTATATTTTTTCAAACTCGTTCTTCTCGAACAAACGAAGACTTCACGACGAAAACGTCGAAATCTGCGTTCTTTTCTTTCGATCCATTTTTTCACACTCGAAATCACGTTTCGATCGATCGTTCACGAAGCACGCTCTGTACACTGTCGCTATTTCCACCGAATATCGTGTCTCGCGGCCGCGCAGCACGCGTGTACGTCCTCCTCAGAAACGAACGAGTATCTGGGGAAGAAATAACGAGAGGCTCTCGGGTTCCTCGCGCTGTCGCTCATTATTTTCCAAGTAAATACGCGGTAAAGGTAAAAAAGGAAAAAGGAAAAGGGAAAACAAGCGGGGCGCGTAGTAGGCGAAACAGAAGAAATTAGCTGTTGGGGGAGGGGGAGGAGTGTTGGTTCGAGGCCGACTTGGCCAGTCGCGGTCGCTTGAAACTTTAAAAGAGACGGTGGCGAGAGGTCTCGCTAATTGGGTTCGTTCGAGGAAAGAAAAAGAAAAAGGAAAACTAAAAAATAAAAAATGCCGTGCATTCTGGTTGAACGTAACTCACGTTACACCGTTACTCTCACGTTCTTAGCTTCTGTTTTCAATAGACGCTGATCAGTTCTGAAACTGAAGTTCTTGAAAGATACTACCTTCTTGCCAATTTCAGTGAAACAAGTTGTCAAAAACAACGTCTTCCGGTATGTATAATAAACGGTCTCTTCTAGTTCTTTTTTTTTTTTTTTTTTGTGGATTCTCGTGAGAATATGTCCATCCCCGATTTCTAAATATTTCGATCCAAATAAGTTGAGAATTAGAAGAAATATTGAATCTAAATGTTAAGAATATTTAAATATCTCGTCAAGATTTTGTAAATGTTTCAGTCGCTGTTTATTGAAGAAGTAACTAGCTAAGACGAACGAATGTTTAGGAACCTTTAGTACACTTTTGGCAGACTCGACAGTTTCGTTTAAAACTTGCACACTAAAAGAGGTCGACTGTTGTATGTTCAGAATGGCCTTGACAATATTTCAAAGGCATCATCAGTGGTTTGTTTCTTCAGAACCTTTCCATCAGGTTCCGCTAATTTCTGCCTCTTCGAGACTCTTCTTTCCGAGGTTGAAACGCGGCCTGTCGTGTGTCAGAGAAACGGGGTCAAGTGTGTAGACGTGGTCTTGAGTTTCAGCGAGACTGATTCGCGTTTCACGCGAGCGTGCTCGGAGATCGTCCGAGTCTGCGAGAGGCTCGATTCGAGCTAGTTTCGTTGGACTCTAGTCCAAATCGAGACCCTGATCTGAAACGATTTGCACTTCCAGTACCAGTTTCGTTTATCTTTGTCCAAAGGTTCGTTTCGAAGTTTCGGTGGGATTGAAGTTAAGCTCTGAATTAAGTTTCGTTTTTGAGCCGTTCGGATCGTAAATCTGACGTAGTCTAACTTTGGATGAAATTGATTTTGTCCTGGTCGAAACCCAAATCGAGATGTAACTGTGTTCTTGTTTAGCTCTGAGGTTTGGATTCGGACAAGTTTGTTCTTCTGGAGAGCTAGATAATAAATTCTAATCGTTTGAGAAAGTCAAAATTCTATCTTGAGTATAAAACGAAATTCAAATGACATTTGTGCAATGCTTTTTTTTATTTAAGTCTTCTATCTAAAAGCTGCAATTTTATAAAATTATCGCCCATAAAAAACACCGCGATCAATTTAAAGTATTCTTTAATTTTTTTTAAGAACCTGAACACGTTCAATCGAACGAGAAATTCCAAAGTTGAGCAATGGGGGAACGCTTGTCGAAATCTCCCAACGTCCAATGATACTTGGAAAAAAATTCACGCTGCGATGAAAGGATCGTTTCGTGCATTTTTTAATAATTCCAAAAAAATCAGATCGCGGAATGCAGAACCGGCGCCGGTCATTTCCCGCTGATCCGATTAGTTCTGGCGTTGAATCCGACGCGGCTGAATTCCACCGCAAATGATATGTTTGGCGAATTGACGGCGAGGTGCAACGCGCCACGAGGCGATTCACGGTTCAATTAAGGTCAGCCTCGTTTTAAACCGTGCAATTTAATCGCGATATCCGAGCGAGAACTCGCCCAGCGCCAACAATGACAGGACTGTATCGTTCTCGTACGGTTGGTCGTGGCGCAATTACCATCCGGAACAATGCTCCGCTCTTGCGTTTCCCTCTTTTTTTTTCCTTTTCTCCATTTTTCCCCTCCCTGCATTCCTCCCATCGTCGCGAGTCGTTAATTAAGAAGGGAAACAATTTTTAGTTTCGATCTGTAGTTCCGTCCGTGTCGCGCGCTCGGTAATTGGTGGGGGCAGTCGAGAGGGTGGGGAGAAGGCGAAGAGTGGGGAGGACAATCTTGGGAGAAACGCGTTCGTGCGTTCGAAACGGATTATTTACTGTGCGTAAATAACAATTGGAGTTTTCCATTAAAGGGTTGGTATTTTTTTTATCGCAAATTGTTTTGGCTCGCTGATTTTCCGCGTTTCGAAATTTCACGTTCGTTTCTGGGTTTAAAAGCATTCAAAGTTCCTTCGATTATATTATTGTAAACTCGTTCGAAAATTTATATTATAAATTTCTTCGATGTGATATTTCGATGATACTAAAGTTTCAAAAATGGAGACGTGTTTGAAAGTTATTCTGCAGTGTTTTATTAGAGTGTTAATTATTGTTGTTTAACAATATCTTTTATCAAAAGTATATCTTGCAGATAAATGTCCAGAGTGTCTGTTCTTTTTCTGCTTAAAATATTGAAAATCTCACTTTTGAATGTGAATAATATTCGAATAAACCTTTGCGTAAAGTTGTGGAAATTAAAATTGCTTAATAATAATAATAATAATGAAAAAAGGAATTATAAATCGATCATTTCGATTATTTTGATAGATTCAGTATTAAATATTGCGTGGACACGTGTAACAAAAGTACACCAAATTCAAAATTATCATACTGGGAGAATTGCCACACGTGTTAAATTAGAAATTTTATACATTTTTTTTTCACATCAAATTACAAACTTTCATTCAAGAACTTCAGCGTGCACGAGTAGTAAGCTCGAACTATCGCTCGACAATCGTTTCACAACTCGAACTGAACTTCCGACGCCCTCCTGTCGACTGTCAGTAGCTAGAATGTAACGAACTACTCGCTCGCTCCGAACTGAACATTTAACCCATGGGACTGAGAATTTGTCGAAATTTTCTGAAATCGCTTCGCAGAAGAAAAAAACTGCACGACTTGTATCCCAGTACTAGGAAATGAAGACGACTTTTTTGCCATAAAATTTCATTGATCCGCAAACATTTGAATCGATACAAAACAAATTACAGGCGCGATCGCTCAGTACCAGACAACGCCACTCCTACTCGAGGTCTACTCCACGCCCCCTCACGAATCACGTGACCCAAATCAACCAATCGCTAATTTTCGTTGCATCAGCGTTGCACCTAAAGAGGTAAAATCACTTTCAGTGATAAAATTGCGATCCTCTCCGGAGCTGCGCCGTAAATATAGTGCTAATTATACATTGAAAGGTGAAGAACTTCCCAATCCTGACATAGAGGATTGAAGCACAAGAAAGAACCTCAGATATCAACCAGATTGTAAAAAAGAGAGAAAGAGAGAGAGTTCCACCCGGTACATAGCGTAACGACAGGTCGATAATCATCGTCGGTCCAGCAAAAAAGGCGAACCAAGACAGAGTTTCCTCCTCCGGGCCATTGAAACAGGCGAACCGCCGTAAACGTTGGTTGGAATCGTTTCAGCGAAATTTTTATCCTCCCCTCCCTCGCCGCTCAGGAAGCGGTTAAACGCGTCAACGACGCGGTTGAACTTGCTCCCGCCATTGCCGAAGCTCTTTATCCCCCGGTTTCTGCACTCCGCAGTCGTATAAATTATATTAAAAGCGTCACGCCCTGTCGTGGCTGTACGACGCCGCTCCGGCGGTCTGATTACGAAAGTTCTCAAGTAAATTAATCGCTTCGAGCGTGTTTGTTGCGCTGTGTTGAACGAGCAACGTTTGCAAACCGGGTCACGAGACCGTGGAAATCGTCTTCTTCTAACCCGATCGAAATAAATCTGGGGGCGGAGGTTGGGAAGGAGAGGATGATTAAAAGTGTTTGCCATCCGAGTCACCGCCGTTTCATCGTTGCCTCCCGGAGGAGGCGAAAAGATCGAGGACGATTCTCTCGTGAAGGGATTGCGATCGTCTGTGTGTTTGTCGCGTCGTTGGATAACAGGGTTGGATCAAACAAAAATTGGATCAGCGTGTAAATGAATTGTTGCGAATGACAATTTGATGGAATACTTGAATGGTCGAAATATTTCGTTTGATTTGATTTAATATTTTAATTATTATTAATTATTAATTTAACAATGACAATGATACAGGGAGTCGGCAACACCAAAATATTTCGAGAGCAAAATACCATTTGAAAAATTGTTATTTTGTAAAGAAAATTCTTTACTTTGCCCTAAAGTTTTTTTGTATTTCATAGTACAGAAGATAGTACAAGTCAGATAGAGACTCCCTCTATGTAAGATCACGATATCCATGATTTTGTATACTTTAGCGTTATCTTTTAATATTTAACCCTTACTGCGTTCTAGTATTTTAACTTTATTTTTACAAAACGTTTCCACTGAGAGGCGATATCCACGTATATGTTTTTGCACATTCTGTTTGCAAAAAAGTAACGTTCTGTAGTTCTGATATGAACGATGCACAGAAAAATTGCAACCGAGATCGACCAAGATAGTTTCAGCGTTTACCCAGAGTAAAAGGGCGTTTCGTTTGTGTGCTCGTGCTTGCGCAATCGTGCTTCCTTGCGAGAGTAGTGGGGTCCCTGTGAGAATGGGCCGCGGGGCTCTCGTTCTCCGGTGAGAGGATCGTGTGCAACCGATCGCCTGTTTGCATTCTATGCAGAATCGGACCGTGAAATGCGCGCAAGGTTGACGGTGTTCCGCGAGGTCAATGACTGGGAGAAAAAAGTCGGGGCGTGTCTGGGTTATTTATCGACGATTTCCCAAAGAATCGCAGATCTAACCTGGATTCCAGTTGGGATCAACTCGCGCCACGTAGTTGGATTTTACACGGCAATGTTTCAGCGTGATACGAATCCAACTTTACGTGCAATTTTGTTCTTGAATGTACACCGTCGTTCAAAAGTCGCGCGACATTTTTCACTTTTCGTTGCGTCTGTATTTTGCTAGTACTATTGTCGATACTAACATCAATGTTTATTGATTCTTTGCTTTTTTTTGAGTAGTATTTAATTTTGAAACGAATGACCTAGTATTTTGTTCTGTATATCATAGTAAATTATTTATTAATATACATAGACTTATAATATACTGTCCGATTTTTAGTCCATATACATCGCCATTCAAAAGTCGTGGGACACTTTTCATTTTTAGTGTCCGATATCTGTGATGAGTAATCGCAACAAAGAACTTTTAAATTGCACATGTATTTCATAATATAGTCAATACTATATATCAACACTTTGCATAAAGTATTATTTGATTTTGAAATAAATAATGTAGTATTTGGTCCATGTATTGTAGTAAATTATTTGTTAATATACATGCAATGTAGTTTACGTATAATGTAATTTAACATACAATATAGTGTTTATTCTCAGATATTCAAGTAATTCAATCTTCAAATATAACCAAACTTTGTTCAAACGTTGACGCATGACAACGACCTGATGAATTTTTTGGCTAGTGGCCAAGAAGAGCTCGGAACACGCAACAGGCTCGCTAGCAGCTGGTATATAACACGCGATCCACGTATCCTGCCGCGAGACAATGAACGATCGCGACGTAGCTGGTCATTAAAGTTCAATCTAGACGAGCACTGATTATCATTAATTAATAGATCCGTGATTGAGAGAATTCTCCATCTTTTATCTTAGAAACTGTTCTGTATTTCACGAAGAGTAATTAAAGCGAAAGAAAAAAAGAAAACGTAGTGATGTGTACAGAGTATGTTGAAAATGGCATTCTAGAGAGATGACATGTTGACTGAGATTGACTTTAGGATCTCGTTTTTGAAACATTGCGCGTTGTTTAGTTTATGCAGAAGAGATCGACTTGTTACGCGAGAATATCCCATTAAAAAAGCAGCTAGATACTCGATAGTCTGGGTTAAAAATTGTAGATCGCTTAGGTACGGTGTGGTTTGCTCCCCAAAGATGGAAAAACCGTCCCTGAGAAGATAAACCGTCCACTAGCAGAGTTCGAGTCACGAGATGAAAGTTGATCTGGCGCGGGTTGAGGTGGAGCGCAACGGGGAAAGGTCAGCAGCGAGAAACTTCTCCAAGGAAACAAGCTCCGAATTGGCAGAGACAGCGGGGCGAGAGCAGCAGGCATAGCTAAAGCCGCGGCGCGAGCTTTAATTATCAGCGAGGTGATAAGTTGAGCAGGACTGGCGCTAATTAACGTATCAGAAGTTCCCGTAACGAAGCGTGGCAACTCCTTAATTCGATTTCAATTCCGATATAACGCGATATCCTGTCCCCTCGATATCTGTCCGCGCCGGCGAAACTTTCGTAAATAATCGATCCGTTGCCAGCCGCCGCTGCAATCACCTTAATCTCGATCTCCGAGCGCCGCTCGGTTTCAACTCGTAACTCGATAAGGATCAACGATCCCTCCGATCAACGCGAATGGTTTAGGTCAGGTTAGTTTTGGGTTAGTTTTAAGCTCGTTTTAGGGTAGGTTAGTTGTAGATTCTCCATTTTATTATCACTGAAAGTGATTTTAGCGGGGGTAACCCAGAAAATCGGGCCTCTTCAGGTGCAACGCTGATGCAACGAAAATTAGCGATTGGTTGATTTGGGTCACGTGATTCGCGAGGGGGCGTGGGGTAGACCTCGAGTAGGAGTGGCGTTGTCTGATACTGTAATTTGTTTTCTATCGATTCAAATGTTTGCGTATCAATAAAATTTTATGGCAAAAAAGTCGTCTTCATTCAGTTGCTTCTGGGCCTTTTAGTGAGACGAATCGTACTGAGGTACAAGTCGTGCAGTTTTTTTTATTTGGGCTTGTCTACTATTTTCAGTTTTTAACTCAGTTGTGTAGTGCTTTAATGCCATCGTTATTTCTGCCAGTCGAAAGATACGTACTTAGGAATCTTTGATGAGATAACGTTGGACTCGCGACTCGAGAGATTGGCACCGGAAGTGTACTCTGGAGTAATGCCTTAAAAATGGCGGGCGGCTAAAAAACGAGAAAAAAAAGAAGGTTAGAGTTGTAGGTTAGTTTTAAGTTAGTTTTAGGTTAGGTTTTTTTTTTGTAAATATCCTCCTACTACGGTTTTCTTTGACTTTTGTGCTGCAACGACGACGAGGGAACGTCGTGATGATCCGGTCGGTTCAATGGTGTAATCGAACCGACAGAGATGAGAAATCGTACTTTGCAAATTGCGAGAGAGTAATCGAGCATGGGAGAAATTGCGCAAACCCACATTGAAGATTTGCTGATAAAAAAAAAGTACGCAGTTGCGAGAAACTGTGCGAGAGCGAGAGATGTCGCTCGGAAAATTACGAAAATTGCAAAAAATTACTTAAAGAATGCGATAAACTGTGCATGGCGGCGAGAAGGTAGGCTATGCGCAATTGAATTGCACACAGTTGCGAGAATCGAGCGCGGGAATGCGAAAAATTACACGGAACTATGCAAAACCGCGAGAATTTATTTAAAAAGAGAAAAAAAAAATGCACGGAGAATTGCAGAAAAATGCGAAAAACTACGCAAAAATGCGAAAAATTTCAGAGAACTGTGGAAAACAGTACAGACCTACGCATAACTGTGAAGAACTACGCAGAGATGCGGAAACTGCGAAAGTTTACTGAAAAAAATGTGAAAAACTCTCCAAAAACATGTGAAAATAATACGCGAAGATGTAAAAAAATGGCAAAAAAAACTCGAAAATTGCGAGAAATTAACCAGAACCTGGCGAAACTGCAAAAAAATTGCACAGAACAATGCAAAGATCGAAAGAAGTACGAAAGAACGAAATCCCCGAAACTGAAAACGATCTTTGTTCGTCATTTTGTAGAACTTTTAATGTATTAATGTTAAACGATAAAAGTTTGAAAAAATCCCCGGCTAGAAAATGATATTTAGACTGTCACGTTGAAATTCCGAGGAATGTACCGGGAATTCCGAAGCGTGGTCCCGTTGGAAATCCTAATGTCTCGATTGTTCAGTCTGAAACGACTTGAAGAATCGTTGCCAGAATCGGAAATCGGACGACATGGTAAATCGTCGCGAGAATGCTCGACGTACGAGTTGTTTCGGTGGTTTAATTTGACGACGTGAAATTTCGTCGATGATATAATAATGGTAGATCATCGTGCAGTTTAGAATCGATAGAATAAGGAAAAAATATTTTTTGTGAGTAAAATTTCACTCGTCGAAATGTAACAGTGATCTTCGCGCGTTGGATTCTGTGGTTGTTTTTTCAAAAATTGAAACTGAAGGTAATGAGGATGTATTTAGGTAATGTAATAAGTCCGGTGGCGTAATAAAAAGTCCATTTGTATCACCGATGTGATACGAAGTCGAGTGAAATGAAGCATGTGTTGATTGTGTTTTATTATTGTTCCCAGTATGTGCAATTTCAATAATTGCAAATATTGATCGTTACAACGAAACAGAACCAAGCGTTCAATGCGTCGGTGAATTCTTCATTTTCAATTAGATGATTTAACTTTGATAGCCATTGCGTTAACATTGGGATTTAGAGAATCGTACAAAAAGGGGACGAAAAAAGATAATTCTTTCCATGCGATTATTAGAGGTGGAAAGAAAATTTATCCGTGTCTACCATAGATGAATGAATCGAATTTCAGTGCCAGAATTTTTTTTGTATTGTATTCTACTCATCACAAAAGTAAAACTTTTCCAACGGTCACAACCTAATAGTTCTTTTGGAAAATGGCAAAAAAATTTCTTAATCATTCAACACTGCGGACGCGTGCGTGCTAACAGCGACTTTATGATTCCGAACGCGTGGATGTCTATTTTACATAGTTTTGTTAGGTTTCACTAATATTTGATTTATCATCAATGTAAATAATCAAATGTAAAATTAATTATTAACATTATTCGAAATATAATCATTAAATAATATAGACATCCATGCATTCAGAACCATAAAGTCGTTGTTAGGACGCACGCGTCCGCAATGTTAAATGATTAAGAAACTTTTTTGCCATTTTTCAAGAGAACTATTAGGTTCCGATCAATGGTTCCTTAAAAAAGTTTTACCTTCGCGATGAATAGAATACGATGCAAAAGAAAAACAAATTTTTGACCTTGAAATTTAAGATCAGAGTCAATTTTACGGTTTTTTCTTTTCACGTATTCCAATCAAATGAAAGACGTAAAATTCATCTAGCAACTTTTCTTTCCACCCTGTACAATCACGATATAGAATTTTTCGTTTAATTTTCGCTTTTTTGAAAATTCCTTGCCAACAAACTCGCTATAATATACACAGTAATGATGAAACTATCGCTCTGCTAGACTCGTGTATGACATAAATGGCCACACGACGATAGTAAATGACTTTTTTTTTCACGCGAGAGAAATTTGAAAAAAAAAAGAAAACGTCTGGAATGGTTTCTGCGATTACGCGTGCATGATCGTGTGCGCGTTGCGCGCAGTCTGCGTTGGACAGAAAACAAACGAGTGTTAACGATCCTGCCGATTCGATTCTCCCTGCACAGAGGAGTTGGATAACTCCGATAATTTTCATTCGTTTCAGTAATAATTCTCACGGTATAACGTTCGCTACCGGCCGAATTAACCGCGATTTACCGGCGGAAGCGCGGGCAAAAACAATACACGGCCAATTTGTGCTGTTTGCACGCGTGCATCGTACCGATATTATTGGCACCGGTTGCCGCCCCGTTGCTCGAGATATCGATTCATCGCGCGACTCGCGATACCGCAGTTTGAAAATCTTAGCACAGGTAGCGCTTATAATGCAAACGTTGAATGGTACTTGTGGATATAAAAATATAATATGAACCAAATGAATATAGTATAGTGTAAAAGTTGAATAGTAAAAATGTGAAAAGTTAAATGGTATTTCTGGATATAAAATATAACGTAAAATAAATGAATATGGCATAGTATAAATAAAAGTACCATAGTGATTGGTTGTTTTTGTAACTTTCACCAGGGATCAATTAATTCTTTGAATGAAGATCAGATTGTTGTCACAGTTATTGTGCTGATAATTGTCCATTGAGGACAATTTATCACGACACTGTAAACGATTGATCTTTTTAGATTTCATACAATTATAATTATTTCCAAATGTAACAATAATAATAAGAAAGTCATACATATACAGGGTGTTCCAAATTTAAACGTTAAAACTTGGGTGTTTTAGGGGGACTGACGCGTCAAGAAACGTAATGTACTCTTATCTTATAATTTAATAACGCAAATTTATTGATTGTAAAATTTTACAATGTGGATTCAAGAGCTACGCATAGAATGTTGAATTAAAATTCAACCCCTAATGAGTCAACGTCACACGGTTCTATCCTGAAACACGCGTGCAACTTGAAAAATTCTATCACCTAAATTAAAAAGAGAGAGAGAGAGAGAGAGGATTTTAAGCGAGAGTATGCATGTTCAGAAATTAAAAAAGTTTACGCGGAAACGTTCCGCCGACGCGTTTGTTCGAAGAGCACGAAGATCGTAGATGAAAATTCTTCGGCCGGGGAAAAATCTAATTGCGCGAGCCTCGCAACGGAGCAAGTATCGGGAACACAGCGTTCTAATAACAATTTCAAAGGAGCCACGGCGTGCTTTGGACTTTAGTCACCGGCTCGCTTTATCGCTGATAATAGTTTAATTGTTAAACGAAGTTCCGTAAAGTTTGCTCGTTGGCTCTTTCCTTTCTTTCTCTTTTTTTTTTTTTGTTTTGTTTTTCCTCTTTTTCCTTACCCCGCCTCTCAACGTGAAGGATAGCCTCTCCGATAACGCCTGGGAGCGGTCGCTTTCGCGGTGCATCTGTTTTTTAATTTAAACTTTCGCCACCAGGATTTCCCCGATTAGAGGAGTTCGAGAATCGAGCGTTGCCAACTTTTTTAACGATTTATCGGGCTTCCTGCTGCTCGTTTCGCTCGTGTTTACCGCTTCCTGCTCGCGAAATTCGCCGACGGCGACGACATTCTCCTCGGAAAATTATTTTCTTCAGTTTACTCTGCACATGGATCCGTGGTTTTTTATATGTTGCACATATTATATATATATATATATATTAATATATTTTATAGTAGACTATAGTAAACTATATTTCTATGTAGATACTATACTAGTCTGACATAACATATTAGAAAAACAGGATAGTATAGTATGTTATACAGAAAAAACAGAAATTATAAATATATTATACTACAGAATATACAGTTCTATAGTATAGTATAATATATTTTATAATAGACTATAGTAAACTATATTTCTATGTAGATACTATACTATAGATATAGTATATGGAATATTATATTCTAATTTATACTACAGTATAATAATATATTATATCTTACGCACAATATATATAATACAGTATATATAATATAATGTATTACACATTATACATATTTTGCACATCATACATGTTACACATATTGGCCAGATTGTACGTATGATATAATATATTATTATATTGTAGTATAAATTAGAATATAATATTCCATATACTACATCTATAGTATAATATCTACATAGAAATATAGTTTACTCTAGTCTGTTATAAAATATATTATACTATACTATAGAACTGTATATGCTATAGTATAATATATTTATAATTTCTGTTTTCTGTATAATATACTTTTCCTATTTTTCTAATATATTATATCACACTAGTATAGTATAATGTGTTTATACTATAGATAGTATATTATATATAGAACATACAGTCTACTATAGTATAATATAAATTAAAAATGTATTATATTATGCGTGTAATGTGCTTAATATTTGTAGTATTAATATGTGTAAAAAGCTATATAGTACGCGAAATATGTACAATACGTCTCATAAATAAAGAAATTAAAATATAATACTGCAGTATAAAAATTGGGATTTACCACCTGCCTTTCGAACTCGTCAGCGGAAGAAATTCTTACGCTACGTGACAAATATCTCTGAAAAACGACTCAACAAGTAACAGCAAACGGTGGATCGCGGGAGTTTCAAACAATAGCCGCGTGCAGGGAACATAATGATATGCAAATAAGTAGAACGAGGGAGAGGGGCAACGTCTTTATCGGGGATGGCGATTGCCTGTGTGCGGGACGCGGGTCTTCGTCGGTGACTGGCCGTCGTAAATAAAACCGGCGCGGGGAAATTACAGTGGAGCGTAACGGCGTAATACGCTCGATGTACAGAGAACGGAGAAAAATAACTGACTCTCCCCGGTAGGTTACCGTTTCTCTACCCGTTTCCGGAACGGTCCCGGATCGCCTCTCTTTTCTTTCTTCTCGTGAACTTTTCGTCTCGTCGAGTTGTCCCAAGCTTCCTGACACAGTTCCGTACTGAATTATTAACGCGCGTGTATTACGATCTTGGCAAATGATCTTTTGTCCTATTGTTTTATTTAACACAGTTTTTACCGAATATACGATATATTATGATTTTATGGTAAATGATCTTCTGTGTGATTTTTCGCGGTATTGTAACAGTTTTTATTGACTATTGTACATGCATAATCCAGCGCGTGTATGTGATATAATATACTATGATTTTCTGTTTTATTGTTTCACGTAGTTTTTTTACTGAATAATTTATACTATATATACTACTATACTGTATACATACTTTAGTATACTATAGTGCTAGAGATACTACAGTATAGTATAGTATTCTGTAATATAGATGCTATAGTACATTATAGTATACTATAATTTTGGCATTTGATCTGTTACCGTTTTACTTATTTAACATGTTGAGCATTGGTACGAATGTTCCCATTTCCACGAACATTTTAGAATATTTAATAAAATAATAAAATAAGATAATTATCATTGACAAAGGGATTTAAACTGGACAAAGTGAAAAATTTACTTTTATTGCTCTTGCAATGTAAAAACTCCACCATCGTAAAAACATGAGATTGAATGCTAATTTTACTCGCCAGAGGTTAATATGTCACAACGATACACCGAATAAGTATTTAAAGCACACGTGTTCCGAAATGAGCCCAACGTCAAATTTTCAGACTTCCTGCGTTGATCAGCAAAAACCAAACATCCCTCTCTTCTCAAATCCCCATCGACGAAATTACCATGTACGTGTACATTAACCGGTCGCTAGAATTTCAAAAAGGGCAAAAGTAGAATTTCAAACAGCAACCCCCCGGGCACCTTAATCGTGCATGCACCCCTCGTTCGGTCCACCCTTTCTCCATCGGTCGTCGTCATTCGTGCACCTGACGATAGGAAGATAGAGACAGAGAGTGAGAGAGTTCATCCGAACGGGTGCACAGAGGAGTAGGGACAACGCGGGTGGTTCTTGTTGCGTCAGACTAGGGGGTCGTCCGATCTGTGGTAGTGACACGGTAGTTGGTTTCGTAGCCAGGGGCTCTGCGATGCAAGCAGGGGTTGCTACGATGTGTTCCGTTACACGGTGGCCGAGGGCGTGTGTACCGATTTACAGCCGGCAGTCACGGCATCGGCAGTCCACGCGATAGCGTAGCGTGAGGCATCTTCCTTTACGTAGCCGCGCCGCTGTCGTAAATAAGGCGTTATCTTCGACGATTTTTCCTCCATTTTCGCGCCTTGTCGCGATAAATCACACGTTCTCCTACATTTGGGGGTCTTCGTCGTAACTTCTTCCTTCCGATGATTTCGTTCACCAGAAAGAGTCCTGGGGGGGACTCTGTCTCTTCGATCAGTCGAATGACGTTCGAGAAATTTGTCCAACCTATAGAGAACTCTTACGTCGAGTCACATTTTTAAATTGTCAAAAAGAAAATAATTGAAAAATATTTCAGAGTGCAAAGGGTTAATTAATTTGGAAATTGATTTCAATTTAAATTGGAATTTAGAATTGGGTTATTTTGGAATCGCTGTTCGTTACGCGAGTGAAGAATTAGATTACTCGGGCTTTTACTTTGCGAAAGCTTTGACTGTTACGATCAAAGGATAAAATGTTTAAGCAAATATTCTGGTATTTTGTCGTGAGTCCAGTGCATTGGAGATTTCTCTGAACGGTTAGCTAATCCCTGAAGCGTGTATCATACCACGTGATCGGTTCTGCTTATTATAGTCAGTTGATCGAGTCGAGTTGATTAAGGTGGACAAAGGCGGTCACGTGATGTACGCAGTGGTTCTAACCCATTGTCAATTACCAGACATTAGGAACGCCTTTGTGCCATTGTAACGCATCAGCAAATTACTGTTTTAATTTTCGTCGGATTTCATCAAAGTTTTGCAAATGTACACTCTCTGGCCATTGAATGATATTATCTGAGTATCATTTATGCTATTATATTACTGTTGCTATTACTATACTACAAATTATTTCAATATTTTGTATATTGGCAAAATCGAAGATTACTTTCTGTTGAAATAAATCTGTAATTTTTTTATTATACATGTATTTAAAAATTTTTTTTTTTTTTTTTAATTAAAGTAGACAAACAACAACTCTTGTTATGAACTTAAATTTAATTTAAAATTAATAAAATAATTTTTTTCTTATATTTTGAGGTCTCAAGAAATTTTCTTATCGTATGAATAAAACGATATAATCTTCAGTTTGGGGTGATATTGTCAAAAAGTTTCGATAGTGCATATTTCGCGAAGCAAATACAAGATTTTGTGATAATTTGAATATTTTGAAACATATTTTGTTTACTAAAGCAACGAAAATTATACTAAATTATCTAGAAAAAGATTCCCGCTTTTAAAGAAATGGGCCTTTTGAACCGAAAAATTGCAAAAAAAAGTCAAAGATCACTTTGTACAGCTGGGCGATAAATTTGTCAGAAAAGGAATATTTATAGAAAAAGAAAATTAAAAATTTTTCAAGAATAATAAAATAAACAAATTTGCCAATTGCTCCCCTATTTTCGCAAGGTCTTCGTCGAAATATTACCATTCCGCGAGAGAAGTTTCCATACTCGTCGGTGACGAAGAGAAGGACGAGCCAAGATGGGCAGCAGATATTCGGCGAGTACGAGGGGAAGGTTCTCGTTGCATCTTTTAACGGGAGAGCCCGGGCGAACGCAAGAGGCACGCGTGCCAGCGGTTTATCGCCGGTACATGGCCTTCCTCCTCCGCGTGCGTGGCGCGCCAGCTTATTTAAACATTTACCGCCATGCTTTCATCTGCCCAGTTCGTTTGCTCGAGACCTCGAAATTGTCGGGGCTCGGTGATGGAATATTGACCGTGGTTATCTTCGTACCACCGAGTCGATGTAGCCTCGTCCAGTTAACCTTGTTCCTGACGTGGAGAATGAATCCTTGACCTAGAATCCTGCACGAGGTAGAATGCAGCCCAATCTGGTTTTGTTCGTTTCCCCCCTGGTGGTTTTGGAAGTTTCGTAACAGAGGAGAGAAATGTTTGTCGCTGCTCCAGTTAGGTAACGACTAGTTGTTAGGTACGAGCCGTTCTAAATATGATTTTTTCGGACGTTCAATATTAGATCTAAAGATCTATACCTTTCGCTTTGATATTCAACTCGTGAAGATGCTAAAACGTTGACAAATACGATTTTGGGAATCAAAAAGACGGATCATCGAAGCACTCCTACCAGTCTGTACGATTCTAAACGAAAGAAGATTCGAGACGTTCTTCTAGACTGAAAGTCACGGCTCAGTTGAGGAACCAAATATGTTGATCGAATCCTAGTTGAACATTCCTGCACCAGGATCCAACTTCTAACTACGAAGAGCTTGGAGCACGGATGTTGGGAACCAGAAAGGTGTTTCGCGGCTTGGATCATCTATGGAGAATCCTTCGAAGCGTGGTCAGTAGAGCCATTCGCCGTTGGGAGGGACGTAAGCTTACGAGCCTAGCGACGAGACTTAAACAGTCCCTTTGGAAGCCGACTGTCCATTGGTTCGCGAAACTCCATTGTCCTCGCCAGCTTCCATCGCAGCTGCCGGTGTCCCAACGCCGGAAACTGTCTTCCTTTGACGCCTCGTCACGCTAATGAACGGCATCGTGACTTCGTTAATGCCATTAGTCACGGGGCTAATCCCATTGACATGTAGAAATTAGATTTCGCCTGGGATGTTGGCCTTCGGGGAGGCCAGCCTCTCTCCCTCTCTCGGCGAAGGAACTTTCACACGAGATCCTCACCCGTCTCTCCCTTCTCCTGGCAACTGGTTGCGCTCTGCCTTCTCATTCGTTGAACTTGCTCGAACGAAGGTCGCTCTGTTTGCCAGGGTAATTAGAGGATTCTCTCGATTGTTCCAGTGGACTCTAGCGGTGTTGTGCGAGAGATGGTGGCAGCTCTTTGACAGCCCGCTGTTTCGATCGATCGTGGGATTCTAGGTTCTTAGATTATTCCTTGAGTTACCAGCAGGATTGAATTTTGACTTTGGGAGAAGCAGAGAGGATATTAATCAGCTTACACACAACTGGTGGAAGTTGGGCTCTCTTAGAGATTAGGTTGTTCTCTTGGACGTCGCTAGAGTAAATTAAGTTGGGCTGATTTAAATATTTTGTACTTTTTAGGTCGTGCAAGTCACTGGATCCTTTTTTTAAATATTTGACTCTCTTGGGTTCCTTTAGACGATAGGTCTTTGGTTCTCTTTTTAGGTTTTTAGATCCTTTTGAACATTAGGCCTTTTTGGCTCTTTTCGATTTTTAAGTCCTTTTTGAGATTTTGTTCAGATTCTTAAATTCACTCTTAGGTTCTTAGATTCTTTAAGATATTAGATTGTTTTATTAAGTACTCTGAGATTCGTAGATTCTTTTTAGACATTTTCCACAAGTGGACAAGTGATTCTCATCCTAAGAAAATCTTCTACTAATAATCAACCAGTCTAAATAACAAACGGGGATCACCAAAATTAATTAAAGAACCAAACATCATCTTTATTTTCTTTAAATTTTACCAACTGCCCCGTTAGAACTTGCGCCTAATAGTTCCATTGGAATAAAAGATTCATTGACTGTTTAATCAGCTTATCTTCTGATACTATAAGGAGTCATTAAAAATAGACCAAACAAAGAGCGAGCGTTATCTCCGGCAAGGAAACTGGAGGAAACGTGCGATAATTCGGTCACTGGCTCGATCCGGGGAGGGATTGTTCGTTCTTTCTTTGAAAGCTTTCGTTAAAAAGCGAACGCATTACGTTATCCTTGAAAAGGAACTCGGGGTGCCCCGTGGGACCCGATGCTATCGAGTTCCACAGCAAGGAATTTTCCCCGCCACGAGGTGAATTCAGAGCAGAAAGAGCCGAGCTAAAGCAGATAAAGGGATCCTCTACCTTATCGATTGTTCGTCCACCGATTATTTGCACCCAATTATAATTATTGCTGTGTATTCTTTCAATTCCGCTGCTCCCTCGAACGATTCTTTTTTCTTCTTCTTTCTTTCTTCTTTTTCCATTGATATCTCTTTTAATTATCGCGAAATTGTTTCCTCATTTTTGCTGTACTCTTCCGCGTTGCGTTTGAGACTTCGAATCTTATTTAGTGGATAGAAAAATGTATTGTGACGTTTATCGGACTTGATTCGTTTTGGAGAAATTAATTTATTTGCTTATTCGGGACTGGCGAGTATTGTCGTTGTGATTTCTAATCATTTTATTTTTGCAGACTCTCAAAGATTGAACCTCAGAGTCTTCTATTTTGAAGTTAGGTTAGATTTAAGTTAGGTTAAGATATCTCTTTATCTTGGGAGTGACGAGTATTATCGTCGTATTGATAGATCATGTTAGCTATTTTATTTCTCGAAGGCTGAACTTTGGGATACTCCATTTTAGGTTAGGTTAGACTTTGATTTATTTATTGCAATGATTTTTATATACTCTCAAAGACTGAACCTCAGAGTCTTTTATTTTGAAGTTAGGTTAGATTTAAGTTAGGTTAAGATATCTCTTTATTTTGGGAGTGACGAGTATTATCGTTGTACTGATAGATTATGTTAGCTATTTTATTTCTCGAAGGCTGAACTTTGGGATACTCCATTTTAGGTTAGGTTAGACTTTGATTTATTTATTGCAATGATTTTTATATACTCTCAAAGACTGAACCTCAGCGTCTTTTATTTTGAAGTTAGGTTAGATTTAAGTTAGGTTAAGATATCTCTTTATTTTGGGAGTGACGAGTATTATCGTTGTACTGATAGATCATGTTAGCTATTTTATTTCTCGAAGGCTGAACTTTGGGATACTCCATTTTAGGTTAGGTTAGACTTTGATTTATTAATTGATTTTTATATACTCTCGAAGACTGAACCTCAGAGTCTTCTATTTTGAGGTGAGGTTAGCTTTTTAGATTAGATTCTGCGATTCTAGGTCTGGTTCTAGGTTAGGTTAGATTCTGTGTCATCGTAAATTAACGAATCATGCAATTTTATGTATTACATGTAACATTGAGAACTGAACTCTGGACTTTTCTAAGAGTTAGGCTCAAATCTTAGTCTTACGAGTTCAGTTCGAAAGGATCTCAGAATTGAGATGCAGAAATATAAAAACAGACAGACGAAGGGAAATTCCGATTGGTTGGACAAATGTCCCTCAGAGAGAGAACCGTAGTTCAAAGCGAGTAACAGACAAGTAAGGGTTTCAATCTCGGGAGATTTCGTTCAGAAAATCGCGATTGACGAACAGAACTGCAAGTGACAAGTACACTACTTGGGAATTCGAGCATAGATCGCGACAAGACGAGAGAGAGGGAGAGAGAGAGAGAGAGAGTACGGCTGGTAGTTTGTGGCAGAACTGCCAAAACTCGTTATGTCTTGCAACGTACCCGTTGGATCATGCGATGTCTATGGTAGAACTCGGCCGTGATTCCCATTATCCTACTTCAAGAGCTATATAACTTTAACCTGCGAGCTAGACGCTGTCCTATCGGGTTTCCAGTTGGTGGATAGTCACTTTCAGTTTAGCTTGAACTTGCCGAAACTATCGCACGTTATAAGCGGCGCGAGTTATTTTTTTCTTTTTTTTTCGGCGAAATGAACTCTCAACTAGGAACTTCCCATTGAAACATAACAACACACTGGTGTCGCTGTTGGTTTCTTCTTCTTTCGGTTTCGTAGCTCTTACAAAAATCGTGACACGAAAATAAGTAGGAAACACCTAGTGTCTGATTATTCACTTATTAAATAAAGAAATTTACAAAATAAACTAGATTTGAAGAGATAGAATTGAAATTCAGTCTCAACGATCAAATTAAATTCGAGTTTAGTTGCCTGGCGAGTGTAAATATCAAAATCGTACTCCTGGTCTTCCACTTCTTCAAAACCTTACTGATCGAGTCAGTAAGTAATTTTTATTTCGAATATTTTTGAAGAACTGAATGCCAGATTTTTATTCTCGGTTTCTTCAACGATTGGAAGAATAAAAATACTTCTGGCAGAGAAGTCCGTCCTAGTAACACGAATCACGTTTCCTTATCGCTTAGCCATCGCCGAGCGAGGGTTGACGAGTTCGAAACCAAATTCGATGCCAAATTTGACACTATTCGATGTGAAAATTGTTCATAGTTCAACCCTGCGATATCGCATCCCCCGGCTTCGTAACGGCATGCAAGACGAGTCGAAGGATATATCCAGCAACCGAAAGGAGAGGAGAGTGCGACTCGCGTCACGAGGCGGAGATCCAGTTTCCATGGATATTGGTTATCGATCCCGGCAAGCCTCTGTTCCCTTTATCGCTCCCGTCCCGGCTATAGTGTCGCTCCTATATTCCAGAAACCCGTGGCCTCCTATAAAGTCATAAAATTCCAACAAGCGAAAAGAAACTTTACGCGTGATATTATAATAACGTACGTGTATGTGTGTGTGTGTGTGTGTGTGTGCTTGCCTCTCCGGTCCCTGGTTTATTACGTTTATTCTAAATCACCGCACGTGCCCGGGGAATCCTGCCCCGTTCACGTATTATATTGCTCGTCGGCTACGTTTTATTGTCTCCAGCGCAAATATGCCGCGCATTTCCCCGCCCCCCACCCCCTCTTGCCAGAAGGAATTTTTCTCCTCTCGCTTCCTGTTCCGTTGTTTGGTCAGATTGTGTCGCGGTTTCCGGGAAAATTCCGGGAACACGGTTGTTGGGACTCGGCCAACGTTTGGGTTAGGCTCTGTACGCGTTTGGCCTCGACACGTGACTGGGGTTGCATTGTGCCATTGATTAGGCTGGTGACGTTAGGTTTAGGGCTGGCTGTTGGATCTAGCTGTTGCGTAGGGACGATTGTTGGTATTGGGCTGGGTCAAGTGTCACGATTTTAATAGTACATTGGGTTTCACGTGGTCTAGGGCGAAATGGATAATATTTCTATTTGAGAATATCGAGTCTACGAAAATATTGGGTCTTGTGTTTTGGATTTTGGGTTTTTGGTTGGATCAAGTATCATGATCTTGACATTATATTGAGTTTCACGTGGTCTAGAACGATAGTAGATCTATTTAAAAATATTAGGTCTACGATCTTGGCTGTTGTGTACAGATGATTGTTAGTATTGAGCTTTAGGTTTTGGGTTTTTGGTCGGACCAATGTCATGATTTTGATATTATATTCGATTTCACGCGGTCTAGGACGATAATAGATCTATTTGAAAATCAGGCTTATTTTGTCTGCTGCGTAGAAATGGTTGTTGGTATAGTGGTTATGCTGAATTATCGTTTTTGGTACAGTATTGGGCTCGATTTGCTCTGGAACAGTGGATCTTTATGAAAGTGTCAGATTTATGTTTGAATGTTAATTCTGGACTGTGATATGCTGCTTGGCTTAGGTGTTATGATTATAATGCTGGGTTTGGGCAAACTAGTGGATTTATTTGAAAATATTAGGTCTACGATTTTAGCTATTGCATAGAGATAGCTGGGTTAGATGTTTTTTGAGATAAAGTATTGAGTTTGATTCGATCTGCTTTGGAGCAGTGGATTTGTATGTGGAAGTAATCGACTTAAATTTAGAAAATTTATATGAAAACTTCGGAACTGTTAATTATGATGTTTGATTTATTGTTAGAGTTTCATGTGGTCGAGGCCAATAGTAGATGTATTAAATGTTAGATCCACGTGAGACAGTTAATTCTGGATTGTGGTATAAAGCTAATTATTATGTCAGACTAAGTCAGATAATATGATTTAGTGTATTAGGTTTTATCTGGTCCAAAACACCAGATCTGTAAGAATATATTAGATTTAGACCAAAGCCTTAATTCTGAAGGACGTAGATTAGGATGCTACACTGATTGTGAGTTTGGTTTGGGCAAAACTATTAGAAAGGGCCTCAGAGTCTAAGCTGAAATGTCAGATCTAAATTATAGTTGATACGTTACTGTATCGGTGCGAAAATTAGGTCAGTTACTCGAGTTATTTGGGACATTAGCTTGATTCTGTTCGAGTATTGGTATTTCAATCAAGACACCTATTCTTAGATGCATGTTTCCAACTCTAAAGTCAGTCTAACACATGTGCGTGAAGCCTACAATCCGAGAAGAAACCCAATAGTTTTAGCCCAGTTCAAAAACATGACACGAGTATATTTGTTAAATCATTTCATCTGACTTAATTCGACTATAAGTTAAATTATTGTACCAAGTCTTTGTCTAACTTCTCGGTATTCTCTGTTTCAGGTACCTGAGACCTTGGCTCTACAGATGGATCTCATCACCTTTCAAGTCTAAATCGTAAGTCCATAAACACAATTTCTATCCTACATACATTTTTTTCTGACTAGATTTAGTATCAGTAGCATTTTATCAATGTAATTGCTGAAGCTTTAGTGAGTTGGATCTTTATTCATTCACAAGAATTGGATCTTTATTCATTCTGTTTAGTCTACAAAGTCTGATTTGTGACACGTTTTTGTTATTTTCATTACTTTGGAAAAAATTCTCCATAGTTAAAAATATAATTTTCACAAAAAAAAAAAAAAAATGATATAAAGGATAAGATAATCAAAGAAATACATGTATGTATTTGATATGTGTCAACCATGGAATTCTATAAGTTATGTCAGGTTGTCCAATTCTGAGGGTTAACACTAGAACTACCAAAATGGTCAGAATGAATATTTTTACAGATACAAAACTGTATATTTTTAGAAATTCGAATGATTCTACGTAAAATACATAAATAGAAGCTTGTGTATTACAAAGATCTTCTGTTTCTTTTACTTTATCTCTGATTAAAGCTAATTTTATGCTTTACTTTTAGTTTTAGTGTTAACACATCATCACATTCACCATATTCTCTCATCGTAATCACTACAAGTGTCAACGAGCCAGATATTCATTTGTGAGGAGGTCTTTGAGGTCTCACCATGTTCTTCCTCCTTTCATTCCAAAGTCAGAGAGATCTGTTCGCTGATTCCTGATGATCGCGATGCTCCGATTAAATGGCTACACAACTCAGCCGAGCTGAAACATCTACTACTAACTGTTTCCACTTCACTTGCTGCTCCACCCTCGTCTCGACTTTCAGCCCCCGAGTTTCTTTCTTCTTCTTCTTTTTCTTCTTCGCGGGCGGTGGAACCGCGTTGCACGATGGATCGCCGTTAAATTACGCGAATAAATTGCGGTCTAACTGTCTTGTACATTGTTTGTCTTCATCCTCACCCCCACCAGTTTTGCACCGTTTCTCCACCGTTCTCAACCGAACTGCGAGACCTTTTAACCGCAACATTATCGCCCCTGTGGATGGCCCACTATCCACAGTATCATCGCGTGCCGCAACGTATCTCGCGCACGTACAACGAATTACTCGAAACTATGGATTTATTCGGTCGGCGAATTTTCGACTTGGATTTTGAATGGACTGCCGATTTTTATGCGAGTTCGTGTTTTGCTAGAGGGGCGAGTTTAAATGAAACAGAGAATAGAAGAGGTCACTTGTCGAATTGGTCAAGTTGGAAAATTGATGAAAGAGTAGACTTTTTTTTTTTTTTTAAATAAAAGTTTGTAAAAGTTCTACAAACGTAGATTTCTACTTTACTTGACGTAAATATTCAAAATATAACAAATGTACATAGTAATATACAGAGTGGGTCAAAAATCACTTCCTACTGAATAAATAAATCCGGAATTTCTTTATTATATGTGTTTTTTCTAACATTTGAAAGAAGTAATTTTTTAAGCATAATCAGAAAATCGTGCTTGAATTTAAATTTAATTTAAAATTAATAAAATTAATTCCTTCTTATATTTTAATATTTTATTTTTAAAAATGGGTGGGAAGAAATTTTTGATCCTATATAATAGTGATATAATAATAATAATATAATATTATGTACAATAATATAATGAAAAGTCTAAAAGTAAATATATCAAATATCGAGATCGAGCTGGACATTTCTAAATCTTCGAAATTACTGGTTCGCGAAAATACGCGCAATAACATTCTAGAAGGAATATTTTCAAAGCGTGTGTGTCATCGCTCGTCATCGATCGGTGTAAAACTGGCGTCTCAACGATTCAATTACGTGTGACAATCCGCCAACTGTTGGCACCTGCAAGTTCCATAACTTGCTCGAACTTTTTCCACTGTTAGCCCTTGACCCAAGCGTAGATATAGTGGTCTATCGATTTCTGCTACCACCTATATCTCTCGTACAATTATTCTGCGAGGGAGAGCAGAATAACGCGATCGAGCAGAGTTGTTTCATTCTGCGAGCAACTAAGTGACACTTTGAACGATTTTCGGACAATTTCCAAGTTTGTAGCAAACGCTGAGTAATTAAACTAATAATTAAACTTATTCTAAAATGTTCTCGTCCAACTTTTATTCTACAGCCATTCAAAAATATTATTCCTACTGTGTAACACTTCTTTCTATCAAAAGCTCCACAAAAAAAAAAGGAACATACTGTTTTGAAACAACATATGAAAAAAAAGGAGAAACAAAATACACAAGTTCGAAGAGAATTCTTTTTTTTAGAAACGAGAAGAACCTGTTGATTTCGATGCTTGGTTTTGCGTTAAATAATTTTTAAAACTGACGTTACGAGTCAGTACGAGTTTATTGCCCGTTGAGATGAACATTCGGGACGACGAACTCTTGATTCGACCGACTCGTTAGTTGTTCACAATTTGTCACGCTTAATTTATAGTTAATCGTCGATGTAATTGTTTGTCAACGGGTGGGGAGATGTCGATCGATTTGTATTTTGATCAGGAAGTTGTTCCGCGAATTTGTCAGAACCGGTGAGTCCCCGCCGGCAAGCGAGAGTTAATTTAACTTCCTTGGAGGATTTCGCGCGAGCTCACCGGCGGCGTAATTAAATTTCGAAGCAACGTAAGCGAGCAATTACTGCGTCGTCGGCGTGTTTTCGACGTGGATCCAAGGCTCTCCCCGGGTCATCTGATTAGGCGATTATTTGCTCGCGACTGATACCGTTTTCCCCATCGATATCGACACCTCTCGACGTTCGCGAATCTCGCGAAATTACCTCTGAAAGAGCTCTCGAAAGCCAGCTTTCGAAGCGACTAACTTTGCTCCTCCCTCTCTGCTCGTTGCAACTGATTATATCTCATTCCCGATGCGAGCGTCGCTTCTTCTCGATATAGAAAGTTTGTCGTGTGAATTTTTTTCTTTTTTTTTTTTATCACTGAAAGTGATTTTAGCGAGGGTAACTCAGAAAATCGGGTCTCTTCAGGTGCAACGCTGATGCAACGAAAATTAACGATTGGTTGATTTGGGTCACGTGATTCGTGAGGGGGCGTGGAGTAGACTAGGAGTGGCGTTGTCTGGTACTGAACGATCGCGCCTGTAATTTGTTTTGTATCAATTCAAATGTTTGCATATCAATAAAATTTTAAGGCAAAAAAAAGTCGTCTTCATTTCCTGTTCCTTCAGAATAGTTGCTTCTGGGCCTTTCAGTGAGACGAATCTTACTGGGATACAAGTCGTGCAGTTTTTATTATCGTTGCAAGACCTAAAAATTTTAGACACACAGCATAATTGTCAAAACGAAACGTATTTTCATGTACGAAAAACGTTCGTTATTGACATAATTATCAAAAAAGAAACTATAGAATAAGAAAGTCCGAGCTGTGGGCTAGATTTAAGTACGGTGTCCCTTTGGAAAGGACAGTCGAGTGCAAATGGTTAATTGTTTGCTTGTTTTGTTTTCCAATTTCTCACAAATAGCGAATTTCGTCTGTCATTAATCGTTTCTACCGGAGGAACACCATGTATATTGCGCGAATGATACGCAAAGTCGTGACCAAGCTGGTCAGTCATTCACGCTGTCCGCCGCTGGGACGTTAATTTACACGGCGGAGACGTAAACGGTCCGACTTGCGCGTTATTTCGGTCGTTAAAGCAAAACGCGCGTATAAACTGTCGTTGACGAGCGGCTGTTCCGTATTTCGTCGTGATCGGTGATCTCCAGCTGCTTCGTCGGCTCATCGACGAGTTGCAGATCGATATTTGCGATCATTTGTCGCAGAAACTTGAGTGAAAATCATTTTCAAATTTTTGCAAATTTTTTTTGAAAAAGAACCCACTGTTTTTATGAAAAACAAACCTAGTATTTTAACCCCTTGACTTGCGATTTTCTTCTCAGTCTTCACGTTTATGTTCCCCTGTTGGATGTAAATCATTGAAATACGTAATTCGTATAAAATTGAAAATTGAAAATTCACGTTCCACAGGAGACTAGCCTGTTTTTTCCTACGAGTGTAACTCGAAGGGTTGAAAGACCGAGCTTTTGAAACATTTTGCCGTCATGGACAATGCGTTGAAAATCTCACTGAGAGTTTAGCAGTGTCGTCGATGTTATCGGCGTGAAATATTGAAAAATATTGCCGACAATTTGACACGAATATCAACGGTACGAGAGGACAAAGTCTAAGAGCGATATTGGCAGGGAAAGATTGTTGTTGACACGGGACACGGAGCGTGTGCACGTTACGCAAGCGTAGGCATCGTCATCGGGATCATCACCTGGCCAGTCAGTCATTCATGCAGCGTGCGTAAAACGCGCGTCGCGACGCGGCCAGGCGTCGACTCGCCGCGTTATTTTTGTCACGGTGAACACTATTTCCGTTGGAGTAGCACCTAATCGAGTCTACGAGGCACGGGTATTTATCGCCGCGTGGAATTGGGTCGGGTCGCCTCTCGCTCCAACTCCAAAGAGCATCCCTATTTCCATTCCGCTCTCTGCGATACTCTCCCAATGGCGACTGTACACGTTCATACCCAGTAGTCTCGCTAGATCGCGAAAAACAAATTTTTTCACACTTTGCGATAATATTTTGTAGGATCATCTGCGAAAACGTCTTGGAATGAGATGATCGATGTACTTTAACTTTCTAATGTGTTATAATATGATATACGTATAATTTAAATACATAAATATAATATGTTTTAATTTTTCCCATTATATTGCAATAAATTTAATATATATTTCAAGTTAAATAGATTGTTGTATTTAATGGTATATTTTCATGTTGAAATATTAAATTTCATCAGAGGCGGCCAACTGGCGGCCCTAGCCCCCACTTTTTTAATCTCTAGCGCTATCCCCTCCACTGCATCCATCTCCCCACTCTCTCAGTCTGTTGAATTTTACCAGGTGGGGAGATCGACATAGTGGAGGGGGTAGCGATTAGGAAAGTAGAAGCAAGGCCGCCAGTTTTACAAGGTTAGCCAACTCCGCTCTACAATACCGTGCAACTTTTACAAAATAATGGATCAAGAAAATTATTTGTTGCGATTTTCAACTTTTATTTTACACGTCGGAGTGACAATATTTTTTTTTTTGAAAATTGTGAATTTCTTTGTACGTAAAAAAAGTTAGAGTTATAAAGGTAGAAGTTTCAAGTTTCTCGAAAAGAAATTCAAGTTCATCGTTGTACGATCTCTTTTTACAAAATTATAAACAGTTTTGGTATTTATTGTTCTGGTTAAGCGTTTAAATATTTAAATGGAAGTCACTGTTCATTGAATCGTTACTATTAACTTGCGTACCATTATCATTGATGACTCATCAGCAACACCGTAAAATCGCTCATAAAGGGATGTTTTACATTTTACTTTGGTAAACATTCAACTTCGCCGACTTTCAATGCTCTCTGCTTTCTGGACAAGACACAACTAAAAAGATTTCGCACACGAAAGATCGAGAAAACGTTATTGGAGTCACCTAAGACGAAAAGAGAGCCAAAATTGAAGAAAAGCTGCTAAACTATTAGAAATTTCCCATACTATAATAATTCAACGACGATGACAAACATACGCGGCCATAAATAGTAGCGCAAGCGTCGACCTCTCGACGTGGAGAGCAGCGCGACTCCACGGTACACCGAGAGCTGTTCTTCACTCTCCTTTCGAACAATTCGCTGATAAATTCTCTCTTCCTCCTCGATGCTTCATAAACTGGCGTCAGCCGGGGTCTATCCCGCTGACACGGGGGGCCACGGTCCTCGAGCGACTATCTCGTCGCTGGGAAGAAGGAGCTTGCGCTCGATCGAAGTGCACCACTCGGTGTGTGCTGCGTGGTCTGTTCACGGAGCTGGGTTGTGCCAGCTTAGAAGCGGGGGAGCAGACGGGGCGAGAAGACCGCGGTTACGCGCGAACTAAACGCAGTCTGGCTGTGCACGTCGGTGTCGTTGCTCGGTGTTAGTCGGCCAGATTCGTAGGTAGGTTGTCTGGCCGATGGCCTTTCGACCCGAGCGCAGTTTCGCTCGCGAGCTGCGTCTCGTTCGTCGCTGCTGCTCTTTGAAAAGTGTCCGGGGCCCCCTTTGGTTCCTCGAAGCCGCCTCGTCCTTCCGTTTCTCGCTGCAGCTCTGAAAACCAAGGTACACTTGCATGATGGATTCTGTTAAATACCTTCTCGGTTAAAATTTTTTTTCTTTTTTTTCGGTGGTCTTTTCTCACGCGCGATCCAGTAATCTTTTTAATCAGTGCGCCGAATCGTCGTCATTGGGCGATGGAAGCAGTTCTGAATTTTGCTTCGACTTTTTTCGGTTTTTTTTTATGTTTGTAAAATGATTGATTTTACTGTTTGATAGACCTGATAGATTCATAAATCTCGTTCACCACTGATCTGGTAGATTTCTTCCAACAGACAGTATACTATTTTTTTATTTATTTATTATTATAATGTAATTTATATTATTCTTTTTCATAATTTTTCAAAGTGTGAACGAATTTTTAATTTATACGTACCTGTGGCAAATTTGTTTAGGATTAAAGTTGAAAAGATACACCCTGTGTGTAGTAAATCGAGTTGATTCCTACATATTGAAAAAAAGAACAATGTTTATAATTGCGTCACTTGTCCCTGCGTTTATCAATTTAGAAAATTGATCGATGCAAACAAATAATGTTCGAACAGATAATTCGTGTCCACTTGACACGGTAATAATACGATAGCCGGAATCGCGTGGTTTCGCGCAAAAGCAACAGGAACGTAATTTATTCCAAAGTCCTCTTTCGTTTGTTTTTAAAGTCGATACACCCTGTGTGGTAAATCGACGCGACGTAATTGCCACTTGTCCCTTCATATCGATTTGCAAAATTGACCGATACAACGTTCGAACGACTAATTTCTTGAGAAAGAGAATAACACGATACCCGAAATGTCTGGTTTTGTGACGAAACAACAGGAAAAGGTGGTCTGGAAATGATGATTCTAAAGTCATATTTGTTCTACAATTTTTTTACTTCTCAAGTTACTTGATAAACTGACACAGGATGGAGAATCATGAATTCTCAAAAAATGAATGAAAGTATTTATAATCGCCACTTGTCCCCACGTGTCAATTTACAAAATTGATCGGTGCGACATTCTACGATAACTAATTCGCATCCACTTGAACGGAGACCTAGGTCAATCCTCGCGACAAAACGCCGCGGTGGCCATTAATTCCCTCGGAAAATAATTTCTCGATGCCGCGTTGCTCCACGTGGCTGCGTTTCGCTCCGGCGGCCGTTCGTAACGGATGCAAAACGCACAGTTTCAGCGGCAATGGGTGATCAGGGACGCCATTTGTCGGGCTCGCAAGAATGGTTCGGACAGCTGCTGAAAAACGGCAGTAATCTCGCCAAAAAATATACATTTGTCCCCCCCGCCTCCCCGTGCTGTATTATTCCCTCGACTGAATCTCCCTTTTTTTTGATTTGCTCTCCCTCTTCTTCCTCTTTCTCTCTTTCTCACGCCATTTCGCTCGATAAAAATGCGTTTTACCCGGTCGTCGCACTTTCGAATGGGGGAATTTTTATCGTAAACCGATTTCCACCTACCATTCTGCACAGAGTGGAAAGAAAAGTTTGTCCGTGGCTATCATGGATGAATTCTACACTTTCGATTAGATTGAAATTGAAATTGAATTTCAAGGTCAAAATATTTCCTTTTTTTATTGCATTATACTACTTAGGAAGAAACTATAGGACGCAACTAATAGTTCTTTTGAAAAATGGCAGTAAAGTTTCTTGATCATTTAACGTTGGACGTGTGCGTCCTAACAGCGACTTTATGGTTCTGGACGCGTGGATGTCTACGTTATATAATGTTTATACTTCGAATGATGTCAACAGTTGGCTGTATCATTTGATTATTTAGACTTACATTCATGCTGCTACAACTAATTATGGTAAATCAAATATTAGTGAAACTCATTACGAAAATTACGTAAAATAGATATCCACGCGTCCAGAATCATAAAGTCGCTGTTAGCACGCACGCGTCCGCAATGTTATTAAATGATTAAGAAAATTTTTTGCCATATTAGATTGCGACTTATGGTTCCTTGGAAAAGGTTTCAATATTGAGATTTTCTTTCTAGCCCGTTAAAAATTTAGTCTCATCCATTTTTTTTTTTTTTTTTTTTTAACAAAATATGAGAAGAAACTAATTTTATTAATTTTAAATTAAATTTAAGTTCAAGCATGATTTTTTCCATTGTGTGTTTAAAAATTGTTTCTTTCAAACGTTGGAGAAAAAAATTACGAATTTATCTTAGCAGGAAGTGTATACTTTTTGGCCCGTCGTGTGTAGTAAATATAATAAATAGTGGAATTTAGAATTTCACGTTGCCTTTTACACTTTTGTGTACTTTTTCATAGTTTCATGTTATTTCATCGCTGTTTTATAGAGTGTAGTGATAAACTGTGTGTTTTGAAACTCGATGTTTCACGTAGTTCCAAGATTTTTTTTTTTCTTAATTTAGTATATCTATAGTTTTTATTATTTGCGACAGTATTTTTGCTCGACGGGATAGATAACCGATCGAAAAATTATCGATGTTTTTGAGACCAAAGCTAACCTTCCTTCGGCAAAACTCAATTCCTCCAAAAGTGCCCTCTAAAAGTCAGCGTTCCTTGGGCCCTCGAGCGACGATAAACCACAGATCTCCCGCGTCTCTGCAGGTCAGAATGAAAACATCGTCGTGTCGTCGGATTTATGCGAACATGTCCCCAGTTTTCAAACCAATCGAGTCCTGTCCATCCGGCATCACCGAGGCGGTCATCCTCGTTTGTTTTCCCACGAGCGAATTATGCGAAGATCTTTCATCTCGATGGGATCGTACCGTGTTCCCTTCCCCTGTACCCCAGAATCCGGGATCCTCGTAAAGCACCGCAGACTCGCAAGGTTGAACGTCTGTTCAGGAACTTTCGAGAGCCTCGAAGGTCTTGCACACGAGGCGAACTCCGTCAGCAAGTTTGACGGTCGCTTTCTCTCGCACGCTGTCGAGATTATCCGTTTGAACTCGTGGCAATAATTCGATCGTTATCTTTCTAGAATTAGAATTTCGATCGCAATTCGGGAATTAACGTATGTAGGGTCACGTGTTGTTTTTTAAAATTTATTTTAGTGTTTTACTTGCATAAAATGCATTATCATTTATAACATAGTGTAACATGGTATGTGACGATAAAATAGTAGTATATAATATATTATACAAATGTAATATACAGTACACTATAACTTAATATATACTATATTATATAGTATAATGTAGTATAGTATAATATAGTTTATTATATTATAGTATATTAATAATATTAGTAATATAGTATATAACATATTATAGTATAGTATATAGTATATAGTATATAGTATAATATATTATATTATGTATGTAGTATTTTACTTGTTTTTACCTAAAGTATTGGCATGCAATTAAAAATCACTCTGTAGATTTATATTTTCCTATCCAGTAGCAACAGAAGACAGAGACACAATATAGTATATTACATTATATTATATTATACTATGCAGCATAATGTATCATATTGTGTATAAAAATGTTTTACTTCTTTGTACTAAAAAGTAGTAACGGTACATTATAAAATACATTGTATATTAAATAGTACAATATATTACATTACGTGTACTTGAGTATTTTACTGTTTGAAGTATTGGCACGCAATTAAAAATCATTTCGTATCCAATAGCGAGAGAGTCATGTATCATAATTTCTTCTTTGAAACCATAATATCATGCTGGAAAGATACTGTCGATCGATAGAATTCGTCGAGAAGAAAGAGTTGATTGGAAGAGGCGAGATGGACAAAGTTTTCTGACACCCGGTATGCAGACCAAGTGCCAGACTACCGGCAGCGTGTACTTCGTAAGCATGCAGGAAGTCCTTGTTGTCTTCGTTACACAGTGATTGCGGCCTGACCCTTCTCCCTCTGGAGTTCTTGGCGTTTCTCTGTCTCGAACCGAGCCCTAATTCGTTCGCAACCGAGGAAAACTGCCTCCCTGACCCCGTCGTTTTCACGCTGTCGTGGCCAGTCGATACTTTCCAACGAATCTAATTAACAATTACATTCCTCACCAAACGCTTCGCCGTCGATCGAGCTTTTGTTTATTACGTTATTATTACATTTTTCTTATTTATTTTTATTTATCATTTGTTACACGATTCTCGTTTACTTCTCACAAAGCGAATCTTTCGTTTTTGTTTGTCGACTGGATCACGCAAAATTTGGGATAACATGGTGCAATTGCTCATTTAAGTGTTTGTTATATCTTTAAAAACTGACGTTACAACTCTGTGAAAATTCGAATTTTAAATGACGACTCTTCGAGTCGAAAATTCGGGCGATTTAGCGATCCAATGATCCAGGAACTGGCAGATTAGTAGTATTCTTTCAACTAGAATCCCGTTGGGAGGATGCATGTTTGTATCGTAGTCGAGGATCGTCCTCAAAAATACCCAACGTGAACTTTTCATACAAAAAGTCTAGCGGTATCTTGACACTTGGAATCTGAAGATATTTACACTCACAATATCAACGTTGGATGACCAACCAGACCAGACAATATTGGCTCATTGCTAACAGTGATTGTGAGTCAGTGATAGTACTCCGAAAGTGATCTCCAAATACTTATTCACAGGGCAAACTCCAGTATAGTTGATCATTATGTACGTTTTTCCCCCCTCTTCCTTCGATTTGTCAAAACAAAAGAAAAATGTGCTGGAAAGAGGAAGCATAGTACAGACTAGATATTGTAACGTCTGTACTATAACTATAATACTAAATACTAATACCAACTACAAGTGTTATTCCTATGCGCAGAATCCTACAAAAACATTGTATTATTGCATAAATTGCCAAACTGCTTTTCAAAGTTCGTACATTGCTGAAGTCCGTACGAGCCAATGAAAATCCACTAAAGTTCCATCTCTCGATCTCCCGTTTCTGGAATCCCGTGTTCTGTGAAAGTCGACCGCAAAAGTGGAAATCAGCCAACAGAGAGTATCTCGTCGAAGGTACGAATCGTCGCGAGGGATGAATATTTCTTGCCATCCGCTGACAAAAAGAGAAAGAGAGAGAGAGAGAGAGAGAAAAAGAATAAAGAGGATAAAACAACGTGTCAATGGGGGGCACAGCGATCAACGAGAAACGAATCGAGGTTTTCCTTGCTGCGAGAATCGAATCGTCCGCGAAATGAAAATTACCAGGGCGACAAAAGAGCCACGACAAATCTGGAAACGTCGATTGAAATTCCCGATCGCCCGGGGGAGTTTTTCCCCCTCCCTCTCGCTCTCCCTCGCGTTGAATTTTTTTTCCACAGCTCCACTCTCCGCGCGATAATGTTAACGCGGAGCGGTTAGTTCTAGTTGCAGTTTTTTTCGTCCCCTCCCCCCCATCGGTGTCCATTAACGTTTCAATTACCGACGTCGTGCACACCTGTTTTTACTCTTTGCAGTTCCCTCGATCGTCGACGTATTTGTTTCGCTTCCGCCGTTTTCCAGTTTCCCACCCACTGTTTCGTCACGGTTCCCTTCAAGCAATTCCGTTAAACGTTATCGATCCCGCTCCTCCTCCACCTCGTTCTCGTCCGCAAGATTCCTCCGACGACAACGCGGCGCGCGCGTTGAGTTTCCTTTTCTTTTCTTTGTTTTTTTCGTTTTTTTTTTTGAAAGAGGAAATGTCGAAGGAATTTCGAAAGAAGCAGCGTGATACTTGGACAAACTTTCGCGGAGAACCACGGAGAATTGTTTAAAATCTAATTTAACTGTAAAAGCCCAACCTAAAACTTGCGAAAAACTACTTAAAATTGTGGAGAACTGCGAGAAGCTAAAATGAAAAAAAAAAAAGAAACTATTTAAAATTCCGGAAAACCAGGAAAGAATGCAAATGACAACGTAAAACTGCAAAAAACTATTTAAAATTGCAGAAAATTATTTGAAATCGCTGAAAACCTAATCTAAAACTTGCGAGAAACTACTCAAAATTGCAGAAAATTACTAAAAACAGAAGCAGCTGTTCTGTCTAGGAAATGAAGACGACTTTTTTGCCATAAAATTTTATTGATATGCAAACATTTGAAACGATCGCTCAGTACCAGACAACGCCACTCCTACTCGAGGTCTACGCCACGCCCCCTCACGGATTACGTGACCCAAATCAACCAATCGCTAATTTTCGTTGCATTAGCGTTGCACCTGGACAGGCCCGATTTTCTGGTTTACCTCCGCTAAAATTACTTTCAGTGATAAAAAAAAAAAAAAAAAAAAGAAAGACGCCAAGAAGAACTTTTTTGGGTGCCCGGATATTTCGTCCGAATGAAGTCGGATCGAGGGACACCCTCGGTGTACGAACAGTGAATTGATTTGCTTTTCAGTCGCGCGACCAGTAGAACGAGTGGGAGGAGAGCGGCGTTTGAAGTTGGGCGCGCGTTGTTTCGCGATGAAGCATTTCTTTTTTCTTTTTTTCTTTTTTTTGTTAACACCCGTACCCGTCGTCCAGCCGGGCCTCTTCTGCATTCACGGCCGTCGTCTACGTAGCTAATATCCGGCGTCCGACGTGAAAAATCCCCGACTTTCTCTCTACCGCTCTCGCTTTGTCGAACTCGCGAGTTCGAGGAACTCTCCTCTCCACAGCACCCCTCGTAAACGAGGCGGACGTGACGTCGTTTCACGTGCCAGGGACCCCGAAAGATGAAAAACACTGTTCCATCGTGGGTGTAATTGAATTCGGGCTCCCTCTGTCTTTCGCGAGAAATTGTCTTCTTAGCTGCGATTTAACCCCTTGCCTCTTGCGACTTCTTCTCGCCGTTCGGTAAACGATAAACGATAAAACGATAGTGTTTCCATCCGTGTTTGATACGAAGCATCGTGTAATGTTCCCCCAATAAGATTTATGGAATTATGTATCTAAGATATATAACAAATAAATAATTGTTGTTAAATTAATATTCTCGTGTTACAATAATTTCATTTATATTAACATAGTCTTCTCTCTCGATCAATTCAATATTTAATGTTGCATGTGTATATTGTAAACTGAATTTTACATGAGAATACTTTTTAAGAAAATTGATTTAATTTAATTATTAGTTAATATTAAGTTAATGTTAGTTAATATTTTCTTCTCTGTTAATAATAATATTCAATAATATTGAAGTAACATTAAAATACAATTCATGCGGAGAAGTACATACTGTTCAGTTCCACCTAATCGGATTAGTTTCGAAATCTAAGAGGTACACCTCCACTCAGAAATCTCAGGACAAGTACTACATTGTATATAAAATAATATCGTTTAATTATAAAGTATATTAAATATAAACTGCAAACTATAAACTACGTTTGTATAACAACAATAATTATAAATTACAGCGTGCAATAGAAATTATTATATTTACAGTACAATCAAATGCGATAAATAGAATATTTTATAAATATATAAAGTATGTAAAATATACTTTGTACAATAAAGACTGTGTCAATAGAGGGTGAGCCAAAAATTTCTTCCCACCTACTTTTTTTCTTTTTTAATAATCAAAATATAAGAAGAAACAAACTTTATTAATTTTAAATTGAATTTAAGTACAAACATGATTTTTTCGTTACGTTTTACAAATTATTTCTTTCAAATGTTGACCGCTAGTGCGTTTGCAAATTTGTGCTCTTTATTTTAATAAGAAAAGATTTTTGGCCCATCCAGTATAATGTTAATTAATTATATAAATATAGTGTATTTTATTGTATTATAAAATCGATAATCCACGACTGAAGTACTTAAAACTAAACTGTCGCAAGACTTTTGACGGCGAGTGTACCTGCGTTGATCCGGTTCCCTCGCCAAAACGAAATCCTAGTCCTAGAGAATTCTCTTCTTTCTCCCGGGCAACTCCTCGAAGACCATGAAACGTCGAACGTAAACAGGAACAGAGGAGGGAATCGATGTTTAATTCAATGGACTTTAGGCGTTCTTGACCACGTTCGGTTAACTTTAATGGAATTCTCCTTGGGACTTCCTCAAACCCGGCGGCGGTCCAGCCACGAGCTATCGATTGGTCGTCGGTTATTCATTAAAACGCGACCGGGAATAGCCACCGGTCCCTATCGTAAGGTCAGCAATCAATGCAACGATCAAATTATTTAAACTCCAGTCTAAGTTTAGACACTCGTTTGAATTAACTGACTAGACCACAACGAGGTGTTCGTCGAGGTGTTGCTCGACTCGGAATGTTCTCTGGCCGTTTCTATAATGAAGATGGATGGATCAACAAGTTTTTTTTAACGTCTGTTAAATCTGTTACATTTTTGTTTCGATTTGTAAAATAAGATCTGAACGAAATTTCTTCCTTGCGTCACGGAACAAAACAGATTGAGACAGATAATCGTCCGTAAGAGTACAATAGTTTTTTGGAATTTGTCATCGGCGATACTCGAAACGACGCTGTATAATATACCTGCCACACAATTTTTCGGGATTTTTATCGAAGAAGAAAATCGTGTATTTATTATTAACATGGTATTAACATGGTATTCTTGCGTGTAATGGCTCGGAAAGTAGAACCAAGCTACAAGTTCCACTTTACCGCGAAATAATGGCGAGTTTACGAGGGGATCGTTGGGTAATGGTGGATGACAGTCGCATCGCGGCTCGCTGAAAGCAATATCGACGTAAATCGAGCAATAACGGTCGCGGAGCACCAGATTCCATGCCGATGTAATTCCTCGCATAAACATCCGGCATCCAATTATGCGGTAATGCAATTCCCCGCCCAACTTATCTCGCTTCTTCTTCTTCTTCTTCTTCTTCTCGCGACGGTTGAATCACGTCCTGTTCCCAGTCAGATTTTCGAGAGTATCGCACGACCGCGCAAAATGCATCAACCTGTGGAACTATTTCCGCGCCCCGCGGAAATATTCAGATAATTGACAATAACTTATCGAAAACGGAATTTATACAATTTTTGGAGAAACTGAATTTTAACTGGAATGAATGCACAGGGTGGAAAGAAAACGTAGATGAATTTTGTACCTTCGGTTGGATTGAGGGAAATACGTGTAAAGAATCTTTAACCCGGAAAATTGACTTTGATCTTGAACTTTAAGATCAGAATTTTTTTTGCATTGTATTCTACTCATCCTTTTTCCAAGAAACCATAGATTACAGGTACTAACTAATAGTTTTTCTGAAAAATGGCAAAATAGTTCATTTAACATTACAAGTCGTAACAGCGACTTTATGGTTCTGAACGCGTAGATATCTATTTTACATAATTTTCGGGTTAGGTTTCACTAATATTTGATTTATCATAATTGTAGCATTAGTGTAAGTCTAAATAATCAGATGATAAAACTATTAACAGTATTCGAAATATAGACATTGCGTAAAATATAAACATCCACCCGTTCGGAATCATAAAGTCGCTGTTAGCACGCAGTGTCAAGTGATCGAGAAACTTTTTTGCCATTTTTCAAGAGAATTATTAGGTTGCGATTTATGGTTTCTTGGAAAAGTTTTACCTTTGTGACGAATAGAATACGATGCAAAAGAAAAAAAAATATTTGACCTTGAAATTCAAGTCAAAATTAGAGAGTAAAGGGAAAGAATTTTTACCCCAAATTCTGCAATTTTATGAATAACGTCAATTTTTTAACAACAAATTTGTGTTCATAGAAATTATTGCTTGATCCTGAATTGATATATTATGTGTAGTATAATAGTATAATTTAATGGATAATACAAATACTCGAAACGATACTGTATATGTATAATATGTAATAGAATGGGATATATATACAATATCTATTTGCTTTTCTACATTTCTCCGTTCACTTCCTAGTTACATCACCAGATATGTATAATACTTGCCTATCGTCTGCTCTGTTTCATCCTCTGATATTCTATGCCTCTGTTCTCCGTTCTACTGTCATTCTATCATTTCTGTTCTATCCTACATGGGCGTATCCTATCGTTCGAGTATCGTCTGTCATTCTATCATTCCGCGATCGTCTTTGTATCGTTCTGTCATTTTACATACTCTCTAATACGTACGTATCTCACGGGACGTATCTCTGATGCGCCGATGCAACGGAACGTGAATCAGAATTGTTAGTTTTGAAGAGAAACGTGCACATGTTGCATACTCGTGTATAGTTCGAAGGGCAAACAAATATTTTTTTCCATGTCTAGATCCACTTGGTTTCTGGTTTTGAGAATTGGAATTTTCTCTTTGCAACGGGTCCTTGAAACTCGCTGTATGACTTTCTTTTCTTTTCATAAACCTTTTTTTAATTTTTTATTGAACTTTGAATATTGGATGTTGGACGATGAAATTCTCACGTTTTGGAATTTTATGTTCTCGATGTTCTGAATTCAGAAAGTATCTTAGGGCAATGTAGAACAGCAGCTTTCGGAACAATATGATAATACCGCAGTGAGTGTGTAAAAAAACTACGTGAAACTTAAGAAAGCTTCGCGGAGGTACGAAAATTACTCAAAATTATGGAGAAGTAGAAAAAATTGCGCAAAACTGCGTAGAACAACGCGAACGAGCTGATGAAAGTTTAAAAAGAAACTACGCCAGATTCTAAATATTTTATGAATCCTAAAATGTTTCAAGCAGCTAAAGGCAGAACTTTGATCTTCAAGATCTTTTACAATCTTTACTAAAAACATTTTGAGGAAAAAGAAACGAACTCGGTCAAAAACTGTCAAAGATGAAACTGTTTCGCGATTTAAAATGAAACCAAGTGAATTGGCGTATGACGTTTGTTTTACAAAGTTGCGAGAGCAGTTTGAAGCGTTCAAGCGTTCAGGAAGAAAGTATCGCGAGGTCATCATCGTCACCGTTAGCTCGTAACTCCGAAACTTCATCGAATGGCAATTACATTGATTGAAAGGGCAACAAGACCGTGAGAACTTGGAGACTGAATACTATCGCCAACTTCTAGTTGCCACTGACTTCCCCTTCCGGTCAAATCTCCTTCTCTCTCGCTCTTTCTCAGTTTAATAACAAATTCCAATCGAGACTGATCAGTCGTGAGAACGACTAGAATTCTACTTGAACCAGACGAAACGGCGTTACGAGTAACTTGTTGATTCGCTTCAATAACCTTCCTCGTTCGAAGAAAATTTCTCGGATTCCTCGTCGTCGAGATTTTACTTCGATATTGATCCGGATGGATAACATTCTGCGAGGATGAGAAGCTGAATAGCGAAACAACATGGTCGATTTTGTCTCTCGACCCGCCGAATACCCAGACTGTGTTTGATTCGCCAAAGTACGAGTGCTTAAATACTGTGTCGTCACGGTACGTCTATTTTTATAGTGTCGTGTAATTTGGATCTGACTCAAATCTCAGAGTTCAATTTATGTACGTACTTGTGCAGACAATAATTAGTCCCAGCTCGTCATTCTAGATCTAGATCCAGCTCTGCAATTCGAGATTAGTTCAACCTTAGGATCTAGTCCTGATTCTAGGAACAATTATGCGTCCCAGTGCCTAGGCTCGGTGCTAAACTATACAGTGCTGATACATAATCGTCCCCAACGTCTAATTTCAATGATCTAACTTGGCCCTACTGTCTAATCCGAGTCGTAATGCTCTCTCTCTGGCATACAGTTTTTAGTACGTTCAATTATGGTAATCTCGTTACTCGTCCCTACGGTATAATTTCCATTCTAATCGCTAATTCCAACGCAGACAGAGACTCCAAAACACCGGCGCTGTATCATTTCAAACAATCGAGCAGTCTGTACATTGTTCAAAGTCTGAAGTACCTTGTCAATTTTGGTATCATCACCTTATTCTGATATTTAAATACTGTCATCAATTGCTCAAGTTATTACAAGTTGTAATTACACGTGGTTTTTTGTATCTGTGTAATGCAATTAAAAGACGCTCCAAACTTTTGGACTGTAAAGCTCCAAATCTTCACCTTTCTTTTCCCCACGTCGTACAAAAAGAACCAAATTCCGAACAATCCATTTCACGAATACGGACTGCACCCTTTCAAACAACAATTCCACCTGAGAATCCTAGACCTTCTACCCTTCCCTCGCCACTTGTTCATCGATCACCCCACGGATCGCGGCAGACACCCTCTGTGCGTGTTTCCCCGTCCCCTGTAGATCCTTGGAGAAGAAAAGCGGGGGTCGACTGGACGAAGCGGCGCTCGCGAGTCAAAACACCCTCGGGCCAAGCGAGACCAACCCCTCTTCATCACCACTCGGACGTTTCCGCTAGGGATGGGATCAAGCCCAATATGTATCAATACGAATTCGAGTCAAGTTCAGTATCAAAGTTTCGTATTGTGGATTTAGAATACTGCCCGAAAATAAAAATATTTCGACGAGGATACTTGTGACGCGTTCATTTGGTTTGAAAGTAGCCAAAGCTTAACCACAAATTTGGTTTGAGTATACTGTGAGTATAGACTCGTGAGATTTACAATTTCACAAGTAATCGAAATTGTAGCATGTGTGTGCGTGCAAAGTGATTTTAGTAAAATGGAAGATAGAAAAAAGGATGCAACACTTGATGGCATTGTTCTTTATTACATCAATTTAAACGTCAATTGCATGCGCAGTAGACTTCTGCGCATTCGACGCAACATTTGAAAATCGCGTATAGAGAAACAGAAACGTACTTTCGTCCAGTGAGGATTTGAAATTTCACAAGTAATCGAAATTATAGTCTGTGTGCGTGTGTCGAATGATTTCAGTAAAATGGAAAACAGAAAAAAGGATGGCATTGTTCTTTATTACATTAATTTAAAAACAGGATCTCTTATAAACGTCAATTGCATGCGCAGTAGACTTTTGCGCACTAGACACCTGCGCATTAGACTTCTACGCACTAGACATCTGCGTATTAGACTTGTACGCATTCGGCGCAACATTTGAAAATCGCGCATAGAGAAACAGAAACATACTTTCGAGTTAAAAATTTCTTACCTCGCTGACGCTTATTAAAATCCCCTCTTTGGAAGATCGAGTCTACACCGAGAACTGACGAGACGTTCGAAATTATCTCGCTCGAGTTTAAACGAGATAGTTTCGAATGTTCCGAGCGTGTCAGCGTTGAAAGATTGTTCGAGTCGAAGGATCAAAGGTTCGAACCGGTGCTTGTGAGGTACTCGATCCCATCTCTAGTTTCCACGTGTGGTGAGTCGCGCGTGTGGAGCCTCGTAGAAGCGTGGATTATATCGGCACATGCGCGGTGAACGGTTGTCGCGTCGCCGTACGAGCGGACGTAGCCGGCGGCGTGTCAAAACTATTGCACCCGTGGCGAACGTTCAGTACGGCGTGGTACTCGGCTCGCGAACGTTCCCTTCCGTCCCTTCACTCCACGCGTCCGTGCTCTTCCGGCTGGCCGCGTGCTCGCGAGCAAAGCTTCCGGATCAGTCGCTGCTGATCATCCGGTGAATCGGTGCGAGGCACAAATCGAAGGATCGGCGATAACCGAAAACGTGGTCCGGTTCTGTGCAGTTGTTTGTATTCCCGTAGTTGCTTGGTTTTTCGAGTTTCGAAAACCAAGTTGGAGAAGTTTGGACAGAAAGATTGGACCAAGTTTGATGGAGCGAGGGTGAGGGTGAAAGAGTAAGTTGGTTCCTTGAAATTATTAACCCTCGTCCGTTTTTCATTTTTCTGTGAAATTGACGCAACGGCGGAAAGGATTAATATCTAGGATGAAAAGATAATTTCTATCCAACTTCGTATAATCGACTTTCAGACACAGAGCTATTTTCAATTTTATGTCGTGATGTTACGCATTTTGCGAGGAAAATGTGTCAAATTGACACGAGGGTCAATTGTACGTTGTTGAAAACGTTGTGTTGTAAATAATATATGAATATTGAATATTAAATGTAATTTTATTTTGGCCGTATAAGATTCCATAGCAATTTCCTCTGCTCGTTGTCAGTTTGTTTATGGAATATCTTTATCCTAGAATTTGTTGAACCCTTTTGTTTGTTGGTCAATGGATTTTGTGAAATTCCAAAAGATACAAATGATTCGTTTGATACAGTTATTATTCGAGCACTTTGAATTCTTCGATTGCTTCAGTTTGGAAGCGTCGTCGTTTTGATTGTTGAGATGCTCGTTATGAAATTTGAGAATAGTTGAAAACAGTTGCTCGATAAAGTTTCTCATACTTTTTAAGTTTCGATGCTTCGTTGTATTATTGTTACATTTAAATTGTTCTCTATTATTTAAATTCTTTCATCGATCGAATTTTGATTGTCTTGTTCGGTGAGTTTGTGTTGTGAGATCTGTATAGAGAAGTTTGAAAAGGTTGATAAAACTTGAAACTCCTTTGATAAAGCTATTTCTATTCTAGTGTACTATAGCGTAAACTTTTCGAGCTTTTGTGAGGTCTGAATGGTTGAACTTGTATGTTTTGATCGACGAGACTGCGCTCTGAGATCTGTGTAGAGAAGTTTGAGAAGATTGAGAAAACTTCTCCGATAGAGCTGTTTGTACCCCAGCGCAGACTTTTCGAGGCTTTGTCAAGTCAGTCCACACAGCTGTTTGCACTCGCTGTATTTGCAATTGTTATATCTGTAAATGCGTCTTTGTATTCTTCGAGTCCTTCCTCAAATTGATTCTACGTGGCAGTTGCACGAAGTTTGAACGGACAAGAAAATTAAAAAATCTGTCCACGAGTGATAAATATATTTCTCAAGTCGTTCGTAGAATCCCGTGCATCGAGGAATCCTTCGATTCGTAAAGTTCAATTACTCCTTGTCAGATCGACGAAGTTTGAAGCGAGAGGTTGAAGACGGTTTGGTTTAGGACAGTGAACGATGGACGTGTTTTCGGTATGTGTTTTTGATAGAATGCTGTTTGCAAGTTTAGCTGGGGATGTCGGCGATTCGGTTGCCTGGGAAATGGTGAATATTCTTTTTGGGATCGGTGGGTAGGTTGTTGGCGGTTTCTGCGGGAACGTGGTAACGCGTTCGCAGCCGCTGACGTGAAATTGCGGTGTTTTGTGAGACAGCAAAGGGATGTAAGGAAACGCTTGCGAGATCGCGAACGAAATTCAAATTCATCCTCGTAGCCGCCCTGTGTGATAACAGTTCCTTCGTTAATTGACAAATTGCAACAATATTTTCTTCTGTTTGTTGTACGAATGGTTTCAAAATATATACATGATTCACGAAAATATTCGAGCAGTTAGCATGGAAAAATTTTTATTTACGTCTGCGTGTTCAGATCGATCAAATATAAATTCAAATATACTCGATGATGAATAAATTCAAGTACACTGAATTTATATTTTTAGCGATATTCTATCTTTCCTCGTTCAAGTTAATACTTAAAGAACAGTCTGACTATTCGTGACGACGCGGAAAATGGAAAATAAACAGAAATCTGAGCAATTTTCCTGTTATGTTTAAAAAATTGAAAGGAATATTATACAACGGAGAGCATAAAATATAAAAACAAATAGACAATACAATGTAGAATGAATAAAAGAGTATGAACGATGTAATTTCAATAAACGGCATAAATAAATAAATGTGTATGAGTGTACACAAAATTCAAAAAATTTCGCATAAACGAAACCGGCGTGATTAGGGAATTTTCTCGTCGTCGGCCAGATTCTCGGGGAAATTGTCGAGGATGCAAAGCGAGGACAAGAAGAGTCGTCCCGACGATATATCAGGACGATTTTCACAGGTTTTCGATGGTCGGTTGCGGTCTACCGATCGTTGGGTATCTCCGGAGGAAACTCTCGTTTCCACGGAACTTCTCTTGCGTAACGTGGCTCGACCGACGCGCGGCTGAGTCTGACCCGCGACCGAACGATTCTACTGAAAACGCTGAATCACCTGTTCTCGATTTAACCCCTCCTTGCTCTCTCTCCTCCTATCTGTTTTAAAATTCTTTTTGCAATCGGGATCAAACACACCGGCTGTTTGCATGCTGGCACTCGCGAAACATTGGCGAACAGCCAATTTTAAATCAAGAAATTTTTAAAAGTTTCGTAGACGCTAGTAGATTTTTGCGTGTGTCGTAGTAATAATAGTATAGATAATAGACATCGAGTAACTGACGTGGCGATGAGATTTTGTAAATTTTTTTCTTTTTTTTATCTTTTATTAACGAAAAGACTTGAAAATCACACGTTCAGAGTCAGATAGCTGTCGTTTTTTTTTTTTTTTAAATGGACATCTTAAAAATCGGCTTCTCTTGAAGATCGAAACAATTTGCTTTAGATAAAATCCCTAGTGTATTCGGTTTAAATATTTAGTTCAAATTTTTAGCAATTGAGCAACATAAGATTTTATATCTTCAGATTTTGTCTCCAGAAAGGATTTTGCATTTTGTATTGTTGCAAATTCAAATTCACCGAATTTAAAATTTTCCAAATTTCCGAATCCATGTGTTTAGGGATTGAAAGTCGAAGTTTTAGAAATAAAGCATCATGGAGTGTGAAACAGAATTTCGAAAAATTAGATATCCTGAGTTAAAATTCACTATCGAATTCATTTTTATTTATCATGCAGTTAAAAAAGAAAAGAAAAGAAGAAAAGGATCGCCTCGTCCGAATTGGACGGGTTAGAGATCTGGATTGATCTCGCGACGAGAATCATTTCCCACGTAGCAGAAACCGTTCGACGTAAAACAGATGTCAATCTCGTAGTTTCGTATCAGCCTTTAGAGATCAATTTCGCTCTGTCATAATATCCTACGACACGCAGTCGTGCGGCGAATTTCTAGGAAATCAAATCGTTAATCATCAGTTTCCTGGCTAAATTACATCCAGCGAGAAATAAGCCACAAATTGCACGAAGAGTTAAAAGAATTCGAATCCGGGATTAAAACGGAAGTTGAACGACGAAAGAAAAAAAGAAGAGAAAAAAGGAAAGGAAAGAGAAGCTTGAAATTAAATCGGCTCAAAATCCCTCGGAGAAATAACGAATACATCTCTCTATGTACAGGGTGTCCCGGTAACTTTCGCATTCGCGAAAATTGTAAAAACTTGAACGTTCTCCGGAGACGTGAAAAATTTATTTTCACAACTGGTGGATTCACCGCGAAGATTGAAGATTGAAATTTTCTCTCAACAGCGACCTTGTCGTCTTGCTGCAGGATTCCTTTTTTTTCCCTTGACGTTTTTGACATTGGACTTTGAACACGAGGGTTACACGAGGGAATTTTTGAATCGTTTCTTGAATTTTGTATTCTGAGTGTTTCAGATTGAGGGAAAGCGTTGGAACTAAATATTTTATAATATAAGATATTATTTAAAAATATTATTTTGTGTGATATTAAATATATAAAAGTATATAATAATAACTAAAACGTAAAATACTAAATTGTATATTTAAAATAATTTAGGAAAACACTTTAGTGAAGTACAATTTAGCGAGTAGCTTTTCAATTCGATCTCTTTTCTTTTGTAATTTCCAGAAATTCGTAAAAATTCTAAAGTTACGTTTCAGTGTCTCGAGTTTCAGAATTTCTCTGAATCCCTGCGGGACTCGACAGAATCTCAACTCCCGATCGATACCATCGAGCAATTACTTAATTTAAAATTCGTCGGAAAAACTAAAAACATAAAATCTTTAAAAAAAAAACTGCACGACTTGCACCCCACGATTCGTCTCACTGAAAGGCTCAGAAGCAACCGTTCTGACTAGGAAATGAAGACGACTTTTTTGCCATAAAATTTTATTGATATGCAAACATCTGAAGCGATACAAAACAAATTACAGGCGCGATCGCCACTCTACCCCACGCCCCCTCACGAATCACGTGACCCAAATCAACCAATCGCTAATTTTCGTTGCATTAGCGTTGCACCTGAAGAGGCCCGATTTTCTGGGTTACCGCTAAAATCGCTTTCAGTGATAAAAAAAAAATGTCAGAATCTTACTGAATTTCCTGGAAACTCGACAAAATCTCAACTCCCGACCAGTTAGCTCGTCGAGCTTAATTTCGAAATTTATTATTTGTATTCTTAACTTTTCTCTCTGTAAATTTTCAGGGGTATCGTTTCCTGCTGCGAGACCAAGACCGAGACAGAGAGAGAGAAAGAAAGAGGGAGAGAGATCCGAGAACAGGCCGCGTCCCACGGGAGGGGACAGAGAGACGGCCGGGGGGAAGGAAATCTGAAGGAAAGCAAGGGAAAGCCCGAGGGGAACGAACGAACGAGAACGAGCGAGCGAAGTAAATCGAATTAAGGAAGCGACGCGTTCTTCCTGGATGGGTTGGCGGCGGACTCGGCGCACGCTGCAAAGAGGCCGCGTCCTCGCGACCGCTTCGTCGAGCGTATCGAGTGAATCGCGATAGTGAGCACCCTCGACACGTCTGCTCGTCGGACAAAAGGGCCGGGGGCAGCTTGAATCCGGCTGGCCACTCGTCGCGTCAACCCCTATTTTTACCGGCCCCCTCTTCTGCACCTCTGCTCGTCGTCGTCGTCTCTCTCTCTCTCTCTCTCTCGTTCGTCAGTTGCTGAACGAGGGAGTGCAACCGGAATCGAAGGTCGAGCGTTCGTTGATCCGTTGCCGACGGAGAGCGTGGAGGGCAGATTCTTCGGAGAGGTAAGCAGATCTTCTCGATTTTCACAAATTTCGAGCCGCGAGATTGCGCGTGACTGAACAAGGGTCGAGAAAGTTTTGAACAGGAGTCTGTTTCCAAAACTGGATCGTAGAAATGTTAGAACAGATAAATAAATTTCTCTTGAAGGTTTCAGACCTACGAACGGGTGATTTGTTCGTCAGTGTTGAAAAACTTTTCGATATTTGTAGCAAATAAATGAACAACATTCAGTGAAATGGTACTCGGGATTGTTGATTGAACGTTTTGAAATAAAATTTTACATAGAGATATGCAGAATTCTAAAATGCTTGTTCGAACGATATTTTTCTTTTTGAGAATCTTAATTTCGTTCCTTGTGTAATAATTATAACGTAAAAAAAGTATATGAAATATCGAGTTTTGTAATATTTTCGTAAGTAAAATAATTATTTGTCGTTGATAAAACAGTTAATTACATTCTCAAATATTCAAATTTACATAAAACTACGCAACGTAGTGAGCCAAACCCGACCGACATTAAAATAAAAAGATTTCTTTAGGTAGTACAATTAACAACGTGAATTTCAATCATAGCTTCTTGGTCTTCGCTTAGAATTGGATTTAGATTAGGTTAGGTCCCAAGAAACGAATAATAGAAATCGTGACTGAATCTTAAGACAGAAGTCTAAGTGCGAATTAAATTTCGCTTATGAACAGAAATGTAATATTGTAGAACTCTTGCATTGTTCCCGTTAATTTCATTGAACCAGGTCAGATTTCAGGTTAGGTTCGGAAACAAACTAGAAAATCGTGATTCGCGTAGAATTCAATTTACAATTCAATGTTGTGAATAGTTCATTGCGACAAAAAACTGTGGCAAATTGATTCACAGATGCGCTCACTTTTAAATTAATCTCGAATTACGTTAAAAACTTCGTATCCAGTTACTTCGAGCCCATTCAAATTTAGGTTAGGTTCAGAAACAAACCGGAAAATCGTCGTTCGTACATAGAATTAAATTTAAACGGTTTGAATGATTCATTACGATAAAAAACTACGACAAATTGATTCACAAATGCGCTCGCTTTTAAATTAATCTCGAATTAAAGTTAAAAACTTCGTATCCAGTTACTTCGAGCCCATTCAAATTTAGGTTAGGTTCAGAAACAAACCGGAAAATCGTCGTTCGTACATAGAATTAAATTTAAACGGTTTGAATGATTCATTACGATAAAAAACTGCGACAAATTGATTCACAGATGCGCTCACTTTTAAATTAATCTCGAATTACGTTAAAAACCTCGTATTCAGTTGCTATTCAGTTGCACCCCGGTCGAATTTAGGTTAGGTTCCAAACAAACGAAAAATGGAAAAAACAAAATTTAATACAACATTTCTTCCGTGAAAACTAGATGAATATTTAAGTTTCGTTGCTTAAAGTTCGATCACAGATGAAACAGAGAATGGATATTCGGGTTTTTTCGTTGTACGTAAGTAGCGACCCCCCCCCCCCCCCAGGTGGGGTCACGGTGACAGGTACGATCGATTATCGCGTGCGAACCGACCTTACGTCGAGATACAGAAGGTTTCTGGGAAATCGTGTCTCTGGTTCACCAGGTCGTATTTATTGTTCTCGCCAGAATTGGATCGCCCCTCTCTCCCCCCATCCCCTGCGTGATTTCAACCCGCGGTCACGCGCGCGCCTAAAATTTTTACGAGTTCTGCAATCGCGTAAGAAACTTTTCATCCGCGGGAACTTTGCGAATATTCCAGTTATCAAAATTGCTCAACTCCTTCCCCTCCCCCCCTATAATATTAGCTACGCGACTGGAAAGTTGCTGTTACAGTATCTTTTTTTTTTTTTTCTTTCTTGCAGTATCTCGTTTTGCTGTGTTTGTTAGTAGACTGCGAATTTTTATGCGAAGTGTGAAATTGCACGGGGCGCACGTGACACGAAAAAGAACGTACGAAATAATAATAAAACGTAGCGCTTCGAGCAACGTGGTGCAAATTATATTTTCAAACGTGTAAGTTTGCTTCCGTTGTATCGCGATAGTTTCGGCGAGAATTTTGAAAAAAATAAGCGACAGGTTTCGTGGCAAGTGCTCTACTTTTTCTTTTTTATTTTCATTATTTACAGTCGCATCAACCATTTACGTGGGATTTGCAACTAAATCTTGCAGTTTATTATTATTAAACTCTCTGAGAAAATATATTAATTTTAGGACTTTTTTTATTTTTTAGGTTGTCAGTTAAAGAAATATAAGTGTATTTGCCTCGAAATGATGTAACGCTTCGTACAAGAAAGAATCTGTAAAAGGCAACTGTAATAACGCAACTATGTAGTTGTGTAATTCCCAGCGATCAGAGGCTGATGACACTAACGTGGCTTCCTGTCATTTTCAATAGTTCGTGGTCGATGACGTTCCTGCAGCATCGTCTGATTTTCAGCGTTTAATGATCGATGACGTTCACTGCGGCAGCGTCATGTGATTTTCAGCAATTGTAAATTGAACTCCTAATAAAAGTCACTCGCGAGCATAATCGGTCGTTACGGTGTCAACCACCGGCCAATCATTACGTCATTGGAAACCACAAAAATTCAGGCTTCGCTTCGCTTAATCTTGAAATTTTTTGACTTGACTTTATTTCCCTACGAATCTCTGTCATAAAGAATATGAGATAGAAAATGAGATTGAACACTTTAAATTTCCCCAATATATAGTAATGATAATTTGTCTACCATTTTACGATGATCTATTATTTTAATGATTAGTAAATACGTAAAGTTTCAGAAATTCAAAATTTTCTTCCAAAGGCGTGTAGAATTTATCAGGACAAAGTGTCGTCCTCGATCCTTCCGAAAGAGAGATCGAAACCAGATTCGTTGGTAAAATCCGACTGACGCTCGTCATCGACGCTGGTACGCGTATCGATCGCGCGGACCGGCCAGTTTCGCGGACAGTCGAAACAGTCAGTCATAATTTTCATGGACGTTTAATCAACCCCGTGGACCTCTCTTTGTATATGCCCTCGTAATTTATAGCCGAAGCTATTTACTTCTACCTCCGTCCTCTTCCTCGGATACCGTTCGATCTCGCTCCTCCTCGACTCTCGATATTCCCGGGCAATAACATACAGCTTCGCGCCAACGTGACCGATAAATCGTCGGCCTTCGTTCCGATGCTGCGACTTTGAATGGGAATTTTGAAGTTCTTTTTTTTTTTGGTTTTGCAGTCGAGATCACGAGGTTTCGTCTGTCCATGCAGAGATTTTAGTACCGAAAAATGGCAGAGATTTGGTGTCAAAGAATTACAAGTTAATTTTCGCCATGTTCTGCCAAGAAGAATTTTAATAGATTTGAATCTCGACGAATGTCTCTTTAGGAAAGTTTTCAACATTCGCGCGATCCTTAAAGTGTAATAATTTGTCAATTAAATTATGATTTGTCAGATGCATCTCTCAATGAGATCAAAATATTGTCCTAGCTTCTGTAATCCGAATCTGAACGAATCAAACAGAATACCTAACTAACTAACACGGATATGCAAAACAAGCCTTGGACCCGCAGGTATTCAAATGACGAACATCCAATTAGACTCGGAACCCGAATCTAGCCTTATCTGACTGAGAAACACACCAGTTTCAACCATAATAGTTCAAAGTAATCCACAAATCCACAATGAATGCAAAATAAACACGATGAACATCTACAAACTCCAATCAGGCTTGAAACCTGTTTTTCCACGTCTAGGATTCCCTAAGTCTCGTCATAGACCTCCTAGGCCTACAGTTGTTCGAATGACAAGCATCGTGCTAGTTCTGACCGAGTGCCAATTTGCCTTTCCAGATCGTGTGAGCGTGGACGTGTCCCATGAAGTCGACAGACGACAGCAACCAAGTCGGGGAGCGATCTTCGAGCATCACCGACACCGGATTCAGCGTCTATCGCGGCACCAGGTGAATCGAAGTCGAGCCACGCTCGCCCCCAAGCGAACCCCGCCTTTGGACCATGTACAAGATCCTTCGACGCGGCTCCAGCCGCGTGTTCGTCGTCTGCGCGGTCCTCTTGACCTTGCTCCTGTGCCTCTACTACGTTAACCAGGCTCAGGCACCATCCACAGGCCCGTCCGCCGGCATACTGAACGAAGAACTGAGATACGATCGAGGCCTGACCTCCATTACACCGGACTACGTCGAATCCCCGGACGCCAGGGTCTCGCTGGACACCTGTCCCATCATCGTGCCTAGGAACGTGGACATCGACACGCAACAGGAGTTCGAAAAGTTCGACTTTCAGGTGAGTGATGGTCAGAATAGCTCGTTTCGTATAATTTGTGGTAGATCTGCAGGTAAAAATGTGGAAGACGTATCTCTGTCATTAAGGTCTTTCAATTTTGGAATTTGTCCAGATGATATCTCTGATAACGTAGGTGCAGAGTTCTAAATTATTAAAAGGTTCGAAAGGTTATTATTAGCAGGTTAGGTTAGAGTTCTAAATTATTATGTGCTTACCGGAAATCTAAAGTTCCAAGTTTATTGGGTGGAATCAAACGTCCAACAATTGTCAAGCTCGTCGGTAGCCAGTCAGGGTGTTAGGTAATTAGGAGTATCAAATATCCAAATTGACGTGAATTTTTACACAAATCTCCATAATCTCCAAAAGATGATTAATTAAATTTTGGGGATTTTAAGATTTGCTGGGTTTCGCCGTAATTTTCAAAGCCACGAATTTATTTAGTACGCCCGACAAATTCCATCTCAGATTTCCCCAACGATCCCATGGTGTTTCATATAAAGTTCAGTTCCATAAATCTAAAACGTGGGCTGAAATTTCGCGGTTCTATCAGAGAGCTTATCAGTTTTCACGTCGTACCGAGATTCAACTTCAACGTTGACTTCGCGAAAATACGAAGTTTGCTTTGAACGACGCAGGAACTGGAACGGCGAAGCAACTTGTCGTTCCGGAAGATTCAGAAGAGAGAAAGAGAGAGAGAGAGAGAGAGCAATTAAGTAGGAGAACGGGGCCTTTCAATTAATTCCTGCGTTATTCGCCGCCGAATATTTATGCTCCCGTGGTTAGAATGATTCAGGGACAGCACGTAAGTCCAGGTCGTTTTAAAAGTACCGCGTCATTAGCCGTGGAACTTTCCTTTCTTCGTTCCCTCCGGGGAGTCTGCAGACTTTGCCGATTTAATGGACGACCCCTGTAACAAGGAATTTTTCTTCTTTCCTCTCCTTCCCTCTCTTTTTCTTTTTTTTTTTTTCTTTTCTTTTTGCCCTACTCTGCCTCCCTTTGCGCGAGCCATTGAATCGAAAATAATTTAGCAGTTTGTCTCGGAGCTTCTAAACTCCCTGGCCGGAAAGTTCGCAAGTCTCTGCGAATTCGCGAACTTCTTCCGGCCCTGGGGTTCGAACGAGAATGCCTCGCGTGTCGGGTAATTTAATATCCTCGGGAAATTGGCCGGGGGAAAGTGAAAACTCACGTGAAATTCTCGAAATTCTCTGTCGTACGTTCTCCTCGTGCGTTCGTGGCTCCACGTGTGTACGAGTTTGTTTTGTCTTCGCGGGGTGAATCGGGAATGTTTTTGGGATTGAAGTTGCTCCGAGATTGCTCCGAGGGGCTGCGAAGATTCATGTTGATTGCGAATGGATGAGAAAACACAGACGTTTTTCGTGAGGCATGTGCAACTGTGGAATCCAAATATGCAAATGTGTCAGTGTCGTATCCTTTCTCCGGTGGGGTGTACAAATATTCAGATATGGAATTTCGAATGGAACCAGGTATCTATACTAATGGACCTAGGTACGTGTCATCGTGTGTCCAAATATTTAATTACAAGATATTCAACTGCGAATTGAATATCTAAATTTGTCAAGTGCGTAATTAGAGTGTTAAATATTTGTGAAGTAAATAACAAATTTCCAAACATCCGAGTTCGTGGGGTGTCAAATTTCAACTCTAGAGTATCAGTTTTCCTAGTATTCAACTGCAAGGTATCAAATTTCCAAATATCCGAGTTCGTGGGGTATCAAATTTCCTAGTATTTAACTGTAGAGTATCAAATTTCCTAGTATTCAACTGTAGAGTATCAAATTTCCAAATATTCAACTGCAAGGTGTCAAATTTCCAAATATTTAGCTGTGTGGTGTCAAATTTCCTAGTATTCAACTGTAGAGTATCAATTTTCCTAATATTCAACTGCAAGGTATCAAATGTCCAAATATTTAGCTGTGTGGTGTCAAATTTCCTAGTATTCAACTGTAGAGTATCAATTTTCCTAATATTCAACTGCAAGGTATCAAATTTTCAAATATCGACCTGTGTGGTGTTAAATTTCCTAGTAGTCAGCTAGAAGGTATTAAATTTCCAAATATTCAACTGTAAGGTATCAAATTTCCAAATATTTAACTGTTGGGTGTCAAATATCGAAATATCCAACTGTAGGGTATCCAAATATCCAAATACGCAAATGCAGAATATCAAATTTGCGCGGAATATCCATAGGCGAAACTAAAATGATTACTTTCGATATTCGTGACTTTACGACTTTAATATCCGTACGATCTTCTGCATTTTTTTTATTTGAGCAATAAAGAATTTTGCTCTGAAAATGGAACAATCGAGAGACATGCCATTGGAATTCGATTGGAAAATAATTAGAATCCAATTAGCAAACGTACCGCCGGTGGATATTTTAGTTCCCTGTGAGGGACTTCTATTAGGAATATTATTTTTCAAAACGGCGATAGTAGCTCTCCGGATAATTGCGCTTGTAAGTTGAACAAGGACGACAGCCCTGTATTCTATTTTTCATCCGCTCTTTCATCGATTACAACCCACGCACGTCCTTCCGACAATTTATAAAGTTGTTCATCCCGCTCCTGATAGAATTCTCATATTTTCGTGTTGATCAATTTCTCGGTGAAAACGCAACGTGACGATTTTCTTTACGCGATGCTTTCAAAAGCCGACATAAAATTTATATCGTGTCACCCCAGAGTGATTTATTGGTAAATTATTAGTAAATTTTTATTAAACTTTTCCGATATTTTCCACCTGTGAATTCCAATCGTCGTTATCGTTATGGCTATTGAATGATCGATTCTGCAAGTCGACCGGAATGTTTCGACGAGTTAAACGGTTAAACGGATAATTCGAATTAATTCCGATCGGAAACCGGAAGTCTTAGTTGAGCTACAATTGCGACCAATTGTGGAAGGCAATTCGGTGACGAAACAATGCCCGTCGCGGAGGTAAATCCACTAAGCAGTTCAATTGCATCAGATATTCAAATCGTTTCGAAAAGTGTGTATACAGGATGTTTCAAAACGCGCTCAGACATAATTTTTTAAACTTTTTGTTCGAGTATTTCATGACGAATCGTTCAAAATTTCATAGAAACCAGAGACCATGATACTTTTATCGTATCAGTCTTGCTTGATATTTATTCGAAAGCTCTGGAGAATAATGTAATTAATTGAAGAACTAGGTATGATGAATGAACTAAAAAAAAAAAAAATAATAATTGCAAAGTAATTTAAAAAACAATTCAAATAACAGTAATTTAAGTAATTTTAACGTTCGATGGTAATTCGTTCAATTAAAAATGTTAATTAACGCAAAGATGTGTTAATGAACAATTGTGTTATAAAATACACGTGAAATTAAGAAATCCCATTATCCACGATTAACTGAATTAATCCATAGTGGCCGGTTAAGCATATAAAATGTTCAAAGACCGCCGTTCGTTGCGATCATAGATTCTGAAACGTGGTGCTGTGTAACCATGAAACTGTTAAATCCAGCGGGTGTAATACAAACGCAGTGGGCAATGAACATTCGGCAAATTGAATTATCGTTTGTAGAAAGTTTATGCTGGACGGTGATCAAATCGAGCGGCTTTAATTAATATGTTCGTTCCTCGATAATAATCACCGGATGAAACGATTTCGATGAGTACTCGCTCGTTCGTACGCATCACTCGCACACACACGCTCGAGCTAGAGTGCACTTTACGCGAGATTGAGCGGCTAGCAATCGCGATGGTGTTGATTACGAGCACTCGAAACGCGTAGTTGCGTTAATGACGAGTTTCTCCTAGTTTCGATACTTTAACTCTCTAAAATCGGTTATACTATTATCGCCACGGCAAACTACGCTCGCCGATGACAAAGGTTTTCCAAACTGTGAGATTTTCACTTTCGAGAGCGAACCAGTTTCTAATTTACCAACAGTTACATCATGCGCGAAATAAACAGTTAATCAGATCAAGAGAAGCGTTGATAAAAATTAGAAATTAATTTAGAATTACTATTAGTCAGACTAATTAGTCTGTTTCTTGATTTGATGTTTTGTATCACTAGAAATAGAATATGTGATATTTGAGTATTTGGCATTATATTTTATATTGGTATTATTATTATTCAATTGGTTAGTATTTAACGTTAATAGTATTTAATATTATTGATATTATAATTAGTAATGTTATATATTTCAAAGGCATATACTTTAAATATTTTTAATAATTCCAATCATACGTGATATTAAATTAACCTCAATAAGTAATTGGAGGAATTAATCACTTATAATATAAATTCTAAAAATCGTTGCTAGTATTTATTTCGTATTACTTTGCATTGTGCAGTCAGTATTGATATAAAAGTCTGTTTATTAATAACAACAATATAATTTTTGCCCGAGCTCGTGGCTTTGAATTGAGTCTAGGACTGAATTGGCACACTAGCGCCACGCTCGGATAACTTGTCGCCATCTTGGTCATAGAATATGATATATTATATTATAGATGCATAGCGTCATAAACTTAAATATTTCTGATCGAATTGAAAGTAACAGAAAGGAGAACTGTTTCAAATGAAATTCATACTCGTTATCTCGATTTTAACTACACGGTGAATAGATAAAAGACTTTCCCCGAAACATACAAGAAACCACAAGAAGTTATTACGATTCTCTTCTCTCGTTCAACTTTCTGTGACAGTCTCTCCTTTCAAGGTTGACCCTGAAAACTTTCGTCAAAAGAGAACTTTTTTTCAAGAGGAAGCAGAGAATAGAATTTTTAATCTCTGCTCCGAACGAGAGATTAAAAAGAGAGGTCTCCAGCGTGGAAAATCCAAAAGTAATTGGCCGCGTGGCGTAAGGCATAAGCCGGACAGGGAGCCAAGATGGCGAGATTTCTGGTCGAGCGGGGTGGAAGACACGAATATTCGGCTTAAATATCGCGGCGGATGGGGAAGGAGGGTTTCGAAAGTGCTTCGAAGAAGACGGCCGAGGACGGATATGAATTTCTGGAGAGGTTTGCTTAAGCAAATTGCGAAATGTAGTCTGTCGGTGTACAGCAGACACGAAGGGGGTAGCGGGGCGGGTACGCTGTGAAGAGGGGTGGAAGCCTAAATTGCAAGAGCCTGCGTCTTCGTTTCCATCTGCTGTCGGACGACGTGCCTACCCCTCGAAACGACGGCGCGCGACACTCGAAAAACGAATTTTCGACAGTGATATAACACCGGGCTCTCTCGGCCGAACGTTTCTACAGGGTCAATCAAAAGTATGGGTCCTCTTGAAAGTTTTAGTATAAATGTTACTAACTTACTCGCTCCAGAATCGAGCGAAAAATTCATCTTATTTTTATTTCGTATTGGACAATTATCTTTGAATATTCCTCGAGTATTCGTATTTGGTTTTGGATTTTCACACGGTCGAGAGTTTTGTCCAACTTCGATAGTGGGAGGAGTCTGACTCTTACTTACAAAATTGAGTAAGAATTCATCTTGTCTTTATTTTATATTGGATTATTACTTTTTTAGTGTACTCTCCTCTTTTTGACTTTGGATTTTTGTGATGAGAGAAGATGGACTGCTAATACTTATAATACTTCTAATTACTTTATAGGAAATACTTGTTTGGGAAAAATACTATTTTGCACATTTTACTTTCACGCAAATACAGTCTACGTGTCATAACCTAAAAAAGATTAATAGATATATACATTTATCCTTAATATCTTCATTCATATTGCACTAATTCTTACCATCTAAATTCATAACTTAAGAAATTAGCGACTTCAGTATCTTATTTCTGCGCACCAAATTAAGTTTCTCTTATACTTTCACAACCCAACAAACTACCAAGAAATTAGTGAATCAGTGTCTCAATTCCTAACCTAAAAGAATTACCGGTATCCAAGTCCTCCTGTGTGTCTCAAGATTGCTCGCGACGAACGGCTGACCCACAAACCTCACGAAGCAATTAATTCCCTCTTGATGCCCCTCTTTGAACCTCCGCTCTCCGCGTTCCGTAAACTCGCCAAATTTCCAACCATAATTCCGTATCCGGTGTCTAACCACAAAGAGACGAGACCACGGGCATGTACCTCCCTCCACGTAAAGATAGACACGTAGACCAGAGCCGGGCTACAGATTCCTCTCAAAGACGCGAGGACGCTTTGAGACGGCCCGCCTCTCGATACACAGTTGGCTACGTCGATCAGCCGCGATTGCCAGATTCGATTTTCCCGCGATTCGAATCCCAATCGAATTTCTAATCCGATCGTTTCTACGGCTGGCTCGCGAACGAGGAACGTACGTTTGTACGTACGCGAGGCTCGCCGACCGGAATTTCCAATAGGATAGACCGATCTTCCGTCCGGCTCCTTATGGTGATGAAATTGAAGCGTCGGGCGTGACCGGCGCTCTCTCTCTCCTCTCACTCCCCCCCTCAAATATAAATAATACACCCTGCCCGCTATCATTTCCCTCGATCGAATTTCCTCGGATCGGACGTGCATGCCTCTCGTCTTTCATCGGCGAGAAGAGAGAGAGAAAGAGAGAAAGAGAGAGAATGAATGTGTGTCATTTCTCTTGTTTATTGGATAGAGATCGATGACCTCAGTCTCTGAACGTTGACGTTAGAGATAGGTATATAGTTTTTAGACGTGTATTAATCTGGGATTAACTCGAGATTTAAACGTTTTGCGAGAAACGTTATACGCGTTAAGTTTCTGTGGAAACTTTTTGTTTGTGTGCCAAACTTTTTACATTTAAAATAGATTTTCTTAAATCTAGTGACTTAAAGTCACTATATGCGAGGTTGACTCTCTTAGGTCACTAGATGTTGTATAGACATCCTTAAATTACTAGATATTGGACACTTTCCCTTAAGTCACTAAATGTTAAATAGACTTCTTTAAGTTACTAGACTTCCCGATGTCACTAGATATTAGACTTTCTTAACTCACTAAAGGTTAGACACTCTTCCTTAAGTCACTAGATGTTAAATAGACTTATTTAAGTTACTAGATAGATTTCTTTAAGTTACTAGACTTCCTGATGTCACTACACATTAGGGAGACTTCCACAAGTCACTAGATGTTAGACAGACTTTCTCAATTCACTAAATGTTAGACACTCTTCCCTAAGTTACCAGATGTTAAATAGACTTTTTTAAAACTTAACGTCACTAGATGATAAATTGAATAGCAAAGTGAATAATTAATTTCGGAAGCTAATGTGATAACTCCAGAAACATACTATTTAACAAGTTCCACTTTTTAGTTTACGAGTTGTTGAGTATTGTATTTACGTCAGTTGAATTCTTTCCTGGTGAGTCGTTTAATTCATCAAATCAGGTTTCCATTGTCAGAGATAATTAATCCCAGATTGTACATCGTCGAACCCCAAAGTTACACGCAGTCAGGAATTGAATTGAACCTGTTTAGACGTAGATTAAGCTTAATCAGAGGGCAGTCAGATATAGATTGAGCCTGATTATGTCTACATTAAGCCTACATGAAACACGGATTACATCAGTTCAAGCCTCGTTAAATACAAATTCACACGTACCTGCGTAAATTTAAACCTAAATTTTCCGCGGGCCTTAATCAAGCGAAGATTAAACCCAGTTAATCCGAAATTAAATCCGATTAAGCGTAGATTTCATATATTCGAGTCCAGATTGCGCTCGACGAAGCCAACGTTAAGCCGTTTAAGTTCAAATTAGGCCAGCTTAAGTTCACATTAGTCCTGGTTAAATCGGAACTGTACCTGTTTAAACCTAAATCAAACCTGGTTAGGTGCGAATTATCTCAGCTTCCATCGGATCCGTATACCCCTTTATGCGTGCAGTTTCACTTTGCGCCATTCTTTAGTATAAAATTCTTGGATTGTTTATTTTTCTTACACGCATCCGAGTACGTATTTAAATAAAAAATTCCACAATTGAATTGTTCAATTTTTCCCACATTTAAATTATAATATAACGTAAAAAAGGAAGTTAAGCATTGCGCAAATTCTTGATATTTCAAACAAGTTGAAGCAAATCGTCGACCGATTATAAAAATCCGCGTGACTTCCATCTCTCGATCCAATATTTTCCCATTGTCCCATACACTCAACGTTATATCAGATATCATCGAAATTCACAGAGATATCTCTCTTCGGTTTCGCTTCTTCGAGTCGTAATTGGTTTATCCGATCGCGGCGAACTTTCACCGAGCCGCGACTCAAACCAGACACACCCCCCTCCTGATCGGCGATTAACGATCTCGAATCTCTGACGAAGGGTCGAATCGCGGAATTAACCGTGATTTCGATGGAAGAAATATGTTGATCCCTCGCCTAATGGCAATTATGCGGCGACACGGCCCGCGTCTCGTCGCTATGGATCAGATTTTTGCCGGTGGTGGCGGTCGATTACATCGGCGGGGGCAAATCCGATAACGAGGTCCTTTCCCCAACGGGGATTACAGGCAGAAACGGTCGACTGCCTTTTGTGCGCCATCGTAGAGACGAGGAGAGAAGACGAGAGAGCTTAAAGGCCCCCCTCCCCGTTGTCAGTCGCGCACGGGTTTACTTATTCTTCACGCTCGATGAGATCGTTCCGCTTCGAAGATTGCGTTTTCACGAGGACGATGCTACTGGTACTGCTTCTCCTCCCGTCTGTCTCTGGCAAAAATCGGCAACTATTCTCTCTCTCTCTCTCTTTCTCTTTCACTTTCTTCTTCATTTTCCTACTGTTTTATTTTTCTCCCTTATTTTAGTAATTTTCTTGTTCATGGATTCAGCAACTGTTCTCCACTCTCTTTTTGTTTCATTTCTCGCGAATCTAAATCTTTTTTAGACTTGCGTGTTCCACGTCACGGATTGAACAATTCTTTTTTCTCTCTTCGTCACGATTATTATAACAAGGGTACTTATAAGTAATGTCGTGATTTCTGATACTATACAAAATTTTATTTTATTTAAATTCTTTTTTTCAAGTTATTGTCACTAGATGGCAAATATAGTTTGTTAAATTTGAAAAAAACGATACATTACTTATGGACATCCCTAATATAATACATGTGAACAGTGTTGCTCGTGGCACGAAACTTTCGAAATATATATTTGCCCACACTGTAAATACAGCAGATTTTTGTAGAAAATGACAGACCTCAAAAATTAAATATCACAGGTAAATGTAAGCAAATTAATAAATATATTTATATACATAAAGATAAATTGCCTTAATTATAAATACGCCTTTTGTTAATATAAGAATATAACGTGTATCGGATTAACCTATCTTGACCTCACATGTTCTCTCGTATCCCCCGGACGAAACACCGAAGCATCGTTCACAATTTCCCAGCAACTACGCTAACCTAATTTCTCCGAAGATCTCCGCGTGTGCGCGACAGAACGGTGCAATTAGACAGATACACGAGGCGTGAACCAGAGGTTTCGCTCCCCAAGAAACCTACGACTCTAAGCCGGGAGATTAAAACGAAAACCTCCCCCCTGCTGGAAACAGGGCGAGAACTTTCAGATTTCCGACTGATAGCAAAGCCCTCGTTAAGGCAAGAACATAAATCCTGTCTTACAGTTGCGATTCCCGCGGAATCTTGGCGGAATCGTGTTTTTCAACGACGGCGCAGGAAAAACTGCACGATTTGTACCCCAGTACGATTCGTCTCGCTAAAAGGCCCAGAAGCAACTGTTCAAAAAATGATTTTTTGCCTTAAAATTTTATTGATATGCAAACATTTGAATCGATAGAAAACAAATTACAGGCGCGATCGCTCAGTACCAGACAACGCCACTCCTACTCGAGGTCTGCCCCGCACCCCCTCACGGATCACGTGACCCAAATCAACCAATCGTTAATTTTCGTTGCATTAGCGTTGCACCTGAAGAGACCCGATTTTCTGGGTTACCCCCGCTAAAATCACTTTCAGTGATAAAAACTCGCTGATCGTGATGCTTCGTGTTTCTCCACGATCGTGCGATAAACTCTCTCACCTCAGCTCGAAGGATGCTTGCGTATTTTGTATCTTGGGCATTGTTCGACGTGACGTAATTTTAAAATTTTGTCAAAATTGTTTTATTTAACTTGGAATGATAATTTGGAACGCAGTGGTTTTCTAGAGTTCCGTGTTATTTCTTAGAAAATCGATCGTTTTTTGGAAGTTTTGGAGAGTGGCGAAAAATCTGCAATATTTAAATAAAATTTTACAGAAAAGGGAATTCTACGATATTTCAATGAAATCTTGCAGAAAACGAGGAATTGTGTAACGTTTCATCAATGTATTAAAAGACAAGAAACCAACAATTTTGTAAAATGTCTTCAAAATTTTGTGGTAGGATGAAAATTTCATAGTTCTTTTCCAGAATGGTAAGAAAACCAAAATGCTGTAATACTTTAACGAAATTTTGCAAAAAGCAAGAAACCTAAATTATCCTAATTAAAATCAACAGTTATAAAGAAAGAAAGAATAATAATTCCATAGTTTTTCAATAATATTTCGACAAAACGTACAAGTTCTACGATTGCTCGTAAATTTTGTAAAATTTTTTGAAAAGAAAAGAAAAAATATCGACGATTCCTGCAACTTTTCACCGAAATTTTTGCGATAGAGGGATAAGGATCATACGATTCGAGTCGCGTAATATTTTAGAATTTAATGCGACAGTGACAATTCGCTGCCACGGATTGTTATTTCTTACGTTATCGCAAGTCAAATGCGCGATGCAAGCCTGTTTTATATGCGCTCGCATAAAGGGCATATCGAGCACCACGGCGACGAGGAAACACAGACAACGTTTCTCAGAGGACCTAGACTATGTTCTTGTCTTTTCTTCTTTTCCTTTCCTTCCATTTTTCTCCTTGCATTCTTTCCTGTCTTTCTCTTTATCCCCTTTTCTTCTTGGATCGCGCTTCCTCCTCGAGGAATCGAGGTGAACCCAGCACGAAACGATGGGAACGAACTGCGGGAGAGAAGCAGAGAGACAACGGAGGGACAAAAGCGTAGTAAGGTTGTTCGAGCTGGCAGAAATAAGAGAGCCGGCGCTCTCACTCTGATTTGCAAAAGCATTTCCGGGATTACTCTTCGCAGCTGTTTTCCACTCTCTTGTTGATCTTCTCTCGGTCGCGTCTTCCCGATCGAGCGATTTTTAAACGAACTTCCCTCGTTCGCCGGAACAAAAAGAGAGGAGGAACGTTCGAAAAATCTGTGCCTCAAAAAATCTCTGTCGAATCGGGAGATTGTCCGTTTTTTCTTTTTTTTCTCGAAACGCTATCTGGACTTAAATTGAGTTAAATTTTGCGAGTTGGAATTTGATGGAGGAATAAATTTTTAAATTTTGAATTTCGGTGGAGAATTGACGAGAGAAGAGAACAACTCTGTCGCAGCGTGAATTTTATAACAAAGTGAGAGAACTAGATGAAAATTTTCGGGCGGCTCTTTTGCCGTTTCATCCGAGATTACGATTTTCAGTTTTTGGTTTTTGGTTCGACTGTCGAGGATTACCCGATCTGAGAGTTTCGGGACGTAGTTCTTCGCAATTGGAAGAGTATTTTTATAGTTTTCGTGAATTTTTCGTGCACTCTCGAGGCGAAAAAGGATCGAAAACAGGAGTTAATGCCGTTGAAGCCGTTTTAATCCGGCAAAGGGAAATTCTTCTTGCGAGTAATTTCATCGCAACCGCCACTGGCGATACAATTAACGTACGTAAAGCGTCTGCTGTCGGTCTGCATGATCGTCCGACTCCTTTGTCCCGGCGAGGTGTTCTTCTTTCCTTCCTTCTTTCTTTCTTTTTGCTCTCTTTCTTTTCCTTTCTTTCGAGGAAAATTCAGAAACTGCACTGTGAAAAGCATAATTGTACTTTTGAATGCAAGAAAAGTCCTGGCGATAAAAGTCAGTTTCGAGAGAGAGAGAAAGAGAGAGAGGGAGAGAGAGACGTTTCCGAACCATTAAAAGTGAAATGTTCCCTCTCGCGTTCCGCACCTTTGTTCTGAAATTTCGAGAAGAACCAACGAGTCGTTTAATTAGGCGAATACTCGCGATGCATTACTCACTCGTGGTGACCAAGATTCTCGCGAACCTCTCGCCTCACGATTGTTTCTTCCACCTTCGTAGACAAGTATTGATCATCGTATAAAATTTACGTACAATTTGTAATTTACTAATCTTTAATTCAAGGAATGTTGATTTTTTTATTCAAATTGAAACAACGATATTGTAAGACAAAAGGTTAAGTTTTATTTATATTTTATAATATAAATTTTTATCACTAAAAGTGATTTTAGCGGGGGTAACCCAAAAAATCGGGTCTCTTCAGGTGCAACGCTAATGCAACGAAAATTAGCGATTGGTTGATTTGGGTCACGTGATTCATGAGGGGGCGCGGGGTAGACCTCGAGTAGGAGTGGCGTTGTCTGGTACTGAGCGATTGCGCCTGTAATTTGTTTTGCATTGATTCAAATGTTTGCATATCAATAAAATTTTATGGCAAAAAGGTCGTCTTCATTTCCTAGTCAGAACAATTGCTTCTGGGCCTTTCAGTGAGACGAATCGTACTGGGGTACAAGTCGTGCAGTTTTACATTTTATTTATATTTTATACTCTAATATATTATAAGACAGAAGGTTGATGTTTATAACGTTTCTGCAATCTCTTATCGCGCGTAATAAATTGTGTAAAAGTACACAATGTTACGATATTCGCTCGTAAAATAAAGAATCTGTCAGAGGTTGGAACAGAGACGGATGGCGAATCGCTCATTAGCCCGATTAATATTCGAGCATGGCCGTAGGTATGCGACCGGTCGCCGCATTGCTCGTCGACGGTTATCCGCGTATTGTAATCCTGGAGAGACTCCGTCGTAGGAGCATTCCTGCGGAGTTCAATTAGAGGGTTCGGCTCGTTACACGCGGCCCCGAGGTGAAAACCAATACTCTCCGCTGCCTTGGACCGGCTGAATTAGGACGTCGGTGTCTAATTACACGGTGTACAGCGTCGACGAAACCTGCACCCAGTGCCTGGAACGACGGATTCGCTCCGTGAAATATTGAACCCTTCTCGCCCGCTGTTTTCTCCATTCTCTAGACTTTTGATTGCCCATTAGATCTAGAATTATCCGTTGACATGGATAATGTTTGAATTTTTGTCCGATTTCGCGAGTAGTGGGTGGCAAGGTGGAGATTCGTCAGGTGTCTGACAAATGATTGACTGATACTACTTAAACCTGCAATTTCTTGGACTTTAGGACAGATTCGTACTCTTAAACGAGATTTTATCGAAATTACACGCTTTGAACTTTCTTCTGTAACACTCGGTATAATTTTTACTAACCGAATTAAGTAATTAAAGTCCAGGATTCTTTTTTTTCTATTTTCGAAAGTTTGAGATTTGACTTTTGTAGCTGATATTTGTACATATTTACTTCAAGAGTAAACGTAACTAGTAAATGATCAATAAATACCGTTAGCAAATGTTAAAATAAATAGTAAAAATGAAGTCAGAGAAGATGAGTTAAAGAAAGGAGGGGAAATGTGTAATAATGACGTTAGAACAGCTAGATTATCAGAGAAAAAAGTGGAATTGTGTCTGGATCTAACGAATCAAGGGGATGGACGAGACGCGTTTCCCTCGTAAAAAGTTGCACCACGTTGGCGGAAGATACTGTGGGCTAGCCTTATTGCGAAGCCAAGCGGCCAGAATCACGGAGATTGTGTAGCGCGCAACTTGCCCTGGCCTGTCTTTTGTCGTGGAAACTACTGGAAGAGAGCCCAGTCGTTGAGCTTTATCACGCTGCAGTATGTAATTCCACACGCTTGCTGCTAAATTTGCCAAATTCATCGAGGTTTACGCGTACGTTACCTTCTGGCGATCTTATTCGCGCTTCAGATAACACCTATTCTATTCCATAATGTTTTATGGTTGGAAACAGCAAAGAGGAAAAAGAATTTTTAATTTTCCAACAATCGTTTGTTAACAATTTACAAAATATTTCTGACGATCAGGCAATAAGTGAATAAATAACTGTAGTATGTTTGGAATTACAATATCTTTTTACATTAGGGTGTTACATGGCTGCCGCCATATTGTCACGTGGTTCACAGTCGCCATATTGTCACGTGGTTCACAGTCGCCATGGTTATAACAATATGTTATTTAACAATAACATTATATTATTTTTATAGCATTTAATACTATTATTGATAACATTAGTAATAATTTAGTATTTTCCATCGTAATATTAACATTATATTCTAAAACATATTTCTCATTTATTTCGTCTCTCAGTCAAACGTGAATTTAACTTCTAAAGCTACACTTTCTCGTCACTTGTCTCTTAAACTTCGCTCTGTGAAACATAAATGCAGCGGGAACTTTTGGCCAGTAATATAGAGGGAAAGTTAAGAATTCGGGGCAAAAATGGAGACGAGACGTCTCCAGTTCGAGACGCCGCCGTGGAGAACGGAAGTGGCGAATCGATTCTCTCTCGCAGCGAGGGTAGGAGGGGGAGTAGGGGAGACAGGATGACGCAAAGAAGGACGCGGTAAATAATCAGGGAACGGAACGAGAGAGGGGCGAGTTTAGTTCTCGGGTTCCCTAGGATCCGGAATATCCGCTAATTTATTTCGAGTCGAAATGCGACCGTCGCTCTCCGGATCGTATCGCGTTTCACTTTCGCCGTGGAAGCACCCTGGAACAACGTTCGACAAATGTTCGCCGCTGAAATAAATCTGCCAACCTCTCCTCCCCCTCCCTTTCTCACTCGCACGCTGAAACCACCATCGCGTGTAAATATTCTGGGCATCGATCACGCTTCGTTCGAATGTAGATTATCCTCCGCTTTTGGGGGGAGGGGAGGAAGGATTCGACGATAATGGGTTTAAACATCGTTCGAGGAAACTTCGAGGGATTTGTAGTTTGTTCAATTTTTCAGTAGTTGGGAAAATTCTGACATAAATACTGAAAATCACGTGACGTTGCTACCGCGTCAGTATTATATACATTGACACTGTTTCGCTTGCGTCTAGCCATTTTTTTTCTTTTTTCTCACCCTCGTAAAATGAACGTCATGGTGAACTTTTTTTTTTTATCAGGACAAATTCCAATTTAATTTATTCACTGTGATAAATCTCTCTCTCCCCTCCTCCGTTAACTTGAAACAATATTTTTGTAATATATATAATAAATTGTACGATATATTGCGCACATGTGTCTTCGTATAATCGGAGATAAAATCAATGAGTATCGCAGATGTTATCAGCTGTAATATCAGAACCGTGGATTAATATGAATCAATGTCGCAGATAAATTGGATGCGAAAGAATTAAGCATCAGCGTCGAGAGATACACGCTTTTAATATGTCGAATCTTCGAATTGAAGAAATTCATCTGGATTTTATTTAAACATGGCCCACTTTCGCGTTAATTTTATCCAAACGTAACCAAACCGAACGTTGATTTGATTCGAATTTGACCAAGATCTAATCTAACTTGATCGTTATTTTTTATTAAACCTCTTCTCTAATCTTTCTCTTTCGCTAATTTCATTCGTGGTTCAATTTGATATTATTTTGATTGAACGCAATCGAGATTTAACTTAATTCAAGCTTCCGCACTTTTTTTATTAACCTAGATTCTGACCAAATGAAAATCAAAACACAACTCGATTTCAATTCGGCAAAAGCATCGAGTGGAAATTTTTCCATTTTTAGTGGCGTAGGTTGCTAAGACAGGCTACTGAGAGACGGTGGGAACAGCGATCGAACAAAGCAATTAATAATAGAGAAAAGGCACGAAGGGCAAGGGTGAACGAAGAAGAAAGGGACCGGGACGTGGTCCAGGAACGGTTTTTCAGGCGTAGCCCGTATAAAACGCGCGATAAGTACAGGTCGTGGTGAAAAGACCGAGGGAGGCTTTGATTCATCGAGGACCACTTCTGCGAACACTTTTTTTTCTCTTCTCCTCTCTCCCTCTCTCTCTCTCACATCTTTAGTCTGTGCCATGTCTGCACCCTTCTCACCCGAACGCTCTCTTCCTTTTCTCGCGCCCTTTCTTTCTCCCGGTTGCCTGGCTCCGTTTTACCATTCCACGTCAGAAGTTCATCGCGTGAAAAAGCATCCACCTTGGCACCGATTGCGAAACCGTACCTCCATTCGTCTATTTTCCTCTTTATCGAGCCTGCCCCTTGATCTACCGGGTGGAACTTGAACGAATCGATTTGACCTAACAATTGGTCCTTCGTTGTTGTTTTTTTTGGTCTGTCGATTTGGGGAAGATAGATGGGATAAGTTGAATTAGTCGATGTAGATTTAGCCTTTGACAATGGATAATCAACAAAAAGTAGCCCAAATTTATTTAGGCACATAGAGTTCCTGTGTTCTAATCTTCGAACAGGCTGATATATTTAGAAAATCGTAGAATTTTAGAGATACATTATTCGTTCTAGAGGAATATTACTTTCCCTTAATTTCGCTCTAATCTCAATTCGTGGTGACACGAAGACTTTATTTTCTAACTCCAAAACTATGGATTCGAGTGATTAGACTCGAGTTCAATCTCATTGTCAGTTTAATCCCTAGTCGAGTTTGCCGATTGAATTATCGATTATTGGCGAGACAAAAATCCAACCAATGTAAATTTAATCTTCGACTGAGTTCGTTCATTTTAATTATAGAGCGTTGATGAGAACCGAAATCTAATTCTTGGTTCAGCTCGTTCATTGAATTGTAAAGTGCTGATTAAACAGTTATGATTCGAGATAGACTCGTCGTTGAGTCACCTGTCAATTTTACCGGGAGAAAACTTAAATTTTCCCAATTTCAAATCTACCGTTAATGTAAAAGAACCTAACCTAGTTAGGTCTAGTTCTAATTCAGATTGAACGCCTACCGTGTATATTTCGGTTTTCATTGAGCCTTTTCCTCGATTCAAACAGGTGCAAATTACGTAAAGTGAATCTGGCCGCGTACTTTCTCACGTATCGCGCTGGCACTAAATATAGATTTCGCATTAACTTAATCTGATCGAAGCCTAATCTCAACACCGGTGTAACAACAGGCCTGGTAAACCTATTCCGCCCATAATATTGACCTAACCTACACTTCTGTCCATGTTCAAACATAACCTGACCTAGATTTACCTGACTTAACCCTAATTTAATACAAACCTAACCGAACTCAATATTAACTTGGCGCAAACTTGACCGGGCTGAACATCGATTTGATTCGAATTTGGCTTATCGTAATTATTGTTCGATCTACAGGGCTAAACTAACCGAACTTCATTTCAATATCGATCTCTAAATTGGACGTTAATAAATTTTTATTTTACGTGCAATGTAATGTCTTTTTGGAAGTTCTCTTTTTTTAAATTAACTTGGGTTATGTTTATGAAGAGTTGAGGGTAATTCGATATTGACAAATACTAATTCGTATAAAATTGAATGTTTTCCATTTAACATTTGAACAATATTCAAAATTTTATTTTACAAAAAACAGTTTTGGTCAGTTTCAGCCAGTTTGCCCGTGCTAACGAGAAAATTGTGGGAATTTGACACGAACAAATTTTAATTCGTACAAAATTTAATATTCCCTCTCACCATTTTCGAAAGTTTCCAAAAAAAAAAGATAATTTAATGTCTCCTTCCTAGTATATTTGAACAACATTTCGAGTGTTTAATAAAAACAAAAAAAAAAAAAAGAAAAAGAAAAAATACAACTTGCTTTAAATTCGTTCAGAACCAGTTTACCCACGAGACGGGAAAGTCGAAGGGAGAACTCGGAATGCGTAATTTTCACGTTTCGAGCGGGCGATGTTGAGCCGGGGCAAAGTCGTGCCATTAAACGGAACTAGGAACTGATCCCCGTACTCAGCCGTATCGTGGTGCTATCCGGTGTGCATGTGTGTTGGCGCACCATGAATTTTCCAATAAGAGCCGCGTCGAAGACGACCAACCATTTTCTCCTGTCGCCACGGCCTCAGCATATTTCTGCTTCCTCCGCCGCTCCTCCCTGTGGAATTCCTCCTCCGCATAGTTTCTGGCCGTCTCTCGCGCCCGCCACTGAAATTCCACCTGTCCTAATATCATCCTCTTTCGTTTCTTGCTTCCCTTGTCGTCTCTGTATATTTCCAGTATTTTCTACCGTTTGAATTTACGGGCTACAAACTCTCGGTAGCCCACTCTCTCAAACATGTTTCATCAAGGTTGAGGTTATGTCCCATTTTTTCAACATTGTTGTCAACTCTTTGCCTTGATTTCTCTACGTTATATTATAACGCGTATATTAATATACAATGTACATTATATTATATCACGTACGTTAATATTAGTAATTTGATATATTAGACTGTAATACATTACAATAATATGTACAGTACGACAGATCTAGTAATTTTATTCTACCACGTTGAGCGACGTGCAAAAGTGACTGCATACGTTTGTCAGATTTCAAATGTTATTGTGTTATTCGTAATAAAGTTACTGTATCTGTGTGTAATGACAATAATTCCATTTAATGAGAAAGTACGATTAAATAATCGGAAAACTTGGATCGGACGAAATGTCACTAGCGAGTTGTTACTATGGATCGTCCCACGTGACATGGCTCACGTGACAACATGGCGGCCGTGTGCAACAGAGACGGAATAAAAAGACATTGTCCGGACGAGGAAGAGAGGGAAAATTCAATTTCGTTGCCGCGAACAGCGTAAACAAGCGGTCAAGCGCATTTCATTTCATTATCGCGGCAATTTACTAAAATTCATTACGGATTATCGTGCGAGCCGTGTGATTCCATTACCGGGCGGGGATAATTAAAGGCGCACCCTTATCGACGAATCGCGTCGAGTCAGGCCATGCGGAAATATTCTTAATAATTATACAGCATTATACAACATTTCTCCCGTGCAATCTCTATTTGCAAATTAATACTTTTACGTCTCAAAGCCACGAAGCTTAATTTTTTTTTTTTTTTTTAATGAAAAATATATTTTTCTTATATTACACTATGATAGTAAATATGTATAGCGTCATATTCATTACACGTATGTATAACGTATTTTAACCGTCAAAGTGCCTCAACTCGGCGCTGAAATACAAGTTCTGTCTTTCCATTGAGTCCGTGTATTTTTCTCAGTTCGCCAGTTCCGACAAACGAAACGTGTTTACTTTGACTCTTAGCTGACTCTGCGAGTTACTCTACGTCGTCAGAGCACGAACACAAGGAGATATCGGGGATCCATAACACGAGCAAATTTCATTTCTCCCAAAAGATCTGTCCCTCCGCGAGATAGTAATTGACTTTTCTATCGTGGACCGTCCCTGACCCTCGCGTATTATCGAATCCCGGAAGCCGATAAAACGAATTCCACGGGCAGGGAATTTACCTCGTTTCTCGAAATTTCTCCATTTCAGTATCGTTTAATCCCCGCATTTATTACTGGTATTCTATTTCAGCGTTCAGTTCGTCAATCACCGAATTTAATTTTAATTTTCTCGCAGACTGATCTGACAAATTGACAGAATATTATACTTTGTGAGATACGTCTAATTTCTAACTCGTACTCGCTCAAGGATACGCAGATGCACAGAAGAAAAAGGTGCTTTATTATCTAGCGAAAGCTCTCGGAGCATTTCTCTGGCGAGATGGGATTTTAAAAGTCGCGGCACGGAAGGAGAAATTCTGCACGGAGTTCTGCCGGAATTCGCTGTTGCCGTGGAAGAGGGAGGGATTAGAATTACACTGACCTCTGGGAGTAAAGTACGCTGTTAGAAATGCGAAAGGAGGTTGAAAAGTTAGGTTAAAACGGCTTAATTAACGGGTCCTCGTAGGTATCGTCCGTTTTCATCCAAGGGTATTTTTGTTTAGCTTGTTCAGCAACACTTCGCCGAAGGGAAGTTTCACAGGTTAGGTCAGAACAGGGTTAACCGAAGTATTTCGGAGAGAAGCTGCAACTTGGAAAAGTTGGATAGGACACAGGTTTAGATTGCATTAATGAAAACTATTGGCAGAAAGGAAGTACGTTCTTGGAATCAAATTAAGCTGGTTTCAGGTAATAAATTATTCCCCTGAGGAAAGAGTTGGAATTCGGAGAAGTTTCAGGTTTCAGGTTCAACGAATAAAACTATGAGGCGAGTAAAATATTCATTTTAATATTTAGTATCTGAAAAATGAGAATGATACCTCCATAATTATACGGTTTATAGTGTTTACGTGGCCCATTATATTGCAACATCGTAGCACGCGTAGCTTGTTCGATCGAGCTAATTGTCGGTGGTACCTGAAACGAAAGCAAATCGAACGGCAGAGCCAAGAGCCGCCCCCCTGGTTCATTGCACCGTGTTTCGATTCGCAGTTTCGGACGCGAAGGTGAAAAAAAGAAAGAAAAAAAAAACTGGGATTCAAAGCTAACGCGGACCACTCGCCGCGCCTCGCCGACGTGAAATTATACGTAAACTACGCGTCAGAACGGTGTAGTCGGTTTAATGGAGGCTGGAATAAAAGCCCCTGGTCCCCGTCGTCGAAAGTCTGGCTTGGAACAGCGACGGCTTCGAGTCGCTTCTCGATCCGAGCAAACGAACGAACTTCCAAATACTCTCAGACGTCGAGCGTCTGCCGGAGCAAAATTCAGTTAACTCTGGTAGCGAAAATTGAAGAAAACGCTGCTCGACGTGACAAACGTCATTTCTGACAGGTGTCAGTATTCAAATATTAAAGATGACAAATTTTCACCTTCGAATCTTTTTCCTGAAATAGACCCAAGTTTTCGTTTGAGGGACGTAATTTCACGTGCTTGGAAGAACGAATTGAAAGAATTAATTTTTCCCAGAGATTTGAGCTGGAATTAACAATGAGAGAGAGAGAGAGAAGGGTCTGGGGAGAGAGAGAAAAATATCCCTTATGGGCGGGAATTGAAACCCGGGGTGGAAAAGGGTTGCGCAGAACTTATGCATGGAAGGAGGGTCTCGATATCGCCTGGAAAGCCTCGAGGTGAACACAGAGGTCCGGTCTCTCCTCGCCGGTAATGGATTTCGTCGGGTCGGCCTTTGTGTACCGCGATTCATCCACAACGACGCTTCTTCCCGTTTGTCAGGTTCCGCTTTGTCGTCGCTTGATTCCTCTTCGAACACGCGACAAAGCCAGTGAGAACCTCCGCGATATTCGCTTTTAATTAATTCCGTCGTACCCACTGCCCCTCTTCTCTCCTACCCCCCCCCCCCCCCCTTTCACTCCTCCCTCCCGCACTCCTTCACCTCTTCTTCGACAGAGCGTGGCTTCAAGTTTTCTTTGTCGTCGATTGGATCGTTCGGGTACAATGTCCCGTTGGTTATACGATAGCTTGCTCCGGAAATGAATTTAGGGCCTTAGGTTCTTTCTCACCCGGTCGCATTGTTTGGACGAGAACGTAGCGAGCAGTAGTTCAAGTCGCGGTCTAGGTACACCGTACTTTAACTTAACTTGCTATTCAGTTGAATAGTCAACTATATATATTACTATGTTTTTTTGGTATTACATATCGGTATTCGAATATTGTATCAAATATCAATATATTTGAGTAGCATCAGGTGTCAGGTATCAATATTTGAATCTAATTTCAATTATTATTGCTTCGAAATAACTTTGTTTGAAGTTTATTTAGTAATTTTAAATTTTGATAATTACATGGATTATCTAATATTACGAAAACTTATGCTAAATGATAATTAGAGTTGAAGGAACGAAAGATGTGAAGGATACATGGAAGGGATTTTTTAGGTAATTGGAAGAAGAAAGTGGTTGATGCGTTTCGTCTTGGAGTCACTGTTTAGACTCATCTAGGCTGGTCCGACCACCCATCCTAGCGGGGTTCCGCACACTGCTTGCTTAACGTCGGAGATCGGTAGGACCTCGACGCTAGGCGCGCAGCCACTCGCGGCTTGTGCTAGTTAATGTTCGAAACTCGTAGTTGAGGAATCCTAGGCCGCTACAGAATTTTACATCATTCGCCATTATTATTGATTCGTTAATACCTCACTTTAGTTATTATTTAAAATTTATTTGTATATTCTACGTCATTCGTAGCGTCAGATATCAGACATCAGTGTTCTAATTAATACTCGATCGTCATGTATCGCTGAGAAAGGCAATAAGCATGTCGAACGTCGAAAACAGTTAAATATCGAACGACAAGTGACGAAAAAAATGGCGGGAAATAATTAGCAAACGGTGTTGGTTTCAATTTTGCCGACGTGTCAACGCGAACAATCGGCGCGACGCGCGAAACGCCCGAGTTAATCGCGGCACGTTGCGTTGTAATTCGTGTCATCGGACTCAGCAGCGGAACAAAGCGGCTGTTAACGCTTGGCTCGACGAAACTACGTTGCTTCGTCCAGCTGCTAATTAATCGCTGCCACAAAGGGTCATTTCACCGGATCGAGGTGATGGTTTGCACGCCGGCGACTACGCTTTCTCGCAGTTGTAAGAAACTGATGGCAATTTACGAGGTGCGGTATAAAATATAAATCAGAGGAATGCGCCGAGGATTGTACACAGAAGCCAAGAATATCCGTCTACGTCGCTGAGAATAAAAACATGGCCAGCAGATTAGCTATCACTTAGATAACCGACTGAAAAAACAAACACACACCGTGAGTATATGATAGTTTGTAATAGCGTCAGAGTTGGGCAGAACGTAATCTGACTAATGATCAACGACTGTGATTCAGGATGGAATCAGGATATTAATTATTAGGATTACTCATTACCGATTATCGAGTAATTTGATTAATGAATAAGGAATGTAATCAAAGGTTATGATTAATTGAACAACCATTAATCACCAAATGATTACACTTTTGATTGTGATTGCGTCAGTACGATCATGTATCAACTACGTATTTATTTTTGTTGTTTTACAATGTGCACAATCCTACAATTTTGTCAACATTTGCTCCAAATGTTCAACAAATTTTCCATCGATTGAAAGTCTCGTGTGTATAGTTTTGGAGTCGTTGTTGGTATAATCTTCCCATGCGAATTGATAAAGATGGACGTTAATGATAAGCTCACCGAACGATCAGAACTTTGAAGTTCTTCTTTATGATACCAATAATTCAACAATATGGGTACTAATGTGCAGCAAATAATACACGTAGATATTCTCTCTGATCTACTCAAAGCGCAAGCGATTTCCAATAATAACATTTGTTTGTGCTGAACAGCACAACCCTGCGTTTGAACGTGTTACGGCAGTCTGAAGAAACAACACGTTGCAGGTCGTGATACAAATTAAAATATAAATTAATCGTTTCCATTAATTTAAAAATCATTGAAACTAATAAATCACTGATTTGATTTTGGTCACTTTCTTTGTCAATAAAAGGTTGTCGATTTATTTCAACAATGATTAATCGATCATTGACTTTGATCACCATGATTGCATTTAGCAATTGATTACAGAAATTATTGACAAAGTAATTGTTTAATTCTGATACTTAACACTGCGTTCGAATACTGATATTTGATACCTGTGAAATGTATTGATATTTGACGTATTCGAATATTGATACTTGATACCCGGTGTCAAATGTACTGACATTTGATACAGCATAATTCGAATACTGAAACTTGACACCCAGAGGAGATCCAGAGCGGTGTAGCATGTTCAAGGACCAGTTTATCACGACGTTCCCCCTTTTTTCGTGCCCCCTTTTCAAATCACAGAGCCTGTCCAGGGCTTGAACGCCGGCTCCCATTTCCCCGCGGGCTTCGGATTCGCGCGTAGTCCCACGCACGCCGCCGTGCGTCGAGAATCCCTAAATCGAGCACGTCGCGCGCGTGATGATCGCCCGGGTTATGTATTCGACTATTTAACCGTTTTAATTCGATGCTGGGCGGAGGGGAGAGGGAGATCGATAATCGAGTGGAGGCACGAGCACGATGCACGCGCGGCAAACAAACACGGCGGACAAAGGGAGGCTCCGGGCGTGTGTTTGCCCCGGCGGAACGAAAGCAGCCAGCGGGCTAACGTGATTACATAATTAATGAGACTTCTAGCCAGAATCAAAGGACCGGAACGTTTCTTTCGAAAACAGTTCTCTCGCTCTCTCCCCCTGCTGGCAACTTTCGTCTTGATAAATTTTTGTGGACGTCAGGATCGGTGGAGTTGAGAAAGTCGTTGGAGCTTTAATTCTCGTTTCCAACGAGAAGTCTGCGGAGGGGGGAGGGGTCATTTTTCCTTCGCTCGAAGGTGTTGCGTGATAATTAGAACGATAAAAGGTAATTTATTCGCACGCTTGTTTCTCAACGAGGTGTTCTTTGTCAGGATCAACGTATCGTTTTCGTTCGTTGCATTTTTTTTTTTTTTACAATTTAATTACTCGGCCGATCGTCAAAGAGATTCTCGTTTCAATTCGTCGCTGTAATGGTCAAGGGGTGAAATTTGGCGCAGATGAAATTCGATTCTAATAAAGATGTTTGTCACGTTACTGTAATAGAACCGTAAAATTACAACTATTTTAAGATGCTAATGTATCAGGTAGAAACGATTAAAGTTTGACTGCTACGATGTGTCGAATATAATTATTATATGGTTTAGTTCTTCGTTATTTGGAGAGATTGGAGTTGTAATTTCGTAATATCTATTCTAAATCTTTGAATTTTAATTTTCAACGTGAATCTTCAACATTTTAGAAGTTTTTGATGAAACAATTATCGAGCTTCTAATTTTTAATATCAAAATACACAGTGATACAAATCCATTCGAAAGAAGCTCCATTTGTCTCAGAATTGTAGAAAAATTTAAATATTAATATTTTAATATTTATAATTTGAAAATATTGAATATTGACAATGAAACGTGTTCTACGATTTTTGAGCTAGAGTGTACGTGGTAGTAAACTGTGTAAGAATTACATTGTATATTCTCGAGACCACGGCCAAACGCTCAGATGAAAATTGATGTATGTTTATGTAACAATTGTTTGAAAGTTAAAAGTTGCGTTAATTCGACAGAAGGGTGCTGAAAATAGGAATGCCCCCTTAATAGAATATACGTGAGGCCGGCCTGTTCGTGACACCGCACGACCCGACGAAATTAACCTTAATAAGCCTCTAACCTCGTCATCGTTTCGTTGTAGATAAACCGATTATTAGCGGCACGAGCAGGTCTCGTGACATCGGCTTCGAACCTGACCCTGTGCGCTCGCACATCTCCCAGCCCTGATCGCTGTCACGTTTTACCACGCGTCTCCAATAATCGTGCTCCCCACGCTACGTTACGTTCGTGTCAATGGCAACTTATTAATTAATCTACCAAGTTTGTTAGAATCTTTCGTTTATCGACGCGATCTGGCAACCAGATCTCCTCTTGATGTTGCGGAAATTTTTATTCGAATTTTCTCTCTTTTTTTTTTTAGAGGTTAGGAGGTAGTTGGGAATAAAAAGGGAGAAAAAATTTAGTAACGTAAGACTTTGAGATCTTGACGTGGAAATTGAGCATAATTGTCATACTTAAATCCTGATTAACGAACGATAATCAACTCTAAGAAAGAATCATTTTTGATAGATTTGTAATATGATTCTTAATGGAGAGAGTAACCTAACCTAAAATTCTGATAACCTAACCTAAAATATCTGGCATACAAATTTTACTTAAATTAGTGAGAGAACAATATAACATACGTTTGTACTTAATTTACGAGTTTTTCGTCTTTCCACGTTGAATTTAATTTTTGTGCAATTATTAAACGTAGGCCTGGTTGGTCACGTATTCTTCACAGAATACATCCTAACCTCAAAATTATACTTGTTGGGTGTAGAGTGTACCTCGTAGCCACTCGAGACACTATTCGTTCGCATCAAAACGTTCGCACCGTACACATAGATATCCCATTATCGAGATACCACTCGTACCATCTATTTTTGCAAGTTGAATTCAATTTTTTCCCCGCCCGCGGTATAATCCTATTATTAGACGTAGTGAGTTCGGTTTGGCGAAAGCGCCGCTTTATAAATCGCGATTCGATGCAGCGGATTAGCGAGACTCGTCGAGCTTAAATCGCCGCTGTTTATACTGCAGAAACGACACACGTAGCCTGGTTATTCAGAGGCAAATGAATTTCTGTAATCCGCTCCTTTCATGGCCTCGCGCCGACCGGATATTACGGCTCACAATGGCCCGCCATTCTAATCTGCTATTCTTCCTCGAGTGGACCTCCAAAATGCCTCTCGCTGACGGCACACTTCCTTTTTATTGCCATCCAAAAGGCTCTGGCTACTTCTGTCCAAAGAACAGGCCTACACTGGCTGACAATAAGTCCAAACCTGGTAACTGAAATAACATTAAAACTGTGTGTTATAAATTGTATCGGGAAATATTTCGAGCATTATACTAAACCTGCCGATTTCAGAAAGCATTATGCTATAAATGAACATCATACATATTATGTTATAAATGAAGGTTGGATTGTTCCACAAATGGAACAGCGTATTTTTTAATACATCAATCCATACACCTTAGGATTATTTACAAAAAAAAAAAAAAAAATTGATTAATATAGCAAATATTTTAATTTGAATTTTCGCCAAACCTACCTGTGGTTTTATTCGTTCAGTAACAGAAACTATCTTCACATCAGATAATGCTACCCTCGAAATTGTTTCACTTTTGTTTAAACCGTTTCTCTATATACAGTTGGGACTTTCGTGTAACACGCTCCCCTACGACCAAAAAATTATGTCTGCTGCTCGCACAACGAGATAAATAATCCCCTACAACCTTAAAAATACTTCTCCATCTTAAGTATTAACGCCTATCTTTTATACCATCAGCTCTAATAAAATTCGAACTAAAATAAAGTTCTAACAAAGTTTATTAACAAAGTTACTTTATTATCACTGAAAGCGGGGGTAAACCAGAAAATCGGGCCTCTTCAGGTGCAACGCTGATGCAACGAAAATTAGCGATTGGTTGATTTGGGTCACGTGATTCGCGAGGAGGCGTGGAGTAGACCTCGAGTAGGAGTGGCATTGTCTGGTACTGAGCGATCGCGCCTGTAATTTGTTTTGTATCGAATCAGATGTTTGGATATCAATAAAGTTTTATGGCAAAAAAGTCGTCTTTATCTCCTAGTCAGAACAGTTGCTTCTAAGACTTTCAGTGAGACGAATCGTAATTGGGGTACAAGTCGTGCAGCTTTTTATTTCGTTTTCGTAAATTCGTTCGATAATGCACGGAACGTATTCCCCTGCCTTGTACGGGGAGTTCGCCAGTTTCAATAATATTCCAGCTTCCTATCTTGGATAACTCACTCTGTATGTACATTCATCCTACGTTCTTTCTTTTTTTTCCTTTTCCTTTTCATCTCTCACTTTTTTCACGGTGGAGCTTCAATTGCCGGTCACGCTCTCGACGAGCTCCTCTTTTGAAGCTTCAGTTTCCCAAAGGCTCGTGCAACGACACACCGGGTCACGTGAGAACGCGGAGTGGTGGGGTCGAGAGCGAGGAATAGTCCGGAGGACTCGTTTTTCTCGCGAGTTTCAACAGTGGGAGGCCAAGAAGGAGCTACACTCGACGGCACATATATATCCACGTCCAATCGATAGCCGGCATCGCGATAAACACCGTGGACTCTCCTATCGGTGTCGGCGAACGTGCCAGAATCACGCGAGCTTTCAACGCGCGTACGACGGGGCAAATTGAAATTAAGCCTGCCATTTTTCAACCCGGCACGAATCGGTCTCTCTTGTCCTCTCGCTTCTAACACGACCTGGCAAATGTCAAGTTCTCCTCTGCGTTGTTTTTTCTTCCTTTTTTTTTTTTGGCGTTCAGAACAGGTATTTGAGTGCTTGGCGTTGGCTGGCATCGATATTTGGTATTTTATACTTTAGATTTTGAATTTCAAGTTAGATTTAAGTGCTCTAATGTCCCGTCACCGAAGTATCTGTTGTTGAAATTTGATATTCGATGATCGTCACCCGAGTGCAATGATATCTAGCATTTGAGTACTAATTTTTAACTTTGTATTTTGTAATTTATAGTACATGTCTGTGTTTGTAACTATAATTTGTAATATTCATAACAACGGTACTTTCCAGAAACATTTTAAAACAATCAAAATATCATTAACAAAGAATTTTCAATAACTAGATACGGTAAAACCGTATATTGCAGACGAAAGTGTTAAAAATTTGTTAAAAAAGGGAGACCAAAATAATATCCCAAGTATTCGCTCTCTTTTCTCCTTTGAAAATTCATCGTTTTGGACATGGATGCACCGATCAATCGAACGTACCAAATTGTACCATCTACCCCAAAACTGTCTTCCTTTCGACGATCAATACACAGTCGTAAATTTTATTTAGAATATTTACAAATACGACAAACTTCTAGTATCGATAGTGACGAGGGGAGTCACCGCGACGCGTGATCGATAAACTGCCTCGCGATTTGATAGAGGCAACTTGCTGTGTGGCTGGCGATCGATATTACGGCTGAAATTCACAGAGAAGTTGAAGAACTCTGCTTCGCTACCGAGGCCAGGACGCACGAGACCAGGATCTTCGATTCCGCGCGAAACTCGAACTATTCGTTCGATTAGAAGTAAAACCAGGTAGAGAGGGTTTCTAACAACCGTAATCGACCAGAACTCTCGCGTTCGTTGCTTGTTACAGTGGCCACTCCCTCGTTCTCGTTCGTGGACTCGCGGAGTCCAAAGCGATTAACCTCAGGCATGATAGGCATTGTTCGAACGATGATTCGATATTAAATAACAATATCGTTGCGTTGTTTGGTCAGACGTAATTGGAAATAGTTACGCAATTTATTATAAACATGAAAATGATTTTTCTGGAGATTATATCGTTGTTTTTATATCAAAATCTCGAGGGAAAGCGAGAAATTTGCAATTATTTCGCAAGTTATTATTACCACAAACGAAAGGAATTTTACATTTTACCCAAATTCTACAGAAAATCGCCATTTTCACAAGATTTTCACAAGACTCTGTCAAAAGAATAAATTACTCGAGATAATTCGCTGTTCCAAATTACTGGCTGTTAGTTTATTCCGAACAAAAGTCCGAGGCGTCATTAATTCTACCGATCGGACGATCAAATTTTTCTCACCGGTGTTGGCACCACCCACGAACATTTCCGTGGAATTTCCAGCCGTTCTATCGCCGTTCTAACGTGACCGATGCTATCTTCCAAGAGGAAGCGCCGCACAATAGCTTCTGATTAGAGACCCGAGCTCCACAGTGTACCCGCCGGTCGAAATAGTAGAAAAATCGTACGAATACTCGAACCTGGGCCATTCAATTTCACGGACTGAGCGCGTAGTGTGTATTAGCGCGAAGGCTCGCGGTGTCTTCAGGGTGCTCGGAATGGTTTACGACCGCTCCGTCACTGGTCAAGATTCTTGTGCCGCGTTCACACTTCAGCGAGCAATGTTTGCTTGGTAAGACGGTACATCGAAGAATTTGGAAGCGTATGTGGACGCACTGCTCGTTTAGAAGAGAACAAAATTCAAAACTCGTTAGAAGAACGCCAAAGATACCAACGCCAATTAACTTTCAAACAAAGAATAGTAACCGAACAAAGCATCACTCGAATGTAAAATGGACATAAATCCGACATTTCACGTCACACGACGATGTATTGTACTAAAGATTTCCTATTATGTCGATGTAGTTTGATGTAGTTTGGTCAAGTTTGAGGAAAAGAAATTATAAAAACTTTGCAGAAAATGATTATTTACAAAAGGAGAATGTGCAGAAATGATAATTATAAACTTCGAAATGAAATATATTAAGAGTTTAATGTAATTTGATGTAGTTTAGTCAAGTTTGAGAAAAAGAAATTATAGAAACTCTCGTCAAAAGAACGATGATTCCAAAAGGAGCAAAGAGAGAATGTGCAAAATGAAAATTACAAAATTCGAAATGAAACATATTAAGAGTTTGGTGTAGTTTGATCAAGTTTGAGGAGAAGAAATTATAAAAACTCTGCCAAAAATAATGATTACAAAATTCAAAAAGGAACAAAGGGAGAATATGCAAAATTGATAATTACAAAATTCACAGAGAAACGTATTAAGAAATAAAAGAACAATAAATTAACTTAATCTTAATATATGTATATCGTTGTTCGACGCTATAGGGGTTAAGATTAGGATAAAATTTTTAAGTTAGATCACAGAATTAAATAGTCGGAATTGTCGCCGTGATTCTTATCGTATTAGTTGACCTCGAAAAATTCGGTCGCGCGAATTTTCCCCCCTCGAAAAATTCGGAGCACGGTGTGTGTCAACGGCAAACGCGACAGGAACGCTCGCTTTTCGGATTTTTCGTGCAAAAGGAAACGGATCGCCCGACCGTGAAGTCGAATCGAGTTCGTCGGGTTCGCGTTGAGAAAGTCATTATCGGCTTTTAATCAAGGCTGCTCTACCTTTTTTGGAACCGTTGCCATTCTCCCCACGGCTCCTTTGCCGGGTGAAAACAGCCTCGCTAATCCGGACGCGTTACGCTCGTGCCCGCTTAATGGACGCGCAATCCTATTTCTCGTTCCACCAGGTGGAACTCCACGCTCGTTCGGAAATCTAATAGATTAGCAGTGCTTTTCAATTTTTGTGCCTTTTGTATGTGTGTGTGTGTGTGTTCCTCCGCGGCGGTGTTTGCCAGGTGGAGTAATTCTTCTTCATATTCGTTGGTATGAGCCCCCCATGCTCTGTAGTCATTGGTGAAATTTAATAGATTGGCTTTTGGATTTTCGTATCTTTTGTACATATGGAAATTTTCTATATGGAAATTTTTTTTTTTTTTTTGAAAGGGAGGAGATTTTAGGTTACAAGTTAACATCAAACATACTAATGATTGGTAATTTTAAAAAATTTAATTTAAAATTCTGTATTCTTGACTCTCTTGATTCGTTGAAAAGAATGGAAATACATTTTTTTCTTCTTATTATGTTTTCTTAAAAGTTAATTTGCGCATTGTTTTCTATATTAAATCGACAATTACCACCAGTATTCCTTGTTATTTCATAACCGGTCATTTGAACGGGGCAGGAACACAAAGTGTCGGTAACGTTTAATGTTAATAGTGATTTGGACGACTTAACGAAGCTTTGCCTTCTAAATTCCACTGACGAGTTATCTCGCGTAACTTTTGTTAGAATCGATCAGGAAAAATATCCATCAACTTTTCGGTACATCTGGCACGATAGTCGATAAAAAAAAAAGTACATCAAATTCAAAAAGGATTAAACGGATTTCGGATTTTCTCTTTTTTGCAATTGGAGAAGAACAGATATTTTTGTCAAAATTGATGTTGATTGCGCAGATCTGTTTAGTTTGATTGTTGTCATATTAAATTGCAATTATTTATCTGTAAATAAAATGACTAGTGAAAAGTTTCTGTAAAAGTGCCAACAAGAAATTCCTCTCACGAAATAAAGTCGGCTTCCGAAAGTTTCTCTAAAGTTTCGAGAGCTGATCCAAGCCTCGCGAGGTTTCGAGAATCTCGGAATCATTAGTCCCCGAGAACTCGTCCCTAATGATTTCCTTAATTAACGAAGTAACGTTCCGTTAAAAAAAAAAAAAAAAAAAGAAAGAAAGAAAGAAGGGAAAAAGAAGAAACAATTTCTCGCCACTCCCGGTAAACATACAACGCACTTTCTCCGTGCTGCGGGATTATTCCCGCGTCCCTTCTGTTTTTACACCAGCGACAAACAAAGCGAAACACACGGCGGAACAAGGAAAAAATAAACAGGGCGTTAATTGAACGTTGAAAACGAACTGGATCTAACAGGGGCAAAGTTCACGGGAGTGCAAGTGGCGCGCACGGCGCGAGCGGCTAATCGAAGAGGAAAATAACAACCGGCGAAACTTTATTAAACCGTAATCGCGGCAGACGCGTTTACATTCCGGTACATTCTGCGCGCGGGGCGCGAAACGCCGAGGGGGAAAAGTTGGATAATCTAACTCCCTCCATCCCGCGTTAAAAGCCAACCACCCAGTCTGGCACCGCTGTTACACCCCCGGCTTGGACATTATTCGAGTAATATATTTCCGAAATGACGAGTGGAATAAATAACATATATATATCTATATATATGCGCTGTTTTACTCAGTTAGGCGTTGTTTGACTGTGTTTTGCTCAAACATGAATACGATTCTTTTTTTTTTTTTAATTACTTTCAAGAATTTTGTTGGCAATTTCGCAGTAAAATTTGTAGAATTTTCGTAGAATTTCGTAATTTCGTAATTTTGAGAAAAAGTATTTCGTTTGTTTTTACTAATCTACTCGAGAATCCTGTATGTTTTTATCAAGACCTTGCAGAAAAATAATCCGAATAAAAGAAGTTTCATAATATTTTCCAATATTTTCTGTTTGAATAAACATTCATTCTCATTTATCAAGTATTCAATAATTCAACGTTAAACATTCAATTTATGATTAAATGTTTAACAGAAACGAGTAATAACATTTATCAAATACAAATTTCTTAAACACACTCCGATACTCTTGCACGTCAACGTTTTCCAACAGGGCAGTCAGATTATATTTCTCACTGATTATATTTCCAGTAATCGAATTAAGTCTAACAAAAAATCACGTCGCGTCAAATAATAATAACCTCACGCTCGATAGATCCACGTCACTCGTATTGTCAAATCTAAAACAGCAGACAATAAACTGAAACAATTCATTATTTTGTTCCATATAAAATGTGCTCCAAGCTTGGGATGATCCAAGTGTTCTCTCCCTTTCTTCTCCCTGCGTTAAAAGCCAACCACTACCACCACCACCACTTCTACCACCGCCGCCCTTGCATAGCTGGTGTACTCTCCTGGCTTTTTACTCTACCCATCGCCCATCATCGGGTCTTTCCACGAGGCGGAAGGCGCGCTTTCGAGAGGGAAGAGACGCAGCGCTCGCAGGAAACGACAAAAATGTCTCCCTTTGACTTCGCTGTACTGTACTGAACGGCGTGCAACCTCCGTGCCGATCTTCCCTCCGCCGAGTAAAGTGCAATTCCCCTTGTTAAACGTGCCGAAGTGTCGACTGCTGCGACTCGCAGACAAACCCTCTCCAACGAGGGAGACCCCTCTTTTCAGTAGCGTGGAAAACGAACGTCCCAGTCTGTCTCGATTTAAAATGCCCCGTTCCCACGAATTGTAGGGCATTGAGTTCCACGGTAGACGCGAATTTATTTCGTCGATCTACCGATCACTCGATTTGTATCAAACTGAATTCATCGTTTTTTGCAAGAATTTGAGCGACGCCCCCAAGTTCTTCGCCATCGTACGATTTCTTGCTAGAAAATTGCAACAGTTTCGATATTTGGTTGCTCCGATAGTTGCTACATGATACCGAGATCTCTCAGAAAAAGAGATCCAGCGTTCGGGATGAAAGAAAGAAAGGATGGAAGGGAGGGCACGGTGATACGAAACATCGTCACGGTGCCTGCTCGTCTAGCGGCCATAATACGATCGAGCCGAGGAGAAACTTTTTCTATTACCCCCTTGGAAACTTCTCTTCTCGAAGCTATCGGAGTATCGACGCGGACTAGCCGCGTCCGCCAGGGATTCTTCCCTCCTTCGCGTTCCTCCGCTAAGCGCAATCCCTGATGAAAAGATGGCCAGGTATATTCGTTCCTCCTGATCGATTTCCTACGTTCTTATTTACGTCGCGATACTTTAAACGACTAAAGGGGATGAATTTTTCTTTGTTTCGTAACGACGCGCGAAGGAGGAGAAGAGAAAGAAATTCTCTTAGAAGAAATAGACAATTTCAATCTGGAGGAATCGAGTCACCAGACACCTCGCGTTTATATTCGGACGAATCGAGTATCGACAATTTTATAAAAAGAAGTCGCGAATAATAGATGCGGGCTCGTTTTCAAGCACGAAGCTTCTACTTTCGTTTTTCTTTTCTCAGATATGTCTCTACTCTGAAAGAGATTGAGTGACAGTAGTTTTTCTCTCAAAAATCTTGCAAATTCAAAAAAAAACCATCTTCGATCATTTCGATCAAGGGAACGACCCTGTAAAATTTGTCATACGATTAAACATCGTGCAAACGAATGATTTTACATGGTTCCTCGACTCCCCAGGGATACTAATAAGAGTTCAAAATATCGATAATTTTCCATCCGGCAGTAACGTAATTACTGGACCGCGAATTTTCATGCAGATTCGTATTTTTATGAAAATGGAACGCCGATAGAAGTTATGTTCGTTCGGTGTTTTGCATATTCTCGTGTGCGTTGCGTGTCTCTAAATTTTCCACAAACGCAGAAAAGTCCACGTTCGAGGTCCTCGTTGAAAGTTGGCGTTCTAAATTCCGAGGTTTGGAACGCTTCATCTTCGTCGCCGAAACGACAAAAACCGCTCCGGCGTCGAGCGACCGACGGTAGCACCGCTCCGGTTCTGTTTTCGAATGCAGAGTTCCGAATGAGGGGGCTGAATGGCGGGGCTGCTGGCAGGAAATCGGCCCCGTTAATTAATCACGCTGGCGCATAATAAGCAGCAGCGGCTCGGCAACGATAACACCGGTAATTCTAAATTCGCAACACGCCAATGGCGCTTGCATACGCTCGATAAACACACGCTGGCCAATTCACCAGCCCTCTCCGTGACGTATTAAATTATTGCTAAGGAAACAGAGGGTGCGGCCGGTGGTGACCGGCAAACTTTCTGTTTGCACTGGCCGCGTACGCGCGACGGAACGTGCTCGCGGTCCATCGTGCCCTGTCCTGGTAACCAACGTTCGAGTAACCAGCGGGTAATTGTGGGATAATCCTGGAAATCGATTTCGCTTCTTTCCTTCCCTGACTCTTGTCCGAATATTTTTCAGATTTTACACTTTAATATTGCAAAACTGTCGATTTCGAGGAAATTTTGGACGATTCCTTTGAAGATTTTTATGCAGTGTCGTAGTTTTTCATCTTTCGTGAAATATCAGATTCATCATTATTTTAAAGATTAAAGTCTTTCCTTCGCAACGACCCCTTAAAACTTTTCGCGATTTTTTTTTTCATTTTTATTAAACTTTGAACTGTTTGAATTTCTTGAATTTTTTTCTAATCTTAATATTGCACGTTCGAGAAAATGGTAAAAAAAGAAAATCGCACAACAGATTTTGAGAGGTTGTTACAAAGAGATGTCATATTGTTGTTACAGAGGAGACGTCAATTTTCAAAATGATCGTAAATCTAGTTGCGATTGTTTAATATTCTTACGGAGGTTTTAAAGTTTACAATTTTTTAGAAAATAGTATCGCCACTTTCGCACATTAGATGTATGGCTAACTGGCGGCCCGCTGGCCCTTACCCCCACTTTCATCATCGCTAGCGCTGCCCCCTCCACTGCGGCATTGGAGAGATTGATGCAGTGGAGAGGGTAACGCTAGCGGTAAGAAAAATAGGGGATCCGCCAGTTAGCCAGCTCTACGGCTACATGATGCAAAATCGTCCTCGAAAAAAGAACAAACTCGCTCGACTGCCATAGTAAAGACTTCACGCTTTAAAATGAGTCAAAATGGATCTTTATTTAATCTTTCTTATATCAGTTTAAATTAGACTATTGTTTTAACGAACGAGCCGTAAAAATGCGCCAACTTGTAAGGCAACTAGGTGACAAAGAAATGCAGTAAGGCATCGACCATTGGTCTCACAGAGCCTTGCGAGATCTTTACGACTGGTAGCTCAACCGTAATTGCGTAGGTGTTCTATCTACGTGCGTTTACCCCGAGTGTAAGTGCAAGGTGTAAGTGCAGGTTAGACACGAGCATAGCGGATAGGGGCGCGTGTTGCCGGGGGAATAACCGAGTCGGAAGTCCGTCGTAGCCTCAAGTTAAATAGCTTTCCGTTACCGCGCTCGCATTACTCGCCGACATACTGAAACGGCCCTCTCCTCGACTCTCCCTTTCTCTTCTCTTCTCTTCTCTTCTCGGTGTCGTACCACCCCTCCGCTATTCGCTGCACGAATGAATAATGCGGTCGGCGGGCACACATCCGACCCTTAACCGTCCTGTGCCAGTCACTCTCCTCGTTCCTATATTTTTCTCTCCCTCTTTCTCTCTTTGGCTGTCCAGTTGACCAGCGAAAATTTCCTCCAACGTTGTGCCCGCCAGCGAACTTCCTCCGCGACCGGAAGGGACGAAAGAGAGAGAAGGAGGGTAGCTGAGGTGGATTCGGATGAGCGGATGGTTCACTTTTCTTGCGGCGGGTAGAGATTGTTCGAGTGATCGAGACGAACGTTAAGTATACAACTGGATAAATTAATCTTCGTCTCGATCCTCGCATCGCAGGATTCCTGGAGGAGGGTTTTTTCTCTGGATTCTGAAGCGAGAAACGGAATCATCATTTTTTAGGATACGAGATCTTACAGAGTTGTTGATTTTCTGCCAGATTCTGCAAAGGTACTGCAAAATAAAATAATTAATAATGACTAATAATATAAAAATATAATATTATATGAATAATTATGTATGACATAAGCCTGTATCTCTCCATAGCGCTCTACGCCGCAATTTCCACGCAGGACGTAATAAACTATCCTAATGTCAACACCCTCGTAACATGAATTCTGAAACGTGTTCATTACGGAGCCGTTTAAGAGGGATCTTCCAAACAGCTGTATCCCGAAGGATAACGAGCTCGTAGGGACGGATCGTACCTCCTGTCCCCCAGCACGAAATAGACGCACGGAAGATAACAATATCGCGGTCGTAAAACATTTATGGATCGAGGCTGGCCACGGTCATAACAGTTTCATATCTTTTTCACTGCATCCTTCTCTCTCTCTCTCTATCTCTCTCTCTTTTTTGTGGGGGGAAATAGCGCGCGATTCTACTTTGGCGGAAACGTTTCCAGCGTGTTTCACACCCTTTGTGCTATCTGTGAAATTCTACGAAGGCAAGAGAGAAAAGGGAATTCATCCGGATATTTTTGAAAATCGAATCGCGATGGCTTCTGGCAACCGTGATTTCCCGCTCGTCACTGGCATTTTCGATTTCCATTAGGGGCAGGTGTATAGGTAACGCAGCACGCGTGTACACTGCCGCTCAAAAGTATAAGTGAACGTACTATTTTTCGGAATCAAGAAATAAATTATGATTAATTTAATTTAATTTATTTAGGTACACGGGGAAATCTCTTTTACACGAAAAGAAAGAAGGAAAAAGTACAAGGAAAACTGGCGTTTGAGTGAAAAATGAAGACAATGTCAAAGTACAGATAGATAAAATATGGTTGTATGATTATAAGATTATAAAATGGTTACATGATTATTAAATATAATATTTTTGACGAGATTTCGTAGTAGCCGATTTTCTTTAAGATCTTGACAAAATATCAAAGAATTATTTATCGATCATTCGATCATTCGATCATTCTGCAGAATTTCATATTTTTCAAAATATTTAATAATTATATTCTATCTCTCGGTTCTTGTATTATTTCAACTTTTTCCTTGTATAAAAGGGATTCTCCCTTTGGATAAATTAAATTAAATTAACTTAAGTGATAATAACGTAAGTTACAATCGAGGATTCCATTAAAAAAGCGTATTTTTATTCCATTTTTAAGCGACAGTGTACAAGCACACTTGGTACGCTGCACGTTTTTATCACAGAAAGTGACTTTAGCGGGAGTAATCCAGAAAATCGGGCCTCTTCAGGTGCAACGCTGATGCAACGAAAATTAGCGATTGGTTGATTTGGGTCACGTGATTCGCGAGGGGGCGTGGGATAGACTTCGAGTAGGAGTGGCGTTTTTTTATTCTCACGAATTTTTGTTTAAATTTATTTCAAATTTGTTACACGCAATGTTCTTTCCTGCTAGTTGTAAGGTTAAAAAATCGATAAAAAGTACGATAAAGAGGATTTATTTGGCTTCGATTTATTAAAAATTTCGCGTCTGCTTTTTCGATGGTTAAAAGAATTAAAAAAAATGTCTACGTGCTTTTGAGCGACAGTGTACGAGGCGCGTTGGGTACAGTGTACGTGACCCAATTGAAAAGTCGATACCTTAGAATTCAGCGGAAGGAAAAGGCCCACCACCCCCTTTTTCCCATCTCGTTCGTCTTCTTTCGCCTCGATGTCGTCGTCGTGGTCCCTCTGCTGTCGTCGAACACGTTCCGGTTACGATGAAAGCCAGCCTCCCTGATCAGGATCCTATTCCCCCATCTTCGCTGTGTGCATTGCATATTTGCATATTCGAACGAAGAAAGAAAAAAGAAATAAAAGGAAAAATTCTACGCCTTTCCGACGAGAATTTTACATTTTCAGCTGTTGCGACAACGACGATACTTGAAAATTAGTTGAAAGTAATAAAAAAGAATCACTATCTATGAAAAACTAATGATTTTGAAATTTTTGCGTTTTCGATTTGGAAAATTCGTCACTATTGGAGTATTGTATTTTTTCATTACATTGCTGTAAATCAGACTTCTTTCTTTCGATGTTGGACTAAAATCTCGTAGATCTTCTTTCTTCTATATTTTCCGTATTTTCTTCGAAATTTGGTGTGAAGAGTGTAATCGAGTTTCCGAAAAAGTTTTTCGTGTCGCGACTGTAGAATTTTCGTTCTTTCTTGCAAAATTGCGGGGTTCTCATTTTTCTCATGCAAAGTTTCAAATCTCTCCGAATTTTCTGGGAACAACCTTCCGCGTAGAAAATATCGCGGAATTTGCGATATTTCTCGAAATTTTCGCCTTTTCCGCCAGCGTTTCAATTCCTTTGCAACCTTGTCGTTTGAAAATTGCCAGATATTGTAAAAAAAAAAAGAGTACTTTTTTCCTCTTCTTTTATCAATTTTTATCGCGAAAATACGTCGACCGGCGAATTTGTCGACGTCGAAAAATTGTAACTTTTTTCCCTCCCCGTTGTAGCTGGCAACAGTAATTCCAGACTTTTGACGAGAATTGAAAATCAATTATCATCGATAAACTGCACTCTCCTTTTTTCCTTTTTTTTTTTTTTTCCCTCCACTGTCAAACGGCGACAATAATTTTCGCCGCTTTGTAGTGTTCTCGACTGAAAAATCGATCAGTATCGAAAAATTGCACGTTTGCTTCCATCCATTTCCACTTCAATCATCCTCCTTCGCTTCAATCTTCGCGCCCCCTCTGCCCTCCCCCTTTCCCGCGCGATCGTAAATAGCGGACATTGACGTGCGAAAATTGATTAACATCGAGATACAACAGCAGTTTCTACTTTCCTACTGCGGTTGTAAATAAGAGGACGCGAACGTCTCGCAAAGATAGCGCAATAAAAATTCACTTTGCGAGCGGCGCGAATACTGAAACGCGATAACGTGTTTTACGACAAATATATTCCCCCCGACTATCCTGTCGTTCGACCTCTATAAAAACACGTGACTCGGAAGTTACGTTCCCCTTCTCGAATTCGGTTCGCTTCCAAAATCTGTGGAACACGAAAGAAATTCCCGTCGGAATTCTCTCTAAAACTGTAAACGATCGGGTGAACAAAGTGCGTGCATGGTTTTATACTCTGTATTAAAATTAATATAAGAACTTATTCCGTGTTGCATGATTCGAAATTAATATCAATATTCTGTATCGGGATTATGTACAAATAGCAGATTAAAACTATCTAGTTATATTAAACTGATATTAAAATTAATTAGAACACGTATTAATTGTAACACGAATTTTAATACGATCAATACGAATTAAATATGCATATTAAAATTGATGTTGAAGTTATTCTAAACTATCTAGTTATATTAAATTGATATTAAAATTAATTAGAACACGAATTTTAATACGATCAATACGAATTAAATATGCATATTAAAATTGATGTTGAAGTTATTCTAAATTGGTGTAAATTACAACGTTCTACGTTAGTAACTCGTTTAAAATGACACCCTCTTGGATTCTTATTGGATCGGAGATCAAAGACAAAAAAAAAAAACGACGGATGGAAATAAATCGGAGAGCAAGCCAGTCTCGAGCAAATTGGCAAAAGCTTGGTACTTTTTAGGTTTCTGGGTCGGATGTGCAGGAGGATAGCTGCTGGAGTCGTAAAGCTTCATCGATTATGCCATCGATTCGACGGCCTAGGGTAGAATTGCGAGAGAGAGAGAGAGAGTAATCTCGCGACGTCAACAGGAGGTGGAGAAGGGGGCGTCCGAGCCGTTTAGAGCCCCGCTACTTGACCCGCAAACCTTGACCGAGTCTCCAGCAGCTGTCTGCCATCACCGTGTCGGGGCCGTTTTCGCTCGCTGACTTCTCAACGTCCGTGGGATGCCCGCAAGTTTCTCCCGAGCGTGGGCAAACGCCGCGTTCGCCCGTTATCGGACGTTTCCTCTCCATTGGCCCGACTTAACATTTCCTGCCGCGATCGTTAACGTCTTCAAACGCCTCGTCGATTTCGAAACACGACGAAATTCGCGGTCGAATCCCCGCGGTATCGACCGGGATTCTTATCTGAGAAATTATTGCAGAAGACGGGCGACTTTTTTTTCTCTTGAGATTCTGACGAAATCGTGATCGTGAAGGTAAAGCTTTTTTCGAGATTGTCGAAAGACTCTTCTTTCTTGGCAAGGATTTAGGTAAAACAGTGAAGAGCGTAATTCTACCAATGACAGTGATAATTTATGTAAATAAATTTAGATATATATCGATAATTTAAACTGATGTAACTTTGTGAGAAAAGATCATATAACTTGATCTCATTTTAAAGCGTGGAGCTTCTACAGGGTGGGCCAAAAGTTTCTTCTTCGCTTATTCCTTTTTTTAATAAAATATAAGAAAATATTTAAAAAATTTAACTTTGTTAATTTCGAATTAAATTTTTATTTTAGTAGTAAGTGATTTGTGGCTCACTCTGTACTTTGATAGCCATGAGGGATGATTTTACGGTGTACAGATATTCTGAAATTCTCTTTGTTTTGCAAAATACAGTCTGGCGTTCCCTCGAATTTTTTCTTCGAAAGATCTCAGAGTTCTTATTTTTCTTCGTAATTCTTCGGATAAAATCCTGTGCAACAGAATACTTGCTCCTTGTTAAGGCCTCCTCGAAGTATCGTGGAATTCTCTCTTTTCCCTGAAACTTCCATGAAATCCCGCGAACTTCTCGCATTTTCGCCAAGTTACGACAAAATCCCGCCGAATTCTCCGGTTCGGGGTACAGAATTACAATACCAGTGTTGCAGGATCTTCGCTTGTCTTCGTAACTTCCCGCCAAAAATATGATAAAGTTACCCGAAGATCACAAATTTACTGCGCGAAGTTTTCACCACGAAGGTTTCACGATCGCGCGAATCTTGCGGAAAATAGAAATCTTCCCCGAACATTCTTCGCAAAATCCATACAAAATTTTCTCGTAAATTCATAAATTTTTTTTATAACTTTGCCACGCCTTCAATAAATTCAGCGTTTAATTGACGATACATCTCGTCGCAACTTGGAATTTTTGCTCTTGTTCGAAATTGCGGAATGAAATTTTTATTCTAGATTTTTTATTTATTCGATTTGACAAAGTCGATTGTTTTATTTATTTATTCATTAAAGAAATAGTAACGATAAAGTAAAATAAGCAGCGAATGTAACAACGATGAAGATGTGAAAGAAAGAAACTACCCAACAAAAGCAGCAAAAATTCGAAGTAGTAAAATTTCGATAAAGCCCCATGGAATTTTCGAGTTTCGCTAAAAAATCGTGAAATTTTCGCTTCCCTTTGGAAAAATAAATCACAAAACCAACACAAAGTCATCGTTTTACGAAACTTTAACAAAAGACTTAAAAAAACTGCATTTTCCCTGCCCAATTTTTACAAAAATCCATGATTCGCCTGAATCACTATCGTGGAACGTTCAATTTTCCAACTTTTCAATTTTTTCTCGTGCAGATGCATATTTTGAAATTCTCTTTTTTATCAATTTCCTGAAGATCGTTCGCGCGAGTGATTGAAAAGAAAAAAGAAAAAAGAAAAAGACAGAAAGAAGGAACTACGTTATCAGCGATAAGGATCGGATCGGTTTGCAGCGATCCTTCCGGTAAATTTCCAGGCGCCACGGGACGAGAGCAATTACGGCGGCGACGGTGCGGCGGCCGGATACCAGGCGCAAACGCAATTTATCCCTCCGGTCGGCGGGACACGCTCTCTCTTTCTCTCTCGTGTCTTCTCTCTCTCTCTCTCTCTCCGTCTCCTGTATTTTTCTCTCGTGTTTCTCTCTCTCTCTCTTTCATGTATCTTTCTCTTGTGTTTCTCTCTTTCACTCATGTGTCTCCCTCTCTCTCTCTCTCTCTCTGTTTTGCGTGTGTCACTCCGTCTCTTTCTCTCTGTGCCTCGAAGCCTCGCGAGCCAACGACCAGCCCTCTGGCTGGCCGGGGCACTCGCATTATACGCGGCCCCCGTGTCGTAAATTTCATTCCCGATCCAGGCCGATGCATGATCGCCGGTGCGTTCGCGTTTCGCGATGACGCATCGCGCGATAATGCGTCGCCGCAATTTGCCGCGTATTTTCGGATAAAGTAATTCACACCGGGGCACATCAGCGAGGCATTACGCGCTGCCCCGATACGCGATTATTCATAATCCGCGCGCCCGGTATTATTCGATTATACCATTTGCGAATGGTGAATATCCGAAAAGAGCGAATTAATCCTTTGTACTCTCTCGTCACACTTACAGGTACATCGACGCTATGTCGCACTTCTTTCCCTCCGCGAGTCACACAAAGATTAATCACTTTAATTTTTAATTTTGTCAGTCGGTGATGGGAAGGTACTCTTTTATAACCTCTTCTCGTATATATATATATTAAATTTTCATTATCCATAATTTATGATCGGATTGTAGTCTCAGTAATTAATTATTATTATATATTATTATAGCACTTTATCGTATTTTATTTAAAAAAAGCAGTCAACATAAAAGTGTTCTTTTCTTGCAAAAGACGGCTCATGGGGCAACATTTGGAGGAGAGTAAAGGATCTCCTCCCAAAGTGAGACCCGAGCGTCTTTGACTTGTATTATATATATATGTAATCCAAACAAAAGATTAATATCCAAACAAAAAGAAAAAAAAAAAAGAAAAGAGTTTCACCAATAAATAACCAACACCGGCAAAAAAGAAGTGAAGGAGATTCCAATGATAAAAAAAAACGATGCAAAAGAATCGCCTTAAATAAAAGATACAAATATTAAAAGAGCAAATAGAGGTTGGACTTTATTTATCAGAATCCGTCGCCAAGGATTTTGATCGACACGATCTCTGGACGATCTATTTCGCCGCTCCTGACCTACGCTCGGGATAGTGGCAATAGCGTGTTCGTAAAAAACGGCGGGAACCGTCTGCGACCGGGAGGCAAATGTGGTGCATGCACCGCGCTAAGTATTCCTTTGTTCCCGACGCGTGATTGACGCGGAATGGTTCATGGTTTCCAGTCACTCTCGCGCCAAGATTACCCTCAAACACAAACGCAAGCGGTGATATACACGATTGAGCCAGCTGCTTCGAACAGACGAGCATGTATGTTCTACTTCACTGCGAGATGCTACTCCCCCTGTTCCCTTCTGAATGTTTAATATTAATAAATATTAAATTAGGAGACCTGCCGAACGTTTCAAAATTTGTTACAATAATCAGGATTTGGAATTTTTTGGCGAATTGAAATGAACAGTGGTTTGCTACGATGAAACCTTGGAAGTTTCTCAATATTGACAGTATAATCTTTGCTTGAAATGATGTTAAATTTATACAAATTACACGAACCGAGTTTCTACGGTTTGAAAAATAGATAAAATAATAATGACAGATAACAGTAATAATAAAATAAGAATACCGTGTATACGTTTATCAAACATAATTTTATTAATGCATTTGTTTATTATTGCGATTTATTGTATGAATTAACAAGCCATTGATTTTTTGCCAAAAGGAAATGTAAATAGGGAAATGTGTGGTAAAGTGATACAGCGTGCCACTATATTAATCCAGGATTAAATGAATCAGTAAACGGACGCAAATTATTTATCATCTCGTTGCGTAAATTCACCGCAAAATTTTCTACTTTGTTTGATTTTTACTGCACCAATCAACCAGCGAATAATACCAAAACGACTGGTTTTAAAACGCAATATCTCTTCCTGTTTGTTCGTGTGTGTGTGTGTGTGTGTGTGTGTGTGTGTGTGTGTGTGTTGGTGTTTGTTGATGTGTGTTGGTGTGAGTGTCACGGATTATTTTCAGCAACATGTCTTAAAATATTATAGCCGACAGTGTATTTCTCAGCCTTCCTCTTGGTTCATCTTCTAATGAGAAATTGCCAGTCTTGAATTTCGCGAAGGGAAAAACCTCTGGAACTGTTTCAACATTTACGTAACCTTCTCCAAATACGGAATTTATATTTTCCGTAGTTTTTCTATTTTCTCTCTCACTACTCTTTCCCTTCCTTTCGATTAAACTAATATTACCAGGAATTAACAATAATATTTTGATTTTTCCATGAAAAATGACTGAAAATTCGTCTATTATCCCTATCGTTTTTTAACATAAAAGATCAGTATTGCGTTATTCTTTTACTAAAACAATAAAATTGTATGTCAAACACGCGTGCAATTTTGTCACACTGTGTGCAACGTGTGTCTATCACAAACTGTCCAACTTCATCAACCTTGAGCAACACGTACGAACGAGGGAAAAAGGCACGAGATCAAGTGCAATTTCATCGAAGACCCTGGCGATAATATTTCTCGATTACAGTTCTCGCATCGAGGCCAGCCGGCTCGCAAGAGCAAAACGAGAGAGCGGTCGATTTAAAAACTAGTCCGAAAAAAAAAGAGCAGGAAAGTCGGAATACAAGTGTAATTTCCCCAGCTAGCTTGGCTGGGCGACGCGAAATTTAATACAACGAGAAAGCAAGAGAGACAGAGAATTCGTTTCTTCTTTTTTTTCTCTTTGGCAAGAAAATTCCTCTTCCTGTGCAGAACTCGAGGAGTGATAGAGGGGGGAGGAGAGGGGGAGGGTTTCTTGAAATTAATATTTCTAGAAACGAGAGCAAATAATTATCGCGTATCCCTGTCCCGCGAACCGCAGAAAATTGAATTCATCCCCCCCTCTTCCCGCTCGGTTTTCCTTTGGCCAGTCGCCAAACGACCCGCGGGAAATATTTTTCTCCCCCTCCCCACCCCTTCTTGCCGGTAATTCGAAAAAAATGCATCTGCGATCCTTTAATTAAAAACACGGCTGACCATCGCATCGGCCAGCTTGTTACGGCGTGTATCGTGCGAACGAGCCCCGAATTTAATTAAAAGAGAAGAGTGTACGTGTGTGTGTGTGTGTGTGTGTCCCTGCTGGCAGAGTGTGCCGGAGTGCTGATTGTTTGGACAGTCTTTGAATAATCCGACGATCAATGAATGATCTTCTGTTGAACATGGATGATTGATTTACGAAGCCGTAGCTCCGCGGAGGATTGAATCGGAGATGGATAATTGGTTCGTAAAGGTTTGTGGAGATCGACGTGGCACAAAGTCCAAGAGAAGTTTCGTCCAAATTTAACGAAGATTTAACTTGAGTTTGTGTCCTGGTTCTGCGACTTCTTGTTCAAGTTAAGTTAGGATTAGGTTTGGCGAACATGTAAAAATCCAAGGAAACCACATTTTGTCATTGGAATGCCTTCAAACGACACGTCTCCTAGAAAAAGGAAAAGTAAAAAAGAGGAAATCCCCAATCCACTAAGAATGAACCATCCGAGCAGTGCGAAAGTTCAGAATCCCGGCAGACGGATAAACGGAAAGATGGATAGCCAGAGGAAATAAAAGGGGAAGAGGAGGGGACGAGGAGGTTTGCTCGGTGGACAGTAGATACTCGTTCTTCCCGGGTCTAATTTCGTTAAAGGCGCGTGAAGGCGAGGCGTAAGATCGATCGGCAAGGGAGGATGAACGAAAAGAAAGAGCCTGCCGGGGAATAATCCCGCCGTTAAAAGACCGTCCCGGATGGATCCGAGGTGGGACGGGAGCCGAGCTTTTCGCTGTTTAATTAACGTCCCCGGGATTAACTCTGTTACAGGGAAGCGCTCGGATGATCAACGGATAATCGAGCCGGTCTGTCCGCCTCGAGGATTCTCTTTCTTTCTCTCTCTCTCTCTCTGTCCCTCTGTCGTTCGTCCCTGTCTCGCTGTCGTCGAATTGGCTGGCTGGGGAATTCAATTTCATTCACGGTGGCGTAGCCGAAAATATCAAGTCTCGCGGCGGGGATTGTTCAAAGCCGGTCAGCCACGGACTTCCACCCGTTGGAGATTCCTGGCAAAAGTGAGATTTAGGGTCTTCCGTGATACGCTCGCGTCGCTAGGGATTATTTCTGGCGCTACCGTCGCTCAAGGTCAAACCCCCCACCACTGCGCGCGCGCTCGATCATGGATGGAGCCACACGAGGGTTCGCTGGAGAATACACGCTGATTTTTAGGGAATTTATTTATTAGGAATAGTCAAATTAGATACTGATACGTAATTTTAGGTATGCACCATGGAACTTGGACCTTTTTTATAAATACGTGTATTACCACTTTAGTGATTCTACATTCTGTTATTCACGTAACTCGAATTGATTATCAATCAATCATCTATTACATTTAATTGAGATAAAGTCTAATCGAGCTTCTAGAAGAAGAAAATCCACTTCTTTTGATGCTACCAAAGTAATTAGTCATTGGCGGATTAATTTCTAATTTGACAGTCAGTCAGTCAGTTTCAATGCCTAATTGTGTTAAAACCCACATCCGAATATCCAATATCTAGGACAGAAATTATCATTGAAAGAGAGAGAGAGAGAGAGAAATTTTCACATAAAATCAAATTTTATTTCCGTCGCAGTATTTTTAACAATATTTCTCCGAAATTTACACGGTTCTGTTTCTGATTTTTAATTCGCTCATAAATTTTCTACTCTCTTCTGCCCGCCACTCTAATCAATAAAAATTCTGCACACAAAAAAGGTGAAACGCATTTTTCGAGTGCCTTCAAAGACCATAAATCGTCCAGCGAGTCCACGTGCACCACTATCCATCTCGACACTCTCGTCCCACTTCTTTTTTGCTTCCCTAATTGTTTTTATTCGACTCACTCCTTCTCTCCTCTCTCGAATCCCCACGTAGTCTTACCGAGCACGCGATCCCTCCGGGTTGCAACCGGCCCCTTTCCCTTTCCCTTTCGTCAACCCATTTACCGTTCCAGGATCATCCCTCTTTCCCAAAGGATACTCACCGTCCTTGTTTCCCCTTCAGACTAATGGCGATCGAATTGCTTTCGACCGTTTCTCGCGAATTCCAGGTCCACTCGAAGAGAATCCGTTCTTTCTCGCGTTGCTTAAAATTCCGGTGAAATTACGCAATGAATAGAAGTAAATTTTTATTTTTCGTAGAAATGTACAATTACAATTGACAATTAAAATTTCACTTGGAACATCAAAAAATAAATTGTGGAACGTGTCTTTAACGTCAACGCGTGAATCTTCAGAATAAGGCTCTTTTGAAAATAATTTCCTGCTAAAAATTTCAATCTCTTCTCAATGTTCTTCAATTATCTCTTTTACAATTATCTACCTCTGGCAGCTTTGGTGACTTTTCAATCCCAGTCCTACTCCAAATTGAGCACCAGAGTCAATAAAACCAGAAAACAAGAGGAAATCGAACCATAAAAGTAACAAAGAGTTCGACGAAGCTGCTGAACTTTTAAAATACCGTTTTAGAAGTTGACAGTTATTCTACTAGCAGACTAGAGGGGGATCTTGTAACAATTAGTAAACACCCAAACTTGAAAGATCAGTGACCACTTGGCTAAGATTTTTTTAGAACCGGCCAAGATGCTCGAGCCTCGATAACCTCTTGGCCAATTTATTCCAATGGGAGCTTGCTGCTTCTTCTTCTTCTCCTCTCGATCGTTTCAGTAGTCAATGACCCACTTGGCCGGCGGTTTTTTTCGCGGCAATCAGTCTGCAATTTGCCTCCCTCTCGGCGTTTATCCGTTCGACACCTGGCGAAGCCCTCGAGTGCTTCGGTGAGTCAACTTCCAGCTAGTGGCCACTTGGCCAATATTTCCCGGAAGCTGGGCTTCGGTTTCTCGCTAGCTTTTATCCATTTGACGCTCGATCCTCGAGTCGATCTTTAACCGATGTTTTCTGGCTCAGTTATCCAGCTATGTTTCTGGATTAGGTGTAACAGATCGGTTTTATCAATTGGTTTAACCTGTTTCAGCTACAAAAACTCGAGTTGACCAACAAAAATTAGTATTTGACTTGACTTCACTTCACGCAAGGTCGAAGCTCGCCTAAAACATGGCGACGGGAGAGGAATTCCGGCAGGGAGCACTAGCGCAAAGCCTCTCACCTGGTCGCGTTTTCCTTATCGACCAAGTTATCGCGTCGAGGCAATTACGACGATAAAGCCGTCGTTCAGTGGAATGCGCCCGCTGGAGACAATTCGAGCAAACTCGCGAAACCGAAATGACTGTCGATTCTCATACTCTCCGTAGAATCCCAAAAATTACTTCCAGCAAAGTTCCAACGATCAGGGGGTATCCCCGGGTTTAAAAGTGAAAAACGATAAATATTTCAGACCAGGAGAAGCCTTGAATATTTCTCCAAGCAAACAAGGTTCGTTTGGCAATCTCGGTGACATTACTCATGATTAGAAGACATGACTTACAACTCGCTAGCTTTTCCACGATATAACAGGCCATTGTTACATGCGCGCGGCTGTGTTGAGGGACCAAGTTTCACCCGGGGGTGAATTATTAGACGAGCACTCGAGTACCCGTTCTGTTTATGAGCCACCGTCGTTCAGCGTCGTTAATAACCGCGGCTCGCACTTTCTTATCGCTGCCGGTAAATTCAGTGGCTCGTTCCTCCGTCGATGTCACTCGACGTGGCGTCGTGCTGCAAAGTCGTTCTGTGATTAATTATTAATTAAAAACCAGGCTAGAAAAGTAATCTGCGTAACAGCAGCAGAAAAATTGCACGTGTGGCGAATTTGCACTTTTCTCGTGATCTCTTGCCCCGATATTCGACTTATCAAACGATATTATACTTAGACATACGTGTAACCGATTTCTCCTTGTCTTTTGTTACAGCCGTCGTGGATGCGCAGCCGGGAATACTGGGACGACAGCTTCGAGGCTCGTTACGCGGAACTGAGAAAGGATCCGACCAGGCCGCCGTTGAAGGTAATTATATCTTCGTTAACGTTATCACCTGTCAAGTATTTGCGTTGCCCGTCGCGTGGTCCCTGATTCTGTAACAGGCTGAGAAGACATTAGCTGTTTGAGGAATCTCAGCCTTCTAGGAAATGTGAATCATTATTAAATGGAGAACGATCTCATTAGAGGTACTGAGCATGATTACTTTAAGATGGAAAAGATTGCGATCCTCTGATAGTTGAACTATGTTTCAGTTTAAAGATACTAAAGAAAGAATATCTTAAGGTGGAAAAATGTCAGTTTTTGAACGTTAAAAAGTGTCTTTAAATGAATTAAAGATACGAAGATATAGTTATCCTAGGAAAGCACTTTTAGTGCTACATCAGTGATTCCTTGGTGAATCCTAGAAAGTGTGATGTTACACTTTATTTGGTCATCGTAATCAAAATTTATCAGAATTTAAAAGAGTTACAAAATGCTCTGTTTTAAAAATACTGTTAGTTCTTCCGCCCTTTACTTTGACTGAGTTTGACTGAGTTTGACTCAACTGAGACATTTGACGTGCTGCTTTCACAATAATATCGTCCGACATCAAAAAGGTCTCACATATTCATCCACAGTGTCGAGAAGTGGTGTCAAATACTAAAACCACCCAAGTGGTCCCATCTCTTTAATCCCTTCCCTCTCTAATATCCGACTTGGCTGAGAAGTTTGACACGATTCAGAGCGTTCAAACGACCGCACAAAGTTTCCAGCCGTCAGCCAGAGAAAAAGTCTTCCGCCAGTGTGTCCTCTGTGTGCCATATACGCGAAGGCGACGTGTATGCGCGTCGTCGAGTGTGTGTAATTCCCGCATGTCGCGGTTTCCGAGCAAACCTTTGTGCAACAGTTCCCTTGACCGGCTCGTTCCCTTGGCCCTTGACGAAAGTAGAGGGAGGGGGGCTCGCTAATGGGAATGTTTCATCAAAGCTCGCGCGAGAGAGAAAGCTCTCTCGTCCGGGAATTTTCAATATTTAGCCGTGGTAGCTCGTTTATTTATTCGACTAGGTAAAAAAAAAGAACCCCCCTTGGCTTTTTCACTGGGGCCGGCCGACTCGAGTGCCCGATAACGAATCCCCCAAGCTCCGTCGATAAGTTGCGCCTTTCGCCAATGTTCTCTAAAAACTGTGAATCGCCGGGTTTGATGAATGCCCTGGGGTGAGTGCTCGAACCGGATTAGGACGAACGAAGTAGAAATTCGTGAGAGAGCGGTACTGGTTCTAAAACGAGTAGAACCAGGGTTTTTACTCGGCGCTCGAAATTTGGGCTGGTAGGTTGAAGTACTCTCTGTTTGAATTCTAAAATGTAGATCTGCCGCGGCGTTTGGAATCCTTTCAAGACGTAGTTCTCCACGTTTGAAGGTCCAAACTTGGCTAGAAATTTCGAGCTGTTGTCAGTGTAAATATTCGTTAGATGTGGTACAGCGTTTAGAATTTTTTCAAACGTAGTTCTTCACATTTGAAGTTCTAGAAATTTGACTGACAAGTTTTTAGACACTTAAATCCTTGAATGCAAGATCTTTTCATATACTTGAATGTATATTTCGATCCCTAAATAGTTAGGCTTGGTACAATGTTTAGAATCTTTTCATAGTTTTTCACGTTGAAATTTGAAGTTTTAAATTTGATAGGTAAATTAAAGCTAAAGTTGTCAATCAAAATCTTCAAACGCAGACCTAATTTTTGGAATCTCTCCAAACACTTCTTCCCAAAGGGTTATCTACATTATTCGAGCATATCCACGTAGAATCGCGATTTCGGCGCAAAAATTCAAAGATCGCAGCTGAATTACGGGAACCCAGCCAATCTTTATCATCCAAATCCAATCCAGTAGAACCAAGGTCTTCTCACTTCAAGCTCCAAATTTGATCAGCGGATTAAACCATTACCCACCTAAATCCACGAAATGTAGATCCGATCAAATCGTTTTCAAACACACTCCTCCTCCTGGGAACATCACGTTCCGATATTATGCTTAAGATCCTTAATTAAAGCAGGATTATGAAAATCAAATCTAGTAGAGTCTAAAACGAAGCACGATTGAAATTCGAAGACTGTGGAAAGATTTCCGACTTTTCATAGTCTTCGAAATTCTCTGCTCCAGTTCGTCTAATTTCAACCAGATCGTCGATTAAAGGAAACCCATTTTTGCTGTCGCGGTATACCAGAGCTGTATACCCAATCACCCAGAGGCGAGAGATAGATTAGACACGGTTTAGAGGGGTTAAACGCAGTGGAGAAGAATGAACACGATGCGACGATAATCCGATCTGTGTAATGAAGCGGTAGGGAAAGCGGCGTGGATGGAAAGGCGCGTTTACAACGCAGACGTTGGCGGGCCGAGGGAGGTCCTCGTACGTGCCTCGACGAGGCCTCAAGGCGGATCCGCACCGCGAGAAACTTCGTTAACGAATCTCCGAAATGCCTCGGATGCGTCGGCTTAATTAGCCCGCGAACGTGAATGTTGGGTGAACGTGCTGGTTGCTGCCAAACGCGGCCGGAAGTGAAAGGCGAGCTTCCTGTTCGATCGATTCGATGCAACGAGTCGCCAAGCTCGTCTGCTCGTTAGGATGAAAAATATCATCCCTGCCGTGCTATGATGAATTTCAATGTTTGCTCAAAAAGAGCAAAAATCCTACCAATTTTTTCCCCCTCCCTCGTCCCGTTGTCGACGCAAGATCGATCGTTCCCACGGAAAATTCCAATTAGGTGCTTTTGTGCGCCCCGGCAATTTAGACTCGGCTGTCTAGGTTAGGTTTGGAGGTTGTTTAGAACGTAGCTCTCCCACCATTTATTAAAGCAACCATTTTCTATAACATTGATTATCTACAAAACTCGATCGAAATTTTTACGAAAATTTCAAATTGAATCATTTTTAGTATCCAGGATTCAGGTTAGGCTTGAGCCTAACAATAATACAAAACCTAAGCTGGTTAGTTAGGTTTGGAAATTCTAATTCTTTCGCTGTTCGTTGAAATAGCCTTTCTCTGCAATGATGATTTGCAACAGAACACAATTTTTGAAACTGCCTGTAGACGTCTGGTTCTGAAATACATCAAATTAGAGAGAAAAATGAAACGAAATCTAGATACGATCTCTTTTGCCAAACAAAAAGAGGCTTCAGCAACCACCAGGCTGGATTCGGTTGAAGGAAAATTGAATCGGGCACTCTCAGTTCCACGATCTTCCTCTACGGAATCACAAATCAAAGGAATCGACAGTTGGTGGATGTCGTTTCGGCGGAGCTCGTCGTTTATGTGGTGAATTTTTCTCCGCGATATTATCCCCTCAACCTTATCTTGTTGGTTATCTATGCCCGGAAGGAGAGCAGTATCACCTTGTTAGGGAAGATTGGAGAATATTGGCCTGTTTATGACGCTACAGTACCGTGAATGGACGACATTGAGCACCGTGCACATAACTTACCACATATCGTATCATCGTGCTCCGCGAGCGTACCGTCTCAATTTTCAAAAAAAATATGCGGGCACGTGCTGTATTTAAATTTGCGTCGTACATCTTTTTGCGTGACATTGTTTAGCTTTGCTAAATAACTAAGACGTTATCAGGATTCAAATAAACGGAACTGCAAGTCACTTTTTTGGTCAGAAAACCTGGAAAAGTGGGAATTGAAAAATTAGGAGAAGAGTTACTAGAAATTTCTATATTAAAACAAAAAGAGGTTGTAAAAAATTGTTAACAGAAGAGTAACAATTTCTCTCAAAAACTCTTTAGAAAATCCTTGAGAAATATTGAAAGAATAAGAGAATATTGCTGAGATAATTACACAGCATTTGTTTATCATTATTTATTGTTCCAACTCTAGTCATCTATTCCAAATATCTGCTATTCTAACTAATACATTTATCTTACAAACCAAATCTCAATCTCTTCGTCGGAAAAAGGAAGATCACAACTTAAAGCCAAACGATTAAAAAAAAAAAAAAAGAAAGAGACTCGAATACCTTAAAAATGGCAAAGAGGAGTCTCGAATCGCCAAAAAGAGTGGCAGATGAAACGATGACAAAATGGCCACCGGTCGGTACTAAAATGGCGGCGCTGTAATTCGAACGATCTGATCGGCAAACAAGCGTGGAAAATCGCGGAAAGAGAGGCCGAAGAACGGAAGGAAGGACAAGCAGAATGGGAAGTGGAAGGTGCGTCGGATGCATTCCACGGCTAGATCGGCATTGTTGTGCGCGTTTTCGAAAAGGCCACCGCCCACCATTGTGTCTGGCCGACAATGGCCTGATGAGCCAGTATTGTCGAACTTGTCGAACTCCGGCACGATGAAAGGGCCGGGAGGAAGCCGGCGTCCGAAGTCCGCCGGCAAGTACGTGCCTCCTGGAGGCTCAATGAAATCGCTTTCGTTCGGAAACCACTTCCGTCCAAATATTTGTCCCGTCATTCCAACTCCGCTGGTACTTTCCATCGAACAATTATTAATCTTGTTTTTCTTCTCGAGTGTTCGATCATCTGATTCTGGTGTCCGTAATTGTCGAATGGGCAGTTTTGAAACTGCTTTTCGTCGCTGCTGTATTTGATTAATTGTTAATTGATAATTGACAATGAAATAAGCGAGTTCTGTAACAAATTATAACTAAAAAAAATTCGTAAACTGGGATAGTTTTGGATCAGAGAAGAAGAAATTTGACTCGGTTGTTTGTGTTCATTCAGTTCATTTAGACTAAACATTTCTGTCTAATTTGATAGTATCGGGTTACATTTGGATTCAGTTATTGGATTACAATAATACACTGGTTGTGAGTTGCAACTTGAAACCTTGTGACGGTGTCAAGTTACGTTTAAGTTTGGTTGATGTCAGATTACACTAATTCTCGATCGATTTACACTGATTGTGAGCTGCAACTTGAAACCTTGTGACGGTGTTACAATTGGATTCGACAGATATTATTTATATGATTTTTTTTTTTTTTTTTTTGTACCAAAGTTCAACAGTTCGAAATATCGACAATTTTCGATCGTTATTGGGTCAGTGGTGCTCTTCACTGTACGCGCAATTAAAGTTTGATTGTATAAAGCGACTTTTGACGTACACAAATCTAATAACAAGCCCCTGTTAAAAAAACTCTCGTCCTTTATGATACTAGAGCATCCTCTATTGCTCCTCTATTGACCAAACGATCGCCTGTCTCTCAATTGACGAAATGGGTGGATGTACGCTGGAATCGTAGAAACGGGAACGAGAGCGCCGGTGATCATTTGAAAAGGAACTAGCCTTTAGTTTTCACGAAGGAACGCATAAAACGAAAGGCGGTGGAGAGAAGTTGCGCGAAAGTTTGCAAGTTGCCAGGCCGGAAATTAACCTGGAGAGCTGGTGATGCACTTTTGGAGGTGACTTCTCCTTCGAGAGAGACTGACGGTAGCAACCTCGAGATAAAGTCGTCGGAGTGCGTGACTCCTGAGACGTGTTTCCGTCGGTTCTCGCGAACTTAGACATAACATCTACACTGTGTCCAATTAATTTCCAAATTCGCGAAATTAACTGTTACAGTATAATGTAATAAAATGCATATGTATACTATACTATACTACACTATACTATAAGTATTTTATAGTATAAAACATACACATATATGTATTGCGTAATGTAGTATTTTATTTATAATTAATTACAATATAATATACAGTACACTGTATTATCTAATATAATACGATATAACTGTAATTATGATATATATATATATATATATAGAATTTGGATCAACTTATGATTAGGAACAATTTTTTCTACGAAGGCACGAATGTCTAGGGAATTTTATCGCTCGAGTATTGAAACATTGAGAGGGTCAGAGTGGATGAGGGTAAATAGCATTCAGGAGATGAGACACATTTGGCTTGTAAGAGACGTCCTCGTAAAAAGTGTGCTCGCTCTGGTGAAATGTTGGTGTGGTTGCCTATCGTGGCTAGGGAAATGTAACGTGGAACAGTCACGAGTCGCTTGTCGTCTTCTGCTTACTCTGTGACTCTTTCGCTCTCTTTCTCTCTTTTTCTCCCTCTACTTCTATTTCTTTCCTGCAAAAGAACTCTAAGTCACCGGGTCAACGCGTTTATTAACGTTATTTATTCACCTAATAGCCGCGCTTTCTTATGCATACGAGATAAGAGGTAGGTAAGAAAGAAGAGATAAAACTCTAAGAGTGTGGAACTAGTTTCCACGGAACTAGTACAAAGCTTGAAATATTGAGGCATTGATGTTAGAGTGCTTGATTGGATTTCTGTCAAAAATAAATGGACGTCGTAGGATGGTAAAGAATACGAAAAATAAACGCGATGGCATTTTAAATTTATCAGTGATTAATTGTCGAACACATTAAAGAAGGAGAAATTTTCGATCGCGTATATTTTGTGTTCAGTGAAGATTTATGATAAAAGTGTTCAGGGAAGATTTATGATAATAATAGTCGGACGGTGATTTTGTTATTGAATTAAACTTTGGATTGAGTGATAATTTCTTTTTATATAAATTTATATTATATTATATTATATGAATTTATATCATATTATTTATATTATATTATATAGCGTTTGGAGGAATATTTTGAATTATGGATATTGAAAGTTTCGTAAATTTTTACAATAATGAAAAACTTCTGTCTCCCTTAGGATCATTTTTCAGTAAAAAAATAAAAAGAAAAAAAAGGAAAAACTGTTCCATTACTAGTATATTGTAAATTACATTTCAAATTTTTTTGAATTTAGACATTTATTTTTCGTCGATAAATGAATGTAATAGGCAAAAAGAGTGTGACCATCTGTGTATATTATTTTTCTCGGAGATAATAACGACGATATGAAGAAGCAACGTTATTGGGAAATTGGCGATCGAGAACGGATCATAGTGGCTGCGAAGAGAAGGTTAGTGGAATGGGGGAGGACCAGAGAGGTGTATTAAAGGGTCTCACTGATCCGGGTCACGATCGTCTCATGCATACAAATAAGCCTTCCTTGATATCTCCCGCGGCGGTTTCCGGTAGTCGGCTTATTAAACGCGCTGGATGACCGATCTGTAATTAACGCTCGTCTTTGATAACGACAATTCGACAGTTGGCACGAACCCTCTGGAATATCAATCTAGGGAATTTCCTCTGTTCTCACCTCCGTCTTCCGACAGTGCGGTGCCATATCTCGTAATAAAATAAACAGTTTGTCTAATCAAACTATTACGTATGTAAAAAAACGTCTCTTGGAAAAAATTGAGAAATACCAAGAAAGTTTTTTTTATACATTTTAATTTCTTAAATTTCGCGATCCACTGTTTTGAACGTTCTGGATGTTATGATTTACGACAAACTAAATTGTCGATCCAGACAGTCATTATTTAATATCGTTCATTTGTCAAATTGTTTCATTACGAATTAAAAAAAAAAAAAAAAAAAAAAATTGGTGGATCAGTGAATCTCGTAGGAACCGATTTAAATCGTCGATCGATCGATAGTGGGGGAGGGTTAGTCGCGTAATAACGGAGGCGCACATAACAGGGATTCGTTGGTGAGCTATGCACAGTTTAACGTGCCGCGGCTTCCACGCTGATTATGAGCGAATGGATATCGGTTTATTGTAATCCTTTGTGGCAGGGATTCTCAATCAGAAGCCGAGCGCGACGATGGCGGTGCTGTCTTTTTTTTTCCATCACCGAGCCAAAGCGAAACACAGGTCGCCGCTGTGTGAAAGATCAAACAAGCGCCGCGTTAAATATTCATAAAAGTGATGCGCGGCGGTGAAAGCCAGAACGAACGGCGCGGCGTGGAGGAGAACGAACCGAGAAGGGTAGAGAAGGAGGGAAAAAAAATTGAAGCGCCCCGGACGCCGACCGGTATGAATTTTCATTAACGCGAACTTTCGGCCCCGGCCGAAAATCAAATTGACTTCGACGAATTTCAAATGCAATTTCGAATCCTCCGCTAAAATCTGCATGCGCCCCGCTCGCTTTGGCTGACAAAGTCACCACCGTTAATCGCCGCATTAGTTACGAAAAAGTTCAGTTAGCCTAGGTGTCGTTCCGCGGAATCCCCTAGAATCTAATTCCCTCCTAGGATGATCGAATTATGCACGTATATAGATAAATAGAAAAAGATAGTATTTTTTTTTAAGTCTCGCATATTAGTTACGAGAAAATTAGTGCCTATGTGTCACTCGTGAAATCCCCTAGAATCTAGTTCTCCCTAGGATAGTCGAATTATGCACGTATATAAATAAATAGAATAAGCGGTTTTTTTTTAATTCGCATATTAGTTACGAGAAAATATTTAATATTTAATCCATATATTTTTAAATCACACATTAGTTACAAGAAAATTAGGGCTTATGTGTCACTCATGAAATTCCCTAGAATCTAGTTCCCTTTAGGATGATCGAATTATGCACGTATATACATAGATAGAAGAAGATAGTGTCTTTTTTTTTAATTCACATATTAGTTACGAGAAAATTAGGATCTATACGTCACTCGTGAAATCCCCTAGAATCTAGTTCCCCCTAGGGAAATTGAAACATACGCGCGTGTATAGATCGATAATTTTTCTTGAAATCTCCGAGCCGTTGTCGACGATGAACAACAATCAAGCTAGCCGGGCTTACGAGCGAATGAACCAATAGTAAATCGTAATGAATCCCGCAAATTGTTTTACGAGCAATGTTGGCCGGCGTGCGGCTGCATTACCGACTCGACCTCGGCAGTGTATTAATTACGAAATAACGCCGTTATCACGGCGAGCCCTGACACGGTCTAATTAACAAATTTCCGCCTCTTACTCGTCGATCACCACCAGTTGAGAATCACTGCCTCCCTCTAGAAATTCGTTAAACCGTCCTATGTATCAGGACTGATTTTAATCGAAATAGAGGGATTTCTCGAAATACATTTAATATATAATATAATAACATATTTAATATATCTCCGGCAGATATGCAGATATATATTTAATTGGAGTAATGGAGTCGTTGGTGCCGTGCCAATTATTATATTTAACCGTTTCCGTCTTTTGTAAATTTTAAACTGTCAGCCAGGATTAAGTTGAATTTACCGGACAAACGAATCTGAATTCGATCCAATCGAGCTTACGAAAACTGACAACCAGTTGAATAGCTCAGGACGAAAAATAGTGAGCTATTAAAGCTTTTATGAAGAATCGTATTTATAATCGAATTTTTGTAACGAGGATTACACAAAATTTCGTGTAAAATTCGTCCTGTCCAATACTATTACATTATATACGATTTCTCTTCAGAACCTGAACGAAGAATTGAATATTCTGTGTATCAGATTAGGTTAGTTCCACTTGTCTAGATGAAAGACCAGGGACAGTTCTTCGTTTAAATGATTTATTCGAAGAATTTAAGAACAGGTACTAACAGGGCGTTTCTTTCTGTGTTACAGGTGATTCTGGTACCTCACAGTCACACTGACCCAGGATGGCTGAAAACGTTCGAACAATACTTCCACAGCTCCACCAGGAGCATATTGAACAACATGGTCTCGAAGCTTCAGCAGTGGCCCAATATGACTTTCATCTGGAGCGAAGTATCCTTCTTGTCACTCTGGTGGGAGAGGTGAGTTCAATTTCTTTCCCTATGAACGCTAGAAAAGGAACAAAAAAAAAAACTGCACAACTTGTACCCCTTGTACGATTCGTCTCACTGAAAAACCCAGAAGCAACTATTTTGACTAGGAAATGAAGACGACTTTTTTGTCATAAAATTTTATTGACATGCAAACATTTGAATCGATACAAAACAAATTACAGCCGCGATCGCTCTGTACCAGACAACGCCACTACTACTCGAGGTCTACCCCACGCCCCCTCGCGAATCACGTGACCCAAATCAACCAATCGCTAATTTTCGTTGCATTAGCGTTGTACCTGAAGAGGCCCGATTTTCTGGGTTATCCTCGCTAAAATCACTTTCAATGATTAAAAAAAAGCCGCTAAACAGAAGTAACTTGAAACAACACAAACTAAAATAATTCCAAACAAAAGATCATCGGAGACTGTCGAGCAATGAAAACAGGCTGATTCCCTCCAATATCATCTTTCTCTTCTCTGTTCAATCGCCCTAGCCACAAAGATGGCATCGGTTTTCATGTCCACGTTAGGAGGCCGACGCGTACATGGCGAAGATGACAGTCGTAAAGGGTGCCATTAGGGGCGGACGATGGCGGTCGAGATGGCCTGGCTCGAAAGAGCAGTTAAGGCGTCCTCTTGTAAGGGATGGAATATCCCCTGGAATTCTTCGCTGCTTTCCTTTTTTTTTTTTCTTAACGATCGAACGCGAAGCCGAGGATAAAGATGAGAAAGTAGCGTGAGCATAAAACGGAATCGCGAGGGGGACAAACGAGATATAAGGTCCCCAGCTACCAAGTCTCGCACAGACGGACTTCTTTATGGAATTGACGGAGGATTAAATTCTGGCCAGCATCGGGCCGAGACAAGGGATCATTTCCGATTCAGGGAAACGGAAATCGTCTCGATACCGATCCAGGAAAACGGAAATCGCCTCTGTAAGAGGATCACGTGGAGAGCGCGGAATGGATTTCCGTGGAACTAAGCCCAGGAGGCCTTGTGCTCGCGTGTCGTCGTTTTCTTCAGCCGGGGAACAAGGCTGTCATAAAATGGCCCATTAGGACGAGAAACGGCGGTCCCATGGTACTTCGGGATTTAGGTAATATCCGGTGAATCGAAAACCACCTCCTTCCTCAACAGCCCGGAACGCCATGAGTGAAAACGAGCCTCGCCTGCGCTACGTATGATGGAAACTGCTGGATCACTGTAGCAGCTCTCGTTTCTTCATGGTCTGACGGTGAATTTCAGCTTGATGCGAAATTGTGGAGCTACTCTGATATAATTAGGAAGTTTGGGTCAAAGAGAATGAAAAAAAAGGCGAGTCAAAGAGGATGGCTACTCTGGCGCGAGTCAGAATGTGTCTGGCTTATTACGATGACTTGGATTACCAGACGAAAAATTATTTTCATCTTCTCTCTCGCAATTGGTCTAGCCCCAGTGTACTCTAAAACTGGAAGATTCTTCTTCTTTAAAAGTGTAATTTACAAAGACTAATAGACTTCGATCAAAGATAATGTTCTCAAATGCGGATGAGTCGAAATTGATACGCGTTTTTATTCTCATCGACAATTTCTACGTGTGAGAATTCGCGGTACTTTTCAAAGTCACTTGTAAATTCACGGCTTCAGGATAAATCTATATACGAAGTGTTAACCGGAAAGCTAAAGACGTCTTCGTGGAAATTGACGACTTCCTCGGGATCTGGGTTATCGACGATGGGAAACGCTAGTGGAACGGAATTCGTTTGGTGGTTTACGGGCCGACGTTGAACCGCGAGAAGGCGGCCATTGCGGCCTGCGCGGTATCACGTAAATCCCTGACCCGCTGGAATGCACACCGGCTATAAATATGATTTGTATCGTGTGGATTGTATCGTGCGAAATCGCAAGTTGCGACGTTACACGTTACTCGTCCTCTCCTTTCTTCGCTATCTGCTATGTAACTTACAATTATTCGACCTGTATATCCGTCGTAAGACGTTCGTGTTTAATCTCCTTAGATGGTGAATTATACTTCCAGGAATGTCTTTGCGATCCTAGAATCTAGAGAAACGGTTCGCTCGCCTTCGAAATTGATTTTCACATCTGATAGTGTAATCTCGAACATGATTGAGATTCACTTTATCTATAAACTATTCTAGAAATTGACAACAATTTACAATTTGGCCCATAATAAACGATTTAAAAAGGACAAAATGTCTTATTTAAAAAATGTTGCAAACAATTGAGTTGTGATTGAAAGGTATGGGATTCGAAGTTAGATATATTTCTTTTCATATTGAATCCATTCCTAATTGTAAATTCAAATAAAATAAAATATATATGTATTCAGCAGAAGGAATAAAAATTCGATTTAACATCTATTAAACAAAAACGTGAATCTAATCCGATCCTCGCTTTGGATATGCTCCATATCTAAAATTGAATATCTCTAAAAAAAATATTCGGTACATATCAGAATCAAATTATTAGGTCGAGTCATAAATAACTTCCGACGCAGCTAGGTAAAATCTATGTTCGTATCTACCCATTATAAGTCACCGGGACAAACGAGTTTTTGCTTTCACTAAATATAATAGATAAGGGTTCAGTTAGTCTTGTGACAACTGTTTTGTGTGGTGCACGTTTCATTAAACTGTTGTTCATATCCCCTAAAGTGAAGAGTGAAAAAGTATGTATTCATCATGTAATGATTTGGGAATTTAAACAAGGCAATAGTGCTAAAGCGACAGCTGAAAAAATATGCAGTGAAGGTTTAATAAGCGATCGGGCAGTTAGAAGTTGGTTTGCCAAACTCCTTTCTGGAGATACGACATTAAAGGGCGAACTGAGAGTGGGACGTCCTTCTGGCCTTGACAAGGCAATATTGGAGCAAAATCCACGTCAATCAGCAAGAGATATAGCGGAAAGGTTGAATACATCACAATCAACTGTTTACCGCCACCTGGAGAAATTAGGGAAAGTCAGCAAGTTAGGAGCATGGGTACCTCACAATCTCAGTGAACGGAATAAAGAAGATAGCATGTCAATCGCTACCAGTCTGCTATCTCGGGTAAAAACCGAGCCTTTTTTAGATAGGATTATAACAGGCAATGAAAAATGGGTTACCCATGACAATATCGTTCGTAAAAGACAGTGGCTTGATAAGGATCAACCACCCTTACCAGATCCGAAAGCAAACATCCATGGAAAAAAGATTTTATTGTGTGTATGGTGGGATTGTCAAAGTACAATTCATCACGAGTTTTTGAAGTCAAATTTAACGATTACTGCGGATACATATGTTCAGCAGCTGCAAAGAGTGAAAGAAAAAAAACTCTATGAAAAGCATCCTGCACTCGTCATTCGCAAAAACATCATTTTTTTACACGACAATACGCGACCACATACAGCAAGGGCGACTCAAGAAAAAATTCTTCAACTTGGATGGTCAGTTCTATTACACCTACCTTACTCCCCGGACCTTGCCCCAACAGACTATCACCTTTTCTGTTCCCTGCAAAACCTTTAATTCTGAAAAGTAAGTCAGTCAGACTGTCGAAAATTTCTTCCAGTCCAAATCAACCACATTTTACAAGGAAGGAATTGATAAGCTGCCAGGAAGATGGGAGAAGGTCATACATAGTAGTGGTAAATACATAATAAATTAATATAACTTTGTTATTTAATGAAAGCAAAATAAATGTCTGATAAAAAAAACGGAAGTTATTTATGACTCGACCTAATATAATAAAACGTAGAACTGCTGACTGTACCAAGAATACAAAAGCTGACGTGTCCCCAGAAGAAGGCAAATTTTCAAGATCGAAAGTGGAATGGATCGTGAAACGTGAGCATAGAGGAGATTTAGTTTAGCGATCAGACTTTAACCCGAAACGAGAGAGGAGCTGGAAGTCCTCGGCAGACAGTGCGAGATTTGTGGCTGTTTTATGGCAGACATAAACGTTCTTAACGAGAGAGCTAACCGCATTGTTTCTACCGATCAATCCTAAATTCTGACGTCAATGTTAACTAATTTTTGGCTTAATAAGGTGCAAATCAAAATTATTCTAATGTCAAAATTTGAAAAAAAAGACGAGTTGCCAGTTTGATTTAATCAATAATAATATAGTAAATTAATAACGAAAATATCATTTAATTAAAATCTCCAATTTTCTTGTTCATTTCCAGTGCCCATCCCACCAAGAAGATGGTCGTAAAGAGGTTAGTAAAAGACGGCAGACTAGAGATGACCACAGGAGGCTGGGTGATGACTGATGAGGCAACGTCGCACATTTACGCCATGTTGGATCAGCTGATCGAAGGTAAGTGCTGCCATCTTGAAGTTTCATCGCTCCTAAATAGATTAGCGTAGTATCAACATAAAACGACATAAAACGAGGCAAAGTGGAAATTGGGCGTAACTGAAGAATGCAATAACTGAAAGAATTTTTATTCAATCTTAAAACTTCCTGGAGGATCTTTGCAAAAAAAAAAAAAAAAAGATCTTTGCTTTGGTGGCGAGAGAGAAAAGAACCTAGCTCGTTTAATGCCAGAATTTTATCATACCCTAGAATTCCCCTGATTACAATCGAGACTTCCACGGTACTAGCCACGCCATAATAATTACCGTTTCCCCTAAATACGCCCTGGTGTTATCACCGTCTTGAGGCCATTAAGCGCGATCGTGATCCGAGTTATGACGTTTGGGAGTCATCTGCTACGTTCTGACGATCCTCGAATGCTTCTTCGAGGACTGATACACACAGGATCACCTGGGCCACTGTCCTCTTGCTGGAATTGCATTTATATTGTGGCGTGAATAATAAGTTGAAGGGAATTGATGAATTGTCAACTTACCAAAATTCACTCGTTAAATTCGAATTTAGACGTTGTAGTAAATTGGATAGATTTAGTTTTGAGCAAAAAGCTCAGATTAGGTATTTTAAAAACAATTCCCGTACAAATTAGTCGAACCTTAAAATTCTGAGGACCAAATTGCCAATCTAAAGCTACTATACCAATTTATCTAAAAAATTGAATAAATTTAAGTTTATTGGTTTTAGAAACCTAATAAATCTGACCTGTTAATCACAATTACACACAATGATTTCAACTGACAACGAGATTAAAATGATTTCGACATAAATTGTTTTGCAATATATAAGTAACATTTACCAAATAGAAATTAGTATCATAGATAATAATATTAACTAATATTACAACTAAATAAGGAATATACATTTACCAAATGATCCCCAGATAGTTAATCTCAGCATTTCGGTCAGAATCTGCCAAATTTACCGCGATGTTTAAACCGTAATTTCCATCCTCCATAGCGGGGATTCACTGCGCTTGATCGATTTGAGTCGGTCTGGAAATTCTTCGGTTCTGTTCCAACTGATAGCAATATAGAGGGATTTGTTGGTAACGTGTTGCGTTTTCACCGTTGCATATTCACGTGCGGAATATTTGCCGATATATCGGCGTGTAATGCCCACAAGCACGCATATTGACCGCGGCTGCTCTGGATATTTAACGTTCTAAGCGCGAACCGACCGCATACATATTCAGAACCCTAATAATTGGAAGTTAATATAGCCAGCTCGGTATTATTTCAATGGAACGTGTGTGCACCAACTGCCATTTAAATTACAATCCGTTCCACGGTATGATAAAAGAAATCATAGAAACTTGTAACAGGGAATCCAGAAAATGGAACGCGTTTTGAGATAACAACGATATAAATGTAATTTAAGAAGTTTTCTTTATTTAGTGTACAGAGTGATTCACGCAATTGTATCTTTCTTTCGATCGAATCGGATACAATGATGTTAGATTGAAAACTTGGTTCTCCAGAATTTTGTGATCAGGTCAATTTAAACGTAAATTATTCCTCAGTTGGTAGACAGACAACCCGATACCAACGCCATCTATTTCATATTTGCTCATTTTGTACCGTGGAATTATCTTCACAGGCATACCAACTGTAACGCAGATTATTAATATTGCAGTTTAAACATCGTGGTAAATTTATTAGATCTCATTTTGACCAGTCTTCTGCATATTTAAATATTTATTTTGCTAGATAAATATTTACTTTGATAGTTCAAATTTAGGTACAATTTACATGAAAATTATTCTGACCGCAATTATATTCTGATTAGCCAAATTCTCAATTTAGTTTTACTTGAATTTAATCCTGATGAGATTTATTTGGTTCAGCAGGTCCAATAAACCTAGATTTATTAGATAGTAACCATTAGGAGTCTGCATCGCCGGATTACTTTATTCCTTGCTTGACACCAACGTCAGATATTTCATATTCGCTTATTTCTGTATCTCGGAATTGCCCGTACAGGCATACCAACTGCAACATGGATTCCCAAATTGGCTTCATCTTTCTAGCCAGGAAACCAGAAAACGTTCTCGATACATTTTCTTGCGAAACGAGTGGCAAGATGAGACGGAAAAGAATGGCGATAAAGAATCGAGAGAGAAAGAAGTTTCGAAAACCTCGGTATCTCTCGGTGGATCCAGTGTAAATATCGTGAGATAAAAGCGTTTACGTTCGCGTGCTAAGAATTTCTCTTTTTCTCCAGCTGGCAAGGAACATAGGAGAGGGCAAACGTTGGAAATACTGGGGAAGCACAATCGAAGGAGAATTCTGGCGGCGATATTACGCGGCTCGGATCCACCCACTTCGGGGTGAATATCCACAACGAGAGCTTCTCCTCCCGTGTATAAGGGATGTAATTTAAGTCCTCCAGGATACACAAGAGCATTTCACTACGCGATCCTCTTTCCCTCTGGATTTTCCTTCCCATTGATCTTTTCTCCGCTCCTTATTTTTTACGGCTTCAAGGAGCCGGAGATTCGTTCGCTGTCGCGACGGTTTCGCATCGATTTTGTTTTGGATATACATACCATAGAGTTTAGAAGTTCGAAGCACTGTCTGGTTTCATTTGCATATCTCTTTGAGAGAAATAATAATATTTTGAGACATCGAAAATAAGAGAAATTTAAGTTTGTAATTGTTGAATCATACCAAGCATCTTGAAGATTCATCAGTAATTATTTTTTTAAAAACTCCCTGAATTATTTGTATCCTTATAAAGTTGAACATTTCGACTACGAATTTCCACAATTGTCCACTAAATTCTAAAATTAATTCTCCCGTCCGAATGTACACGCTCGCGTCAGCTCCAAAAGCTCGGACCACGTGGCCCCTTTTAAATCAGATTACTTCTATCATCGTAGGAAAATAGTTTATTAGAATCACTTCGAAACCTTTCCCGTAGCATCTCGTAATTAACCGCCCTCTCTCTCTGTTACTCTCCCAAGCATTATCTCGGAAACAGAGAGCTGACTCTTCGAACATCTCGAGCCACGACTTTTGAACGTGAACAGCATACAGGGAAGGGAAAAATTACAATTTGAGAAAGGAAAAAAAGGAACAAGGACGGGCGACTTAATTGCGTTTCGCGAGAGTAATCGCCGAGCTTTCCTTCCTGAGGAAATAAAGTGTCGCGAGGGATTCCTTTGTGCCATACCAGGGGAAATGTGCCCGTTCCTTTATCCCTTGTCTCCTCTCGAAAAACAACCTGTCGTTTGTCGCGGTCGCTTTGAGCAGCCTAGTCCGCTTTCTAGTCCCTTCTTGCCAGTCCCTGATCGAGAAAAGTAAATAGCCAGAATTTTGTTTTAGACCTGTTAGGTTTCTTCACTCATTGCTTAGAAACTGATATTAAACTCCTCAAGATGCTTCTGTATGGATGAAAACGCGGACAGATTAGGCTGGTTACGTCACTAGAACTAAATAACTATAGAATTCTGTTTTAATCCTCAAGAATCAGTACTAAATTTCTTGAATTGGAACAGTTCTGTTGCGATGGTTGCGTAATAGATGAAAGTGCGGTGAGGATAGATCTAGTTTTATTACAATAGATAAAAATGCAAAGACGTTTGGGAAATTATAGATCAAGATATCGAGTTTTTTTTGTTTCAAGTCATTCGGGAATTGTCATTTTGGAGTTACGAAATTGCGCAGGGTGTAGGAATCAAAATGAAACGGGAGGAATCGAGATGGAAACGATCTGGTTTGAGGTTAGGTTTTCACGGTAGATGGCGCTCGCGCCGGCGAAATTATGCATCTCGCAGCGACAAATCCGAACGTCACGGATCGTAAACGGATCAGCGTAATTTACGATCACGAACGCGTCTAATTCCCGATCGCACCTGTTCGATTAATAGAACGATTGATTTATCGAAGCCCACGTAAGGGGACAATGGCTCCGACCAACGGATAATAAACCGCTCCATTGTTTAGCGGAGGAAATCACGGAGCTATAGCCGTCGTTGAGCAGCAAATTAATTATCCGTTTCTGATAACCAATCACCTAACTATGGTTTATCCCATACAGCTTCGAATTTCCATATTAAGAAATAGATTTGAAAATATTTGAGATTTAGATTAGCTAAAGTTAGTATTAAACGTTACTAATAATTGAAATATTCCTAGCTTAACACATTGCGTACCGCGCTCGGAGCGCCTAACCTTCTCCCAAGGCCCGCACATTTTTGGAGCAACAAGGAAACTTTGTGCATATGTGCACTTCTTTAATTCATAAAATATTCTTAAATATCACTATGTATTTTTTATAGTAATATTTTAGGATTCTATTTATTACGTATTTTATTTTATATTTATATTAAACTTTAGACTTAGAAATTATAAATTTATAAATATATAAATCATGAATCATAATGATATAAATGTTATCGTATTTAGTGGAATTTTTCGTAAAATAATAGTTTGCAATTATTGTAAGTATAGTCAATATACAGTCTTCTATCAAAGATTAGACTAATATTAAAAACTACTTAATCTAAAATTACGAAAACTATGAAAGTCGAATTTCGTGGAATTATTCGAATATGAACAAAAGTGTGCTCAGAATGCTAACGGGTGAGATCGCAACGACGTCGACGAGCTGAGTTGCTGGATTAACCGAGCACTGAAATCCAGTAAAGTAACGGCGAGATAAGGGAATGGGAGGGGGAGGTATCGACAATTGCAGAAATCGAGATAACCACGATCCTGGCGTGGAACGTGCAGGAAGCCCGATAATAACCGGAAGTGCACCGGGACGAGTCCATTACCGGCCTGTCCTGAAATGCCAGGCTCATTTCGGCCGGTCCCTGAGAATTAGCAACGAGGTTAACGAGCCCCGTTATCTTTGCAATCAATTCCATCTCGCAAGATTCGCATCTTTCGCCAACTAATTTCCTCCATCCCGACCAGCGATTAACCAATGAATCTCAGAAATTTCTTGTGGTCATTGGGTTAATTGAATTGATGTATAGTGTGATAAAGTATGAAAAATATGAGCAAATATTTGTAGATCTGTGTATTTCCTTAATTAATTTTCTCATTTAGGCAGTCATTCGATCGAGGAAGCTTGAATTTTCAAAGAAATCCACACCATCACTCTCAACAAATGATACATTGCTAAAAGCACTTAACAGTCTATACAAAAAATATACATTTTCTAACCTCTCTCTTAGAATGTGAAGAAACTCGGTGCGTAGTATCTTTGATTCTCGTGAAATAAGAGCAACAAGTGGCGTACGGTATTTATTATCCTTCCGTTTGCTCGCAGCTCTTCTGGCTGACTAATGCGACGCCTCGCTACTAGACGAGTCTGTCAGTGGTAGAGGTCGACGCTCTATCGAACGGTGCAAGTAGTCGCGAAACGTGTCGCGTCAGGCGGCCGCCAGTGACGTTGGACGTTTTAAGGTCAGCCAGCCGAAGAGGTGAAGGCTGAATTATTAAGCACGGCATGCGGCTCATCCTCCGGCGTGCAAAATTTATTCAAATCGAAAGGGACATTAATCTTTCCGAGTTGCACTCCGGGCGAAAGGTTCATTGAAAAATAAAATATATCGAGATGGCCTGTCGGCAATACCGAGTAACATCTCTCGATTTAACTACGACCCATTTCAGTTTGAATGATGTTTTCATGCATTTCACTAACCGTTTCCACGTACTTGTACGTGTATTTTATTTGGTTAAAATAAAATTTCTTTTTTCTATTATTATACGTATTTTATTCAGTTAAAAAACTTTTTCAACTGTCACCATTTGTATTTTATATTTAGTACAAAAACTTTTCCTATGTCATTGTCTGCATTTTATTTGGCTCGAAAAATTTTTTTCCACTGAATTTTGCTGAATTTCTCGACGATTGCGAACCGAGAATCAGCCAGAACGAAGATCCTCCCCTTTAGCGATATTTGGATGAACTTGGCAATTCCATGGAATTAAAGTCCAAACGTGCTCCAGAAACGTTTGAACGATGATTCGTTATCCCTGGGAGCGTGTTGGATTCATTCCTCTAACTTTCTCCAACTCGTTTGTCGACCATCCTTCTCTCCCTTATCCTCACAAAACTTCCGTGATTCACCAACTTTTTCCTCACATAGCTCTTCTCTCTCTTTTCTTTTTCTTTTTCTTTTCTTTTATATATCAAAGAATTGAACCTCATAATTAATTTAATAATTTTTCAATGTACTTTTTCTTGTACTTTTTTTTATAAACTCAATATCAGTACACAAAGTATACCAATACACAAAATAAAATACATGAAATATTAAAAATACAATACGATAATATTTAAAGGTAATTCCAACTTCTTTAATTGAACAATACATTAAATTTACACAATTATCACTCATAAGTGTTCAAAAATCTTGTAGATAAATTTATGCTGACAGCGTAATTCACTATTATCAATTTAGAAATTGGACGAATTATAACTGAAAATTTAGAATGATCTTTGTTATCGCTTACTGCCATTTAAAAATCAATTTTGTCATCTTATAATGTGCTACATAACAATCATAATCCAATCGCAAAAATAAAAAATTTCCATCTAACTAAATTTTATCCTCAAACACTGTCAAACATTCTCAGACATCATCAAAAGCGAGCAAATAAGGACAGCACAATTTCTCGCAGTTTGAAAAAAAAAGAGAGGGAGAGACCAATGAATAGAACGTCTCTCCCATTGGAATTGTTCGAATCATCCGTGTCAGTCAGCAGGATGGTCTCTGATCGTGTAGCAGGGTGCAGTCTACGCGCGCGATAACTCGCTTAATGCACACATGTCGTGTCTAATGGGTTATAATCAGTTGAGTACCGGCTGAGTGTAGTTTAATGGTTTGTTCGCTCGCATTAGGCCACGCCACACCCTTTCATCGGACTTCTCTCGCGTGTCCTCCTTCCTCTTCAAACCTATGTACACCTCGGATGCTCCTCTCAAGTGTTTAACAGAAATTTAGTTTTTGCTTCGAAATTCATTTCTTGGTAAACCTGATTTATGACTTGTGAAATACAATTTATCAGAGCGTTGAATTTAAATTTAAATTTAAATTTGTCTCCACTACGTAGTTTGAACTGTTAATATCGTTGCACATCTGGATTTATTAAAATTTCTGTTCAAAAAAAGAAAAAAATTTACACTTCAAGCGTAGTAAATAAAACGGAATAGAATAAAAGAAACGCAAAATTTTACTCGAAACCGTAGAGTGGTTCGTAAAGTGCACGGGCAGTCGAGTTAAATGAATAGTCAGTGACGGTGCTTAAGCGTCCCTGGCTCGAAACTAATTCGAGTCTCCTAATGCCCGATGTCGCGGGGAACGCCTGCAATTCCGTGGGCTAGGGCCGGGTATTTTCGATTCAGACGCGCGATACTCGAAACCGTTCGAGCGTGCTTAAACATTAACGTCCACTGGCGGATTGTTACCGGTCCGTTAGTCCGTTAGTACGATCCGCATTCACAGAGTCATCGGTGGCCGCCGGTCGTAGCGTCGAAATTACGTCAATTATTCGAGGATGCCGGCTTGTCCCGCAAATTGTCCCTTCCTGCTTCCACGGGGTTTTGCAGTTTATAACAAGCGTTTCGAAGGAACCTTTTCCAACCACGAGAGAATTGAGAGATTTTTTTTTCATTCCCGAGTGGAATTGAAAAATTCATGAAATTAATGAAGATTTGACTTCTGTTGGTCAAGTCAGAGCTGATAGTTTTATTTGTACTCGGTGATTTGCTGTGTTATCTGTAATCAGGCACAAAAATCTATATTATCTCTCAAAAATTAGTTTTTTGTTAGGTTTCATGAAGTTGATGATTTTATTTATCGAAAATTTACTTTATTTTAATTTTTTTCGTAAGAAAAAAAGGTAAAGTTCGTCTATAATGAGATGCTCTCGAACAAGATGTAGTATAAACACTAACTGCCTCTTTCACTCGTATTAATGTTTAAACAATGTTAGAAAAGCAACATATATTTTTTTCATTTTTTTTTCTTTTTTTCCGTGATTCAATTCCTAGTTGGCAATAATTAAAACAAACAAACTGTGTATCTAGGGATATTTATTCAGTCCGTTATGTTGAAAAAATATACAGTCAAGAGAAAACAAATTTTTACATGTTGCACAATAGAAAGATTTATTTATTTATTCGTGATATTTTGTAATCGATAAACAAGGTTTTTCTCCTTAAATATCATTCCATGAAAATATTGAAATATATTTTTTAACAATAGACAAAGGATATTAGAAGAGATTATTATAGTTAGATATTATTATTATTATAGAGATTAAAAAAGCCTATTAGACTGGTTCAATTTATTTACCAAAGATATTTGTTACATTCTTGAAATAAAAACTTAATAAGCACAAATCAATTCCAGATTGCGTGATCTTTCCAAATATAAATGCAGAATTAGCAGATATAATTAGCACATTCGAGGATTAGAATAGAAACAAATCGAATTTACAAAATTACAAAGTTAATGAATTACAAAATTAATAAGTTATCTTTACTTCCAAAAATTAAACGTATTATACAAACTTATTTCCAAAATTTAGAATCTAACAGTTTCTTCCTTTGCATTGTATCAAACGTATTTTTCATTCATTTAGAAAAGAAACTCGAAATTCTAAATCTTCGAGCGAACGCCTAGTGGAACGAGTTAATTCGTCCCCTCCCGTTTAACTACGTTAAACTCCCTTAAGTCTCGAACGTAAGTTCCGGTTACGTACCAAATATACTCCGTCTCCGACGATAAAACTGAAACGGTGAAACCGTTCCGGCCTCCCTTCCGCGGAGATAAACGAGACAGATACCTCGAGGACGTTCGGGAAGAGAAACTGGGTCAATCTGGATGGAACATTTAGGTCAGCCAGCCGGAAGTCCCTAAGGGGTACACGATAAGGCATGCCTCGACGAGTTTATGCGCCGTAAATCGAACGCGTAAAGAGACCCACCAACACTTTAGGAACCTAACCTACGGTTCCTTTAGGAACTTAACCTTACGATATAGGTTAGGTTCGTACGGCCGGTATCGGTTATTAATGGAATTAAATCCGATCCGATTGGTGGTCGTTTTCATTAACGGTCTTCCAATTCGTTCCAAACGCCTGAACGATATGCACTTTGATTTCGACGCGTGACGCTCGCGGGGTTGCCCTATTGTTTTCAATCGCGTAGAACGATTGTGCCCCGCGGCCACGATTTTCAATTACCACCGCCCTTTATTCCTATAAACCAATATTTCAATCTGTCGCTTCGTGACAAATTATGGGGAATATTGTTGTTGTTGTTTTTGCGAGCTTAAATGTCGCATCGAGTGTCGGAATCATTAGCGACAGTGTCACAGTGTTTGTAGAAGGTTTTTAGAAACTCTGAGTAATTAAAAAGATGAGTGAGAATTGTTAATTTACGGTTTTAAGTTAGGTTGCAAATATATATCACGTGATTAGGTTTTAGGTTAGGTTGTAAATATTCATCACGTGATTAGGTTTTAGGTTAGGTTGTAAATATTCATCACGTAATTAGGTTTTAGGTTAAGTTGCAAATATGTATCACGTGAAAAATCTCAGAAAGCAATAGACTTAGACCTAAATTTCAAAATTGTACTTTCTACTCTCTTAACTACTTAATCACCGTGAAAAAATATTGTATTTATATTTTTATGAGAAATTGGAGTCATATTGCTGTTATATGATTTATAGAATTTGTTAGAATGATTTATCTTTTTTCCCAGAGTGTGTGTAGTGGTTCTCATCTTGTAGAAAATTAATTTTTGTACGTGAGAAAAATTATTTTGCGCACGATCTTTCTATCTTCGTAAAAATTAGTGCCACTTTTAATAAAAATTTCCCACTTTTAATAAAAGAAAAAATTATTCTATATTTTATAAAATAATAGTATCTATGTAAAAGAAAGAAGCAACGAAGAAGCGTAGGAGGGCAAATATGAATTTGAAACTATAAATCGACTGAAAAGAAAAATTGTAGACGAGATGTTACGGGTAACGTAACAATGTTGGCCCCCTAATGAGCTAACCTAAATCCGCAACAGCGTTGTACTTAGGCCAAGAGGAGCCCATAGAGAACAGACTGTCTACACGGCTGCGTGCGTTAACACGCACGCTTAGCTGCACATCGTTGCATGCACACCAAGTGCATCCAACGTTGGTTGTTGTTGCCACTGGTCTATTCTGGTGCTTGTCCATGCGCAGAGGAGGATCCTGAATACGAATTCGGTTTCGCAGGAATTTCAGGGACGCTTCAGACGATTGCATTAGCGTAATAATTGAAGCTGTCTCCGTTTGCCTCTTTCTCTTGGAACCATGTTAACGTAACTACGTATTGCACTTGGAAACGAAATTTGGAATTCAATTTGTTAGATTTTGCGTTCCCGATTTTTTTGTGCAAAAAAAAAAATTGCGCAATGATAAAATTATTAGGGAAATTGGGATTATTAGAAAATTTAAGGAAAATGTTGGGATTATTAGGTAATTTGAAAACTTAAAAGGACTCTAGAAACTTTTACTGCAAGTTTGGCACTGCCAGAAAAATTAATTATTATTAAGGAAACTTAAAACTTTAGAAAATTTATTAAGATTTCTAGGACGTCAAAAATTATTTAAGTCACAAGTTTGGATTGTAATATCAGGTCAAAATATTAAATATGGATTGGTTTACTAGCAGTTGTAAAAGTGTAATAAGTTTTGAAATATAGCACTAAAATAGTCAAAATAAGATTTGGGTTAGAGTATCTAATCTAGATTATGAGATTTCATAACTAGTTCAGACTGGAGAAAGTTGGTTAGTTTTGGATTAGAACGTTAATTCTAGGTTAGAACGTCATCATCTAGAATGGAATCCTCAAGCTTCCGCAGAAGGCCAAATTCTACGATTATATTGAGATCCTAATTTAAAATTCCAATTTAAATTTAGATTTAGGATATTAAATCCGTTTTTGATTAATGAAGTCGCATTTGGGGATTCTAGAGTAAATTTCAATCAGTGCTAAAGATACATTACGTTTGAAATGGTTTTTTGAAGCGAATTAAAAATTAGATAGACGTCAGAAATTTGCTTGAGTAATAGATTTGAATTAGCGTGTTTATTTTAGAACTTGGATTTCAACGAGTTACCTTTTCACAACAAAAACAGCTCTTTCGATCCCCATCGATTGTATGTGAAACTCTCGTTTTTCTAACAGTTCATTTTCCACGTCAAAAGCCACGCAAGGAGTTCTCTTCCATTTTACGCGAGCATTTCATTGGATTCGATCAATGACCATTTATCGTGGAAAACTAGAAACCCGTACAAATTCGCTTTCCCCCTCGAAAATACGAGGGCCGAAGCCACATCGAAATGAAATAAAGAAATACCTCGCTACCATTGCAAATCGAATCCCACTCCATGTTCTGTTTCACCACCTGCGTTGCGTACATCTTTTTAAATGGTCTCTTCCCTCGTTGTGAGCCAAAATTTTTCGCTAGCGAAGCTAATTAACCGGCTTCGGTTTTTTATCAATTTTGCATTTTTATGCAAAAGTATATATTACAGGGTATAATGTTGTAAAATTCGACGAAAATTAAATAAAACAAATTTCAATTTGGGTTTTCTTTCCTTACTTATGTTCCTAAAAATATAAAAATGCGCAATCTACTAATTACGAAACCTCATTTCGCCCAAAATATAATTTTTAATTATTTTTCCTTTCATATTCAGTGAAAATCAGACTTAAGCTCTCGTAAGTATCATTTCGTCTTTACACATAATTTTTAATTAATTTTCCTTTTATATTCAGTGAAAATCAGACTTAAGCCCTCATAAGCATCATTTCGTCTATAAACACAATTTTTAACTAATTTTCATTGCATGTTCAGTGAAAATTAGACTCGAGCTTTTGACTTTGACAAACGTAGTAACGGTAGCTATACACCTTACTATAATCGCCGCTAGGGGCGCTGCGAACTAATACACAACACCATAAATTGTCCATCGAGGAGCTGGAACGCGGTCTCTATCCTGTGGCAACGGATGTGGATTAACTCCCCGCTGTTGCACAGGGTCAAACGGAGGTTGTTTGGTCGGTGAGGAATGCCAGGAGGGTGAGAACTGATAAATAGGCAGCGATTACAACCACCGTCGACGGCGCTACGACCGCGTATCGAAATGGGTTTCCACCGTGAGAAATCGTGTCTGAATTAGTGGACATCCTAGATACAATGAACCATCCAATCCATTCACCTTCTTTCTCTATCTGGTTCTTCAAATAGTCGTATTACTTCCTGAACTGTGGCTTTCGAGGCAAATTTTTTCTTCAACAGTAGAGAAAATAACTAGTTCGTGATTTTTTATGGAAATTCTTAAATCGTAGATTCTTAATAATTAATAGTTAATAGTCAAGGATTAACTAGCAGGCTGTACATGCCAGAATTTAAGAATTAACTTTGTAGCTCATTGAATCTCATTAAGAACCGCAACAATTTATGATTAGATTAATCAATAACTTTGGAATTTTTTATTTGTCTTTACTTTATCACTAGTATTTGTCAAACGAAATGCAAGGTACAAAGAATTTAAATACCCAAAATATTGTTGGTAATCCAACACAAATTACAACGATATTATCCGATGCTTAGGATTGTCGACTTGACTGATGATCACGTCTCAGATTCCTATTTTGAAAATAGGAATCCGCGTCGAATCAGGCCGTTGTAGATTTCATACTCGTCCCGACTGGAAGCACTCAAGGAGAAGAGCACTCCTCCTGTTCTCCCGTGGAGCATGAGTTTTTAAACGAGCTCCGGAGATATTTATATAGCGATAAGTATCTCGCGATCGGCGGTACGAGCGAACGGCGCTCAAAAGACGCTCCCACGTTCCTCGAATTTAACGACGCTGCTCGCATCGATCCTTTTGATTTATACAACGTCTGTGTCTCTCCCTAATGAGACCAGCAGAAGTCTCAAAAGATTCACCTAACCGTTGCCAGGACGTTAAACGGCCGGCTGGCTTGCCAGTACTCGACACACCAGAAAAGCCGATTATTCCGGCTGCATTGCTGACTATTATGCAAACTGATGAACCCCATTCCCCGTCCCCGTTCCCCGTTCACAGTCTCCGCACGACGATACTTTTTAATTGACCCGATTCGTATCTCTTTGATTCCAGGTCACCAATGGCTAAAGACAAACCTGGACGTAGTTCCGGAGTCTGGTTGGTCCGTAGACCCGTTTGGTCACGGTGGCACCATACCGTACTTCCTGAAAGTTTCTGGAGCCTCTGGCACTGTGATCCAGAGAATACACTACGCGTGGAAACAGTGGTTTGCGAAGAAACAGTACGGTGACTTTATCTGGATGCAGCCTTGGGATCAAACCGGCAAGGCTGACATGTTGACGCACAACCAGCCGTTCGACATTTACAACATCAAACACTCCTGCGGTCCGCATCCTCACGTGTGCCTGAACTTCGACTTCAGGAAGATTCGCGGGGAGTATACCGAGTATTCGGTGAGGGCGGTGGAGATCACGCCTAACAACGTGAAGCAGATGGCCGAGCTGCTTTTGGAGCAGTATTCCAGGACTGGATCGTTGTTCACGCACAACGTGGTACTAATGCCGCTCGGGGATGATTTTAGGTGAGAATTAGGTGCTCATGTCGCGGTCGGATTTCCTTGAAAATTCTGGAGAAACATTGTGCGTGAAGTATTATACGTACGATATGTAACTTGCTGTTTCACTGATATACTTGAGTAACTTTTTTCTGTAAAAATTGATTCTTTTCGACGAAAAATTTACTTTCTACACTACATATTGAGTATTTAAACGCGTATTTACCAGTTCTGTGTTTCATTCTGTTTCAGATACGATCATGCTATTGAGTGGGACCAACAATACACCAACTACAAAATCTTAATGGACTACATCAACAGCAGGAAAGAAGAGTACAACGCGGAAGTGGTGTTTGGTACTCCTAAAGACTATTTCCGCGAGGTGAGGAAGCGCGTCGACGATTTCCCAACTCTGAAGGGCGACTTCTTCGTGTACTCCGACATCTTCAGCGAGGGCAGGCCAGCCTACTGGAGCGGCTATTTCACCACAAGACCGTACATGAAAATCCTGGACCGTGAGTTAGAAGCAAACCTCCGATCAGCTGAGATCCTCTACACCATAGCTCTAAACGTGGCCAAACAATCCGGCAAGGATTTCATGCTGTACGAAACTTACTTTGAAAAGCTGGTGAAGGCTAGGAGAAATTTAGGCCTCTTCCAGCATCACGATGCCATCACTGGCACCTCCAAGTCCTTCGTCATGAAGGACTACGCTCTAAAACTGTTCGAATCTATCTCAGACACGACCAGTCTCCAGAGTTTCGCCATTCAGTCTTTAGCTGGAAGCACCAGTAAACCTAATTCCGTGTATGTTCTGGCTGAGTCGGACAGAGACAGCTACGAAAAGTTACCAAAGAAGATACCCATTGGAATAAACGGTCAGGAGACCAAGAAAATAGTCCTGTTCAATCCTCTGGCTCAACCCAGACAGGAGGTGATAAGTCTGAAAATCACTTCTTACAAAATCAGAGTCCTAGACCCGCAAAAGAATCCCATCTCGTATCAGATAGCTCCGGTAATGAATGCCACGAGCATCACTCACGACGTCTACGTTCTGTTGTTCGTGGTGGAGCTGAAACCTCTGTCTATAGCCACGTATCATCTTCAACAGATAGATAAAGTGCCCATGGAGGCTATTTCCACGGTGTACTGCAGCAGATGTGGCAAGGACAACGTGTTTCCTATCAAACCCATGCAAGTAGGCGACGTTCAATTGGAGAACCAGAGGATGAAGCTGTTGTTCGATGGTCAGACTGGGTTCTTGAAAAGAGTGACCAAGAAGGCGACAGGTAAAATCATGCAATGCGCCGTTCAATTCGCTGCCTATCCGTCCGCGCAGTTCCACAGCGGGGCTTATTTGTTCATGCCCGATCCCAACCTTCGAGACATCGACAAGGACGTTCTCGAAGCGTATACACCTCATCAAAAGATCTACATCGTCAGTGGAAGCCTCAGTTCAAGGCTGACAGTTGAGTATGGAAAATTGTTAACCCATCACGTGGCCATCTATCACAGAGACGATGGTCTTGGCGAGGCTATCTACCTGAGGAACATCGTGGACTTTGAAACTCCGCCGAAGAATCGCGAAACAGAGATGTTCATGCGTCTACAGACTGATATTCTGAATGGCGATCCTCCAGAGTTTTATACAGACTTGAACGGCCACCAAATGATTAAGAGGACGAAGATAGAGAGAATTGGCATCGAGGGTAATTACTTCCCCATCACCACCATGGCCTACATCGAAGACACCAATCACAGACTCACTCTATTAGTAAATCACTGCCAGGGAGCAGCCAGTTACCAACCAGGCTGGCTAGAAGTAATGTTAGACAGAAGAACATTGTACGATGATTCGAGGGGAATGGGTGAGGGTCTTCTGGACAATCGTAGAACCGTGATAAAGCACTGGTTGCTATTAGAAGACATCACCGGGGAAAAGGATAAATATTCCAAGCCTTCCCTTTTTGCTAATCATCTGAGCAACGCTCTCAATTACCCCGTAAATATTTTCGTGGTGGACGGTACGGAAGGTGACATAGCGATGGCACCAGAGGTTAGGCTATTAAGTCAAAGTTTCCCCTGTGACCTACACCTGTTAAATCTTAGGACCAATCACGACCAGAAACTGCCACACTTCCCTGTGAACAGTGCTCTGATGGTGCTGCATAGGCAAGGTTATAGTTGCTCCGTGGGTGTGGACGTTGCTATGAAACACTGCCCGCTGACGGAAAAGATTGGTCAAGGAACGTCGTTCTTCAAGTTAGCGAATCTCAATGTAACGAAGACCTCGCTGACTGGCACCAGGACGAAGCATAGGTTGAAGGATGGTCTGCAAGAAGTGAGTCTACAGCCCATGGAAGTGGAGACGTACAACGTGAACTTTGTCCAATGATCGTAAGCCCAAACAGAAGCGTTTGCCTGCCTTCTGAACAGAATACTGCCCTGGCAGATGCTACCTCTTCGAGTCTTCGTGCAATCCACTGGAATCAGAGTGATAGAGAGCGAAGGGAATCGCCCTGCAGATGGCGCTGGAACCATGTTCTTCTTACCCGCATTTTTCATCTTGTGTTCCATTCAATGGTCAATTCAGTGTACATACTTGGACGCCGCGGTGACCTTGACTGTGTTTGCACCAGTGTACATACATTCACACACATACCAGGCCATCGCACCGTGCTCCGTTCTACCTTTTAGTTGAATTTTCAATTAGGCAAGCAGAGATAGGAAGGGAGAGTCCACGTAAGAAGAGAAATTATACAGACTCGCTGTGTCCTCTGACTACACGTTCAGATTCACAATGGTTTCCCGTGTTCCTCGAAACACTTCAAACCAACTGTAGGTACACTATAGGTAGTGAGAACTCGTTCCTGAAGCCCGGTCTTTGCCTGTGGAACCATTCGAACGTGTCTACACCGGTCAATTTCTATAGCCAGATAGTTCAAAGGGAGCCGCCGGCCGAGATCTGGCTTAAGAAGCATGCCAAAATCGACTGACGACACAAGCAAATGATCAAAGTGCATTACAGACTAGTAATCTGTACAAAGGTAGAGATTCAGCTCGCGCGAGGCGCATGGGAATAATGTGGATTATGATGAACAAACAGGGTGCTCCACTTAACCGAGGCGTTTGAGCAATAACTTTGTAGCTGAAGTTATTTTCGAAATTTGGAAGTTTATTAGTGGAAATTACTTAAAAAAGATTTTTAAAAATTTTAGTTAACAACTCTACGAGCAAGGAGTCCATAGGACAAAATAATTTATTAAATTAAATAAATTTCATTTATAGCTTTAGTTCTAGATTGTTAAATGTTGAGATAATAATAACTTCTTTTTTTTTTGTATTTAAAAAATGAAGGAAAATTGTACAATTCTACTTCATTAGAAAATACATTCTACGAAAATACATAAAAATATAAAAACCCTTTTTTAAAGAAATCTTTTCAATTATAAATTGTTTACAGATATTTAAAAGGTATGTAAAATATCTGTCTAAATCATCCTAGGTATTCCAGAATTCATCCAAGAACTTGTAGATTACTTCGCATAGGATAGTGAACGATGATTTATAAAATATAAATCAAACGCTGAAGCTAAGTGAACTCACCGTATGAAATACTATAAATATTATATTATATTGTACATATCAAACCAGGACTTTACCTTAGACCGTATATTGTGATAGCGTGAAATATATAATGTAAATGGTATACACCTATTTTCATATGCAAAACGTTATACGATGAGACTCTCTCTTCCTTCTCCGGGCAGAACAGATGAAAGAAAACGAAGTCAATCGCCAGACACCACTGGTGACTTGTAACGCTCTTCCAATTCTAGCGAGGACACGATTTAGTTGAGCCTGAAGACTGGAAAGTACCTATTTTTTACTTTTGCTAAGCGAATCCGGCTGGAGAGACGAGAAGGTTCGATCAGGCGTCCGCTGTACGACTGACTCGTGTAAATATTAGATTAATTAGTAAGAGAGAAAGCGTCGTACGAGTTCCACGCGAGTCCTCTGCCATTCTCTAAGAACCTAATCTACCATTGAAGCACGCATGTTGGCCAAGGAAGAAGTTAGTGAAAACGTTTGTTGTAACGACTGTTAAGCCTTCTTAATTTTAGATGTTGAATATTAGTCATTTTTATAAATTTTATCAATGACTTTTTAGAGAGATATCTTAAATGAAGTACCAGGAAGAAACATTTTGAAGATTTTGAAAGTTACAAATGTTATTTTATATAATTGGCCGTTATTTTAGAATGTTGTAAAAATTTATTTCGATCAATATTCGTGAACTTTGAGGGAGATGTATGGCTAGGAATAATTTTACCGAACGATTCCACAACAGGGAATTTTATTCCGCTGTTAGTTCTGTTTTGTAACGGGATTGCGATGCAAACGATGCGGCTCGGTGCATCTGAAATTAAGCTCGGCTTATTGAGCCCCTGGTGTTTCGATTCGGAAAACTCGGTGAATTGAATGATATATACAAGAAAATCGTCGATGGTGTGATTGGAAGCAGCTCCTAGTAAAAAGAAAGAAAAAGAAACTCTAGAGATAAAAAGCTCTGGTTCCCTTTTAACTTTAACTCTACTCTTTACTTTTATTTTTTTTAGCTCTATTTTCTATAAAAAAAAAAAAAAAAAAAAGAAGCAAAAATATAAATTAGTATCTAATATTTCATAACGTTAAGAGAAATTAAAGTACAATTCTTTTTTAAGATCTTTCGAAAACTGGTACGAAGAAGAAAAAGACACACCAATTGGCGTAATCTGTCTCCAAGTGGGCCAACTGAAGAAAGTAAAATACTAAGACGTGTAGCTGTTAAATACGCGTGGCCGCCAGGAGATTCGCGTTGGAACACCGGAGTGTTAGATTAAAAAAAAAAAAAAAATGAAACGATCGCCGGAGATCCGTGACTGTTCTTGTAACGATATTGTAACATAGTACGTGTTTGTGCTGTCTCTAGAGAAGAAAGATCTATATTAAAGATGGTATATGTATACATACGTGTACGTGTGCACATGGCGTGTACGTGTGTGGTACGCGTATATAGAGATATATTTGCAAATCGCTGGGGCTGCTCTCAAGAACAGAGACTGCTTGCGAGCTGTCCAGCTTGATGAGGACAATTACACACCACGATATTCCTTATGTTATGATGTAATATTATATTTATTGAATAAAGATAGTAACTGACGTATTTTAATTAAGAGCGTCGAAATGTATTCTTCCTTCTCCTCTACTCTAGTACTAAATCAACATATACATCTCTTTCCAGATATCTTCGTCTCTTCGTTTCACTACACTTTAGCGATTCTGTTATTTCAATTTATTATTTTCCATTTGCGCGTTCAAGTTTAATGAAGACTTCAATCACTGAACTGGAATATCATAACTAGACAAAATATACCATAATATCATCGTATTGGTTGTCTCTCGGTACAGCGTTAATGAAATTTCAAAATATCTGATGTAACATGCATAACAGTGTACGTAAAAGTTCGAATGGTAATTGTTTCAAACACTGCGCTTCTTGATCTACGTCGCTAAGGTCAATTTCTGCTAGAGAAGAGAAAGATGCGCCTCGCTGTAAGCTCTAATGTCATCTTGCTGGCTAAATCTGTAGTGCAACGCATGATAGTAAATCAATGAAGCGACGCTTCGTCGTCAAGTATCTGGGCTAAGCTTTAATCGATGCGATTCCTTGACATAATTCTCATTAACGAGAATACGCGAGAGCAGCTGATGCTCTGATAAACGCTAGAATGTTAGCTCCTTAAGTACCACGATTCACAAGGCGCTGAAAATACGGTTAGAAGGTCATCAACGCAACGAAATAGAATATTCTTCATTTGCATTTCGCCCGAGTATCTTGGAAGACCAACTTAAACGCCAGAAGCCTGGAACTGCTTTTTAGAAGGTCTGAATTTAGCCAATTTTAATTTGAAGTATCTTTTAACCTTTTAGAAAGGACTGAGAAAAGGAATTATTACCTACATATTATTCCATATTTATCATTTTACGCTAAATTATTATATTTCATAAATTTTAAATTATCTTAATTATACAATTAAGTTCTCAGGTTTTATCAATACGTGAGAATGAAGAAAGAAGACTATTTGACCTGGGATCAAAGATCGATAGAATCTATTTTATTTGCTCAAATAATAACTTCTAACACTATGTTTGAATCTAAATTGGGCATAATAAGAAAAGGACAAGAAAAACGAGAAATTAGGTTAGTTAAAGTTAATTAGGTTAAATTAGGTTAATTAAAGTCTTCTTCGTTTTGTATTCAATGAAAGAAAATAATAGTTCTACTTTATTTATTCAAACAGTTTCTGTATTCTGATGCTACATTTCAATATGAATTAAATATAATAAACGAAATAAGTATTAAAAAATTAGAATGAAAGAGGCATTTCCTGCTGTTCTACTTTTAAATGTCAGGCTTGAAATTTATAATACAGAATTTGTAGAGAGGTAGATATATTGAAATTCTATTTCAGTTGCAGGTAACTTGAACGTCGTTTGAATTTGAGAATAGCGCGTAATGACTGAGATAAGTCTCGAAGGATGGAGAAAACTAATACGCAAACGGGGTAGTCGCGAAGCCCGGACCACTCGAAGAACTAACAACGTATTTCCGTCGTTAATTAAGGATGTCAGGGGGAGGGATATTCACTGCTGTGAAAAGGCCGCGGGGAGGAAAAGAAAAGTCGACATTACGAATGTCACCTCCACGGTTGTGTCTAACGAAGCTCCAAATGGAAACTCCTGGTAAAAAGGAAATCGAACTGATTGTAATTAAAAGTTGTATAACGAGAAGAGACCGTCTCTTGGCTCCCTCCGGCCTCGAATTTTCTTCTTCTCAGCCTATCCAAGATACTCCTTGAAACTCTCCAGCACTCGCGTTTTTTTTTTTTTCTCCACACTTTTCATACCAACAGAAAATGCTTCTCTCAAATACATCTTTATGGAAGTACTTTGTACAAATATACTTTTAATAGAAAGTCAGCCAGCATATGTACTAAGCAAGCTATGCTAAGTCTATGGGAAAGATAACAGCATTGCATTAAGCTTTTCCTAACTTTACTTTTACGTTAAGGTTTAACTGTGAAATTACACGTACGAAAAGAACTAGTGAAATTCTAAAGTGAGATTAAACAAAGAGAGATTAAACCTATCAATATCTAACATACAATTTTTGGTATTCACTGTTTTATCAAGTTAACGAAAACAACACTGGCAATTTGACAACAGTTTGGTAAGAAAATAGTCTATGACTGAGGGGAGGATTACGATTGGTTGGTATTAAAGTTAGGTGCTCTAATAGCTGAGGCAGGTACCTTGAAACAGCAATAAAAAAAAGAAAAGAAAAAGAAATGGAATTTCATTGGACGCCAGACCATCGAGTGAGCCGGAGTTGGTCGGAGTTTAACAATGCTTTTTATGACCGAGACAACAGCTTATTTTCGTGTAAGCTCGAATGTAATATCGGCTACAAAAAGCCCGGAAACTAGGCCAGCCGTGCAAACGCCCCCAAATGAAGCGCATTCCTGCGTCCAGACAGGCTTTTTTTCTCCACACAGTGGTCACTTGAGGAATCAACAGGATTTTTCGTTTCACTGATTGTTTATTGAAAATATTCATTCCCGTTTCAAGTGAAATAAATTGGAATATTTCAAAAATTTTTTAGAGAAGGGGTTCATTTATCACAAAAAACTTAAATTAGAAAGAATCAAAGGAAAAACACATATTTACCAAGTTATTCTCTAGTAAGTTCTTGTAATCACAATAATTGTATCACAATAATCAGAACACCATTCAATGTTAAACAAAAGTGTCACCAAAAAATATAAATAGCGTACACACGCTAAAAAAAAGCAATGGAGCGTCCATCGTCCGCCGAATTAAAGACACTGCGGGCTAAACTTATTTTCAGGAAGACAACGCGTCTGAAATTACCGTTTCTGTTTTGGGGGATATCAAACTAGAGGGAAACTCCGGCACAAGCTTTTTCCCAAGCTCGACAATGGCCCAGTGAAATAAAGACGCGAAGCGGCTTTAATAACAGAGACCAGCCAGGGGAGGCAGACAAATAGCCGGCTTTCCCTTTGTGTCGTGAAAGAGGCTCTCAGCCTCTCTCTTTTCCCCGTACGCTCTCTGTCTCTCTCTCTCTCTCTCTTTCTCTCTCTCTCTGTGTTAGCCTCGAAAGATGCCAGAAATTTCGTTTCGAGGCCCCCGAAGTGTGTCGTTAATTTGTATGGAAATACAAGGCGGATTATAAACCACCAAGCTTCCTTGGGATATCGTCTTGGGGCAAATTATTCCATGGGAAGCCCGTGGATTATGACGAAAATCATTTTTTAGGGATCGCCCTGGCAATATTGCCTCTCGTGCAAGTGTACAGGCTGTTTCAGTGGTTGGATTATGTTCGATGTGAAAAGGCAAGTTGAAAATTTAGACTAACAGTAAGATCTGTTCGTATTGTTTAATTTGGCCACGGTGAACAAATTAAACAATTCATGTGGACAAATTTGTCAAACGATATTTCTAAGAAATTTCTCGATTTTACTTTAGTCTCCTTGAATATTTGCAGTTCTAACTGCATCATACAAATAATACAAATATATACCGATAGAAACACAAAGCTATTTTCACATTTTTTATAATAACCGATATTTTTTATAATAACCAATAGTAATCAATTCGTATGTATTGATAAACCAAGTTTATCGACAAACATTCAGATGCTTGAAAATTAGTGTTAGAGCAGTTTGAACAAAGTTCAAGTACACCCGGCATATTTTGTAAACCCCCAAGTTCATGCATGAGAATAATGCATTGTATGGAAAAATTCTTTTTCTTTTTCCGCTTCGATAATCCCACGATTGCTGGAATGCCCTATACAAATGCCACGTTGCTGGAACATTCTTTAATGAAACGTAAAACCGAGGCATTAAGGTAGACCGTTCTTACTAAACAGAACCTTCGACCCTTAAGTGGTTAAACTAAAAGTTTTACCGCGTTGGATACTATAAAATTCGTTTTAAAATAATTGCCGGCCCAGATGCTATGGAAAAAACTATTTCGTCGTCGTTGTTATCTCGAAATGATTTTCAAAGAGATTATGAATTTTTCCTGATCAGTCTATCAGAACTTCGTTACCTATTTCTGACCAACGGGGGAGTAACTTGGTCGACGAAAGATAAACTTTAAATCGAGTTGCATTCGTGAGATAATTCAATATTTTGTGAAGAGAGCGATACAGAAATCTATCTGCCCTATGTATATCTTGTAAATTTAAAGTTAAAACGATATATACATGTTATTTTAACATAAATATAAGATTTTTATTTATTAAAATTAACAACATTTCTGAGAAAGTATATTCATCATATAATATAATACAAATAAAAACGAATAAAAATTATTGGCGAGACGAGGCGCGTCCATGTTGCTCGTTTCTGACCATACGTTTGCCTATACTATTAACTACTTTCTGCCCATACGTTGACTTGCACTACTTGTCCGCCCCTACGTTCATTTATAGCACTTGTCATCCCATGCGTTGATTTGTACCACTTGTTTGCTGCTTTATGTGGTATATAAATAGATGTTACATTTTAGTGACTTTTATGGCCCATGTGACCTAAAATACCGATATACTAAAAAATCACAGGTTTTTTAGTGCACTCTACGTTTAAACAACGGTGAGTTGGAAAGTATCTAATAATATTTAAATAGCAATTTCATTGTTAGACTAATATTACCGATGGATAAACAGAAATATAATGTATATCACGGTACTTATTAAAGAATTGTAATTATCAATCTATATCTTATACGATTACGATACAAGTCATGGCAATTGCACTCGTATTCAAGTTGAAATAACCGTGATCAAGTATCAAACGAAACCATTCAACTAACCGATCATTGAGGTCAAAATCATAAAGTAAGATTCGATTGCGTTGGATTTCATTATGTTCGATGCCTCCGAATCTTGAATACACCTGCTGATTCATCAGATACTCAACCCTAAAGATTTTTAGAAAAACCTCTGTATCAGGAGAACCGCTCAACGATGGGCTCTTTCGTACCAGCTCCTCGAATCTCATGTACCCCTGATACATTCCTCGAATTTTCAGCCAGAAAGACCTCGTTCCCGAGATATTTCAATTTAAAAATTTTTTGGAAAAATCCTTGTATCAGGGCTCAGTCGCGCCACCTCCTCAAGTCTCAGGTACTCCTGATCCAAAGTTGACATTTTTTCAGCCAGAAATTCCTTCTCGTTCACACAATATATCCTTGTTTGTACTAATACTAATTATTTCTAAAAATGCTATTTCATGCATTGTTGTATTAAATTTGCGCACTAGAAGAGCTGATAATCTAGTTAAGAGAAAGGCATCATAATTGGTTTAATTAAATTTTGCAATTAAAAATTTGATTCATTTATCCTTTGAGATCTGACCGCCACCTAGCGATGAAATGTAAAATTTGGTTCTATTGCAATCTTTGTCGTTCATTGTTGTGTTCATTGGTTGTTGCTTTGGTCTCATCTATAGTACTCAGTCTTGTCTGATCAAACGTTTACTTATACGTTTCAATAAAGGAAACACAAGAATAAAACTTCGAGCTAAAAGGTGTTTTAAGGAATACATTATTATTTGTATGTGGTATTACCACTATTTTTATTCCACTATTTTTTTCTTCCTTTTTTGTAATATAAATCACCATTTTGGACATACTATGAACAAGCTGACCAACTAATGTAAATATTTGTATGAGACTTACATATTGAGAAAGTTTTGAAAGGGATTTAGTAAATTTTAAATATTTCGTAGGTTTTTTATAAACAGTGACGCAAGGCACCATAAATCACATTGAACGAAGGATAGAAATAATTTGAAAGGATGAGCCTCTGTTAAAATCAATCATAAGCTTCTCGCTCATGATTTAAGAATAGGTTAACTTATCACATGTCACCGAAGAGACTTTCACGAAATAGTCTTGTGCTCGAACTTGTCTGCACTTCAAGTATTATCCATCACCATTGCATCGATTATCGAAAAGAAAAGAGAAAGCAGAGGATGAAGAAAATAGATATATGATGTAGGGGGAAAAAGAGAGATTGATGCCCCGTAAAAAGAGAAACCATGAAACAAAAACGGAAGAAATTATCTTCAAATAAGTAGTTTCAAATAACATAATACAGTATTTAATCTAACCAAACACGTATAATCTAATAACAAATAATTCGTTCAATATTTTTAACGAATATATATTTAACCATTAATGAAACTAAACAATAGGAAAACGAATAATTTGCGAAATAATACAAATCATTTAAGACAACTGCACTAGAATCCTGAATAATTTAAAATAACATGAAATAAAGAAAACCCACTCAATGACCTCTATCCCAGAGACGAACCATTTCTGGTGTTTTTAAACTTCTCGGAAGGCTTTAGAATGGACAAGAACTATTCCTACGTATGTTAGAATGGACAAGAACCACTCCGAAGCCCGTTAGAATGGACACGAATCTTTTCTAGCGTTTTTTTCCTCAGAAATCTGTAGAATGGACTAGAACCATTCTAAAACATGTTAGAATGGACACGAACTATTTTTAAAAGCGCCAGGAAGGTAGTTGGATGTACAAGATTCATTTCTCTTTATTTTAAACTCGTTTGAAAGATAGTAAAGTAGTAAGTAAAGTAGTCAAGAATGATTCAAAAGCAATTTAGCTCTGATGCTGACCATTTGTATCAGTTGTGAAACGCAAAGAAACAAACCACTGAATCTAAAAATTAGTTGGTGTATAGATTTATTTCATCAATGCTTCACGCATTGACTAACAATAAGTTTAACCTGTTTAGTTAGTACCTGGAGCAATTATTATACAAATGAATAAAAATTGTTGATTAAAATGCACGCATTATATGCTTTGTATTATAATTGCATAAATCTGATATACCTTCTTTAAAATTATTTCCTAATTACTTTCTTTCAACATTCGGATAACAACATAAACTTTATATCATAGGTGACCATAACCTAGTCTGAAAGGCACAACATAACATATTCATAATTTAATGATATTAGACAAAGAAAATTACTTTTATCAAGTGAAATTTGGAAATATCTATTAAATGAGAAACGAAATGACTGATTATTTAAAGCAGCCAGCGTTTTTTGTTGGAGAAATTGAGGAGAATATTAATTTATCCTTACCTCCCACATCTGGAGAAGAATATATCAAAAGAGTGATGTAAGTAAATGTCTGGAAACCATCAGAAAATGAACAAATAATATTACTTGGTGTTATTACAGGATAGAGACACAGAATTGTGCTGATATTGTAGTAGCTGACATTGATAAGAAACATTTTAAAAAGCCTACGATCGATATTGAACCTGTAAGTTTGCTAATGATGATTCAAAATCATTTATACAACAAAAATAATTACTTAAACGCAACATTATAAGTTATCAGGTTGTGTGGAGGCACCACCAAAACTTGGCCCTACGCTTGCTTGGCAGTCATGTCAAGTGTCAGACTTTTCCAATATCAGACTATACATAAGCCAATTAAAGAATGAAATTCAAACATTAAAGCGCAAATGGAGACCTCCAAAGATTGATATGGTACATATTAGTTGTAGTAGTAGTAGTTTTCTATACGTTTGTTTTGCCATTAATATTTTAACATTATAGCCAAGTATAGATGATGAGAAAGGCTGGATCAAATTCTGTTCTGGTAATGAAACAGAAGGGGCAAGAGTTCTTCCAACATTGGATGTTATTTTTTCTTTAAATCAACCAATGATAGAACAAATATTGGAATATTTAGTGGAATACATAAAAAGATTGGAAAAGATTGAATATAAATTGGGTCAATGGTTATACGCATTGCTGGTTGTTCTGGAAATGCCACTAACTCCAGAAACGTGTTCCTGTTTGCGTTCACTGGCTAGAACCTGTTCTGTCATGCGTGCAAAATCGGTAATAATGAATTAAAACTAACACTATTCTTTATTTGTTAACAAATCAATTTTATTGCATATGTGTATGTTACATTTATCATTAACACAAATTGGGAAGTGAGTTAAAGAAGTAGTTTGAACAAAAAAATTATCATTTATATTAAAAATAGACAAATTGCTCACTGACTGTTTTGTAGTTAATTCACAAAGAGAGTGTTTCAACTTCAGCGCACTAAATGGAAAGTTCTGTGCTTTAAATATGTGGCATTTGACTTAATTTTATCTCTTTGCATTTACTGAAAACATAAAACAGATTTACGTATAACATACACTTTGAAAACGTTAAAATTCATTAATACATAAAACTTTTGGAATGGCATTTTCTATGAAATGAATGTGTTTGATACATTGTATAAAAATGTGGTATAAAATGTAGTATAATTTACTACATGGGCATCGTTCTTCAACTGAGAGGATACAGATTCTGATTTTTGTTTTTATTTAATGTTATCAATAGTCATACATACGAAGTTGAAACCCTCTCCTTATGAAACTTTATGTTATCTACTTCTTTCTTTTTTCTTTTATTTTTATAGACGAAATTGGAAGTACATGAAATAGGGGCACTGAATTTATTTATATGTTTAGTTGCGCGATATTTCCGCCAACTGGACTTGGCCGATGATTTTTGAAATTTGATTAATGTGCAATTACTATTAATATACTTTATGTAAGTTTTAATAAAATCGACCTTTTAATACATCTATATGTTGTTTTTTGCACGTCTTTCCCTTTACTATCATTTAAAATATACTACTGGTTATCAGGGTACAATGAGGCAACGTTTTCTTTAATTAAATAAAAGTGTATTACAATAATCAAATAATAAGCGAGAGAAGTTGGGAAACCGAAGTTTTTTCGTCTTAAGCTATGTTCTCTTGGTCCTGAAGAAGTGCAGTCGCTAATCGTTCTAAGTCATCGTAGCTAAGGTTATTCACTTTATTTTTCAGGTCTTTTATCAACTCATTGATTATCGACTCTGTTTCTGATTCTGTGTAATAATGCCTCAGAACTCTAGAAATCTCATCTCGTAAGAGATGCGTGCCAGACTTGCTGTGCGAAGCTCTTCCTTCGCTGGATCCTTCTTCTGCCTTTTTAATAACCAAAAGATTTAACTTGCTCCCATCCTTGATGCCTGGATAGAAACTCAGTGGATTTTCATCTGAAAGATCATTATAATTCTGTTTAACATTTGACTTTAAGCTTGCGATTCTGATAATTTATTGCTAGGATATTTCAAACTTTACCAGCTAATGTTTTGCCCGTAAGCAACAGTCTCTGTTGTGGAACATCTATACCCAAAAGGTCGCTAACTTTGTGCTTTAACTGAAGAACTGTGTCTGAGGGTGTAATCTATGGAAACAAAAATTTATTAAATTTAATATTTGGAACACCACAAAACCTGAAACTAATTAATCAAAGAACTGTGTCATATTCAAATCATTGATTAATTAACAATAATTATGATCAATTTTATATACATATATATATATATATATATATATATATATATATAATAAGTGTTATTGCAAGTTAAATTTAGCTTCAACAAGCTCTGCATAACGAAAAGTAATTACAATGTTGCCGCTATTTTACAAATGAATATGAATAAAACATGTAAATGTTCTCAAAAATGAATTCTGCATACGGGTTAGAGATTTTTTGAACGTCGCCAACGGCGAAATATCGTATATCGCGCGACGTTTCTCGTTGTAAATAGAGAAACGGAAAAAGAAATGAAAAAAAAAAAATGGGAAAAAAGGAGACTCAAACTGCTGATTACTCACGTCAACAACACATTCTTTCCCTTGAAGCTTCTTCACGATAACTTTCATGATGTAACGTGCACGCCGAGGCGTCCTTAGGCCAATGCGACTGAGTAAAATCAAATTCGTCTTAAGAACAGTACCTTTAACGACACCGATAGGGATTCGAGCATTTTATTGTGAGGTTATATTTTGCGATAGACGATATTACTAACACACGGCGTCATCAACTATTTCCACCGAGGACACGGGCACACATGCACACAGGTAGTCAGAAATCCCTTAACGTGCAAATATAGAGGTCGATACTGGACGATTCTTTATCGATACACACGTGCCGTCGATATCTCTACTCTTTCCCTTCTTTTCTCCCTCCTCGTCGAGATATTCGGCCAAACGTTCGCAGATTGCCCCGGATCAGACGTAAATTTCCCGATTTTGCTGACTATTCGGTTGCAATTTCAATGTGTGATGCTCATTATCAACGGAGGATCGTTCGTCACGCTTCGATACTCGACCTATCGATACTCGTGTTTACAGGTTTTTGGCGGTTAGTCTGAATACTGGGCTTTTGATTTTAAGGTTAGATCGAAGGAAAAAACGTGTGAACGTTGCAAGGAACGAGAGAGAAACGATGGACGAAATTAAGGAAACAAAACCGGAAGAAAATAGGATGGAAATTCATGGAACAAATGTTAACATTACCTCGAAGGAAGATCTAGCCCCGTTTTTCAAAAGCTGGGACCATAACGTCAATAAAGTTTACATGTCAGACGTATGTATATATGAGAAATAAGAATATATTTTATTTATCCTGAGAGCGAAATCTTTTATTTTTCTATCGTTTACTTCAGTTATTATTCCCATGAAATTACCATGGCGTATAGGTTATTTTGAGGTTAGCAAAACTGTGAATGTCACCATTAACCTGACTTGAGTCTGTTAATAATTGAAAAGCATAACAAACACTATTTAAAGCAGTCGCTTGACTGTTTTGACATTACGTAACTTCCAGTTGCTCTTTTGTAAACATAAGATTGTAGAATCACTGTTAAATCTGAAGCATCACTTACAAGAGCAATGAAATTTTGTAAAATCTCACAAGTATAATTGGAAAAGAGCAGTTTGATAACTATGTACATATATATGTGCGTGTGTCTTATAATATAAGAATAAGAGATAGACTTCTTACAAATAAACAACTAATATATTTAATTATTAGATTTAATTATTGATTCTTTTGGTAATATACTGTAATAAATGTCCATTAATAAATGATAATTCAGCTTCAAAACATATCAAGTTCCTAATCTGAATTCTTTCGGTTTGAAAATTCCCTTAGATACCACAAATATGCAAGGATGAACCGTGTCAGCTTGGTATAGATGAGGCTGGACGTGGACCAATCCTAGGTCCTATGATATATGGAATTGTCTACACACCCTTGTCAGAAAAGCAGCTTCCCGTGGACCTGGGCTGTGTAGATTCCAAGGTTTTGACGGAGGAACAGAGACACAAAATTTTCAATAAAATTTGCGAACACCGCGAGAAAATAGGTTGGGCGGTAGAAGTCATATCGCCTAATACCATCTCGAATAGCATGTACCAGCGTGTCAAATTTTCTCTGAACGATGTCTCTATGAAATCCGCGATTGAACTAACGCAATTAGTGATCGAGCGAGGTGCAAATATCGCAGAATTATACGTAGACACAGTAGGCAGACCGGAGGCGTACCAGATTAAGCTGGAGAACATTTTCCCGGATATAAAGGTAACCGTTGCGAAGAAGGCCGACTCTATATATCCTATCGTCAGTGCTGCCAGTATTTGCGCCAAAGTTTTGCGCGACAACTCTTTAAAAAATTGGCAGTTTCGCGAAGGGACGATCTCGAGCGTGTACGGATGCGGATACCCGAATGATCCGGATACTAAAAAGTGGCTATCCGACAATGTAGACGATTTATTTGGATTCCCGCGTATTGTCAGGTTTAGCTGGTCGCCTGCTGAAAGGATGCTGCAGTCGCACGCTCTGTCCGTTGAATGGCAAGAAGTGGAAGAAGAAGGAGAGAATGGGGAGCAAAAGATCACCATATTTTTCGCCGGGTCGTCCCAGAAGAAGCAGCATCAATTTTTCATCGACAGATGCCTCTCCACCACTGCCACTTTATGATTTTCTTAGTATTTACAATAAGAATAATATACATACACACGCGTACGGACATAGTATAATTAAAGAGCTACCGTTAAACAAAACTGAGACTTATGTCTAATCCGTCGACGTAAACGCCGTTTTATTTATCAGAACGTTAAGTTAAAGATAAAAGTTCGATTTATGTACATATGTACAGAGTGCTGTTACAGTAAAATACCATAATGCGACGAGCGGCATGTTTCTTTTATGCCACTACGTGTATTTCACTTGTAATTAACAGTTAGGAATGTTATTTAGCGCAAAATGTTCTTTGGTAAAACACACCCTACATTCACACGCGTACACACACAGCTCACAATAAACTTCTAGGATAACATATCTCTGCGGTTGATTAATAGCGACTAGATTGATAAAAGCTACGACGAAAGAGAACACTCTCACCAGGGCTAAATTTTGCTTGTTCTCTCGCGTGACTGGACGATAGAAACACTCATGTACAATTAGAATATATAAATATACTCGGCGTTCGTTCATTCATTCATTCCGGTTTGATTATTGTTCGTTCGTTCATGCTTGCGATTTTTTTTTTTTTTTCTTAATAGTAAATGACGAAAGAGAGGAAAAGAAAAATACATAAGAGTTTAACATCTTTCACTTTCGAAAGTCCAAAGAGATATTTAGATGAACGTAAATTTGTTTGTGAACTTCTCTTTCTAAACTGTATGGATTGTTTGAATAAAAAAGATGACTTTTTTAAGTAACCATGATCGTATTTTCTTTAACGAGACGATAAATCTCTGCGCATCTAGTTTGTAAATCTGTATATGTATTTAATTCAACACTATGACGACCGCTGACGCTATACTTGCGCCACGTCAGCGTAAACTATTTTCTATACATTTCATATTGAAAATGAATTGTAAAGATCAGTTTTGCATTATTAAGAAAAATGAAATTACAACAAAACAAGAACTTTTGAACATTCAAGATGATCATTTTGCTAATTGATTTAATTATCTATTTTCTTACTTTTTATATGCTTGAAGTTACTGAATTGTTCTACAAATATAATAAAAACTATACGTTGTTAATTTGATGATCAATCGGTCGTTATAGTGTTAAAGAACAGCTATGAGTTATCAAAGATATGTCATAGATATGTAAAGAGACATTAATACGAGGAGAAACGTCGAAAAACGTATAAAAATCGCAAATGTATGTACGTAGAGATGTTCAGAGATTTAACGACCCGATCTTAATAAGTACGAATTTATATGTCCCCTCCCGTATCCTAATCTCTAACATACTGATGTATAATTCTGTTAAGTATATTCTCTCGCCTATGTCGTCGCTAACTTCCACTAACTGCGATTATAAAAAATAGAAATAACACGGATAATTTAGTACACCAGGAATCTCCATAAAACTCGCTTTGGAGGCCTGAAAAGGATGAGCATGAGGAAAAGGACACGGCACCGCATCACGTGTCCTTCTTATCGTAGAATCAATATACTCGTCATCAGCAGGAAAATACACGGCGCTAACATGTTGCTGCTTCCGCTTCCTGCAACAGAAATGAAAAAGCATTGAATCCCAACGAGCAATTTTCGTCGACAACTCAGAGGCGAAAAAATAAAATAAAATAAAATAAAATAGAGAGAGAGAGAGAGAGAGAGAGAGAGAGAGAAAGAGAGGAACGAGAAACGAGAAACGAACGGTGAAAATTCGAGTGAAAAATCGGAACGTATCGTTGGTTTAATTCGATCGATATTGGCGAGGGAATTGCGTCCACCAACTACTGACACAAAGGTTTACTGACGTTCGCCGGGCATGCGACCATAAGTCAGCAAATTGTCGGCAAACGAATGTGCCTCTGATTCGTTGTAACAGTTTTTCCTAACGATATTTCGTCTCGATATTTCCTAGTGGACAGGTGCTCCTTTTTTCTTGGCATCGATCTTGACGATTGATGTCTCAGCGCTGGTAGTGAGGGGTGAGAAATTGAGGGAACCCCCCCACTGAGGATGAAAATCCGTTTGGGAATTAGTAGATATCTTTCAATACTAGAATTAACAATTGTAAAATTACGGAAAATTTGAAGTTTTCTGTTTTTAAAAAACTATCTTTCTTTCTTTTTTAATTTTTAAAGTTATCTTTTCTCTTTGGTACTTTGTTTAATAGAAAAATGGTTTAAAAGCCTTCTACGTTTTTACCGCCTGGATTACGGTTATTACGATCATAAGTTTTGTGGAATTTTTAACGTAATATACTGAACAATATATGTGGAGGTAAGTAAAAATAAAAATGTAGGAAATAATAATTTTTTAATAACATTCGTGAATGTGATTCTGTGATATTCACTTCAATGTAAAAATAATATTGAGAAATATTTAGAAATAATGTTTGTACAATGTGATAAAACGTGTGAATATGTCATTAGAATGCGTAAACGTGAAATATCCAGTATCAAAATTGACCTAGCCATCGCTGTCCCCAAGTTCGCCGTCCGAGGGTTAACCGAAGTATAGCAGTGATTCTCATGTTTCTGAAGAGAATTTAGCATATTCTTGAAATAAATGTTTCATCCACTTTGATCGAAAAATTCACTCATTGATCGATAAATTATCGACCATGATTTTTGTTACCGACGGGATTTACTTTTATCGACACATGGAAACTGAAACTTTCAAAACAGAGATAGTTGCATAACTTTAATTATTTCTTATTTAATTGATCTATATGTTGATTCGTCGAGTAAAACAATTGAAGAATCTACTAATCCTCGAATAATTTTTTATCGAGATAATTCTCAAACGAATTTCCACAGGAAATGATGAGGAATGGGAACCGCTGGAGTTTCTCCGCCAAGTGCACGCGTCCTTAAGCGATCTCTTCAAAGTGCTTTTCCTTCAGAATGAAAGCTTCCGCGAAAAACCGTCGTTCTACATTTTCGATGCCTCTCGTTCCAAAGAATAACTTTTTTATGATTCTACTTCGCGCATACAGTGGCGCGTAAAAGTTTCCGACCGAAGAAGAAGATGGATTATTCACTTCATGCTCCAAACGCGATATTTCAACAAAATTGCAACTAATATCCACATATCTGTGCACTGAATATCTCGAACAGCTTTCGTGAATATTCTCAAATTTGTTTCGAATTTTACGAATACAATCCTGATCTCATTACTAAAATATAGCGTAGAATATAGCGATAGACAAAAAAAAAAAATTCAAATAGATGACATTATTAAAAAAATTACAAGTATTTAACAAAGCCAATGAATAAACGTCAAATATATAGATTACAGTCACTGATATACCAAAAAATGTGATATTTAATACACGATTAATATTCGTAGTATTGTCTTCTTCTTTCGTCCGCCATTTTACTTTTACAAATGACTGTACCGACCGAGCAGCTCCCGTCCTATCGCTTACCTCCTAAGATATGCTCGGCGTGCGTGTGGCCTTGCGCCCTTGTCTCCCTGCTTTCCATGACCGGCATCTTCAGCGGCCTTTCACCCTCTATGCTGAGCTCGTTCGATTTCCAATATACGGTCGCTATCGTTGCCAGGCATTTGATCTTCAGGTCTCCCCTCTTGAAATGCTTCGTACGCAGACGAAACTCCAGACCTAGCACGGCGGTTTCCAGACCCTCGCGATCCACCTCGGTGATGTGGGGCCCTCTCAAATATTGCGTGTCGACCTGTACCCGGCCGAAAATAGGAAGAAAGAGAGAAAAAAAAAGGAAGGAAACGTATATAAAAGTCTCTGCTTCATCACGTGCAGGTGGTACCTGCGTGCTTAGAGGGAGTAAGTCAAATTTGCAATTCCACTTTGGACGAGCGAGGGAGGACCAGTCAGGTTAAGTTACGACTGCGTTGACCCTGTGATCGAGTTGGGCTGCACCAGGGACTGCGGTGTTTCGTAAGATGGTCGACACGTGAAAGGACACGGATGATTTATTAACTGATGTTTAACCAGAAACCTGGGCCAGATAATTATTTATGGAACAGAACGATGGACGGTGAAATAGAGAACTCTCGTTCAACTGTTCGTTTTAAGAACAAAATTCAACCGAGGGCAAAGAGAATGGTGAATCAGGCGGAGGATTAAATAATTGAGCAGCTCTCTGGAAAAAGGATCGGTGATGATAAAATAGGGAATTAGCTGAGATCTATATCTAGGAAACAGGGAATCGGTTAAAATGCATGTTTTCTTGAGGTTTTAGCTTTTCTAAGCCTTGTACGGATCCAGAGAAAGACTCTCTCCTTTTGTTTCTTTGTAAGACTTTTTATGGAAAAATTTCCTACTAGAAATAGAACTTGAACATGGACTTTTATCTTTCTCTTTCTGTTTTTTAACTTTTTAGATGTAATTTCCTCCTGACGCTTTCCACTTCTAAAGTGAATTATTTCATGTATCTGAAATTTTTTCCTTCAAATTTCTAGAAAAACAGAGAATCCCTCGCGGCTGCTTTTTACCAGAATTTATTGGAAACTGAACAAGGGATACTTGACTTATGTAGTTATTAAAGACGCTGATAAATGGCGCTAACAAACTGAATGCACAATAACGGCGGACTTGTCTCTGCCATTTATAACACTTCAATTAGCTGCTTTAAACGATCCGCCTCGCTCGTCCAATTAACGAAACACCGTTCCTTCATGCAACAACACGCTACATTCTGCGAAAATCAATATACTTGCGGTAACAGCCGGTGGACAGTGACACTGGAAGAAGTTAAAATTGATCGCCAGGGAGTAATTACAGGGGATAAGGAGCAGGAGATAAGAAAAATGTCGCGGCAGAACATTTTCCCACGGAATTTCACGGCTTCTGACAGGCGTGTACTGTGGAGGTTTAAGTATATATATAAGTCACTTACAGGGTCCCCGTTGATGAACCAGCTGAGCATGGCAGCTGGTTTCGACTTCGCCGAAGTGCAATTGAACCGCACCACGTCACCGACTTGATAACGATGCCTTCCTGGTCTGCCAGTGATAATCGGCCCGTCTTCCGGCAGGGCTGTTACCATATTTTTATTTTCTTTTTTTATTCTTTCTTTTTGTCAGACATGCACTTAGACTCTAGGAAGAGTGAGTTTGTGTGACAAAAAAAAAAAAAAAAATAAAGACAATGACACGATGGCAAATTGAAAAAGAGGGGACTGCGCGAGTTGGAATTAATCTATGTGCAGTAAATTACGTGTTGTTTGAGAGTTTAAATGGAACGTGGAAATAATTATTTGTTATTTGACACAGGTCTGAATAAGTTTAGTTTATCCAAATTGTCGTTTCTCTGTTAGAGATACTTGAACTCTTGGTAGATAATATTTGTATAAAATATTTTTATACAAATTGATAGATTAATTCATTGAATGAAGGTCGTAATGGAAAATCTAATCCAAACAAATTTGACATGTAATGATTTGCTCTTCCTATTGGTAAATCAAGAGAACAGTTACAAAAGGGAATTTCAGGAAGTTAAAGTTTGATATTTATTTTACAAAAAATAGAGAAACGAAGCGAAAACAACAAGGTTCCACGCACGGTTAAAATTAACTTATTTTTCTAAATGGTAAACGTGATGGAACCAATGCCAAACCTTCGTGGACCTGTCAAGCTGTGAGGGAGAGACGAGGAGGACCACGAGAAAAGACGTTTGATATTTTTGTCAGGGCGCAAAAAACATTTCCCGATGGTTGCCGGTGGGGAAGATCAACTGATGCAACGATCTGTAAACGTTTCTTACCCACTACCAGCATGTCCGAGTGATCGGAGACAGTTTGGAAGGATGGTGCCTCTGCTGACACCTCGCATCTGTATCTTCCGGTGCTCATTAAGTTCACCGAATAGAGAACCACCGATCTCTCCGTCGAATTGTGAATCTGGAAAGCAAGAAGCGATCCCCCTCTGTAGCGAGCAGTTCCAGGCGAATTAACCCGCTGTAATTAATCCTCTCTACTATTCCTCGAATCGGCTATCACGATCGTCGGTTAATAGCGAATTCTTGCCATCAACGTTCTTTCGTGTTGAACTGATGAGGTCGGAGAGGTTAACCCTGGACATCTATCAATATCTAGTCACTTGGAGACAATATTTTTTCATCAGTTTCATTAACAGCAATGTGACCTAGTAATCACGCTATGATTTGGTCTTTATAAAAAAAAGAAAAAAAAACTGTAGATACTGGTTAGATAATCTCAATTAGAAGAAACACAATTATTGGTTATTTTTTTTTAATTAAGAGACTAAATCTCGATAATTATTTTATATTTCTATTGCATAAAAATTTTAGACGTACACGTAAAAGAATCTCTAACAGAAATTTCCAAGATATCTGAAATGAAAGTAAAAAAAATAACAATGATGCCAAAAGGGTAAAAGTGTACTGCTGCTTGACGAAAAGAATTAGCAAACATTTTCTCTTGCAAGAAAAATTCTCGGTGTACCCTACAGGTGTGCCCTACCGATCTTCTGAACTATATTTTTCGTTGGTGAAAGGTGAAAAGCAAAGGATCGGAGAGGAATTTGTTAAACGGAAATGTACAAGTCGATAGGACGCGATAAAAATGAGAAGCGACACGCTTTAAATAGAATGGGATCGGTAAGACGAGGGGAGGAGGGGGGGTGCGGTGCACTGGCACGAGACCTGGTAAAAAAATCAATAGAATGTGATTCTTACGTTCGCCGTGACACCTGGCAGCTGAAAGACGAGCACCGGCGGCCTGTCCTGCGGCACGTATCGATAGAACTCGTTCCCATCTTTGTACCATTTCACCGAATACAATGTCTCGCCGTCCAGGTTAAAGTTGCACTCCAGCCTGATGTTCTGGCCACGGACCACGTGCTGGGGCACCACCAGCTCCAGCATCCTCAACGCCATCGTCTCTGACATCGGCAAATAAAACAATTGTTAACAGAGAGATTTTATTGATTTAGGAAATTCGATTCACTGATTCAGGGATTTTCGTCAATTTAGAACTTTCAGGTTAAAGTTCAGAACTTTACTTGATTTAGAGCTTTATCTTCTTCCTTCATTCTTTATTCTTTGGAATATCAGATATTTTATCATTTGTTATTAAATATATTATTTTATAAATAATAACACGGAGTAGATTATTTGTAGTACATTGATTGAATTAATTATCATCATCGTACTTACCAATTCGGAGTTTCGTCAATTTAGAATCGTATCAATTTGAAATTTTGTTAGTTGAGAATTTTAATAATTCAGACTCTCGCTAAGTTTTGTTAATTTGCATTGGAATTGCGTCAATTTGGAATTTTGCTAATTCGGAATTTCAGTAATTCAATATCCCTGCTAATTTTAGAGAATTTTTTCCACTAATTTGTTAGATCGTTGAATTCAGGCTTCGAGTATGCAAACGATGCGATTATTAAATGTAAAGAACGTGTGAACGTAATTATTAAATAAACGTGTATAATATACGCGTGTTATTATTACAAATAAACGCAACTGTTAAATAAACGTAATTCCATTACATTCGGCGTTTTTAATCGGCATCGCCGTTTCCCCAAATGCTCATCTCGCTAACAGACACCTTAATTATCCAAGACTGGTAAATTAACAGAAGAAAACAGGAAGGAATTGCATCTCTAGCCTCACCGTCATCCATCTCGCTTTCCGTAATAAAACAAACCTATCTCGTGCCTATAAATCTCGCGTCGTTTTCTCGAAGAAAAAAAGAAGAAAGACAAGATGACGAAGGGGACTAACAAATTCTGGGAAGTTGAAAAGGAGGAGAGAAAGCTGGAGACTGGCAGCGATAATCACGACGGCCAATGAATCGTTCGACGTTGGAAAAACGCGGAGCCCATTCTCACGCGTGTTTGCGCGCACGCTTTTTTTTTTTTTGTTCCCTCGCCGCAACGAGAGAACAATTCCACCGAATTGCCTTTTAACCTTCCGCTGATCCTGATGTCGCGTTTTCCACGCGATACTTCTCTCAAAATCGTTCGCCCGCTCTTACATAAGTGGCGTCGTTCGAGAAAAAATTAGATAACGTGACAAACTAAATGAAACGTGCGATTCCATTGTCAATTAAAGAACATTATTTTATTTCGCTGTTTTGTAATATCTACGACGTGCGTTTGCTACTTTTTGTACTAAATAATTTTTAGGACATTTGTATTTTTTTATTCAAAATAATATTTGATCAGTTTTATAATATGTTTAGTCACGTATGATATATGAAATATTAATAAACAATGTAACACAGATATATAATACGAGTTTAACATTACAGGAGATTATATGACGAAAATTGGTTGTTAATTAGGACGATCGTTAATTGAATTTACTTGAAAGGCACACTGGCAAAGAACAAATAAATTGAAAAATAGAGAAAAATGATACTGTTACAATCATCACATTTGCTAAAACTGGAATTTTAATAAATTATCCTGTTTATTAAATGAAAAATATCCTTTTTTATTGAGATATTCTTCTCAAAAAAAATTGTAGTTTCTTCATATATACGAGAAAACGAAGAAAAATATAACATAATATTTTTAGGAAAAAGTGAAAAACATCGCAATGTTATACGTCATACGAAGGCTTGACGTTTCTCTGACTTTATGACACCAAGTGCTGTTTCAATATTTTATCCCAATCAAAAATTATAGCGGTTGAAGTATTCTCCTACGCCAGACATTCAATAAAAAAAAAATTAGCATTAAAAATACACATGTATGTATATACATTTACTTGCATTTTCATTTGTGTGCAAAAATACGAAAAGAAAAAAAATTGGTTGGTCTGCAATTTCGCATGTAAAATGACAAATAAACGTTACGAAAAATATAATTTTCGCATTCGATATTAAATTGTAATTATTTTAATTGGTAATTAAAGTACACGACACGCAAATGATAATTATTGTTGTGCCGTGTCTTCAGAATTCATGTTATACGGATCACTTTGAATAAATTATCGATTCGATATTTTGAATGAATTTTCGAACGTTAATAATTCATCGACGTACGTATGAATAATCGTTTCGGAAAACGAAGGGATACGTTTCAAATTAATTGTAATCAAATTTCTCAACGCTTTGTAAGAATTGAGAATTCGAAACCGACTGTAGTACTCTATATCGTAAAAAAAAAAAAACTGCACGACTTGTGCCCCAGTACGATTCGTCTCACTGAAAGGCCTAGAAGCAATTGTTCCGACTAGGAAATGAAGACGACTTTTTTGCCATAAAATTTTATTGATATGCAAACATTTGAATCGATAGAAAACAAATTAGAAGCGCGATCGCTCAGTACCAGACAACGCCACTCCTACTCGAGATCTACGCCACGCTCCCTCAAGAATCACGTGACCCAAATTAACCAATCGCTAATTTTCGTTGCATTAGCGTTGCACCTGAAGAAGTCCGATTTTCTGGGTTACCCCCGCTAAAATCACTTTCAGTGATAAAGAAAAAGAAAACACCAAACTTTAAGCCAAAAAATTTTTACTGTATAATTACAGTATTAATCAAATATATTAAAGTATTAATAAATACTTGTAAAATTATAATAAAAAATATTACAGTATTAATCAAATATATTAAAACGTTATAGTGATAAAATATTACATTAATATAATACATTACAATGAAATAGTACTCCAAGTACTATGATAATAAGTAGTAAATAAATAAAAATATTTATACACGCTGGATTTCAGGAGACACGAGCAATTCCAATTACATAATCCAAATGCAAGCCCGGTTCGGATATCAATTTATGCAGCTCGCGAACTCGTCGTTGGCCAACCCTCACAGGAGAGCGAGAGAGACAGGAATTGGAGAAATAAAAGGATAAAGAGCTGTTCCTGTCGCTTATCTCGCGACACGCTTCGATTTCATTTTCCCCCCGACGTTTTTTAGCCCCATTACTTTTAAACGCGACTGGCATTAACAACGAAATCAGCCGACATTAAGGACACTCCGCAACAAAGAAAAATATCTTTCTTTCGGTAGGTAGGAGGAAGAATCATCGTTAGGCTCTAGACAATGAGAAAAGGAGGGAATCTCCATGTTTTCGCAAATTTTGATCTGAAAGCACAATCCCCTTTTATGCTAGAACTATTGTTCTCCAGCGATTTCTACTCGAGGATTCTCCAAACGATGGTTTCGACTTTGTAAAGATGCATTTAAGCAGAGAGAGCAAGTGTAAGCTTCATGTAAACGATCATTGACCAATTTTCTCTTTCGGACTAAGATATAGAGCACACAGAATACTCGCTCGTACTTTAATCTTGCCAAAGCGAAGAAAAAATGATTCATTGAAAACAATTTTAAACACTTTTCTTTAATGGCCCATTGATAAAACAGTATATCATCATTTATCATTATGACTCAACAATTAAAAAACACCGAGGACCATCGAAAATAAATAAATCAAATTAAATTGAAATACTTTTTATATTGCTGAAAATAAAAGTCAAGTACCTTTAACTAGGCGACCTACTTCACCGACTGTTGATAACGATTTGAAATTTTCGTGAAAATTCTGAACGAATTTTGTCGATTGTTTCTATAATAGCTCTCGAACAATTAATTCATACGATTAAAGACACGTTCTTTTTCCGAATTACAAGGAAGGAAAAGATCAAGAAAGGCTAGAATGGAAATATATAAGCTCTCTGCGGGAAAAAAAGGCATTCCTCAAAGATAAGAAAATAGAGATATCTGGCTCAGGCGGGAAAGTTGCGTGGGCGGAATGGAAAAACTCTTGTCCCTGCGATTGTCGAGGGTCGTGATTCACAGCTACAAAAACCGATCCAATTATACCGTGAACCCCCGGGGCGGGCCGCTTTTATCGGCGTGGCTGGTGCAGCGACCGAAGCGCCGCGTAGTGGCCGAATGCGACAACAAACGGGATTCTTCCGCGAGGCAAATTGTCGCACCGAATTGCATGCTTTTAATTTGTACCCTTTCACTATTATACTTTTAATTCATGCTCCAAATTGCTATTACTCGAGCAATTGATGATCATGGGAATTTAGATTTACTTTAAATTTATATTAATTCCCAACGAATCGAACGAACCTTTGACCAAACGTTTTGCTGTTTCCTCCCAATTTAATTAGAACGAGGAATGTTTTTACTCGATTAAAATTAGGGGAAATTAGGGGGATTTTTACGAGAAATTCCTCGGATCTGGTGAAAAGTTGTAGAGAAGAAAGTACTATTTAGGATAATAGGATTAAAATTCAGATAATCCCTAAATGTATCTGGCCACAATGAAGAATCCACGTGGAAATCTGAGGAAGATGAGGGTCCATGAAAGAATGTGGTAGTCCCCACATATTTGTCATCAGAGGGTTGTGAATATTTATGCATTTATAGGAAACGTAAATGTTCAGAAATTTATACAATTCGTACAACGTGCGAAAAATTACAAGAAAAGTACGTCTACGTCTACGAGAAGATGGTTAAGCAAACGAATATGGATTTTTGATAGACCAAACACAATCACACAAAGATAGTACATAATTCGCCGAAAGTGTCATGTACACAAATGAGATCATATAGCACAACGTGACGGTGAGTGAAAGAGAACACTACTCCCATTACCTCTGTGTGTTGTCCCGCTGAGTTTCTTCTCATCTCTGCAGAGTATTCGCTCTGATACTTGGACAGTGTAATGAAACTCTACTTAAATTGCATTTCTCTAGTCATATTCCCAAAATGACGAATCTGCATAAATACTCGCCAACGTGGACCAATCCCAAGTCCATCCTAAATCCTTGTCACGAACAAAATTCAAATCTGTTATCCACATCGGCCCCACGAAAACACTGCACAACCCGACAATTCCAATCTGAACCTGGCGTTTAAAATCCCAAATCTATCAAAAATTCCAAAAATAAAACTTACTATTAAAACCTATCAATTTGGACAACGTCGGGAAAGCGTTGCACGACGTAAGTTGATTGGTCGAGCAGGAACGATCCGGATATGATCGAACTGGCTGGTACAGACTGGACTGTATTTAAAACCTCCCGGGGGTGTTTTCCTCGCGGAGTGCCCCCCTCGAAAGCAAATATTTTCCCATCAGGCTGAAAATCGCTTGTTACGTTGCACCGTGAACAGTGTGGGTTCTTTCGCGATCGACAAAGGGTTGCCTTTTCGTTTGAATCCAGCGTCGAAGGAGGGTGTGGTGGCCGGCGTGACGGTCGAAGAAAAGGAAGAGAGAAAAAGAAAAGAGGGTAGAAATCGCGGTAGGCTGTGGCCGTGGCTGTTGTCCGAGGGAGATAGCGGACGCGAGTGGTTATTAAAGGAGACAGAAAGGGAGAGGACGATAAGAAAGAAGGGCAGGGCGAACGTGAATGGTGATGTAAATGGCGTGGCGTCGCCGGTGAAAGGGAAAAGGGAAGAAAACCGTGATAAGTGTGAAGACGACGGTGGAGAGAATGAAAGAGAGATAAGAAGGCTCGATAACGAGCGGGAGAGTGAAAAGACACGGGGAGGGTGGTGGGACGGAGAGGGGCGGGAAGAAAAAGAAGAGAGAGAGAAAAAAAAGAAAAGTCGGCTACTGGGGAGTAGAAAAGATACGGAACTGTAAAAACATTAGACGTTTCTTTGACGCCTGTTACTGTGTGGCGCCATCGTCGTCGTTATTTCACTCTTGTATTTCCTTTCATATTTGAACCTCGCGCTTCCATCCTTTTTACCCCCGCGAACTCGGTGTGTCCTAACGTTGAACGTCTTGTGAGAAAGCATTTTGGTGTACACTAGTACGGATGTTAATTTATGTAATTTAACATCTGACGCAAATGATTATGTTGATTACTTAGAATACGGTAGAGTCTTCTTTGCGAGAATCTTTATGTTTTTTTTTTTTATCACTGAAAGTGATTTTAGCGGGGGTAACCCAGAAAATCGGGCCCCTTCAGGTGCAACGCTGATGCAACGAAAATTAGCGATTGGTTGAGTTGGGTCACGTGATTCTTGAGGGGGCGTGGAGTAGACCTCGAGTAGGAGTGGCGTTGTCTGGTGCTGAACGATGTAATTTGTTTTGTATCGATTCAAATGTTTGCATATCAATAAAATTTTATGGCAAAAAAGTCGTCTTCATTTCCTAGTCGGAACAGTTGCTTCTGGGCCTTTCAGTGAGACGAATCGTACTGCAGTACAAGTCGTGCAGTGTTTTAATACTTTTATATCTAAATGTTATATTATTGCTGATTAAGTAACATCAATTAATATTATTATTATTCTGATATAACGTTCGAGTTTTCATTCAAGTTCAAGAAAAGATAAGTCACAAATAATAATAGCCAATCCTAACTTGTACACTTTGCTGGATAAAGTATTAGATAAATTTATACAACTTAACAACCATCGATTCGTCATCGATCACTGATTTGTACACCAATTTCTATTAAATCGACCAGAATGTCCAGGTATTTACGAGCACGATAGCGGGCATGATGATGAAACCCATTGGTTTAAGGATCAATTAGGATCGATCCTTACTACCTAACGGTAGAGTAGGCTCGGTCGAACGCGTAATTAGGAGAATTTTGGCCAGGCTCCGGCCAATGTTCACCGTTTATCAGGCAAATCGGAATTGCTTCGCGTTCGTTGGGAATATCGAAGGCTAGGTAAGGAGGTACGTCGTCGCCGACCTAATTAACGACGACGTCGAAGGCACACCGATTCTCTCTCTCTCTCTCTCTCTCTCGCTCTTTGTGAAGTTAAAGTGCTCGAGCGATCCAAGCTCGATAAAAGCGCCCTTATTCATCCCCGGTTTCTGGTTATATACCAATACGGGAGCCTGAAGCGACGGCGTGACACGGTGCAGGCGCCGAGACGCGTGCAACGACTGACTCACAGAACAAATCAGACCCCCTGCCGTTCAATATGCATGAGTTATCATTGGTAACGGAACGGGAATGAATCATATTTCGCGACGTTCTCAGCCAGCACTCGTTATTTCGCCTTCACCCTTCTTCTTTTTTTCTTCTTTTTTTTTTCTCTTTTTCTAGTCGGGGCAAGCAACCGATACTAGCTAGGACAGGGAATATTTCAGGGCAATGTACGACTTTTGCCCTCTCTGTGACTTTTTCCTTCATTTGGTATTGAATTTGGTTCAATATAACGGTTCAATAGCAGAATAGAGTGGTAATTTGTGTGTTTGGTTCATGTTAGAATCCTAATGTAAGTTGAGACGTAATTCAAGTTAGGCTAAGAGTTGGATCAGACGAATTTATTAGAATTGAATTATGTTTGAATTACGAGTTCCGGGTTTTAATTGGGATATAAGACGGAGCTAAAATTTATACGTCTGACCGTAAGTTAGGTCTCCACGCGTTAGATTCAAGTGAAATTTAAGCTAAAATTTCAGTTTTAATTAAATCGCGATCGAACACGCATACAGGTCTGATCCTGCAGGTCTGCGTTTAGCCCCGTCCTAAATTAAATTCAATCCAATTGTAGGCCTCCGGTCTGGGCAAAGTTCAAATTGAACCAATATTAAATCTACGTTAAATTCAAACTCCAATTATATCTGCCAATTATAGCTCCCTGTAAGATTCCTCATAACGAGCCCCCCATTAAATCTAAATAACCGCTGACTAAATCGTTCGATTTCGCTAAATATTAACTTGTACAATCTTGTAACGTAGATCTCTCGTTAATTTCCAATTTTGAAACCTATTTCAGTCAAGTTTGTATCTCTCTCTCTCTCTCTCTCTCTCTCTCTCTCTCTCTCTCTCTCTCTCTCTCTCTCTCTTTCTATCTCCAAACATGTCTAGATCAGTCTTTCAATCTTAACTTGTTATCTCAAATTAAATCTGCAATAAGCAGAGATCGCCACCGATAACGTAACGTTAGGAATGAATCATATTTCTCAAGCAGCAACGTTCGTTATTTCGTTTCCACCCTTCTTCTTCTTCGTCTTCCTTGCAGCCGAAGCTACAACTAATCTACCGGGACTCCTCAGGGGCTAGGTACTCCTTTCAGAGGAGTAGGCGACTTTTGATTTCGACTTTTTCTTTAGTTCGCTGCACGAAGGGAGGAGCGACAGGGGTGGCAAGAGCGTCTGCCGCGCTGGGGTGGATCGAAATAGACCTGGAGAGGCTTTCTTCTTGCTTACACGGGGATACTTCGACGCGGGATTGACTGTCTGATGAGGAGTCGCTCGAGGAACTGTTGACAAAGGAATTTTTCGGTTAGGAAGTGCCGTTTACGCGACACGTAGGATCAGCTTCTGTCGAGTATGTGGACCGCGCCTCGAGAACATTGGTTCTTCAAAGGATCTATCAAACCTCGATATATTAAATTCTGATTAATTTTTCTACTATAATTTGAGTTAATTGAATTTAAAAGTCGCAGTGATTACAGTGTAAAATTGGAAGGTTGAGGAAAGTGATAATCTTGGAATTTGTATTAATTATTAATTAATAAACAATAATTGTATCATATTTCCTATGTTTTCAAAAGCAATTGACTTACCTATAAAAGTTTATTATTATAGTTATAAATTATTAGAAGTAAATAATAAAGAATCATCTAATTTTAAATTAAACCAGTTGATCGACATAACAATCTCATCAGAACACTCGGATCGTCGAGTCCCAAATTAATTTCCAATTGGATTCCCCTTTCGAAACGAGACAAGGCAGGTTACTTGAAAAATGCAGGTTACTGATTCTTTTCTTCGTTATCTTCATTGTTTCGGTCCCTATTGACGAAATAAACGTCAAAGAGCGCGAATAATCCAGCCTGGAGCCTCCGCGAGGCCAGAGCCCCTCTTGACTTCTGGCTCTGCTCGCGTGGATTTCGATTTTTGTTGTTTGACTAGTCGCAGAGGGGCAAATTTCGTGCACGATGGGTGTGCAGTATATTGGCACTTGAAGCAGTCGATAGCCACCAAGACTGAGAATCTAAGAAAACAATCACACATAGAATGGTATGACTCTCTCAGGTTGGAGAAGTGCAAAGAGATATTTAGATCACAAAACGCAGTATTAAAGTGTACAACTAACACTGTAACAGTTTCAAAGTTAGCTAATTGTGAGAAAGAAACGACCAACGATGACCCGGTTACCCTACTAAGCCCAAATAAACAGCTTGCTGCATTTCATTCTTGTTCATATCCTATGAGAAACACCAAACACCTGCTCCAACTCCCGCTGCGCTGCTGATCATCCAAATTCGCTCGCGCAGTGATTAAACGAAGGGCGGAATCTCTCGTTAATCGCTCAGAATTAATCGGCAAGTGGATACAAAGACAGATCAACCGACAAAGACAGAGTTAGCTATTCGTAGCGAGTAGTTCCCTTTGTCACGGCAACATCAAAGGTGAAATTTCCGGCTGATGGAATCTGTGCCCGACGTGGCTCCTAAGGAATTGTCATCCCAAGTCATCCCTCCACCGCATCTCTTTTACCTACCAACCGTCCTGATCAAACGAACTCACCACCTACTCTCACTCTCTTCCTACCAAAGTCAAGGGGCTAATTAATCCATCAAACCAAACACGATAAACGAAGATTCCACAGCTTTACTAGTCTCTTTCTCTCTCTCTCTCTCTCTCTCTCTCTCTCTCTCTCGCTTTTTCTGTCATCACGTGAACACAAACCTATTGGATTATAGAGACACCCCATACGAACACAATCTTGATCCAAGCTGGAGGACTTAAAGCGATCAGACGTTGAGAGTACGTATCGAATGAGAGAAAAAAAAGACAATTGGATCTTACCAGGATCGTGTCTCTCCTCCCTTCTCCCGGGAGGGTGGAAGGGGAGGAGAGGGGGGGAAGCCCCGCCGCCCTTTGGCCTTTCGGAGGGGTCATTGAAACGCGAAATGAAAAAGGAGAAAGAGAGAGAGAGAGAGGGAATCTCTCTCGCAGGTGTCATCGCGGTAACCCCATCATCATCTTCGGTGTCTGGACAGTCGGTTAATTTGGTCGTCGGTGTTGCTTTACGGGAAATCGTACACCGTTCTATGAACGAAGCCAGCCAGATGCCAGCCGCCATCGGCTACCTGCTATGCCTATATCGGCGGAAAGGGCAAACGGTGTCATGTGTCTCGAGTTGCCCCCTCGGGGGTCGTGGCAATGGGAACCTTCGATGACAAAGAGAGACACGCGAGTATTAGTGTCAACGGTCTTCGACATCGTCTCACGGTTGACTGGCATGCCGGACGGTTTTTCTGATCGTGTTACTTCCTACTGGCGAGATGTTTTCGAAGGTGTACAACTGTATATTATATGAAACACCTTGTACATTATGTGATGTAATATGCTACACTCGAAGGTGTAGAATGTACGTAATTGTATATTGTATGAAATATAAGAAATATATGAAAGGAATGATAGACACATATATAATACTATATAATACGCATGAGGTATGTTGTGACATTGTACAACATATAATACATAATATATATATAAATGATACAATATACATATAAAATGATATACTGATATAATACATTACATGCATCATATAATCTCACATATATATGATGCATGAAGTAATGAAATAAACGATCCGATGAGTGAAATAAATGACAGAATCTGATAAATGAACAAAAGAAATTAGAATAAACTATAGAATATTAAAAATAATTTAACGATAATATTTCTCTATGATATTTAACAGCACGTGAATTTATATTTAGTACCAATGAAATTTCGAAATACTTTGCACAACAGACACAATTATGTTACATACTAAAATTCTTCCACAATGTGCGAATTTTTCACTTTAATTTCAATTATATTTATAAAAATGCGAGTCATTTTATAATTTTTAAAAAAGAGTGTCTATACGATCAATCACTGTTTCTAACACGACAGATTAGTTTATAAACACATTATAGCCCCCCTAGCGATGGTGTATACCTGTTTATTTGAGCTGAAAAGTGCACGTTCACCAGGGGTTCCCCTATGGCCGCACATAAATTTAGGATGTCCCACGAAAGGGTCATCGATCTCGCAAGGAAAAAGGATACCTATACCATCCCTATCCCTGGTGTCGTTTATTACCATTATTAAAACGTCTCTTTCCATTCTCTCTCTCTCTCTCTCTCTCTCTCTTTCTCTCTCTTTCTCTTCTTTTTTTTCCTTTTAGTTCCATGGCCACGCGTGACCAAAGGACGCGTGAGTCGAATACGAGGGTGAAATGGTCCCGATGGAGCTTCTCGTTTTCTCTCTCGACTTATGGTTTCCCTCGCTATCGACACACACCTCTTTCTGTTGTGTTGCATCGATTCAGTGACTCGTAACACGTGACTTGGAATCGTCATTGTGTGTCTCTCTCTCTCTCATTTTGCACAACAGAATTACACAACACACGGTGACGCACGGTGTACCTCGCGATTTAATTCGATTTAATTCGATTTAATTCGATTTCATTTGTAATTTTTACCGGGCGAAAACGAAAGTTTCGTTATTCGATTGAAATAAACTGCTCGCTCGCGAAATGTATTACCCAATATCGTAAAATACCCAATAACAAATTTCTCCGATCCTTCGATCAAACGCCAAACGAATTATTTCACTGAAATTCACGAAATTTTATATCACGTTTGCTCAACTTTTCGCGCGTTACGTGTCCGATGCTCGATCCCGCGCGAACAAGACTCAAACAAATTTCAAATTTCATAGGTGACAAAACGCGCCGCGAAATGTACGGAGAGAGAGAAAAAACATTTGAAAAACGAGGTCGCGTATAACGAAGCCACCGAAAATTATTTCGCACGCTCGGATTTGTTACGAGGGAAAAACTCCATGCAGTTACTCGTTGTGCCATGTTCCCAATTGGATATAACGCCGTGGAAACGTTTTGACGACCGAAAAATCGACGAGAACACAGCGAATGAAAAAGGATCGCCGGTTTTCCCGGCCTATAAATAAGATCCCTGTTAAATGAAAAGCACCGACATAAATATATAAAGTATAAAACGGGAGAGGGGGGAGGGGGGAGTCTTTAATTAAATAATGCCCGGGAAATTTACGGGCAGCGTGATTCGATATCGGTCCGATGTAAAAGGTCCGAGGAAAAAAAAAAGAGAGAGAGAACGGGTGCTACGGAATTAAATAAATAAACGAGGGAAAAGAAAAAAAAAGGGGGAGGAGGAGGAGAAAACTCGATCGAGTACCTGCTTCAACCGACTTAAGTCCGACTTTACCATATTTATCGGCGTTCGACAATCGTGCAAATCCATCTCGTATAAATTCTTCGTCTTCTTTTTCTCGCCGAATTGACTCCCCAGAGAGATAAAAAGATCGCTTCGTATCTCGCTTCACAGTCACGTTATTTTATGATTCATTTATTTCTCACGATTCGTTCCTTTTATTTTATTTATTCGTTCGATTATTATTTCATTTCGTTTATTCGCCGTGTCGTTTATTCCTGTAGTTTTACTCTTTTTTCTTTTTTCTTTTTTTTTTAATGTGATACGATTATGGTAATATTAATACGTTGATAAGAAATGGGCTACGCGTTTGCAAAAAAGATGAGAGGGATTTATTAATTGTCGAAAAATATTTGAACGGTTGCTGCGAAATTTCACGGATTTTATGAATCATTGAATCCGTTGCGTTTGTACGATAACGTTTATACAGATTATATTGTTTATTTTTGCCATCCATTATGGAGGGAATTTTTTACAGGCGTAATTACTCTCCGTTGCGATGACCTCTCGATTTTCCAGTGTAAAATATTTTTAATGATATAATAATTAATATTCGATAACGCGATATTTATATTCATTACTCGTTAGAAGAATAATTTAATGCAACGTTGTACCAATAATCTGACGATTGAACTCCACTCTCCGAAGGCATGGAATCGTTATCAATTTGAATAAAACTGAAACGATAAAAAATAAAAAAAAAAAATGCAAATGGAATTGCAAAAAATAAAAATTAATGAAAATAAAATGAAAATAAAAGTAAAGATAATAATAAAAAAATCGAAAGTAAATGAAAATGCAAAAATTAAACGATACAAACTGATGAAAACCTGGCATAAACTTGAAATAACCTGACACTTTAACAACCATAAGACCGTCACCCTGAGACATAAACTCAACATTTTAATTCAACCCGAGCTGTATCTCATAATATCCCAACTCGACGTTTACACTAAAATAAGCATTTTAATGCCAATATAAAATCCGCATAAAATACAAAACTCTCGCTCGAGCTTAATGGAATTTATGCATCTCGAGCATACTGCAAAGGTTTCGCTCGATGCAGGCACGATCGTAAAAAGTGGGCTTAAGATTATTCGGTGAAACTGTTCGGAAGAACGATTTCGATCGGTCGTGTACGATGTTAAGCACCCGCAGCATTTATTATTCCGTGATTTTTATCGAGTCAGTATAAATGACTCACTCGATACTTCCTAGTCGGAAAGAAGGGGAGAAAAAAAAAAAAGGAGAGAAATGTGACTCAGCCGCGGTACGAAAGTTTCTCCCCGCCCTGACAATTCGGTCAACCCTCCGGGTGTTCCGCTAAAACGATAATAACGTCCGGTAAAAACGACAATTGGAGTATCCCGAACCTCTATCGGATTAGAGGTGCTTCGAGACAGACTGCGTCGAACGATCTCTGCGAACGTAAAACGAATCACGTTGCCTTATCATGATATCGTGCACGGCATGATATATACAGACCTTAGTTTCGCGATTTCTAAGAGCTCGAGAATTTCTTTTACGCTTGTTTAACATTTCTCTCATATCTGGATCGCAATCAGAGCCGAACGAAATAAATTTCACTGGACTAGAGCAAAAATTCTAATTGCAAAGAAACTAAATTAAATTTTAAATTTAATTTAAAATCGTGTCACACGCGTTGGCAATGGATTCGTGTTGTGAGCTATTAGGTTAAGTTAGAGACCACGTTAATGCGTTAGGTTTAGGTTACAGATCAAATTATAGTGTAAGGCTATATAATACTAACATAGTCCGAGTTAGGATCGAATTAGAGTTAGAATCTACTAAGTCTGAATTATGTCTGAGTCACGGTCAAGTTTGTGTTAGGCCTCTATCGGGTCTAGGTATAATGCCAAGTCTCTGTGTCAGAGACCAGGATTTATATCAAACAACGATCTGAATTAGAATTAGATCTACGTATTAATCCAGATTGGAATTATATATTCTGTTGGATCCGATTTATATTTCAAACCTGGGTTTAGGTTAGGTTTAGGTTAGGTTAGGTTGGGTTAACCTCGAATCTGTACCAATCATGGATCCATATCTGGCTTAAATCAATATCAACTTCAATTATTATGAATTAAAGTTTGCACGAAACGTAAAAATATATGACATACTCATCAAACCTAACATAAACCTAAACTAAATGACAAAAATATGATTTTGACTAAACTAAATGACCAATATATGACAAACACATAATAAAGTTAAAGCAAGCTCCAACCTATATACATTATATAATATGTAATACATAAATCTCACTTATAGCAAGATATATATTTGTAATCAACAAAAGCGATGTTCAATCGATCAATTATCACCAAATTATCCAATTATCCAACGAGCTTGCGTAATTCTCAGAGGAAGTAGTCGCTGGGACAATACAATTTTTCTCCAGAACCAGCCAGACCAAGCAGACGCGGCGCGACGATACAATTTCTCATCCGTCGCACGTCTCCAAGTTTCTACCGGCGTATTTCGCGGTAATAACGGGAAAGACGTCGCGTGCTTTCGACCGTTTAAACGGTGACGAGTAATAAAGGGTGTTGCGGGCTGACACGTAACGCGTCGAGGGTCGCCGACACATGGGACGTGCTTCACGATGAGATTTCGGAATTTCCAGAGATCCTCCGCTTCCATTCCGCTAAACGCCAGGTTTCAACCCAGTAACTGACCCTCTGAAACTTCACCCCTTGCCTCGCTGCTTTACAACAGATTCAATGCGAACTACGAGGTATAACATTATACTTGCAGGTAATCCTGATGATTTTCTCTCGACGACATCCTAGTCTATTATTATCATCAGTTACAGCTATTTACGGTACGAAATACTTGCTACAATGTTAAGAAGAATACAAAATATAACATGTGGAATATAAAATTGCTCAACACCTTCGTGTAATTTTCAGTAAAAAAGTAAAAGATATCGATCGGTTGGCGAAACAAACGAAAATAATGGAAGAGGTCGTATCGCGTGATTTTCAGCCTGCACACAGATCAGGTTGAACTATTACACTGGGTTTTGGTCGAACCCAAAAGTTTATCAAAGAGAAAAAAGTGAAAAAACGTGTTCTTTCTCAATGGGATTCGAACGGGAGCAGAAAAAAAGCAGACCCCTGCTTTTCGTCCTTTCATCGCGACAACTACCATAACACCCTTCCATTCCGCGTCAACAGTGTTTCGCCAAAAATGGACGGACGACAACGATTGTTCTGGACGACAATAGAATATTCGTGCTTGTCGTTTCTTACATTTTCTGTCCAGATTTTGACAAAAGGAAGAAGCAAGAAAATTAATCAAATTCACAAATTTGTGAAAGGAGCATGACACTTTCATCTGAAAAGCGATCGCACGAGTGACCGAAACTTGCAACTAGCGAAACTCTGTCGAGAGGAAATTTCATATACACAGTGTAGTCGAATTTTGAACAGCTGCGAGTTGTTTGACGAAGACACTTGGAAACGGAGAGCGGAATAAGAGACGGTTAACCTGAATACCCGATGCCCTTCGGCTTGGAAGCGATTCCAATCCAAGTCTTCGATGCCTTGGCTCGAGCCAAGGGATGAGGGTTGACACAGATTGGGGGGAAATATTATTTTAATAGAGGCAGGGAAGTTGCTCCGACGGTCGTAACACGTTATCGAGTATCGTGCTAGCTTCTAGAACTAATTACATAGTTAAAGAGTTTTAATTATTGCGGGAGAACGAGGCCGCGGTATGCGGAATGGCAGCAGCGTGATCTACTTGCCCCGTTGCCGTACGTGAGCGTACATTCGCAGACGTTACCCTTCGACGTTAACTTTTTTCCCCTTGGTCTTTACTTTCTGCCGCAGCACACTTATTATCGCCCTTGTTGCCACGATTAAATCTCGCGACAGACGACGATGATTAATAGACTGCGCATTTTTATAAATGCAAATTACACGAAAGAAAAAGGTAGGTATCAAATTCACTACAAATTAAAGCCTAGATTAATTAATTAAAGACCTCCCCCCCCCCCCATAAAGATGGATTAATTAAAGCTATCGATTGAAACTTTCGTAACAACGCAGGAAATACCAATAAAACGAAAGAAAAGAAACAGAACGACAGATCATTTTCGCGAAATTGCTCCAACATTCCACCTGTATATACCGTAATACAACTACCATACATACAACTTCCGTATCGGGAACGTATCGTAGCAGAGAAGAGTGAAGAATCGCTCGCGTTCGATTCGATTTAAATGTCAAATGAAACTCGGTTGCGAGACCGTCTTATCGGCTGATCCTTTAAGCAGACATTTAAATCTCCTGCCTTTCGTATTCGTGGAACGGGGAGAGGGGAAAGGAGAGGGGTCCTATGCCCGTTGTTAGCTCTTAATCGCGCGTCTCGATTGGCCCGCGCCGCGACTCTAAATCCCCCTCCCCGCCCAGCTGAAGAATTAAACTGTGACGCGTTCCCTTCGGGGGATTAATCCGTCGACCAGCTTCGCGAAAAACTTCAATCCCCGGGTAATCGTCCGACCACGGGACAGGGTACGACTTCCGGCGAATTTCCAACGTCGAGTCCCTCCTACGTCCGAATATAATCGAACCTCGAGTCAATGGCGGATTCGGCATCGAACGACGAGAAAAATCACCAAATTGGGTTATCGACTGAGTTTTTACTCTATGATCCTATTAGAGAATTTCATTGTTCAATCGTAGGATGTTTTAAGATCTTCTTCAAATTATAACATTCTTTAATATAGCCTGTGTATAGGGTTTTTATAACGTTCTTTAATGTTACAAAACTAAAAATGACCTGTAAGCAATAGGCGAACAACATAACCTAAAAGTTTCACATTGTATAATAACTTGAAGATGTAACATTTGGTTTATTTGTTACTAAATTTTTGAATTGAAAATGTAATTGGAATTTTCTAAGATTGTTTTTTCACAGAAGTTATATTATTAAAGACTGGAGGAAACCTAACTTAATCCAAAGCACCTCGTCACTAGACCTGAAAATATAAGCCTCGATTCTGTTCATTATCTACTAAAAAACATCCTAACTCTACCGTAATCCATTCAACGAGGTGTATAGTAGGATTAGGGTTGTTTTTTAGTAGATAATAAACGGAGCAGACTTATGTCTTCAGATTAGTGCCTTGGATCAGGTTAAGTCAGCCTCCTGTCTACTCAACGTAAAATTCCTGTGGATAAAATGGAGAAAATGCTACCATCAAAAAACCCATCAAAAAACAATGTCACAGGTGTCCCGATTTCTTTAAATTTTACAAAAATGCTCGAGCGAATATTCGAAATTTGCTTTGGTAATTCCACTATCAAAAAAACAGAATTCGGTAATGATTCAAAAGAATTATAAACGAAATATTGCATTAACTTTAGTCCTTAAAAGGACTTGGGATAAAACAAGTCAACTAATCTATCCAAAATTTATCAAAAATTTTTCCTATATTTTCCATAACAAAAGACAAGTGTGCCATTAGTATTTTTGAGAGAAACCGCTATTTTCGAAGCTAAAAAAAAAAGAAAGTTGATTTACCAGTGGCCATTTTCGTCGAACAATTCGCCGATTCCCCTCTAGTCGCAGCCATTCTCCGACTGCAGTGTACTCGGTTTATCATAACAAAAGTTTCCTCGATAAAAATTTCCCCAGCGAGGCTCGCGCTGCTCCGTTTTTTTATTTATTCACAGCGTTTCCCCTCTAATTGCGCTTTCCCGGGGTATTACGCATTCATGCCTCGAAAGACGCTCGGAATATCTTAAGATATCCCGAGATTACGCGACGCTGTAGAACGGACGGGATGCTCGACGATTCCGCGGCTTTAACTAATACGGCTGAAACCGTATTATCGAAACGACAGAATGGCAGGCGTCTCGGATTTCTTGATAAAAACCTGACGTATCGCAGTAGATTCAGGCGAGCATCGCTTGGGAAAAAACCCAGGTTTCGATCGACACTGTATATCTAGAGAAAAATTACTAGAAGTTAGATTTTATGGTTATAAATTCATCCGCCATATTTGGAGAGAATTATACTTGAACGTTTCTAATTATTTAAAGGAGAATTTTGTCAATATGTATTCCCTTTTTTATTTAGCATAAGAGAATTGATTCAAGTATCCAATAAATAAACATAGTAATAGTTTATACGACATCAGGCTGACCAACAGATGGAACCTCTGAAAAAATCCCTAGTATTTCTCTTCTTTATTAAAAGAAGCACAAGACACTGAAAATCTCAACTTGACACAAAATATCGAGACTCCTTAGATAGTCGATTAAAATAACCGTATCGTTCATTTCATAAATCCAAGATTCTGATCTATATCGGCCACAAACTAACAAAATTTCAGCTGAATGGAGAATTTCACTAGTAATTAAACCGCCACCATCTTGAGAATTATACTTGGACATTTTAAACCTACCACTCGTCTCAGACGCTCTCAGATGCTCTTTTGACTATCGACAGAGCGTCATTTACAAACTCCTCTCAAAGTGAAATGAGGCTCGTACTCGACTCTGAATAAATACAAACCAGAGCTTAAGGAACTTTACCCATAAACTTGCAGAGATTTTCATATTGCTAATATTCCCCAAGGATCCTTCTCGTTAATTTTTAACAAAATCCGTCTGCCTCAATAATCGAGCAGGCTCTCTTTAAAGGATTGATGCTTGAAGCAAGGGAGTCCTAACACCAAAATGGTTTCGATTTGAATGAATTGGCAGGATAATTTACAAGAGGAGGAGGATTTTTAAGGTGGAAGAGGAACTGCGTGAAGGGAAGGACAATGGTGATCGATCGGAAATCAATGAAGACAAGGACGGAAGGACACATAACGTGGTATCGTTCTACCTGCGTGCGCCCATTGACGACACAGCGGCCGGCAACAATGCTAAATCACCGGATACGTTGCATCCGCCAAAACTTATCGTTCCACGGTCGGAATTTCCTTCCTTCCTCCCTCCGTCCAGCCTTCCAATCGAATTAGGAACCTATAAAGCCCAACTGGCAAAACCTAACCCGTCGGACGCAATTTCGTTATACAGAACGTTAACAAAATGATGGTCCACGTTCCATTCTGTATGGTTACGGCAAATTTAAAAATACAAATACGTAGAAAGTATATAACATATGAAAATTTATGAAATATTTAAAATACGACACTTAATATAATATCACGCTATTACAACATCGATGATCCACTTATTGTTAAAGAAAAAAGGAAATAACATCAATAATTAAAATTGCAAATTAAAGTTTCGGAAAACATTACGTATTTCACATCATCGCAAGCTCCATGTGAGAGAATCTACAACCAATTAACCCATCCTACTATTTTCCAGACCTAAAAACATGGTGCAAACGCAACAAGAGAAGAAGCAAACCTAACCTAACCCAAAAAGACCTCGTTCGACCAGGATATCAAGGAACCGCTGAAATATCGTTGATTCCGGAAGACGAGAGGGATATAAAACGAATGGCAGGAGCTAGTTCGTTCATCCCAACACCTCGGGCTCCCGCCACGATCGAGCCTCGATTCCTCGTCGACGAAAGAATATCGCCTCCTCGTTGCTGGCACACGTATCTATTTACAATGGTCGTTTTCTTTCCTCCTCTCTCGCTCCGTCCGGCGTCGTACAGTTCCGTTTAATCCGCCCGGTGGCGCTCCATCGACTTTTTTCACCCGCCCCATTCACACCAGGTCGGTAGGAAGGAACGAGGACGTTGGCACGTCGCAACAGCGGAGGAGATCTGACGTAGCGCCGCAATCGGATCGGTAATTAAACCCGGCGGACCGGGTTCCTCCCCCCTTCCGCCGCGCTGAACTGCGAAGCTTTTCCGGCTGGACGCCCGCAAACGAATCCAGGAAAAACAAAAGAGAATCTATTTGATCCTGGCTTGGTTGTCCGCGCTACATCGATCCCTCTCTGTTCCTTAGCTTGTGCTCGTCCAAGTTTCCAAATGATCGTTTAAACGAATCTTTTGATATTTGCAGAGATTCTTTTTGTTTTTCTTGGAAACTGGCGTTCTTTGAGTTTGGCGAGGTAAGATCTTTAAAAGTGACACGGCAAATGGTTAAAAGATAAAATGTAATTATTTTGCAAAGGGCCGTGTATCTCATTGGTTTCGTTAATCTTCAGACACGTCGTCAGGGTTAATATCCTGAGTGATTTTTGTACCGCTTAAAAACACAGTGCAAAAAGTATTATCAAGCGTAACTCTCGGTTAAGTGGTTGCAAGAAAAATTGTGGACCAAGAGGTTAATTAATCCTCTTGGTAAGTGCGGCATGAACTCTCGCACGCCCTCTGCGAGAACTAACTAGGTACAAATTTAACATGTCGGAAAGTTCTTAATCCACATTATCTCCGCAATATCTTTATTAATGAATAAATCCATTTCCCCAACAAATAAAGACACACAAAACGCGATCTATCAATATAACTTGAGAATGGCCAACTTTCTGAACTTTCAGATTAAGTTTTTTTCCTATAAATAAAAGAGAGAAGTGTATACCCTTCATGTTCTTCTACTTCTTCTCAAAACTGTGTCCGCTAACCCGAAAAGACCGGTTTCTATATAAATAACGGTGAACGATATTTCACAGATCTGATTTGTTTTAATGCGTCGTGACAATGGTACGCGCGTTCACAATAGAAAGCGAGTGTGGGGAGAATAGCCAGGAAAGGACAAAGGAAGGCACCAAGTCATTTTGACGAAATGAGTAGGCACGCTATATACGATCGGCACACACGAGTAGTGTGCGAGTAGCCGGAGCGGATTTTGATTCCACGCTACCACCATCTACCGCTTTTTCACCGGTATTATCATATACTTAGTCTATAAGCTTAACCTGTCCGTTGATGGATGGAAAGCCTAGTTACGATCATGTCATTTGCACGAAACGTTGCAGTCACTAGCGGCGGCGCCACTTTGTTCACTCAGCGAAAGGCGCTATCTAGGCGAACATGGTAATCAAGAGAGTCACTCAAACGGCACTAAAGATACTGATCTCTAGCTTTGACTATACGTGTATATACTATAGTTCAGAACATGAGCAGATATCCGATTTATATTGATATGAATGTTTGTTAATGTATGACTTAATAACAAATTGACGATCAAAGAATTTACGAATTTGTTTGTATAAAACATTAGGATTATCAAATTTTTAATGTTACTTATTGTTTGTTGTATTTCTTGTATTTGTACTTGTTATTTAAATAAATATATTATACATGGTCAATTGAAATTAATCTAATCCTCAAGCAGCATCACGTGATACTGACTGGTTTTAGATATTATTGTTAGAATAAATAATCCTTCTACAAGATGAAGAAAAGCGTTGACTTTTTAATTTTAGAAACACAAATTACTCTTCACTGAAAATGTGAATTATATCTTACAAAATTCCAATGAAGAATAAAAGGCTAAAGCTAATCAAGTGTCTTATTTTTAAATGATGGTACCTCACTAGGGTGAAACAGTCGCGCGTCGAATGTAACTAACGGAGAAAGCTAATTAGTTGGATGTTACCAACCGTGTGATGAGACGTCGGTTTTCTAATGAAATTGGCCACGCCTACCGGCAAGTCGAAGAAGCTTCAATATAATCAGAATGGATCACACACACACGTCACCATATAATCCCTCTGAGTGGAGAGAGATAAAAACGGTTGAAGATGGTTGCACATCAGTCAAGGCGAAATTAAACCCCTCGAAGCGGCGTCTCGTGGCTCGTTTTGAGGGAACCCGACGGTGACTGAAGCCTAACATCGTTGGGGTGGGTTCTGTTTTCAAGTCTTTACGATTCATCTTACGTTTCTCCGGGAGGAGTGTTTGGAAATTGGATCAGATTAGGGTGTTCTACATGTGTCACGTTGAAAGGCCCAAATTTAATTAATTTATACAATTGGTGAGAAAAGAAGTCGAAATTTTTAGATTACACGACATTTGAAATGTAGGAAAATGTCATTTTGTGTCAAATGTCGATTGAAAAATTGAAACTTGCAATTAAAATTCTAAATCATTTTTTTTATTATACAATCTAAAATATATCCCTGAGTTTCTAGTGAACTCCAAATCCCTAAATCCCTAAATTCCTATTACATCTTTAGTAAAAAAAAAAAAAGGTCCTTTCCAGGGACATTTCCAGTTTACTTTGGTATATTAAAATTTACTAAGAATGTCTCCAAAATATCTAGTAAATTCTTAATCGTAACAATGACTGCTATTTCTAAATTTCTATATTATATTCCTAGCAAAAATTCCTAGTGTCCTAATAAATTTGAACGCGACAAACCTAAATTAAACTAAATTTAAATTTCTAGGCTCGACAAATTTACTAATTTGAATTCTGACTGAAAAACTTACAAATATATTTATATCTGTAAAATTAATGTCCACGTACACCGCGAATACATTCACTGTGACACGTGCAAAAGAATTCTCGCCTATGTACTCGTTTCTGTATCTGTCGCGCGAGCCATTTCTTCCGCGTTTTATAGGGGAAAATTTTCGCGCGCTGGGGATTTATGAGAGTGGCAAGCACGCAACTGAAACGAGAAAGGGAGGAGGTAGGAACGTTTTTACAGGGCCAATCGTTCGACGTTTTGTTTTACACGCGCGTTTTATGACCGCGGCGCGGGCCGGTGTTTTTGTTGGAATTTTTTCGATCGATCGAACCACGGAAAAGAAAGGAACCAAGCGTGACAGCGCAACGATAAATAAACGGGGCCGAATACTCGTTAATTAATCACGGAGAGACGAGCCCATAATCGGAAACCGAAAGTTCCTATTTTCTTCCCTGTTCCGCCGATTCAACACTTTGACGAATCTGTCCGATCATGTGTTTCCTTTTGTTCCGAACAGATGCGAGCCTGGTGAAAACAGTGTTACCAATCTACTGCTTATACTGAGTCAATTCTCAACTGTAGAATAAATTTCTTCTTTCAAATGAGAAAACTATGTTTAATGATAATTCAGTGTAAATAAAAATAAAAATTCTGCGAAAAAGTAAATATACATAAATTAAGATTTTTCAACAAATTGTCTCCAAGTTAGATGAATTTTCGATTGATTTAACCCAACGAAAATATTCGATCACGTGCCGTTTTTTGTTCGATGCGAACAGTGTTACCAACAACTGACTACGTTGAATGCGTCCTCTTGTTTATATTATTTGTCTTTTTCTCTCGTTGTTTTATTTATTCGCAAATAAATGAAAGGTTGGTCGTTTCCTGTTTGTTCATCGCGAACGGAAACAGGTTAGTAATTTTTTGAAAAGTTAACCGTTTAAGGAGGTTAGGTTGTAGTTGGATGGCCTGTAGCTGCAGGAAACGGGAGTAATCCGGTGTAAATAAGCAAACGAACGGATTTATTCGCGACAGATAACCCAGCCGGAATGGCCCCGTCTTAAATAATCTGAAACGCTTCAAGTCCGCCGCACCATCGAGCTAGAACTTTCGCGGAAACTTTCGGAACTTCGTTAATTTAAAGGGGTAGAATATCTCAAAAATTTTCCAGGCGATTTAATTCAGTAATGATCGCCGGACGCCGCTCATTCAGGCATTGGCGCGACACGTCCCACGGCTTCAAAATTATCACGCGACTTCTTCGAACAATTTTCGCAAAATTTTTTCAACAATTTCGGGACCAATCGTGTAAACTTATATTATTTGTTGTTCCCTTTACAGATTCTTCAAAATCTGGGAATCAATGCTTAAAACAATTTCTCGGGCAATCTAAAATAGCATTAATAATAATAATAACAAGTATATTATACAAGTATATCGCTTTATTCTAAAAATTAATTAGAAACCTCCATTTTTTCAAATTGAAGAAAGTAAACAACAACGGGAAATAATGCATGTCTATCAATATATTCAAACAGTGGAGAGCAAATTGAACTTTTCAAATCACTGAAAAATTATCTTCTATCTAAAATTGCAGTAGAAAAAAAAAGAGCGAGAAAAAGAAATAATAATGACGTAATATATAAAAGAAAGGAAGCTGCGACAAGCACCAAGATTATTTTGAATGTATTAAACAATCCTGAATATGACTCCCGCATTTTTAAAGCGTGGCGGATAGTCGTTATAAAAAGAAAGTAGCCTTTATTCGACGGCGGTGCTAGGACCTGTCAAAGGCAGGCCCGGCTGCGTACAAACGATGACCGCAAAAAACGCTAGATCTCTGTCTTTCACACTCTATGAACGCATCTTTCATCGAGTTCCGGCCAATGATTCGCCAGATCGGTAAGATCTTTGTCGGCAGTTAATGGATACTGCATTACCGACCGATAAAATTGCGGTAGAAAAATGACCGGGCGATCCCCTGATTCGTCCGGGGATAAAAAGCCCGTGTAAACAGTGCTGCCACACGGCATCTACGGTCGCGTTAGACCCAAAGAATATCGCGATCATAGGAGTGATTAATCACCGGGGCGCGGCGTTTAGCCGGTCTGAGCATCGCGCGCAAGACTTTTCAACGAATAGCATTGGACAGGCTAGATTATCTTCGAAGCTTTTGAACGTATCTTAATGTTTTTCATAATTAACGTCCCAACTCGAAAATTCCAGTGGTAGATTTCATCGTTCGAACAAAATATAACATAACCTCTTTTCATACTGTCCGGTGAATAGATGGCAGTTTTTATTCTCTGTCGTTTGCCTTAATTAGTACTCTTTTTCTCAAGAGGAAAGACGGTGAATTGATATTTAATCTCTTAGAAGAAAAGAGCGATTTCATGGGGGTCTGACGTGTCTGGGGAATGCATAGTGATTTTTCTTCCGACAGTTGATCACGATTCATAATTCTAACCTCATTTACGTACATTTAGGGAATGAATAGTAACATTTAACATTAGACAGTAATGACATAAAAATAACAATAATAGTGGTAATATATACTGAAATATCTCTAGCTTACCACTCTCTGATCTAAAAATCCCTACCAACGTCCGTCGCCAATACAAAATTCAAACAAAACTAAACAAATGAAAATACCTTAAAAAGAACACTTCACAGAGTAAACACTAATTTTCTCCCAGTCATTGACTACCTTCCAAGCTTCCTAATCTCGTTCAAAGGATCCACCATCGTGGATCCAGAGAACAAATATGTAGCAACTTTTTTTTTCTCGCCATCAAGAAGAACAGAATCAAAGTCCTCATGTTTGAGCACACAGCTAGAGGGGATAGTACAGACGAGGCCAGGTATCAAGTGAGAAATTTCCGTCTGATCAATCGACGCGCTGCCAGAGAGTGTATCTTTCGCGACTATCTTCGCTTTATTTATCCGGATCAAGTAGTTTGTCGTTTACAGTCTGATAGCGTCGCTCTGATACCGAAGTTCCGCCGGGGGAGATCGTCGTTCGTTTGCACGATAAATACGAGGCGGCATCGAGAGGTCTGACCAAAGGAAACTGATGCCAACTCCGACGTGCAAATATTGGCTCCCCGGTGTAAATGTGCGTACAGCAGACAACGAGACGACGTCGTCGCCGGCGACGAGCACCCGGAGTCTCTCTTCCCTCTGTTCCGATCCGCCTCACTCCTGGCCGTTTCCCTTCGAGCACAGAGAGCCGCCGCGGCAGACAAAGAGAGGAGCAAGATTTATTTATGTGAGGACAAACCCTTAAGATGTTGAGCCCGCACGCACACGTGGAGAATAACGATTATCTAAATAGATGACAAGACTAACCTGGACGTGTGAGTGCTTTCGGTGGAAAGCGTCCGATGAGATCGTAAATTAAAATGTTAGACGGTAACGCGACCACGAAGTGGTTTACAAGTCAGGATCGATAATTAATAATTAACAACAGTTTGTATTAATGATCGTATATTTTTGAAAAAGAGCGATCATCTATTCCGTGAGAATTACAATTTGTATCATTTGTTTGAGTCTTCCGTTTCGAACTAGATTTGGGATTTTTGTTGCAAAGATTAAAATGAACTTCTGTTCTCACTGTACTTTAGTCTTTGCCTAAATTGCAGGTTCTCTGTTTTGGAACACACGTTTTGTCCCCGAACGTTGATACTCGTATTTCTCTCGAAAACTGACCCGGGATGTAGGTCAGTTTACCTCGCAACTAAATGATTAACATCAGTGGAATTGTAGGTTAGGAGGGTGGAAAGTTGGGTTAGGTTCAAGTTCGTTCAATTCAATTTCATGAAAATTCTAGAGTGCAAGTTGGCCAAACGCTCGGCCAACATTGTTTAACATGAAATACTAACGAAGGTTTGATGTACAGAGAACCTCTCGGCTAACCTCAAAAATATAGGTTAACCATACCTACGTGGGAGAATGGCCATAGATCATTTTAGACAGAGTGACCACTCCAGAGAAAATGATTACGAAAGTTAGGCCAGCTAATAAGTTATTAAGCGTTTCTAAATATTAAGTTGGTACACACGAAATATCGTTTTCGCTATCCACTAAATTTTCAACCTCACATATATTTGTCGATCGTATTAAAAAAGAAAAAGTCTACTATAAACCATGAAAATTTGTGAAATATTAATAAATACAAATATATACCAACTAAACAAAAGAATATTACCATCCAGTATTTTGCCGAACAATTATACCCTATACCGTGCATGAAATTACGTATGTACACTGGCAATCGTGTCTGCAAAAATTCCCCACGTGAGAATTCTATCGCTTCTAGCGAAGAACGAAAATGGCGGATGTCGAGATCCATAGATAAAGGATGTTTGTTGATGGAAGGGCCACGTGAATTTCTTCATTACAAATTCCCGTCGCGGCCTGTTATTAGAGAAATTTATTAGCTCTCCGTAAACGCGTTATCGGCAGCCAGCGATCTGCAATTAGGGTGAATTTGCATCGGTGAAGCCCCGCAGCTGGCTGCCAGAGATGCATCGTGATCGAATGCGCACGCACGTCGCGTTCAAGAATCTGCCTAGTGACTTCGGCGGGTGTGCTGGGGGGGGGGGGGGGCGTAGAGGCGAGGCGATCGCCTACGACAGGCGAATAATGCTTGTCGCTTTCTGCTGCGCCGCGTGAATTTTTTATCTCTACTTTCTGCCGGCGTCACGCACTCTGTGTCCGGTTGTTGTCGTTGTTGTTCGTCGAGGTGGTTGTACCAGGAACGCCACCGGAAACCACGGATCCGCGTGGGCGTCGATAAGCCGTGTCTCACCGTGTGCGACACGGCCCTTGACGCGATGGAAAAACCGCGTTCCCACCTTTCACTGCGATCCTACGGGACGGTTCGCACGTTACTTCTTCCCAGGGCGATCGGAAAATGGCATGTTGAGCACTTCCTGTCGCCGGACGTGTCTTTGACAGCGCCGCATTTCAATGCGAAATGAATCTGCGAGGAGATCTGGCACGAAGAGATGCGGAATTACACCGCGTTGGGCGAAGTAATGGGGAAACAATGTTTTGAAATGTTTCGCGTGGTTGAGATTGGGATCATGAGAAATCGAAGTTGAATAATTTGTCTTGGTCAGCAATGTACGGTCACCAGACCGTAACTTTCTATCGCTAAGACTCGTTTCGACTTTCGTAGCTGAATCGACTCTGTATATTCTGGGCGATTCTAGGGATTTTTCTTTCGTTAATTAATCTTATGTCTGAATCTAGGTGATTCTAGTGTGATTCTAGAGTCTTGTGTGAATTCCAGGGGACTTCCTTTCGCTGATGAATTTTGGATCTGAATCTAAACGAGTTTAGTGTGAATTCTAGGGAAGTTTTCTTTCAATTATTAATTCTAGTGATTCTTTTTCTATCTATAGATAAAAGTTCAATTTTTATCTACACTACTCTAAGTGTATGATGGATTCTAATAAAGTTCTAGAAGAAACTAAACATTCTTCTTCACTCAGACTCAGTTCTTTCAATTTTTCATTCATTATGCGAATCGTGAATATGGCTTTAAGCGAAATTTACCATCAGTTCGAAAGTTCTGCGAAATTTGTCGTCAGTTGGTTTAATCCCACGATAGTTTTCCCCCCTCGAGATAAATCTAGACAAATCTACATTGATCTAGAGAATCCTAGAAAAATGTTTCTGTATCCGGATAAATTTAGGGGAAATCACAGTAATTTCTGTCTTGAACTAGAAACAAAATAACGTACAACTATATATATATATAAGCTTATATAAGCTTATTGCCAATTATCGTACTTGATCCAAAGATATCATTAGATGTTTAACAAACCAATTAACGAGAACGATCGAAAAGCACAGTTTCATTAATATCAGCTAAACAAAATTTCTCCCCGTCGAGATGAAACTCTCTACATCATATTTGCCTTCGTCCGCCTCGCATCTCGGCGAGACCTCGGTGTTATTACTTGCTCCACGATGTTATTGTAAGGATTTCCGTGAAAACGGAGAGGGAGAGAGAGAGAGATAGATAGAGAGAGGGAGTTGGTAATGTTATAAGAAAACACGTCAGTGAATTCTCACTGTTATTACAGATCCTTCTCTTCTGATTTTTCCTCCGAGAGAACTCAATCTCGTGTAACTACGTACCTCGAGAACTTTGTTAACAAGCAATTTGACAACATATTAAATTATGTTTCTCTCTTTGGAAAAAATAATTATATACGCAGTGTCCCAGGATTTCTACTGAAATTAATTCCGCGTAAAAAGATGAGTCGAAAGTATAGAATAATATTATATCACAGAGCGTATCGTTTCTTCTTTTTCTTTCGATGCCTCAATTAAATTGGGTTGACTTGGAAATATTTTATTGTACATCTCCAATATATTTTTCACGTAGAATCATCCCCTTGTCAATTGCATCGCAATTACTGAAACATTCCTATATTATATTTTTAACAAATTTTTACAAGATGTATTACATAATATATTATCCAAAAAAAAAGTCTACATTAATTACTCTAAAAACTTAAGAATCATAAAACCAAAATCCATCCTTCTGATGAATTTGCTAACTCTAGCACTAATCACATAACCTCGTTCATTGTACCTATATCGATTTCCATGCACGAGACACCGTGCACTTAACCACCCTGTATTAACGCTGTCTCCCTCTAACGATTATCAATGGAAAATTATGGCGCGTAATTACCTAACCTCTGCTCCATTCGATGAGGTGCTAGTAAGATGATCAGAGCATTGCTGCGAGCGAATTTACCACAAATATAGTGAGAACAGTCTTGGCACTATCACCCCAATAGCCGTCAAGAATTTGGTTATTTTTCTTCGCGCTATTGTGAGGCTTGATACAGAGTACGATATTTCAAAGATGGCCGCCGAGATAAAGTTAAGCGAAACTCGCAGTCACGAAAGGAGGATCGCTTAATTTCATCTGAAAATTTCATCAAACTCAGCGTCTTGGACAACGATGGTCCCTGGAATGAAGATGGGGAGGTCGGTATTATATAATTGGCTGGTGTCTCCTCGTAATCCCCTAACTAAGAACATCATGCCCGTCTAGGGGAATTTTCGTTCCACGCGATATAAACCGATATCGACGTTTTAAGTAGTTCGTTTGCCATTCCGTGTATTTTGTCAAACTTTCGCATTATTTTTTGGAACGCATATACTTGTTAAAATTCCTCTATTTCAATTGTTTAATAAATTACTGGAACTCCAGTTGTTACATGAAGAAATATTTTGTATATTAATGTACAATTTGATATATATAAATACATACATTACAATGCAGAATTTAGCCAATCCATGTTCAATCAAGTTCAATTCGAAATGATGTTAATATACGAAACAAACTCGATCAAATAATACATTGCACGATACAACATTTGCTTCAAATATTTTTTCGCGTAACAAATGAATTTCGAGTAATTTCAGGCTGTGACTCGTCCTGTATCTCGTCCGCTCTTAATATTAAAAGCTTTAAAAAGAGAAATAAAAAGAGAGAAAAGACAAATCAACGACGCTCGATTAAACCAATTGTCAGAAATTGAAAACCACGTCCGATGTAACAGGTAGATCCAATGTGTTCACTGCGTGCACAGTTTAGAAATATCGTTTCCACGAGATGTATCTGACACCTTAATGAAAGGTGACCACTTTTATTCGTCCCGATAGTGTTCTCGCGTGGCAGCCGGCTATTTGTCGCCACGTGGTAGGACACTGGCATGACCAGGATCAAAAATCGGGGCCAAAGGTACGCGAGTGGCCAAATAACTCTTCTCACTGACGAATATCTTTTTCCAAGGCTCAAACAGCCACGCCCTCGTACGATTCTCGTAACGTGAAGTCTTTCGTCTTTCCTTCCTTCTTTTCTTTTTTCCTTTTCCTTCCTTTCGATAATCCAGACACAGGGAGAGCGTGTGCAGCGTCGATTAGCTCGGTCACGTGACCCTGAATCCAGCGGTGAAAATCCCTAGCGAAAATAATTTTCTCGCACGATCCAGCATGGTGGGGTGTGTGTGTTATATTGCTACCGTGTACCAGGTCTGTCGTATATCTTCCAGAAAGATATTATGCTGTTATGTCTGGAGCGCGTTACGTACCGCGTGTCCTCTTAAAAGCGCGAATATCAAGAAATCGACATTTATTGGTGAGATTTAATCTGACGATATTGGAGCAATCGATAAGTAGATCTGATATTGGGTTCAATTGATCTGAATTGTGTTCGAATTATGATTAGATTTAAATTCAGAAGTGAATTTATAGGTGAAATTCTGGTCTGTGCTAGGTCTCTACTAAGATTTATTTGCCGGATACAATATTTCATAGGTACTTTATTCGTCTAGGGATATTTTAGTGATAATGTGGTGTACTCGAGACTTGTCAAAATTCACCTTGATTCGAGTTTATTTATTTTAAGCAACATTGGATTTCAAATTAGGTTAGCCTGAACATTTAGCACGTACAAAATTGAATTGCATTAATCAACTACTACAAATTATCGGTGTTCTCGTATTTTGTCTGTTTGATTACCGCACTGGATGATCTCGCGGTGGCAAATTTGGGACACCCTGTGCATGCGCCGTTTCCCGCTTATCACCGCGTTTCGCCTCTGTATTTCCCGAACATTTACTTTCAATGCTTCCCCCCTATTTATCGGAAAATATTACGCGACAAAAGGTGAACGCGGAGATCGTCTCTTTATTCCTTAATTTTCTCTGTGTCCCCACTTTCCATCGCTTGTTTCAAACGTAATGGCCCGTTCACACAATTCGATTCCGCCTGTCGTCGAATTACTTTTTCTTTATACGCGTCATCCCACCAATCGTAATACAGTCTCGTTCAAAAGGAACAATGAAAGGTAAATAAATTCATAATAGCAATTTTCTCTAATAGCAGTGAAATTTCAATTAATATCTTGAGCAATTAAAAACTATACACTTGCGATACTTTCATTTCTCAGAAAAACCTACAAAGAAGTTGATTTCGTGCAAAGAAAACGAAAAAATGTGCTGCGAACTTTTGAACGTCCCTGTATATACATCTCCATTGAACGATCGTAAAACACCATTTTCCCCACGATAATGATACATTTCGTAATTCCGCAATAAACCCCAATACGAGACGGAATTTACTAAAAATATAACGCGCACATCGCGTGACCGGCCGATGGCCCAGGCAATTTTAAACCGAAACCCTCGCGTCGGAAATAAAAAAAAAAAAATAATATCGAAATGCGTCGACGCGGGAGTCGCGGCATCGACGTCCGTGACACGGTCTTTCCTGCCTCGTTCCGCGATTCCGGCTCACGGGTGCAGAAAAACGTTCGATGCATTCGCGGTACGTCAGAAAGAACCGGAGTGATTCGTCGGAACCAGCGAGTTGGAGCGTGGTGGGAGAGCGGGTGGTTGGAGTGGGGAGAGAAAAAACGGAGAACAACGACGGAATACAGCACGAGGAGAGAGGAGGGGGGAGGGGGGGAGGAATATTGCAATCCTGACAAAGAAGAAAGGTATTTCTAAAGGTTTCAATGGCCGCGAAAAAAAAGAAAGTAGAAAAAATATATATATATATATGTAGAGAGAGAGAGAGAGAGAGAGAGTGAGAACGGTTCGGGGGCGGCAGGGCGAATCTCTCGCTCGGCCAGGTATTTCGATATTTGTAGAAAACGAGACAAAAAGGCGGAACCGTATTTAAAAAGCGAACGTGGGCGCGCGGTCGTTTTCGGGGACAAAGGAACGTTCACCGGGCGAAACACGCGTTCTTTTCTCCCCCTCAATGACAATAATCGCTCTCGTTTCGTATACACGATAGTGCCGTTAATGAGCGGTAATCGCATCGCCGGGAAAAAAATGCTAGGCCGGTTTGTAGGTTAGGCGTGCGGTCGCTACGCCTGGTTTTAGTGGCTTTCAAACTACCGAGGACTGCGGATCTTTTTTTTTTCCCCTCCCGCGACTGACTTCTCTCTTCTCCACAACGAACTTCTTTGGATATTTCGTGAAAACGCGATACTCGATTGACAGCCTACAGGGTGATTCAGTAATTCTCTGTGTTTCTCTATAGTAATATTCTCTATATTAACTCTATAATAGTTTTGTTTTTTACGATATTCCAAAAAAAAAAAAAAAAACAATACTCGATCATGTATACTCGATGCACAATACTATAGTCCGATACACAAAATAAATTTCCATGAATTTTTGTTATCCAACTGGTGCAGCATCGTCCCTGTTCGGTTGCTTTTTAATTCAGCACATTTCATGCTCCACGCCCTACATGGAAAACGTGACTTTGCCGGGTGATATCGAGAGACGATTCCACGGGAACGTAGACAAATTTCGCTTCTCCACTACGAATGCAATTTGCACCGACGACGACTGTGCTTCACCACGTATTCTCAATTGTTTCGAGCAGCGTACATAATTCATTCGACAATGCCCGCAAAACGGTGTCACTTCGTCGATCACCGAGTTATTGTTCGCACGAGATAATAGGTAGCCCCTTTGCTCCTTCCAAATCCCGGAAAATAATTGAAAGCTTCGACAGAAGGGAAATAACGACCCTGTGAAATCGTCAAAAAAAAAAAAAAAAAAAAAAAAGAAACACGACATCCGATCAAAAAGAGAACGCTGAAAAAAGGAACGATTTGATCTGCGAGTTATCGCTCTGTGGCAATGGCATTTGAATTTCACCGTAGCTTAGAAAGACTGAGCCTCGGGTTTCCAGATGAAGAGCAAAAGTGGAGTCCACTTAATTTTAATACATCTTCGGTCGAAAGGCGAAAAGTTTTTTAAAGATGATATAAATATCATACGTTAATTCATAAACATTCGCACTCCAGTAATAGACAAAGAGTACAACCATCAATCCATAATTTCTGCAATTAAAGGTACATCATCGAAAAACATCGAGCAAACATCTACATTTATGCTGCAGATTCGTTCGTTATCCTTGTTGAATGACATTTATTTCGAGCACGCGCGCACGCGCGCAACGCTATATATTTGCATTATTTGCCCGCGCGATGTTAAATATTAAATTAAAAACAGACAAATTATCCAGCTGTTCGCCACCCTGTGCTCGTGACGAGAGACTCTTGATTTATTCAATACCGGCTCCCTTTACTCCACTCTGCCACCTAGCGGCGGCGAGAGAAAAAGCAAGCCAGATATCGCAGGTAATATGTTTTACAATAATACCTAAACGACGCGCGCGATGTTATCACGTCCGGCAATGATGATGCATCGCTGGCCGTATACTTCGTCTCATTAACGTTAAAACGAACGTTTATTTCATACGCGTGGCTCTCGTTCTCGCGCAAATATTTACTGCCTACTCGCGAAACTACGGCAGCCATTTTCAAACTCGAGTAAATTTTTTAAATTTTTTAAAATCTAAACGCTATTATCCCGCCGTTCTTTTATTTTCTGTGTTCCCCTCGAGATAACATTTCTCGAAGAAAATTTTGAAGGCAAAGATTTAATGCTATTGACAAAAATTGTTGGTAAAAATTTGCTGTTTGTCTTTAAAATGAACGCAGCAGGGTGTTAAAGGATGAAAAGAAAACCAAGAAAAATAGAATTCTCTTTCAGCTAGTTGAACGTTGAAAGAGAGAAGAGAAAAGTTTCCAAATTTCCATCACGTTTTTTACTTTCAACTCCTTTGTTTTAAAAGAATATACATTCTCTTTTTATTTATGTAAAAAAAAAAACATTTCTCTTTAAAAGTGGTAAAAAAAATCTTCAAAAAATAACTGGAAATTTTTTTCCACCCGCTGGAACAAGACAAAAGAACAACTTCCAGACCTAAACATCAATCTCCTACTTCCCTCTTACGTTCAAGTTCTTTGTTTTAAGAGAACACATCATTTTTTTATACAACAGTTTCTCTTCCGAGCGAAGATAAAGAATTTCCAGCCGCTTTAGATTTACAAAAAGAAAGAGAGAACGACGATTTTTATCATCAGACTCGACCAACTCGACCGACATCAAAGCAAGAGAGATTCTTGGAATTGAAAATAATTCTCAGCAGTTCCATGGGATTTGGGTATTGACGCCGATCGCAGTGACTCGGGAACTAAATTTAGGCGGTAAAAGAGCCCTGGAGAGAGCGGTTGTTTATAAAGATGCGAAGAAACGGCGGAAGGGGTGAGAAACGTTTCCTGTTTTGGTATCACGCTTTCGGAGACAGTCTCAATAAGTTTATACGTATAAGATACGCGGTCCTGACATGAATTCTTAAGAGCTGTGCCCCATTTTAGGTTATGCTCGTGGGAGTGCATAAATAGAGAAGTCAAACCGCGACGCAGAGAAAGAGAGAGAGAAAGAGAAAGAGAGGGCTCTCCCTTATGAATGCTCGTATCAAGGAATATATCTAGCATTCAAAGACTGCCATCTCTTTCTCACGTCTTGGGGATCTGGCTCAATTTTCAACTCTAGCCATTCAAACAGCGGCAGCAGGCTTGTTTTCGTTTCCCTTTGTTCTTAATCACCGGTGAACAACGCTCGCTTACACCTGCTCCTGCGATTAAAGCCGGATTCTCTTTCCTCGTTTCAAACTTTAATACTTTAATTTACAACTGCGAGGGGAATTAAAAGAGAGATGTGCGCGTGGTTAGCTCTATCGAAAAATCGCACGTTATTACTTTCTCGATTAATAAGAAATTTGATAAATTTGAATGATATTCCATTTGATGAAATATTCCACTTGTCAAAGGAAGAAAAAAAATTCCACTTCTCCACTTTCACCGGAGTAAAAATTAACAAAAAAAAAAAAAAAAAAATGATCGTTGTTAACTGGAAGTGACAGCGATATCACCGATGGCTTGGTTGGGAAATCACACGTCACGGTTTTCTAGACGAGAAGAGCCAAGAAGCGCGCAAGTTTGGTTAGAGAAGCTGACGTTAGTAACTGAACTATCAACCCCCTAACCAATATTGGACATTGCTTATAGAGTGACTTGGGCCAACTTGCCAACTTCCAAAGCTAACTTAAAGAGAATCTTGCGAAAGACGTCTAACCTGAATAACCCAAACGCCATTGTTAATTCCTACATGAGTGACAAACAAGCGCCAACGTCTTGCAAGTATCACTGCGTCGACCTTCAAACATGGAGGAGGAGCCTCAAACACGATTCTTGACAATCACGTTCAATTCTTCAGCATAAATACCTAAAGATTAATTTTTATTTCAACTACGTTTAACGACACGAGGGAATATTTCAAAATTATCATTAAAATTCAAATTATATTTAAAAATTCGTAAACTTTTTATAACGTAGCATACTTTCCCAACATTCGAAATATTCAAAGCTCCCTCTACGAAGTAATAATTCGACCAGAATAAAACCGCCAAGATTACCAAGAGCCAGTTAATCCAGGAATTTACAAAAAAACAAAATATATATATGTGTGTGTCGAACAGAGAACAGGGATCAGCGATCCACCCAACGAATATTACTTTTCAGATTATGAATTCCATTAATACATCTGGTCCGTTTTCCGCCGTTATAACACCGTTCAAATTATACTAATAAATCGTTCTGTTAATCCCGCTATTAGCATGTACCGGGGGCGGAGGGGGGCTTCGTTTTATCGTTTTCGCCACTCATTGTCGCCGAAAATATTCGCCCCCCCCCCCTTCGCAGTCGGGACGTGTTCGGCCATTCGCAGGCTAGAAATCTCGCGTGATACCGCCGATGTATTCCGCAGGGTGCCACGAAGACGAATTCGTCCATACGTCATCTAAAAACATGCTTCTCGCTCGATAAAAAAGATCTACTATCGCAATGCACTGCATTTGATTCCTGACGTCTTACTGAGCGAAAATAAGCTGGCAGAGTGCTTTGCTAGAAACTTGATTATACACCCCGACGTTTGATTGTTCGTACCTTTTTGGCTTTTACAACGCTTCTGAGAACAGAGGTACGAGCGTGGGAGGAGCGCGAGTAAACACGTGCTCGTTCCCTCGTCAGTGGTTCCAAGAAAAATGTTATGAGAGTCATTGAAGTGGACTGGTGGAAGTTGGTGACGAATTCAAGCACGCTATTGAAAGTTTAGCGCATTTTTAAACGTTTGAAGAACGACACTTTTTTTGATGAAGCCATATTTATTTATAAATTATTACTTTTCGAGTCATTACCTTTTTGGTGCAACTAAATTGTTAGAAAGTTTCCAGCAAATTTTGAATTCCAATTCAACTCTCGGTTGCAGCCGAGAATATATTTCTAAGGAAAAAACAAATGACCCAATTCTAGTAACTTTCCCGCGTACAATCAATCCCGAGTAAATGTTGCTTCGTTCAAATGTACATTAAGCTCGAATTATATTTAAATTAGGACTGGATCAACGTTAAACTGTCTGAACGTGCTTTTAATCTCGCTCGAGTTCCTATTAAATTTCTATTAAAACCAAAATACCTTCGCCCAAAAATGTCTAATCGCTCTTCCAATACTCCAATCACCCTGAATCTCCAACATAAAAAAGAAGGAAAGAAAGAAAGAAACAACTCTCCAACAGCATCAAACACCGGCGAACCATTTAACACGGTCCCTAAATCAGTCATTAGATCGATCCTCGGGCTGACAACCTGGGTGTAGTACCCACTAATTCGGAACAGACACCGACGCTGCGGCTCGATTAATCACTCGAGAGTCGAAGAAGCAGAACACCCCTACGACCGCGAACCATTGGCACGAGGCTCGAACCAGCAAACCGGCGGTTTTAAAACCAACCAAAGGGAGAGCGTGAAGGGTATCTTTGTTTGCAACACGGAGGAAAATATTTAGACACGAAGGAGGAACGTGGCACGCGTGTGTTTCCCGAGGAGAACCACCGCCGCTAGTTTATTTTCTAAACACAAGGAAGCAATCCTAACGAGGGGGTCTGCATCCCTGGCATCCCCGTTTTCACATCGAAATCCATCCCCCTGTTTCGAACTTTTTCTCGATCGAGTTGTTGCGTTCGCAATGAGAAATCTCGTCGGTGTTTGGCAAAAATTGTGGAAAATCGTGCAACAGCGACCCACTTTGGGGAGGGCTCGTTTTGAAGCGCGAGGCCTCCACTTTGACGATCGCAGCGATTCGTAATATATAAAACGAAATATTGAGGAATGTTTTTCGCATAGTGATTTTGAAGATTGAAATTTTCTTTTTTCAATCACGTTTGTTATAATTTAGTTTTAAATATCTTGGCGGTCGAGACGCAGAGCTACTCCGAATCGAACATCTCACGAAGGCAAATGCAGTCGAACCACCGTCGCGGGCCCCTGAATTATGACTCGCCATTAGTGTAAATCAATCCAGAGGAATTGTAACACCAACCAACGTAATCCGACTCCATTATAAGACTCCAAGTTGCAGCGCGCAATTCAGAATTATTGCGACCAAACGCAATTCGCCGCCGCCGCAAAATTCTAATTCTAAGCTCCAGCTCGGAATCTGGGTCTGAAACAATTTACGTTCACGTCGATATTCTAATAGTCATTTCGTTCGAAATGAGCAATGTCCGGCGGATTTATGTATACGAGAGTGTACATACTCTGCGAACACGTGCACGCGGGGCGCCACTGTTAAAAAGAGCCTCGACCCACTTGCCACTTTTTCTCGCGGCACGAAAAAAAAAACAAAACAAAAAAAAACAAAAAAGATAATAATAAAAAGATAAAAGAGGGATCATACTTGAAAGTTTGATTGCATCTGTTCTACCGTGAACAAAAAAAAAAAAAAAAAAAAAATAGAAAATAGAAAATAAAAGAGGAGAAGGGAAATTAATCGAGACTGTTTTTTTTTTTTTAACGAAGGATAGAAAGTCGATGATTCTCCGCTAAGGGAAATGGAATTTCGTGGTGGAAATCGAGTTTCCAGGAGGATGCCTGGCTGTCTAGGTAGCCGGTATTAGGTTCACGATGATTTAGCGCCGGTAATATTCCGTGATTAAGTCTGCGGCCAGATTTTCGATGAGTTTGCCTGGGACACCAACGTCGAACCAGCGTGATCGCAAACCAGCATCCTTGGGAAGTTTTCGTTTCAAAAGTCAGAAAGAGAAATCAAACGACTTGATAATAGACAACAGATTCAGTAAAGATATTTATTATCATTATTATATTAATATATATTATTATATAACAGAAAAGTTAAAAATATAAGTAAAGATATTTACAACAATTATATTTATTATTATTATTATATGTTATTGTGTTAATTGCAATATTCCTTGAATTTTACAAATTAATAAATAACAACATTGAAAAATGCATATTCGATACTTTAATTCAACGTATGTATCCAGTTCAATTACGTTGCAATGCATCGTGTTAATTCAATGTAATTCAACGATTTTCAAACATTCCACGACTGATGTTGCACATTCTCATTCTCCGAATACATTTCTCTTTAAAATCGAGCCGTTTCTCCGATCAGGTATTAATCGCGAACAAGTGTAAACAGAATCGGTGAGTAATTCACTCGATGATACCATCTCATCACCTGGCAATATATTCGCCGGTACACGTTAAGCCAGATACCCTGGTATACTAAGTAAAATCATTTCGTGATAACAAATGACAGCAAATTTGCTGGCGAGCTTCTCTGAAATCCCTGGCTTGTCCACAGGCTTAATTGCAGAATATTACCTCCCCTGAACTACTCCATCTTGGCACACATACCAACTTTGCATGGCCCGTTAATACATTAAGAGCACCAATACCCACGTGAAGACTCGCGGTAAAACCTCATTTCCCTCGAAGACCCGCGAACCCTCAACCAGCAACGACAGAAGACTCGAACAAAGGAGATATTTCTGGTCCGTACAAAATGTCTGTCTGTTCCCTTCCTAGGCGATTAGATCGCGGATTAATTTGCACGAAAGAGCAAGAAAATGAATTTTTCTTTTAATAAAGTAACACTCGCACAATATTATTTTTTACGACGAACAAAATTTTAATCAGCAAGTGATTCGCCTCTACTTCCCCCAGAAAGACTATCGCGACGAAGCTGCCAATTATGCAGTCAGCCAATTTTTTTTATTTAACTTGGAATTTTATTAAATTTGGAAAATCTGTATCTTCGTCTAACAGACGTTGGAACAGAACGCGATAAAACGAACTGGATCGAGACACTTGTTACCTCGCTCATTCAGAACAGTCGGATCTCGGATGTTAAATTGTAGCAAATAACCATCATCGACTGTAGATTCTGAAGCAAACTCGCGAACGAGGAGAGTCGAAAAGAGCCACGGATTTACGTTTGGCGAAACCGCGAAATCTCGCGCGATTAATGAGAGGAAAAAAAAGTGGGGGGAGGGGGATATTATTCCGCGAAATCGGCCTCATTAACCTCCTTCATCGATCGCCCGTCGAACCAAATCGAACAAAGGGCTAAACAATAGTTCCAACTTGTCCAACCTGCTGGGAAGTTGCAATAACGGTGCCGCGCGGCGCGCACCGGGAACGTGATTAATTAAAACTCCGGCTCTGGGCCCTCTATCGATGAAAAGACGCGGTGTATACACACAATTCCCTAATCCAGCGGCAGTTCTCTTGATTGGTTGGCGAAGCCGAGGGTCAAAGAACCGAGTAATTCGGTCTCGGAATAACTGGCGAACTCGCGGGGGTCGAAACGGAAATTGCCCCGTTCCACTTTCGCGCGGAACTGAACTGAGCTGAGCCGAGAGGATTTCGAAGATTTCGAAAAATATTTCAAGCCATTTCAAACGTTACATCAAACCGCACAAATAAAATCGACGTCCAATCTCCTTCGCGTTTCTCTATTCGGCCCTTTCAACCCTTTCAGCCCTCGACGAAACCTCCTTTGTCGTCATCTACCAGCAATTTATTCACGAAGCACCGACACTTTGAACAAAACGACGTGGCAAAAGTTGGAAATAATCGTTCAGACGGTATTTAACGAAAGCGAAATTTCGTCGATTGCATCTTTCTAACGCGTGTGACATCGTTTCTAAATTTAAAGCAATCATCGACGAAAATGATACATGGTTTTCCAATTTCTGGAAAAATAATATCCACCGGTTTTTCTAAACTTTCGTAAGAAGCAGCAAGAAGTTTCTAGTTTATCTGAATTATTCCGAAGTGAAACGTAAAGTGACTCATTCAGAAATTCTACTTCTGAAATTCTTTTGCTGTTCTATTATACTAATATTATACATCACATTACACCGACACCAAATATACTCGTACGTTATAATTATCGATAAATTGATAATGAAAAGAGAAAGTTCGAGCTAGATTTAAGTGAGGAACAGTCGAATGCAAAAGATTGAACCTCGATGAAATGTGAAATTACGCAATTATGAGATGCACGTCAAATATCTAACGAGGTAAAATAATTCAGTAGAGGAAAAGCTGCTAAATATTCCCCTCGAAGAGAGAAAATTTAATTTTATTAAATATTTTGAATGATAAAATATTCTAAAAATGGGGCGGTTCTCTCCCCCCCCTCCCAACTTTGGATTTCTATTTTCCGATTAACCTGCTACTACGTAATTTTTTCTTTTTCCTTTTTATCACTAAAAGTGATTTTAGCGGGAGTAACTCAGAAAATCGGGCCTCTAGGTGCAACGCTGATGCAACGAAAATTAGCGATTGGTTGATTTGGGTCACGTGATTCGCGAGGGGGCGTGGTCTGGTACTGAGCGATCGCGCCTGTGATTTGTTTTCTATCGATTCAAATGTTTGCATATCGATAAAATTTTATGGCAAAAAAGTCGTCTTCATTTCCTAGTCGGAACAGTTGCTTCTGGGCCTTTCAGTGAGACGAATCGTACTGGGGTACAAGTCGTTCAGTTTTTTCTCCTCGCTCTTTAACAGCCTTTAAGGCTTTTAGAAGACTGATAACACTAATTCTGGTGGAGAATCTAACTTCTCCTCTGTTCCGAGCGGAGGAATCGTGCGAACTTAGAGCGGAGGTTGATAGATTGGCTGTTCCCACTGGGGCCAATTAACGGGCCTAACTTTCCCACTGGCTCGGGATATTCGTCGAATAGTACGTGGTAAAGAGAATATAACTGAAGCGCTAACTACGGATTTGATCGAAATTCGTCCTGGTTAACAGATCGAAATATTCAGAGAACCAGTGTAGAACCAGAAATAACAGAAGCGATGTATCGACATTGCGACTGTGCTTTTCGTTCTTTGTAACGAGAAGATTTGTGACAGTTCAGCTTTTACAAATCACGACATTACCGTACATGAGAAGATCGTTCAGCTTTGCATAAATTAACAGCTCGATTCGTGCGTTGTCATAGTTTAATTATTACTAATGTAATTATAATTCAATTAATTACGTGTCGTTATCGCTTGATTTGTGTGTTAATTAAGAGAAGGTCCATTTGTCTTTTGAATTTTCTATTGTCTCCGCCACACTGCAGGTACAGTCTTTCTTATCTCGATCTTACTCGTCGTTATTCTTACTAAAGAATAATTATACGAACGAAATTTAACGATTTTAGAGAATTTAAACTGATAGAATTAAACTCGTACTATTAGTCTAAAACCACTTTTCAGTAAATGAATATACATGTATAGACACAGTAACTTCATACTCGTCCTTTGTTATAATAAAAATAAATAATTAATTATAAAACGAAATTTAAAAATTGATACTACATTACAATATAACACCATTAGTCTAAGCCAATTTTAATAAATAAATACATAATAACACTAATATCAATAATATAAGTAGTATAACCTTCATTGATCAGACGATACACGTCTGATCAATGTGTCCCTATATCCCTGTGGAACTCCAACTATTTCACAGACCCAAATATCGAGATAAAATTTCCATTAGTCGCCGACAACGATCCAAAATATCTAACTGGATGTCAAATTGCTACGTAAACGAGAAAACGTTTAGAAAATAATTATGTAGAACTCGTAGTTTTACTGTTTCGAGTACAACAGAAAGAAATTAGTACTATTATCAGTAATATATAAGCAATAAAACGTGGATTTTTAAGCATCTATAGAAAACTCTAATATGCAAAATTGCACAAAACACGCGCAACAGTATGATTAAAAAACAATAACATAGTAATAATAAAAATATGATATAAAATAAAATATAAAATATCCGAAAAGTGTGGTGCTTTCTACAATTTCCAAGCAAGATTCTATTTTCCAAATTATGTGCATAAAAATCCCCAGTATACTAATAAATAACTAACTGAAGAGACATTAATCCTTTAGATAAACGAAAAACACCGATTCCAACGATATTCTTGAACAAACAATTTTGCATAAAGCGTTGCAAATAACTTCACTACGTCACAATAACTTACGTACGAATATACACATTTTCTTGAACACAACTGACTTTTGTCGAGATCCTTTTTGCATCCAACGGCACAATTGTTGACAAAGATTCGACAGGAGGTGGGGGAGGAAAGGATTCCCAAGTTATATCTCATTTTGTTAGCTATTCACGACGCAGGGGCGGTATTAAAAGGCAGACGCTGGACTAGCTCTCCTCCTGGAGGAGGATATTAAAACCGTGGCTGTACAGCTTGTATTAAAGCGAACATTCGAATAATCCTGGACAGTGTACCGTATATATTAATCGTAAAAGTAGGTTATTGATCCGCGGAAACCGGCGGGACAAATTACTGGTACGCCCTCGCCCCTTCCCCCCTCCCCCTGCTAGACGCATATGAATTTTCATTTAAAAAAAAAAAATAATAATAATAATGATAAAAGAAAAAAAAAGAGAGAAAGAAGAGAGAAAATAGTAGGTCCATTAGCTGGCGTGCAATAACAAAACTGGACCACCGTTTATTATTCGACCAGCTTATTTTATTTCGTTCTATCAATCACCCTCATCCTCTCGAATTTCGAAAATTTTCAAAATTTTCAGAAATTACATTTCCACAAACTTTGATCATTTTTTTTAATAATACCGGTGATAATTTTCCGTTCTGATGCATTTGTAATTAACGTAGCTAATTGTAATCGTCGAAATATTTTCAGCATTTCGATGAATTAAGTTTAAAAATGCTTTCTCTTTTTCCACAAAGTCATTTTAAGTTGAAACTTTCTCCCCTTCGGGTGAAATCAGTTCGAAGAAATGAATGACTCTAGACTGTCGATGAACGACGTTTATTCAAAAGGAAAGATATCCTTTTTCGATAATTTAATAGTTCGAAATATCAACTATTCAAACAGCTTGTGAACAAATTTGGAATTTTAGTATGAATATCGGTATGTAAAATACGTTCTATTGAAATTTTCTCGTAAAATTAATTAAATTTATTTCCCATGGAAATTTTTTTTTTTTTAGACAAAGGTCTGAAGTACGTGTTTTTCTTCCCATTATCCTTTTCATAATTGGAACTTTTCTGTAATAGAAAATTTCGCCATTTATACGGTGGAATAATTTTATCGTTCATTAAAAATTCATATTTCTGTATTTGAATCGATGTAACCCTTCGCAGCGTTTTTTTCATTAATTAAACCTAGTAGTTTCCCTGGAATTTTATGTGCTTGAAAATAATTTTTGCTATTAGTCAAAAATTTTCGCCTTTGTAGACGAAACTCAATTAATGTGATGCTCGGTGAAAAAAGAATTTTTCATTTTGGACGTTCACATTTTTCATTCTCACGGTTTAAACTTTTCTGTAATAAATGTACGTCTAATGAAATGATCTTTATCAAAAATTTGTCGTTTTGTGTGTTATATGAATTTTGATCAATGTAACTTGACGTCGTAATTAATTAAATTTCGACCTTACAAGTTGAGAATAACTTTCTATCTATTGGCAATTTTTACTCTTATTAAAATTTAGTCGTTACGACTAAAAGATTTAAATAATTCTGTATATTTTAATATCTTGAACGACTTGATAATAATAATTTAGTCTAATATATTCTATCTCCTTCTTTTTGTGACATTTTCTCTCTCATACTAGTATCTCATACTTTCTAGATGAAACGTTCTAGGTAAATTCATAAAATTCTAAATTTCTATAAATATCCTCCCAGTCTGATGATAAAGTCGTCTCATACACAAAATAATACACACAGAACACAGAAACTGGCTGCCTTCCTTCCGAACAAAGAACAAGGAACACCCCTTTGAATTAGTGAAATGGAACAACAGTTACCTATGTTACGCGTTTTCATACTAATCTTGTACATTCTGGATACTAATACTCGTCAGCGAACCGACTCATGGAGTTTTATCTAACAAAGTCTCCAGGTTCGGGGAGTTTCGATGGTACTAGGAAATTTCATGGGATGGCTAGAGTTGGTCTAGCCAGCCAGTTGGCTAACTAACTTGCTTCGAGCAAGCGGTTGTTCGTTGTAATATTATTCGGCGGAGTGGCCACTTTCTATCTCGAATTTACGCCAAGTTAACCGAAATTGAAAAAATTTCATCAAGGAAAATTGCCCTTTCATCAAGCATGCGCGCGCGCACGCTTGGTACGTATATATTATACTGCTAGAGCTAGAGTTATTATTAATATTTGAATTATTATTATTATTATTATTAAATTACTGGAAATTCATAATAAATAATAATCATAAATTCATAATTCGTAATAATTCATATCCATACATCTTATAAAAACGCCATTTTGTTTAAACCACGTGATATAACCTCCAAACGTACCTATTTCCTAACCTATAAAGCAACCATCGTAAAATAACCTCTTATTCGTCTCAACATAACGCGCATAGTAGCTCCAAAACAATAAAAATTCTATTTTTACGCAAATTTCGATTTAATCGTTTAAACAATATCCTCCAAACAACGTAGTTGCTTCGTAATCTTACACAGCAACCGTAAAACATCTGTACTCGTGTGCACGTAAAGCTACTAACTCTACAGCGAAATTTCGTTGTAATAAAAAAATAATCTTTTTACAGGCGACGTACGACGACTTTTACGCTCCTTTGTAATTAACTGTAATATTCACCAGCCGCGTCTAATACGTTTCCTTAATTTTCTGCCGGTGAATTGCAGGTTTGCACGGGGTCCCGGAATAAAAGAATTGGAGATGGCCCGTGAAAAAAAAGGCGAGTTCCAGTGGAAGCACACCCATGTCGATCATCATCCAACCGGATATTAGGCTTTTTTGTCCGAAGGACGACGTTTCGGTGTCGTGGTCATTCGACAATGACGTCACACTGTGTTTTAAAAGAGCCGTCCGACTGTAATCCAAGAACAATTTTTTTTTATTCACATTGGCAGCCGAGTCCGTCTCAATTGAAAAGTATAGAAACGCGATGGTGTTACAAAAACGTAGTTTTCTTGTTTCAATTCAATTTGGAATTGATTTATTTAGAATAAATTTGCGGAATTTGCGCAGTTAATTAGTTCGCCTTCGGAGAGGCACGAACAGCGCTCCACGCTGTCTCACACGTTAGAAAAGCGAAATTTATGACACGGTCGCTGATTAAAAAGTCGTTGATGAGAAATTTTTCACGAAAGTAAAAGAAAAATAAAAGAGAAATTCGAGCCAAAGCAGAGTTAAACGATACAAAACGATCAATGTGAAAACGAAACGACAAATTTTTTTAGTTTTTTTAAATTCCACGCTTGAAAATAAATTTCGCGTGTGAAATGCGTGTATTGCAAATTAAACGTAATTTGATACTTGTTCTGCCAAATACGATAAAACACGATGCTCAAATTAATCGCGGTCTCGTGTCCATTCTATTAAATGTAACGAATTAAACAAATGTCTGAGAAGGAGGGGGGAAGACCAACAATTGGATAATAGGAAACGAACGAACCTCATTGGCAGTTACCACCGGTCAGACAGCAGTCAACTCAAATACACACTGGCGTGTCATCCGAGCGTCATACTGTTGCGCGTAAATTGACTCATTTTCAATTAACGACGATTTTAAGTGATTAAAACGTCCCCTCGGCGGCACGCCTATGACGAGTACCATCTGCTGGTGCATTTCAGTCGCACGCGGTGTACCATGACGATGGAAAAAAAAAATTCCACGTGTGTCCCTGGCCCAGTGGCTCCCAAATAACTATCCTACCGTGTGACACGCGGGAATTTCTATCGATGCCATCCGACTCGCCGTGAAAACGAGAAAAAAAAAAAAAAAGATACGCGAAAAATGAAGAGTGGGTATCTCTTTTGCGGGACGGACGGTTCGCGGGGGAATCGATATCGAAAATTCGTGGGTGAACGACACCTGGGTGTCGGGCAACCCATGAATCTTTGCGATCGATTATCGCGAAAATGGAAGCTTCTATGGGGAAACCTCTATTTTCGGGTTTTCGCCTATTTTCTCGTGCCAAATTCGATTTCGATGTTTTCGTGTACGAAGAACCGGTATTTGAACCTCTGTGAGACACGTGCAACGTGCGAAACGTTGTTTCGTTGATCGGTGTAACACGCAGACGCGTAAAGTTGGAACAAGTATTGTAAAATGAGAAAATTTTTTTTAATTACGATAAAGAAACTGGCACAATGATACGACGCTATTGGAAAATATATTTTGACGTTTATTTAATACCCATTAGAAAATTTTTAGAGCGTAATATTTTCAGTGGTTCGGTGCAGGAATTTAAAGAATATTTTTAATTTACACCGTACTTGAAGAATCGAAAATAATACACTCTGCGTATAATTATCCTCACTGCAATTTTACATTTTCAAATTTTCCAATCTACTGATTAATTGCTATATTATGCATCGTCTTACTAATATTCATCGTACTAATAAAAAATTTCTGTTTTCATTTCTACTGAGCAATAATCTTCCCTCTTGCCTTTTATAATCTATAGATGATCCAAGCGTTAAGGGTGAAATATTCAATACTCGCGATAAAAAAAAAAAAAAAAGAGGAGAAGGAAACGAAAAGCAAAATTTGACACGTTTCTCGACAAGCTGCGACACAGTCCCTACATATGAAAAATGCAGATGCACGAATAATATCCTGGTCTCTATCTATCCCTTTCGAGCTCTAATATCGCCGACGAGAAATTTGGGAGCCACTGACCCATACAAACCCGTCGTCCATTCACGAGCGCACGTGCTCGGCTCGTGGGTGTATCGGTGGAGCGTCATCAGATGTGTTTAGATAGGCTTGCTTGCTTGGGCTGCTGCTGGGCCAGGTGAAGGGGCAGAGGTGCCGCCATATGGGAAAAATCCTGACGGTTTATTAATAAAGGACACGTTTCACCGATCGAAAAGCGTTCATTTGTGCAGATAGTGGGACTAAAAATCAATTTCTAAACCAAGACTGACGATAGGTACACGTTGAATTTCTTGATATTTAACACGTATCCATGTATAAAAAAAACTGCACGACTTGTACCTCAATACGATTCGTCTCACCCAGAAACAACTGTTCTTTTCTGCCATACAATTTTATTGATACGCAAACATTTGAATCGATAGAAAACAAATTACAGGCGCGATCGCTCAGTACCAGACAACGCCACTCCTACTCGAGGTCTACCCCACGCCCCCTCACGAATCACGTGACTCAAATCAACCAATCGCTAATTTTCGTTGCATCAGCGTTGCACCTGAAGAGGCCCGATTTTCTGGGTTACCCTAGTTAAAATCACTTTCAGTGATAATATATTCTTATTTACAGCAATTTTTTTGTTTCTTTCGACCATCAGAAACTATCAAAATTTAATTCGAGAATCAAACCTACCAAACGGCTGAACTCAACATGTCGCTAAAGAAGGTATCTGTAAAATTATTAAAATTAAAAAGGCAAAGGTAACATCGAACCAGCAGATCTAAGAAACTATTCAAGAAAGGAACATCTTGCCAATAGCGCAAAAGTAGTAGATGCCGGAAGAACAAGATAACAATTCCAACTTAAGGTTGACGAATGTTCATCCCAACATTCGGAAGAGAGAGAGAGAGAGAGGGGGCGGTTCCAACGAGCAAGATCGCGAATTAGGTCGAAACTCGTATATATTACGGATTGATCTAGCCACGATAAACGGAAACAGCGTGGAGTTTCGCGTGCACTGGCATTAACGCGACCGCGAGCTGACACTCAACACACACGCACACAAGTACGTACGTACAAACCCCTGCGCCACCGATGAACAATTATCTTACGAAGCTTAGGCGTGCAAGAGAGTGTGTGGATACTCTGGCGGAAATGGGTCGCCGTGTTACGGCCGCGGGTAAGTAAAGTCCTCGTGAAAGTTGCACGCTTGTTGACGGCCCACGATACACGCGTCGTGCCCACGGACCGCGCTCCACCCTCTGTTCTCTCTCTGTTCACGCAGCTCGTCGCCGTCCTCCCTCGGCTGAACGCCGGTTGACGCTGAAAATCGACGCTGACGCCCACTTAATCCTTCCCGTTGCAAGATTTTCAGGAACACACTCTACGTCGGCGACTATACAACCGCTTGAAATTGTCGTCGAGTGTATGTAGTAATTTTCGACTACATACCCGGCGGATTTTTCCACTTTGGCTATTATTCCCATCTCTATTTTCCCTTTCTCTTCTTTTTCTCTTCTTTTCCTCTTTTTTTGTTTCCTCTTTTGTTTTTCGTCGTCAGATAAAGATTCTTTCGTGCTTTTCAGAAATTCGAGGATAAGTAGAGATACGTGTGTAATTTGCTGGTTGAAGAGTTTGGTATTAATTTCGTAAATAGCGGTGGATTTAAATTGGAAAAAATACGAGTATTTAAAGAGAAAAAACGCGTTTGAATGACGAGTGCTTCGGAAAATAAAAAAAGAATAAAATAACTTTATATTGATTGAAAGATCGTGAAAATAGATACAATACTAATGTTAATGTATTAATGTGAAACGAGCTGCGTGAAGAGATAAAAAGCGTCTGTAAAAAAAAAAAACACGTATAACACAAAAACATCCCCAAACTTCTGAATAACGTTCGAATCCCACAAAGTAATCCTTAGCTGTCGAATTTAATCACGTTCGATCCCCCCATCCCGGGCAATAACCTTCTCTCTCTCAACAGAATCCTTTACCTAACTCGCGTTAAAAACTAAAACAAAAAAAAAAAAAAACCCTCCAAAAAAAAAAAAAAAAGAATTAGAGATCGATTGATGAAAACACGAGCAGGAAACGGCAGTTGGATTCTCATGCGATGAAACACAGTGCCGTTGAAAAATTACCATTTCACCACCTCTATCTATCTCTTTTCCTACCTCTCCCCCCCCCTCCCTCCTTCTCTCTCGTTCTATATACAGCAGGCCTCGGAAACCGGACAAATGAATTTCTGTTTTCATCGGTAGCAAACGATTACGAGCAATTCATCGGCGCGAACCCGTAAATTCCGCGAAAATCGATAACGCGGCTCGTTTTTCGCCATTATCGTTAATGCGACGTCGCAAGAGAAACAGCCCGCAGCCAGCGATGATAGCACACACACGCTTAATAACCGGCCGTTTCATGGACTTTAATGGAATTGCCGCGAGAATAGGATACGTATCGGCCTGCGGACGAATACGCTTGTTCTCTCTCTCTCTCTCTCTCTCTCTGTTTTGTCAACGCGAATTGGCAGAGGACGACCACAACGCATTGAAAGGCTGACGCACACGTACGACACATCGTGGACAATCGTTTGAGTCATTAACTCATGGCGAGCGCAAAAGTGCTCTTTTCCCTCTTTTCAATCGGGGATGCGTGCTACCTCTTGGTTTTTCATCGACGGCGAAACACGCGTATCGAGGCGTATCGATCGCTTTCGCTCCTTTGAACCTGGTTTTCTCCCTTTTTTTTTTTTTTTTTTCAAAATACAGGCTGCTGCTCCAAAAATTTAATATCCAAGCATCTCGCGAACAGAAAGCAAAATTTTCGCGAATACCTCTCGTTGAAACGTCACGAAGGAGATACGAAACGTAAGGCTTTGTCGATTTGCAAAATTGAATCTACAGTGGACCGAGTTTCACGTCGAATCTCTTCGCGCGCGCAGGTTTGATTCGCGCGATCAACTGCAGAATATTTGTAGGAAACGTTGCGAGATGGTAAAATTGGAAAACTGGAGAGTTTCTTTATCGAGAAACGGCGTGTATCTTTAATATTCAACATCTCTTTATAAATCCCTCTTTAAATTTCATTTTCACAGTTTTCTGAAATTTTAAGAAATTGAATCACTTGTAATATCATTAAGGATAAATATTTCTATTCTCTCGACAAAGAGAAATATCTCCAAGTTGAAAATAAAATGTTACATTCTTCTTCTTTTTTCGTACATTCGTGACATTTCGTTGATTCTCTTTTTTTTCTGTTTCCCTCTTGCGGAAATTGAGTTTGAAAGTTCGTCAAGTGCACTTGAACTTGGTTAATTTCGCAGTGGACAGGTGTTCGCTTTGAAGTTTAGAACAGCATGAAATTCATACCAACATGCCGCGGCACCTCGAAATTTTCACCGTTATTTAGTTTTTAATATTATCGGGGGTATTTCAGACGATAGTAAATTTCGTGTACTGCGCAAATTACGTGCACCGCGTACAATAAATATCACGTATGTTACGTACGACGGACCGTAGATTTTTATACGTTTAATAGGAAATTTAATATACAGGATGCGCCACTTGGCGCAACTTTTAATTAACTTATTATACATGCAGGTCGATGGAAAAGTTGCCATGTAACAATTAACTTCTTGTTCTTGGAACTTTCAAAATTTCAAAATTTGCTTAATTGATTGCGATAGTTGAATAAAAAAAAAACAACTATTAAAATAGACACAGGTTCGACTAAAAATTCTTTTCAAAAACAAGAAGTTAATGTTTGGTTCGTGGATAATTTAAATATCCTATAAAATAATTTATAAACAAAGTTTCACGGAATAACATAATTTCTCTGCGCGCACAGACTCCATCAAAGACGAAAAACCACTAACTAAAATATCAATTCGCCCAGAAACACCGAAACTCTGAACGCACGCCATAATTTAAAAATTACAACTGTTCTCGTTCGTCGTCGGGTGTTTTAACAGGGCGTTGAAATATATGCAACGCTTTTGCGAAGAATGATCGAAGAACCGATGAATCGAGGGAAACATCGGAGGAGGACTTTTCGGGGTTGATGGCTCGATAAATTAGCCGGCGCCGTTTTAAAAACACTTGGTAAATTGAGAATTGGCGGCCGTCAGGCTCGGCTAAAGAAATGATCGAGGAGGAGGAATTCGTTTTAACTAGAACCCTTCGTAAGAAGTCCCTTCATCAGTAAGCAGAAAGTTAGATTAACTGGACTCGGCTTCGCAAGAATTTTTCCACGTCACTGCGCCCACCGTTGGCTCTCCGAGCCAATTAAAGTATCCTTTATATTAATAAGTTCTTTTATACGTCACGAAGAACGCGTCTTAGAAACACATCAAACTACAATTAACCGTGACGACAGATAAAATTGAAACGGTAGAATTTCTTGGAATCGCGTGTAATATTAAATTCGACTGATGTTAATTGTAATTAATTTTATATTAGATTACAAAATAAAATAAAATATAATAATGTAATAACAAATAATAAAAATATTAGATTACAATCACAATTAATTATGTCGTCTTTAGCACAATTTTATCAGAATCAAAATTTCCAATTCTTGGTTAATTTACTTGAAAGTAAATTCCAGACACACAAAGTGTATTTGAAAAAAAAATAGCAAAGAGTCTCGAATCGGTAGACAGCAAAATCCAAAATTTATCAAAGAGACGCTGAGAGAAATTACTTGCTAAAAAAATTCGCTCAACTGTCGCGTCGGTAATCGCGTTAAAAGTTCAGCGAGGAACGTAGGAAAATTTACCAGCGAAAAATCCACCAGCGACCATTGTGATCCATTAGCACAACAGTGCAACACGAGAACCTCTAATTATTTCCAGCGGTATAGAATTTGCCGCGTCCGTTCCTCCGAAGCACCAGGCTGGAGAGACCAGACACAGGCGGATTTTCGTCCCTCGTTGTAGTACAGGTGTCGGCACGCGCGATCCAGCCGCGATATCTCCTCCCGGCTGCTTAACGATAACGATCATAATAATTTAATTTAACAGGCTGCGAGAGAAGGAGGTCACAGTCGGCATCGATCTTCCCCGGAAAGTCCGCGAGATGCAACGAGCAAATATTAAAGGGCCACCCCATCCACCGAGCCTTGCCTCGTCCGTGGAACACCCCCACCCCTTGCTCCTACTATTCACCCTCGTTTCTCCGCATTTCTTTCTCTCTTTCGTTCCCGTGTCCCTCTTCGCCCGATTGCGTGATTTTGGAATGGAATTTGGAATGGAGAGACATTAGGACAATTGCTTCGAACGATTTAACGTTTAAAAGTGATTTTTCACGCGGTAAATAATTTTATTCGATCACGTTCGAACGTGTTCGTTCGAACTTTTGGAGCAACGAAAGTTGTTCAATACAGAGAAAGCTTCGTACGATATCATACGATAGTAATGATTCTTTTTTGTAGACGGAGGGGGATCAAGGCCATTTGAAGATCACCTCCATCTTTTTAAATAGAGTGATATATTTTTTGCTCCATTTAGGTCTCTTCTCCCCGACCTAACCTAACCTAATTTTCATCTTTAACGTACGCGTAACCTTACATCCAACGAGTGATTCATTTTTAAGGTTAGGAATATTTAGTTTTTCATTGCGAAATCTCATAAAAAGGTTATATTATACGTTATGATATGTAATATAATAAGCGTTATAAGCCACGATACGACGAAAGGCAATCTCTTGACATTAAATTAAATGAGATTCGATATGACCAAAAAAATGCAAACTTAACAAAGATCATTTTACACTCTTACGATTGTACTGCAAAATGTCAGAAACTTATAAACAAAATTAATAAAAAATGATGGAAAGGCAAATTAGTAATTCGACAGTTCCTACAAAACGCATGACGTCTCATTGTATGTCAAAGGATCAATAAACTACAAGTTATAATTACGGTGATGGATTATTTATACGAATATTAAAAATGCATCTGAATCATATTCAAAGTAACTTCGAATCGCATTCGAAATAACTTCCAACCAAGGTTTAGGTTATGTTTAAGTTTAGTTAAATTTAGGTTAGGTTAGCTTAAGTTTAGGTTAGGTTAAATTTAGGTTAGGTTTAAGTTCAGTTAAATTTAGGTTAGATTTAGATTAAGTTTCCAGTATTCATCGCTAAAATCTACAACAAGGAGAAATGGAAACGGAGATGTGTGCGTCCTGGAAGCAGCGTTCGTTCTCTCGACGCGCAGTTTTTTCCAGGCTGAAGTATCGCGGACCTGGTTGTGGCGCGAGGATATAATAACGTTCAATTACCGCTTCTGTCTCGACGTTTAACGGGTCTCGAGACGTTGCGGGGAGGACTCGGATTAACGCTTGTTAGCAAGGTTAAAGATGCTGTTCTTCGTGACTCGGGGATTACTGGGTTGCATGCGTGATAGCGTGGCTTCAGGATGGAATTAACAGAGTCGAAGTTATCAATTTGTAGGTTTAATTGATGTCTCGCGGATCTAAAGCCTCTCGTGAAAAGTTTTCGATCGATCGTAATTCATTTAACAACATCTCGAACAGAACTAGAACATTTTTAGGTACATTTAACATTTTTTAGTTTTTGTCCACAAAATGTATATAAATCGTTAATATTAATTGGACAGTGGAGGACCAAAGTATTAGCACATTCGATTGAAAGAATTATCGACATTTTTTGACACCTCCAAGTTTCTTTTCTTTTTCCTTTTTTTTTTCAAAAGCGTTTTTACGTCGAAGGAAATTATTTCCCATCGCTTAAGTCGCTTATAATTCAGCACTGCAATTCAATTATTCGAGTTTTTAAGTACTCGTTTCCAGCGTTTAATATAATTTTACGATTTTACTCGCAACATTTCATTCCCATTTTCTTTTCTTATTGCTGAAATAAAATTCCGAGAATTCTAGCCAGAATCGATAATCGTATAAAACTCGAGAGAAACTTCAATATTTCCAACGTTATGATAAACCACTGCTTGGTTCTTAATCCTTTGAGTGTTTACTCCGTTCTGGTGCACTGTACAAATAATCTCATAATCTTGTAACAAAACAATCAATTTACTTATTGCAAGTTCAAAGAGAATAATATATTATAACATAATATAACACACAATGTACAATATAAATACATGTATAGGTATATTATTCAAAGATGAATGCATTCTTAATTTGTTACATGCTCAGTACTAAACTTTCAGAATTCTGAACACTCAAACGGTTAAAGAAAACATCCCAAAAGTCTACGAAATCACCAACTCACCCTTAACCCCCAAATTGACCAATCCCAACCTCCGCACGATCCGAGAATGTCCCGTCGTCGATCTACACACCAACACCAACACCACATTCATATTCATAAAACGCTCGTACGCGACACACTCGTTAACAAGCCTCATCCAGCAAATTCGCAACGCGAACGTATCACCAACATCGAAGGTGCAGAAACGAAACAAGGGGGAGGGATTCGCAGGAAGATCGAGCTGCGAGATGCATAATTCCCCCTGGGCGGCTCTCAAATTATATTAATCCGCTGCCATCAAGAAATTGGAGCTCGCAGCGAGATGGATAGAAAGGGAGAGAGAGAGAGAGAAACTGCACGACATGTGTGCTCTGCATTTCCCTTGATCGATCTAGCGCGCGATACTAGCGCCGCTTATCCACGATCCGATCGCGGATCTGGCTTTCCACCTTTTTTCGATGATTGCTCCAAGCTGCACAGAAATAAGCCAAGGAGTCGGAGGAGGGGAGAGAAACCTTCCCTCCAGAGGAATTTTCAAACAGAGGTTGGTAATTGGGTACGTACTGGCTCTGGGTTTTCGTTGTTTATCCCCGTATCGCGAAATGAGTTTCGAAATGAGCAACGCGGCGGAACGGAGAAGACGCGTGTCGACGACAAACAAGATAAGGAAGGAGAGGTGGGGGGAAGAGGGGGGGGGGAGGCAATTCTCGACAGCTTGTTATCACTGGCGCAATTTTGATTAGAATCTGATGTAACATTACTGATGAGATTTTATTAATAATTGAATCTTCTACTGTTCCCGCGATTCAGACTTCTCCCTTGACGCTTCAGATTCAGACAATGCAATTTCTGATAATATTTTACGACAAATTCGTGTGAACAAGCATCGTCGTATCGTGAGAGGAATTTAGAATGGAAATGGAGCTTTTCGAAATTTTTAAAAATATTTCTTATAATAATCTGAAGCCAAATAAATAAATAATCCGAAGCTGTGAAGATTATAACGTGATATTGAACTGCTGTTACTGCTGAAAAGAGAAAGAATGTCTACTTGTTCAGAGACATTCTATGTCAACTGAAAAAAACCAGTTTTTTCTTTACACTATGTCTAAACAAAACTCTCTTCCTGCGAAAGACGACCATTGCAGCTCATTTCTAAAATACTATTCAATATATTCTGAACTATTCTGAATTTACAGTTCATCATTAAATTACGATTCAACGATAAAAATTGATTATTTATTTCGCATCATTCTCATTATAATTATCTGTAAATATGTTTAAATATAAAATTGTTAAGTATCGATAATAATACTAAATTCTAATAATAATAAATAACAAAAATAAATTGACTCGATAAACAAGTGATATTATACATTGTATAATATATTTCGCTTGTTAGCAAAATTGTCAGTGTTATAAATTATTATCTTAGCAATATGTCTTGATCTTTTCTGAATTTCGGTACTAAGTAAAAATTAAACTAATATTGAAATCGTTTGTTTGTACGCCAATATTGTTTCGGAAATTATTGCGCAAGAAAATCCTAGGAATACCAATTCTTGAAATTTCCAGGCATTCGAAGGTTGAACTTGTTTTGGTATGCTTATTGTGAATAGTATTGAAACGCGGAAATTAATGATGAAAATTCTACGCTATTTATCTTTCAAATGAATGGCTCCACAATTGGAATATTATATATTATATCACGGTATTTCACATATTATGATATTTCGCTTATGAAAAGAGAAAAATACTATAAAATAATAATTACTGTGAATAAGTTAAATGTCGTAACTCTTAGTTTGAATTGATAAATATAAAAATGACAGAGATATTACTTAAAAAATTAATCACAGAAATTGCACAGATATTACGACACAAAAAATTTAAATAAAAATTTAATTACAAGGTGTAACAAAACTCAACTCCATCTTATTCTCCCTCTGATTAAATGTTACAAGAAAAAAAGAAATTAATAACAAACCTCACCAACTGTAGGAAAAATTCATTATGAACTCAAAAAAAAAAAAAAAATTAATAAAAGAAAAGAAAATTTGCATATAAAGCGAAACCTCCCCAACAGCGACAGAAATAATGGTTCGGTTCAAACCTGTACAATTCTCGTTTACAGTGGTTAAACTAATCAAATATTGCAACATCTACAAGAAATTAGTAGCACAATAAAATTTCCCTGCACGAGAGACCGTGATAGCGACTGAAACAACAGCAAATATGAAGAGCAAATCGAAATTGCAAGGAAAATTCACGTCCTTGCAACGAGTCCTAAAAAAAGAACTTATACCTTCGAACGAGAACAATGTCCCTGTCAGCTATAACTTTTCTGCAAGCCCAACCATCCCTGGCCTCGTTCAGTTTGCCCGCTGAAATACCCCGGAAAGAAAATCCGCGATGGCTCCCATCGGCGCGTTCGGAGAGTTCTGTTCCGGGAGAGTTATCGAACAAACGACGACGGTCGGAATAGGTTGGAATTTTTAATACCAACGGACGCACGCTACTCTAGCCGCGACTGCGGCACCGAGTGACACAGCACTAGAACCACCCCTAGTAGTACGCCCGACACCCCTATACACGTACTTCTAGAACCATACACGGATGGTGAAGTCACTCACCGTCAACAAGAAGACAGGCCAACACCAGCAATCCAAGTCTCCAATCCATGATGAAAGTAATCAGTCAATGTACAACACCAGCTTCACAAACTTTGCTGAAATATAATGTTCACCAGTAGTCTCACAGACGCAGCCTTGTGTCACACACAATGTCAGCTCACGGAGAGACGGTAGTCCACGCACTGTAACGTAGCCAAGTCAGAGAGCACACCTTGACGAAAAGAAGGGAGTAGAGCGAGCAGCGAGAGAGGCTCGAGAGGTCTGCCGGACTCCCCTTGACCTCCCTCTCACGAGAAGTCGCAGCACGCGTGACGATCGCGCGAAAGGCACGCGTCGCGAGGAAATAACCGCAGCCGATTAGGCATTTGGGACGAGCGTGTGCACCGCACGACGATCGCGTGTCCAAGTGCCGCGACCCGCCAAGCAGGCTCATGCCACCCACTCCACTCCGCTTCCCACCCCACCGCGCGACGCACGGCTGCCGTCGAGCGGAGCAGCAGCGTGGCCGAGCGCCGCCGAAGAAAGCCGAACGCGACCGAGCGCGAGTTGCGCCCTTTCAGGCACAATTGGTGGTGGGAGCGCGCGACGAGCTCGATAGTGGTGGGGACGCGCGACGAGCTCGATGGTGGGGGGGAGCGGGACACCATTCAGGGACGACGCGTAGCGACCGGTGCCCTCGTCAATGCTCGTCTCGAAGAACTGAGGATCGGCCGGTTCCGAATTTCAACGAGATTTGCTCCCGAACGAGATCAATTGGCATTCGGTGGGGCGGACAGACGACGATAGTGGGGGCTAGACGAAGGAGACTGGAGTCTCTTTGGGAATTTTTCTGGCGCACGTCGAAAGGGAAAGCGGTAAATAGAGGAGGGTCAGTGATAATGATTGTGCGAGCGAGCCAAACCTCGGTGGCAATTAGGGGGGTGGCGCCACCACCGCGCCGGTCCCCTTTCTTTTTTACTAATGACTTTATTGTTCTTCTCAGCGGGATTTTGCTTTTCTTTCTGCTCGTTCCCCGGGAGAGTTTTTCGTATTTCTTTTCTTTTTGGTGGGAGAGGCGGGTTTGTCGAGCACCACCGACCAAGCACGGTTGTAATTGTTGATGTTCCCTTTCTCTCTTTTATTTTTTCTTTTCTTTTTTTTTTTTTTTTTTTTTTTTTCGTTTGTCTTTCGCAAGAACAATTCCGCGGGAATTTCTGTGTATTTAAATACCGGACCTGGTGGAAAAAAAATTCCTACCCGAGAGTGGAAAATTTGTTTCCCGCTTTTTATTCGCGCCCAAACGGGGACACGGTCTCTTGACGACTTAATTAGATTTTTGTTGCCCGGCAGAAGCAAAAGGATAGACCAGCAAACCCTTTCGGTTCTGTGCCTGCCTGTGCCTGCCCTTTCTCTTAATTATTTTCCGGATTAATCAACTTCCAAAAACCAACAACGAAATTAAGGAAACATTTGGCCACAAGTACAAATCCCGTGTACTCCATTAATACATTAATAATGGTAAATATTATTCACCGAAAGTTTAGAGCTACATCGGATACTTGACATACTTATTCTGCGGAATAACTTAGAATTTTGCTTGGAATATTCGTCACATTCTAGAATCACACGTGCCGAAAAGTTTTCTTTGGATTTCTGTTAAATTCAGAGATATCATTATCCTGATATCTGAACAATTAATTATGAATTGATAGAAATTAACAGGATAAATTGACAGGATAATTACAACCCGTAGCAGCGTGAGAAAATCGTGTAAACTAGGCGGTTGGATCAGTGGATCGACAGGAGGGTCGAGATATCACGGAAGGAAGAATGGTTACATACACCCATAAACAAACGGAATCGCGTCAAACCGTGGAACCGCAATAACAAGCCGCTACAGTTATCGTCGCGTGTGCACTTGTGCAATTATGACCGCACCAGAGGTTGGCCCCAGCGATTGCGCTATCAGTGTAAGTTCTCCCGTGCACATGCAGGCATTCTCAAACAGAGCAACACTCGTAACAAGTATTTTTTCAAGCAATTTCTACTTTGAGTATTTTTGCTTCAACGACCGGGGCCGCAGACCAACAATTTTGGAAAATTCAAGGGTATTACGAGTAATTGGGCGAGATAACAGGCATCTAGCTTTTCCTAATGAAGAGAAACGTTGTGTAACTGATACCTACAACGCACAGTCAACTGCCACACCAACCTGTACGCGGTCCACCTCTGTGCGCGTCACCTGTTTTTGCATTTGAAAAGACACGTTGCGTCAATGACTCCACGGATGTCGCGTGAAATTTGGCATAAAAATGTGGATGAAAGAAACACAAATAGATTTCAACCATCGATTAACGACAAAAACCCCAAATGAAAATTCGACTTTTCAACAACTTTTCTTGGGCCAATTCTAACCGATTGCACGGATTTCAAATATTGGACAGAGATTTGTCACAGAAATTTTGCAACTACCGCGTTTCAATTGTCAACCAACGAAAGCAAATGAAGTCAGCCCTTCAGACCTTTGATTTATTTCGCACCTAACCTCAAAATCCCAATGTACCAAATAGAAAAAAAAAAAGAGAAACAAGAGTAGTGTGGAACAATCCTGAACAAAAGGGATACTTGTAAATCTCCGTGCAGTGCGATCGTTGTTGTACGACAAATAAAAAAAAAAGAAAAAAAAAGGGAAAGAAAGAAAGAAACGTAAACGAAGCAGAGTGGCACCTGAGCCCCAGAGCGGACGACGCTCTTGAAAAATCGTGTTTTCCTAGCGTGGCAACTCGAGAGGGTCGAAAATTGATTAAAATCGAGGCAGAAATCGAGCAGGTAGCGATTTTTCAACGTGGACGCGGAACAATGTGTCGCTATTTTGCCTGAAAACCGACCGAGGAATCGACGCGATAAATCTCGGCTGTCAAGGTCCATGTAAGAGCAAAGGACACACGCATGCGCGAAGACACCGTTCTACGTTTCCACGCAAGAACGTGCTATTAGTGGCGAGCATTATTTCGCCGCACGATCGCCACCCTCCTTCCCCCAAATCCAATCCCTGCCGATTTTCTGGTTGAGAGTACGTCAATCTATATCGATTTTTCCTTATATTTTCAAATTTATATACTCGAACTTGTTCGAAATTCATTTCCTCCTCTATTTAATCCCTGAAGTCCACCTTCTCGCAACATCACGATTGCCGCGTTGTGCAAATGCAATAAATATGTACACGTAGCTGGGTTTTACTTTGTGGAAAAATGGACTTTCTCTTCCGAGAAACATGTAACATTTCGTATAAATTTTTAGATATTTACAGAGTGAGGTGATAAGATAAAGAAAGATTACATTAGAAATGTTGGAATTCGTTCTGCGTTTGTTTCGAAAGTAAGTGGTATTAAGAAATTAAGGGCACTTAATAACGTGCCTATCGACGAGGCGATTTTTATCGCGACGCCGGCCAGTAATGGAGCCAGGAACGACTATAATCGCGATTTTATCTGCAAAGGACTTTTAAAACGATCCCCGTCTCGACTTTACCCCGACTCGACCCCTTTTTAATCGATAGAAACCTGCCTTAATCCTCCATAAATCATGACACCTTTGTTACCGAAAATGCCTGCACAAAACGATCTTCCGACAAGATCGTGATTTAACAGGATCAATGAAAAACGCGGCATGACCCTGTTACACTCCCTCAATCTTTTACGTCTCAATCTTGCCTCGGTCTCGACCAACAAAGAAAAAAAGACCTCTGTTATTGTCAAATAATATTCTCACATTTTCAATGCTTCATACGTAAAAGTAGCAGAAAGAAATAGAATACAAAGTGTATTTCTTTGAAGCAAGTAAAATTATTACCTTAATTTTAATTATAATTTTATAGTTATCGTGTGACACATAATTAAATAATTTTATTAAATAGGAACACTCTATATATTAAACTCGATCTCCATTGCCATTTTCAAGGTATCAAAAACGTGCGTTTAAAAATTTTCGAAAAGCGGTTCCTATCGAGATTCGTTCGCACGTGGTCCACTATCCAAACAAGCAGAAAGATTAATTACTCGCGGGAGTTCATTTCAGGTGGGCCCAGCAGTAATTAGAAAACGCAAACACATGTACGGTGCCGATGAACGTGCAAAAGTGCCACGTGGCGACTTTTCTTTCCCTCCTCTCTCAATCACGTCCCTCTTTTACGTTCTCCTTCTCTCTACCCCTTCTTTTTTCTTCCAATTTAACGCACTCTCTAACCCCCTCCCCCCGCCCGTTGTGTTTTCCCGCCCTTCCGTGCGAACGCGTGTATAAATAAGATAACCGCGCACGATGCACTTTACGCGTCACTTGCTCTCCCATAAAACAGCCCCATTTTCCATCGACAACGCTCGCTTAACTTTTCTCCCGCCGGAGAAAAATGCATTTTCGAAACAGGACGACTTGGATTATGGATGTTTGAGGAGCGACACGAGTACTTCGGCAGACTCGAATTTTTCATTAAAGCGGGATTTCCTACGAGTACTCAGTGTCTTGAGTTTACGTTAGCGATTCTTGACGAAGCGTGTCCTTGTTTTTGTATAATATACGATTTTTAAAAAATCGTTACATTCGCGTCAGGGGAGTATGAACATTAATTATTTACGAAAATCGTAAGCCATAATCTTTTTTACGACGAGCATAAAAACGTTATTCTAGTATTCTGCCCCCTAACGTACGTCAAACGATGCTCCTGGCTCGCCAGAGTGTCTTTAAAGGAACCCCTTGAACCTCGAGTCAAGAGCGACCATAAAACTCGTTACGATCAAATCGAAAGGAGATAGTTCAACCGTTCAATTAACCTCAATTAACGCGATCGTGATTATCTACTGACCGACGATGATACCATCGAGCCCATACGGTGCAAATTAGTGGAATATTTCACGAGACTGAACTCGCAAGTTTCCGCGACTCAACATCGTCGATGACATCAATTTTAATTGCAGACGACGTACAGTGGGATCTTAAAATCGATTGGCAGCTTGGTCGACATTAGTCACTGTTCAAAATTTAATAAAAATTGACCATTAGTCGAGTCGGGAAAGGGATTCTGAATTGAAAGACATGACAATGTTTTCGAAAAGGACCTACATTTCCCCCTACTGACAAAATTATTGAAAATTATCGTCCAAAAACATCATCCACGAACCTTTCTCCGGGTTATTTTCGATACACGAAATTGAGAGGATATAGATTCAACGAGCCAGCCCACGCGCCCCTTCTATTCTTCCAGTGGTCGATTTAAGGGGTCCCATAAAACTCTGCCGGAGAAGATGGAGAACCGCGTGGTGGAAGGAACAAATAACGGAGCAGGGAATCGTAAGGAATAATATACGATAAATCTCAGCCGCGATGTTCCATGGTTATTCAAGGGGTAGAGGTGGTGCGTGTGCGCATGCGCGCAGGCGTGCAAGTCCTTTTGCGCGCGTAACCCAGGGGTGCTCAGGGCAGACGGTGAGTTTCCACGGCCCCGGGAATGGAAAAAAGAATATATGTACGTACATATAATGGGAAGGCCGCGGGTCACGAAATGGCCGTGCATTAATCCTTTTATCGCGAGGCATAAATGTTCGGAACGGCTGACAAACGTTTGCCCGGTTGTGTTTGCGTTTTTAATAAAGCGATATTTTTCAGGAAACTGACAGACCAAGCTGGTGGTTATTTACATTCCGGCGCTCCAGTTCTTTTCTTCAGGAGCCACGATTTTGCTTAAATTTCTGCCAAATTAAATTCTTCAATTCGATTTGCTTGCTAGTTAATTCAGCCAATTTTGAAAGATCTCTTTTAGACGGTTCGAATTTCACGCGGGAAAATGAGGTTAACTTGAAAGATAGATTTAAATTTATTTGATAAACCCGCGCGATAGTTTCCTAAAAGCAAAAGTAGAAAGAGGTAATTGAACCTTCTGCGATCAATAAATACGTAAATTCTACACGCTTGTGTGAATTATTTCTGGTCGCCGGATGTCGATATTATCACGTTTATCAAAGAATATAATTACTTCGAATGCTACTTTAATGCCATCTCAATTCCGGTTACAATTGATGCTTATTTGTCGATTAATTTATATTCAAATTAGGTCGAACATGGGAAACTAATTATATACCAATGTAGTAGTACTTTAATTACACTGATACTTTAATCGGTTAAGTGAAAATTAATGTTTAAACTGGATCTCAGTATTTATTCTTTTTTTCTTTTATCGAAGATAAATCAAGTTAAACTTAATTTGCGACTTAATTTCAAGATGCAATTTAACCTGACTTGTCAGCCAGTGAAAAGTTGATTGACCTCAAGTTGACCCCAATTGAATTCAAATCGAATATTACCGATCCTAGATTAGATTTGAACTTAATAAATCCAATCTTTCTTTGATTTAAACTCAGAATAAGTTTGATATTATCTCCAAAAAAAAAGAAAACGTATCAGCTTAAAAAAAAAAATGCTCGTCTGTGTAAGATACGCAACTCATCACGAGCAAAAATCGAAAAATATATATTATATACGTACGTTGAACACGGAAAACCGAGGATCGTTAATTAAAGTCAACGCAAAGACGGGGCTCTCGAGTTACAGGGGCCTCAAGAAGCGTCGTCTAACCGGACGATTGATCGGCGGGTCTCAGTCGTTGGTGGGTCAGTCATTGAGTCGGTAAATGTTTATCGAATAAACGAGCGTGCTCGATTAATTAACGCGGAGCCTATTGTTGCTGCTTACCACGTCCACATGTTGCGCTTGCACAGCACAGCGCCTGAAGTTGCCCGGAATAAAACGTTAATTATTGCTTGACAATTAGCTCGTCAATTAACGATCACGAGACGGTTAATCTGATGGAACTTTCGGTAAACTGTTGTACACCTGTTGTCCCCCCTCTCTCCTCCCGCCGATACGGCAGACTCCGATTTTAAATAGTCGAACGATTCGGTCACTGGTTTGGAACTCGCGCCTAATTGGTTCACCAACCTACTGAAAAATTCATCGAAATTGGGCCAAAGCCAAATTCCCGGCCGCCGCGAGAATGAGGAAATTATACCACAGGCCGTTAACTCGTCTGGTGATCGATGAATTCTACGTTGACCCTTCTTGGCTATCGCAGAATCGAATTGTGCTCAAGTTCCTGGGTACAATAGAAGGATTTTTAGGCGGACTTTACGTGGTTGTATATCAGAGTGGAGAAGAGACTTGCGAATTATTACGTGTTCCATGAGAGAAGAAAAGTGTTTAAAAACTGTTTAAAGTGTTTAAAAGTGTTGAAAAGTGTTTAAAAAGTGTTTTTCTTCAATTTGTAATGCTAATTTAGTACAATAGCGCAATATTAACTTGAACGTTAGAATTATTAATTTTAATCGTGGGGATTTCTAGGGATTCTAATTTCGAAAGATTTCAATCAACGAACGATTTTAATTATAAAATGTTCCAATTCTCAAAGACTTTGCGTTCCGAGGTGTTCCAATTTCTAATATTAAAAGCCTCCGATTTCTATCTGTAAGATAACTTGACTTGATCGACCAACACATTGCAAAAATACTCCGTAACTTTTATTACTTTGCCTATTAAACTCTCCGTTACAACATCCCAATCGCGTTACTACACTCTGCTCGTAATTGAAGCAAAAGGACGTTGCCGGAGTTAGGTCAAGCCAGGTAGGAATTAGATCAACGTTAACACGTTGAAAATGAAATGCTGCTTTAGAAGAAATTGCTGAGGAGCAGCGGCAAGACAGACTATAATCCTTTTAGTAAAGTATAACGGAGATCAGGGTGAAACAAAAGGCTCTTAATCTGCGACTCTATAAGCCTCTCGATAAGCCTCTTCCTCCTGATTATATACAGTGTATAATTATTCAAACGATACCTGCGTTTACAGTTTGCCTCTCCACTTTTTATCACAGGGCTATTGTTATATAATCGACGCGCGATTCTTTAACAAAACACTCGACACTTTGCTTCTCGTGCGTGTACATCCTCAACTCAAACTTACTCGAGCTAATTGACTTTTGATCGTCGTTGGAAATGATGCAGACCGCGGACATTTACAAGCGAATTTCAAAGCGAATATTTTTAACCGCATTCATAAAGTTCGTGTTGTTTATGATTACCGTAGTTGCAAAATTTTAAGATAAATAATTGCGATACGCAATGTAAGTATAAAACGATCGAAATTGTTGATAATTCCAATATTTGGAATCACGTTAATTTCTCGATTCTTAAATTTTGTTCGGAAGTCAATATCCAATAACGTTGAGTAATTTTATTATTTATTTATCTTTCAATGTGACATACCACAGTTATGTTGTAGCGTATACGTAACGTATTGTACTGTATTAATATAAATAATTCTTTATTATTGTTAAAATCAGCCCATCAGTACGATACAATACGAATACAATTATCGATCAAATAATTTGTCAGATCTGTGAAACATCACTATTTGCCTCTCCCAATATTATTTATTATTATTATTTATCTTTTAACCGAATGTAACACAATTATATTACAGCATGCACGCACGCGTATTGATATAAATAATTCTTTATTATTGTTAAAATTGGCTCATCGTGCAATACGAATATAATTATCGACCCAGTTGTGCTCAAATAATCTGTCAGACCCGTGAAACATCACTATTTGCTTCTCCCAATTACTGCAAGTTGCTCTTTCCTGCATCCCCTGTTCCACCCTTAATTCGGAAGCGTTGCTCTCTCAGTCGGAAGAAGGAAGAGACAGAAAGAGAGAAAAAAAAAAAAGTCTACGTAAAAATTAATCGAATGACACACTTGCAAGCCATGCATTCGTCCAGCTCGCCTCCGGCGAGCCGGGAGGTGAGGGTCAACGGGGCAGTCCCATCCCTTTCGCTCCCCCGACACAGACGCGGAGGAGCATTGTGCGGGCCAGCGAAAAGTTAGCGAGGACAAAAAGAAGTGGCCCGAGCGCCGGCGGACTTAATGAGAAATAATTGAGTTAAGGCGAGTTATTTTAAGCGGAAAAGTTGCCGTCGAAAAGCGTAGTCTTGTCGAGCAAACCGGGCCGGGGCTTTCGTTCAACTCGCGCAGAGTGAGAGGGAGGGGGGGAGGAAAAAAAAAGAAAGGAACAGAGGGAAGGAAAGTTGCGCGCGGGGCACGGGGTTAATCGATCGAACGACCGAGAAACAATCTCAAGAATCAAATTCGACGAAATTGGACGACAGTTAAACGAACCATAAGCAACGACTCCCACCGTTAATGAACGGTTAAGTTTTCCGCTGATTAATCGAGTTACGGCCAACGTGAGAAGATTGGACGCCAAAAATGGCACCTCCGGGCGAGGCCCGCGTTGCTTCGCGATTTCCTCACCTCCGGGCGAACGTCCTCCGGTAGTTTTATAAATTAGATCTGGGGAGTTTACTTTTAATAAAGTTAAATTTTTTGCTAATGAATGGAATAATCAGAGAGTATAACACTCTCTTACGTTGTAGCGTAAATAAATAAACGTCACTCCTCCTCTTGTACTCTAGAAATTTCTAGAAATTTTAATTTACAAATTAAAATTTGTTGTTTCGAGTAATTTACCTTTCACTCCCTTTCGAGCTAAAAATTTCCCGAGCCTCGGTATATTTGGGTAAGGGGTTGAAAAATTTAGAGAGGCTCCTCCTCGAGTTCCCTAATATTCCCTAGCGATCCTACGTCCCCCTGAGGCGCCACGAAAAATCATAACCCCCTCGTATAAAGACTCTAGACATCCTGTTTATCGTGGCTGGTCACGTAGACGCGAATTCGCTAGCGCGCGACAGCGTGTACACTCGCATACTTGCACGCTGTTACGATAACGTACGCGCACGACGGATATGTGTAACATCGGGTAGGGGGCATTTAAACGCATATGGCTGGCCGCCGGCATAAATATGGAGTTCTGTTGCCGGCTGGAATGCGCAGCATACGGCCCTGCCGCCCGCTAGGATAATGACCACGCGATCGTTACGCTATCGATGCACGACACGTCCTACCAGCTGGCCTCCCCCGATCGTTTTGCGAAAAGTATCTTCGCCCGTTTGTCATTATTCGCCTGACTACACCGCCCTCGGGAGATCTTGTTGCAATTTGGCAGGGGTAATTAAGGGGGTTTGATACTTGCAAAGGGGTCACAGGGCGATAGGTTTTGGACTTTGGTCACCATTCTATCGAGGGGGATTTTTGATTTGCAACGTCAGATTTTCCGACTTCTAACTCTTGACGCTACACTTTGTGGTCGATATTACTAGTAGATATTACTACAACTAGTAATTCAATTTGACTTTATTGATTTTCTGACTAGTTTCAAGTACTTTAACTTTCAATTGGCAATCGTTGAAATTTGACTTGAATTTTTCGTTAATTTCTGTTAGAGAGAATGTAAAATATATGCTAGTCGTTTTAGACTCGCAGAAAAAATTCGATTTTGGCACTATCGTAATTCTCTCAATTAATATTCCATTAGATGTTAAACTTCAACGTAAGCTGTGTAAATTTATATGCTTCAGATCTGGCCAAATTACATTTCAAGCGAAAGCATTATCTCTTAATCTTGGGCTTCCAATTAGATTCAATTTTGGCGCCAATTTAAATCTCAATTTCTCATCCGATACGGACCCCTTATCACGTGTAACTTAATTTAGACCGTCTTGATTTAGAACTTCAAATCAGTTTTCGATTAATTTGTTCGCCATCGTGAAAGATCGATGTTTTACGAAGTGATTAAAAGTATCTGGGACAAAGTCACTTTAAATAACACTGGGTTTTGAAAAGTTTATCGCGGCTCACGCTGGAGAGCGTGTCATTCGGGATAGAAAAAATTCAGTAGATCGGCCTCACTCGGGGAAAACACAGGGCATTATTTCTAAATCTAAAGGGAGTTGCCTAATTTCAGTAACGCCTCGATCGAATTATTCCCCGCGAGTTCTACGAATTCAATAACGTTTTACGGTCGTGGCTGGCCGATAGTGCAGTACCGCCGATAAAATATTTGTACGAATATCAGGAGATCGTTGGATATACCGGTGTAGCGACGATATTTCCCTCCTTGTACGTAGCTGGAAGGTTTTCTAACCTTCGACGGAGTTTGCCCGGAGAACCAACTTTCGAAACGCTAATAACTTGCGAAGGAAATTTCCACCGAGTGGAAAAAACTTGACAAAATATATTAAAATCAAGGAAGAGTAATACTAAATCTAATAGTAATACCAAGTCATATCTATATTTTGATATACCTAATTTGTTCCTGACAATCGAATATCTTCGACTCGAGTTTAATAACATGACCTAATTGTAAGTAACGTTCTAACGTACCTAACCTAAGAATCTAATGTATCTGACTCGAGTTTCATAACCCAAGTAATCCTGGTACTTACAATTACTATTACAATTTAATGATAACTATTTGAACACTGATAATCTAATATACAAAATTGTAAGCTAATATTCTGACGTATCTAAAACTATCAAAATCAAATGTATCCAACTCAAGTACCTAAACCTAACCTAACATTCTAACATGTCCAATCTAATACACGTGACCCCAGTCCAACAACTTAAATATTTACGATAACTATTTCAACACTGACAATAAAATAAAAATTGTAAGTTAACATTTTAATGTACCTAATTTGGCCCTCGAGTTTCATAACCTAACCTAACATTCTAATATATCCAATCTAGTACTTGCAATCTAATAATGTGACTCAGGTTCAATAACTTGACAATATAATACACAAAATTGTAAGTTAACATTTCAACGTATCCAATCTGGCCGTCAGAATGTACTGTACCTGACTCGAGTCTCATAACCTAAATACCTAAACCTAACCTATCCAATCTGATTAGTTTACAGTCTAATACATATGACTCAGGTTTCAACAGCCTATATCTACGATAACTACTGGCAACATTGGCGATCTAATATGGAAAATAAGTATCGAAAATCTTCACGTGAAAAATAACGAGTCCTAGATCAGTGACTCAACTGAATCAGGCCAATATTCAGGTTGGCTGCGCAGGTGGCTAAGAGCAGTTTGACGCGAGGGTTAGAGAGGCTCGACGTTCTGTTCATAACAGAAGCGAGCGGGTTCTAAATAGAGACACAGCGGCAAACGTTTTGTGATTCTACGAGCACTTTAAGGATCCTTTTACTGCGGCGCAATACTTTACACGTCTATTGCCCGTATATGGGCGCAGGTCGATTGAAAACAGCTGGCATCTCGCTCCTTCATTCGCGCTCGACCCGGAGTTCTCTAACCGGAGTCTGCTTTTATTTCCTACCCTCGTTTAGGCGTGCATCTCGTGGAGCCCGCATTTCGTACAATTACCCGGAACGTCCATTCGTTCCATTTGAAAGATTGAAATTTTTTCGAAAAAAAAAAAAAAAAAAGAAAGAAAGGAAGGAAGAGAAAAAGGAAAAACTCCTACGGTAACGCCACAAACCGGAAGTGGATCGATGGTAACTGCCTCTGTTTGAAACCGAAAAATTTTTTCCGCATAATTCACCTCGGACGAGTGCCACCCCCTAACCCCTTTCTCGCCCCATACCGCACGAGAGCGAACCGACTTCCTAATGGCCGGCGAACTTTCGACTCGATAAAATTACCGATCGGACCACCGAATCCTCCGCCAGTAAGTTTTCCTTTCCGACCGTCAAACAATTCAATTGAATTATGCATTTTTTATTGATACTGGTAGAAGCTCGGAGTTTGTGGATTTAAATTATATTCGGGTTCAGATCTACGTTAAATTCCGGTTCTCCATGTGGGTTGAATTAGATTAGGATTAGGTTAATCGCCCGGTTGAGTTAAATTTAATATTAAGTTAGGTTTGCAACTAAACTGGGATTAGGTTGGGTTTAATCATCGACTGGAGTCAAAGCAAGATTTAATACAGATGCAAATAGATTTTGGGTATTCGGGCCAAGATCAGATTTAAAGTAGGCATAGTGTTAAATGTCGTTAGGTAAATTCAATTAGGCTGGAATTAGGTGTAACGCGTAAAACTGAATGAGTGAAGCTAATGAATGAAGCTATTATCAAATGGTGATTCTGACAACTACGATACCTCTCTGATGTTGAGACAGATGTGAATCTGAAAGCAAGATTTAGGTTAGCTAGAGATAGATTTCGGTATTTATGAATTTAGACGGCTTCAATTACTTAGATTAGTTCCTGATCTGTCGAGACGGAATGAGATCGTATCTAATTGGAACGCTGAATTGTTCGATTTGAGCCAATCTATGTCAAGTTCACGTTAAAATCTGGGCCACATTTTCCCATTTCTTTTTGATTGCGCTTTTATCAGAAATTTAAACAAAGAAAATACGATAATCTCGTCGTGAAATAATCCTCGGATGCGACAACTTCAAACGAGCATCGGCGATATTAATAATCAATTTCCAATAATCTCGTTCAAATCGAATAATTAAAACAACAAACGGATCTACGGTATCCGCAAACAAGTAAAAACATCCGTGTAACAGGACAGTGATCAAACAATACCGTGCGAACAAACATCCGATCGTCCAAGCACCGATGCGCTCACCTATAGAAACTATATTTCAATTGCGTTTCAATCCTAAGTAAATTCAGTTGGCTAATACTCTCGCGACAGTAATACCGTATAAAACAGCATTTCTGAAAGGATCATTATAACAGAATGATTCAATAGAGCTAAACTATCATTTATCAAAACGATCCTAACAACCGTCACTCTTAAACTAATAACTCCCAAATTAATTATTCTAAAATTAATTATCCTGTTAACTAAAATTAATTATTCTTAAACTAATGATTCTTAAATTGCGAGAATATTTTCAAAATACCGAAGCATTTAGATTTTAGATTAGGAACTAGGAGTCTACTTTTCCCAAAAATCATCAACGATCGTTAGACGAGAGAACGAATTACAATGCCACGATAAACTATTACTTGGTTCTTAATGGGTTAATTAAATATAAATATAAATTTCTCTTTAGTAATAGCACTCGAATCTGACGTTACCGCGCATTGTTACCAAACCATATCTCCATTTGGATCGACTCGAACTGAAGAAAGATTAGAACCGAGCCGTATCTCGTCAGATTCCCCAAGATACCCAGCAGAGCAACCCTCTGCGCGAGCGTGCACCGAAATCAAGGCAGGGGAGAGCATCGTCACGATTCGAATGACGAGAAGAATAGCAGGAAAAGTGATTTTTGGTACACGAACGCTCGGAAGCGGGTGGCCCCGCTCCCTCTGCCGCCGCTTCGAGGGTGGGTGGGGAGAGGAAGAAGCGGATGGAAAGAGGAGAAACGCATCGACGGGCTCCGGTAATTACTCAGGACGGAAGACAAACGAGCGCGGATTTCAATAACGACAGATGCACGGCGGGCGGACTAAGCGGATGATGATCGATAGTTCGGAAATCAACGACGCGAGAAACCGGGTTCTCCGTTTCCACGTCTTGACATAGAAAATTGAATTCTTCTTCTTTTTTTTTCTCTCTTTTTCTTTTGTCTCGCGCGTGTTCTCGCCGGGAGGATCCGTATCCATCGTTAAAATCAATTACGTAGCAGTCAATTAATTCGACGAGCGGGTAAATAATTTTCCCGTTAACGCGTTTAACGGGACGTTTCGTAATCGACTGACTCGTATGTAGGTTAGTATGGCTCCTTTCGGTCCAGTGAATTTATGAACATTTTTTTTTTTTTTTTTTTATAACAGGGAAATTTTAATTGTTGGAAATGGACGAATTTTTACTGGACGAAGGGAGAAGCACGTTCCTGTTTTTTTCTGCGATTGTCAAATGTTGCATTCGTGTTACCGCTGTGTCATTACAAGTCGCTTACGTGAAATTTGGAAAATCTCGTCTTCGTACTGATGTAAAGAAGCAATGTTTCCGTTTCCGAAGACGCGATTTTCAAACACGTTACACTCGCTTTTAAACTGCTGAAAAATACGCAATGTCAATTAATGAACAACGATCAACGATTAATAATCTTTTAATTCAAAAATCACCAAGTTAAAAACGAACGATTTCGTGTACGACAAAGATTCTATCGATCGAAGCATGTTTCTGTTCTCGATTTTTAATCACTGCTAGATACCTTCGTTTAAAGCATTACACTCTGTCGTCAATTTACAATCGATCCACAGATAGTATCTCGCAGCTGTTTCGCCCTAACTCCCAAAAATTTCACTCTTGTCCGCCCAAAGGACCACGAACATTTTCAATGGCCTAGCACCGAAAATTAGGCTCGTGCCACGGTCTATTGTCCCTCCCTGCCAGCAGAAAACAGGCATCAATAGTATTTGGCTTGATTTATGGAGGGGTTTCCTTCTAAAGACGAAATAGGCTACCCACCCACTTCCCACCCACTACTCTACTGGTAGCTCGTTGTTGTTGCATTCGTCCTCGGCTGGTCTTCCCGGGATCGCCAGGGAGAAACTTTATGCAAATCATCTCGAAGTATACATCAACGGTAGCTCTAGCTTCCTCCATGACGCTGTAGTCTTCCTCTTCATCTCTCTCGTTCTTCCTTAAGCCTGATTCACGCCACTCTGGTCAGGGATGATCACGATCGAATTATTTATCAAATCCCTTTCACGAAAAGGAGTAACAATATCGATTACGATACAACCATATTTTGACAAAAATTGTCAATTGTTAATTTTTGATAAGAGAGATACTGTAAAGTTTTAAATACATCACAGATAAAATTGAAAGTTCAACGATTCCATATGGTGGGTTGAGTCACAATACTGTTTGCAAATTACCATGTAAGCGGGGGTAACCCAGAAAATCGGGTCTCTTCGGGTGCAACGCTGATGCAACGAAAATTAGCGATTGGTTGATTTGGGTCACGTGAGTAAGAGTAGGAGTGGCGTTGTCTGGTACTGAGCGATCGCGCCTGTAATTTGTTTTGTATCGATTCAAATGTTTGCATATCAATAAAATTTTATGGGCCTTTCAGTGAGACGACTCGTACTGGGGTACAAGTCGTGCAGTGTTTTTTTTTTTTTCGATCGTTCTCAGTTCAGACGATCAAGCAAAAAATCCTGTCTTGATCGTTAGCAAACTCCCGTGGCCAAATAAATTTTCATTCGGCTTGGACCGAGTCGAGCGTGCCTCGAACGCTCTCATTGGATTACGTGCGAGCAATATTGACCAATGTCCAACTCGATCTAGCCGTGCAGTTAACCTTTACGCTTGTGTGCGGCTCAGGCTTTACCCTCTGTTTCTCTCTTCCTCTCATCCTGGTCGTTTTACTTTTGCATTTTACGCTTTTACGAACTTCTCTCTGGCCGAGATGACCCACTTCGTGTCTTCCCGACGGAAAATGCAGCCACCTCGACTGGACCTGGACCCTGTCTCCTTTCTCCTTTTATTTCCTTTCATCCCCGGCCATTCTCTTCCACCCTCTGGCCCGTCTGGCTATCCCGCTCTCTTTCTTCTTCTTCCTTACCTCCTTTTACTTCTTCTTCTTCTTCTTCTTCCTCCTCCTCCTTCTTCTCTACTTCTTCTTCTACTCTTTTCTTTTCTTTTCTTTTTCGCGAGCGTCAACTTTTGTTAACGCGCCTCTTTGTTCGGAAGAGAAAAGGGAGGATCGGAGTTTCGCTTTGCTCGTTAGCACAGCAGGATAAGATTTCGTTCGTCGATGAGCAAAGCGTACACGAGTCCCGACGAGTAATTACGTTCGAGACAAGCTGTGACCAGTGAGAAAGAGAGAGAGAGAGAGAGAGAGAGGAAAGAAAAATCCAGCGAGTTGCGAATACTAGGGAAAAGGGGGAGAAGATTTTGGGGAAGGGAGATACCCCTTTAACGGGCAAGGAAAAACTGCCATGTCACCGAGCTGTCGTTCGGATTCAATCGAGGAATCCTCCCGTGCTATCGATCGCTTTCCACCTCTGTTACTTTTTAAACCATTAAGGATCCCTCGCAGCATCCCTCTCGCTGGTAATTTATTAACTAATAATATCGGGAACATTGACAGGTCGCGATTTACAGATTGGAACCATCGTGTCTTTGCCGTTTCGTCGTTTCGTAGTGCAAGGGATACCGAAGATAATTACAGGTTACAGAATAAAAAACTTCAATCTTGAAATACTTGTTTCTCCCCGGTATAAGAAATTTCAATGAGGCTTCTTCGAACTCTTTTGAAATTCAAGTTTCGAGCAAACAAGCTCGATATCAATCAGATCGTTCGATAGAGAGCAAATTGATAGAAGTACGTGGAAGAATCGAGGCTAGTACCCTCTGTAATAGGGGAACAATTGGTACCCCCAAGGCTCGTCAAGTAGCTGTTCCCTAATTCCAACGATGGGACAATGGCTCCTGTTTTGTTGGAGTTCGTTAATGAGATCTACGAAATCCTGGATAACGTTAATTGGGCCTGGTGACCCTCTATGCCAATTGACTTTCCGCGTATACAGGGCCTCTGTCCTCGAAATTAGACAGCTGCTGCTGTCCGGCAGGGGTCAGGGACAGAAATTCGGCAGATGTGCGTCTCGAGATAATTGGCAGCGTGCTTTTTTTCGCGTGCCTTCTTTGTAATTCTATTGCTATTGTTTCTGAATTCGTCCACGTCAACCTTGCAAGAATGTGGCCCATTTCCGTGGGTCGACACCCTGTTACATTGCCAATCATATTTTTGGATTTACAATACATCGCTACTCAAATCAGACTGAATTATAATAGCTTATTATTACAGGCATTAAAAATATCTGTCGTATAATACAAATGACCAATTTACTATGCTACTTTTAATATTTCGACAACTGAAGAGTCTGCAGCTAGAAGACAATTGGAATTTTTATACACTTTTTCCTAGATAATTTATTTCGTTAAAAAAAGAATGTGATCATTCAACATCTCTATTTTCGAACCAATTGTACATATTATACGTTCATAACTCTCAGTTAATTGCATTTGTTCAAGAAACAATTGCAAAACGAACGTCTGGAGAGCAGAATTCGAAGAATGAGCGTAGAACAACATAGGGGGAGGATATTGTTGAAACATCGATACCTCTTTGTCTCTAAAGCCATCCGACAAGGGATGAAGTTTCACCCGGTGGTACACACAGAGAAGTTTCTTGAGATTTTATTGATCCTCGTTGGCCGATTCACATGTTGTATCAATTTTCCCCCGAAGCAATCTCTCCGTAGAACTCCTCCCCCCCTCCCCCACTCCTCGAGGACAGTGTTTTTGAGTTATTGCTTTACTTTACGACGGCACTTTCGTTACCAAGTTCTTAATAAAGCATCCTGGGACGCTTATAACTATATACGCGGACAGGCTGTAATAAATTAAACGTAACCGGTTGGATTAGCAGCAGTCGAGGAGGCAGCAGACGCGGCACGGTTCGTCCGAACGATGTCAGAACGACGTGGCTGCCATTAACCTGACCGATAATGCCGCGTTAATGTAGACCAGTCGATTCGTCGCGATTAAAACAACATTTCGGCCCTCCTTCATTTACGGCCAATTGCGTCGATTCGTCCATGGAGTCCGCGGTTTCGCGTATTTCGGCCCAGTGGTGAGGGAGGAGAGCTTTATCGTTTCGCCCGCCACGCCAAATAAATTCATCGCCCCCCCTCCACATGTATGCCAATTGAGGTTACGTTCAGGATTCGCGTATAATCGTCTTTATGGAACTTTTATGTCGTTCGTTTCATCGTTCACTCGACTTTCGTAAATTGTCCGTCATTGATCCGTTCGTTGAATCAAATAAGTTGAAAGTGAACGAAATTCGTCGAGAAGATCGAGAACGAGTATGATGGGGTTTGTGGAAATTTTGTAGATCATTTGTCGTTTATTAATCAATTTTTCATCGGGAGAATTTTTCTACTCGAAAGAATTAAAAGCAGTTACGGTTTGACAATGTTTCAGAGTGTTTGATCATCCTACATATATCGAAGAGTGCCACGACGAATTTTTGAATTAACGATAGTTTTAAATTCAAAATTTTCACAAAAATTTCTATCTCTGTCTGAAGGAATTATTAATCACTCTTCAGAGTGGTTAAATAAACTCGTACCACTGAAATTTTATTTCATTTGTTGAATCAAAGAAGTTGAAAGTGGACGAAATTCATCGAGGAGGTCGAAAACTATAGTGCGATTGAGTTTATGGAAATTTTGTAAATCATTTGTCGTTTATTAATCAATTTTTCATCGGGAGAATTCTTCTACTCGAAAGTAGTTAAAAGCAGTTACGATTTGACAATGTTTCAAAGTGTTTGATCATCCCACATATATCGAGGAGTGCCACGACGAATTTTTAAATTAACGATAGTTTTTTACAAAAATTTCTATCTCTGTCTGAAGGAATTATTAATCACTCTTCAGAGTGGTTAAATAAACTCGTACTACTGAAATTTTATTTCATTTGTTGAATCAAAGAAGTTGAAAGTGGACGAAATTCATCGAGGAGGTCGAAAACTATAGTGCGATTGAGTTTATGGAAATTTTGTAAATCATTTGTCGTTTATTAATCAATTTTTCATCGGGAGAATTCTTCTACTCGAAAGAGTTAAAAGCAGTTACGGTTTGACAATGTTTCAGAGTATTTGATCATCCTATATCGATGAATTTTTGAATTAACGGTAATTTTAAATTCCGTCACAAATTCCTCCATTTGAAAGAATTATTATACACCATTCAGAGCTAAGTTAAATAAATCCGTCGCATTGAAATTTTAATCCACGAGACTTTGTAAACGATTTAAAGTTGTCAGAAAGAAGAAGACTCTTCAAAATGCCGGAGACGTTTCACTAATGAAGTTATGCTCGCTCGACCACGTCGCTGTATTCGATGCACTTTGATAATAATTTCAAACCGAAGGGATCACCGACAAAAATTGTCTCTACCTAAAATAACTCTCTTAAATACACTCCTGAGAGGTAAACTCATCGCATTGAAATTTTAATTCAGAACCCCCTTGGGACGATTTAAATTATAAAAGATGGCAAGATCCATCCGAGGAAGAAGGATTTTCAGGAAGCTAAAGACGTTCCATTATTGAGGTTATGTTGGTTCAATTTCGCCCGGTCGTGCGAGCAGCGTAAAACCGGCGTAAAACGTACGTTTCCGTTACTACGACTGGAACGTGAGCCCGCGGAAATGATAGCCGGCGGAAGTGGGCCGCGTTTTGACTCGTGTAAAAACGCGCCGGCTCGTTTACGAAAAGGCCTTGAAAGGTTTATAATTCCCTCTCGTTGCAATTAAGCGCGACTAACGAGATTGCACTTACGTTATGTGCGGGGGTGAGTGTTGCTCTTTCGAGAAGCAATTTTCCAGCGATCCCTGTTGCTCTTTCGGCGAGTAATTAAGCAACCAGTCGCTCTTTTTATCCGGAAACCTCAGGAATACCGCGTTGATTAATTTAATGTATTGTTCCTCGATCGTCGGCGATGATTGAGACATTCTTCTCTTTAAACTGCCTCTGATCGAATGAAATTCAATTTCTTCTTACGGTTACTGCTACCGTTGGGATTACTCTGATTACTTAGCTTCGCGTAATTTTAAGTTGCTTTAGTTAACGTTGCGACACTAGCGCCACGTTACTCCTAACTACTGGTAAATAACGCAGCAAACAGCGAAATGAAATATAACTGCATAGTACTGCAAAAAGTATAGTAAAGTGTACAGTACTGCGGTAAAAAGTATTATCAATGAACGATTCGGATTTACAATCTGACGATTCCTGCTACTTTGAACGATTATACCTTTCTTTATAATTAAGTAGAACGTATTTCTGAATCACCTTGTAGCCAAAGACCAGACAGAATCCGTAGAAACAAGATTCAAAAAGTTGAGAAAGGGAATTGCCAAGGCCACGTAGTTTCTTCGTAAAGAGGGATGCTTCTTCAACTCTCTCTCTCTCTCTCTTTCTCTCTTTCTCTCTTTCCTTATTTGGAAAAAAGAGGAGAAACGAGAGGAGAACAGAAAGACACAAGCCAAAGAAGTTAGCAACGCCGAGGACCGACGTAATTGCTTTATCGCGACGACGAAATCCCCGTTAACACGCTTACCTGGCGGCTTCCTGGAAGGAGGTCAGGGCCCGGGGAAAATACAACGTGTTATCCACGGCTCGGCGTATATCTCTTCTGGTCGGCGTCGATCGAATTCGCGAAACGACCCTCCAGAGAGGCCAGTCACCGCCAGAAAAGAGAAGACGAGGCCAAACACGATACATGGAGGGAAATATCGAACGTCTAAATATCTATTTTCGTTGATGACAGACGAGGGAAGAGAAACTTTATTGTTTAAGATTGAAATATCGTGTACTGAAGTTCAAAGTTCTGAGAGATATATCAAACATTTCAATATTTAACGAATCGAGGAATTTTCGAGGTATCAAAAATGAAACTATTGCGTAACAATTCATGTACATTTCCCTACGACAATGCAACTATGGCAACGTGATTTTCAACAGTTAGTGACTGTCTTTATTTATCTACCTATTTGCTTACTTTTTACATATTGACAATTACTGACAAAACTTTGTACGTGGAAAAAAATCATGTTTTGTCAATTTTTAATTCAATCGAAATTAGCCAGTCGTTGCACTAGCGTTGATAATAGAATTTCAAACGATTTAATTATTGTACGTTAACTTCCCAATCATTTCCATCGATTTTACAAAAATAACTGTATGTGGGTGAAACGAAAGGGAAAAGAGGGGCGAAGAAATCCCATCAGACTGCTGTCATCGCGCGGCTTTTCAGCACTCCAATTTCAACAGGCTGGCCAACGTTTGTCATAGCCTAATTTATTACAGACCTATGGGGACGGATAAAGACCGATAAATATTTATGGGAAGGGACAAACAAGAGTAAGGGGCCCAGCGACCTGGATTCTCTTCTATTTCGGATTCAAGAGGTGTCGAGGAAAATCGATTCTATTTGTGAAAATTTTTTTTCTTCTTTTTTGACAACTCTGTGTGTGTGTGTATGTGTGTGCGTGTGTGTGTTTGTATGTATATATATATATATATATATATATATATATATATATATATATATATATATATATATATATATAAGTAAACTGATCTTATAGATGGTCGTGACGGTATTCATGGCGCGCGGATCTCCCTGACAGGGGAATAAATTTGATTCGAAATTGGCAGCCCTTCTCCGAGAGGGGAATCGCCCGGATAAATTTGATGGCTGGTGAAGATGAATGAAAAGTTCCTTCCAACTCGGTGCAGCCAAAATATCCAGCGTGAGCCAAGGCAGACCTAATTTTGGAATCTGACCCTTGTTTCGGTGGATGAATTATATCGTACTATTTTGGCAAGGAAAAAATTCGAGAATATAATCCTTTCTCTGTTTCGTTATTCAGGTGTTTGGACCGCGTGTAGCATTCAATGAGAATTACTCGACACACACTGTAATTACTCAACTCTTTGAAGTACCAATTTTTAGTTAGTGAAAAATGTCCCAAATTTTATTAAATTAACAGACAATTGTATCAGCGATAATAATTGTACTTTGTTTTGATAAGTTTTGTAGAATTTTCTAGAATAAGTATTTTCTGAAATTTCCTAAAGTTTTCTGGAATTTTCTGAAATATGTATTTATTTTTTTCAAGCATATTTTTTACAGCTCTATAACATTAATTCTACATTATAATAATAATATTATAATAATTCCACGTTATAATAATATAATAATAATAATAATATTCATCATTATAATAATATTAAATTTGGCCACTGGATGTAATTCCAGAGTCGAAGAAGAGGGTTAATTTTGCGGCAAATAATCTCCTCTCTCCGTCTATCTTCCACTCTCCCTCATTCTATTTTCACACGCGAGAGATCTGACTTTCAAGAAAGGAAACGACCGCTCAAGATGTTAGTTAACACCATCCGGTTGGCACCCGGTTTCAGGTGGCGCCGACGGAACATCGAAAGAGAAACGGATAAATCAATATCCTAACGGTGTTCCCCGCGGTCGGAAGAGCTTTTTTACAGCGAATATCGTTTACAGTTTATCCCGTGATCCTCCGCGCTGCAACAAATCAAGGACAAGTCCGAGAAGGGGGGAGGGAGACACAGTTTCCACCCTCTTACGTTGAAACCGATTGAAATTAAAGTACGGTGAATCAGTGTTTCAAATAAGGGAAGTGGGAAAGAAGTGGTCGACGAGGACGAGTGGATGAAAAAAATCGAATCAGGATTCCCTCCCTCCTTCCTACCCCTTCCAAGCGTGAAACGAGTCGCAGGAACGAGTCCGCTGGTCGAGAGTAACGTCTTCGTTGCACGGGAAAATTATCGGACACGTGTACATTGGGAAAGGGAGCTTGGTATCGAAGGCGGGGGTGGGGGGCTGAGAGGGGGACGTCAAGAAGAGCGCAATGGCGGAGATTCCGCTATGAAATCTAATCCTATCGTTCTCTTTCTCGTTTTTCCTGTTGATGTACTGGGCGATTCAAAAGACGGAGAAAGTGCAATTAACGATGCCTTTCCTTATAGATACTAGTTACAAAAATACTCGCGAAATGTAAAATCACAATGAAACCGAGAACCTTGCAGCTAAAATTGGGACGCAGCTCCATTTTTATCAACTTTGAGTAAATTGAAAAGAAAGGTGCACGGTCTAAAATTTACGATGAATTGTTCTTAGCAATGCAAAATTTTCTTACAACTAGAGTATGATCAATAGTGTCTGCGCTCCTTGCTACCAATTATGAAAAACGGACACAATTTTATCACAAAATGAAGAACTTGTCTTACGTATGTTACGAGTCATAACCATAAAACTAACCAAGAAATGGAGCTGGTTCTTAATTAATTTCTAAACGAAGAAAAATAATCTTAAAAAAAGATCGAAGAGCTGTTTAAGCAACGATTTAGCAACAATTTCGTAGTTTTACTTTTGAAGTAACAATTTAGCATTTTTAAGTAAAAATTTAGTACTTTCTAAGTACTTTTTACAAGTACTAAATTTAAGTAAAATTCAGTAACAAAAAGTGCTTTTTAGTAACAAAAAGTCTGGTATTTTTACTACTCCAGGCCGACAACTTTGAACCATCCAGTACACGCGGCAACGTATATGCGTAATAAACAAGTTAACGTCTGAAATCGTTTCGACAAGTGCGTCCCGATTCCCGATGCCGAGTTACGACGTTGAAAAGTGACGCTTCCATCCGCGGCCTGAAAGCTCTCTGCCATTTTCCCCGATAAAATAAAAATGCTGGCATTCGCGCCGCCGCCATTTTGGCAAGAGATGGCGCCAGCAGGAGCGCGAAAATCGGGAAGAGATCGGCTTCGCTTTCTCTCTCTCTCTCTCTCTCTCTCTCTCTCTCTCTCTCTCTCTCTCTCTCTCTCTCGCTCTCTCGTTAGTCGTGTTTGCGTTTCAACGCTGAGCAAATTTGCCCAGGTGAGCCTGCAAATTTTACTTAGAACCGGTTAATGTACAGTTTGCTCGTCTGATTAAAAAAAAGGAGTAACAGAGCAAGGGTAGAAACGAGAGATTGGAGGAAAAGAGACGGAGAAACAGATACGTCGTTTCTTTTTTTTCTTTTCAATCGAGATCTGCACAACCATGTACAGGTTGGATTTAGATTTCATCTTGGGTAGATTTAGGTTAGAATTGCTCTCGAGAGCAAGCCGGAGCAAAGATAAGTTGCGTTTGTTGGATTTGGTCAGGTTAGATTAGGTCCAGGTGACTGAGAAAGCTCAACGTTTTCATTAAATTTGAATTGCGTTTGAAGTAAATCCTTAGGTTAGATCAAGTTCTTTGTCAAATTTAAAAAAAGTTAAGATTTCAATTAAATTTCTACCAGGTCTTTCTTAGATTTGAACGCTCAGAGCTACGAGTTTGTTGGATTTGGGCTAAGAAAGCGAAAGCTCAGAATCAAGTATGCAACCATGTTTGAGTAAAGTCTCCGTATAATGTATAAATTTTGAAACTTCAATTAACTCTGTTTTTATAGTTTTCATCCCTTTTCTATCAGATTTGATTCAAGTCTCAAGAGCGACCAATTTAGATCTTTGTCAGGTTTGAATCAGAGCTATGTACATTTAAGTCGAGAATTTCGCTGAAATTTCATTATTCGACTTTCACAGCCGAAACTCCACTGCTCTAGCAACTGTCAACGCGCTTTTACGAATTAACCAAGTTTCCAATTTTTTAGGAACTTTCTCGAGGGGGACCTTCAACCCTCGTGCAAATTTCAGTTGAAACGACAACCGGATCTCCCTCGTCCTTTTACATCTTTTAGCACCTTCAAAGCGTTCGCGGGAGATAATCGCGGATCCAGCTTCGCCGAGAGGCTAATAAACGAGTAGAAAGCGAGATTCCACGCGTGCTCTGCCAAGTGAGGTCTCTCTGTCGCGCAACACCGAGAGCGAGACCGATGAAAAAAACGTCGTTCATTCACCGGTGCCTTTTGTCTACCGTATAAAAGGATCAGCCGCGACTAGCGCGAGCCGCGTGAAACGATCAATTAAACGACACGTGCGGCATCGTTCTGCGATCGGGCGAATATTCAATCGGGCCAACTATCGCCACCGCCGCCGAGTTTCATTACGCATTCTCTCTATTACATTTCCCGTGGAGACCATCGCGTCAACGTTACTCGTACACCGACTCGTCAAAGTATTTGTGCGATTACCACGGAAACCACCGCTTGCGCGATATATATCGGGTGAATTTTTATTTCACTTCCAACTGACACACTGGGACCCCCGTTGGGAGTCCGTGGATTTCACACGTTGCTGAAATTTTGAAATTTCTAATTCGATTTCTGCTTCTAATACTCGCATCGAGCGATCTTTGCCGCGAGGCAGCAGAAAATTAATAGAAAATTAATAGAAAATAGAAGATAGAAACGGAAATTGATCGTTCGAGGGTTTGTTGTTGCAAATTATTTTTTTATCGATAAATGAATGTTTGGGAATCTCAAATTGTTCTGTGTCGAATGAATGTGTGTTTAGTAAACAATGTTACATATAAAATAATACGTACATATATAATATGTATATTATATATAAAACAATATACATTGTGTAACATGAAACGTTGTAAAACATATCGTTGCTACGTTTCTCGTTGGACAATTCAGATTTTAGGTAATTTTAAGTTATCTGAATTTCACTTGACGCGACACTAGCGCCACGTAACTGCTAACTACTTGTAATTAAAATAGTAAATAGTAAAGTGTAAAAATATACGCGATATTGTAAAATATACCAGCGTGACGAGTGTCAAAATATGACTGAAATTTAACTTCAATTATACAAAAATGTACTTAGTCTTGCTTTTAATTTAACTCATTATTAATCATTAATTTGTAAATATTTTCACGAGCCGATGTACATTTGGACACGTTTGGCTATTTAGACGACTCTCTTTCGACTCCTGCGTTGAGTATCGAATAATTCCTTCAGTTTGTGACCAAATATCAGGTATGCGTCAGTTCCGAAGGCCTACGCTAGATATAGTCACTCAGTTTGTAACTCCGCTGTCGTCATTCACCCTCTGATACCCGCATACATAACTCCTCCACGACGGAACATCCTTACGATAGTATCGATGTAATTAGGAAGGGCTGTATTAATCCGTTTAATCGCGCGAGTCCAGACGAACTATCATTGTGAAAATATCGATCAACGAGAGTGAGTTTAACACGTTTCCTGCCCGGATGAATCCGAACTCGATTTCTGTCTGCACGTGGTTTTAAGACACAAGTTGAGAATTATGTTCCTTCAAGGCTGGAACTATAGGGTGGGCCAAAAGTTTCTTCCCACGTTTTTAATAAGACATGAAAACATAATTTTGAATTAAATTTAAGCTCAAACTAAGTGATTTTTTTGTGCTCTTTTTTTTAATTAGGAAGTAATTTTTGACCCATCCTATACTACAGGAATCTTATAAGTAACAAGAATATGGAAAAAAAATAGATTTTTCAATACTAGAAATTGGTAGACTGGTAGTAATTTATAATTTTTTGCTTTTCACTTTCATTGCTCATTCAGTCTTTTATATTAATAAATTAGCAATGATTTATTTTTCATAATAAGAGTATTCTTAGTTTTTTTTTCTATTACGTAAGATAATAACTGATTACTCCTTTTGTATAATGTTGATTTAAATTTATTTCATGTTCTTATTTTCTTCCCTCTCCTTGCTCCTTCGAAATGCATAAATATGCAATATCCAAATTTGCATAAACAGCTAAGGTCTGCAGCCTATCGATACATCTTGTCGCGTTGGAAGAGGACAAAATCATTCAGTTTGGAAAATTGAAGCTAACGATGGCCAATTTTTAGGGCAGATGGTTGACGTGTTAACTACCACCTATATCGCTGATGTTGCACGCTGTTACTGATGTTTCTTTTTTTTTCTTTTTTCATGAAACACGAGTGGCTCGAATGGGTAATTCATTGTAGAATATATGAGACCAGAGTGACACAGAGACATGTCAGAGACGAAAGAAAAATAAGTGGACTGAGTGAATTGAATTTCTCGACTCACGTGCCGACTAATGTTCCTGTGCACGGAGTATGTACGTTATTACGGCTTAAAAGCATGACACGATTGTAAGTCATTCGGTATCGATTCCTGTTTAGCTAATCTCTTTCGTCGATCGTGATCAGTCATGTGTCAAGTCTTACATTACTTATGCGGCTTTCGCGATAGATTAATTTCTAGTAATTTTCAAAGTACAGTAACGACGTTGTAACGTTATCACGAGTATTTAGCAATTTAGCAATATAATAACTTTGTAATTTTTAATTAATTTTTAATTTAGCGTTTTTAGTTTATCAACTACGTTAATTTAGAAATTAAGCGGACACCTTTATTTTTTCGTTTCTTTTTTAACGAGACATTGAGGTCAAATTTTTGATCGGACGTGAGTTTGTGAGATACGTTATACACGCAAAAATGGAGAAATTAATTTGTTTCTTTTCGAAACAAATCCAAATATATTTCACGAAAAACGAATTACTGAGTAGAACATCCAGGTTAATCCACAATTTCGCTTGATTCAAATTTGGTTCGAATCCCTATTAGTATCAAATTCTTAATCTTTCAACTGGTAGTTACATGCCCACGTGTAATAAATATTGAAGAGATATTGAATTTTGCTGGATTTAATCCACGTTGCAAATTTTATATCAAGCTGCAGGATCGACTTATTCTATTTTCATTTCCATTGCAGTATTGAGATTGGTCTCCAAATCTCCTACAACTGCATTTTGAAAATCACCAAATTACTAAAAATTCTATCTATCTGTCACTACGCTTCGAAAGTGACCAAAAATAAATAAAAGAAAAAAAGATGAAGGAAATTCGTACTAAAAAATATCAGCAAGATACTCGAGATCGCGCCAATGGAGGAATCTCCGTTTATCGGAGCTAAAAACATCGACCCACGTCTCCTGTCCATTTCTCTCCGCGAGAGATTCTTCCCACGAATTCTTCCGCGAGTGATTCAATCTCTTCTCGAGAAGAATCGGAAACGAGGGTCCAGAAATCGTCGAGGAACAAGCCCGTGGAACAACGTCGGAGCGACGTCTGACGTCGAGGTAGAGCTCGGGAAGATATCGCGGCGAGTTTTTCGCAGGAAAAGCGGCGAGTCGAAAGAAATATTAAGCGGGGAGTGCTGGAGAGAGCGAGAGGTCGAATATCGATTTTCGGTCGCGCTAATAAATAAGCGCATGCGTCTTGCGCCCGTTTGCGTTTGTACAGGGGCTATCCGAGGAGTACGTACTTCCCAGGCGGATTCTTCACGCCTTTTACGCTTCGAAATTCCCCCCCCTCCCGTGATTAACACGTTCACTGCCACGCGAAATTTATACGCGTTCTGCCTGTCGGACGGCATATTGAATCCTTTTTTAGCAAACATTACGATAAAAACCGGATTTTTTACCATTTTACATTGTAGTTTGTACGATCATCGTTGTACAGTTTCTGTTCGTTGCGTCAAATATTATGTTATAGCTACAACTGTGTGGTTATTGCAATTTTTAATTATATAATTATACTATACATTGTAATATACATATACTGTATATGTACACCACATGTATACTATACTATGGTGTAGATATAGTGTACATATTATAATATAGTATATGCATGCTGTGTATGCAATGTATATGTATACTACACTATGATGTACTATATTTGGCGCATATAATATAATATTTGGTGTACTATAATATAGTGTACATATTATACTATAATATAGCATATATATGCTGTGTATGCAATGTATATGTATACTATACTATCGTGTGCTATATTTGGTGTACATACTACAGTACTTGGTGTACTATAATATAGCATAATATACATATTATACTATAACATTACATAATTATATAGTGTAATATAGTATACATATTATACTATAACATTATATATACATGTAGCATATTATGTATATGTGGTGTATAGTGGTGGTATATATTATAGCACATATTATACATAGGATATATTACAGTATATATTGTACATAAAATATATTATAATACATTATGTCATTCTAGTTATAGTTATTACAGTTATATGAATCATGGTATAGTTGATACATTTATTTTAATCATTCTAAAATATTTACAAGAATAAAAATACCGACTATCATCGGTGATGGATCGATGATAGTCAGCGTGTTATTAATACCATTATTCAATCCTAATTCGTTGAATCGTTTGGCGGTTTCGGTTTCGTTGCCAAATTAAATTACGTCTCAGTTTGCTTCTGGTAAGTTTGTACTGCGGTTAAATCAGCCTCCTATTGTACTCAAATTAGGTTTCATTTAGATCTGAATCTTGATTAAGTTGTCAGGGTTTAAATTTAAGAATGGATTTAGTTCGAGTTGGAGATCTCCGAAGTTAAGATTAAGTTCCCGGCGTGTTTCGATCAGATTGGCGCGTTCGAAATTTGGGATTTTGCGGTGCGAACGATGTTTTCGATCGGGTTCCAGAGTTGACTCTGGTTTCAATCAGATTTGAAAATTGGGTTAATCGATCGGAACTGAATTATGAAAACGAAATCTAAACAGAAATTTGTTTCATCTATCCAGTATCTCACGACAATTGCTCTATTATGGATGTATCTTTTACCTCACTCTTCATTCAAATTTCCACGCAGAAACAACCTCCTCTATCTATCTATCGTAAGAAATTTAAAACCGCAGAGAAGAGAGATGGAGACTTAATTAAGATACGAACCAACGATCAATTTTTTCTTTTCTTTTTCAAGTCACTGGAGAAGTATAGATTTACAACATTTTCAGAGATTCTAAGCATCTCTCGTAAAATGTACAAACGAGAGTCTTCCATTTACTATTATTATTACTTTTCGTTATATTTCTTTACTTTGCCCATTCCTTCTCCTATTCCTCGCACTCTCGTCTCTCTTTGAGACGCACAACTTTTGTACCAACTCTGGTCCCTGCTGGTTCCATCCACTGTCAACAGGGTAATATCTTTAATACAATACGTAATACGTGACTAAATCCAAATTCTGGAAATCTTGACCTATAGCCACCGCCTCATCGACTCTCGGATATAAAATGGCAGCGGTGTCGTAACTATCGTCCCCTTCCCCCTCCCCTTGGCCCCCTTCGTGAACACGACGAAAGGAAAACAGCTGTTGTGTGCGTAATCGTGGGCGGTTAGTTGCGTCAGCTTTGCGTCAAGGCTTTTCGCCGTTGAGGGTGGGAGGGTTACAGCAAAGTGGGAGGCGGGATTCGCGGCAAGACCAAGGGTCAAAGGTCAAAGTAACGCGATGCAACAATGTTCACCCCGGTGCTGTTGACCCGGCGATGCGACGTTATTGACGACGGGGGATTCGCGTAACTGTGCGAATGCGGCATAATATTATTTCATCGAAACAGCCAGCTACGGGGCACCGATAGTGACCGATCGTTAGAGATGGGACTGAGTGAATTCGAACAATGTTCCGAGTACTTTCAATGCTATTTCTCCAAGTATAGCTCCTCCAAGCAGGCTAGAATATTGATGGACACAGATGGGATAAGAGCACCTCGTAAGTAGGTTAGAACTTCTTGAACTTCTCGGGGGATTCTCTATAAGCGTCAACGCTCTGTTTCGAAGTGTTGAGAGATTTTTCAGGAACGTTGGACGATTTTATGATAAAAGCGCGACTTTCAAATCACGCCACCACGGGCTCGTCTCACTGTCGTGTGTGTCTCGCGCTTGTAACGAATCTTAGCTTCGTATCGTTGACACAGTGGACGAGAATGCTCTCGTTTTCCAAGATGTGATTTTTCGACTTTGATTCACCTCAGAGGCGTTTCAAACGCGCATACGGTATAAAAAAATATTGTTTCATACTCAATACTACGAGCTGCTCTGTCTGACTGAGAGACATAAATACATGAATGCAAAAACCTATAGATTTACATACATAAATACAGAAACCTACAGATTTGCACAGGTAAATATAAAAATTAAATACATGAATACAAAAACCTTGTAAAATTCGAAACAAATTCACAAAGTTCCAAACAAACTAAAAAATTAAAGTGCGAGCGTAACGTGAATTGAAACGTGTTTTTATCCTCAACTATATTATAATACTTGAAACCCATGAAGGGATATACATATATTCTTTACATGTCTGAACGTATTTTATCACTGAAAGTGATTTTTAGCGGAGGTAACCCAGAAAATCGGGCCTCTTCCCGAGGTGCAACGCTAATGCAACGAAAATTAGCGATTGGTTGATTTGGGTCACGTGATTCGCGAGGGGGCGTGGGGTAGACCTCGAGTAGGAGTGGCGTTCTCTGGTACTGAGCGATCGCGCCTCTAATTTGTTTTCTATCGATTCAAATGTTTGCATATTAATAAAATTTTATGGCAAAAAAGTCGTCTTCATTTCCTAGTCGGAACAGTGAGACGAATCGTACTGGGGTATAAGTCGTTTTTTTTATTAGCTACACAATGCAATAGAAAAATATACATGAAAAAAAACATCAATGACTTTGCAAAATCTTTGAAAAAGAATGACCCTGAAGAAATATTCTTACCAGTTATTGGCCTTTCGACGCCATTCATGTTAGACCAAAAAAAAATATATATTTTTTTTTTGCATCATTACAATTCGAAAAGACATTTAGGTAGCCTCACTTAAATGAACCACCCTGTACATCGAACTTGACTGGGATTAGTAGGTTCACATTAGACTTGATCCCAATTCCTACCTATCTCGAACAAATCTATGTGCACAACGAGCCTTCGTGATCAACGAGTTAACGTCACTTTCTCTACGCGCTTCTCCAACTGCTCTCTCACGCCTTGGTTACGCGTTGAAAATGATATTAAAGAGAACAGAGAAGGGGCACGGTAGCCAGGGGTACGTGTATATTGTATAAATGCATCAGAACGACGTACCATCGGATATATTCATCGCGGGCTGATTCTTGATTACTTTTCGATACCTCAACGTCCCGGGCTGAACACACAAACAAGTGGGACGTGTAGAGAGATACGCGGACGTCGATAGAGGAGGGCCGACCTGCGCGTGGTACGATGCTACAGATTTATAATGAAAAAAAAACCTCTTCCGCGTATACTGCTGCCGCTCTCGTGCGGAAGAGCTCGGCCAAGAGTGTTCCAACACTCGTAGACACTTTTTATGAATATATTACGCGTGTTACACGCCAGACATTTGGAAATTTCATTATCACAGCGGTGTCTACGTGCGTGTGTTTATCTGCGTATGTGTGGCGAGTTAGGCTGCGGATTTTTACGCGTTTATAAGGAATTTTCAAGTAAATACAGCGCTCTCTACCACATTTGCATTTTATTTTCGGATTGGGACTCTAATTTTCTAATTGCAACTTTATTCTTACGATTTATACCCGTGGAAAATTGCACCTGACACGTAAACACGTGTAAAATATTCAAAGTTCAACAAACTTTAGCAAACAATTGTTTTTTTTTTTTCATCGAGGATCTAGCTTTTTAATTGTATTCACATTTTAAACTACGATACATAAAAATTCGCCATCTATTTATCACTCGCGCGAGACGTTTCGCAAATAAAATATATTCCGGAAGAAACGAAGAAATTTCACAGTTCTTTGCGAAACGCTACCAGCCAACTGAAAATGACTACGTGGAAACAAAGCAAAACAAAACGGGACTGAAAACGTAACAGATAATTCCGCTACAGGCTGCGTAACTTCAGACACGTTTATCTCCGGAAGTCGTTTTCGTGCATTAATCTCTTTTTACCAAGGTACCCGACACGGTAACAATTTATGAACCGAGAGCTTACTCCGCAAATAAATAAATAAATAAACTAAAAAATAACAGTAGAAAAGTACCGTTTCACAAAGTGCTAAGACGAATTTTTCAAATTCGTGCTGCTTTCTTCAAGATGAACGTGAAAGGATAATCCTAAGGCTCTCCAAACGTTGAAAAAACGTTTATAACTGGATCCATCGTGAGTCAAATGGATCATAATATTAGACTGATATAAATGTAAGTTACTTGGTCTTGTGTCTATTTAGATTTGAAGATATTTGAGATATAGTTAATATTATGATAGCTCTGGATATCAATTTACCACTAATTCTAAGTTGCAAAATAAGTTAAAATCTTGCGACGATGAATTATATTTGTCTTTAAATAGATATTAAGTCGGAGTAGCTCTTAAAATTCTATGACAGAAATTGAATTTAGACTTGAATTTCAGTCATCTGCCCCTAATGTTCAAAGCTCAATAAAACGCAAAGAAAGAGGCTCTAATTTTCAACTTAATCGTTAAAAAAAGAAATGTTCTTCAACGTTTCCAGAGATGTAAAGTTTTGCAATTTTCAAGAATGGAAGCATTTTTACCTACGATATAAGAATACTCTCGGAAGAAACGAGCTCAGAATTGTAGTCAAAATAGGAGCTTCGTTCTCTTTAATGATCAAATAAATCGTTACACGATCTTTTTTTTGCTAAATATTGCAACAATTTTGTATCTCTAATTGTTTTGTTTCGAGGTGTGCTTAATTACTTCTAGACGATGACGAGTATATTCGACGAAAACACGAGTGAAATTAAAATGATAAATTTTTTTGGTGTTTCTTTGAAAAATTTTCATTTTTTTAATTTTATCTTGTCGCCTTGAAACATTCTAAAACGTGCTAAAACTACAAATATACTTAATTCCTTTACCTAAACTTTCCAATAAATAGCGAAAGCAAATTTTTCTTTCTACATGACGAGTATACTCGGGATTAAACAAAAAAAATTCCATCTTTTCCCTAAGGGAAAGGGATTAAGAAGACAAAAAAACAATTCGAACTGATGCATTACAGTTGTCTACGATGCAACAAAATACCTCGAGGAGGACGCAATGTCGCGGATCGTTAAGTAACGCGATTTTATTCGTCGCACTCTGGCTTTAATTGGGGTACCAGTTGCACGTGTCAGGATGATTTTCATCCCCCTAAGCAATGCCTCGTTCGTAGGGCGCAACGTATTCGCGGCGAGTCCGCTGGCAAGTACGTGGCGCGACTGTATAGCACGACTTTACGCCGTGGAACGTGCCTGCTTCCTTATTTATCGAAGCCTCCGACACGGTGACTCGTACTTTTCTCGCCGACCTACGCTAACGACTCTTCAGCCGGGAGTGTTTTCGCTTTAAGCCCAGCCCCCGCGCTGGAATTTCGTTGTTCCAACATCGGCCACCAGCTATGGCGGATGGCTGTTATTGTAACTTGGCCCGAAGTCGGGTGCTGCTAAGGGGCCGAACGAAGAAATCAGAGCAGGAGCTAGAGCTCCAACTCGTATGGCCCGGGGGAGGGATTCACTGTAGCATTTGAGATGACCGAACTACAGTTATCGCTTGAAACTATTCCAACACTCGTGTTATTAACGCTAGAACTACCAGAGATGGTCAAAATGTGGTCAAATGACCATCTGAATATTTTTGTTAGATACTTTATAGGTACATTTATCTATTCTATAGATTTTTAGATATTTTATAGATATAAAACTGTGATGATCAAAATGTGGTCAAAATGATCATCTGAATATTTTTGTTAGATATCTTATAGATACATTTATCTATTTTATAGATTTTTAGATATTTTGTTAGATATTTTATAGATATATTAGATTATATGGAACAGCGTATTTTGGTGGGGTTAGATATTTTATAGATATAAAACTGTAATGGTCAAAATGTGGTCAAAATGTGGTCAAAATGTGGTCAAAATGTGGTCAAAATGACCATCTGAATATTTTTGTTAGATATCTTATAGATACATTTATCTATTTATAGATTTTTAGATATTTTGTTAGATATTTTATAGATACATTTATTTATTTTATAGATTTTATAGATATTTTGTTGGATATTTTACAGATATATTAGATTATATGGAACAGCGTATTTCGAGAGGGTTAGATAATTTATAGATATAAAACTGTGTACTACGAAGAATCATTCAAGTCAGGAGATATTTTATAGATGTAAAACAGTGTATTTTGAAGGCATAGTAGTAGGCGTGTGTCAAATCGACGTCAAATTCTGTTATAGATTAGAATTCGGTATCTAGGTAGAACCTAAATTAAGGTCGCCATCAATGAAACCTAACCTCAACATTCGCTTTTTCGCGGCGTAATTAATCAAGACGATTAATACTCGATACGTCTGGTAAATTGTAAAAATCCAACGAGGAGGAAACTATCGGAGAGCAGAAAAGAGGAGAGAGGATCCTTTGCTCAGAATTGTCTATCGATGGCACTTATCTTTTCATTTCTGCAGGGTGGGCCAAAAATAACTTCCTACTGGAACGTTCTAACGGTTAACGTTTCAAGGAAATAATTTTTAAAACGTTAATGGGAAAAATCACTTGTTTAAACTTGAATTTAATTCAATATTAATAAAACTAGTTTCTTCTTACATTTTCAATATTCTAATTTCTCCAATATTTGAATTTTGAATTTCTAATATTTCTTATATATGTTTTGCTAAAAAAATACAATATGTGAGAAGAAACTGTCATTAATGCCAATTGCATTAATGATACCTAAATTAGTATCAAGTATAAAACTTCCGCCATCGTCAAATTTCCAAGCTGAACCTAACCTCAACTCCATTCTTCGCAGCACAAATAACCCAAACGATTAATACTCGGTGCTCTATATCTACCTCGCGGCGTATTTCATGCGAATTGGTTATGGAATACGGAGTCAGCGGCGCGCGTGAATAACCCCCCGCCATTTCGTTGATCCCTTTAAGTTCCCCGTGACCCAGAAGGGGGTGAAGCGGGATCGAGCCTTCCTCCACGAAGGACGATACCGTAACTCGAGGACTTTCGTTGGTGATAATCATAAAAACTGCTTCTCCCCTGGCGGAACGCTTCTTGATTTACATACCAGCCACACTTTCGCAGACCCCGCTGCGAAATCGCTGGGTATCTCTCTAATACGGAGATAGGGGGGTACGCGTTCCGTGCACGCCACTTGTTGCGAAAATGATAACCAGCAGAGCCCGTTCTCGCGATCGTTAACACTAGAACTACCGACGATTAACCCTCCGCTGGAACGTTGGATTTGTTCGTTACGTTGCGTGTATCCTACAGTAGTAGTGGCGTATTTCTATTTAGAGATAATTCAACCGACGAAACAGTTTTAACGACAGAATTGAAAAATGCACGGTCTAAATCTGAGACGAGTATCGATATATCAAAGCCAGTGAATCTCCTTAATGGTAATTTTTACGAATAAGCTTTCCAATTTGGAATTGAATCACTATACAGCTGAATACATATACATAGAATGTGCAAATATCCTTCAATCGAGAACACAGTTTAGTCATTACCACGTAATGTAATTACTACGAAATAATAACTGAACCTGTTCCGTCGAGCCAAGGATATTTGCATTTGGATTGGATTCTGAACCTTCGTGCAAAAAGTCAGAATTGAAAGCGAGTTTGATTTCCCTCCATATCGACCCATTTCAGAATTTTATTTTTATTTAATACAGAATTGTCAGGTCGACGAGCTCGTGACAGTTTTGATCTTAGACGGTCTATCTAGCTTAACCCAGTCACTTGCGCCGAATATAAATAAAATAAACAGGCACATCGAACAATATCGCTGGATCGAAGTCGAGTATCGCGAAACGGAGATCCCCATCTGCAAAAGCAAATCGCCGCGGACAAGGAAGATGACAAACCGATCGAAGACCGAAATTTCAAATTTTTTTTTTTTTTTCTCCTTTTTACCCGAGCAATTGGAATTCACCGGTGGCGCTCGCTGGAACAATCAGAGATCGAAACAGCGTCGGATTCGGAGTCGGCCGAACGGCAGCAAGCGAGTTCGGAACAGCAGTTAAACAGCGAGGAAGAAGGAGACGGTGTCGAATAGGAAAGCCCCTGTGTAACCGGGGCACGATATCTCTCTGCCCCCTCCTCCATCTCACTCCCGGCTGTTACCGTAATTTCGTTTTCGAACGATCGAAACTCGCGCGCCACGGCCTGGAAAGTTGACTCGTTTCCACAGGAAGATCCTCGAATTCGACTAGCCGCAAATCGACGACTTTATTTCGATAATCTCCCTCCCTCGTGTTCAGGTTAGGCTGCGTACACACTCGTTATTGTAGTATCGTAGGTTGTATAATCTGTAGTTGTTATACTTTTAGTTACGTTCAGTTGTAAAAGATGGCCTGTTTGCCGATCGTGGAAAGAAAGTGTGAATGCGGCGCAAGAAGCGCGACGTTGGCATGAAACGCTTTTCTTTTTAAAAAGAGGAGAGAGTCGAAAACGGAGTCGATTGGAGTCGTGAGAAAGCGTCAAGAGAGATAGTTGTTAAAAAAGAGTTAAACTGTATTAATCCTTTTAATATTTAATATAATAAGGCTAATTAATATTAATTGTACAGTATCAAAAAGACATTACTTATGGGTACCATGGCACGATACGTGCATGCAAACATTGACAAAGGTAACAGAGCAAGGTGCGTACGTACATAAATGTGTACACATCTTTAAGTCGAGATCAAGGTGAAAGGAAAGAGATTCCCATCCGAGATCACTGTGATTAACCCAACGAAAGGCTAATTAAAAATTAGTGGCAATTATTATCAGTTCCCACTCGCAGAGCGGAGGATATTCCAACCCTTGCTCGCAACGGGATCGCGAAAATTTCACCCGGAACCAGGCGCGGGTAATCCCCCGGCTGGCTGCCTGATGGATCCCGGTGACGTGAAACGCCGTCTAATATTAATCGGGCAACGACTGCGTCACCTGAGGATTTAAACTGATTTTTTCGCAACGGAGAGTTTGTACAGCCGACTGGAAACGAGGAAATATCACCGGATCCCAGTCAGTTCGAATCCTCTCTCTATTTCATCGGATTAGCCCCGGGAACCGTTGCCGTCTGCCGTTCACCGGGGCTCCCCCTCGTCCTTTTTGACGCGGAAGATTTGCATCGGGCGAATCGAGACGATCGACCCGGCTTGTTCTCGTTCCTCTGCCATCGGAAGACAAAAGGACCGAGGATGTCGTAGAACGTTCGTTCGAATTGCATCTTCCTCATAACTTGTTGTGTAACTTGAAAAGCATTTCTTTCCATTTCTTTTCCTTTTATCATTAAAAGTGATTTTAGCGGGGGTAACCCAGAAAATCGGGTCTCTTCAGATGCAACGCTAATGCAACGAAAATTAGCGATTGGTTGATTTGGGTCACGTGATATGTGAGGGGGCGTGGAGTAGACCACGAGTAGGAGTGGTACTGAGCAATCGCGCCTGTAATTTGTTTTGTATCGATTCAAATATTTGCATATTAATAAAATTTTATGGCAAAAAAAGTCGTCTTCATTTCCTAGTCGGAGCAGTTACTTCTGGGCCTTTTAGTGAGACGAATCGTACTGGGGTACAAGTCGTGTAATTTTTTCTTTCTTTTTCATACTAAAACGTTAAGAATATACATTTTATTTTACTAGTTTTATTAAATTAAATTTAGGTTCAGACATGACTTTTTCGTTGCGTTTCATTAAAATTTGTAAAAGAAAAAAATTACGGATTTATTTCAGTAGGAAGTGATTTTTGGCCTACCAAATTTTCGCAAATTACGCGAATTTTTCGTACTCGCGATCAATGAAGATCTTCGTACATTTTTGACATGACAGAACTGAAGAAATGGAACTTAAATTGTGTCATCCACCACATATTACAGCGAATACTCTACTTTGGATGTTTGACATACTTTTGAATATTACACAGACTCTGTGAATCTTCGTGCTCTTAAACTTTCCCCCCAAAAATGCACGAAAATTCGCAATCCACCGACATACCGACATTTTTTTTAATCTAACTTTGGTCATTTACTGCGACCGTCCGAGTAAATGTCCTCGTCGCGATAAAATTTTTGGAAAACGATAAATTTATTTTGTACCGCCAGAGACATATTTGCTAATTTGGAATTACGCAAATTTTTTTCACCCGCCCGACAAGACAAAAGGTCCAAGGATAACCGGTCGGGTCGGCTCGTTAATTCCATCGTAAGAACAACTTCTCCGACAAGATACACCCAAGTTCTGAACCCCGGAGTTTCTCGTTATCGTTCCCGGTTTTTCCCGCATCCAGGGAAACGCGCGAGAACTATTCGACGGGCATGTAATACCATGAGTAATCCCCCCCCGCCAACTTCGCTCGCCGAGTTTAACTTCGCCCCTCCCGCGGAATTTATTCCGCTCTAACGAATTTATCGACCCCGCTTTTAATAAACGAAAGGAAAATCGTGAATCCCGCGATTAACACAACCACAGGCGAATTTTATTATCATTGTAAGTGGTTTAAAAGGGGTAATCCAGAAAAGGCCTCGGGCCTCTTCAGGTGCAACGCTAATGCAACGAAAATTAGTGATTGGTTGATTTGGGTCACGTGATCTGTGAGGGGGCGTGAAGTAGAGCTTGAGTAGAAGTGGCGTTGTCTGGTACTGAGCGATCGCGCCTGTAATTTGTTTTCTATCGATTCAAATGTTTGCATATCAATAAAATTTTATGGCAAGAAAGTCGTCTTCATTTCCTAGTTGCTTCTGGGTCTTTCAATGAGACGAATCGTACTGAGGTACAAGTCGTGCAGTTTTTTATTATTATTTAATTTCATTCTGGACTTGTACCTTCGCCTTTGGAGAAACTTTTCACTCATAATTATCCTTAAAGTCAAATTTAGAAAGGCCTCGTGATTTTTAATTTCATTGAATTTTACCATTTCAATGAACCTGAATCGAGGATTAACAGAACCGCGCGATAGTTCAGTTTCAAATATCCAATTCGGTTCGTGTTGAATCTCATCCAAGTCCAAGGTTAGATCTAGTCTAGATTTACAGTGGATCTCGATTGATAATGCTTGGTTGAACGTAACTAAACGTGTTTTAATCATCCGTTCGAAATATCCTGTACGGTACTACGTCTTTCAAAAATTAAGTAGAAAGTGTCGATTAACTTCAAACTAAATTACTGTTAAATTTCGTCTCATATCGGTTCGTATTAAATCTGGGCCAAGTCTGGATTTGATTTAGCCCAAGTTTACGAACCTAAATTCAATGTTAACGAGACACGCTGTAAAACTCGATAGTGTCTTTCAGGGAAGGTATTTCGTTCGGGAGCTAGATTTTTCGAAATTTTCTAGATTAAAATCCAACAGATCCTTCGTTTTCGGTGGACTCAAAACGTCCAAGAGGTGAATAGCTTGGTAGTCAGTAATTAAAATGAAAAATTGGCCAATTAGTCAGGCCAAAATTCCACGATTGGGGCGTCGACGAGATCAAAAGCGGGCAGATTCCGGGTTACTTAGGCGTGGGTCGTCTCGGAAAATTATGTGCTCGCTGAGGTTTTTGCCTCGATTACTCTCTCCCTGACCCGGCACTCTTGACCTTCTTCCCTCGTGGTCGGGATACGCGCGTGAAAAACGGCAGATAGAAGGCACGATAACGCGAAAGTTGGCTCGCGATCGTCCAAGAGCCGACCTGCATGCATTCTGCTTAGACCATGGAAGATTGATCAGCGATTTCGGTGCTCGTTAACACAACGAAATTTCCTTACGATTATCGGTGTCGGCCGGCTCTGTCTCGAGATCTTTAAGGAGCACTCTTTCGTGCACAATGAGCGATCAAAGGGGTGTGAAACGTTCCGTACATCTCCCGATCGGTATCTCGGACGAAAAATTTCCCAAATCCTCGCACGTTCGCTGATAACGCGACTATTATTAACCTCTCACCAATTAACACAGTGAAGAGTATAACGATGGAAAATAATCCATGTTAACATCAACTTTGTTGTCACTTTGCGAAAGAAAATCGTGCAACAATCAATCAGTTGAACTCGTTTCAAAGCGATCCTGAAAATCCCAAATTTTTTTTCTTTTTTCTTTTCAAAGTATTTACAGCATGTGGCAAGTGAAGAAGTCTGAAATGTCGCTCAACTTTTTGTTTCAGTGGAATTCAGTGTGTCACAACAACCACTGTCGCTGTGACGAAAGGAAATATCCGGAGAATCCAAATAAGTTTCGCTTTCGTTACTTTCAATTTTGTTCGTAGATTGAAAATGATCAAAGACAGTAAAAATTTTTATAAAGCGAGAGTGACGTTCTACGAAGAGAGAGTGAATTTTTGATGAAAAATTTTTACACGGAAGCGAAGGCGTTTCAGATATCTCTCAAGATTAACTGTACCTTATTTTAGTTCTCCTATTGCGTCCACGACCCAATTTTAGTTTATTGTTAGCTTATTGTTAGATTAACGTAGCTTTTGTATAAAGTTATTAAATACTAGTCAAATAATTTTCAATTTTTTTTTCCTCTTTTTTTATATATTTTAGGAAATATAAATAAACTTTCAACCATCGTACAAACGCAATTCGTGCGAGCCTTTTCTACCAACCATCCCTGGAATTAGAGATTCTCATTCCAAATATGTAAATAAATTTTTGCCTACTCGTACAATTATATTTCTTCCATAATTCCTTTATTTTCTCGCTAATGGCGGTTTTCAACTGTCGTAGAAAATAACCCTTAAATCTGGGTTAGATCTGTATAAAGTGTCCAGACAGGTCTTCGAACCGAAGTCTTCACTGAAAAAGATCTAGGTCCGATATCTCGATCACGCTAGTTCTCCAACTTCAAGCCTTAAGAAACGACAGAAAGAAAATACAGACAGTCCTATTTCAAAGAATGAAGTCATACTTCATTCTGTGCAACACACCGGGGTCATCTAATTACACCTTCGACCATTTTGAAACTGCAAGTTCCACCCAGTTGCGTGATCCTTTCTATTACCTCACACATCTGTACACTTTTCTCTCTCTCTCTTTCTCTCTCTCTCTTTCAAGGAACAAGGTTCAGTCGAAAAACTCAGACCACCGTCAACCTCGAGCCTGGTGTTTTCCACGAGAATTCAACCAGCGCGAGGTAGCTCATTTAGTGAGCACTTTACGCAACGGCCAAACTGGCCAAACTGTCGCGCATTGCTTTCGGCGGACGTCTCTCTTGTTTGCTGTTTGGCCACGCGGAGGACGACGTTATTAAAATTACGCGCGGCCGAGCACGCGAGCCCCTCCTCGCGCTGGGAATTTTAAGTTCGACCACCCGGACTACCATGAATAATGCGGCTAAGCACGTAACACGGGCGCGAGGCCGGACCCGTATCCGGAAAACTGCGCGCGGGATGTCTCCGTGTGTACACACCATCGAGCACTGCGGGATAAGTACAGGATATTACACGCGACGCCGATATATTCGCCTGATTTGTTGTATTCACGCTGTTCAAACGCTGGCGACCCGCGTTACGCTATTCTTCCTGCTATTCACGCCGCGTTAATCGGCTGCGATAGGAACGCACCGCCGATCCAGTCCATCTCCTCTCCTCTCTTTTTGAAAGAGAAGCTGGAGATTTCATTTCATTTCGGCAACTAACGATTCAGGGGAGCAAAATTTTTGGAAATTACGAAAGCATGATCTTTTAGTGTGTTCCACAAAGTGGTCAAAATAACCAATTTATAATTCTCCAGAATGAAATTCCGCGGACATACAACCGTTGTGTTTTCAGCGATTTGGATAATTTTTGTAAAGTACACGAGCAAAAGTTCGCGCCCTCTTTTGCATTGTAAACTTTTTCCTCTTCCTTTTGCAAGTTAATTTCTTACAATCTTTATACTGTATACTAGGGTCTAACATTGGTCTTGCAAGAACGTAAAAAATTCAGGATCAAATTACATTACATTACTTTCGAATTTCTAATTTTCTTTAGAAAGTTACGTATATACCCAAATTTCAACGATTCAAATTAGGTACCTTTGCAACGATGGACTATCGTTTATCCTCTCTTTCAATGTACATACTGTGAACGATTCGTTCAGCGACGAACCATGTAAGCTTGGAACAAAAATGAGAAGAAAAATGGTGATCGAAAGAGGGAAGATTCTCGATGAATGAGCAAGGCCTCGCGAGCCACTTTTACGTGCGGAAGAGACTTCCTCGCGGAGGAAATTGAATTTGAAAATGCCGGGGACACCGAGCAAGTAGAATGGGTCCGCGAGGGGTCAGCCGTGCCGAGAACCATCATTTCGTAATCGCCACCGCTCTCTCCCTCTCTCTCTCTCTCTTTTTGCACGGTGAATTAGGTTGACTGTATTATTTATACAAAACTCGTGTCCACGTACCGTATCCAGAACTAACCAAGCCACCCTTAATCTTTTCCTCGATTAAAGTTACAACGAGTCAGACGACAAATACATGTACCGCTGCGTCGTTCCTGGCCGCAAAATTTACAGACACGTTCGTGAACCTTGGGATCACGAGTACGGGCACGCGTAAGACACGAAAAATTGATATTATTCCATAAACTGGAGAAATCCTTACGTTCTCTCATTCCGAGAGTACCATTTCCGCGAGTGGAATCACGTTCAGCCCATAACCTACAATCAACTGGAAATTATTACCAATAACAAAGCGAACCTGGCCACCTCATCCATCTCCAATTAATGATGTATCAGAACCAGCCGTGTTACACCGTCGGAGATAACAACAACAATACGGTGGAAAGAAAAGAGCGAAGGGAAACAATCAACTAGCAGCAAAAATCCGTATAATTCCTGGCGGAAGAGTCGCCGGGAGCGGGTCGCCCGGAGCGTAGCGTATTCCCCCTCCCCCCAATTTCGTTAGCGCCTGCACACACGCAACGCAGCAAAAACGCGAGGTAGCCTCGCGCGCAGCGGCAGAGCGAGACGGAGAATTTTGCAGCGATCATCGACTTGGGTAGCTGGCGCATGCGTAACAACAGCGGCACGAAGAGCTCGCCCTGTCTCGGTCAATCGCGCCGGTCCGGCAGCTGCCTTCGTCGCTCCTTGCTCCTCTGGCTCCCGGCCGCTCCTTCGTCCTTTCTCCGCCAACCCGTCCAAACGTTTCCACCGTCGAAGCTGTCTCTATCGCTACCAGAGCAGCAGCAGCAGCAGCAGCAGCAGCACCTCCACCACCACCACTATTGGACTACCACCATCACACCACCACCACCGCCGCCACTACCACCACACACTAGCAAGAGAGCATCACAGTGGTAGCAGCAGCAGCGGCGGCAGCAGCAGCAGCAGCGGCAGCGGCAGCAGCAGCAGCAGCAGCAGTAGCAGCAGCAACACACCAGCACCTCCAGGGTTCCCTCTGCTGGTGTGTGCCGATATGCCGCAGTAGCGACTGCCTCTCTGGCCCGTATAGATTTTCAATTAGTCCGCGCGGAACGTGGAAAATAATGTGCCGCTCCGACACCTGCTGACCGTTCCCGAAGGTCGCTCCGCCCGGGTGCCTCGTGCGCCTCCGCTTTTACGCCGTACACGTCGGTTTTTCCCTCCGTGATCGTGATCGTAGTCGCCCTCGTACTCGTCGTCGTGATCGAGGTGTACACCTGGTGGACAAATAGACAGATAGACAGACAGACAGACAGACAGACAGACAGACAGACAGACAGAGAGAGAGAAAGAGAGAGAGACAGATCGATTTCAAGTCTCGTGTGCGTGAACAGTGTGCCAAAACGAGCGGAGAGGATGGCCGGCCAGTGACGTGATCTTCGAATGGGTCCACGGTCCATGGGGTTGCCAGAGAGGATGCCGTTCCCGGTGAACCACAGGACCCTGCTGTCCAGTCTCATCGCGCTCCTCGCGTTCGCGTTCCACTCAGGTAGGCTTCTTCCCTCTTGTTGGCGTGCGTACCACCTATCCGTTCCACGACAAGGTCCTCCTCTCTTCGACAACGAAACGAAGCTCGACTCTGTCCGAACGGTGGAAACCCTGGTTCTGCAATCCAAAATTGTAACCTCTGTTAAAAACTCGACGTTCTCCGAAGCGGAGTGGGACAATAGGACGATGGTGTTTTCAAGGATGGATGTCGGATTCTTGCAGGTGACGACAAGGAGATTCGGAGTTGGAGGTTTCGGTTAGTTGCGAGGCAAGTTAGGGTTGTTTCTTAAAATGGTACCACGTTGAACTTGGAATAACGTAGATTGGGACGTTGTTGGGATGATGGATTTGGATTTCTTCAACAACGACAAAAAGATAATCAATGTGTTTTAGGGTTTCGGTTAGTTGCGAGGCAAGTTGAAGTTGTTTTTTCGCAAAATGGTACCACGTTGAAATTAGGGCAATGTAGACTAGGACGTTGGTAGGATGATGAACGTTGGATTTCTTCGACGGTGATAAAGGACAATCGGTGTGTTTCAGGTTTCGGTTAGTTTCGAGGCAAGTTGAAGTTGTGTTTTCGCAAAATGGTACCACGTTGAGCTTAGGATAACGTAGATTAGGACGTTGTTAGGATGATGGACGTTGGATTTCTTCGACGGCAACAAAAAATAATTGGTGTTGTGTTTTAGGTTTCAGTTGGTTACGAGGCAAGTTGAAATTGGGTTTTCGCAAAATGGTACCACGTTGAGCTTAGGACAACGTAGACTAGGACGTTGTTGGACTCCTTCGACGACGACAATGGACAATCGGTGTGCTTCGGGTTTCAGTTGGTTAGAAGAATAAATATTTAACACCGGCCCATCGCGTTAATTGCCGGCTAAAGATATCGCTAGTCAATATTTGAACCGATACTCGAGCCCCACGCGGCTACTCGCATTGTTTGGATGTTTGCACGACGGCCAATGGGCCCGTGGCATTCGAACCACATCGATTTCCGCGTTCGGCGCGTGTAATTTGCGTAATTCCAATATCCTAAGCGCGTCGATCTTCCTTAGTCCACGTGGAGAGGCTCAGGGGTAATTCCACCTGCCCTCTGACTGTGATCGTCAATCTTCGATTCCCAGTTAGGGGAGAACTCTGTCCGTGAAATTCACGCTCTCGCGTGGCAAAATCACCAATTTCATCGAGCTCGATTCGATTTGGGAAAATTCCGTTTGATTGCAGATAATCGCGGTGAGTGCAGATTTGAGAACAATTTAACGGCAGAATCTTCGCGACGAATAACAAAGAACGGATTCTCTCGGTAGAGCAGGTTGATGTTCCCCTTTGTTGGCTCTGTCGTTTATTTAAAGTTGCCAGGACGTTAAACAGGCAAATGAGAATTAAGGGTCTATTTTCAACGTTGAACGGGTCGGTGTATAGAGCGGGACAGAAGTTTCCTTGGTCACAGGGAGCGCGAACTTCCCGTGAGAGAATGGCGGTAATACGGTAACCAACAGACATTTAGATAGGATCCGCTTTTGTCGGCGGATAGAAATAGGATTCTCGGGACGCGGAAGTCCGGCGGAATAAGCGGAAAAGTGAATAAACTCTCTTCGTACGAATAATACCGAACGGCGCAAACGAATTCGTGTCGAATTTTTTCAAATTCTTTCTCTCCCCATTCCGGAATTTCGACTCTTTCGACTAATTAGATCAATTTCCCAACCCAAAAAGATATAGCACGATAGCTTCAATCCGAGTGATCAATTTCACGAACAAATATTTATCTCGTCAAATTTCCATTTCGAAACGAAGGCAAAACTTTGTGCGACCGCCTCGTGTCAGCGGCAAAATGGCAAAAAATATACAAAGCAGGACGACAGAATCGACACAACTTTTTCCGATCGTCACGCGAGCGTCGGTTAATCGCCTCGAGGACTATTCCCAATCAAGGAACGAGCAGATATACGGGCGCGCGTAAAGCGGTTCGTGATGTCACGTTCGTTTAAAGACGAGAGGTGGGAGGGGCGGGAGGGGGCCAACAGGACGACGTAACCGTCGAAAGGCCTCGCGAAAGCGTATTACGATAGGTCGTTAACTCGAGTACTCTAATTGGCTCAATTTCCAATAAAGCTCGCCGGTGAACCGACACTAAACTTCGAGCCCGTTTAAATAAAACAATACGCCGCGGTCGACCTCCCTCTCTCCCCTCCCCTCCCCTCCCCTCCCCCCCTCTTTCTCTCGCGCGCGCGTTCATTCATTCTTTCTCTAACCTCCCTAATTCCACGTACAAGGAAACTACGCTTCCACCGCTGCGTTTTTTAAAATTCCCGAAACTGTTAAAAAGCGTGGTTTCTGTAATTTGGCCAGAATGGGGAACCTCCGAATTTGAAAAAAATTGAAAATCCAAGCAAGGATTGTTGAGACTTCGGACGTGGATTAATCTTTCTTTTTTAATGATTAAAAAAATACACGTTACTTCGAAATTCAAAATTTACTGCCGAAGCGCGCGAAACGCGAAATCAAGTGTGTGTCAGGGACACTTTTTTAATTGATAATTAATATCGCGCAAACGGGCCAATTTGGGTCTCGTCAAGGTGCAAAATTAAACCTAGATTAAGTTTAAATCAAAATTCCCACGTATCGAGTCAAGCTCAGGTTTACGTTTGGATCTAAATAAAATCGACTCGTAATAACTTATTTCAAATTAAACTTTGAGCGTTTAATTTCACTTCATACAGTCACTTCTCTCTAGACAGAAATTAGCAATAAAGCAATAAAGATCAAATGAAAAGTTCGGTGGCATAAAGATCGCTCCAACAATGCAATTCCAAGTGTCGAACCGATCAGATCGAGTTCGCACAGAGTCGAAATTAAGCTCGGTTGGAAGAAACAAGTTGTTTCGTTATTCTCGAGAATTTTAATTTTTAAATGCACCCCTGAATGCAATGACTAATTCTCGAGCCGCGGTAATCGCCAGGCACTAAACTTCCTACTTACTCGAAACACACGTCGCGCGCGTGTGCGTGTATTAACGTACGAGTGCCGTGGCAGAAAATTCGATAATTCGAGACTCGAAAAAATACGGGCGAAACACGCGAGGCGAAAATTAACGCCGTGTGGCCGTGTAACGTTTAATTCGAGGCATAATATCGCGTAATATCGAGCGATAATACCGGCCCGGTAAATAATCCGGGTATATACGTATATCTGGCTGCTGATTAACCTCCTCTCTCGGACAGGTTCGTCCAACCCTTGTCCGATTGCCTTTAATTAAATCGACCGTGTCCCGTGTCCCTGTCCGTGTCCGTCACGAGCACGTGCGACCAGCGTCGTGACGCCAGGCGTCCATCTGATCCGTAGATCGCGAATGTTTCGTTTAACTTTCCCAACAAACTCGTTTATTCCAATACGTGAGCTTTCTCCCTCCTTTTGGATCAAACGACTTGACGATTTTTGAAATCTGTGAAATTTCTGACACGTTTGACATTTTTTGAATCATCCTCGACGGTGAATGAACTTTGTCGAACATTCGGTGTGAACAATTATCAGCCGCTTTAGTCGTGCCTGAGACGCACGAGAAGGAGTAGGCAGACACGTTACGAGCAATTTGGTGTTAGGTACAATTTCCACCCTCTATTTCGAGCCTCGATCTATTTCAACCACGTGGAATATTGATGTTCATCGTTCAAGATTCCTTCCGTCCTATTCCCATCTCGAACGGTACGACGCGTTTCCAATAAACGTGGCCGTATCTGACGGAAACCTGACCGAAAATACCGCAATTTATACCGGTCTGACCTACAATGTTCCCTTACTCCTTGATCACGGTCAACAGGAAAGCAACCTTCCTTATCGACCACGAATACCCTTTACAAAAAAAAGAGAGAGAGAGAAAAATCTGCATAACGAACACGAGTGCAACACGAAATCATCATGTAGGGTGAAAAGAAAAAAGAAAAAAAAAAAAAAAAAAAAAAAAGATGCAGTGAAACGGATCGGCGAAGTTAATTAAGGCCACTCGAAAAAAAAAAAAAAAAAAAGAAGAAAAAAGAAAAATCTGCAACCACCGATTCTCGAGTGGGTATTTAATGGTTTGGTGGGTATTGCAAATAACGAGGAAATCGGAATAATAGAAAATGAAAGGGAGCTTCCTCTCGATAAGGTTTTAACACTTAACTCACTTTTGTCGATTTTCCATCGGTCCAATCGGCCCGACGAAATGAAAGGGGAGGGGGAAAGAAGGCAGAGATACGATTCGCGTATTGAATATCCGACTGAAGAAAATCGTTGATTTTTTCACTCGATCGACAAGATGTAATTTAATTGTTCCCTGCGTCGTTTCCAATAACTCCTCCCCCACCCCTCACCCCCTCACCCCCTCAGATATCTGTCATAGTAGAAGAGGAGGAGCCACGAGGGCGCGCGTGATTAAATACCGTTTCCAAAGAGAGAGGCATTCGCTCAGTTCCGCAACGTATTTTCCGTCCGATCACAGGTAATTTTAAGAAGCTTACTGCATAAGAGGATCAGCTACGAGGACTTGGCTACGATGTAGTTACGGACATTCTACTCGGCGATTCAACGCCGGGGGCAAGAGTTTTGTCTCGATTGGCTTTCGTCTTCGAGATGATCTTTTTGGAGAATAGTAGTAGGTTTAGTACAAGTTTTAGATCGCCAGATGGCGGAATTAAGTAGCGTGGCCGCGTGTGTAGTCAGACGCACGTAGATCTCACGTTATCGTTAGGTTCGTAGAGTGCTCGGAGATTTTTGTAATAACATTTGTTGGCATTATCAGCGAGATACCCGACTATCGTGACTACATTGCGAGTTTGTATTTCAGTAAAAACACAAAAGAGAAAAAAAAAGATTCGTTTCGTTACTTTACGTATTTTACACATCTCGTGACCTTAAATCCTTAAATTTTCCAGGAACGTGTAAAAATCCGCGATCCAGTCGCGATTGAAATCCACAAATTCCATCAGAGTCGAGCCTAACGTTGAATCTGACTTCCGAAGTATTTCCACGAAAACTATTCGAAACCCGTGGGCTATTCCCAAAAATGAATCTCGGCTCGCAAAGAAGAAAATTTCGCGCGCGAAATTTCCCTTCCAAAAAAAAAAAAAAAAAAAAAAGAAACTATTATACCGTCTGACAAAAGACGAAAATTGCGCGGGTAAAAAGCAAAATTGCAAGCACGATTGAAACTCTTTCGCAGGTATCATGGCTCTTCGTATGACAGCCCTACAGATACCGCAGCACGTCGTTCTGAACGAGACTGTCCGTATGCAGTGCAACTTCAACCTGGACAAAGAGCTATTGTACTCGGTGAAATGGTACAAAGATGGCCACGAGTTTTATCGTTACGTGCCCAGGGACGTGCCCATGGTTCAAACCTTCCGTGTACCCGGCGTGAACGTGAACGTGAGTAGTACATCTAACTGGGAATATCAATCGATCCTCCTCCTCCACCTCCTCCTCATCGCTGAAAGATTGGAATCAACCGACGCGACGATCCACGGTTCCAGATACACAATTCCACGGAGATATCGGTGGTACTGAACAACGTGAATCTTACTAGCTCGGGGAGGTATCGATGCGAGGTCTCTGCCGAGGCGCCTGCCTTCCAAACCGTATCCGATCACGCAGACATGACGGTAGTAGGTAAGCAAATTTATTAATTAATATCCGACTGGTAGTAAACTGTCGATCATCCCATCGGGGCCCACGAAACATTCAGCAGGATGTGTCACGACACGTACGACGCGAGTTTATTCTCAAACAAATTTGCTGTTTAATCCCTCGCGCTGGCAACTAGTGACCGCGGACCTTAACGAGTGACCGAACCGTATACAATAATTCGTCGCTTTCTTCTTCTTCAGAACTCGGTATGATATATCACTGGATAGAAATTATCAACAAGTAACAAACTTATCATTTGTTTTATCTGGGTTACATTTAAATACAAAACTGAGAAAATGTTTGCAATTTGGGACAAAAAATTCTCGACATGCGTGGCACGTCATTCCAGCGCAAGAAGTTAATTACGGAGGAATGGAATTCAAAAATTTCATAGAATCGGAGGATGCTTTCGAGCAGAATTTATGCGAATTTATATTTGTAAAAATATAATTTTAGACTCTCTCTCGATACTGATACACTTTGGTTCTCCTAAATCGCGGGAAAGGAGCGCTCGACTAGTAGAAAAAAGAGGAAACAAAAAAAAAAAAAGGTGAAAATTGCCCTCTTTGCAGTTCTTCCTGACGAAGGGCCACGAATAACCGGTGGTCGTTCCCGCTACCAAGTAGGGGAGGTCGTTCGCATGAACTGCACATCCGCACCCTCGAAACCGGCCGCCCTGTTAACGTGGTTCATCAACGGCGATGCGGTAAGTAGCTCGTAAAAAAAAAGGTCCCACCCTAACGTCCGCCTCTCTAATTTCGCGATGAAAACTCAACTACTACCACTGTCTCTGTGTGGATTTATGGGTTTGTACCAGGATCTACCGCAGACGCATAATTCGTCAGGGTTATCACGAATTAGCCCCAAGTTATAAAACACTGGATCCCTCGCTCCTCTCTTTCTTCCTTCTTTTCAATTTAACGCCGTTGTTCTCCTTGCTTCTTCAAACTGTATGCGTACCATGTTCGTTGTACAAGAAACGCGATACATCCGGAAGATGGTCAAATTACACCACAAATACTAAAAGTCAAATATTTAAAAATTAAATGTATCTCGATAATACCCACTGTGAATTGTGATATCCTTTTCCTAAGTGATGTAGATCCAAGGAGAACACAGAGCGGCATTAAACGTTCCATTTTTCCTCTCTGCTTCTCCCATCCCCTCCGTTCTTACCGCCCCCTCCCCATCCTATTCCTCCTCCTCCTTCCCCCCGCCCCGCCAACCATCTTTCTTTACTCTTCCCTTTTTCTCTCTTTTCCCCATTCTACGCCCTATTTCCTATTCTCTCCTTTCAGAACAGAACCTCGAACAACGATGTACCGAGGCAATTTAAAATTCTGAAACTAGACAAAGAGACCTGTAAAAACCTGACCGGTGGCGACATCCGCCGGTCCGCCCCCGTACCCAGACAATTTCCGTCTTTGCGACTAATTCCAATGAGCAAAGAAGTTCCGCGTAATCACGACAAAAGAAGCCCGGCCGAAAGGGCGGCCGATCTGAAAAGAAGCAGCGGTAACAGCACGCGTACAAAGTGCAACTGTAATCGCGCACTCGCAGTCGAAACCGCCAAGCGCTTTCTCTGCGCGCCGTCCAGTTTCCAATTGTGACGAAAACAATCGACTCGGGGCTCTTTCAGGCCGATACCCAGTACCTGAAGGGACCGCACATTACCGCCGTGGACGAGAAGGGCTTGGAGACCGCGGTATTGGGCTTGGAGTTTCGCGTGGCCAACAAACACTTCAAGCGGGGCGACATGAAGCTCAAGTGCTTGGCCACAATAGCGACCGTCTATCTGCAGAGCAAGGAGGAGAGCGTGGAAGGAGACGAGAGGATCCTGAAAGCCCCGGTGATGGAGAGCCGCGAGACCAGGGCGCAGAGCCACACTCGCAACGACTTAATCAATGGTAAAATCCCCACCCCTCGCTTTGGTTAAACGTTTAACTAGAAACTCTCAGCGATGTCACAGCCTAGATTTCTTTTCTTTTCTTTTCTTTTCTTTTCTTTTCTTTTCTTTTCTTTTCTTTTCTTCTCTTCTCTTTTTCGTGAATGCGTCTATCTTGTACAAATGTGCAAAGTATTTACATTTCTTTCTTCGAGATTTTGATATAAATAATTTTGATGGGTGTAACAACCGACAGAGGGAAATGATTCCATATGAAAAAGAAGAAATTGAAAATATAAGGATACGAATTTTTCCAAGACGATGCTTTGAAACATATTTGGAAATTCCCTATCTTTGGTTGTTGTTGTTGTTTTTCATCCGTTCTTAATTTTCTGAAATTCATACGAAATTTACTGTCGGCCGCTATTTTCAACGGCAAATAAATCGGGAAATTGAATACATTATAGGTTAATTGGCTGGCGATTAAACACTTGCCCATTTTGGACTAGATAAATAATTCATCGATCAAACAAGTAGCTATAGCCGAGTGATAATTAACCTAACCGAAAAGTGTTCAATTGAGGGGGTTAATGGCATTTATTGAGAAAACAAGGCCACGCGGATAAGAGTAACGCAAAGTAATGATTGAACTCATCGTGATATAATACATGTTATATATTTATATATCATAAAAATTGAATAACATGTTTCAGACTTTAGATTTAATTACAATGCTTGAAAAGTAGTGTATTTTTCAAAGTTGAAAAGATTTTTCTCCACTGTTAGATACCAAGTTAGATTTAATTTGATTGATTGGACAGATAGGTCAGGTTCTTCTGTTCAAATAGAGTAGTTTCTTGGAAAAGAAAGTTACTGTCAATACAATCCAATTTAAAATGTCATCTTGTCGAAGATGAGCATGAAACAAGAGAAAAGCAGAAACTAACGTTGAATGAAAAGAAAAATTATAACTTTTGTTTGAAAGAAAAGGAAAAACTGTGGCTTTTGTTTGTTCTCTTTCTACTCTTTATGCAGCATAACTTTAAACACTTGCACTTGTAAATAGAAAACATTGCTCTGACATTTGGAACAGTATTGGTAGAAATCAGCAGTATTAAGATTCAATTTTGTTTTCCTCTCAATTTCTGCTTGGAATAATAATGTTGGTTTTAAACGTTATCCTCGCGTTATTCATCTAAGCCCAAATAATTCTAAAAGGTCAATATCATTCCTTCAAAAATTAGTTTATAAAATAATTGACAAGAGACAATGTTTTGAAACATTCTCAATTATTTAGAAAGATTTTAATATTTATATAGTGTATACTGTTCTAAATAAAATTATTTTCCATTTCAGGAAGTCAGAAAACCAGAATATTCAACCAGATGATCATTTTTCTGGTCACGGGGATCATCCTAGCCCGATAATAACAATTGTTTTTCACATTGCTTCCTAAAAGTGTAAAACGAGTACGTTAGGAGATTGTTCCAATCGTATCTAATACTAATTTTTAAGCCGCGTAATGGTAATTAAATATCATATCGATAAATATGATAAGGGTGGCGTTCAATTGGACGTCTTCGTCGTACAAGCAGCGACAGATCTAACTCTCTATTCCCAAATTTATATACCATCATTTGAAAAAAAATAATTAACTTTAAAATCACTTTTCAATTAAATAGAACTAAATTAAAATTTCTGATTAAAAATATCATGTTGTTATAATTCTTATAACATTTATGTCTATAATTTCTCACAAAAAAAAGGAATTATAGAAAAATAATGATTAATTTAATTTTTTAAACATTTCTAGATCTGTCGCTAGTAATTAAACCAAAATATGTTCTAGGCTCTAAATGTATTCTCGCGTGAAGAAAAGATCTTGTTTAAAACATATCCATGGAATTACCAAAGAGAGAGGGAGAAAGAGAGAGAAAAAGGAATTAAAACATGATAGAAGGAGAACAGAACAGAGAATAAATGACTTAAAAAAGAAACCAAAGGAAGCATAAATCCGTCTCTCCGTATGCATATATATACATATATTATACAGATCGTCCAAAGATCTTTTTAATAAGTGACAAGAAAGTTCTCATTGTTTTTCCATACGTTGATACGATATTATTTTTACTACAATTTTATAAGAGTACTTCTACTTTTACTGTATATCATTTTTTATATATTTAAACAAAGAAAAAAAAAAACAGATCTCCACATAGGAAGCACATTCTTTTCCATCTCAAAATCTTGCTGTTGTGTTTATACAAATGCAGTGGAAAACAATCATGAATATAATGTTTAATAACTAGCTTCGCAAACAAATGCTGGGTAATTATTATTTTCACTAAATTGACATTGATTCATTCTGCTATTAATTTTAACGTTTTAAATAACAGAAATGTAAAAATTCAATGTAAGTCTACGTACGAAAACAATGATGGATTTACAATTTTTTCTCAACGAATTTCAGTATTCAATGAAACTTCAGTTGTTGAAACACAAACTACCCAGCACTGACATAAACGGTGCATCTCATACAACGTAATCTCAGCTCTGATACTTCAGGACTGTATATTTTTACCTAAATTTTTACATTCGATGGTCTTGCGACTTCATCACATTTCAAATTTTCCCGCGCAAACACGAGGAATTGAAAACAGTTTGAAAATACACGCCATATGGCAATATCTTGAAGAGGGAAATTGTACGTTATTGTTAGAAGTATGTTACATCGATGTTTTAATGAAAAATATCCTCGCTTTCGTATATTTGTACAAATTTCAAGATGTTAGCTCAGAAGCCAGTGAGAAATACGAATCGCACATTCGTTCCGTTTTAAAAACTAATCTTCCTCGTAAAATTGCCAAACAACAAAATTAACGTTTTAAATTAATTTATAAAGTTTCTTCGAAACTTCGTAATTTCTTGAAATTGTTCCGACGATATCGATGATTAAAGTTATGAAGAGAAAAAAAAGAATTAAACATCCGTATTAAACAATTGTTTACAATTGTCTTCCTGCATCAGGCAATTTTATAAGAAAGACCGTTAATTAGACATTGTTAATGCTATTTACTGTTATTTATTACGAAAATTCTATTGATGAATCATTTACACTCTGTTATTTCTGTGTACGTTAATGCGCGCGAAAATTCAAAAAGTTGTTGCTACGAACTCTATACATGTGTATGTAGTTTCAAATGCTTTGTCTAAATACCAACTTTTTTCCTCCCCGTTCTTTCTTTTCCGTTGAAAGAAACTCTCGCGTATCTCGTGAATATTAATTTCGAGCATGGTCAAGCACAAAAGAGAAAGGGAAACGAGAATTGCAGAATCGCACACACGACATTGTAACAAGCTAAAAATGCGAACATGTGTTTCTTACATAGTAGCATATCGAAATCCTGGTACTTGTCGTATCGTAATAAGCGTTTAACGAAGCTGTAAATATGTACATAATTTTCATCGTTATTAAAATTCACTATTATAATACTCTTCCCGTTTCGTCTCTTGCCCTTCTGTACGCGTGATATAATTCTAATTCCCGATAGAATACTAATATTCGTAAGCGAAATTCGTAAAGCGTCGAAACAACGAAATATTCGAATTGAAAATATGAAAAGTAAATGGATTCACTCACCAACCGGCGTAAAATCTTCTTTGGAGGAAAGCTGAAGACGAAACCGTGACGTCACCTGCCCTGCGCCGCAACGAAAATCGTCGGTAAAATGTCTCATCTTCGCGTCACTTCACTTTTATATGCAAATTCTAACACTATTTCGTACACTTAACACGCGTGCCACTGATTTTCGAATGACATTGAGTTTAAACGTAAAATTTCCGTATAAAATAACGACACGTTACGCGTCCGCCTTTTCGACACGACTTTCAAAATACATATGGCGGCGCGTGTACCACGTGAACCTTCTCCTCTGTTCTTTCCCGCCAAAAATTCTTGTTCTAAAAAATAAAAGTTGAATTACACTCAAATAATTATCTCTTTATTACACGTTTTTTTTACTTTAAGATTCTATCAATGAAATGTATATTAGATGTATATTAAATAATTTTTATCTGTGTTTTACACGACAGAAGAGACATCTGTAGGTGGAAATCGGACATTGGTCGTTATTTAAATATCTGTTAAACGTTTAAACGGCTGTGAATATTTAAGTGTTTATATACTCTGTAAAAGATTTTTAGAACTTGTTTAAGTAAAAACAGTAAGTAGTAAAATTTACGTATCGATTTTGACTAATTCGTCATTTATGTGCGTGCACTTACAAAATTCCGTGTATATAACCTCAACAGGTTTTAATTAACATTAAAAAAAAAGACTTTGACATTTAAAATATTAAACAAAACTAATGCGCAAAACATACTCTTGTTTATTAAAATAAGAAATTATTAGTTGTTTATCGCTAATATATAAACAGTTCATTTTGTTTGTAAGTATAAATTATGTCCAATGCATTTGCATTTTGTAAGATTTTAATTGCATTTATTTGCATTTAGATGGAACCTATGGCATTAGGATCACCTGTTGCAAACCCAGTTCAGAGCTCTGGAAGTCCAGCAACTTCTGCGTATCTTCCAAGTTTTCTTTTAGGTGACACCACGACGGTAAATAAATAAAATTTGTTAAATTACATTGCGCAATACATCAAGTAATCGTTTTTATTAATTTTCAGCCTACCAAAATAAATTTGATGACTCCACAAGATACATCAAAACAATTTCACATTGGACACAGTGGATTGACTTCTCCACTTTCTCACTATGGTACTCCGGACTATCGTAGTAATCGACAGAAAGCAGTGTTTGGTGGTGCTAATACTCCTAATACATCTCAGATAGTCACAGAAAGCCACACTGGTGGACCTCCAACGAGAGGACTGTTCGATTCTCTGGAAACCTCTCAAAATGCATCACCCTACTTGTCAGCAACAAATCAAAGTGTAACTTGCAGTCAGTCGAAACTTTTGACGACTAGCATGAACAATTCTATATTTAGGGATGGTGCAATGAGTTCTAATACAAATGAATCACAAGGTCTCTTGCAATGGGTGACTGTCTTTGGTTTTCCACCTAATGATATGACTACAGTTTTGGCTCACATCTCTAGTAGAGTTCGTATAGTGGACAAGCATCCTGCTCCTCACTCACAGAGCAATTGGATACATCTAAAATGTGCTTCTGAATTAGAAGCGCAGAGGGCATTCGCGTGTAATGGAAACATAGTATCTGGATCTATAATGATTGGCGTAATTCCTTGTACAGACGAGGGTGTTCTATTAGGATCGGAGAAAGAAAGTCGTTCGAGAATGAACGGAAGTATTAAGTGTTTCTCTGCTCTAGGAAGAGTTACTCAATCGCCTGAATACAGTACACCGCGTACACCAATAAGAATACAAAATGCAAGACCGTTGGCAGCTGGTTATAATCAGAATCTTAGTCCGCAATCGGTAAGATCGCCGGAGAATATTCCACAGAAGTCTACAGGTCTAGTTTCAAAAGCAATGGAATATATGTTCGGATGGTAAACTTAAATGAAGATAATTGTACATACTGTTTCATTGATGACAAATATTGTTTAATGTTCCTGTAATTTTCCTTATGCTTTTATAAAAATTGAATGCAATGTAAACACGAATAATCCGAGAAAGGAATATATATGTATTCAAAGATTCAAATGTTCATTTACGTTCTTTTACAATAGTACCAAATATAAATCTTTACAAACATCGAATAATTATCACATAATGTTACATCTAAACTATGTTTCTTCTAGTACTTCTCCTTTCTACTTTAAACTAATTACTATCGATATTTAATCGTTTCTACTGTAATACAATATAGCTTACGATTAAGAGGCGTTAAGATTACTTTTGCGACGTTGAATCACGTATATTGCACAGATATCAGTTAAAATGGTCCATTTCTTAACATACTCGTGTTATTTAAAAAATATCGGTAAACTTCTTTTTACAAGCTGATCGTGTAAACTTGTATTTTTTTGATCGTGTTAACGGTATAATACACATGAGATTTGTGACAATGACTTCGTCTTATAACGTTAAAAACTTGCGTAATTGTTGTAATCAGTGCATTCCTCTCTCTTAATTTGCATCTAATATATATGTATATGTATGTATGATTGAAATTTTATACATGTCCTTATAGAAAATAATTAGTACTAATTCAAACAAGAGTATGTTAAAATGCTCGAGTCTATTCTTTTCCTAAGTCCTCTTCACATGTTTATCACTAATATAGTACAATCGCGCGATCGTTTTCTTATACTAATAAATACATTTATATTGTCCCACACGTTGCCTGGTTACAGTTATTTTGGATTCTCAATAGTAGCGCTACCCAAGTCAGTCATTTTTGGATACTTTACTTTTTTCTTTTCTAATTCATCCTGCGCCCAAAGTATCATCTTGAGTAAGTTATTCAATCGAGGACTAGTTGATTCCTTATGCTCCATTTTCAATATAGCTGCATTCAATTCACTTGCAATCTATAGTTTCACCAAAAGTAAAAAAAGGTAGTATTTCTAATATCGGTATCATTAATTATGAAAGCAAATATTACTAGTATTCTCTGAGGAACGTAACTAATATAAATTCATAGAAGTATTTTTGCTATCTATTTAAAAAAAAAGTGAAAGATAAATGTCACAATTGATATTGAATAATTATTACCTTTTGCCTGTGGGTCGGATGAAGCAAATCACTGTAGGGACTTTTGTGGGGTTCATCGAAAGCTAACAAAGCCAAAGTACGCTCCAATTCACACAAAATAACGTCATCCGATTCACCAGCTTCGCTCAACCTATCCTGGGCAAATTGCAGAGCTTCTTCTATTTTTCCTGTACGAATCAACTCGATCAGATGCAGCTGCTGCAGATGAAAGTAAAGATATCTGTCGTTGTCTAACAATTCCGGGTGCAGCTGATTCACGAGATCCGTTGCCTCCTGAATACGACCATTTTGAATTGCCTCTCTGATACGAATCCTATCGTCCAACGAGCTCAGATCTACCGTAGGTTCCACTCCAGATTCCTGCTGAAACTTCTCTGCAGCTTCCTTAAAGCCCTCTACGCAGTGAAATCGATCAACGACGTTACAGTGTTCATTTTAAAGTCACATAAAGTCAGGAGAAAAAGAAAACTAACCTGTGACCAGATAATTCATGATCAGGTTGTTCATGGAGACGCGTTGCGTGTAAGAGTTCTCCTCCAACTTAGCGACCCACTCATCCTTCGTTATGTTAACCTGTTTCTCCGGGTAGCTCATCGTTCCTCGACAATCAGCATTGATGTTTACAGTGACCAAATATATCGAAGACCACGGTGCACCTGCAGATCCGATCGAATTACCTCGTTAACAGAGATATCGGTGACTGTTTGACACAACAGCTGATCCTTTATCGCCGTTTCGAGACCGAATAAAATAACTTTAAGGCTGCGCCTTAAAAACAATTCACGTCTCGCGTGAATACAACTTGGAGGAAAAAAAGAAAGAAGGAATATGCACCTCACGATACACGAACAAATTCTGCAGATATTCTCGAAATGTAACTCTCCGTGAAGCTGTCGTTGAAAAGCTACAAACACTATTTCGTTTGATATTAATAACAATGAAAATTGCCATACGAAAACGTCGCGTCATGTGGACGGCGACTTATTCCTTGATTTGGCGCGTCGCCGGCAGTTGGCGCGGTAGTTGTAATCATGGCGGATCCGCTGAGTTTGTTGAGGCAATATAACGTTAATAAAAAAGAAATAATCGAACGTGAAAATCAAATTATTTTCGGAGAATTCTCGTGGCCGAAGAATGTGAAGACCAATTACCTAACATACGGGTAAGTACACTGCGAACAATTAAAAAATTCATCGCAACAATTCTAACCTCAAAACGCAATTCCGCCATTGAAACAGTAACCTAACAAACAGTTTATGAAACAATTGCAAAGGGGCAACTGAACGAGTCATTCAATTTCGAGACTGGAAAAGAATATCATTTGTAGTTCTCTGATTTTTAAACAGTGAGTCGAATTGTATGTTTTGTTTCTGTTTGTTATACACTTGGTTATACACTTGTAACACTGATATTTTGTTTTTTTCTTTTCTTTAAATTAACATAAGCGTAATGTTTGTTGCGTATGTGGAGAAATCTCTGTGAAATATTTAATAAATATACATAACATATATAACAACTTGTAATTTATTGTAGATCTGGCAAAGAAGGAACGCCAAAGGAATACTACACCCTAGAGTGCCTCCTATTTTTACTCAAACATGTACAACTTACGCATCCTGTATACGTGCGGCAAGCAGCTGCAGAAAATATACCAGTGGTACGGCGACCAGATAGGAAAGATTTATTGGCCTATCTGAACGGTGAGACTGCTACATCAGCTGCCATAGATAAGTCTGCCCCTTTGGAAATACCTACTCAAGTTAAAAGAACAGCCGAAGATGGATTGGAGAGTGGTTCCTCGAAAAAGCCTCGCTTCGAGGAGACTCATGTGCAGAAGGTTAAAGAGCAACTTGCTGCTAGGCTGGATGCTCCGAAGGAAGCTTCTGTCACAGTGGATAACATCAAGTCTCTCTCTGAGGCGATGTCTGTCGAAAAGATCGCAGCTATCAAGGCCAAACGTTTAGCTAAAAAACGTACCACAATTAAAGAAAATGATGATATTGGAATGGGGTCTGACTTACGTGTTATACTAATGGGCGTGGATGACACAAAAGACATAGTTTCCAGGGAAAGACAGTGGAGAACACGTACAACTATTTTACAAAGTAGCGGAAAGACATTTGCAAAAAATATATTTGCAATCCTTCAGAGTATCAAAGCTCGTGAGGAGGGCAGACAGAAAGGCCCTACTGCACCCACACCTATTGTTACACCACGTTCCACACCCATGCGTCCTTTACCACAACCGGCTGTATATAATCGTTACGATCAAGAGAGGTTTATCAGACAGAAAGAAGAAACGGAAGGATTCAAAATCGACACAATGGGCACTTATCATGGTATGACTCTGAAATCTGTAACAGAAGGTACAAATCCAGCAGTTAGAAAGCCACCGACCAATCCTTCTGCGACTCCTAATTCTGGTCTGCTGCCGACTTCCGCCGCCAAACTTACACCACAGCAAGCAGCGCAGAACAAGCGACCCAGCAGAACTCCTATCATTATCATTCCAAGTGCAAATACATCACTAATCACAATGTATAACGCAAAAGACATACTACAGGATCTAAAATACGTCAGTAATGAAGAGAAACGGGCACAGGGTTGTAAACGGGAGAACGAGGTTCTTTTGCAACGTAGAAAGGAAGCTGGACTCACAGTACCATACAGGGTAGTGGATAACCCACAGAAACTTACGAATGCAGACTGGGAAAGGGTGGTAGCAGTATTCGTAATGGGACCAGCTTGGCAATTCAAGGGTTATCCTTTCAACGGCAATCCTGTTGAGATTTTTTCAAAAAGTATGTATAAACGAAAATATAACTAAAATAATATTCTATTCTAAGTACGAAAAGTAAAATCTAATTCGGTTAATTTCTTTCTGTTTACAGTTTGCGCATTTCACTTAAAATATGATGAAATGAGGCTGGATGCAAATGTAGCCCGTTGGGCGGTGACAGTGATAGAACTGAGCCGAACAAAGAGACACTTGGATCGAGCAGCGTTAATGGTATTCTGGGAACATCTCGATAAGTACGTATTGCCGTAGAATATTTAAATAAATACAATATTTAGTTATACCAGTTACTTTACCTAATATCTTATTTTTTTACAGACACATGATTAAAAATAAGCCGCACCTTCGATTTTAAATCTTGTTGAAGACAGAAGAAATTGTTTTGCGTAACTTGGATGCGTAAATCTTCGCCGATTTACAAAACTGAAACATTCGGGAAGCCCAACTATGAGAGCTTGGTGGAAGTCGTGATTAACGAAGATTACTTCATTTACGTTCCTCCGAAATGAACGTATACGCGAGAAATGTACCAGCACGTACATCGAGAATAGCGTAACAAGCGTAACGTTGTTAATCTTTCGTTTACATAGAAGCCTGGATTGTAAGATTAATATCCTTATGTAACGTACACGTAGTGAAGCTCTCTTTACACGGTATTGGTTACTCTAGCATAAACTGATGTGCCTATTATTAAGCAAGTAACAAACACGAGAAGCAACATATTCCGTATGTCCGTAATATGCGTGTACCAAGAAACAGTAAACGAATGAGAAAGAAATTAAACAATTCACGGCATTGTATATTCCCCGAAACGTTTACTAATGAACCAAATAAATGTACAATGATTTGTACATGTCGATCATGTATCTCAATGTTTGTCTTTTCCTCCCACCTACTATTTACTCCCACCACTCAAAGCGTAAATGAAAGAAAAATCCAAGGAGATTATTCGTTCTCGGCACGACGTCAAGTTCCTTATAATTCACTGCACGATGGATCGGAGAATTCCCCGTAGGGTTAACCTGTTTCTTCTTCCTAAAGTAAATCGGGGCCAAAGTAAATCGCTTCTGGGCATCGACAGTTTCTTCAGGATATCGGTACTGTTTATACAGACAATTGAATCTTCCTAACTCGATTACAGGCATCTTATTAGGTTAGCAGTTACGCGATAGTCGCCGCGAGAAACTTTCTAACCAGTTCCCGAAGAAATACCTAAAAAAAAAGCATCTCCCTTGTAGAGAGTTTTCCCTTCGGTGCTACGCGTTATAAATAACATATAAATAACCGAGCTATTTACGTCTTTATAGGCCAAGTTGAGAGCACTTTAAATTCTTACTTATCTTATCTCTCGTTAACATTGTAGCGAAATAAACAATAAAAGACACCAACAATCGAAAACTAACAAATAAAATCTCATAATAAATTAAATTTTTGCAAAACTTTGCAATTACATAAACTACAGTGAAAATTCGACCTTTCAAAAATATAAAATAAATCAAGTTTAAAAGATGATCTTAATGTCCCTCGGATAAATATTTAAAATATCTAACTAAGAAAATTGACCGATTAAAGGTCATTAGTACGTATAAATTGAGACGAGCTGACCGCGTAGAAGAATCGACTCTCGCGACTTTAAAAAAAATATCACTCTAACAGATTTTATTTCACGCTCCACGATCAAAGGTCAATCGATAGAGAGGCGAGTATGACATTGAGACAAGCGATGCGTATCAAAAGCACGCTTCGCTTGACCCGCCCGATCGCACTGAACTTTGAAGATTAAGGTCTACCGATCACGGAAATTCCCCTGCCCTGTGGCATAACACCATAAACCATGTAGACTTACGCAACCAGTACGCCAATAACACGTTCAAGTCAGCATAATTAATCAGTCCCCTTGTCAATAAAGGATACAACAAGAAAATCCGAGATCGAGATTGTAAATTATTAATCCATTCTTGAGATGATAGAGGACAATTCTCACTATACGAATCATTATGTCTCCTACGTGATAATTAAACAACTGAGTTTTTCAATTGAAATAAAAAAGAAAACTAGGACACGTTTGGAAATTTTTGTGTCCTCTTCATTCTCCATTAATAAGATTCCTCTCTTTTATCTAGTGTTCGATAAATGTAATCGCAGGAAATAAACATTTAAGGAAATTTGTAACTACACTGGGCGCAATTGGGCTGTACGCAAGGGATCCCCGGTAGCACTGGCGGTAAATGAAGGAAACCGGGCCTCGGGGAAAGGTGATCCGTAACCTGAGCGTAAACGTGATCTCTCAATTGTTGCTGCACGCCAGAATTGAAGTAATTATTGTACTGAACGTTCAGAGCTACTCCCTCTTGCTCGTGTTGCCCGGTATTTTTTATGGGTAACGTGGTGCAGGTCGTGGTGTCTATTATACTTTTTGGAAACTGATCAGGAACAATGTTCAACAAGCAGTAGCCGTCCCCGTACAAGTTTCTGGACAGACTGGAGTAAATTGGAGCCAGCATAGTGCCGGCGATCTGTTCGTTGGACCTGGTCTCATTGACACTTTGCGGTGGTCGAAAAGCTGAGGAGTAAGCGGTCGAGTTGAGTCCAAAACTGTCGCTGGCAAAGTATTCGATAGCCTTCAACAGGTCCTGGCCGCATCTTTGCAGCACCAGTTGCAGCACTGAGAGCTTCGTGTTAGGAAAGAGGCGAGCTAGCGTTTCCACCGATGTTTGCGATACGCTGCTCTCTTTTGTTTCCTCCGGATTGTTCACGTTGAATACCAGGCTCTTGTACTTTGGCGCACTCTCGTTGATCGTCTAAAAAGTATATCGATCAGTCAGATATCCGATATTTTCCCTATATTAATACTACATCGATCAAGCGACTTATCCTCAACAGTGCTTCAAGTACTTGTTTTGAGATCTTTGTCTGAATGTTTTGAACCTTCAAACTTGTTTAGATATATAACATTGTTTGATGTAAATGTAGATGGTTACTAAACCGTGGATATTTGTACAAACTGATATTTTTATAAATACAATTAAAATGGTAAAATCTAAATAAGAAATTGTTTATCTTATCTTTATACTTTCAAATGCATAAAAATCCGTAGACTGTTACATACTGAAGAATCCTGACATTGGTTGTCTTTCTTTGAGTCTTCGGATTCTACGTTCTCTTTAGGAGTAGGATCTTCTCTTTTGTTAGTGTCTACAGCTGATTTTGGTTCGGTTACTGCCATCCCAAATATTTTTCCCGGCGGAAGTCGATTGAGTTTCTGTCCAGTCGCTACTTTCGCCATTTTCAAGGCAATGGCGTCCTCGGCAGCCTGTTGCCTCTTAAGGGCCACCTTTAATCATAAAACAAACGAGATTAATTTCATACGTACATGAAAAATAGATACAGGAATTCGAATATTGACACATGGCAATGAAAAAATGAAGTCAGATCAGATCATGGCTCTGCGCCTAATTTATAAATGGACTCGCCGCTTAGCCGATACTGCATATGTGTTTTCTTAACGGCCAATGTCAATAGAGATACATATGGGACCATTTGGCACGTGTTATTCCCAGCCGGACCACCCACTATATTGTTTCACACCGTCAGGATTATTGAGGAAGTCTGACAGAGAGTCTCTCTTTTAGATTTTACGCTTCTTCCAAAAAGAAGATGATATTACCAAGAATATTCATTCCAAAGACTTCAGATCAATAATTATTAAACAGCAAATGTCCATTTATGAGAAACTAATTCTTTAATCAATATATAAACTATTCGTATTCTAATAATTATAGATCCTCTTTTGAGGATTATTTCATTTTTTATACTGTTTAAAAATAGTATTCGGTGCTATAAGTAAACTTCAAGTATTTAATACTTTTTACATTAATTTAACACTTTCACTATCACTGGCATATACGCTGAATCTGAACATTTGTTTCAATAATACTGACGTAATTGCCGAGTTTCTCATTCATTATTATAATATTATACAGATATATAGTACGGATTATATAGATTATATAAATATTGTTACTCATGGATTTTTAACTCACGTAATAATCAAAAAGATTTCTAGATTCGATGAGGATCAATAAAACAATACAATTAATTGGATAAATAAAAATTGATCTTACTTCTAATTTTTGCTTTAATGGCTACAGTGGAACTTAAAAGGTTTTGTGGAACTAACATAATAATTCAAAAAGATTTCTAGACTCAATAAGGATCAATAAGACAAAACAATTAATTGGATATATAACATTGGTGATCTTAGTTCTAGTTCTTGCTTTGATAACTACAGTGGAAGTTTTAAGAGTCGTCTTCTTTTATATTTACAAAATAACTAACTAATTTAATTGGGAACAGTGAAAAGTCATAGGTCTTTCTAATTATCAACAAAGCTAAATACAATAATATTTCTCAATAATGAAAAAAACGTATATCCCTTCTAGAGGGGACAAATGAAATTGCAGTAACAGTGAAAGTGTCATCTTCGCAATTTTCATATTTTTGAAACTTCGTGTTATCGTAGAGTCATTAACGTGAAAGAAGTCAAACAAATTAGCCGGCTGATTGGTAGCAGTTAAGCAAGCTTGATTCAGAGGCCAGTATTTTCCATGTTTCACGCAAGTTTATTTGAGAAACTGACGGCAACGTTTCCATCGAGCGGATCGAGAGGATGGATGAAGTATCGAGTGTCATAATGCCTATGCAAACAGAAATGAAACGCAACACCGAGCGTTAATGGATTTAATTCCTCTTCACCCCCCTCGTTTGATCGACTCTCTTTCTTCTACCAGAGGAACAGGAGATCGAGTGGCACAAGTGTAATAGAAACTGAATACCACTTTGTCATTAGGTCTCTCGACTCTTCTTTTTCTTTCTCAAAAGTCAAGAACTTTCAATAATATTTTGCTCGTGCAGAAAATGACTAAGGGTGCTGATTGCTTCCAATAAATATCGAAGGTGACACGAAGGATCTTTTCTTCTCTTTTCTTCCATTTTCACTTACTTGTAGCGAAACACGAGACGCTTCATTGATCATTGTCAATATGTTAAAAAGTTTATTAGACATTGCGCCACCGTGAACATTCCCCATTTTATTATTTTAAATAAATATGGTGTCTTCGCGATTCTTTGAAATAAGAAGAGTCGAATAAAAATGAAATTAATTAAATAATATAAATCAAATTGGAATTGAAAGAAAATTAGAGGCAATGCTTACCTGAGCGGCCATCACTCTTTGTCTCTCCGCGATCAAAGAACACTTTGGACAAAGACACTCTCTGTAACGACATTCTCGTTTGTGGCCCCTCAACCAAGAAATCAAGCCATGATTTCTACAACGAGCACACTTTGGCCTCCTCTGCTTCAGCTCACCTTCTTCCTCTTCGTTCTCCACTTTACTTTTACTCTTTCCACGTAACATAGTCTTCTAATCACACACTAATATCCACAGATTTAATCATTTTAAATTACCTGACAGATGAACGAAACGATAGAAAGAATAAATAAAAACAAAATTTTATTACACAATAAAAAAATAGCAATTATACCAGACTGCGGATTTTTATGCATTTTTATGTGAAATTCAAACGTGAGAAGAACGCGCGTAATATGCAAAGATAATAGTTACAGTATAGTTTACTTGCAATGATAGTTGTTGCATAATATAGTTACAGTTTGTAATTTAATTTAATTATATTATAGCTTAGTTATAGTTACAGTTTCAACGATAGTATTAGGAGACAAATAACAATTTACAAAAATATAAATATTCACAAAAATCCACATTCCTCGTGACCTTTAACAGAGTAACAAGATACCAATTTTTATCTGAAAAACAGATCCTATTACGCGAATAAGTAGCCGAATGAACGTGCAAATTGCAAACTAACTGAAGTCTCAGGGCGATTGTTAATAGACGACTGAGTGACCAGCCGGGTGAAAGAAATCTCGCTATAATCTTCGGTAACATTTAGATGTTTTCGTGGTGCCGCGTGATTGGCTCCGCACACGTTCCCTATCTCTGCAGCGATTCCAGCATCCCTCCGGAGGAGCAACAAGACAAACATCCACCGGACCACCCTTTCTTCACGATTGGCCCGCCGATGTTTGTTCTCTTCCGCCACTCCTACTCGGTCATCGAGAGCCTTCGTGATTTTACTGAAATCCGCTGACACTTCTCGGATACGAATAGTAACGAAATGTTCCATCGTGCACAGCCAACGTACCCTCCGGCTTTTATACAGGGTATTCCAACAGGGTTGGCCTAATCTAAGAACTTTGATGCTACTTCTGTGTGACAAAATGGGAAAGTGAGTTTGTACAGAATGGCTGGTGATCATATTTGAATATTTGTACTTACATGGGTAATTTGTACTTACCATTTATTGGACACACTGGAATAATCAGAATAATGAAAATGATGACTTTTCAAAGGAATTTTGTAGATTTATAACTTGGTAATAAATTGGATTTGAATGATCTTAAATATACATAATTAAAATACTCTTGTGTTCTTTATTTTTCCTACAAATTTAGAAAAGTTTAATATTAATAATAAGATTCAATGCTCAGTGGGATTATACGTTTAGGATAATTATTCATATTAATTTTCCTATTGTAACACATATCTACTACACAATGTGGACACACATAAATGTTCTCTATAGAAAGTACTCAAATATTTTTATCTAAATGTAAAGATAAATGGTGCTTAGAAATTATAATAGAAATTGATGCATAATTCTGAATATTTTCAATATTCTAAATTCTATTTTCAATCAATTTTGATGCCTACTTAATTCTTATATTTCTGATTAATTCCAACTCATATTTTTAATCATTTCCGATTCTTTTAATCATTCTAATCATATTCTTGTTCATTCTAATTTTCAATCAATAATACAATTAACATAACTGATGAACTAAGGATCATAGTAGTGTAAATCGAGATCTTGAGAATTTGGATTTAGTTAAACAATTAATTGAGATATAATTCTATTCTATACTGTGATATGTGTTCACTATTTGACAAAGCGTGATGAATATTTTATAATAATAAATAGAAAACACTGTTTTATGAAAAAAAAAACTTGAATCACTGTGATTCTCAATCTTACAATTATAATCCTACCTACTTTTTGATTTTACTTTCATTTATGGATAAATGATACTCTTCTTCATCACTGCATGCATAAATAAATCTTCTTTCTTGTTTTAACTTTCATAGTATTCCTTTACCATAAATCTTGCTTAAAAGTATGTATGAAATATGTACCATGATATCCATTAAAGCAGAGAGTCTTGTGTCAAAAGAAAATGTCATTTCCACTATGAAACTGAAAGAAAATAGAAAAAAAATATGACTGAACAATTGAAAAAAAATGTAAAAAATAATAAATACTTATAGTGGTGTATAGAATGGAGATGGGCCAGGACTGGAAGTGGAGAAACTGGTTGCAAAGAGAAAAAGCCCGTCGCCAAGAATCAAGATTGTATAATTCGCAGTTTTATCTTTTTTTTCTTTTTTTTTCATTTTCTTCACGAGTACAGATTCATAGCCGGTTAAACGGTTCTGGAGTGTGAATAATAATAATAATAGTAATAATAATGATAATAATAATAATAATAATACTAATAATAATAATAATAATAATACTAATACTAATACTAATACTAATACTAATACTAATAATAATAATAATAATAATAATAATAATAATAATAATAATAATAATAATAATAAACGAGCCGTCGTAACAACAAATCGATCACTCTCGATATTCGGTAGTGTCATTAAGTTACTTTATTTTTTTTTCTTCATTTCTTCTTTATTTTGCTAAATATTAAACATTCTTTGTGCCTTTCTAAGTCGCACTCCCGCGAGTATACTGTGGAACGCGCAGCCATGATATGTGATTCCTTCGTTTTCGTCGATTTACGATCGATCAAAGGTGGGAGTTAATCAAATTTGAACAATTTCTTACAACACTTACAATTCCTCCTATTTTTTTTTTATTTTTTTTTATTTTTTTTACTTTTTTTACTTTGTAGTATATGATCAAGTAGTTATTCTCCTTTTTTGATTTTTATATTTTCTTTTCCCTTTTTTTTACGTTGTATGCGTGTTTGTTTTTATATTATTTCGTCTCTTACATCTTTCGGCGTAACCTGAGAGTATGGATATGGTAAAATCATTGATATGATTATTTGTTGATATGGTAGAAACTTCGTTGATTTTTTTTTTCCCCTATATCGATCACAGACTTACTATTTTTTTTTTTTTTACATCCATCATCTATCTATCCCCCACCTTCGATCTATCTGCATTTTTTTCTTAAAACTCATTGAACTCTTCCTCTTTCTCTCTCTCTCTTTTTACAATGAATTTCCTTGAGGAAGCAAGGTGAACAAGCGTTAGCTTTTTCTCATAGTTGTTACACATACCATTTATGTTCCTTCTCCTCTCATTTCTTTTTTTATCGTAAACGTAACGAGAAGATACGGACAAATTTGTCAAGAGAATGCGTGTTGTTTTTTTAAAATTGATCATCGCTTAACAACAAGCTTAAGCCTAAGTAAAATTTCCCCGTAAATAACGACCAACACATATTTCTTTGGAATTCTTTTTTTAGCACGAACGACCCTTTTCTCTCTCTTTTTTGCCCTTTCCTCCTTTTTTTTTTTAATTCTTCGTCACAGAACTTGTTATTCGAAGACGATTTCTCTCATCCGATCTGACTTTGTCCCTCTCTCAACTTTTTAAAAACTCCATCGACGATTATCCCGATTTACTTTCGAGTTGACAGAGTCGATTATCGCAACAATCTCAGATGCTCTGTAATAGAAGTTCGCGGGAATTAAAATCTATGGGAACGACGACGAAGGAAAAATCGGATAGAAAGAGTTTCTATCCCGAAACGTGTTATTATCTGGGACTCGAGTCCATTCGTATACGAAAGCAAGCAGTTGATCACCGTGCCATTACAGAGAATACAAACTCGTAGTGAAATTGTGAGCTGCTTACTGTTACCGCTATCTAGATTTTTACACGTTTACGTAAATATATCTGTAATGTAACAATATAGTCCACTTATATTCTCATTAGTAGTGCGCCTATTAATTTGCATTATTGTTACCTCCGTATATTTCCTATTTTTTTCATAGAAAGATTCAAGAATCAAGCGTCCTAATCACTTCTGAAACCTAGCAGTTTCTCTTACTTTACAGTAATCTGTAATCTATGATAAATTTCTATAATAAATACTCCTGGCAGAAACTTTGTCTGCATTCCCTTAACGCTTCAACCGTAACAATTTTCTCCTAACTTTCGTCTTCGAATAATAGCCTCGACCTATAGCAAAGTATGTATGTACATTCACGCGATAAAAAATAAAAACGTAATATCCTCGTCCAGAGATCCATCGTGTCTTGTTCTCGTTGGTCGTGCGTGCTCCGGGCAAATTACAACACGGTAAAAAATTGATGCTCTCGATGTATGTTGACTCTCGTTTGGCGCGTATGAACATCTCTCAATAATCGAAAAAAAGCGCGTGACCTACCGCGCACGCGCGGCGAACGCGCGCGCTCCTTGAACAAAGACGAAGTACGTGGCTTCACTTCACGCGGATCGACGAACCTTCGCGCGCAACGCAAACTGCACTTTCGCCGCTTTTGGAAAGCGTTCAAAATTAATCCCTCTCGAGAAGTGACGGTTCAAGTTCATCGATTCGAAATTTTTATTCGGTGATAGATTAAAAATTCGGATACCAACGTTTGTAAAAAAAGGATCACCGATCCTCTGGTGTAGATAGAAAATCGAAATTCTTTTTTCCTCCCCTCTCTCTTCTCGCCGGTGAGATAAAAATCGTCAAAAATCGTGATTGAAGATCGGCCGACGTGAGTTTGGAAAGAAGATCCAAATTAGATGTTGCACGTGTGGAATTGTCGCGGAAATTGTCGTGAAAACAATAGAAATCTACCTACCGATCACGCAGAAGAAGCTCACAATTTATATAAATCACACCGATTGGCCCCGAAAAAATCAGAATACGATTTATCGATTTCTAATTCGCGTATGTGTGTATATGTGTGCGCATCTCTGTGTGTGTGTGTGTGTGTGTGTGTGTGTGTGTGTGTGTGTGTGTGTGTGTGTGTGTGTGTGTGTGTATCTGTGCGTCTGTATGCATGTGTGTTTTCCTCGTTTTCCCTCCCAACCCTAACTTGCCACTCTTTCTCTCTCTCTCTCTCTCTCTCTCTCTCTCTCTCTCTCTCTCTCTCTCTCAGCGTACTGAGGGTCAATTTCATAAGGTCAGAATCGCCTTTGACTAGACTCTTTTTAACCTTGTGTCTAAATATAACAGTAAATACGTGTATGTACATAGACTCATGCACAGATACGCGAGTGCACGGTATGCATGTATTGCGTTTGTGCATCGTGTCGCCGAGAAATTGATGCAACGCTGGCCATTACATCGTAACAGACCTTTTACAACCTTTACAATAATCGAAAGAAACAGTTTCATCGTTTTTGTAATTGGCCAGCAACTTTCCCAGTTATTAATTGTAAATTGTACCAAGAATTCTTTCTTATGCTGCTTAAACGTGAAATTTGAAATGAAATATGTAAAATAGAATAATACATTATTCTATTTCCTTCCCAATTGTTTCACAAAAATTCATAAAAGTATGAAACTGCAGTCTGCCTGTTAAATTCGATTCAAACGGAACGGAATTTCTATCGTTTAAAGAACGATAGAAAACAGGACCCTCCGATCCGGTGGACGCGCGTATCTGCTCGTATGCTGACAATTACAATACAGGATATGTGTGATCCATTTGTGAAACAACCGTTCAATGATCCGCGATTTCGACAATAATAATAATGATCGTAGTAATGACACTGATCGTTTGTCTATCGTAATATCGACACGGGACATACGTACTCCCGTTCCGTGAACGTGATTAGACAAGATTAGACAGCGTTCGTTTCTTAAAGCTATTGATAGGGGTACGATGGGGTTGAACATCGGCACGAGTAGATAAGATGGGGACCGCGTACAAAATGGCTGGAACCGTAATTCGTTGAAATGTCCGTTGGAAAACGAGCAACACAGATGGTCTACTCTGAGCCAAGTTACAAACTAATTTGTATTCATCCACTCGTACCTCCATTGCGTTTCTTAATAAATAAAAAGGGGGCCCCGGTCCCCATCAGACACAGAGACGTTATCGACGTTCATCAGCTAAATATAAAGGAAATTATAGCAACCGGTCGCTCTAACAATGTCGAGGAGGACAGTTTGAGCAAAGTTTTCAAGTTTAACTTGCAGAGGAATTTCATTCCAGAAACATATACGTATATCTCTTTGCTTCTGTTCGTTTATCAACGACAAAGTAATATTAAAAGACCAGAGATATCAATGGTGGAAAAATTCGCCCAAACTCGATCCAGGAGAACCCCGCTTGCAACAATAAACGCGAGTAGCAAGATGAACGAAACTCGAGTTGAGGAACAAACGAGCCCTTCGCGGCGAGTCCCTTTAATTAGCGTCTCCTCGCAACACTAACGCGCCTACGTTTGTATGTACGACATACAAGGGGGAAAACACTAAAATCTGGGTCAACACGGGAAACGCGTGGTGCCTAATGAATCTGTCTGTGTTTTGTGTGTGTGTGTGTGTGTGTGTGTGTGTGTGTGTGTGTGTGTGTATGCGTGTACGTGTACAATATGCAAGCCTCTCTGTGTGTTGTTTGAACACGTGTGTGTATATGTAAGTGTACGTGGGTACATGTCATTGTATCAATCAACGAGTGTCGAGTAATAAATCCTAATTAGCATCGTTACAAAAACCTTACAACTATTCAACAAAAACCAATCTTGTAACAACTTTTTATCTAATTTTGTCGTTTCTCGTTCGCACCTATGTGTTTTCGTCCCTATGCTCCATCCGCGAATGGAGAAACGTTACGCGACCACCAATCCCAGAAATTGATCATCGCGTTAGTAGTCTCGGACAACGGTTCGTGAATGATTTTCGTGAAAGAGCGAGAATTTTCGAATTCTTTGCGCGTTGGATCGTCGAACGTGTTCGGTATATCTCATGGTATACATCGATACGCATAGTCTCGAATAACGTAGTCGAGACTACAAGCTTTGTACTTGCTGCTCTTTCAAGGAAAATCCGCTTTGTTCCGCTGGGCACGAAAAGGACGATCACTTTTTTTTTTATTTTTCGTTAAATCGGTTCTTGGTCTGGATCGGCTGTCGTCGGCCAGAACAATCGTGTCCCTTCTTGTATAGTATAAGCTTGGGATGGATTATATAGCTCGAGTGGGATGGTCAGAATGTTGCACAATGATCGGTTAACGAGCCGACTGGTACAAAATGATAAACGCGTACGCGTCGTTGGTCTTGTGAAACCTAGGAGACGGACCGAGTTACGTCGCTCTGTATCAAAATTAAAAAATCTATTGATAGTATAGATGAGAATACGGTTTTGGAAAGAGACTACAAAGCGGCCCTAATGCTCTGAATCGACACGCATCGTAACAATCGGCACGTTACACAATATCGAACGCAATGCGTACATCTAGAAAAAAAAATCAATCTAAAAAAAACAGAGAAAAGAACACCCCGGAGAATTGTTTACCAGCGCGAGAATAAACTTCTTGTAATGAACAAATACACCCTGTACGACACATACTCTCGCCGATATCTATCGTCCCTTTCGTTCGCGCAATATCTAACCTACGCTAACTGGTTGGTCGTGTCGAGACTACCGTGGCCGACGCCACGTTTTCGGATTGAAAAACCGCCGACTGAATAAGCTTCTTCTTCCAGTTTCCTCTCGTCTTCGTCTTCGCACACGATGCAACTCTTCGATGCTCTTCCTTTAATTCTGTTTGTGTTCTTACGTTCCGCTCGGTTACATCACGCAGCATTTCTCCTTTAGACTGATGGCGTTGTTGCTCTGCACAGGCTGCAACGATACCGATCTGTTCTTCTCGAGCATCAGCAGGTCCCGGAACAACGCGTTCACATTGTGATTCGTCTTGGCGGACGTCTCCAAGAAGCCGCAGCCCCAGTTGGCCGCTTCTGCGGCGCCTTCGCTCATCGATACCTCGCGCACCGATGGGCTCTCGTCGCATTTGTTCCCAACCTGTTCAAAAATCAGAATCGAATCGATCAAATTCCCTCGTTGCTTTGATAATTCAAAGGTAGATTCAAGGATCGTCTATTTGTAAATTTAGACTTCAATTTCTCGAAATTGGCAAATATCTTAAAATCGTCTGTTACAGAAGTTTCAAAACATTTGATAGAACAGAGTGCAATTAAAATAAATTTAAAAAAAAACATAACCTCTGTTACGGCATAACCTCTAGACTTCGATTTTGCAAGTATCTTAAAACCGTCTGTTACGGTGTTAACGAAATTTCAAAACAGTTTGATGGAACACATGCATATGGAACACATATACTTCGTGAGAAATGCAATCTGAAAAAGTTGAGGTGCATAATTGTCGATGGAAAGTCGTACGGGAAAGAATGAAAAAAAAAAAAAATAGGCCTTACCAGCATTATAGGTATCTGCGATATATCCTGCCCCTTAAGTTCCCTAATAATAGCCCAAATAGGTCGTAGCTCCTCGAGGCTTTGCCGTGAGCACACCGAGTACACCAGGATGAAGGCGTGACCTTTGCTTATGGAAAGCCGCTGCATCGCGGGAAACTGATGAGACCCCGTTGTGTCCGTAATTTGAAGCGTGCATATGTTTTTATTGCAGCTTATCACCTGAAATAGTGGTAGCATGATCGTCCCATTTTTTTCTCTGTTTGAGTCTACCTCTGTGTCGAGCTTGCCACGCTTCTCGTCGCGCACACAGCACAGGTCTCAACAGTTCCGCCAAGCGAGGCGTATTACACTGTTTTCTTTCTTTCTTTCTTTCTTTCTTTCCTTTTTTTCTTTTTCTTTTTCTTTTTTTCGTCCCCTGTTTCAAATCATACCTCCTCGTTAGTTTCAGCAGATAACTCGGCAGAGTTTTTTTCAATTGAGCTTGAAACTGACGTTGCATCAATCGATTAGCGATTCTACGTTAGATCTACTGCAATCACGATCGACAATCGATTGCTCGATGTTGTTCCGAATAAAATGTAATTGATAATATGAATTATAAATACGATATAAATATATAAATATTATAATTATAAATATAAAAATAATATAAATATTGTGAATATGTTGTAAATATATTGACTATTGTATCATATATATCATAAATATGAATTAATCGATTAATCGCGCAGTCTTGATTGCAGCACGATCTATATCTATATTGCTATATTACTTATCTACATATTACGTGTGCATTGCGTGTATGTGTGCGTACACGTGTATCGCTCATTTTCTATAAAAATGACATAATACAAAAAAACCACGATTTTAGATAAGCGTTTTGAACTTTTTTTTATAATCGCTTTGAAACACTAAATTAGACTACCAAGAAACTCAGCACTTGAACGAGCGATATATCGACAATCGATATAACGATCAACACAATACACGATGAAACGAAAATTCTTATTCACGTTTCGAAATTTACTCAGAGGAGAGAAAGTTTAAAACGTTGAACTACGTTAATTAACGAAATAATAAAATCAATAATTAACTTGAAAGTTAAAAACGTATTCGAATCATATCACTGACCTAACTTTATTTGCTCGGTCAGGAACCGTGAATTTGAAACGCGAATAAAAAGAAGAGAGAGACAAGTCGATTCCACGTGAATCTCGCGATTATAGAACGAGATAACGATTCGGTTGGGAGATGAACGATTAAAGCCAATGATCTTGCATCATCTATGAATCATCGGACACGAAGCGTCAGCAATTTACGTCACGACTGTCCCTGCTGCTTATCTGATCGGGGGAAATCTATTACGACTGTTTCGTACACGACATACCTCTACTACTTGCGTCGGCCGTCCAAATCCGGCTCTATACTACTCGCGCTATTAATTATCGAACGGTACGATACAGCCTCAATACACGAAATCGAGAAGTCGATTCGAGCGGCAATAACAACATGAAATGGAATAACAAAGCTAAATAAGTTGTCTCGAGGCTGAAATCGAACGCGAAAATCGAACTGGTTCCCTGTTCATTTAGAAATGAATTTATTTTTTTTTGAAAAGTTGCAAGCATGTACGTAGCTGGTCGTGTATCGATTGTATTAATTGTTAAATGTAATTAAATAAACGAATGAATTCTCTGTGGAGAAACTTGCAGTGAAATTCGTATTGAAGATATTGTGATTTTGCGAAAATTGTAATTCACGCGCGATCGATATCTCGATCGACCCGGCGCGATTGCATCATGAATTTCAAATACGTATAATGGATTTAAATTTGAAATGTATTTTATATATATATATTGCAAATTATATATATATATTGGAAATAATCATCACTCTATATTTTTTCATTTTGTTCTACTTTCATTCAAATTTTTCGTGCCTTGCTTTGCAGGAATATTTGACGAATATAAATAACCAGTAAGTGTCACCGTCCGATTTTGAAACAGGATTTCTGATTAATTTCAAAGTAATTTCGATTCTTTAGGTCTCAAGTTTACAAGTCTTTAAGTTTTAATTTCAATCACTTCATGACATATACGTAAGTGTTCATATTTGCTTCGATTATATTAATATTTATTTTTCGAACTGTCCACACATAAATGTCCAATGTCTACATTTGTTATAGGTATTCTAAACGTAAGCAAGTGTTCTACTTTTCTACTAATAGCTTTTTAAAAATAATTATGAACGACATATATTCCCTGGCAAAGTTTGACCTTAAGATCTTGAATTTAATAAAAAAAAGAAAAAAGAAAAGAAAGCGAATCCAAAATTTTAAGGGTAAAAATATTATACATGGGGTAAATGACCACTATACAGGATGTCCCAAGCAATCATGGTACAATCTATCAACAAATTGGGATGATTCTAAGATGAGAGAAAAAACAAAAAAGAAATGAAGAGGTTATCAATCAAAGTTAACAACTAAAGGTTGTTTCACACGCGAAAGTAAGTCGAGCAAAATTTCTTCGTCGAAGACCTCTGTTTCTGAAAGCATAGTTTAGATAAAAATTGTTTATAAGTATAAATCTTCGAATTTCATTTGCTCAGAAACATTTCATCTTACAGTTTTTTTTTTTTTTCAACTTACTTCTTCTCGCACAGAATCGTCCCAAATTGCCAATTGCACCATACTGGAATTACTGGGACACGCCGTACGAAATACGTCGGTTCACATGTGCTTTCAGGCTTACCTGTCTGTACGTGTCCTCGATAGTGGGTATATAGGACTCACGAAACGTTCCTTTCACGAAACGCAGCACGAGAGAGCTCTTGCCGACACCGCCCGCCCCAAACACAACCACGCGATAATCGTTGCTCTGCTCCGGCATCCTGACATCTGCCGTCCCGATGATGTTAACCCCCGCCAGCCGGGGTCCGTCAGTGATCTCGTTTAAATCTGTCTGTCTGTCGCACACGACGTAGAAAAGCGAAATTGATTCGCACGCCCACGGTTTTTGCGTAAAGATCTGCAGCAACCCTCCGCCACCGAAGAACACCTCTTTCTCTTTCTTTCACGCCTCTGCCGGCTGCTGTTTACACTGACCGTACTACTCTCTTTATCCGACTCCCACGAGCAACGCGACGACGTTTTTAACGACCAGCTGTACAAAGCGACTATCACTTTGCTTACACTCTGGCTTACACAGCCGGATACCGTGTACGATTGTACATTGAACTTAAAAGTTGGAAGCTCAATGAAGACAGTCAATACGGAGTCGTTGAACTTACTACTCCACGTGCTCTTTTTTTATTTTCTTCTTCTTTTTTTTTAGTATATTTGTTATCTGTTAATGGATCGTGTAATCTTTCGGATGAATTCCCACTTTATTTTTTTTTCAGTGTGCTAGTGGAACGCCCGATTGAGAGACTGCTCGCTGGGAAAAACGACGACCCGATATAAATACCACTTCATAATCCTCTTATGACCTGTAATCATCCCTCTATATGTGTATGTATTCAACAAGTGACGTTTGAGACCCGAGACTCTTGTCATCGTTATCAAACAACGTTATCCGCCAGGACGTTCACTTCTCGGTCCGATTGGGAGAACAACGCACGGAGGAATTGCCAATTGCTAAAAGGAAAACGCGTGAATCCTGAAGTTTTCAGGATCGATCACTCGCCAGGTATCAGAAGGTCTAGAAAGATAGAAACAAAAAAAAAAATATATATATATATATATATATGCGTGATCAATACAAACAGCAGAGAGGCACAGATATTCCCGGGCAGATATTCTTGACTGATTGCTGAACCACGACCACGGTTAAACGTCGACGCGTCACGAGTCGCGTTAGATGATAAGATCACGATCGCATTGACCCGGTGATGCGGAGGGGTCTGCAGATAATAAAGTGTCTGGTGAACCTTATGGGTCAGACGACACCGTCCTGTGCTTTCCTTCGAACGAGTCACTCTTTTTTGACTTCCCGGACAGCCAACAGATACACTCTCCGAAGGCAACGTTTCGCGTTCCCGTGCGTGCACTTGGTTTCTCTACTTCTTCTTCTTGGTTCAGAAAACAACGGTCAACAACAAGGGTGCTGGAAGGCTGACCCTTCTCAAAGTTCAAGGAGTTTTCTCGGCAACCGAGAGAAGGGAAACCAGGCAACGTGCCAGATCAAAGGAACCTTCCAAGAGCCGGAGCGATAACTGGTCTGGCGAAGGATGTGATTCGTCCAGTATCGCTGTCCTGGCAACGCGGCTCGCCTGTCCGCTGTCCGAGTACCTTAACTACGGCTGTTAATTAGCGGATGATCGATTGACGGGTGTTGCGCTCGATTTCCACCGGCCACGGGATCAGCATATTCGCTGCACTCTCTCTATCTCTCTCTCTCTCTCTCTCTCTTTTTCTCTGTGTGTATGTGTGTCTCCGGCCACTCGCCACCGTGAACTTTCACGATCTCGATGGAAAACGAAGCGCACGCCCTCCGCGCCAGGGCTCACCCCTCCACACTCCACACGGAGCTGAGCGTGTGTGTATGTGCGTTAGGTACGTGCGCACTACGCCAAGAGTGCCACTGGAAAATCAATAGCGCGGTTGTGTGCCGGTGCATACGCACGTGTATCCGTCGACTGTGCGTGATCTCTTGCTTTCTCGCTTTAGGTAGGACAATTATGCTCTTCCTTTGGATTTATTCTTTTTTAGGCGTTGGTGTCTGCGGATTGATCATGCACACGGATGACTGGAGCGACAGGAAGGATACGACGGGAGGTGTTCAGTCTGCAAATAACGAGGGAGTTGCAAAGAGGCAGAAGACGAGTATATATATATATATATATATACACACACACACACACACACACACACACATATATACATATATATATAGTTTCTCGTCTTATCATTATTCTAGTTTCAGTATGTATAATAAGTTAAATAATATCGATGAAATATACAATTTTATGGTGAATTTCGTAACAAAGTTCTTCATACAGCACAGCCATTAAATTCTTATAAAAGTAATTGAATTACATGGCAGTCGATCAATGGATCTTGACGTTCAAGATTCCTTTAACAGCCTGTTCTTTATGATGGCACTGCCGTCACTGCCTTCGTTCTCTATGGACTCGTATGTCCACTTGCGATTATTCCTAGAAAACAAAATAAAGCAAAAAGAACTGTAGTTAACATACGGAGAGGTTACTGTTATTTCTTTGTATAGATTTCTATTTTTAATACAGTTAAACCTGCATTCGTGGCCGCACTTTGGCGAGGTGCATTTCAAACATGGAAAGTGACATCCCGCGCAGCTCATATTTAAACAGTCGCACAGATCATCCCCTGTCTGCATGTAAATGCCATTCTCGTCGTACAAAGCATGCCTCTTGTAGCCTTGATACAATCGTCTGTGAAGTTTCCGCTTCTCTCTTTCGCTGTGCTCCGGGTCGAAATTTCGCAGAAACTTCTTCGTCACGTTGTCCACTCCCTTCTGACGCGGTCCTCGGGTATTTCTCTGCAACAGAAGACGTGAAAAGATCGTGAAGACGTTTGAAAAAACTGCACGACTCGTACCCCAATACGATTCGTCTCACTGAAAGGCCCAGAAGCAACTGTTCTGACTAGAAAATGAAGACGACTTTTTTGCCATAAAATTTTATTGATACGCAAACATTTGAATCGATACAAAACAAATTACAAATCTAAAACGAAATAATTCTTTCCGAACTCGTTATCCTTTCCCTCACATCACTCGGAAACCCGATATCGTCGCTACCCCGAGCCATTATCTCTTCCAACTGCTTCACTACTTTCGGATCATGATCCACACCACCCCGCGAAACCTTTCACGGTTTCTCCAACCTCACCAATTCATCTCTTCGTCGCTTTCGCAATTCCCGCGATCGCTCCGTCGAAGTCTTCGCTTTCGTTTGCGTTACGACAACACCCGGGATCGACGCCGAGAGCATCACGAGAACATCGCCATTACTTCCTCGCTGACCGTTAGAACCACCAGGAAGAGCCTGTCGAAATGCTTCGTATACTTGATTACCACCATTATCCCGAGCGCGTTGACGACACAGACGCGATCGCTCAGTACTAGACAACGGCACTTCTACTCGAGGTCTACCGCGACCACGTTGCTGACTCATCACAATTACGAGCTTAATCAATACTGGATCGACAATCAACCCGTTATTGCTTCGTACATTCTGGAAACCAAAGCCACGTCCCCTCACGAATCACGTGATCCAAATCAACCAATCGCTAATTTTCGTTGCATTGGCGTTGCACCGGAAGAGGCCCAATTTTCTGGGTTATCCCCGCTAAAATCACTTTCAATGGTAAAAACTGTGAGTACCGGATTCGTGTTAATTCGCTAACTTACAGCGCGTGCAGGAGTTTGTAAATCGTTGGACACCAAGTTTCCTGTATCCATACTTCACGTGTGCATACGTATTTTAATCGAATGTCTTTGCGAAAGACTATTCTTAGCGAAAGTTTCGACATACATAACCTCTATCGTGCGAGACGTGAATTATATTTTTCGAAACTTCACTTAGAAATTACGTAAAGGAATAGAAATTTGTACTTAGGGAGAACAGAGAAAAAAACTGAACTGTTGAAGCAGACAATCGTAACTCTGTTTAAAAATGTAGCTCTGTTTAATTTCACATTTGGTTAACGATTGTTCGAAACAAACTGTTTGGCAACTAATGTCACGTGATCGCGATACATCGGTGACACCTGTTGAAATTATGAGAATATATCGACTTGTTTCTTACCGACAATAGATAATTTTTACTATTTCTACTTTATCATTAGTCAATGATTATCTACCATTGGTATTATGTTTCATACAAAAAAAAATGTTAGATGTCACGTGACAGCTTTTAAATAAAACACATGGTAAGATCAACATAACCAAAATAACGATACACGACATACCTTCACTGTGCGTAATATGAAAATAGGAAATGATTATAAAAACTAAACTTTTGATAAGTGCTTTACTCATAAAGCTTGTTAAGAAGTTTGTCCATCTTATTTAAAAAGTCTGTCTTCTAACGTGGAAACAAAAATGGGGAGGAAAAAGTACAATTGGAAAGCAAGAAACGTCGCAGAAGTCGAAATTGACAACTCTGTGACCAAAAAGGTATTTTCGTATATTTTAGACGAGAAAATGAATAAGACAACATAAGGATATTATTCTCATTTAAACATTTAGATTTCTATAGACATTAAACATCGTGAAGATAAGTATGACAGTTGCAACGCGCTGGTTCTCCCGAACGAGAAGAGGAAAACAAGACGGAAAGTTGAGAAAATTATTGCCACACGATTGTTATCGAGAAAACGTAGGAAACAATTGGAGAAAGTTGTAGAGAAGAAAAAGAAGAAGTTGCGCGTAAGTTACTGAAACCATCCTTTTTTCATTTCATATATTCGTACTGAGTATATTCTAACTTCGCACAGAGAACTGAACTTTTACAAGAATTGGAGAAAGTCCAAGTGCCCAAAGAGGAATTGAAACAGTACGTATCTTTAACCAGCGTACAAACTAAAGGATTGAAACGTCAATTTAGAGAAGATAAATTATCCACTAAGGAGTACAAAGTTAATCTGGATAATCAAAATGAAGACGATGCACTGGAAGTGTCCATAAATGCTATTAAAGGCAGCAAGAAGAGGAGGTTGGCAATTTTGGAAGAACAAAAAGCGAAGGATGCTGTTTCAGATCCAAATGTCATTGGATTCGATGTAAGTTACAGTGTTGAGATTAATCCTTTGCACTCAGGGACAATTGTGTTTCATGCAACAGTACACAGTTATTTATATAATATTATATACAAATATTGAAATATAAATGTACATATTTTAGATAATTGTTAAAAATTTTTTTTTATTTGTATATATATATTTAATAATAATAAAACTTTGCCCAAATGAAAAATTCATCGAAATATAATTATATTTGTCAGTACAGATACTAATGACTATTCATTATAGGAACTTAGTGACAGCGAGTCAGAGTCGAATCCCGAGAATGATAAGGACGAAGAAGAAGAAGAAAATGCAGGAGAAACTGCATCTTCGGAAGAAACCAAACAGACGGAAGAAAACGGATATATTCCAAATAAAGAAAATAATAATACAGACAGTACAACGAAAAATATCGTAAAGGTAGAGGGGAAATCAATCGACAGCCAAGCTATTGCAAGTGAAGAGTCTTCAGAAACACCGCGGCCGATGGAGAAAAAACCTGCCACGTTTGTGATACTGGAAAGGAAGCCAGAGATCCAGGCAGCTAGATTGAAGCTGCCGGTGGTCGCGGAGGAACAAATGATAGTAGAAGCGATCAACGAGAATCCTGTCGTGATAATCACCGGCGAAACGGGAAGCGGTAAAACGACGCAGGTGCCGCAATTTCTCTACGAAGCCGGCTACGCCAAAGATAGATTGATCGGGATAACAGAACCAAGAAGAGTGGCAGCTATATCTATGAGCAAACGCGTTGCCGAAGAAATGAATCTCACCGAGAAAGAAGTTTCTTATTTGATTCGTTTCGAGGGTAACGTTACGTCAGAGACGAGAGCCAAGTTCATGACCGACGGTGTGCTATTGAAAGAAATACAGAGTGTACGTGATCATTACTATAAATTGAACCAGGAGCATTTGAAAATAACCTCGGACCTGAATCTGAATTTTTAACATTTCAGGATTTTTTACTGACGAAATATTCGGTGATCATCCTGGACGAGGCGCACGAACGTAGCGTGTACACTGATATTTTGATTGGGCTGCTGTCGCGAATCGTGCCACTCCGGAATAAAAGGAAGGATCCCCTGAAGCTCGTAATTATGTCGGCCACTCTGCGAGTGGAGGAATTTGTGGAGAATAGTAAATTGTTTAAAACAAAACCGCCGGTGTTGACGGTGGAGTCGAGACAGTTTCCTGTCACGATACATTTTAATAAAAGAACGAGCGTCAATTACGTTTCTGACGCTTTAAAGAAGACCATAAAGATACACACTCGTCTCCCTGATGGCGGGATACTAATATTTTTGACAGGTATACATCTTTCACGGAATTATTTCTGAACTTATTACGTTTCTATTGTATACTGTACTGTATATGTATACTGTAAATTTAGGACAACAAGAGGTAAACTTCATCGTACGTAAATTACGCAAAGCTTTTTCCACGAGGAATAAAAAGGGAACCTCAAATACGAAGGAAAGCTCACAGAAGACTGACGATTCTTTGAAGGAAACGGAAAATGCCGAAAACAAAAATGATAATAGTAACGAGAGTGATAACAACGATGATGATGATGACGATGATTTTCGTTGTAAGGAAGCCATTCGTTACAACAAACTACGACAGAAGAAGAAAATCCAATTGCCAGACATTAACTTGGACGAGTGCGTGATAAAATTTATTTATTAATTTTTCGTAATTATACTTTTCGTGTAATTGTATATTGATTTTCAGTTACTCTGTAATTCCTGCTGATGACACTTACGAAGACTTAATTGGAGCGGAAGACGACGAAGAAGTACAATTGGACGAGGATGAGGACGAAGATGATGACATGGTTGATTTAAAAGCCTGCGTGAATGCACAACCATTGTGGGTTTTGCCGTTGTATTCTTTGCTTCCGAGTTACAAGCAAGCAAGGGTAATTAAGAAATTTAGAGAACAATTTACAAAAGGGGGCAACGTGAGAAGAGGATAACATAAAAACCTGCCTTTTTTTAGGTATTTGAGCCTCCTCCAGAGGGACACCGTTTATGTGTAGTAGCCACAAACGTGGCAGAAACTTCTTTAACCATACCTAACATAAAATATGTGGTAGATTGTGGACGTTGCAAAACGAGAATGTACGATAAAGTAACTGGAGTGAGTACGTATAAAATCTGCTATACCAGCAAGGCATCTGCTAATCAACGAGCAGGAAGAGCTGGTAGAACTGGTCCTGGCCACTGTTACAGGTATTTGTATCGATATACAATTTCTGTATTATTAATTTCTATATTGGATATTGCTTACAGATTATACTCCTCGGCAGTATTCAATGATCAGTTCGAACAATTTAGCCAATCAGAGATTCAAAGGAAGCCTGTGGATGATCTACTGTTGCAAATGAAAGTCATGAATATCGATAAAGTTGTCAATTTTCCATTCCCAACTCCACCAGACACTGTACAATTACAAATGGCTGAGAAAAGACTAATGATACTTGGAGCTTTGCAACAGCTTCATTCTGACAAAGAAAGTTCCTACAACGCCAAAGTGACGCCACTTGGCCGTAGCATTGCCGCATTTCCAGTAGCTCCCCGTTATGGGAAGATGTTGGCTCTCTCTCATCAACACAATCTTCTTGAGTACACGGTCTGTATGGTGGCTGCGCTTTCTGTTCAAGAAGTGTTAATGGAAGCATTCGAGATGGACGGTAATTCTCGAAATAAATGGCTGCAAATGAGGCGTTTTTGGGCTAGCACCGGGAATAACTTATTTCTTGGTAAGAGACTAGAATTTTAAAAAAATTAGAACAACATTGAGAAACAAATATGATGTTTATGGAGTAAAATTCTACTCGAAGGTGATCCGATGGTCTTAATCAGGGCTATAGGAGGTGCAGAATATGCCGGAGCTAAAGGGAAATTGCTTCGTTTCTGCGAAGAACATGGTTTGCGACATAAGGCAGTCGTGGAGATTCGGAAGCTTCGGCAACAACTAACGAACGAGATTAATTTGAACATCCAAAATCTGAATCTCGTTATTAATCCAGAGTACGTATTGTAAAAGATAGAGATTGAATCAGATTTTACGTTTAATAAACTCCTCTCTTAATTTAATTCAGAATGAAACCTCCAATCGACACGGAAGCCAAATTGCTTAGGCAAATAGTTCTCGCTGGAATGGCTGATCAAGTTGCAAGGAAAGTGATGCCAGATGAAGTCAATGAAGACCAAGATAAGGCTAAATGGAAATATGCTTACAAGTAAGAAAAGCCCTTTCTCATATTAATCACAGACGAATATATATAAAATTATATAATTTTTTAGAACAAAGGATATGGAAGATCCAGTATTCATGCATTCCTCGTGCGTTCTTCGAAAAACCTGTCCCGAATGGGTAGTTTATCAGGAAATATACGAAACGAATAAAATGTACATGCGCGGTGTCACTGCTATAGAACCTGAATGGTTGCCTAAATTTGCTCCATCTCTCTGCCATCTTGGAGAACCCTTGACTGATCCACCACCAAGGTCTCTTTACTCCTTATTTTATTTTTCTTTATAAATTTTCATTATTTATACCAATGTATTCATGTAGATATGATCCAGAAACTGGGAGAGTAATGTGTAGTATGGCAGGAACATTTGGAAGAGCAGGTTGGAAGTTGCCAGTAATGGATGTGGAGTATCCACTGTCTGTGGATGGGGTCAAATGGTTCGCCTGTTTCTTTTTAGAAGGGAAAGTGTGTCCGAAATTGAAACAGTTTGTTTCTTCATTGTTATCAACCCCCCAAAGTATTAACAAGACGTGGGCTAAGTAAGATTTCAATAGATGAAATTACTTAACATTAAATCAGTAGTTAACATACATTAAATGATGATCATTTTAGGCTAATACCACGAACACAAGAAATGACGCAGTTATTACTGTCTCGCGGAATTATGTCAAAAGAAAAATTGTTAGAAACCTGGAAGGAAGATAAAAGTTGTTAGTACATGTTTTGTAGTGTGTACATATATATATATACATACATACATACATACATACATACATACATACATACATACATACATACATACATACATACATACATACATACATACATACATACATACATACATACATACATACATACATACATACATACATACATACATACATACATACATACACACACACACACACACACACACACACACACACACACACACACACACACACACACACACACACACACACATAGGATCCGAGTAAAAACTAAAAATGATTATTATTAATTTCAGTTCTTCTATCTGCTTATCAAAAATGGTTACCGGAATCAGCTCATGGACATGTTATAGTCATTTGGCCACCTGTGTGATAAATTTTGTAGTATTTTATATTATGGATTGTGTACTCATGCTTGTATATTGTACATAGCTGAATTATGTAATATACAAATATTTTTAATACGATGATATATTTCAACAACCGTTTATTAAATGAAACTGCAACGTTGCATATGATTTATATACAACTTAACTAGAAGCTCCGCTTTGGTTTTTATTTATATATTTGTGCATGTGGCACTTTATTTGTTATTCAATTTCAATGATTGTAACAACTACTTTTCTTTTAAAATTACCGTCTTAAATCTAAGTTAATATTCAATATCCACAAATGGAACACAGTGGTGCACAAAATACGCATAATGATAGAAACTATAATGAATATTTACAAATCTTTTGCAGTTTTACTATAAATGAAAATTTGCGCGTAACACTAAACGTCCATTATTCTACACAGTAGAAGTAATTTTCATTTGAAATCAATGGCAGTGCTATGACATCAGTGACGTTTCAACAAATGTTCAGAAACGCCGATTAGCTCACTCTGCTTTCACTGCTTTCTTCTCTTTCCTTTTAATCGGATTTTTTTTACAATCTCTATGAACATTGTTTAGATCGAAAGCTGCCTTTATATTATCCTACGAAGTAAGTATTTCCGTTTGACAAGTATATCCAATGTTTTTAGATGTTATAAAAAACACTATATTACACGTACCAGTGAAAAAAGGAATTTAACTAATTTGCCTTTATGATCTGTGTATGGACGTCTCTCTATCTCTTTACCTTCTTTAAATAAAATCAAGGTGGGCAGCTGTTTACTGGTGCTAGCGTCACTAATGTGATACTTCACTGCAGCATCTGGATACCTTCCTATGTCTACTTTTCCAAATTTCAAGTTCTCCAAAGCGTATCTACGGAATCATCAAGTATTATTTTCCAATGAAACGTTTATGAGATAAGTAGTAATCTATTGTTACGAACTCTGCTGAAAGCTCGGAGAATATTGGCGCGAAGTTCACACAAGCTGGGTTCCAGGCTGTGTAGAACGCAATCAACCAAACGACTCTCGTGTCGCGGTGCAACTCCTCCTGTAATCCATTCGCTCCGCGCAAATAGGTCACTTTTTCTGGACCTTGATATGTTGGCTCAGGAAACACCAGACCGCATACTGTAATTATTACATTCTACAGCTCATTCCAACATTATATAACATTAAATAAATACGTACAGATAAATATAATGGCAAATATTATTCCCATACGAATGTCTGCATAAAACCAAAGGATGAGATTGGCAACTTTGGTATACACAAAGCTGGATGATAAGTAGCTTATCATAGTTACGCTTCCAGTTTTTCTTGTCCTTATCATTATGACTATCATGAGGAAAAAGAGAATCTCCGTCTCCCTCTGAAACAAGAGTACATCTGACATGAGGTACACGTTTTAAACAGGCTGCCTAGCAAAATGATTGTGTTTATATTCGACTCACCCCATCAAGCTCACACTCAGCTTGTGCGAACACATAATTACACACAATTGGAACGCGTTTGGAGACGATGTAGGAAAGGCTGAGTAAAATGTTTATAAAGTAGTACGGCTTCAACAGAAGTCGCAAATCTTTTTTCAATGGCATTTTCCTCTCTTCGGGCGATTGTATTGTAGGTTAGGTTTGCAAATTAACAGCCCCTAATTTCGGGAGGAGGTAGGTGTCACCCTACTTTATTTCCGACGAAAAATAGTTTTTGAACGATCTATGAAGATGTTCGGAATTTGTATAACAATTCAATTTTCTTTATTTCTCTTTTTTTATGACAAGGACGAAGCAGTATTCAACGACGATCACGATTTACTCGTATCAATAAACCCTTCCATGTTTGGACAAACTTCAAAACATTATCGCGTAATTTCTTCATCGGTGTAGTACAAAATTATGAGAAAGACGAACAGAAATGAAACGTAATATCATATTGAGAAATTAAATGATAATTTAGCTCTTCATAAGTAACTCGGTAGTCTGATTGGTCGACGAATTATAGTTAAGTTAATGTATATAAATTGTCTTGAATTTCCCTGTTGGATGATTAAATTATTTTATTATTATTTCCTGTATAGGCAGTAATAATGGTAATAATATTAAATGTTAGTAACAGATCAATTCAAATGCTCACAATTGTTATTTAATTTTTTTACTATCTGCCCTTTGGATGATCAATTATTTATTATTAATCTTTCGTTAAATTTCATTGAACTCATTAGTATAATTTAGATAAATTATAACATATGAATTCGATAAATTATGAATTCGGAATTGATATTTGAGAAATTACTGATCGAACCAGTATTATTAATAATTATTGATAAGATTGTAATCAATCACGTATATTGGACTTGGATATCTTGTTAAAAATTTTCCATAAACCAGATAAGATTTCACATTTTAATGTAACATCATGAACGTCTGATAACAATGTGTGTCTATATTATTGGAACAATAATTCTAGATAATTGTAACATTATTTATGTAATTACATAAATTAACAATTTCAGATTCATCTATGCTGTTTACAATTTGTTTCTAGTACAGTTCAATAACACCTATAGATTATTAACAATGGGAAGCATTATGTTAAAATGATGTTATATAAATGTATGTAGTCTGATATCACAGAGATATATCCCAGAGATATATGTGTATCGTAGAGATATATATTGTCAGCGAACAAAGATCATTTATTCTAACAAATACTTCATGCTTATTGATAGTTGTCGAATCGAATATTAAACATGAAACACCTATTGGCTGTCTACTTAGTCACATGCATTTGCTTAACATTTTGGCAAAATGCATCTGCTTTGAACAAAAGTATCCCTCTGGTAGTCATTACTTGGGATTATAAAGATGCTACGCAGAAAGGTAACATTACATTTTTACCCTTATAAAGATGACATGATGATATTACAGTAAAAATCTCTTTTCAGCGTGGAATGTTTTAAACAGTCAAAAGAGGAGCGCCCTGGATGCTATAGAAGAAAGTTGCAGTCTCTGCGAAGAGCAAAGATGCAGGACAACTGTAGGGTACGGAGGTAGTCCAGACGAATCGGGTGAAACAACTTTAGATGCTCTAATTATGGATGGGTATATCTATCATTCATTTAAGCTGTATAAAACAAAATATTGCTTTTTAAGTGAATTATTTATCCGAAAATAGAGTAACAATGGATGTGGGTGGTGTAGGACTATTAAGAAATGTGAAGAATGCCATTTCAGTTGCTCGTAAGGTTTTAGAAAATACTAAGCATTCTTTACTTGGTGGAGACCTGGCTGCAGACTTTGCTGTGGAAATGGGATTCAAAAAGGAATCCCTACAGACAGAAGAATCAAAGAAAATGTGGTTGAATTGGAAAGCAAACAGATGTCAACCCAATTTTTGGAAGGTAAATTATTCTCAATGTATAATAATTTTCCATTCAGAAATAGAGAAGAGAGAAAATATCCATTGTATGAAGAAGAATCAGATGCATTGAAATATGTAATTAAGGATTATAAAAAGAGAAAGATTAGAGTACAGTATAGAACGTGAGAAAAAAGTATTAAAAATAATGTTAGCAACACTATTAATTTCAACCAATTATCACAATTTTATTATCACAATTTATTTGATAGTATGAATGACTCACATATAATAAGTTTTATTTTTAGTTTAAATTTGCTTTTTATTTAGGTGTTAAGATTTTGGAGGCAGAAAATAATAATAAAATTGTAAGACTGAAAATATATCTCACATCATAAATTTGTCCATCTAAAATTGTACGTGTATTGTTTCAGAATGTAGATCCGGATCCAAAAAGGAGTTGCGGCCCATATCATTTACGGAAAACCATGGACAATACCATAGAGAAACATGTATCGTACGTGAACGAGGAGAACCACGATACAATCGGTGTTGTAGCTATAGATTCAAACGGACATATAGCAGCAGGTACATCAACTAACGGGGCCAAAAATAAAATTCCTGGCCGCATTGGGGATTCCCCTATAGCAGGCGCAGGTGCATACGCTGATCAAAAAGTTGGCGCGGCAGCTGGAACCGGTGACGGAGACATCATGATGCGCTTTCTACCAACGTAAGAAACACATTCGGTGATTTACATCACTGACCAGATATTTTATAGGAAATTTCAAAGTGTACAAATATACAAAAATACCTAAAACATTCAAAGTAAAATTGCAATATTTAGTGGATAGAGTATCTCTATTTAGATTTTATTTGTTTACTTACATTTATAAAGATATGAAATTACGTAGTTTTTACAATTTGTTATATATATATATATATTTTTTTTTTTAGTTTCCTAGCTGTAGAGGAGATGCGCCGTGGTGCTACTCCAACCGAAGCTGCGACTACAGCAGTTAGAAGAATCGCCGAGCATTATCCTACATTCAGCGGTGCTGTGATTGCTATAAATAAAGACGGAGATTACGGAGCCGCGTGTAACAGAGTCATCAACGGTTTCCAATACTACGTAGCCAATCCTGAACTTGGACGAGCAACGATGCACCATGCCAATTGCATAAATACTGAATACGATGTAATTCAATCCTAGAAACGATTGACAACGTCCTCTTGCAACTTCTTTCGATTTTGCTTGTATATTTTCGAATGAAATAAAATTTTGCAGAACTATGAAATATGATATGTGATTACCTAAAGAAAAAAACAAGCCAGAGCCAGAAATTAAAATTGCAATTCCGATTATTGAACTAAAATTCATGTTTAAAAATACTTAGATCGCTTTCCGCCAGGTGGCAGTACCGCGGCGGCATTTGTTGACGAAAGTAACGTTTTTATGTGCCCATATTTATCTGGACAATTAAGCGAGACAAATACCAATTTCTTTCCAACCAATGTGCAATTTCCGATATTAAGTGTACGTAAGACGTGTACTTCGATTTATAATTCCGAAACTTTGTTCATATCGCGTTAAATAACGTTGGTAATTAAATTTATGTTGGTAACCTAAACTCAATATTTCAGAACATCCGTGTGCAATAACAAAGATGCCAGAAACGACAGAGGAAGACATGGGAATGTCCGTTCGTTTAACGAACGATGACTTCCGAAAGCTGTTGATGACACCAAGGGCATCTGTCCCATCGGCGACTCCTGCTTCAGTACCAGGAACTGCTAGAGATGCCAGCGCGAAGACTGCACAGACGCCAAATGTCAGTGGCGGTAGTCGTGCAGAATTGCGAAGAAAGAAGAAGAGCTTCTACGCCAAGCTAAAAAAACAAGAAGAGGATAAGATGGCTGAGCTGGCGGAGAAGTACAGAGACAGAGCTAGAGAGCGCAGGGATGGCACGAATCAAGATTATCAGGCAGAGGATCCGATGAACAGCGCCAGTGCATATCGTGCGGTTGCGCCGGATTTGAAGTCAGGAATGGACGCAGCTGAGCGCAGAAGGCAGATGATTCAACAATCAAAATTCTTGGGAGGTGATATGGAACACACTCACTTGGTGAAAGGCTTGGACTACGCTCTCCTCCAAAAAGTAAGGATCTGCTCTTAAGTAAGACATTCCTCTATAAATATGTAGATTACGTAAAGAGCACTTTGTATCCATAAAATATGTAGAAGAGTATTTTGTTCAATAGGTACGCAGTGAAATAGAAGCAAAGGAACACGAACAGGAGCAGGAGATGGAAAAGTTAGTGAAGCCAAAGGAGAAGAAGGACAAGAAAGAGGGAGAGAAGAAAGACGACGAAATGCAATTCAAAACCAAGATAGGGCGCAACGTTTATAGAACAGTTATGACCATGAAGTCCAAGCAGATTGAAAGAAATGAATTATTCACTCCTGGCCGTATGGCTTACGTGATAGAATTAGACGACGAGAATACGGACGTAGACATACCAACGACTCTGATTAGAAGCAAGGCGGACGTGCCTACTATTGACAATACTCCTACCTTGACAACGAACGACATCGTAATAAATAAACTGGCACAGATTTTATCCTATCTTCGTCAGGGCAGCCGTCATGGTAAAAAAGGAAAGAAGAACAAAGACGGAAGGTCTCGGCCTGATGACATGAACGACATGGACATTGCTCCGAGACCACAGGACGAAAGTATCTACGGAGACATTGGTGACTATGTCCCGACGATTGACAAGAAAGATCCGAATCAGCCGAGAGAGAAAAAGAAAGGTTCTTACTTTGACAAGCCTGAGACTGGCTTGGACACAGATGATAAAGCGAACACACCACAGTTACCAAACGTTGCACCTTCCAATTCAGATATTAACGCTCCGAAGAAGGGTGCTCTTCTTAACAAATTAGCTGCCGAGCCAGAAGGCTATGCGGAGTGTTATCCAGGACTGGACGAAATGCAAGACGCCATAGACGATTCGGACGACGAGGTAGACTATACCAAGATGGATCTTGGTAACAAAAAGGGCCCAATCGGCAGATGGGACTTCGATACACCTGAAGAGTACAGCGAGTACATGAACAACAAAGAAGCTTTGCCGAAAGCAGCGTTCCAGTATGGTGTGAAAATGGCTGATGGAAGAAGAACGAGGAAGTATAATAAAGAAAAGAACGAGAAAGCTGAATTGGACAGAGAATGGCAGAAAATCCAGAATATTATGAACAAAAGAAAGCCTACGACCGTGTTGGACGGTGCATCGGAATTTAAAGTCCCTAGATATTGAAGCGACTAGTGTCGCTTTTTGACTTAATTTCAGTTAAAGTAATATCATGTGTAGTATATATGCTATATATGTATGCGCTATATATGTATATGTGTAGTATCGAATGTTACATAATTTGTTTATGGCTATCACTTGTACAAAATCAGAGGCACAATAAAAGACTGTATAATATTTTTAAAACGATGTTGTTATTATTGTGAAATAATGTCATTACTGTTGCAACTTGTAATCGAAGGCTCATGTAAGATTTTTCATTCGTCGCGGGCAAAGATCCCGACATTCGTGACCTAAAACCGACTAAAACCAGTACGAAACTAGTCGTGTAAGCAGACTAGTTGACCTATGACCAATTGATAGGGGGTTTACCAGAACCCATTTCAACTGGTTAAAACTTGTAATTAATGATAATTTGTTAAAAAAAGAAGAAGAAAACAACATGTTGACGTATTCAAGATATTACGCGTTACTACTCCAGATTGAACTTCTAAATTTGTTTTAAAACTTTCTAGAAGTAATTCTCATCATTTTCGGAAGAGAATGATTTCTTAGCAATTTCTTTAAGTAGCTGATATAATAAATAGTTCGAATATATAAAATTTGAATTATTTATTGCACCGCGAAAATGCTAATTGAAAAATGAACCAACATATATCAAGAGTATGTTATCAGATTGTTACTTATCAAACTATCTTAATTTCGAATTTCGGAATAATTTTATAATTTTTACAATCATTCATTCCTTGATAATTCCATTCATCATCAACAAATGATATAACACTTAATAATTATTAATTAAACTAATGACTATTAATCACCACCTTTTTCGGTAATGAACTTTTATAATGGAGGATATATTTGGAGTATTTCCAACTTTTGAAGTATTTCATTTCTTATCTACAGTTTCGTGAAGACTACGGTAAATAGGAATGCAAATATTTGACGATTCATATTCCTAGCTGCAATTGAAAATTTCTCACTCAAATGAAGAGATCTATTTTATCAGCAAATGTACCATGTTTCTTTCTAATTCTCTTTAGCGTTCAGATAACGACTAATTTGATAAGAATAATTGTTCAATAGAAATAAGAATGCTGTATAAAAACAATCTAATATAACGAATAAATATCCGTTCAAATGTCTTGTAGCTTCTAAAGACATTCTTACAATTTGTTTTAAAAACTGACTAATATAATCGTGACGATCTCACCGCAATGCTAATGAAATTTCAAAATATTTCCAATGACAGTGAGAAAACACGCTGGAAGAACCATGTGTGGCAATAGAAAATCGAAATGATAAACAAGACGAGAACAGATAAAAAAACGAATTAAAGAACAGTTCTTGACCCTAGTGGCTGATACAGTCAGCTTATATAAACGTTCTACGTTTTAGTACAGTTCAGTCAGATAACTGCAAGTGTTGCTAACCGTCAGCAGCCGAAGAGCAATTGGTGAAGTGAATGCATATCAAGCGGGACAACCGGAGAACTATCGACGTCGATTTTCTGATGCTGTTCCTGAAGCGCTTCTCCTCGATACGTTCCTACGCCGTGAATACCGTAAGCCAATCGCCTGAAAGTTTGTAAATATTATATTACATGTTTATACTACTTTATGCTTTGATCCATGAATAATTTGAACGCGTATAAACATGTAGAAAGTAGAGTAATGGTTGATATAACAGCATATTGGTGACGTTTCTGGTGTTAATAGAGGGCATTACATTTATACTGTATATAACTTTAACAACACATCCATGGTAGATAGAAGTAGGTGTTTCTCTCTATCTTGGAGCATAGTTTCCCCTTTGCACAGCTTCTCTCACAGTTCTTCTCAATCTTCTCTTTACAGCTCGCTTGAAAGTACAGTGAAAGTTAGAAGAGTGCATTAAACGCGTTGCAAATAGGTACGTATATATATGATGCACATTACACCGTAACGCTTGGTATTTTAAATTCATTGAAAGGAAAAAATCTGAAGGAGAGACGGACCATAGCGAAATCGGTAATCATAGCGATTTATTGATCGGTATCTTCCTTAAATTTCTTCCACTTTGATATCTCGCTATGTTCGTCTCAGCAATAATGCAAAATCTATCGTTCAAATATACGAAACGAATGAAAATCAAATTTCGATATTTAGACGGCAATGGCGCAACTGAAAGTGGCCATAATCGGCCAGAGCCCCTTCGCAGCCGAGGTCTACAAGCTCTTGAAACAGAATGGTCATCAAATCACAGGAGTTTTCACAATTCCCGACAAAGGGAATCGAGAGGATCCTCTAGGTAGGGTAATTGACAAACCTATAAAAAAAAAAAAAATCTGCCAATTAACTTTCCAGTACTGTGACAACTTGACACGACATTCACTGTCCAGTTATCATGATAAACATTCTTCCTACAGCTGTCACAGCAAAAGCTGACAATACTCCAGTCTTCAAGATTAAATCTTGGAGGAGCAAAGGTGTGACGTTGCCAGAGATCTTCGAGATGTACAAAGAAATCGAGGTGGACTTGAACGTTCTTCCATTCTGCAGTCAGTTCATCCCCATGGAGGTGATTAATCATCCTCGCCATCGCAGCATATGCTACCATCCGTCAATACTGCCGCGGCACCGTGGAGCTAGCGCTATCAGCTGGTTAGTGGTTTTGAATTAATTGTAATAACGCGTTACGCAATTGCCTAAAATAATGAGAGAGAACATTCGGTGGCCTCTGCACGATTTGCCGCTCATTTATCACTCGAGGCGAGAGGGGGGAACGTAACAAGACACCGACAGCGCAAATCGAAGCGCTCACCGGTATCTTGGAACCGGTTCGACTCCGTTTTCGCGCGTAACGTTATCGCAACGCGTGATACGTGTTTGTGCATAATTTCTGTCGCGATAAGTGAAACACATCGTCAAACAAATTGTGCATATCGTCCTCTGTAATTCAATTTTCTTGCGGATAATCTTGACTTTGTTGACTTCTTTAGGACTTTGATAGAAGGAGATGATACCGCAGGATTCTCCATCTTCTGGGCTGACGATGGTCTCGATACGGGGCCTATCTTACTTCAGAGGTCCTGCAAGGTGGAGCCCAACGATACTCTGGACACCTTATACAACAACTTCCTGTATCCCGAAGGCATCAAGGCCATGGCAGAAGCTGTGGATCTCGTGGCTAAAGGACTCGCTCCAATGATTCCTCAGGAGGAAGTGGGGGCCACTTATGACCCCATGTTGAACAAAAAGGAGCTCCAGAAGATAGACTGGACAAAGCCTGCGAAAAGAGTCCACGATTTCATTCGTGCCTTGGACAGCACTCCAGGTGCTTGGACCACTATCAACGGCGAGGAAGCTCGTCTGTTTGGATCTACCTTGTGGAACGGTGATAAGGCACCGGAGCATCAGATCGAAGTTGCTATAGAGGACAGAGTGGGTATCATTCACGAGAGTGGATTGCTGATCAACACCGTTGACAATCAATTTGTCAATGTGGAGAGAATAAAGATCGGTAGCAGAACCATCCTTGCCAGCAAATTTGGTCAGAAGAGTGAAAGTACCGTGCTTGAGTTCACTGACGAAGAGAAAAAGAACATAGAAACGTTGAGGCGTATTTGGGAGAGCATTCTGAAGACAGACGTTGACGAAGACACTGACTTTTTTGCCTGCGGTACATGAAAGAATATTTCAATCGATATCGAAGAATTAAAATTTCATTGATAATAAATTGATCTCATAAATCAGTCTGATCTTTCCTTACAGGAGCAGGAAGTATGGACGTTGTGAGGATGGTAGAAGAAATTAAGGACAACCTCGGAGTGACCCTGCAGAATATCGACGTTTTCATGGCTCCGGTGTTCAACGAGTTTGTTAACACAGTGATTCTTGCAGCCAGAGGTGTCTCCGCTGCCAAGGAGATCAAGTACAACGCCGTGGAGATGCAAGCGAACAACATGAACCTGAAGTTCCCTAAGCAGTTATTCATAAACGGAGAATTCGTGAACGGTAGCGGAAGGCCTCTGAACACGATTAACCCTCACGATGAGAGTGTGATCTGCTCGGTCGAAACTGCCACCGCAGATGACGTGGACAAGGCAGTCAAGGCCGCCAAGAAGGCCTTCGAAGAAGGTGAATGGAGCAAGATCAGCGCCAGAGAGCGTGGAGCTCTCCTTTTCAAGTACATATCTTCCTCATAGTATTTCTTTTACAATGCATTATCAATCATTTTATAATATCCAACGTTCCTTTAGATTAGCAGATCTAATGGAGGAGCACAAGGAAGAACTAGCCACCATCGAGAGCATAGACTCCGGTGCAGTGTACACGTTGGCTCTGAAGACCCACATAGGAATGTCTATAGAAACCTGGAGGTATTTCGCTGGCTGGTGCGACAAGATCCAAGGTTCCACCATACCGATAAGTCACGCCAGGCCAAATCGTAACTTGACGTTCACTAGAAAGGAACCGATCGGCGTCTGTGGCCTCGTCACTCCATGGAACTATCCATTGATGATGCTCTCCTGGAAAATGGCAGCCTGCTTGGCAGCGGGTAATACCGTAGTGATGAAGCCGGCTCAAGCTTCGCCCTTGACAGCGCTGAAATTCGCAGAGCTAACTGTAAAAGCTGGTTTCCCACGTGGAGTGATTAACATTGTGCCAGGAAACGGTTCTGAGACTGGAAACGCCATTTGCGAGCATCTTCTGATCAGAAAACTCGGCTTCACCGGGTCCACTCAAATTGGACAGTCCATCATGAGGTCCTGTGCTAACAGCAACCTGAAGAAAGTGTCCTTGGAACTGGGTGGAAAGAGTCCTTTGGTCATCTTTGAAGATGCTGACCTTCAGCACGCAGTCAAGATTGGAATGAGCAGCGTATTCTTCAACAAGGGAGAAAATTGCATAGCTGCTGGTACGGTATTCAAAAACAATTGACGAGACACGATAGGATCGTTAAATTTAAAGATTAATATATATATATATATATATGTACACACCCTTCGTTTTGAAAATAGGTCGGCTATTTGTGGAGGAGACAATTCACGACGAGTTCGTGAGGAAGGTAGTCGAGGAGACTAAAAAGATCTCCATAGGAAATCCTCTGGACAGAAGCACAGCCCACGGACCACAGAACCACAAAGCTCATTTGACCAAGCTTCTGGACTTCGTGAAACGCGGAGTGAAGGAAGGAGCTCAACTGATTTATGGCGGGAAGAGATTAGACCGTCCAGGCTGGTATTTCGAACCAACGATCTTCACAAACGTCACAGACAACATGTACATAGCCAGAGAGGAATCTTTTGGCCCAATTATGATTATCTCCAAGTTTAGCTCGAAGAACATGGATGAAATGATCGCCAGGGCTAACAATACCGAATATGGATTGGCTTCGGGTGTCTTGACAAAGGACATTAGCAAGGCACTAAAATTTGCTGAGAAGATAGAAGCTGGAACGGTGTTCATTAATACTTATAACAAGACGGACGTGGCTGCACCATTTGGTGGCTTCAAGATGTCCGGCTTTGGCAAGGATCTAGGCCAAGAAGCTTTAAACGAGTACTTGAAAACGAAGACTGTCACCATAGAATATTAAAAGATATCATTAGCCTTTCATCCATTTTCATTTTGCACTCTTATCTTTGCACAATTCTTCACGCATTAAAAGCTGCTAGATTTGTAAATTCTTACGATTTTTTTCTTATTTATATTGAATATTTTTTATATTTCCGCATGACTTCTTCTATTCTTTAACTCCAAAAGATAATCGTTATCTCTTGAGATGTTTCCCAAGAAGTAAAAGAAAAATCTCGCTCCCACGCAAGCAAGCTACGTAAACAGTTTTTACACAAGCTCGTTTTAGTCCCTCTTTCGAAACTCCAGATGCTCAGACATGCTTTTTTGTTGAGAAACAAGTGTGCTCCGTTTCTGTGGGTAGTCGACTATTGCACCATTATTTCTTTCCAACATCTTTTTGCCCCTTTCCCTTCTATGGGTCTATGTTTTCAAAGGGTCATTTCCCTGCTGTTGCATTCGATCGTAATTGATGGAGAATGTATTGTAGAATATTTAAGATTGATCCCAAGCTGCTTTAGCCTATTCTACTTATACAACAAAGTATTGGAAAAGGAAATTATGCAAGTTGAAATATAAATTTTTCATTGTAAAAATTGTGAAACACAATTTATTAAAATCTTTACAATGAAAGACCACAGAAGAACGTTTCTTTTCTCTCAGATTTTGAAATCTTCGTACTAAGGTAGTTAACAAATAGATCAAAAGAAAAAGAGATTTATCTCGTGTTATGATCATTATCATTTAAAAACTCCTTCAGATGTTAATCTTTTTATTAACTGTTAACTCATTTCAAGCCATAATTCTGTAAATACATAAAAAAGAAAAATGGAACATAAAACTTTAACTAAAAAATAAAGTAAGAGGGACTTTCCAGATGTTAATGATCACGTGTTGTTTTTCTATACTTGAGAGTCCAGTAAAACTATCACAAAAACTATACGAAAGTAAGAGTACCTATGGACAACAATCCCCCACGAACAGGAACAGCAATTCCCATCTCCCTCTTCCTTTTTTATTGAAGTTATCCCAGAAAATAGCAGCTCTATTTTATGACGGGTGTCTTAGCTTCCAAAAATTAGTTTCAAATTTCCCTAGAAGGAAAGAGAAGTATGAACACGAGACGAATAAAATGAATAACAAGAATGGAAACTAATGAAATTCTTTCTGACGGCCGCGAACACGGCTTTTTCTTTACGGTTTTCCTCGAAACGAGTGTTCGTTGAAATTTCGAAGATTATCTAGAATTAGTTCGACGACCGGGCGACTACGAGCATTCTCCTTGCGGCATTATTCATCGTGAACAGGAAATGCAAATTTTCCTCTGGCCCGGCTATGCCCCTTCGCCTTAGGACACTGCTCTCTGACCCTTTCCCAGTCCCCGTTGCTTCCACTCTTCCATACACTTCTGTTTATCTTGTTTTTCTATCGCTTCCACTCTTCTTTCCCTCTTTTAGGCAAGTTCCAGACAAAACCTTCTGATCAACTGTAAATTCACGACTCCGAATGCTTTAGAAAACTTCCATCCTCAAATCGAAATTCCACAAATTTTACATTTGACTCGACTCGAAATGTCGCATAGGTTTTAATGTTTCTAAAAGCAGAGCACACGACGGATTCTATTTACGAGAAGTGTAAAGACCAGTCGACGCGCCGATAAAAGGGGAACTGCAGCTCGGAGAGGTCGCGTTTCCACTAAAATTAACGCGGCCAAAATTCAATTCGCGATCCATTTAACAATTCCATTGGCCGGCTAACGGAGGAGAGGCTAACGCATATATCCATAGCGCGCCCGCGGTCCCCTCTTCACTCGGAGGACCGCACCACGTGTTTCTTTCTCTCGGGATCCTCCCTTCTCCGCAGCTGTTCCATAAATCAAGTTCAGTGTTCAGTTGCCCTCGAGACACCGTGCCGGGCGACGATAGTATATCGTGTCTATCCGTCAATTTCTGCACGTTATCTGACTCGACAGCATCCGATTCGAAATCGTTTTATAGTGCAGTGTCGAAGTGATCCATCATCTATCTTCAGTTTTATACACATCTCAATTCTCCTCGTTCTCGATCGTTTGATTGTTCTTTATCCGAGGAAAGAAACGGTCTTTGTATGACGAAATTGAAGCACCAAGTTAACACGATAGTGTTCAGAGGCTATTTGTAATCTCCTTTGTTCTCAGTTTCCCTTCAGTTTGATGTTCATAGATGTGTTTAGTTAAACTTTCCTCGAATATGTGTGCGCTTGATATTTAAATTACACATTACAGTTCGTTACAATTTTTTTTAATCTTTAAATGTTAGTCAGTTTTTAAAAGAATCGCTAGGTGATCTCCCGACAATCTAAAATACATATATTGTAGACTGAAACTTCTCAAATGCGTGAGTAACGTTAAGCTTCCCTCTTCAGTTTCGCACTGTTTAAAATTGAATTGGTAATAATTTGACAATAACGATTAAAATAGAAATTCAAAAGCTTCCAATGAAGTTATTGTTCGAAGTGGTTCCGGATGTCACACAGCTGTTGTGTACGGTAATTATAACGCGAGTTTCAAATGGATTTCCCAGACAGGTCAAGGCTTGGCTTAACTAGCCACGCTACTCCAAACGTTTCTCTCAACTTGCCTTAATTTTAAACACGGTTCGCGGAACTTACGAGCGATCGTTTGGAGCAGTGAAAATTAGATATTTAGGAAGTGATGCATACGTGCGTTTTCAATTGTGCTGGGTAAGCAAGCTCACGCGTGATGTATCGATGCTAGCTTGTTGATTCACTCGAGAAAAATCAACTGCAGCGTGGAGTGCATGAGTCATCCTGGGTCACAACAATAATACTAACTTGGAGCGATTCTCGTTCCGTTCTCTGCCAGGGAATCTTCAAAGCGTTTCCGACTGGTGCTTCAAGTTTATTCTTTCCTAAATCTTTTTTTCTTTAAATTCCTATTTTAATTTCAGTTTTCCATTTCTTTTGAAATTTTTTGAAATACTGCTCGTTTTAATAATTATCAGCTAATTTTAAAAAACTGACATCTTTCTGGATCCAATTTGTCTTCATCTTCAACCATATCTTGTTCAAACTCTTATAATTAATCACAAAATGACATTGAAATTGGAAAACCAACAAAAGTATTATCTCTTCTAATCTACAATTATTTCCAAAATGCTTTTAATTCCTAGAATTTAATAGGCAGATTCGATAAATTAATGATAAAAAGAGAATTAAATCATTCGAAAATGTTAAGGGAGAGAGACCTCGCTTCTGGTTCGATTTTGGTTTTTGAATGATGAAGGTGGATTCTTGGATCCTTCCCAATTCTTTTCAATTCCATTTATTTGGCCAGTTGGCGCAGTTTTTCCATGCATTGCGATTCAATTCATTTCTGAGGCAGCTGAGACTGTTATCGCTGTACTAGAAAAACATTCCAGGTGGTCCTGTAAAAGCGGGTCGACTGAATGCATTTGCAAGGCCCCCACGTGGCCCCCATGGTTGCGCAATCGTTCGCCCTACGAGCACAGAGACCGATGATGCTGAAAATTACACGCCACGTTGTTTAGTTACCGAGAAAGAAAAGACTTCTTTATCGTCAATCTCTTGTTTTTCTCCTCTTTTTCAGTTGCTGTTAAAATTAGTTCTCAACCGCACCTTCTCATTTTTTTTTTTTTTATAGTTTTTTTTATTGATGGCTTAAACAAGCTGGTCAGAAAATCCTCATTGATAATTCAAACACAGTCACAGTGATTTTGCTACTTGCAATTAGCAGAAGAGAACATAGATGTCCCTTCAGATTTCCACTTTTCATATTTTTTCTTCTTCAAAAATTATCCAAGAAATAATTTCAGAAAGAAATTTTTCATTAGTAAAATTTATCTCTGGTATGAGCACACACTACGTTTCAAAGTTCTCTTAAAAACGGATAAAAGAAGGAACGCGACAATATGTGTAACACTGTGAAATTCGACGACAGGGTCGTCCTCACCATGCGTGAAGCAGATGTTCGTGTTTTACTTGATGCCAGCCGGCGTTTCGAGCTGGGGAGTGTTGCCGGCTTTCCGCGGGTGCCACACAGAAGAAAAGGGGCAAAAGCAGAGAAACGAAAAGGGGAGGAAAAATGACGAGGGTGACAGTAACTAGCGAACTAGAAAAATCCTCTGTATCCGCGTCAAGAAGGAGACCACTGGCTCTAATCCTTAAACGTTGCGCGCATCAAAGCGCGTTTTCCAAGCCAGAGTTTGCTCTTCAGTTTGATCAAAACTTTGCGTATATCGACCCAAGACGAGGAACAACATCCTACGGTGGAAAAGAAAAAAAAGAAATTATCGAGAAAATCTTCGATTTTTTTTTTTGAAATGTTAGATCAGCATGGTTTGCAAGCTTCAGGCCATTGATACATTGATACATACCAATGGTTCCTTAATGGTTTCTGCGACGTATTTTGAACAAGTTAAAGGTATGGAAATCGTTTGTCCCAACTGATAGCAGTAGGATTATTGAAAGAGAAAAAAAAAAAGAAAAAAAGAAAAGAATTGATTTACCTTGCAGATACTATTTCAAGAATATTCATTTAATATTTATTTGAAACTATTTAGATTCATGGTTTAAACCAAAAAGAGAGTCTTCATTTAAGGTTTATGCAATTTTTTTCATGGGCTTAACATACACGTCAAACCTTCAAATATAATTTCATCTTATATCTGTTACGATAAGGTGTGAATCTCGTAGGAAGAACTGCAGAAAATTGTACATTTCATTTATTTTCAGCCTGGAGTTTTTCAGAGTGGAAAAGGAAATGTCCAAGGTTTCCATGTCTTTTTGTTGTGCTTAGCTATGAATCTATCAAAGGTGATATCTCGTGCAGCTATCCGCCCCTTCCTGTTTCCTCTTTGCAACTAGCTGGGCTAATCTTTAAACCACAGCATCCTGTGGGTGTACAAATGTGAAGCAGTTATAAAGTTTCTGCCCGAGTGACAAAAATACTCAGTCAAAAGACACTCGTCCCGGAGTGTACGCATCGTGGAACTGGTCTTTACTTTTTACATCCTTATGTTCCAACATGGAAATCTCAGTGTTACACTGTGTATATATACGATGTGACACGAAAGTTACATGACATGTGTAAGTGTTCAAGTCTGAATCTGGAAGTTAAAATAGTGACAATTAAGCATCGAGTAACGGGAGTAACTTGCATTTGCTTCTTGCAGTATTGTCACAAGGGAGTGTTCTGGAAATTAGTGGAAATAATCTCGAAACTGGCTACGTTGCGGCTCGTCATCGGGCACTTTGCTGCTTTTCAAATGCAAGCTGCCTTTTGAAGGGCAACACCGTACTCAGTGAATCACATTCAAGTGAACATTTTTTTCTTTTCTTTTCTCTTCATTCACGTCGTTAGCAATCGCTGAACTTTTTTCTTTTCTTTTCTTTCCTTTGTTTTTTGTACAAGTATCTAGAAATAAAAAAGAAAAAAAAAAGAAAACGAGAAACAAAAGAGAAGATCGTGCCTTCGGTACGATTACAATAAATAATCATGCATTCCAAACAATTTGTTAACTATTCTTTTTTTTTCGTCCTTTATCAATAAACACACAACCAGCAGAGCTCTCTAGCATTTCCTCTTTTACAGACATTTTTTTATTTCGTCTTAAATAATTATTCCTTATATATAACTATGAATTACCGAGAGAAAGAGAGAGAGAGAGAAAGAAAGAAATAGACAGACAGAGAGAAGACAGAAAGAGAGAGAGAGTATATGATCGTATGTTGTTAACAAAAAAGATCATTGTCTCACGATAACTCGATCTGTATAATGAGAAAATTTCTTGTAAACGTAACAGTAATTTTCTTCCTCTTTTTTTTGAATTATATATTATTCGTCAAATAATATAAAGTGCAATGTCTGTTATGCTCGTGGTGAATGCAGTTACAATAGGAAGAGGGCTAATTTCATTTTTTTGTCGCAATTAATTTAAAAAAAAAGGAAAATTGAAATGAAGAAGTAGAGAATATGAGAGATAAGAACATAGAAGAAAAAAAAAAGAAAATCTAGCGCTTATTTTCCAGGAATAATAAGGCAATTTCGATTTTTTTTAAAATTGTTCGCGTAAAATTTGTCACCTATAAAAAGTCAGTCTCATTTTTGTCTACGACGTGCCGTGATAATAACATATTTCCATTACAGTTTATGTACAACTTGCGACGATTCTTCTGGGCAACGATGGTGCTTCACGCTTTCCTTAACTTTTATTTGAACTTCTTAAATACACGAATATCGTCACACTAAGTTAGACTTTCTCCAATATTTTATTGACATTTCGGGGGGGGGGGGGGGGGGGGGGGAAAGAAACTGAACGATTTAACAATAATGTTGCTTCACAACCATCGTGGCCCAACACTATTCGGAGAGCACAAGGAAACACAGTCTCCTTACATGTTGACTCCAATAAAAACTTTTTTTTTTTTTTGTTTTAACGTTAAACTTTCGATAAAGTATCAAGAGTTAGAACCATTAAAAAGGAAATGTACAACAACACGTAGAACTCTTAGCTTCTGCCCTCAACGTGCCCCCCGTTTCCTCCCCATTTTAAAAGGGTAAACGCTCAACTATCAAGGAAAAAGGAGGCTTTTCTCTGGCTGGCTTTCATATAACATTCGAGCGATCGTGAAGTTAATAAAAGCTAAGAGAAGAACACTGTTTTCAAAGAATATACTCGTGTATACTCTTGCTCGATTTGAACTACTACGGTGTAAGAGGCACTCTGCTGGCCAAAAGTACAAGAATCGTCTAGACTTGGTTAACAAACTTTCAGCTTAACAGCAGGTACTCGATCGGGATTATAACAAAGGATATAATCAACAGGTACTTGATTATCTATGTTCATTAGTCTAAGCAAACTAGCAAAAGGATTATTTAATAACAGACTATGGATGTTTGAAAAAAAATTATATGAATCTCAACTGTGAACTCATCAAAGAAATTGGACGTTTGCTATCATAAACGAATGCTACTTTTGACGTTTATATATATATATATATATATATATATATATATATATGTGCATTTTCGCACACTTATGAACTTCTAATAAACATCCGCAATCTATTTATTAAAGTATATGTTACAGAATTCAGAAAAGAAAAAAAAAGTAAGATTAAACAGAACTAAAGTTATTTGAGAAACAGATCGTTGCAAGACTATCTACAATTGAAATAGCGTTTTTTTTAACAATTTCCGAAACATCGAGTGTCAGTATCAGTTTAGTTTGTCGCTTAAAATTAGAAAATGTCTTGAGATTTTTAGCCTGCAGTATGCCTCGCAAACGATCTCCTTAAATGTTACACAAAGAGACATTCGCATTCGTGTTTGCATTTCGACTGCAAAGAAAGATAAAATCTCATGGGAATTCAGCTATCAACGACCTTAGAGGCGCGATAACAAAGCTAATTTAGTATGATAGTGTTTGTCGCCAAGTCTCGACTACGCTCGACCGAGAAACGAGTGTAAAAAGTCGATGACCAAGCATTCTTTTTCCTTTCTGTTCTTTCTTTCGCCGTTTTATTTTTTTTTTTTTTTTGTTCCTTTTCCTTTGTACCTTGACGCACTACAACATTAGTTTATTGGCGGAAGTTGGACGCCACTAGTTCAAACGCACAATGGAACAAAGGTATGATTAAAGCTAAATGAGGAAAGGGGTGGGGGTGGGGAGAGAGTTTTTTAACGATAAAAAGCGATGTAGAAAGAGCGATGAGTCCAGTATCGTACGTTTTCGTCGTCAAACGTTCTCTCTGAAAAAATCGATCAGAGATCTTAGCGCTAATCCTTCCAGCGAGTCTTGAAAACCTCGAAACAGAGATTGATGTTGGCGGAACAACGTAACAATCACCTGATCATTGACACCTCTGTTTGAAAAAAAAAAAAAAAAACTCACGACAATGTTGTTACCTATTTACTGTTATTTTGGAGGGCTTCGAATGGACCCGCAGTTTCGGGGCGTTCAAGACAACCGCAGCCATAGTCCCCGGTCATAGTCACAAGACCACAAGACAGTTCCTTACAAACATCTGAACGACTGAACGTCCATCGCCGAATTACACAATACTAGATGTTCTGAGCTTTGGTACAGGCACGTAGAAACATCATTAAATACTATGCGTAATAATTTACACATCTCATTCATCAGTCAGTCCTCGAGCATCTCGAGTTGAACGCCATTCGGAGACACGCGGGATAAGTCGTGTATAGTCGCCAGGCTGTTTGTTGTACCCGGTGTGTACACGTGTTCGTGTGTATGTGTGTGTGTGTGTATATTTTTGTCCATCTCTTATACTGTTTTTGATCAGATGCAGCCTATCGTCGATCCAGAGATGCATCTTCGTGGTGTCTCCGTGACTTCACGATCGCTCGAGGGAAACGCTCTTTTATGCTCAATCGGCGCAGAGTTACGAGCGGCAACGATCGTTGTTGCTGCTTGGCCTCCGGTCGAACGAAGAAAGGTACATAGCCGGTGCTGTCTTGCTAGCCAGGTCGTCGACAACGTTAGGTCACCAGAAGTGGGACTGCACATAGCCGCCGCCCATGCCGATGGGATTGAAGCGATGCGGATGTATCTTTTCCATTCTCATGGCGCCGGGGCCGCTATTCCCGCCGATGAAGCTGCCGTGTGGCCCGCCACGCGGCCCCCCAAAACCACTTCCTGCTCTTCCTATCATTCCCGGCCCACCGCCGCTGATGCCCATTCCCATTCCGGGCGGTCCGCTGATCCCTCTGCCTCTTCCCCCGCCTCCCAGACCACCGCCGACACCTGAAAACAGCGTCGCTGATGAGTATCGCTGACGATTCGTATATTTTTGGGAGAGACAGAAAAAAAAAGAAATGAACACTTTTCTTTTCTTAATTTTTAGGTTAAGAATGGAACGGTTCGAAGGAAGCCGGTGAGAATATATATATATATTATATATATATTATATATATATATATATATATATATATATATATATATATACATACATACACACACGCGCGTAAACAGGTGGATGGTGTAATAGAATAAAGTGGACAGATGCTGATTGTTCGTTTCTAATCATTTTAATTAAATTTAACGAGCGACTACAGAATCACGCAGACCCGTGTAGCAACGAGGAATAAGAAAAGTTTTACGAGATATACTTATGCGGGGAGCACATCCGAAAAAATTTCGAGCAAAAAAAGAATGTTTCTTGCGTTTTGTCCTGATGACAGCGGATGGTTCCTTCCGTTCATTCCCTTTTCGAGCGATTCCCTCGCTGTTGGGTCGGGTAATAATGATGCGACACGTCGGAACCAACAATGTCGAACAAGTCGAGATGTATCATCAGCACAAAAAGCCACGGTGCATCGTTAGGCCAGTTTCTCGATACGACTTGATGCACGTATTTTCGTGCGCTGAACACACTTTTTTTTTGTTTTGTTTCTTTTAATGGAAATGTTCATACAATTGTTTTTTTTTTTGGGGGGGGGGGGGTTCTTTTTTTTTTAGTCTATCTATATACCATGTACATAGTCGTAGCTCTCTACTATATCAATGTAACGTGTCCTGTATGTGTATTATGTATGCGCGTGTCTCTTTACAGGCGCGCAGAGTGAACTGGAAATCAAAAACGCTTAATTAGGTTATGTTACAGATCACGTGTTCTTCTCGTTTCGAAACAACGAGCATTCGCGAGAAGAGAAATTCATAATTTCGTAATTACAATTAGTTTCAAATGGCAGAGAAATCGTTTTGTCTTCCGGATGATCGTTCCACTTCCGGTTCACTCTGCATCTTGTAAACTTCGATCGTTTTTTTTTTAAACGCTAGAATTGGGTCTAGTTTCTCGCTAAAATGAGATCAATTCATTACAGTAAAACGTTAATCGTAAAATCGTGTCTTTTTTTCGTCTTTTTTTCTTTCTTTTCTTTAAATATTTCGGAAGAAAGAAAAAAAAATTACGATGAATGTATTATTGGGAATGTCGCAGGCATTTTCAACCGAGACTTAACTCTTCCCCGATTTCATCGCTCTCATTGTGTGCAAATGTTCCTGAATAAATAATCAATTTTCACAACACGTTTCCCCCTCTCTCACAACTTTTACTTGAAATCCCACATTTGATTTGTTTCGAGGAACATCTTCAGGCGATTTAAATTCTTTAAGCTTTTAATGTAAACGATTGAACGATGAATTCTCGTAGTGATTTTCGACTGAAGAAGAGGATGAGAGAGAAGAGAAAAGCAAGAGAGCGAGGAAAAGAGAAGCAAGTTTTCTATCCGTTGTATATCCCGGATACTCCACTTCTTTTTTTTCTTTTTTTTTTTCTTTTTTCGTTCATTCTCTCGTTAGTTATTTCCTTATTCCATATCACAGCCATCGTTAGCACTACTGGACTTCGGGATTATAACCATTTCGCACAATCTTCGATCCGTTAGACCTTACAATTTACTACTTAACACGTTATAAGATAAAAATTAGAATTTCGATTTATTTACACCGAAAGACTCGCGTCGTTCTTTCTTCCATCAAACATAATCGATTTTTTTATTGCTCTTACTCGGTATTTTATTGCGTTAACGGAACGATCGTTTTCAAACACCGTCACCAAGAATTCCTAGGGAATTTCCATAGTTCTGTGTAAAATAACTTCATTTTGATTTGATTTTTTTTTTTTTTTTTATTCACCTTTGAATAAACTTTCATCTTGGAAAGAGCAACGCGAGTACACTTCACAACACGAACATTCTAAAGGAATAGTTGAAAATCTTACTCATTAACTCGGTACTAACTTAAGTACTAATTAAATTCTCAGTTAATAAATTATCCAGTTTTTTCGCTTTTCATCATGCTCTTTTTTTTCCTCTTTTTCGCATCCCTATCGCGGCGACTGATCTATCCGATTTCTCGTTTCTCTCAATTCGAATTTCGCGGCGATAGGAATTTTACAACAGATATTATTATTGTTTTGCAAAGGGCTCAAATACCGGCGCATTCGCAATATTAAATTCCTGAAGAACTTCGATTTTTTAAGTTCCAACATCCTCCTCAATTCGTGGGAATGTACAACCCCGAGAGGTCTTCGCTTTTAATTAGTCGCTCTTGTTTCTCAAAATTTGAAACGCAGCTTCCTTCCAGATGTCTGAATCATCTCTTATCAATTGAAACATTTGAATTAGTTGGATATATTTATAGTTGAATGTAACTGTATACAAAACTGAAAAAGAGGAACTGAACGTTAGTCAACTCGGTCAGGATTAGTTCTTTATCAATTGTAAACAGCTTATTTATTGCTAATCCAATTTCAATTCTTGTCAAACACACACACATATATATATTGCTTTATTTAAATAAATTTTCATGGTTCAAGCGAAAGAAGAGTTGTGCATTCCCGTTCTTAATCGTATTAAGCACCTGAACGTATCGTTAAATATACGAGCGAGGTGGATCGTACCTCCTACCAAGATCTATTATTTCGTAATGTCAATACGGACCATATCGAAAGCATCCACGTCATAATTATACTTTGAACAGTCGCGAAAACTCGACTAAGAAAAAAGGAACGATTGTCAAGGTCGTAGGAGATACGTGTGTTTCTCATATATTCTAGCTAATTCGAAATTCATTATTTTGTTTCGATCGATTCGTGTATATATATATATATATATATATATATTTAGCATTAAAAGGACGAAAGTTAGTAACAGCGAAGATCATTTAACTTTTTTTAATTTTCGAAAAAATGACGATCGACTAAAAGGACGATTGCCATTTTTTCTTTCCTTTCTCAAATACTCTTGCTTTCGCAATGACTTATCACTAAATAATGACGCTTCCTCTCAAGCCACAGGCGTTTGTTTACTATTCAAATTGCCTTCAAAAGGCAATCTTCATCGGCATATTTCATCCATCGATTTTACAAGACGAGATAGAATTCGTTCAACGAGAATAGATAATCATACGATCTATCATACAGAATGAATATACCCTATAGCACACTTTCGCTATCTATATAATCCACTGAGATGTCGATATCAGTGAACATGATGAACAGATTCTCAATTAACGGACAGTCGTAAAAATTGTGCAACCTTTGCAAGGAAGGACTTCTCTATCTATTCAAAGTTGTAAAACTGGATATAACTTGATAGTTCTACCTAAGTAAAACTCAGAAACTCTCTCTTTCTTTCTTTCTTTCGTTCTTTTTCCTCAACACATTGACCCCAAAGATATTGGAAATATTGGTGTTCACTTTTAACAACAGAAATCTTTTGTTAAACTTTTTGAGCAGTTTTCCTTGAAACAATATTAAGGTTAATTGTTTTCCTACATTTGGGGTCAAAGCGTTAAGTTGCACTCTGCAAGCAGTAAAACTGTATCGCAAAGCTCCAATTCATTGGAGGAAAGCCTTCGAACCACAGACTGGTTGTCTGGTAGATTACAAAGTACTTGTTTACATTCGTTGAGCAAATTGTGTGGTTGTTTATTGAATTACAAACAGTTCTGCTTTTTGAGTTAAAATGAGGTTCAAACCCTTACGCGGGACCTTACAACTTATCATATAATACAAAAGCAAAGTTGAATGAAGCTATGATCACACAGAAAAAAAGGAATTAATTCTGAATCGAAAAGCAACAATTGGTTTGTCTCTTTTATCTCTAAGAATCGAGGTTTCTCGAGTTACAACTAACCATGGTAACAATTGTGCTGGTATTAAGCGCACTTAATCATGCCAATCTCATCACATAAATAGAAATTTGTAATATCATAACTGCAAGGGTAACAACGAGTACCAAACAAGAAATTGCGTTCTTCTTTTAATAAAGGTAATGCGCATAACGCTGGTATTTATTCCTGGTTGGGTACAGACGTTCTCCTTTGTGGATTGGCGAGCATAGAAATGAAAATGATTCATGTTAAAGAGTTATACGTAACACTTGGAGACAAATGCAGTTGGACAAATAGTTTCGTCGATGTAGGTGGAGAGTAAACGCTATGATCTTATTGTAAATGTGAAAGTTTCTTTACGCTCGTTTAACTTCTGTATTGTCCACCTGATAAATTGAACTTGGAACTTTTAACACGACGAGATGTCAGACACGAAGAAGAAACTATTTATCTAAATACATCTGTCCACTGTTGTATATGATAATCACTTGAAAGAGGAGACAGCCATGCACTGAACAAGTTTTCTGTTAAAGCCACACATTTTTTGCAAATGCAATCTGTTCAGAACTAACCATGGGTTAGCAACGACGCTCGCTAAATAATAATTATTCGCAGGCATACAACAACTTGTGTGTCAGGCGAGTTGCGTACTTCACACACTGCTCCAAAATTTTGTACAAGAGACAATATACAACATAATGTATACAATTAATCCTTAAAAATTACTTTACATAGATCTTTTACGTTATTTCGATGATATTGATATTTTGAGCAGTGTACAAGCAAATCGCAGAACATCGTGTTACAAAGAATCCTACTCAGAACATATACATATTTCCTCTGAACATAAACACTACAGGCGCTCGTTCATTATTTTGTGTATCAAAAAAACCTTAAACCTTAATTAATTATAATTAGAAAAAGAAAAAAAAGGGAAAAAAACAAGTCGCACGCACGTTCATCATTGAAGGATCGTAAGAGGAATTAACAAATGTTTTCTTAAACAGAAAATGTATTTCCAAAGTCTTAAATAAGTAACAAAACATATATGTATATATATATATATATATGTAGTACCAAATGATATCTCTTACCAAAAAGAAAGTACAAAAAACAGCTTAAAGACATACGTAATTATACAATTATTTGCTGACACAAAAATGTATAGAACTAGAATGATGCTCCACAGCGTGGTTTCAACAAATTTGAGAAACGATGAGGCAAAATCAACATAGTAACAGCAGCATCGGCAACTAGAAAAACAGAGTTACAATTTCGTTGACCAGGCAACGTCCAAAAAAACAAACTTCTAAAAAACCAGCCTTGTGTGCAGAATATATAACTTAACGAGTGTTTCTCATTTTCCTTTCAGTAATCACAAGCTGCCATTGTCTCTAACAGGATACAACGTGTTTCAGTTTTTTCTCTTTTCATTTCTTGCTTTCTGTCCACTAAAGATCACCACACACAAAAATATTTCTATCACAACGACACTACATGTTTGCATTCTTGTTCTGTCTCATTAATATTTTCTTTTGCGTCCGTCTGCAAGGAGATTTTTCTTTCTTTCATTGGCCAAACACTTTCATTGCCGGAAACGGGTCTTCTATGTTTCTTATATCTTTTTCTTTTTCTTTCTTTCTTTTTTTTTATTTTTCAATTGCAGATGAAACAATGTCAATCATGCGCACAACGTCGAAAGAACTTGTGAACAAAAACAGAAAGAACACAGGGAAACAAAACAGGAGCGACAAGAAACGTGTTTCCACAACATTCGCAGAGAATCTGCCTCATTATTCGTTGCGCGCATTAGAACGCAAACAGCATTTTCAATCTTCGCTGTACTTTGATTTAGATGCAGCCATATCTGGCAAACAATTCAAATGTTAGACATGTTCTCATATTTACACGCCGTCGATGATGCGAAAGCTCCTTCTGAGCAAAAATTTAAAAAATCGGAAGAGATCATTCGCATCCTGGACAACGTGTTTCAGGTATGTAGATATAGAAATTTTGTACACCTTGCAACTACGTTACAAAATTTTGTTAGAGTAACCATTACCCTGTTTTCGCAATTGCACGAGTATCATCACAAGAAAAAGTAAAGAAACGGAGAAAATTAACACGACAATTTGAAAAAATCAGGAACTGAGGAGAGAGAGAGAGAGAGAGAGAGAGAGAGAGAGAGAGAGAGAGAGAGAGAGAGAGAGAGAGAGAGAGAGAGAGAGAGAGAGAGAGAACAGGAATAAATAGAAATGCATTCTATCGAAAAAAAAAAAAAAAAAAAAAAAAAGAAATGATTTCTCAAAATTTTAGTGCTTCTACGATTTAAACAATACGGCGATAATATGAACTAATGGTTCTTTTTTTTTACTGCGATTTTAATAAGATTCATAGTAAGCCAAAATGCAGATCTGACCTGTCAGTAAAAATCAAATGTCACAGTTACTTGCAAATCAATTTTTGTTTTACGTATAATTTGGTTAAAGAAATTCGTATTTCCACAATCTGTTCATCAAGAAAATAATTTCTACTGTCAGGTAGAAAAACGAAAGAAATTCGGGCAAGACTAATGTGTCTATCGAGAAAATCGAAATTACTTACCTCGACTTTGGTTGTAACCAGCCTGCCATCCAGCATAGTACGCTGCTTTCTGTTTCCCGTGTTCCTCCGCGATTTTTACGCTAAGTGGCTCTGATCCACCTTCCGGTATCGTGCCGTGTAGCCGGGCGATCGCTTCTTGTGCTTCTTCCCGCTTGTCGAATCTACAGTAACCGCAAGTAGAAATTAAAAATCGGCCAAAAAGTTCACAGTTGGCAATGGACGCGTTTAACCTCTGCCAGATTCTATGTATATGAAATTGGAGATACGATCTAGAGCGTGTTATATAGAACAGCCGTTAACGAATGCTTAAAATCTGCCAAAAATTAAGAAATTTGTCAAACTAGTTCCGATTCTATTTCTAACTACCTGACACACTTCTCGGACTATTTTCTTGTAACAAACCGAGAAATCTAGTTGCACGTACAATTCACGATAGACTAACTAGGTCAGTGGTCAGTAAATCGGAATTATGCAAGTCAAACACGTGGCAAAGTAGTGATACAAAAATAATTTGGCAGCAAAGATCTCGGAAAATAAATACAGTGTCTAATACGTCCGGATAGTTGTATAATGACTAAACAATTTCTCCCTGCCATCGATAGTTGCATCTGTCAATTCATAAGGGCTTCAATTTTCCAAGCATATTGCATACACACAATGAAAATAATAAAAATGTAACTCGTCAATACCAAATACATTAAATACACGTTTCTACAAATGTTTCTTTATCATACTTTGTTACTAGCTTGAGAGATTATGATACTAATTATGACAGAAATGACTCTATGTCAAGAGATACAAGCTATTCTTTCTATTAGCATGACAATTTGCTCTTTGACCCTAATAAAACTGTCCCTTTATAATATATCTTCACAAGGCTACGTAATAATACATGATTTTAAGAATGAGAACATTACAAGAATAGAAAAAACATACCTCACAAATGCTACACCTCTTGGTAATCCAGTGAGTTTATCTTTTAAAATGTTTTTTTGCACGATATTTCCATATTTGCTAAATATATCATCAATCTGACTTTCAGTTATATTTCTGAAATAAACATGATTTAATATCATTATACATTCTAATTTCTATCTGCTAACTAACGTATAAATTAATATTAATTATTGTAGTATACCTTGGCAAATTCGTTACATAAAGATTAGTTTCCTTAATTTCTTCCCCAGATGGTCGTGCAAAAGACACTTTTAACCTTTTGTTCTGGACTTGGAGTCCGTTTAATGTACTTATAGCTGTCGCTGCGTCTTCAGCTTTTGCATAATTAACAAACCCAAAGCCATAACTATATCCTGTCTATAAAAGAGAATTACGAATATAGATTTTATAGAAACATAAAAAGATTGCAAATATTTTTAAACCTACTTTATAATCTTTCATAACACGACAAGATTCCACAGGTCCAATAGTTACAAACAAACTGTACAGATCTTTCTCTGTCATACTTTGTGGAAGGTAATTGATGATCAAGTTTGTTCTTGGTTCTTCATTTTTGAGTTGCATCTGTTGTTGTTGCTGCACCTGTTGCTGCTGCTGTGGCTGTGACTGCTGCTCTTGTTGATCTGTCATTTTGGTAAATTCTTGTTCTATTTTCTGACTTGTTTGATTCTGCAGTTCTTGTTGATCTGTCGTTGGTGGCTGTGAGTTCAGTGGTTCTGGCTGCTGCGTACTCCAACTGATATGTCCCAGGATAATTGTTGATGGGGTCAGCAAATACAAAAAATATAAACAAAATCATTACTACGTTTTCCCCGTGCAATGCCATGATCGTTGCTCTGTCTGCGCTTTTGAATGCTCTCACTTTCTTTAAGCGGTTGAAAATAAATAGAAAATAAATCTGCATATATACATATATGTATATGATGCCAGACCTGTGTGTCAGAAACAAACAAACAAAGGCAAGTAAGGACAAAACGGAACCAGCAAGAGTAGCCATGAATGAAACCAAACTAAATCAAAAACTAAATAACGTAGCACGTCAAGTGCATGAAATCAAACAGAAAAAATATCACATTGGCTAACAGGTAGCTATGAAAATGACTATAGCATATGAAAATAACGCGTGCTAGTACAATTTCCAACGGGCAACAATGCAAAAACAAATGTCCACCTATGAAAGCTCCATGGTATCATAACCTTCTTAACGTAAAACTGTAACGACGTGATAAAAACGTAATAATTGCGCGAACGGATAGATTAACAAAAATTCACGCGATCTCGGTGTATAATCTTGAAAATGAATACCCGTAAGAGTAGTCCTAGAGTCACGCTACTTTCCAAAATGCGGCAATGAGTTCCCTCTCACAAGGCTCATAAGCACGTTTATCGAATAGCGAAGGAAAAAAAAAGGGGGGAGAAGAGCACGCTTCGTTGACGAGAACTTCCGCGTATTATTCGATCGCTCGTGTTTGGCTTTTGTTTATTGTTTACACACCCGTACGCTTAATTTTTATCGGCCGCTGGGAAATCGAGACGCGTTAGTTCGCGGTACAGTGTCGTTCCGTGTTGGTCGAACCCGGCTTCGACATGAATTCACCCGACGTCGAGAGCCGAACGATGAGTCAACGATAGAGGGAAAGAGACAGAAAACGAAAAAGAAAAGAAAAAAAAAGAGAGAAAAGAGAGAAAAATATATATATATATAACTAAGAAAAAGGGAAGGAGAATCGTTGATGGAAGTTGGTACAAGAAATGGTAACCTTTTGGCCTTATTTTGAAGAAGCCCGGGGAAATGGCCCGGCAGATTCGTGAATCGACCAAGCTGTCAGAGTAGAGGAGGGAGCGAGAGGAAAAGAGGGCACCAGAGCAGACGGCGAAAAAGGATGGAGAGACTTGTAGGTGTATAAACCTTAAATTTAACGTGCGGTGGCACGGAAATAAAATACGTACGTACCGAAATGGGTAACAGAGAGAGAGAGAAAGAGAGAGAGGTAATTGAATAAAACGGTGCGTAACAGCGGACGTGTAATATCGGCGGTAAAGAGCGGCGGTGCACGCACTCTCACTCGTATTACGCGCGTATATATGCGATTTTCTGCCTGTATGTACGTCAATTATGTAAGCCCGTTACACCATTACGTATAATGCACGCACTTGGTCATCACACATCGATAGCACCTCGTGCGACTGGCTTGATATCACCGCCGAGAGGACTCGATACACAGAGGAATGGAGTAGTTAGCAAAAGCGAAGAATCGCGGAGGAACGTAACACGATGCGAACGGCGCAGCGTACGCAAACGTACTGAGCCCCAGCCCTGACCTGCCTCGTGCGGCACCCTCTCGCGGCACGCTACCCCACTATCGCACCAGCGGGATGTACAGGGTGTTTCTGAAATAGCGTAGGGCCACCGACCAGGTGACGATTCTTTGCGAAAAAATATGTCGGAAAAGGAGAATAAATTTTTATGATTTGAAAGCTCCGTTTTCAAGAAAATCGAATTTGGAGATTTACCAATTCCAGACTAAACAAGTGTTGAATTTGACTAGAATAGAAAAGAATAATTAACAGGAGAGTATTCTATATTCAAAAATAAGTAAAAAATGTAGAACAAAGTTTTTCCATTTGTAGCTTTGTTTTTAAGAAAATAGATTGAATATATTTCGTTAAAAGTTGTCATGGTGCACTTGATAAAAAAATTCAATTTTCTCGAAAACGAAATGTCTTACAAAGATACTTTATTCTACGTTTCTCACTTATCCTCGCACATAGAATAATCTTCTCTTAATTATTCTTTTCTATCACGTCTAAAATTAGTTAAATTCAAGCCATATCCTGATCAAATTTTTTCGAAAACGAAGCGTCACATGGAAAAATTTTATTCTTAGTATCATTAATCGAATCATCTTTCACGGTAATTCGTCGATTAATGATATTAGTAAATATCATAATACAAAGTTGCAGACTGTCTCACATTACATCCTCCGAAAAATTCGCTGCGATAATTAAAAAAGATTCGAGCTTTTATCTAATCATTTGTCTTTTACAATTTGTCGATTCGTAATTTGTAACGTGCGACTTCATTTGTTTTACTGTTGTTGTCGTGCAACTGTTGTATTAATTTTGACTAAGCCGCAAGCCGGTCTTATACAAAAAAAAACTGTCAGAAAATTTTTCACTGAAAATAAAACTTAGAAGTACAAAATATTCTCCTGTTTCCAAGAAATAGGAGTTACTAATGGGAATTCGCGTTTCGAGTATACGTTCGATTAAAAATTTCTTGGTAATTTTTTGTTCTGTACAGAAGTATCTTGCACAATGAAGCCCGTGATGTTACGAACAAAACTTTACAAGACACAGTATGCAGTATATTGACCTTCCAACGAATGAAACGTCCTGTATAATGGGGATGCGCATGGGGCGGGACATCCCGCCTAAATTTCTGGCGTGCGTTTACACGAATTCGGGGCCTATGCCAATTTCCCCCAATTATCCTATTTCTCTCGACGCTGATTTTTAAATAGACCGATCCCACGATTGCCCGTTTTCAAGATCATTTCGAGCTTAATGTTAGAAAACGGCGATAAATTCAATTCTCGTAAATGTCGTGCGCAAATGTTACCTACGAGCGAATGAACAAATTTTAAGTAAATGTTTGTTTCAAACGTACCTTGGCAATGCTTCCCAATAAGGAACGGCGAACATTGCAAATTTTTTAACGCGCGACTTTACGCAATTCAAGTGCGTTCACGTGATATAATATTGCCGAAAAGGAATACAGCTGTAGCCTAGCAGTAAAATTCTAGCAGAGCCACAAACGACATACTTTGTTCCTGTTTGGATCGTATGATCGTCATTCTTTTACATCCTATTTTGTTTCAAAAAAACGAGGTTATTCTTTCGATCGTTGGAATTTGCCTGCATCATAATGCTAATCCCATTCGCGCGTACAATAAGAAGACGAAAATAGCCGATAACACGGCTAAAAATAAATATATAACGTATCTAATAATAATAAGCTTAAATAACGAAGTTTCACTATACACTGTGTAGATATTTGTTCTGAAAATTGTTATCTTTTTCTTATAAGTTTGCGAAACACTGCATTGCGCTATTGCACGCTACCACCACAAGCCTGCTTCCGATGAATTTAACATGCACCAATCCTCCCCCGTTTTACCTAAAATTCGAAAATTATTGCGCACTGAGCAAAAGTAAAGTTATACAGTGCAACAAACATCGTAGAAATTTAAATATATTGAAAAATGTAGCATTAAATTACATAGAAAGAAGCTTTATACATTGAAATTACAATAATTACGATTTCTAACCTCGACCTAGATATCATGACTAATAAAACGTAATTAACCTAACTAATGAAACGTGATTTTTTCTTTGTCAATTCGAAATTTTTTAACTGAAGAAATCAGATTTAGACAAGAAACTTACCCCGCTTGGGGATTCACGTCGCCTTGCGTGTGTTCGTTTCGTTCGTACGTGGCCATTCCTGGCGTGAGCGAGACATAACACTAAATATTAGAGTATCTTTTGTCGTGGCGGAGGATTTTTCGTTTTCACATGTCGGTCGTGTCACATTCACGCTGTTTTCGGAATACAAGGGCGCATTTTTACAGAAATTTCTTTCTCCTCACGGCTGCGCTATCGGTATGCACGTGCGCACTGGCTGCAACGAAACGTATCGCAATTCCCGCCCCGAGATCACCTCGAACTTGTTTAATCTTTTTTTGAACTTGTAAACGTGATCTGGACGGTCCGTGAATAATTTTTTCTGCAAATTCATCGATACCTACGATCCCACGCGCTAGCGAGTCCACGCTGTCTGCGATGTTCTGTAATATTGTAATATTATAATGACAAATGAAAAATGAATAACGAATATAGTAAATATTCGATTACGATTCTCTCCTTCTCGATGTTGCGTTTCGTTTGTGATACGTGAAGAATTAAATGTGCGATTGGATGTGACGAATTGTGCAAAGATTGATAGTCTGCAATGATTGTTTACAGAGGTTAGGTTTCTTCTTCTTCTTCTTCTTCTTCTTCAAGTCGTTACAGCTGAAAACGTTAAATACTTCTTTTTTTTTTTCTCTCAGATTAATTGTCCGAGGCATTTGACTTAAAGAGTTGCTTATGCCTCTTCTTTATTCGATATTGCAGCTATAATAATTATTCATGTAAATACGTATAAAAAAGTATAAATAGATTATACATTGCATGTACATGTAAAGCAGCTTACAGAGAATGCGCCAAAGGGCTATGAATATGTTTAGGGAGTAAATTACTACCTTAATCAAAATTGAACAAATAATTCAATTGTAAGTTGCACAAGGCACGCAATTCTGAATGCATTGCTTGAGAAGTAAAGAGATCATTTCAATAACATTTATAAAAAAAAAGAATGATGAGGAAGAGATTTTATCTCAATACAGAGAATCCTTTAGCCCTGGTGAAACAAAACGGTCTACACTGAATGTATCTTGCATTCATTGTTGGAGGAGTTTGCACTGATGTTTCGTTGTTCTCCTTGTTCCATGCGTGTCTTGGAGATTCTATGCCAAAAGGACTGTAAAGCTTCGTTGGTGTTCTGCCAAGAAGCTGGCGAGAGTGAGTCTGTGGAGTTTGCATTTTACAAATGCTGTTAGGAGACTGTTGCTCCTCCAGTCTTTGACGTCTACGTGTAGAACTCTTGAACTTCTGTGTAACAAATAAAAGAATAATTTTATATATACGTGTAATTCAGCTGATCCGAAGCATTACTACCAGACTGTTGATGTTTATGCATTTGTGAAAAGTTAATATACCTGAATTACATCTCTTTTTTATGTTCCGAAACATAAATAAAACTTTGCATAAACGTCGCCAGCCTATTCGTCGTTACTATTTCATTTTTTTGACAAGCTATTTCACCTGTGAAATAGTTCCAAAAGTTGTGCGTACGGAAGATATGGTTTTGGATAATTTCTCGGCTCCACTTCGCAAAGCACGCCTCGAATCCGCCGACATATTTCCGAGGGACAAATTATTCCAGCTACGATCGCCCGTTTGCTTCTCCTTCGGCACCTTTTCCTTACAGGTGTCCCCGGATTTCTTCGTCTTCTCAAAACGATCCTGGAGGCGTCGTCTCAGCTTCTTCGTGATCTCCGGCGAATTTTTGACGTTCAGAACTTCCCGGTGAAACGTGAACGAAACGCTACGTGAATCTGGCCGCATCCTTCCTAAATTGTTTCTCACTTGCGCGAGGTTAATCGAGGCTTCACGTGTATACGTTTTTTAAACGTCGATTAATACACTGTTGATAAATAATAGAAAAACCTGTGGTATTCGATTCATCCCTCGAAATACGTTGGACGTATCGTTGCCAACCGTCAGTCCCGAAAACAAGGAAACGACCGCATCAAAATCTGTTCAAGACCTGCTGAACATTCAATATCTTGACAAAGAACGCAGATCACTTCATTTATCCATCGTCTTTTAAATCAACTGGCAAACTTATCGTCGTACACACAGAAAGGTCAAATTTCGATTCGTAGCCGTTACTGTTTGAAAACGGTGACTATTTGATTTCCCCTGCAAGAGAGAACTATCGATTTTTCAATTTGGAGAAAAAAATATGTAACCAGAAAACGCCGGCGTGTTTCGAAGATATTCGTTTCGTCACGGATGACGTTGGATCAAATATATCTGATCATCTAGTATTTCGAAAAAACGGGAGAAACATTGCAAGCATGTCTAATGTAATTTCTTAATGCTACGCTATAAATAAAACACGTAACCACATCTAGGGAAAATTAGTTTCATTGCGGATGGCAATAAAAGAAAAACTGTCACAATGACGCGTGAAGATTACTTGTTGATACTCTGTGTGCTTGTCGCAAGTGTTGTTGTTATAATTTTCAAACTCGAAAATCGTTTATTTGCCGCTTGTTGCTCAATGGAAATTGAAAGAAATTGAGGTTAATTCAGTATATTCTATCTTGACCGATGGATTCCTCTGTAGAAAAAATACTTGGTTTTCATCAAATTACCGATAATTCTAAAATTCTACGAGCATATACTCCATATTTCGTCTCGTTCGTAAGGATACTATAAATATAATTTAACGACGAAAGGTATTCCTTCGTCTTATATGGACAAACATTCGCACGTTTTCGATAGTTAACCTCAAAATGAGTTACAACAAAAAGGTGTCGTATTTCTATAATCCGGACGTAGGAAACTTTCACTACGGGCCTGGACATCCGATGAAACCTCACCGACTCGCTGTGATCCACAGTTTGGTGTTGAATTACGGATTGCATAAGAAGATGCAAATCTATCGTCCGTATCGCGCGAGTACTCACGACATGTGCCGGTTTCACTCAGACGAGTACGTTGAGTTTCTACAGAGAGTGACCCCGCAAAACTTGCAAGGATACACGAAGTATCTGAGCCACTTCAACGTAGGCGACGACTGCCCCGTCTTCGAAGGATTGTTCGATTTCTGTTCTATGTACACAGGCGCCTCGTTGGAAGGCGCTACCAAGCTGAATAACAATTGCTGCGACATCGCTATTAATTGGAGTGGAGGGTTGCACCATGCAAAGAAGTTCGAAGCTTCTGGCTTCTGTTACATCAACGACATTGTCATAGCCATTTTAGAGTTGTTGAAGTACCATGCCAGAGTACTATATATAGATATAGACGTCCACCATGGCGACGGAGTGCAAGAAGCATTTTATCTCACGGATAGGGTAATGACCGTGTCTTTTCACAAATATGGAAATTATTTCTTTCCTGGTACAGGAGACATGTACGAGATCGGAGCAGAGAGTGGACGATATTATTCCGTTAATGTACCATTGAAGGAGGGCATTGACGATACATCGTACGTTCAAGTATTCAAACCTGTTATATCCCACGTGATGGAGTTCTTCCAACCGACTGCTATAGTTCTGCAATGTGGAGCAGACTCACTCGCGAATGATCGTCTTGGCTGCTTTAGTTTGAGCACAAAAGGTCATGGGGAATGTGTGAAATTCGTGAGAGACCTGAACGTACCATTGCTCACCGTTGGAGGAGGAGGGTACACGTTGCGCAATGTCGCGCGTTGCTGGACCTATGAAACTTCTTTGCTCGTTGATGAGCAGATCAGCAACGAGCTGCCTTATACAGAATATCTGGAGTACTTCGCTCCGGACTTCACGTTGCATCCTGACGTTGTAACGAGACAGGACAATGCAAACAGTAAACAGTATTTAGAGGCAATCACGAGACACGTGTATGATAACTTAAAAATGATCCAACACTCTCCGAGTGTCCAGATGCAGGACGTGCCGTGCGATGCATTGCCACCAGAAGAAGAAAGGCAACCAGAACCTGATCCAGACTCCAGGCAAAATGCGCAAGACGCTGACAAGTTAGTTGAACCAGCTAACGAGTATTATTCCGGAGAAAAAGATCAGGATAAGATGGATGTAAGTGAATCGTGATAAAGGTCCGGGTAGATTAGACAAAATCTACAAAATAGAGTAATTTGATAAGATATTGAATTATGTGCACACAATTAAGTATAAAAAAATGACTGAAAACTAATTTCTTCGGACGCGTATGACTGTAAATATTATATACAAAATTTGTAAATATTGTGTCAATCTTATTAAACAGAATTATTTCTTAACTTGTGTATCTGTCAACTTCCTGTCGTAGACAAAGAAGAAACGGCCTCTTAAATGGTCATTAGGCAAGTTTATTGTTTTATGTCAGACAGCATATTGTCTACAATGGTACAACAATGACGATGAGGATGATATAATAGTAGCAATAGTATTAATAGTAGTAATAATAGTAATTATAATAATAATAAGAGCAATAACGATAACGCTTCTCTATCTCTGTTTCGGAGCTATTTTTCGCTATATCACAGAGAACATAATCTTCATGAATATTTTTGTTCGTTTCTTACTACACACGAAAAGTAGAAGTTAAACGATGCTTCTTCATCTCTCTAGTAAATTTGCTGCTCGGCTTTTAATATATATACTAAAACATGACTAATGCAATAAATTAGGTCTTCTTTTTTTTTCTTTTTAAATTAAGGCGCTTCGTTCTGTACATCCATTCGTAAAACTTTACAAAAGTTTTTCGAAAAATAATACAAATACAAAAATACTCACAGTATGAGAGGAACGGAAATATTTACCTCGACACCTGTGTTAGTGACAAAAAATGCAAAGCTTATACGATCGATAGAAAAAACCCTCTTGTATGTAATAGAATTAATACGTTGGCTTTGCCAAGGAGGCACTGAAACATACATGTAATATACATTCTTACGCACAAGAAGACTCGATAAAGCTTGCATTTTTTTTTATATTTCTTTTCTTTTTCTCCTGCAGAAGCATGTCGCTCTCTGGTTACTTTTTTTCTCTCTCTTTCTCTCTCTATAAATCCCTGTCTCTATTTCTTTGTCTCCAATTCTTAACATATATATATGTATATATAATATATGATGTATATTAAAAACATTCAGTCTCATAGTAAAAAGCAATTCCATTTGGTGTTAGGTTTATATGTCCCGTCGAAATCCACACTCTCGAGGCATGCACAGGTATTAGGCATAGGCAGTGCTACATCCATCGATCCTTGAAAGTAAAAAACAAAAAAAAAAAAAAAAAAAAAAAAAAAAAACCAAAAAAAACCCCCAAAAAAAAGAAAGAAAAAAATCCTTGGAAAGAATTTTGTTTCTATAAAAATTTGTTTTTTTTTTTTTTTTTTTTTTTTTTTTAGTTGACTAGATGATCTTGTCGATTCGTCCTCGTTTCAACGGTGAATTCTCAATGAAAGAAGGAACCGAAAATTACGTTTCGAAGTGTTTGTAAATACTGGTCACGTATGTCATAACTTGTTGCCAGTCAGGTCGCTCCAATTGACACATTTCTCCTATGTTCTATAAATGAAATGATCTCTCGATAAACGTGTTACTCGCGAGCAATTCAACAGTTACAAAATTTGTAAATTCTTACCAAGGTAGTAGGTATCCCGACGCTCTCTGCGGCAGAGAAAGCGATAGAAAAGTTTCTTCTCTTCTCCACTGGTGTCAGAGTGTCATACGGTACCTTCTGTGGAAGATAGGAATGAAGGATGGCGCAGAGGGCTAGGCCGTCGTTCCACGAACTACTGAAATTCGTAATATCGATATTTCGGTAACCCATAGTTTTGTTTTGACACCATTTCAGCAATGCGTTTCGTTTCGAGCCTCCGTTCTTTATTAGACCACACAGAGGATCTTTGCGTTCCGACAAATCTGTCACGCTGTTGCGACGGACAAAGTCGATTGCCTTGGCGTTCAACGCAGCAGAGTCCAGCAATTCACCTGGGCTCAGCACTACCGGCACTGTTGACTTTGTTTCTGCATTAATCATTGAAAAGTTCTAACGTTTGAATGCTCCCGCAGAAAATACATCAACTTTCAAAAGAATTTTAAAAGTATGAATGAAGTTAATTTACAAATGAATTATACAAATTAAATATATTAAATATAATAAATACAAATTACTTATAAATAATCTCGCAAAATTCGTTTGAAAGCAAATCACGTGTTGCTCCTTGGCGCAGCCAATATCACAACAACGTTCAAAAAAGAAAATTACCTGACAGTGGTTTTCTAGTGATTGCAGTTTGCGTTTTGTTATTATTCGTTGAATTGGTTGTACAAATTAGATTATTGATCTGTTGTTGGTCACGAAGAGGAGCTTTTAATGTCATTATGTCGTTTGTTCCAATAGAGTTCAGGGAGGATGTAGAACTGCTACGACTTCCCGGACCTGTGCAACAAATCATTATATTACAGTCATGTAAAAATATATTGGGTAGGAAATTCATCTCTGTATTTCATACCTGCTTTCGCTTGTTTCGTGGCATTCTCGATGCTTTCTATCAAACATTTTACCGACAACCTTGAATCTTGGCGAGAAATGTTAGCTTTCCGACGTGCGGCGATCTCCTGTTGAACGCTCGTCAACACGCAGTGTTGAGTTTCCGTTGGTGTGCTCGCCGGCCTTTGTTGCGGTTGCTGGATTACTTTCTGGTTAGCTGGAAGACCATAGAAAAAAAAACTGAACTGCAATTGCACCCAGAGAAAACTCGCGTAACAAAAACGAAAAAGCAATAAGCGCTATGTTTTTACATGTAAAAGAAAGCACAAGAATGACAAAAAAAAGAAATATCTAAGGAAAAAAAAGAAATTCCAATCACTTTCTTCATAAGTTCGTGAGGTTTTCGTAGTCGTGAGGCCACAAGTATATTTACATTTACTCTGTGTGTCATCAAATGATACATAAATGATACTTCAACGAGGGACAAAGAAAAAAAACATAAAAGCGAAATTCTAGATCACAGACAAAGCTAGAGAACATAAATGAGATGTAATGCTTAATCCAAACAGTGTAGAAGTTGAAAGAATTGAGAACCTGGGAGAAAATACGTCTGAGTACTAGCAACGAAACAGGGCGTATTACAAGTGTTTGAACACATCTGTTTGCTAGAGTAAAAGGGGACAGACAACGGGGGTGGGGGTTGAACTCTGCAAATACAAGCAATCACGTTTTCACACTACTTTTGCGACTTACAGTCGCGTATTATTGTACCTATTTGCCGGCCTGGTCTCAGTTCCACATCTTCTACGATCGTCTCAAATTTCTCTCTTAAAGAGGATGTCCTCCCTATCAGTAACTTATCCTTGAACATCGAATCGCTACTATTCTGACCTATTTTTGACTCGGAGATCGAGCTCGAGCTCTCATTTCTTATCCTCCTCGGACTGTTGCTCGTTTCAGGCCCTGTGGCTGGTTCGGACTGAGACAAATTCATGTTCAAGAATTTCATGCGTTTCAATCTGTTGGCTTCGCAAAGAGTTAAATTTTTTCCAATCTCCTGTAAATCATTGTCGAATTTCAACACCCCGTTAACGGTCTTTTGTGTCGAAACGCAATCTAACCCTACGCTGGTTTCTTTTAAGAACGAGGTTGGAAGTTCCCTTGATGCAACTCGAGAGGAGAACGACGCGAACGGAGTGTCCAAGGATCTAGGTAAATTTTCCAACGAAGAAAGAATTGGGTATGTACTATTATATTTTTCTTTCTCTTTGTCTTTCTTCTTTTTGATATTTGAAGTATCTACGTCATCTGGTAATTTACAGGGTAAGTAAGGTTCAATAGGAAAGCTTCTTGGCCTTGCAGTTACAACATCGTTGGTATCTCTGTAACGTATTCTACTGTCACAATCGTTATAGGGATTTGAATCTTCCTTTTGTCTTATCTTTCTTGTAACACTGTTACTCGGATTATCAGAAAAGTGAGTTCGTAAGTTCAGATTGTCTAAAGAAGTAGAGAAGATTCGATTTTTCAAGGCAGAATTGAAGATGTTTTGCTTGTGATTAGTATCCAAAAGGGAATCGACAATTTCACTGCCAGATCTAGATTCGCTCTTCTTCAGGAATAACCTTGGCTTTTTGTTCAAAGAGCAATCGTTCTTGTACTCTTCCTTCGATTCTTTGAACTTCGACGTTTGCAAGAGCAAAGAGTTTTCTTTGTTCTTCGAATCGAACGAAAATATATCTTTCACTTTCGGTTCATTCGCATGTGGAGATTCTTGGACGCCGGCCATCACTTCAGAATTATCAGTATTTATCGAATTGTTATTTGTCTGGGTGCTTTCCTGCAGCACCTTCCTCATCTCTGGGTCTACCTCAAACTTCAAATCGTCCATTGCGTTCTCCACTCCGGAATACACGTAGTCTTTGGGAACGAAAAATCGGCTGTTGGAAATCTCGATACCATAAGAGTCCGTTCCAACGTTCTGAATGCCCTTTATATTCTTTAACAGGGACAATTTTGCAATCTCATTTTCCTCCAAAGCTGATGTAGCCGATATGTATAGTTTTGGATAATCTGCCGAGGTCTTGAAACACTTGTTCGACTTTGTTCTCTGGAAGTCAGAAGCCTCTAACGTCTTGTCGTTGGAATCGTTCATCTTTAGTGAAGATCGTTTTTCAAAATCGTCGACAGGCTCCGACAGACTGTTTTTTGACTCAAAGGAAGGACGAATCTCAACTTCCTCTCCAGAGATTAACTTGTCGTTTAACTTAACGGGCTCTTTGGAGTGTGAAACTTTGATACTACCATCGGATTCGGTATCTTCGTGAGAGATCGTTAAGTTCAACTCTTTCAAGTCGTCGATCTTCAAATCCTCCGCGTCACTTGGATCCGACTCATCCATTACTTTCAATACGTTCGATTTTGGAACGCTCTTTTTTGTTGACTCATGCCGCTTTTTTATAATGGTACGACCGCGTTTTAAGATATTGCTAGCGGGCTTGCGAGAGCTTCCAGCAGCGCTGCCTGACATCCAAACGAAATTGAAAAAAAAAGCAAAATAACATGCATTGTATTAATCACTGTACTTCTTTGGTCCTTGGTCATTTTCTCTTAGAAACTGCCTTTAACGCGTTAAACATCAATCATCTGACCTAATATAGACTGATCGAATTTCATTTCCCTACTGTATCGTGATAACCAAGTTTAAGTGTGATCGTTTTTCTTTTCATGTTTAATAGTAGTAAAGTAAGGGGTTCCGAGAGACAGTCTACTTACCTTTATTCAGCTTATCGAGCTGAGCTTCTAGCGCTCTCAGTTTGTCCCTCTGCGCTTTATTCTCCATCATGACCCGCTCCAGCTCGCTCTGAGCCTCCGTTTTAAAGTCGTTCGCGACGCGAACGGTCATCAGGAGGTCTGTCTGAAACTGTTCCCACTCGGTGGCCTGCTCTTGTCTCAACTTACGTTCCTCGGTCAACGAACGCTCCAATTCGTACTGACGTGTTTGAGCATCGCGCTCCCTTCTCTGGGCTTCGTTCAACGCAGCCTTCAACTCTCTCTTATCTTCCAAGTGCCTCTGGCACTGCGCCTGCAACTCTGCAAGAGAATCTCTCACAAGTTGCAGTTCCGTACTCACGGATAACCTCTCGTCCTTCAGTTGGTTTAGCCTGTATTCCAGATCGTCTATCGCCGACTTGGCGTTGTTACGCGCTACCTGTAAAATATTAATTTCGTGCTAATTACATTGAATTACGGTAATTAAGTATCTCCGTCATTTATAATTTTGTAAAAAAAAATTCATTGAAACGAAGTTTATTCTATCACTACATACGCTTGTTGAAGTAATGCAACTTTTTAAAGACTTTTTTTCATCAAGCTATTAATAATGGAGGTATCTAAATATTCCCATTTGGTAATTGTATACATAATGTGTTCATAGACTGCGGATTTTTATGCAAATTCATATCTTTCAGAATTTAATGTAAAGAAAGTATCCCGATAGAAAGTTGTTTTGTGTAATAAATATTACAAAAAGCAGCGTATTTTGGATATTTCACATACTTTAGCACATTATCTGCATTCTGTGCAATTCCTTACAAATGCACAAAAATCCGCAGTCTAGTTATATGTTATTCCTGTATAACATAACACATACACATATTCCTGTAATTCTCTTTATTATACTAAACGTACTTTATATTCCTCTTGAAGTTGCGAGTACTGATCTCTAAGACGGTCGTGGTCGCAATGCGAACGCGCCAGCTGTTCCTGCAGGGCCGCCGCTTGTGTCTCCAAAGTGTCCTTTTCTCTTCTAGCGGCATCCAGAAGTTCATCTGCCTCGCTTTTGTTCTCCACCTGCCTCGACTGCTCCAATTCCTCGATCTTCGCTCGCGCATTCTCCAAGAGCGTAGCCAACCTACTGATCTCTATATTCCGATTTGCACCGTCCTGCCTGGCCTCCGTTAGTTCCATATCCAGCTGTTTCCGCTCGATACTCGCCGTCTCCACCGACGACTCCAACAAATGCACACATTTTGTCAATCGCTCTGTTTCTGCGGCGTTGACCTCCGCGGCTGCTCGAAGATTCTTCACCTCGGACGTCAGCTCTTCTTGTTTCTGCAGCAAGGATTCTCGTTCCTCTTGTGCGCTCTGTAATTAATTGATATAATTAGTTCATTCACGTGAAAGTTACTACAGCTTGGTGGTATGAAATTAAGCGTATTTACTTTTAAAAGATCTACTAATTTCTGTTCCCTTTCTGTGTTATAACCTTTGGAAGACTCTTGAGGCTGCTCCTCCCTCAACAATAAACCTTGCAGCGTATCAACCTTGGAACGAGAGTCTTCCAGCTTCTCCGTTTGTCTGCAGAGCGACTCCAACAACACGTCCTTCTCCTCCGTTAGTCTTTCATTGTCAGCTTGCAGTTCTGTAAGCTGTGCCTGCAAACGAGAAGAACCATATAAACTATCATTTCATATCAATCAACAGTTAACTGACTGCACGCACTTGTAGATCGCTTAGCTCCTGTATCGTCGCCTGCAACTCCTCGTTCGTAGAATAATGCGTCTCCTCCATCTGCAAGATTCTATCCTGCAGACACGCGACGGAGACCTCTGACACAGAGCTAGAGGAGTGCTTGTCCCAGTCCGGGGTGGTGCACTGAGCACTATCCTGGGGCATACCAACGATAGGCGTGGATCCTTCATCCTGGGGGATTGCTATCGACGCTGGCGCTGAATTGTGCAGCCTTGACGCATCTAGAAGCAACTGTTGCTTCTCCGAGTCTGACAGAGGAGAGTGTGCCACGTCCCTGAGCTTCACGCGGAGAGCCTCGTTCTCTTCGGTAAGGCGTTCCAACTCTAAAGTGTGCTGTTCCTGCAATTGAGAAACATTATTGATCATGAACATTCAAAGAAACGTAACATCAGATTTTCCTCTTATAGAGTAATCACGTTGCCACGTTCTAACATTTCTTTCTTTTCTTTTTTTTTTGCTATTATTATACAACGTTCGCGTGTTTCATTTATATGAAAAACACGCCTAAGACGTACGTAAACGAGAAGGAATATGGTGATCGATCGTGTTCTAATTACTCGGGCTGACTGGCACGAGGAAACGCAATACGCCGAGATATACCGTGACAATATACTGAGGAATCTATGTTTCTGATTCAAGGTGAACGATGTTTATTCTCCTGTCGATCGCCTCTTGAGCGAAGCAACGTTTTTAGGTTAGGTTTACCGAAGATCGACCGGATATCTCGCGAAACTGTTTAAACAGGCGATCGTTATCTGTTAATAACTCTCCGCAGAGAACAAACAATTTACAGAGGAGAGTGTTTATCTGTCGTTTACCGTGGACGTGGAGAAACAACGTTTTTTCATAGCGTTCGCAGTCGTTTTTCACTTTGCTAGGTTTTCCTTCCTTCGTAAACATCCCTCTTCTTGCGCCCTCTGGGATTCGTCCCTCGGGATACGTTTTAACCCCCTTCCGAAATTGGCGAAAAATCCAGAATTTCAGTTACGAAACATTCCGAGCATTATCTCTCAATTTAACAAAATAAATCTTGTTTTTTTTTATCATCTGGAACAATAGAGTATCATTTTCACTTTAAAGGAATAAATTTTATTTTAACGTCGTCCCACATGAATAAATAAGCTCTTCCATTTCGTTTGTATTTCACAAAATAATTACCATTACCAATATCAACGTTGAAATTTTCGTATGAACACATCTTTTGCATCGCGGCAAAAAGAAAAAGAAAAGAAAAGGAGAAATTAGCGGGAAAAATAATCCCAGTCCTCTGCCGATAAGTAGACCAGATTTATAAAAAAAAAAGAATTATACGCACGTTATTTTTATGAATTATTCGTTTTTAATTATTTTGGTATTGCGTCTGTTCTTGAATTGTAAAATTAGCCTCAGTAATTACACAATTTCCGCGTCGCGTAATGCAAGCTGAAGGGGCGGAGGGAGGGGAAAGGAAAAAAGTGGGATTACCCACGTGCGTCTTGAATCGTTAATATCGATTAACTAACCAGCTTCATCTTGGTAAAAATCGATTCCCTGGTGTTTCTGTTCTTTGTAAGGCCAACGATGTTAAACGAGAACGAGGATCCAAAGTGGGAGAGATAGATCTACGCGCGAGGTGGAAGAGTGAAAAGGTCGAAGGAGGTGGGAAGAAATCGAAATGAAAACAAACAACACAATAAACGAGGATCTTCCCTTCTTTCAGTGTTCGAAATTCGAGTAAAATTCTAAAACCACGACGGCTTTCGATATTAATCGTTCGGTAAGTAACGACTAATAAGTCGCGCGTATTTGAACACATTTTACCAATTTGCACATTCACGAAATAAATCTGCGTGCTTTTGGGCACTGAGAAATTTCCAATGTCTCTCCCCGTTTGCTCGAATATACCTGTATTTTGTTCTTTCGCAGAAATTTACGATAAAAATGCTATGAGCTTCACGAGTTGGAACGTCGCAAAAATATTAAACATGAAGCGCGATATCCGAGATAAGAGACCACCTTACCTTGAGAGAAGCGAGTTCGGCACGCAATTCGCGAAGATTCTGAGCATCGCAGGTCGCCTCTCGCAGGTTCGACTCGAGCCGTACGCGTTCCTTGCGCAACACCTCGATCTCGCGCTCGAGTTCTTGCATCCTGGACCCCTTGCCGGGTCCCTTGGGATTGTAGCTGCTCTTAGAGTTTCCTCTGGTCCCTTCTTTACCGAGGGAGCCCCAGTTGCCCACTGATGGATTCTCGTTCTTCGCCTCGATCGAGGAGGCGCTTGGCGCCTGACGCAGCGGGATTTGTTGCTGTTGCTGCTGCTGTTGCTGTTGTTGTTGCTGCTGCTGCTGCTGTTGCGTCGGCGGTTGTTGCTGGCCTCTGCGAAACAGCGATCTGAACTTCATCATGGTCACTCTTCACACTTCACTGGTCACTCAACCAAAATTCCAAAACCATTATTCCTTTATTATTTTCGGTCCCTTCGTTGTCCGGCAAACGACATTATCGAGCATATCAGTCGGAAATTTATTCGATCCGGCTACTACATTAGACGACAAAATCTCGTTGCACCGATGAAAAATTGGTTGGAAGTATTCCATCGTTGTGTTGGATCTCGAAGGTAACCTGATCCCGATCGATAAGAATTTTCCATTTTCAGGATACGTACACAGAGGCAATCTAGATTCCCTACAATCAGCGGCTTTACACGTTGCACGCGATATCTGGAAAGTGGAAGGAACTTTTTTTTTGTATCAGTTTCTTTCACTTTTCTTTCAGGGTACTACGGTGAAATTCTACGAAATTCCTTCTTCGCAAAGAAAGCGCTCGTGCTACTTTCACACCATCGAGTTTAACAACGTCGGGCTTCGAGTATCAACCAGAGCATACTACGTGGAGAAGAATTTCCATTTCAATCTCCTTCTGGAAAAACGGGCTTCTCTTGGTTTCTGAACGATGTCGCTCGAAGTTAAAGGTTACACGACAAGGGAGAGATGATTGGCCAGCAGCGAAGAGAATATACGACGACACGATCCGAAAAAGGAATTCGAAGATTCGTACGTCGAGATGCGGCGACCTCGAGCCACTTTTCGAGGCCTGCGTGTCTCTCACGAGCAGTGACTACGAATTCCAGCCGAGCACGCACGGAGGACTCGCCTGGTTCTTAGCCTCTGACGGCGACCACTTGTTGCATCGACCGGCCGATCTCCGTGGCGCGAGTGTTTCCTCTCGATAACTGCCTGAGAGATACACTTGCATCCTTGAACGTCGAATTCGTTGGACAATAAGTTTTCCGAACGAATCCTGCCGGATGGAATCGAGCACCCGAATATGTCGGTCAAACACGAATCGGTAATTCGAAAACTCTCACGAAGATCATCATTTTACACCAGTTACTCGATGTACTTGTTGAAATTTTCTTAGTCAAAAAATCTGGAGCCTGAAAATCGAAGTTTCTATGTACTATCGATGGCTGTCTTTTTTGTAGGATAACTCCAAGAACTTGTCCTCGTCGTCAAGAACACAGAAAAACGACACACTCCCTACAACTGTACATCGAGCACTGAATACCGAGCCTCGACTCGTGTCCCCTCCAGAATGGCCTACCCCACCACGGACCACTTTACTGGACGAAGGGCTTGAGAACGCGTCTAGGCGTCGAATATACTTGAAAGTATTACCACTGTAACGACGATGCCGTCGATCCTTCTCAGGACCAATTCACCACATAGACACGGAACGTGCTTTGTGTGTGAAAAACAAATATTCTCTTCGCTTGTATCTACGGTAAATCGTTATCTGTATATCGGGGATACGTCATATGGATGAGACATACAAACTGTACTACAACAGTATGAGGAAGTGGAATTTTAGTTGCGCAAGATTTCTTCAAAATGAAGAATTCGTCGCGAGAACAGAAACGGAAACCATTCGAAGAGGAAGGAAAGGAAGAAAATTGAGAAACAACTATTGGAGACAGGAGCATCAGTTGTTAAAGACACTGTACACGTTGCCTCTTACAATAGAGTGATCAAGAATTCTGTAGAGCCATCTACAAAGATTGGAATTTACGCACTTTCAGGAAAGGCGCTGTTTAACCGATCGAGCCGCCGATGTTGCCTCGATCGGTTTGACTTCTTGTTCAATCTTTTTCTTTTTTTTTTCACGAACGAAGATCCCCGTAACCGCAACAGTAAAAGAAGATGAAAGAGAAACAGAGATAATTGGCGGGGAATCGTGTGGTGGGGCTTAAGACAGCCTGTGCCAACTCTCTGGGAACGAGTACGTACACGGTCGAGGATGGTTAGGCGAGTACAGAGGCGAGGAAGAGGAGGTAGAAGCTGCTTAAGGAGGCCACGGAATCTGCAGACGTCTCAGCGTCGACCAGTTTTCTCATACGGTCGACATATGGTATATATGCTATACTATACTCGGTGGTCTAAACATTCCTGGAACGAATCTCTACCTGAGATAAATCCCTCACCTGCCTTTCAACGCAACATCAATTATTGCAATTAACTTTAGACTTTAGCGACTAAAGCAACAATAGTAAAAATGCATTCGTGCTGTTCTTTAAACTGCTTTCAGACCTGTGCAGATTGCAAATTCTACAATATAAAATGTAACATGGATTTCTATATACCGTCGAGCCAAGTACGGCATGACTCAAGTATTAGCAAGGTCTGGGTTAAACCTGGCTAAGATTAGATCGGATTTAGGTTGGATCTACTTATATATATCATATTGAAATGAAATATTATATCTCTGCCAAATGTTTGTTACATTTGTTACGGTTATCTAGAACTGAAATAGAACAAGACTAGATTCGGTGGAAACACACAAAAAAAGAAGTCAGTCTGTTTCCATGAAACGACCGAATCGATGACTCGACTCTGACGATTGCAATCTGATAAGGGTCGGTTTCGTGGCGAGGTAAGTAACGTGAACGAAATACACACGTCTGCGGATAAATCTGATCGTGTCATAAAGCCAACATACTCGCAAAGCACGCCTATTATGGACTTATCTTTGTAACGTGTACATATATGCCATTTCATCGAGTTTAACACGGCGAACTTATAAATATCTTTGAGCTTATAAATGCCGAAGCCGTGGAAAAAAAATGAACAGAGACGCGTCTAAATATATATGATCTTGGGTACGATGTTCGAAAGTATTCTGGCTGGCAACGACCGCTGTCCAATTGAAAAGAAAAAAGAAAGAAGAATATACGATCGGCTGTTCACCATAATGAGTTCATTGTACAGAGTGTTACGAAAATTTCTTTCTCCGAATAAACGACTATTTCTTCTCTTTCTATGTGTTTTCGAAAGTATTCTGGCTGGCAACGACCGCTGTCCAATTGAAAAAAGAAAAGAAAGAAGAATATACGATCGGCTGTTCACCATAATGAGTTCATTGTACAGAGTGTTACGAAAATTTCTTTCTCCGAATAAACGACTATTTCTTCTCTTTCTATGTGTTCGAATTTTACCAATATAATAACGATAATCGTTCCTATCAGAGTAATAGAATTTCAAACAGTTTTAAAAAATTGCAAATGTTCAACTATTATTATTCTGAATCATTACACGTTTCGTAAGAAACTCCGAAGAAAGTACTCAATTAGAATCTAATTAATATTTCTTTTTCTTCAATTAGAATGGTATCCAAACCATTTTATTTTATCAACGCGTTGCTTCGCTTCGATCTAGATAACATTTACTAGGTTTATAAACGTGTATGTGCTCCTTTTCTAGACTGAAGAGCAGGCGAGACAACGAGAAGAATCTGAATATATCTCATCGGACGATCGAATGTATGGACCTCCCCCCTAATTGTGTCTGGAACAACGCGTAATTGCGTTTGGCATAGATTAACATTTCCCAGGCGTACGAAGGTGGACGCATTGGTAATATCAATGAGAGAGAATGTCCGCTACGATGTAGGCATGTCGGCTTATCGATGCGTTAAATATTTGCGCGTTGTTCGTTCCTCGATTAATATTCTGTGTAACGTTCCCGATGCAACAGTCTACGTCACCGCGGTCCTCCAGACACGATCGGTTAGAAGGCTGATTAAACGTTCGTTATTTTCTAATCCTTCGATTCTCTCTTCCCTCGACATTCGTTTCAAACGAAACAACTCTCGGTACAGTTGACCCTCGTTATTTCACCCTACAAAAAAAAAAAAAGAAAAAGGACAACTTATCCGATTCTCCGATTTGTTCTTTTTTTTGGAGGGGACCAACACGGTATAAAAACACAGCGGGCTGTTTGATAAACGAGATCAAAGCTGTGGTGCTTTCCCTGAATCGCTGCCGATACCGAGTATCTAGATTTGATTTAGCAGTCCCGAAGTAAGTAATGGGGTTATAAACTCTACCTGTAAATTATCGTCAGGAATTGCTATCGGCTGACGACGCGGCTTTATCTGCGGTTCAAGGAGACGCAAGAAAGATATCGTTATCACCAGGTGTAGGAGGTTTATACATACTTCATGACGTGATCGGTCACCGTGCAATAGCACTCGGTTGGATAACTATTTTATAAAATTTCGATATTCGGTGACTTGTGTCGACAGAGAAGAAAAGAACTATGGTTTTCTTTGCGAAGACACTGAAAAATAAGGAACGATATCAGATCATTGGTGAATTATGGGGGACTCATATGGGTGAAGATTGAATTTTTCACATTCCAAATTTGTGACATTTTGTTATAATAAATTGTGACATTTTTTTATGAGTTTTGCATTTTTCTTGAAAATGAAGAAAAATTCTTGAAAACGTGTTTTGTGACTTGTATTATAAAAAAACTTTATTAAGAAGAATTATTTGTATCACAAATTTGATGCGTGTTATAAAATAAAGTTGGACTGTTAAAAATGTCGGTGATCAAATGACAAAATAAGCGACGAGAGGAAAACACGCGGGCGTATTTTTGTCACGCGGCTGCAATACCCTTGATACGAACATTTATACCCAAAATAAACAGCGATTGTTGCAGTCGGCTTGCGCAAATATTGAACAGGCAACAATCACAAGGCTGGAATGTGGTACGTCTTCCATTTTGGATTCTTTTTTTGGAAGCAGTTGATAAAGGGAATAGATAAAGATACGGGATTGATGCTGGTTCTTCGATCAGCTTATGTATGACGTCACTCTATCCCTCGTTTTCTCCCAATTGACTATGTCCTTGTTCAAAGGCCTTTAGAAAGCATCCCGTTGCAAGCTTTTACATTCGTGATTCTACTCGTGAAAGTCTCTAGAAATTCAATATTTGTTATGCCTTGAGCAATAATTTGCCAATTAATGATATCAGTGATCTCACAATTGCAAATTGTAAATTATAGATTTCTTTTTTTTTATATATATAATATTTTAATGATATGATATATTATATTAAATAATATTAAATAATGTATTATAGATAATATATAATATTTTTATATATATAATTCTACCTGCATAGATTGATAACTGTAATTTGCACTTGTTTTACTATTAAGCTGGTGTTGCACAATATAATTTACTGGTACCAATGACGATTTGTAACTTGCAGTTTATACAATTTTTATTAGTAATAATTGTAATAATTGAATAGTTAATCATAGAAACTTGTTTGTGCAACATACAGATATTAAATTCAATGTTATCTATATTGCACGGAGTTCATTAAAGGGGACTTAAAGCCATCGCTAAGCCATGTTCACTTAACTGAACACCGTTCTATATTGCCGTAAATGTAAAGAAGTCACCGGATTGCAACGGAGAAGCTCATTGACTTTTGATTCACTGGGTATATAGGTCGTCAACCAAGTGTACATACATAGTACCGCTCTCATTGTCAGAGTGGGTCGTCAGTCCATCGAGCGTCACACCACTTTAGAGGTTCCGTAAGAATCGGCCTATGCTTTTCTCTCTCTTTCTCTCTCTCTATGTCTGTTTCTTTTTTCTCTACTCGCGTAAAGAACCGACATTAATTAAGCGACAACGAGTAGACATCGTCGACAGGCGTTACGTTAAACAACTTTCAACGAGACGTTCTCATAAACTTCGATCTCACGACGAATATATGTATATGTAACTATCCTTAAATGTTTCAATAACTTTCTATTGATTTTTCAGGTGTAGCCAAGTGCCTTAATATTTATGAATGGGATTATAAATTCTTCAGGAAACGATGGTCACAGAAAAAAATGAGCATGACTTATCTGATATAACGGGGAAGCTGATTTATGATCACCTGGAACAGAATTGGACCAGTTAGTGGGTTAGAATGGGACCTCTTACGTCAGAACAGCATGATTCAGAAGGAAACATTAGAAGGAAGAAATGCATACAAATTAGTCAGACTAACCAGATATCCCTGGAAGAACAACGAGCTGATTAAATGAGCATAATGACCAGCACGTTGAAATATACACGTATTCACAAAAGTATTCCAACATTTATAGAATATACTATATATGTTATATATTAGTCACACTGTGATGACTATAATATGATTACACTGATAAAGTTCTCAAAGTGTTCTCAATACTTACAAAGTGTTCTCATACTTTTGTAACATCTATTTAGATAAAATTAAAATGCAATCTTTCAACAAAAGTAATGGCTCATGAATAGGTGATAGAGAGAACTCAAACGTGACAACGCTTGTTCTCAAATGGACATCCAGTGTTCAAATGAATACTTAAGTCGATTAAGTAGTCAGTGAATGAAGTAGTCACCAAATGATAATTCAATCCGCCGGTTTATACATGGTGATTTTTGAAGAGCCTTTTTCTGTTCATTCGAGTTTAGTGGAAGTGCTCACCGTTACAGGGAACAAGAAGACAAGAAGGAAAAAACTGTCGGTGCAATAAAGAAACTAGCTGAACTGCTGACCAGAATTCGCCTGCCTGCATAAGCATAAAGCTACTTGCACGCAATAATCAACCGGCGTATCTTGATAGTAAGAGAAAGTGCATTCTGTGTAGTACAAGTTGAGGACTCCCACTTTTCTAAATCACGCAAACGAAATCCTCTGAAAAAAGAAACAGGTGATCCTCACTGTGAACTGTCCGACTTGCGTCAATTTTTATGGAGATGACAGAGTCAGAAATATGTATCGATAAAAAAAAAAGAAATCGACGCTCTGTCATGATGTACATAAGGTGTCGAGAAACGATTGGAGAAGAAGCGTGTACGGGGTCGTTGAATTTTTCTTACAACGAGAACGATAAATCGTACATGTCTCTTTGCCGTTTCGCATTTTTCTCGTTTCGCAGAGAAGAGGACGCCACACGCGCATAACTGGCGAAACATATCACATGGCTCGCATCATTGTGCGAGACGCGCGGCAACTCGATCTCGTCGGGGAGACTCTATTCGACTTGAAAGTTCCAGGCTGAAACTCACTTGTATCGCTGCTTTAGCTCCGCCTCGTGTCTGCCAAGACGTTCGACTTTTTTGCTCGTTGGCCTTTTCGGGCTGAAAAGCGACGTGACCACGTCCCGTTTTTTCCCTGTGCCAGCCGATGGCTTCGATTCGAACTTCGATCTGAAAGTTTCAATAAAAATACTGACTATAAAACACGTCAAATATTCTCATTGTCAGTTGAAGAGAACAAGTTAAGAGTATATATATATATATATATATATATAAAAAATGTATTATATTATGTATGTATATATCTATTGCATGTACTACATATATACATATGCATATATTATGTATGTACACACACACACACACACACACACACACACACATCTAAATTAAAAGTGTTTACATGTGTACATTTTTTTTTCTAGAACACCCTGTATAATACATTAATATTTGAAGTTTCAATCATGTTATAAAGGCCACGGTTAATTGAGACGACGGTATTGTAACTATGTGTGTTACAAGACAAAGCGCGTTGAATTTTCATGAGTGAAAGAGTGGGCAAAAAACGATGCACACGGCGTCGTTTTAAACCAGGCGAACAACGACGGTAAGAATTGACGTTTCTGCAAATGTGCAAATGAAAAAGGATCGTGTGACACGTAGGCGAATTAACACTCCCACTTGCACCCACAAAGAGCGCGCCAACAGCAAATTACAACGACAAAGTTTCTTTGCTTCTTTTTCAAATTCATTCTTCGCATTTGGTTTTCATAGTTTCGCCCAGAGAAAATTAATTGGTTGAACTTTCCCAGAGACTTTCAAATTTTCTCTCATTGTTACCACTGCATTCTGCCTCACTACAATTAAACGAAGTTCATCCTTGGTCTATTTAATTGTCGAACGTTTAATAAATTGCATCGACTTAGCTGCTATTTATTTATGTTCTCTTGAAAAAGAAGAGAAAGGAAAGGAAAGTGTGGAAGAGTTGAAGGGTTTAACGTCTTTAGCAATTATAACATGCATCGAGATGTAACCAGTTGGCGGGTCATTTCTATCACTGATCGCTGGTCAATGCCCTCGATCGTTTGATCCATTTACCAGGGACGAGGATCTAGTGAATCGGATCGATTTCATTTTGCGTCTGCGCTTGGCTAATGTTCTTCCAACGTCTTATGTAAATTGCCAGTAACAAGTGGTCTTAACAAGGGGGAGAGGGGAAAAAAAAGAGGAACTATTACTGGTTTCTCCACCGCAGAATATCTTCTTACATTTAGACTTCTGGTACATCCAGACTTAAGAGAACTCAAAGAGATCTCCATGAAAATTTGTTTTATCTATTTTAATTATCATGGATTAATGATAAATTTTATAGATTTTATATACTTTCACATGTTATGCGCATTCTATGCAATAGAATTTTGCATGTGTTATTTCTGCTTTTTGCAAAAATAGCTTACTTACTTTCATAATATTTTAATATTGATAAAAAAAAATATAATAAAATTACAGGGGACACCCGGATTTGAACCGGGGACCTCTCGATCTGCAGTCGAATGCTCTGCCACTGAGCTATATCCCCAACATGAACGCAGCTTCCAAAATGATGTTCAGCAACCTATTTATAAATTCCTTTATACAAATTGAATTAACCATACAGATTATAAAGAGAGAAATAATAAAGAAATTTGCGTGATTCGATTAGGATCAAACAGAGATCACCAAGCGTAATTCGGTGATGGTGATTTAGCGGAAAGAAAGCGACGCCAATGACTGCGACAAGTAAATAACAGAATCTTTGGAAGAAATGATGGTGCGACCGGTTTTTCGATGCGTGACAGACAAGGTCTTCCTGCCAAAGGAAGTGCATTACAATTGCGATAACGAGACATGCTACGATTTCTTCTCCTAACGTTTGTTACATTAATCAAACAAGTTTACCGCCAACACAGTACATCCCCCCACCTCCTTTCGCGTCTGTGTCTACAGACTAACTGCTATCGCCATCTGCAGGTTAACTTTTCCCCTCTTTGTTATCGACTCACATCGGCAATGTAGAAACATATATTACCAGTCTGCCAAACAGGAAAATCGTGAATATTCCGAAGTAAACAAACGCACGTTCGTTTCATAAGTGGCAAAGTACAGAGTCAACTTATGTAGTTGCCGAAGCAGAAAGGACGATACATATCGTTTTTTAATCAGCTTTCACTTCAACGCAACGAAACGTAAAGAAAGAAGTTTGTTGCAGCGGAAACATCGCTTGGAAATCGTATTCAGTGACTGGTTAAGCCTTGATTATTTCTACGGATCTGCAGATGTTTCCTAGATATGAATACTGTTACAAATACGAAACCGTAATTATTGTGTAAATCAAAAGGATTGAAAAGGATTTGACTTGGTTATTGTGTAGTTTAACATTAGAACTACCAAAATGGCCAATTTTTAATCTGTGTTAGAAATTTTAGAGTTTTAAAATAGCAACTTAAGCTTTTATTATATATATTAACTTTTAAAATATATAATAAAATATATAATAAAAGCTTGCGTACTCTGTTGTACTATAAAGTTCTTCTATTTCTTTTATTTCAATGTCTCCAATGGAAGTTTTATGCTTTAATCGTCTATTAAGGTTGTTCTAGCGTTAATACGTTTTAATTACAACGTTTCAAATACGTTGTTTGCAACAATTACTGTAAATCTCATTTTTACAGTAAAAATAATGACTACTCACCGGGTCTTTGCGGGCTTATTCGTGATCGGTATAGAAGTGGCTGTTGCCTGTTTAAACGGTGCCCGACCTCCCGGACCCACGGACATTCCGCTTCGAGCCTGTCACAGACAAAAAGAACACAATTAACGAGCGGAACACACATAGCAGAAGACTCGTCAAATCGGTAAAATGCGATCAAACGGTTCGTCGTTCACCCATTCGTCGTACGTCACTTTCGAAATACACGTCTCTCCCGGGTACGGGAGAATGCACGCGAACGTCTTTGAACTAACAGCACAGGTGCAGCGTTGAAACCGCAAGTGTGACATCCTTGACAAGGTATCTTCTCTTACGAGCATGAATTCGATCTGCTCGCGCCGAGTGAACACGCGCAAAACGGTAGCCGCTAACGAAACACGCGCTATAATAATTATAGAAACGAAGGACGCCGGTCGAAAACGCGCATCAAACATTTTCACCGCTATGATCTAGAAATACTTATATCGCGAGAAAGACGAACTGAACTAACAATCGCTGCGTTGGTTACAAAAAGTACTTAATCAATTTTTGAATTATCTTGAATTATTTAATAGCTTCGTACAATTTAATGAAACACACGAACATGAAACGTAAGTTTCCTTTGGTAAACGAAAGTAAATATATACAAATACTTTTTGTAACTACTGCGCATGTATGTATTATCGCATATACGTGTACCGAGTTTCCTCCTAGAATCTCCAATATTTGCCGAAACATTTCGCCAAATGGTTGCGAATACGTTATTGTAATGCGCGATGTTAAACGATCACGTCACAACTTTCACAGGAAAATTCACAAACGAGACGATTTTTTAACCTACGACGCAAGCACAACATTTTCCATTGGGAAATTCACCTCCCGAGCGCGCAGAGAACTCGACGGAATTCGAAGTGAACACGATAAGAGGTGAATCGGCTGTGATAAGTCGGTGAATATCTACAGATATACACGGCACGTTAAATATTGTGATAGATAATATATTGTACAGGCTTGTTTAGAAACTTTACGAATATATTATGTACGTGTTTTTTTTTTCGCATACTCTTACGTATGCGCTCCTTATCACGCTGCTAAAATTGAAATTTTCCCGAGTTTCACGTTTAGTTGAAACTTCGAGCTGCTAAAAAATAAATTTGAATATGTTGAAATTTCGCATTCATCTTTCTATCATAGGAAATATTTTGAAATTGAAACAAGAAACCATCAGAGTTCTGAAAACATCTGTTTTAGGAGCCACGCAATATTTGAGAATATCCGTTGGTCAATAGAGCACCGTGAATGAGCGAGTCGAAGAAGTTAGTTACAATGTGTTGAACAAGTACCGGTTCCTTTCCCCAGGAGAACTGGCGAGACCCAATGGATTTTCAGCGAATATACACTTGGGAGAGTTTCAATCAGAAGGGTACATGTCCGTATACATAGCTGTAAAGGTTCATCGAACTTTCGCCGCGCGTACGAGTTGTCGGCCAATAATAAAGATGCATGCCCGGTACGTAACTACGTTTTGCACATACGTACGTATTATCCTGCACCCGTGGCCGCTCGCTCCACGCGAAATACTCTCCCGGCGAACATGCTAAAACTTGACGATATATACGCGCTTTCAAGTTGTCCATCCTTCTACAGGATATTCCCACAACAAAACACCGCCACAGCCTTTGCATTCCACCAAATCCATTCAATCAATTTTCACAAATTGTGAATATCAACCTCATAGCCAAGTATATAGATAGTTATTAGACTGATTATTAAAATTCTAAGTATTTATGAAGTTGTAAGTAATATGAAATATCTAAAATTTCATACTATGCTATTTAATCCAGCCAAGTCAAATTCTTTCAGTTTCACCGAGTGACAAATTTGTTTCTAGAAACTAATTTTATATGTGTGTGTGTGTGTGTGTGTGTGTGTGTGTGTGTGTGTGTGTGTATAACTTGGAAGAAACATATCAGTCAGATATAAATTTGTAAATATATATATATATGTATGTATGTATATAATACATATGTAATATATATATATATATATATATATATATATATATATACATATCTGCAGTTTAATAACTATGTATTAATAAAATAATTAATCCCTCATTAAAGCTCGTCTCTTCTTCCTTACAATGGCATTGCGTAATCTAACTTCTACTTCTTAATTGAAAGGTTATAATCAACCGTTCCTGAGACACGAAGCACCGAACCAGTCGGAACGAACGTGTGTGGAGATAGTGTTCGGCTGAAGGAGCTCGATACATAGCGATACAAGATCCACTAGTACATAAGGCGCATGTGCAAGACCGGTTAGTTGCTGCTAGCACCAAGTCGCACGCGACTCTTGTCCATCGAAGGAATTGGAATCTTTGCAGAGACAGATTGTTGCCCGGCGATTCTCGCGGTTCTCGCAGACTCTCCCGGTCTTGCACAATTGGCAAATTGGCAGATATTTTGTTCGAATGTATCCGTGCAACCCGATAGGTCGATAATCTCTCGTCTATCGTTTACACGTTGATTGCAAACGATCAGCCTGATCGTGTTCTGCGGTTTGTTAGCGGGTTTGTACTATATTTGTTCGACGTCAGGATCATCTTTAGGTTTTACGTTAACGGATCTATCTTTATCTAGAACAGATAAAGACAGGACGGTCAGCAATTTAAAAGAAAGACAAATTAAAGGATGAAAATTAAATGGAACTAATTTGAGAATTAGTTTTGGAACCTTGGTAGGTTGGTTCCAACGAATCAACCAGCTTGAGAGGAAGAGAGGATGTATATCATCGACAGATACAGGCAAGGCTCCACCGGGTCTGAAGATTTTTCACGTCTGTGCCGCCAGGGTGTGGCGATGATAGGCTTGTTTCTCCTACGGCCTACACTTTGTCAACGGGAGCAGCAACTCAGACGGGCACCGCCGCGCCGCCGGGAAACACCAAACGGCCCACGCACGCGACACCCGCGTAAACGATCCAACGAGTCGCGCGGTGAACTTTTATTATCTCTGTTGTCTTTCCTCTCGAACGCCCTCCGAATCGACTCCGATAAGTGTCTCGTGTACGTGACGTCTCCATTATATATCCCATATAACGTGGCTCTTTTCGTATACAGGTATACACCGGTTCGATCTCCATCTCACGTCTTTTCGTACATGACACATGCACGTGTATATATATATATATATATACACTAAGGCGTGACATAATCTCGTCGTAACCGCACCTGCACATAGGTAGTCAATTTTAGGGTCCGTTATCGACGGCAATGGCAGTGTCAACAGTAAACGGGTGTCCAGCGTGGCAAAGGAACGAATCGGTCGCGGGAGAGAAAAAAAGAGAAAGAGATAGGAAGAAAGAGGGAGAGAGAGGGGGGGAGAGAGAGAAAGAGAGAGAGAGAGAGAGGAAAATCGAAACGACCCGCGCGATTCGGCAGTTCAATACGAACTGACTATGTCCATGCCATTCCAATCCACGTTATTTCGCTGCAATAATCTCTCCTGGCCCTTTCTCCCCCCTTCTTCCTTCATCGGCTCATCCCTTCGCTAGGTATCAGGCTATTCCACGTCCATCACACTCGGAACAATCGGTCGCTCGATCGATGGTGTATTTTCCCTTTGTAATAATCAACTGTACAATCCGTGATAACGTAGGTGGTCTGTTTCAGGACTTCTGAAAGAGTTTCACGCTGTGATACTGATCTTTTACGTGACTAAACACACTGAGTATCTTGTTTTTAAATTGATCTTAAACTTTACCAATATAATCCTGACAATCTTATCGAGAATGGTAATGAAATTTCAGAATGTTTTACATATAAGATACATAATACATCACGTACACAGTAAATGGTACCTGTGAACAGATGTTAGATCCAATTTTACTTGTCCATCCCGTGACTAGTCACAAATGTATTCGTCATTTTCAGAGAGAGAGAGAGAGAGAGAGAGAGAGAGAGAGAGAGAGAGAGAGAGAGAGAGAGACAGATCTTCCAACATTCCACAGGATGGCAAAAAAAAAAAGAAAAAAATAGGAAACATGTTGCGCATGTGACATCGTCATGGTTTTTTCTACCGATTACAAGGTGCACACACGCGTACATACACGCACGTATACATGTACGATCCATCCAGCTCGGCTGACCTTGGTACACGCGAACTGGGTGACCTTCTGACCTAATCGCCGCTAATTTCATTTGCCGTGCGCGTGCATTAGGTAACATGCAAATCCCCGCGCCCTGTGGTGGAAGCCAGCTGCAGAGAACATTCTCCTGGAGAGCTCCTGTCGCGCTCCAAATACCTGTCCGCTTCTACCCACCTGGCGTGATTACGTCTCGTGGCATCCCACGTAGATCTAACCACGGATCACGAAGCTGGGACCCTATCTCGTTGTCGTGAGAATCCATTTTTTTTATTTCTTTTTTTTTTTTTTCTCGCCTGTCAGTTCTTTCTCCTCTGCTGCTTTTGATTCGAATTTCAGCTCACCTGCAACCAATTCATCACGTTTCTGTCATCTTTTTGTAGTCTTCGGACGCGTTTTCAGAGTTAGTTATCACCGACGACGAGATGTCGACGTCTTTAGCTGTTTAAATGCTCCCAAATCTTTATCACTTCGAGACTGATAATTAATCTCGATAATTAACGGTACCAATGTTACAGTGTGTAAATGCGTTAGTATTAGACTAATCCCGAATTCCTCTAATTTCAATCATTGCTCATTTCCACGATTTTTCAATTTCAGTTTTTGCAGTTTTCACAAAATTGAAAAGCAAAGAACATTATTATATCGTGACAATTCCTATCCCCTCAATTGAAAATTTATATTAAACTGTATACTGCATACTATTATTTTCCCGTTAATTAACGCTGTCAATCCAACAACTTTAAATGATTGCAAAGATTGGTTTCCCAATTCTAAGAACCATGGTTTACCACTGGCAAATGCCAGTCCGGGATCGTGCAACGGGTAAAATTGGCCAGTTAAAATTAACGATACAGGCAACAGGATGGTTAGATGCAGCTAGAAGCAATTACATTAACAGTTAGCATCGACTGGAGGGATCGTGACGATTAGAAAAATTACACGTTACTTACCGGATCCTGTTCTCAACGTTGTTACGTTGTTAACGTCGATCGAACGTCGTAAAATGTCGATCAACAATTCAGCATTTTACTTTTTTTTTATCTTCTATCCTTGGAACGCAGCACGCCGAGAGAAGGCGCGAACCGAATGAGAACGAACGCGGAACTGCATGCGCCGCGAACAACAGTCCGCGAGAGACTGCCGGTTGCAATGACGATGCATCGTCTTCAACTTGGATGGGCAAAATGGATGGATGGATAGACAACGTAGCAGCCCGACGGCTAATCACCATGGAGCACAAATACCAGCGCAACGTTACTGCGCGTGAATGTCAATCGCAGAGATCTGGAACTTTGCAGAAAAACGTTAGAAAAAAAATTTATAAAATGATACTGCTAATTAATTTTTTTTTTCCTACCTTAATTCCTTTTTTCCATCCTACCGTGGTGGTTAACATATTTAACTTACTATAAATAAACTATTTTGAATATAAGTGAATATGTACGATGTTTTAAAATCACTGTTTGAGAAAATTTTTAGATTCATTTTAAACTTTAGCTGTATAATCTCGTGATGATCCTCGTTATAATCCTAATGAAATTTCGCGTGATATACTTATAAAATAAATATTGCTTCAAGCAGTCAAGACCATCCTAAATAAATTGATTGAAACAACGCATTAGGATTGACCCTCAACAGACAGGGTAGAATATTTCTTACGTAACCAGGGTGGGTCAATTTGTCCTTGAGTGGAACAATAGGTGGAGCATACACATGTATATACTTTATACTGTTGTGAGTCAGTGTGTTTGCTTTACAATTAGTGATATTCGAGAATCAACATCCCATTGAAACTAAAAGTGTAAAACAATGTTAATAATGGTGTTAAATCAGAAGACTCATTGAGGGCCAAAATATCTAAATTATATAGCTCGACATATGGCAATCAGTTTGGTTAGATAAGATAGAGCCGCGAGCAAACTCATCGCTTGATCTATTTGACAAAAAATGGATCAAACCATTTTGTTAATGCCATAGAAATATCCTAGCAAGTTAAGGGAAAAATGTTACAAGTGACCCTATTACCGAGATGAAAATGTTTCATGTTACGAGGCAATAAAATACAATCAGGCTATCATGCGAGTTTGCATTGTGGGTCATCACGGAAGCGTAAAACACGCTTAAAAGAAAATCTGAAAAAGGCTCACAAGAAGAAGAAAACTAACTTTGTAACTTTAACTTTGCTTTAAGTCTTTTCCCGAGACATAATCCACGTGCTATAAAAAGAAAAAAAGAAAAAGAAATCTAAAATACTGGGTTTTCCTCATAAGCAATGGAAGTTGTTACTATCAGACGATTTCACAAAAGGGAAAACAGAAAATATAATATAGAGAGAATAAAATATAGAAAAATTCGATCGATGATCAATCATTGCCAATGACAATAATTTTTTACCTTACATCCGATGCATGCGAAATCAACGACTGCGTTACTTAAATAGGTTTCAAAGGAACAAAGTCTGAATAATAAGAAACCAACGCATAATAGAGTCTATGAAAATGTCCTAATGTCTCTGCCAAGTCCTACAAAGTTAACCTAGACCCTGCTGGTAATTCGACCAGCAGAACCATGCTCGCAAGCTGCAGCTGCAAGCGTGCACGCGTCACACGTCTGGCAAACGCAAATTTTCCTGCCAAACTAGAGCGGCGCGTGCTAAAGATAGGTCGGGAATCGGCGTGTGTACCTACAACCGGTGCGGGAGACAAGGGCAACCTTGGCCTTAGAAGTTTATATAACGAGGAAGCGCGAGGATCGCGAGCTCAGTCGCGTCGTTTCATTTCGATCCACCGATTCGTCACCTGGCCGAGCTTCGTCGTGACAGGCAGTCACGCTTCACCGATCCACAACAACGTTGATTCTTTCCGTTTCAATTCTCACTTCTAGTTCTAATCACTCGGCCATTAATTCAATTACAGTCATGAGACAGTGATCTATTGGTAAAAAACTCGAGCCTCCAATTAGCTTCAATTGAAGTCTTAATCGTAGTCGTTTCACCATCGATATGCATATACGCTCTGCTACGCTACCTGGAAAATAGGATCAGCGATTGTCAAAAATCGGTATTTATCAACGGTTCCAGTTTGTTATATCGTGAATTTCCAATCTTGATCGAGCAGGAGGAGATTAGCTGACCAGTGAAGTGTGCGTTGGATCAAGGTACAGACAACTGGAAAGATAACACGCGTACAGAGTTACAAGCGAAATCGTTTAGAAGCGATTGGGACGGTGGAGCGCGATTGAATCGTTTGAACGTGATCATGGTGAGTAGTGGCAAGTGGCGCTTCCGGTGTGTGTGGCGAAGCAAAAATGCGCTTCCCTGGAAAGTGTGACATCGCTCTTTCTCCTCTCGAATGTTGTCAACCGTCATGCTAAGATAAATTCGACAACGCGAAGCTTCAAAATTCAAACGTTCAATAATTCCAAACTCACCAAACTCACCAAACTTACCAAACTCACCAAATGTAACGAATGAACCTCCTTTAAGGATCGAACATTGTTGTTGTCTGATCCGAGAGAGTTATTTTCTAGTGTCCAAATCTCGCTCGCTGCACTGCTATTTCTGGAGAACGGCATTGAGAAGGCCTGATCGCAGAAGATATATGCTCAGGTGACGCGGCACGTCTAGAATCGGAAAAAGGCAATGCATCTGCTGATTTTACTCTGGGCGTTGGTCGCCCTAATTGGCCAAGTGAAGTGCAAATGCAGCCTAGCGCCGATTCTGAATGATGAACGGTCGACCGCCTACGTTTGCACTCACGGCGACCTGAATGATCTCGAGGAGATATCCAGCGACGCGGACTGGATAGAGTTCACGGTGTCCCGGTTTAACCTTATCCCGTACAACGCGTTCTGGCGTTTCAGAAACCTACGAAGACTCTCCTTTTACAACTGTTACGTCAATTTCATCAGTCCAGACGCTTTCGCGGGCCTGGATAACCTAGAGTGGCTCATATTCCACGGTACCAAGATTCACGTAGCCAGGGCCGTCTGGTTTCGTCCTCTGACAAACTTGCGGAGACTCATTTTGGATAAGTAAGATTCATTCCTTGAATGCAATTAAAATTATTTTTGAAAACTGACAGAAAATCGTTCAAACTGTGATGTGAAGAACATGTATATATACACATGTACGCTCTTCACATTGAGAGAGATGGAGTAAAATTCAAAATAGAACGATCAAAATTACCCACGCTATTCTTGAGATCTATCCTGACTGCTTGACTCAAAACAGGACCGATTACATAAAAACAGCATAATGATCGACGACCCAGTTGTTAACAGAGAACGCGTTTTGAAAACGCATGATGTCACGCCCTGAAAAGATTCCCAGGAGAAGCACCGTGGGTCGGGGTTATTTGCAAGAAAAGACGCGGAAGCGCGACATTTCCTTCTTTGCGAAACGCCAGCGCCCTCGCTCGCGTCATTGCAAATCGCGCACGTTGTTACGTAAAAATGATAATGGGCCTGGTAATAATCGTTGCGATGCACGTTCCGATTGTTTACAGATGCGGCCTGGTACACGTCGAGCCCGATCTGTTCCGTAAGCTGCCTAAACTGCAAATATTGGGTCTGCGCGACAACGATCTCAATTGCTTGCCGATCGACGAACTGCCCTACCTAAGGGCGCTAAGGACCGTGCGAATCGACGGGAATCCCTGGCTTTGCGAGTGCCGGCGAAAACTCGATCAATACCTCCGGTCCCGCTCTATCGTCCAGGAAGTCGAATGTCTGCGGCAAATCAGCATCTGCAAGAAGTATCAATGCATGACTCCTATTGGCTTTCCCGTTCTCCCTTCTGTTCTCACTACTCAACGATTGCACGACTTTGACAGGGTAAGCGTGCAGACGCACAAGCATCTCACAAACGTATGTATGGTTATTACAGAAAATTTTTATGATTTTCAAAAAAAAAAAAAAAAAAAACGTCTGTCGCAGGAACGCACGCTCATTCGCGGAAACGAATTTCAAACGAACGTGTTCAATTCTCTGGACAGGCTTCCAGATAAAACATCCTGGATCGAAGTTTCTGGCTTAAGGATAGACACGTTGCCGAGATACGCGTTCTTCAGGTTTGGCAACAGTCTAAGAACGCTGGAGCTGATCGACTGTGGAATCACCGCGATCGAGAACGAGGCGTTCGCGGGTTTACACAAGCTGGAGCGGCTCTCTTTAGTCGGCAATTGGTTGCCAGTCGTCGGTGCCAATTGGTTTCGAGATCTCGTCAGCCTTCAGCAGCTGATTTTGGAGCGAAATGGCATGCAGCAGATCGAGAAAACGGCGTTGTGGCACGTCGGTGACTCTCTGCGACACCTCGACGTCCAGTACAATCTGTTCCGATGTATAACCGTCGAGGAACTGGCCAACCTGAAAAAGTTGGAGAGGTTAGACGCGATGGGGAACCCGTGGTTCTGTACCTGCAGGACGAATCTTCAAAGTTTTCTCACCCAGAGGAACGTTGGATTCGAAATTAACGCGGGCCGGTGTTACGCGAACGAGAACGAGATTTCAAACGGCGGCACCGATTGGCACCAGGTACTACGTTGGTCGCTAGTCTGTCTAATTTGAAATGTTTATCTCGAAAACCGAGCTCTATAAATATATTTATTAATATATATATAATATAATAATATTAATATATAATATAATATATATATTAATACATTTATTAATAATTACTTTTTAACATTTTCACAAGAAGTGAAAAAGTACAAATTTCTCAAATAGAAGCAATTTTTAGAAAACAAAAAGTAACCTGAATCAACTCAACTCTTACCCTCTCATGCTATAATTCTTTTTTTTTTTAATTTTTTTATGTAGTTGGATATAGTAATTATGATATGTCACTCTTAAAACAACTGTTATTCTTTTTCTATTTATTTAGACCATCGTCCAAAATGCTTCGCTCACGACTGGAAGAGTGCATTGGACTTCTTTCGAGGACAGCCTTAAACAAACGAATGTCTCTATAATCGGACCACCGCCGCCGGAAATTCGCGTTGTCTCGTCGCCACCTCCTGTTTACACGGGTACCTGTTACCGCGAGAAACCTGACGGAGACTCGATCTATGTTTGTCGAGCCATCACGTCGATCGAGGAACTAGGCTTGGTCCCTTTGACGGCGCGCGAGATTCGAATTATCTTGTCAAACATCAAGAGGATCCCAGAGAACACTTTCGCGCGTTTTGACGGTTATTTATCAAGGCTGGAATTCCGGGACTGCGGCATCGAGAGGATCGAACCGCGCGCTTTCTCAAACCTTCGTAACTTGGAATACTTATCGCTTCGTAGCAATCAACTGGAGTCCATTAGTTCAGAAATGGTCTACGGCCTTCATAATCTACGGCACTTGGACCTGTCTCATAACAACATACACAGAATTACAAACGACGTGTTCGATCATCTACCGTATCTTACTAATTTAGACGTTTCCGACAACGCCATGAACTGCATTGGTATAGAGTACATAGCCCGTCGACTGCATTACCTGTCGTTTCTCGACGTTTCTAACAATCCGTGGAGCTGTCTCTGCGGATCGAAATTGGCAGAATTCCTAGACTCACGACGTATGAAATATGACGAAGGTTCGCTACTCTTGAAGGAGGATTGTTACGCCTCCGCGGGAAGTCCAAACATCACTACCAGTCCACCAATTCCGGTGACAACTGGCGCCACGCTGAGGAACGAGACCATAGAAGGGACCTGCACTCCCGACGAAGATACAGAAGAGCGCCGTTATCGATGCACCAGGGGTAATCTGTTATTGCTACAGTCGATAACGTCGGAAGCGACCGCCATCGAATTCAACGAAGGCCATCTACCGAGGCTACCATCGGGATCTCTAATGAAATTCGCAAACCTGCGAGAATTCGTAATAAGAAATTCTGGACTGACTACTGTAGAAGACGGTGCGTTCAACAATTTGAAGAATTTGGAGAATCTGACGATACAGGACAATCCTCTGGAAATGATCGGATCCTCCTGGTTCGTTTTGCCGAACTTGGACCGATTGGATCTCCGCGGCAACTCCATCAAGCACATCGAGCCCGGATCGTTCCGATATCTGAATCGACTTACTTATTTGAATCTCGAGGGCAACGATCTGAGGTGCATATTTACGAGCGACCTGAACGAGATGTCCAACGTGTACATCGTCGAATTTTCCGGTAATCCTCTGAAGTGGAGATGCAGAGTCGAGCTGGAGCAATTTCTGGAGGCTCGGAAAATCCGGTTCATAAAGATTGAGAACTCTTGCGAGGGTAAAAAGTTGATGAGGAATCTCCTGTTGCAGAATAAAACGGACGGCTCGTTCGATTGCCCGTCAGAGTGTTCAGTAGCCTCCACCGGGCAAAATTTCTTCGTTCTGTTCGTACTGTCGTCGCTGATAACATTAGTCCATTAATTGTAAGTGGTGGTTACTATTGATACTTAATTATGATACAACGACACATGTGTTCATTTGTTGCAAAATGTATTTTGCATACCTGTTCAAGTAACTGACAGAGAATCAGATACACGTTAGAATCTTTTCCTTAGCTTGAGTTTGTCTTAGGGCACATCCATTTCTTTGGACATACGATGGTGTTCGAGGAATAGTGTATTAAAATATACACTTATATTAATTTTAGAATGCGACGTAACTAACTACGAAGACAACTAACAGGATTAATTGGCATTGATTCGAGTGGAACTTGCGTCAGATTTAATTAATATCGTTAGAAAACGCAAATTCTAGCAAAATATCAAATTTTGCACAGAGGGAGATCGGTATCACGATTGTGATTTACTTGACGAAAAATCTAAGTTCTAGCGTGTGCATAAGTTTCAACGACTGTTACGCTTCAAAATTAGCATTTTTGAATTGTACTTGTCAAAAATTGTCACACGTTGTAAAAAGATGTCCTCGAAACATTAATTTTTCTTTGACAAAAGAAATACTTCTGTTGAAAGAGCGTGACGAAATTCTGTAACCCAGTGCTTAATATAACGCACAAGGAGACTAACATATTTTTTGGAGGGGATGATAGCTGCCAAGAGGGACCATCAAAGATAGAGGATATATTCCACAATACAAATGTGTATATTTTTTAAACGTATGATCTAAGTATCTATTTATTAGCTTTGCGTGCCATATTGTCATTTACGAATGAATATATTCTTGTAAACAGTTAGGTTTAATAGGGTGATAAATATTTAGGTTCAATTGAATTAAAGCTAAATATCTATTGCGTTAAGTAACTTGAGAGGTGAAAATGAATGAAAGCAGCTATACACGAAAGGTTTCGACCAGCGGAGAATTAATAAATGTATGCTTGAATTGTTGTAACTAGTGACTGCACGAATAAATAATTTATTGTAAGCAAATATGATTTTTTAATTTTTATTTAATGATCGAGAATAGTTGACGTTTCGTAATAAAAAAAATTTATCACTTTTTTCATGTAAGATCAAAGTACATTTCACCAGCCCGGCTAGCTCAGTCGGTAGAGCATGAGACTCTTAATCTCAGGGTCGTGGGTTCGAGCCCCACGTTGGGCGAATATATTTTTTAAATTTTTTCTACCATAAATGGCAATATTTTTTATAGAATAAAAAAAACTTTAAATGTATCACTAATAACTTCTAACGTATCTATGTTATTTTGAACGTATTATAAGTTACTTTAGTACATTTATACATACAGTAACTCATAGTATTCGAACAAATATCATTTAAATTACATTTGTTTAAAACTCTACTAATTAAAAATATAATTATAATGATCAAGTCTCATTACAATGTTAATGAAATTTTGTAAGACACGCATAATACATTCACAGTCTTTACAAATATTCGAACACTTTTGTGAATTATTTAAATAAAATAGATATATTTAATTATTTTAAAATTTAAAAATTATTCATTTTCTATTCAAATATATTTCCAGTTAAAAAAAGAAATGAAAGGAACAAAACTTACCCTTCCCTTATATAGCAGAGCGTGGTTTCGATCCACGGACCTCTGGGTTATGGGCCCAGCACGCTTCCACTGCGCCACTCTGCTGTTATAATTCGTATCTTTAATTTTACTTTTAATAGTCGACATTGATTTTATTTAAAAAAAAATTTTTTATTATTCCTTAACAATATTATGAAGAACTTTATCAGAGCTTTTTTTATCATATACATAATAAAAGACGATTACTTTCATTAATTGAAAAAATTTTGGAGCAAAACGTGTAGATTCAGCAAAATAAAGGATTATTGCGCTTATGATTGATTCATATTTTGTAATTTGCAATCTTGCAAATATTTTGGGGAAATGAACAGCCTTAAAGAAAAAGAAGGATTTATTATTACAAAAGATATATGATATATAAAAATTATTCACAGTTAATTATATAACTATATTTAAACAATTTATTGATATCTTGTGAGTAATGATGATTCCTCCAAAGTACATATAAATATAACATAATTCCTCCGAAGTACATACAAATTACATATAAAGAAAAAGTATATTAAAATGTATTTGTATGTAAGGTACTGAACTGAATTATTTAATCATAAATTTAGTATATACTTATTTAATATATTTGCATCAATATAAATAGAAAGTTTAATAAATGAGAGAATATATAGACTTTTTATATTTAAAGAAATAAATATATAAATAAATAAATATTCAATTTAGTTCTTTACTTTAACAAGATTATATTCAAATTTTTATGACATACATTGTGATAAAAATATTAGCAGTCAGCATTCTTAGTAATATTGCATATCTGAAAGTTGCGTAGAAATCGCTATTACAAAATCACGAGCTCAAGCAGAAATCATGCGTCATGGAATCCCTATAAAAATGAAATTCGATCAATCGATCATTAATCAAAGCTTCAAAGTCACGAAGAAGGGAACAATGAAGTTCAACGCGTGTTTCTTGCTTTTGTGGGCGAGTATCACTCTGATCCACGCTGGGCCAACGCACAAGACCATTGAGAAGAAATCGCTAGCAGAGGATACCAAGGTAGACACCATTAAGGAAGATCTGAAAATTGAAGAAACTGGTGAACAGAAGGATAGATCAAAGAAAGCTGCAGTCTGTCTTCAAATAAATCCTGCATCTCCACAGGTTGCTTTAAATGAGAACTTTGTGCAGAATGTTCCATTGATGATGCAGGTTCCTCAATTAGTTCCTCAACATGTCCAAACTTTAAACTTTGTTCAACCTGTCCCACAAAATTTACCTCAGGCGAGTATAGTGGTTCCTCAACAAATAATCCAAGCTTCTCAACCTTTATCTCAAGCCAATATAGTCCTTCCTCAGCAAATGCTCCAACCAATTCATAACGTGCAAATTGTTCAGCCTTCTTCCGAACCGCATTCCGCAAACCAGATCGTCCAACCGCCTGAAGAACTCGAGACAGATCCACAACCAGAACCAACTCCATCGCCTAAAACAGAAATTGAAAGTGTTACAAAGACACCAAATCATGTGAATACTGAAAAATTTCCACAACTTTTGCCAGCACGTCAAGAAGCCTTAACTGTGGTGCCAGTTGCCCCTAGATATCAAGAACTGATGTTCACATCCGAGCCTGAACATGCTACTTTCGTTCAAGTTCCTTCAATCTCAGCTTGTAATCATTTTCATAATCAACTAACCAAGTGTACTTGTCAAAACATTGAACCAGTGACTATGAATATGATGCCTTTTATGTCCTATTCATCGCCGTATGATGCTAGATCATCTTTAATGATGCCTCACGTTCATACAAACGTAAGTGACAAACAGAAAAACAGAAAATGATTGTCTAGTGAGATAATTAATGCTCGTTAATTGTTTATAGGATGCAAAGGACTACAAAACAAACCAAGTTGTACCAGGACTACAAGAGAAACCAAGATCTCTTATCAGTATGAATATTCCACATTATGGTCACAGACCTCATTATCATCCATCCTTGAGAGGAATGCACTATTTACATCCAGAAACTTCTCTGAGGAACAAATATAACCTTCTTAGCAGTCCAGCGCTTATTCCTGAAGTGCATGACTTGACACAAACCAATAAATCGCCTCGTGAAACCGATTCCAGTCAATTAGAAAAAGAAGCAGAGACCAAGCAAGCAGAAGGTAAGGCAACGTTGATCGATGGTCGGCGCAATGCGAGAAGCAATAAAGAAGAAATAAAGGAACAAGAGAAACAAATAATCAAAACCTAAAACATTCAGACAAAATATAATGAATACATTGTATTTTTTATTTTTGTATCTTTTAAATCAATCTACATATGTGGGAAGAAACAATTAATAAAATGATATTTTGAAATAAGAAGTTCTTGTCATTACACTTTTTATATTGAAATTATCAATTTTTATTTAGATGTTTATATTTGATAAAGAAGTTTCAGTGGCAACACTTTTGCATACACTATTTAAGTAAATAGAGTTGTCTCTAGGTAAAATAATTACGTCCTTTGAAGAAGAGTCTTGCAAATATTTCTGCAATACAGACATGTTTAGCTGTACCCATGAACATTTGCATGAAACAGTTTCTTTCGTGTTTTCTTTTGCACTTGGATCTTAATTTAAGAAATCATTATCAATTGTACATAACTTGCCACTTACCAATCAGTTAATAATGTAAATTTGTAATTTCATACCACCGATAAGTTTTAAATCCTCTTCCAAGATATCTTCATTGATATTAATCCATTTTAGAATATTTTGTTTGGTCGTGGAATTTACTTGTTTTAAGATATATTCAATATTTTTAATAGAATCAGGGGGATGTGCAATTCTCTTCAAAACTGATTTATCTATAGACCAGTCACTGCTTTCATCTTCCTTACAGTTACAACAAATGCAAGTACTTGGATGATCAGTTTCTCTGCATTGTTCATCGAAATCGGGAACTAAAAAAAAAAATTCTTAATAAAAATTGCTTTTTATACAAGAAAAAAAACCACAATCACATTTACCATTACATTTCATGCAATAACAACATCTACAATCTTTTATATGATCCGTGCCCATTATCGTAGAAATGAATGTTACGGTAGACTAAAAAAGAATAATTTTTGACGAATCTGTCACAAAAAATAATTACAAAGAAATCATACATGTTGCAATTTCAACTCGGTTGCGGTCGAATATGTATAGTTATAATATTTTTGAATAGAACGAGTTGTTGGAGGAGGAGTCCTTGGTGGCTGCGAGAAAAGATGATAGAAAACATCATGATACTCTTTCTTACAACGATCTCCCTCGTATTTTGCAAAGTACCACCAATGATCCACTTTATATGGTCTGACATCTATATTTTCTTGATTTAAAACTTCAGATGTCAACATTCTTTTAACTATCTGTAAATGATTATGAGGAAATGATTGTGATTATGATTATCCTAATTTTTATGTACTTTTACAAATACCTTTGCAGCTTGATTACCAATGCAATTGCCAAATATCCTTAGCTGTCTCAACAAAGGACTTTTCTTCAATGTATACAAAATATTCACCATTCCATCATCAGTGATTTTATTATGTGAAATATCAAGAGATAAAAGTTTTGAAAAAGGAATAACATTGCTTAAACTCCTAAGGTTGCTATAATTAGCAGAAATACTTATTTTAAAAGAAAAAGCAGTTCTTTTAAGGGATTCTCATTAGATACCTTGCACCATGATCGGTTATGATATTCTTACATAAAATTAGAATCTTTAAAGCTGGTCTTTTTGCTAACCATGCAGATATATGACTAATTCCATGATCACCAATATTATTACAGCCTAAATCCAATAAATGCAATGTGTCATTGTATTTTGCATTAAACATCATGTTTTCAATATCATGGCAACTAAAGTTGTATTTTTGCAAATGTAATGCTCTTAGAGTAGTATTATACTGCAAAAAAATCATTGTTGAAACAAGGAAATTTAAGAAGTGTAAAAATATCAAATTACTCTAAGCATATGACCAATGACATCTGCAAAATGAGCAGCATCAAAATAATACATGCATCCTGGATTTGGCCGGCTGATGTCTAGGCTTTCTAAAGTTCTATTAGAGACTTCTTGATCCGAGCTTAAAACCATTATGAAATATATTAAACTGGAAGCTGTCTGATTTACGTCCGCAATATTTAAACTGCGGACATATTTATTTTTCAATAAGAAGTATGCTACATTTTTTGAAGCCTGCAAGAATTGTTTAATTTAATTTTAATAAATAAATTGGATTAATAAAATATTTAAAAAAGATACTTTTTACCTGATCACCAAATTTATTTGCCCTCAAATTTAGACTTCTTAGCTCTAAATTTTTTGCAAATTTAAGCATGTAATCGATTCCATTGCTGGCAATATTATTATTCTGAATATCCAGTTCTTGAATATTTTTATATAACTGATATTAAAAATTTCATATAACATGTTTGTTGCTAATAATTCCTTTTTTTTTCTTTCTTTTTTAGAACAATAAATCTTACAAGAAAATAATCAAGTAAACTGATGAATCCAAAATCTGTGATATTATTGTTAGCCAAATTAAGATGAGTGATATCTTGGTTTTTCCTCAAGAAAACTAATAAAGCTGGGATGTCTATATCTTGAAGATTTCTCCTACAATTATCCATAGAAAATATGAAATTTAAATCTTAATCTAAATCTAAACAGTCTGTATTTCTACTAACCCAATTTTTTTATATATAACAGGTCCACACATATACAGTCTCTTTTCTGTACTGCAAATTGTTTTGCAAAAGCACTTAAAAAAACACTGGCTCAAGTTTTGATGAACATAAGGAAGTTTCACATTCTCCAATACATTAAGTACATTGGTTTTTTCGCAATTTGTACACGAGGATGGGCATTGATATTTGTTAAATTTCATGATGAATCTAATTCCTTCTAATTGTCTGAAAATAATTTTTCAAAAATTATATCGAAATAAAAAATGATAGTTGCACTGTTCATACTTCAAATGAAATTATTCAGATTCTTATTTTAAAAAAAATTTCTTTACGCAAGTCATCAATACATTGTAATTTATAAAAAATGACGGACGATTTTTTCTTCAAGAAAAAAGATGAACCTGAAATTATTCCATTACATGAAATGTTTAAGGGTAAATATAAGAAATTATATAATAATTTGTGATCAGTACTCACATCAAATATAATAAAAAATTGTAACTGAAGTATGGATATTTGTTTTTTGATCAGCATATTGTGAAATGGACGTAATTTCTTTTGAGCAAAATGTTGACTTATTACCATTATCGCAAAGTGATAAGTGGTTAATTTCTGCTCGTATACTCGACATGGTTACATTGACGACTACAGACACTGGTCTAGCATTTTTTACATTTCGAAAAAGAGCCCTGTCGTTCGAGGAGTATTTGCAATACTTAAAAGATCTGACAGAATCTAAAAATATAGACTTTGAAGAAATGAAATACAAAATGCAAACATGTGGGAAGCCCAAAAAAGCTGCTTAATTATACGTCTACAAATACTAAATACTTTATTCTTTAACAATAATTTACAATGTTGAAACTTGCACCCATTATCTGTAAAATTAAGTTTATCTGGACTATTATTTTTTGATGAAAATTGACTTATTGAAAATCGTTTATAAAAAAAAATATTTCTATCTTGATATTTGATTTCTTTTGTTATTTCATTTCGCGTGAAACTTTCAAACTTGGAAAGCAACGTGATATTTGATTTACGAAACGTGGATATAATCGTAGTATCACGCAATTAGCTTTTAGAGTAAGCCATCTTTGACGCAAAAGATTACCCTCTATGCACGTAAAGTTATTTCATAGATTCAATTAGTTTTGATAAATAAGATGAATACAATAAAAGTGCCGAAAATAAATGTTTTACAATACTTTTTTGTATCGATTAATTACAAGGCACATGAATCACAAAAGAATCACTGTCTTCTCAATCAATAACATCCTATAGTTATCTACACGGCGAAAAAAAATCTGTACAATCACAAGGATGACTCTTTTGTGCTTCTCAGAGTATCAAAAATAAATTAATATAAAGAAAAATAATTGAGAAACGCGTTAACGACAATTGCGATAAAGTTGGATATACAAAAATATTCCAATAATCTTCACTTTATACGGATAAGTAACACATAACGGTTGTATTCCTCAATATGCAAGAGATAAAATACTTTCTTCTTTTTATTCTTCTTTTTTTTCGCGAAAAATACGTTATACGTTCTGCTGCATCCACTTTAAAGCAGCTCTAATATTGCCAAGCGTTACTCTACCAAGGAAACTGGCGATTAATTGATATTCTGGCATAGTACGTCTTCCGCAGGATCTTGTAGAAAGTGACCTATTATAAAAATTTCGTTTCCCATCTTCTTGGATGTTGTCATTTTCCAATATTTCTGCTGGTTCCAACATGGAATTTCGTCCTTCACAAAGTACTTTTGTAGTTAAGCACAAAAGCCATTGCATAACCTATGAAAAATATAAAAACATAAGATTTTATATAAATTTAGAAATTTAAAAAGCGGTACCTCATTAGTTGAAGGCAATTTCCACTCGCTCCTGAACCAATTGCTTGGTGCCCACAAGTGCAATTGTATTACAGTTGCTGCAGTTTCCACGTCGAGTCTCTGAAATTCAAATTTCACACTGAAAATTTAAAAATCCTTGCATAAAAGATATCTCGGATATTTATTTCAGAACTTAAGTTCAGGAAAGTTATTTTATTGCTTGTAAAAATATTTTTTGTTGGCTTTTATAATTTTCCTTTCCTATACCTTGGGACTGGAGCTAGCCCACGATACTGAATTATTTCAAGTTATTTTAAAATACATAGATACGTAATTTGTCACAAAATACCTTGTACAAGTTTCTTGACAAGAGGTTTTTAATCAATGCAGAGATGATGGTCGGTACGTGATTAGGTAGAGGTTGAATATCCGTTTCTTTATAATTATGATTTTTAAGAGAAATTCCCTCCTTGTCGTTGTGGAACGGATTCTTCATACCAAATATTTCGTACGCTATGGTTCCAACTGTCCAAAGATCAGCCTTCGTGTAATTGATACTGGTAAATGGACCAGGTTCTGCTGTAATTACTTCTGGTGCCATTAGTGCTACGTTGCCGCCTTTGTCAACATCGTGAGTGTTGTAAGGCAAATACAATCCATGACGTTTGTCCGCCAAACAACATCCAAAATCTGTGATTACCAAAGATGGACAGTTGTCTGTTTCTTCTGACAAATCCAGTAGAATATTATCACTTTTTAGATCCCTAAATTTTTAAAAACAACAGTATATTTGAAACATAATCTGACTGACATATGATACAATGATATTTCGATCGAACAAATGATATTGGTTTACCGGTGTGCAATGCCATGTGCATTCAAGTGAGTTACACCTTCTAGTAATTGAGCCAATAGTAGTATCGATTCCCTCATGCTCAAATTGCGATTGCTCAAGTATTGTTTCAACGTAGTGTCATATCTGCGATTAGAAATTTTATTTACAGGATACTATAAAACTGAATGATTATTTCTTAGAACATCAGGTACCGTTTCATCACTAAAAACAGACTCATGTTTCTCCCAGATCCATGAGGGTTGATACGTGCGGGTAATGCATCCGGATACATTCCCCACGAACCAGGTAACGCAGGCACTCTGTCAGCAAAAACGTAGTACATCGCTACAATATTTGGATGCGGCGGGAGCTCGGTTTTCCTCTCAGCCATTCTTATTTCCCAATCGGTCAATTCTTCGTTTTGCAAGTGTTTTCTGGCTGGTACGGTTTCCCGATACATAGACCTCAGAATGGATAACGCGTTCGATTCGGTGTCGTAATTGAACATCATCTTCAATGCCAACGGAAATGCGCTTATATCTTTCGTTTTATCGTCAACGTTTATTTGATTCTGACCCTCAGTGCTTGGAGAATCATTGAATTTTGCCGAGTAAACCACCGCAGAGCATCCTTTCGCGATTGCAGGGCCGATTACGAAATTCTTCAAAGTGATGATTCCCTCCTTCTCTTTGACTACTTCATAATTTCTGTCATTTTGTGGCGTGTTCCACTGTAATTTTGATACAGCCTCCTGTAAATCATTTTGTCATTAATGTTCAAAGTTCTTATCTTTGTTATCAATGTTCTTAATGTATGTTCTTAGTAAAAAACAGTCTTAAAGTGTAAATAATAATATACTATAAATAATGTAGTAATCTTAAAAACAGACTACTATTTACCCGAATTTCCCAGCAAACACCTTCCAATTCATCCTCTTTTGTCAATATTCCAGTGCCAGATGCCAATGACACACCGACCAAAGCAAAGAAGGGAGCAGAATCTCCGCCAAAGACCAGTCGACTAGCAGCTTTCCTACGCAAATCAGCAGCTAAACTATTTGTGACTCGTTTCAAGATGTTGTCCACAAAGATTCGTCGAGCATGGGCTCCCAAATAGCCAAGGTGCTTTCCCGCATTCGACACATTGCTGTTACCCTGGGGCGCATAGCCCTGGGACTTGCCTATTTTGAAATTGAAAAATATTAATTTTTCGTTCTTTTAATTCAAGCATATTCAAACGTTTTGACACTTTATCCGATATTTTACCTGAGCATATAACTCAGGTATATCATTCAACTCTTCAATGACTGAAATTGTTTTTCTGGACTACAAAACACTTCGAGGTCTTCTCTCAATTCTTGACGATTTTCAAATTATCGTACACTCTGCTAAATATCAACAAAGAAATTTCACACAAAGCAGAGACAACATAAATCACTACTTATTTGTTCGCAAAGAAAAATTTTCTAAAGTTACAAAAAGATCATTCCAAGGATAAATACGTATACGACAATTAAGTAACCTTAAAATTGGGAAAAGCTCTGAAACGTAATTGACGTAATTCGAAATTCGAAGTACGATGATACATAAGATCCGTGAAGTGTCAAAAAGACAAAAAAAAAACAGAGTTAACTCTGTTTTGGTGATTAACTGTACCAAGGTCCCTCTGACAACGGAGATCCTAGGAGGAGATATAGATTTTTCGAAGGACTTACCTACTTGCACAACGTGTATCTTGTCGTGGTAGTTCCTTTGATGGAAATTAGAGTAGAAACACTCAGTATTTCTGAAGGAATGTAGCAAAGCCCGACCATTTTGTACGAGACGATGGACTGCTGTCCGAATCGACATCTCTCCGCGCTTTTGGGCTGAGAGAGCCCAGTGGGCCAGCCCCCAAGAAAAGAACCTTCGCCGCCGAAGATAGGTTCGTTGCTATCAATCCGATAGTTTTCTTCGAAGATTTTCGACTAACTGCGTAAATTAAAAGTGGAAAAACTGCAGCGAAACAGCCACTACCCCCTCCGTGGTCGTTTTCATACTGCGCTGACGGACTCTGTCGGGCTGTCACGAAATCATACATTCGTATAGTATAGCACACTATATATCTATTCTTCGTATGTATGCATACTTCATTTAATTAAATTTAAGTAAAAATAACTGGAAGCAAAAGAGTCTTAAAAGAGATTTAACAAATTTAACATTTTCATGCGCAAATACGTTTATTTTTACGATGATTGAAGAATGTTATATGACAAGTAAAATTATTCTCATTACTCTAATATATAATATACGAAAAGATAATGCTCGTTCATATTATATTATATATATATATATATGATATAGAATTCAATTTAAAATTACATTTGAATTTGCGGTATTTTGTGTCACGAAAGCAAATTGTGATAAGAATAATAAGCTTGATAATGTGTCACAGAGTTACATTTATTTTGCATAGTCAATTATATGTATATATATATTTAGCTAAAGTAATTAATCATGTTAATAAATATATATTCTTTTGGGAGATAATCTTATACAAGAAACACTACTCGTAACGCCGATCACGACTGAAGGATCACGATGATCGTGATGATCAGTAATAACGATATCGATAAGCTCGACTACGATTGTACGCAATTCTACTCTCAATTGGGTCGCAATTGTAAAGAGCGTCCCCGCGAGTCCCATCCGGACAAGTACACACTGCAATATGGCGTCTGGCTGCGCAAATAGCGGATGGCCCACATTCTTTCCCAGTACAAGGGTTTTGACAAGAATAACCAATACACGCCTTGTTGTCTGGACATTCGCTGTCAGTGAGACATTCTCCACGTTGGCAGCTAATCAGAGCGTTCCCTATGTATCCTGTAGGGCACGTACACACTGGCCTTTCCCTTCCGGTGTTGTCATGACCAGGAGTGCAAATTGCATTACTTCCGCAAGGATTAGGCTCACATAAATCTCCTACGAATAAATCTAAATGATCTTTGAATTCGTAATAAATTTACTACGTAATTAAATATAATTAGTAAAATTATAATATATCAATCTCGACTTTTCAGAAAACACTTTGCATGCTTGGTCGCTTACGTGCTTCGAACAATCTGCAGCTGACAAATGGATTGCCAGTCATATGCTTCGGACAACTGCAAACTGGAGTTATGTCTCTGAGATTACAGTCTGCGTTCACACCACAAACTCCGTCGCAAGGATTTACGCATTTTTGATTCAAACAAGCTGGCTTGTTTCCTGGACACTCTGAGTGCGTGGTACATTCCGGACGGCAGGCTACGAACGGATTTCCCAACCAGTTCTATGATAAATTATTGTTCTGAATTGTTTGAAATCAATTCTATATTAATTGTTCAGAAAAAAATCGTAGTACTTTTGTTACGAAATGTTTGAATAAATTATATTGAATAAATCTTCTTAGTTGAATATCAAAAGGAAATAACTCAAAATATTTATCTTTATCTGTATATTAATCACTATTTATAATATATATATATTCATATTGTTCATCGCAATCTTTACAAAATTTATTTGAAAAACACAGGTAAGAATAATGCTCACGTTTGGACAACTGCATTTGGCCTGATGATTGATGACGTGACATTCCGCATTTTCGCCGCATTTACACGGATTTTCACACCCGAAATTAGACGAGCAGGCAAGATGATTCGAGCATTCACTATCGCTTTCGCACTCGTGATGACAACCAGTCAAAGGAGATCCTCTATAACCCGGAAGGCAGCTACAAACGGGAACTTCATTTACTACTTCGCATCTGGTATTATCGCCACACGGACTCGGTTTACAGGCAGCCTCTAAAAATGTATCATTAATATTTCAGTCACTCTTATCTCGAAGGATATTTCATTTTACGTATGCAGAACACAAAGTAACTTGAAACTTTAATCTCGTACAAAAAAATCTTTGAAACAAATATTGTCGAGAAACTATTTTTGCATTGCCATGTTTCGTTTTGTACATTACACAATGTTTCTATTTCTTTCCAAGAATTGACATAGTAGGACAGTTTCATATGCAAAGAAGTATGTATACGAAAAGTATGTATTACTTACGAGGGTCAGCTATACGGCAAGAAGTGAAAGGATCTCCCTTATATCCAGTAGGACAATAACATACCGGAACGTGATTTCTGACCTCACATAATGCGTTCACACCGCACAAACCATCGCAGGGATTTACACATCTGTTATTGGTGCATACTCTGCTTTCAATACAATCTCCATTGACTACAAATGAAACATACAATTAAAAACCTTATCTAATATACTCAGGGCATATAAATCTTTTATATAAATACTAACTTAAACATTCCACTCTGGCGCAATGAGAAAGAGGATCTCCCATGTGCAAATTCATACAAGAACAGACCGGTCTGCCTTCGCTGAGTGTACATCTTGCATTAACTCCACAAGTATGAGTCTCGCAACCTAAAAATGATTATTACAAACTTCAATGAAGAGATTTTTGCATTATCTAAATTAACTTACCTATGTTGTTTAATGACAGAATTCTTGAATAATATCCAGCGTTAGCAATTGCCAACAATGAGAGAAAAAGTAGAATTGTAATCTGCGAGTATTCCATCTTTTTAATAAAAAAAAAAAACGAAAGGACGTTCTCATTAATTTTTCAAAGCTCCGATTAATTGTTGAAATCCATAGATACGTTTGAAAAGCCTTAACAAAAAATGATCGTGTTCAAAGGCAGAACTAAATGGATCAAGAGATCTTCGGCGAATGCGGAGACGAGTGTAAGTCTGAGTACAAGGAAATCCCCGCCTCTTGCAACCTTCACAGTTCCACTTTAAATTTTGCCTACACGTATCCCTGACGATCCTTCCATGGGTCTCGCCTACGCTGTTCACTACTACACTGGACTGCCAATGTCAACTGTCCGAGAAAATCATTTATCCTCGAGCAAGTACAAAAAATAATCCAAGTATGATTATTTCAAGTTCATACAACATAATCGAGCTAGCTATTTGCTTTGCTAATTAGCAAGATGGAAGAAAAACAGTCAATGATGACTTAATTTTTGTCCCAATAAAAATGACGTATTTCTTGTTTATTTTTATTGGTACATGATATATATATCTCGTTACAAAAATTTGTTCTAATTAAATATAAATATATCGATCGTATAAATTAATAAATAACATCCTAAGAAATCGCGGTCGAGTCTGAGATGATATATACTTACTTACATAGTGATAGAACTATTTTTTTTATAGATTGACTCTTTTGCTGGTCGGAATGTAGACCCGATGACGGGATTTTCAAGTATATTTGGAAAAAGTACCCGTTACAAATTAAATATAGAGAGCGTGAGTAATCTATTATTCGAAGGGCAATCATCCTTTCGCGCCAAAGATGGACCTGTCAGTGACGATGGTTTCACGTTATGATGATCATCGACGGAATGGTCCTATGCGTAACTGTATTTAAAAATCAAGTAAAAATAAAAAGGATCAAACTCTCAAAATTAAAAATTACTTAAAATTTATAAAACTGCGAAAAATTTATAAAATTTGTTTGTACAAACGAACAAAGAGCATAACTAATCTGGCAAATTATGACACCTGCAAAAAAATTAATTAGAGGTATCAAAACTTTTCGATCCTTGACAACAATTAGTAAGACTTAACAATAATCGTAAAATGATGAAGAGACAACATATAATATTTTACCTTATTTGTTCGGCTGATTTATTACAATAATTTAAATAATTTAATAATAAATTTTCATATCATAGACAAATAGATCATGTTGTTTCTCATTTTAGGAACAAACTTCTGTGATATTTCTTCATTATTAAATTTTTAAAACTGTGTGCACGATGATAAAAGTAATATACGAGCTAGATAAAAACAAATTAGACATGGCTCCACGAAATTGTAACTTGAACGTAGCTGCTTTCTCAAATATATTTGTAAATTAACAACAGAAACTTATTTCATTGGATTATCTATTGTACAAATGCAAAAAACTTTCGGCATACCGTTCAGTTTAGTCAATTTAGTCTGCGTTTCGTTTTACATTATAAAAATTTGCAAACGAAATTTAGGAAACCACTCTCATAGTTTCCAACTATGAGGCGAAATTACACGATATAGTAGGCAATCATTATGCGCGTCACCCGATTATTTCTGTGTCTGGTTTTTAATTTGCTTCGGAATATTCTTTAAGAACTCTTCGTAAGCTGCATCTATGTCGTCATCCTCTGACATCCATGTTTCTTCACCTTCATATCCCTGTTCCGATATACTATAAAAATATTTATATATATAAAAACTGATTGTGAAACTATATTTATATATATATATATAAATCAAATTCGCATTAGAAGAAAAGATATGTACTGGTTTGTCATTAAATGTTGTAAATTAATATAGATAACAAACTCTTAATGTATTACAACACAATCATTAAATACATACATATGATCCTCGATATTCGTTGTACTATCGGGAACTTGTTCCAAGAATTTATTTTCCTCCGGAGTTAATACTTTGCCATCAGGACCATATAAAACTGGTTCATCGATAGCCTGATTGGGATCTAAAAGTTCTACTGCCGGTTCCACCGTCACAGAATTGTTAGAACTTTGTCCCCAATTTCCATTTCTTAACTCGTGAACACTATGAACCATGTAGCCTACATGTGAATCAACTCTACCTTCTGTCACAAGTTCCGTCAAAGCTCGCATCATATTTTCCATCTCCTTACGTCGACAATCACCCTTATCTTTTTCCAAAGTTTGTCCTGCCAACTGGAAACCATATTGAGAGATTAATGTGATGAATTCAAGAAAATCTTTAGATTTCAGAAAAACATTCAGGATTTTAGAGCATCTTATATACCTTAAGGGCTTGGCAGATATTCTTGACAGAATTTGGCGCGGGTTTGTTCAGTACGATAATAATAAGTTGAATTAATAAATCTCCTAAAGTAAAAGCAGAAGTTTGTTCCATTTGAGTAACTAGTTCAGCTAAAAGTAATATCAAACCATGACATTTTTTCTGCTCTTCTTCTGTGTGATCCTCCTTTTGCTGCCAATTAGAAGCTTGACTGTCTGTTTCATTTTTACACCTGTTGCCAATATATATTAAATCAAGATGCTGACTATTTAAGATCAATTAAGATGAATCGCACTTATATTTAATAACTCACAGAGTATACAGAGTCCATCTGAAAGATGTCTGTTCTATAGGAGTTAAACTGCTGTCTAAAGAGGCGCAAAGTCGAGCACCACTATACCGGAAATTACCCTCGTTTATGGACTGGAAATAATTCAACACGTAAACACAATTCTTTTCCTAATTAATGAGAGATAAACAAGAGATAAACAACTATACCTGCTGAATTATTATTTTTATAATTTCTCGAAACTGACTAGGAAATCCTAAATAAGGCCTAAGGTTATTAATAAGTGGTGGCACGATTAAAGTGAAATGACCTGGATTTAATATCAATGAATGTATAATGCTCATTAAATTTTGCGTTATGTTTGCAAATTCGATTAAATAATTATCATCTTCTATGTTCTGATCCTGTCAACACATACAATAAATAAATTAAAAGATCAAAATTAATTTTCGTTCATTTCCATATTTTTTCAAAGTACGAACCTGATGTTTGTCCTTGTAATCCCCTGAGCCTCCATCAAATTGTCCATAGTCTTGCATATTTGATAGTTGATTCTGTTGGTTTGCAAAAGGTTTATCAAACTGTTGAACTTGCTCTATCTGCTAATAATACTGATAAGCATCATAATTACATACAGGATTTTGTTGCATCATTTGCACTTGAAGGGGTATCTCACGCGCCACTTGTAACCTATCTTGAACCGAATGTTTTGGATATCTCTGATGAGATTGTTGATGATGATGATGCTGTATCGTAAAGCAAATACAAACATTTTGTACTTTCATCACTTCAACCACATGACCAACATAACTATAAAAAAAAAGAAATACTCACTGGCTGTTTAACAGAATATGATTTGGGAACAAATTCAGCTGCATAAACCGACAGTGTGGAATTTTGTATAATATCGTCAAATGATTTGTCAAATTTGTTTTGTTCTGTGTTCCTTTGATCCATCGATCCTAGAGTTATAAAATTACAAGCATGTGTGAGTAAAAAGCATAAAATTCAACCCCCGGCATAGGTGGTTACTTTATCAACAACTCCTTTATAAATCATAGCAACCTGTTTGCACTCCAGATGTAGAGTGATGAGGTCTTCTCAACATAGCATTTTCTTGAGGGTTGGAGGTCCAAGGCCCTCGGCCACGGCCACGTCCGATTCCGTACCGTTCTACGTTCCCGTCGCCACTTCCGTCCCCACCCGGATTCATTCTTCCCTCGGCGAAAATTTTCTCGACTTTACACGACCACTTTGAGGTTATGTAAAACAACAATGACGATAATACCGGTGGGGAACTGTCACCCGCGATGAAACTCGAGGTGCACGCTTAGTAACTGTCCGTATTTCACCAACATAAGTTCAGTAATTCCGCTGAGTCCGTTAGATCCGTTATTCACGATAAAACGCGTGCCGCCTCACGAACGGTACATCAAAAGTTGACCTCGCGGACTTCGGCAATCCCAACTGCTGCAATCGACTACGATCGATGGTAAACGCGAGAAGTTGGTTGTTAACTCGCTGTGTCCGCTCTTCAAGTCGGAGTTACTAACAAAAACGAGACGATTAACCAGATGCTGAATAACCTCAAAACGACGTCGTTCGATGTCGAAAAAAAAAGAAAAAAGAAAACTTCCTTTGGTTTCTTCTCTCTTTTCGTTAATCGAAGTTAAACTTTCGATTTCGTTAGATAATTTTTAAAATCACCCGTTGGAGAGAAATTGTTCCGCGCCCGTTATTTCTCTTATTCAGTGAAATTTTTTTATTCGAGAAATCACCACCATTAATTAGTATATAACATACGTGTATAGTAATCAGAACAAATGCTGATGATTTATTGACGAAAATTTAAGAAAATTCGAGCTAAAATAATTCTTCGAAGGTTCTATTCAACAACGAATTTTAATTCAGAGTACACCAATAAGTTCGGAATCTTCAAGTTTCGATAGATCTTGAAAGTCTTAATGCAACTGCAACTAGTTAGGTATATATTTTGTATATATCACAAATGTATTTGAACGATTGATTATCCATCGTGCGTTGCAGTATTTTGAATTTACGAATCTTTACCACATAATGAAACAAATATATGCTCTTAGTCGAAAGCTCATCAATAAATCAGATAATCCTTTTTTTCAACAAGCTGACATCGAACTTCAGGCATCCAAAATCCAATCTATCCAATTATAATATATATACACAATATACACAATATACAATATGTATATAATACAATATATGTAAAATGCAATGTATGTCATATACAGTACATATAATATATATATATAAAAGATAAATGATCAAATACTTTTGTGAGTCATCATCAAATCCTCCCCTCCCCCATTTACCGAGAGTGTAACTCCGTGATACAGAGCTCGATGGAAAAAGTCAGATCTGTCACTAATCATCGAGTAGAAACGGAAATTTATGACACGGAAAGAGGCTTGAACTTTATTCGCGATAAATTGCACTGAATCTGCTCGTTTCTCTCTCGTTCGACGTGTTTTCTTTGACAGACAAAATACGAAATACTTCAAGGCGCGGTGGTCATTATTTGAGAAATTTATTCGTACGGAAAAAATTCGTGCATGTCGCACGGCGTACTCTTAGACGCCATAGACTTCGGTCGGTAAAATCGCCACTGCAGTACCGATCTGTCTCGCGCATCCATTTCGGGGCGCGAATTCATTTCTCGTACCTGTCCGACAATATTTTCATTGAAATAATAAAAACTCAAGTCAAACTGGTATCAATTCATTCTGTTAATTGAACATTGCAAGTCACTCGCACGTTCAGTTAATTAACCCGCAAGTTTTACATATATAAAACATGTACAAATTTCTAAATACCTTTTGATAACTTTTGAATATCGATGATTTTTAAATATTGAAACACTAATAATATCGGTGATTGGGTACGTTCGGTTGGTAAAGAAATCAAGGAAAGAAGAAAAGCCGCAAATTTTACATGTCTCGAATTTTCGTTTGTTCGAAAAAAAAAGAAAACAATCTGCTCTCCTCTCTGGTTTTCCATTAGCCTCGGCGACCACTCGAAAGAGGCGCCTTCGCCCAGCCCCCCGAGTTGTAAGGTTACGATCGTTGACACGGACGCAGAATCTTTATCGGGATGAACATTCGCGACCCTTGTTAACAATGTCGTCGAGTAAAGAAAATCGCCCCGGAGTGCTCTTGTGCGCGTTCGTCCCGTTGCGTTTACCCGTGATTCAAGGCCCATGGACCTGCGTGGAAAGCCGGACGCGTGCATATGATTCATAAAATACATCGTATTAAATTTGACCGTCTCAGGTACGTATGCTTGCAAATCGAACATTATCCAATTGTTCTTTTTTTTTTCTCTCTCTTTTTCTTTGAGCAGTAAAATAACTATAATCTGTACTAATCCTGTTGCAAACACACGCTTAGACTCTTTCACGACCCGAGCAGAATCTCCTCGTAAACGCAAGAATAAACAAAAGTTAGCGACTTACTCCATAAGCATCTGCTCTTAAAAAAAATTCAAGTAGTGACATACACGTATCACTTTGGTGAGTTATGATAAGAAAATGTGAACAACAGTAAGCTCAAGTCGGTGCAACGTGTCATGAGTAATTGACCAGAAATATAATGTGCCATTGAAGAGTCAAAATCTCATGGACATAGACTGAACGTACAGAGATGTTAAATTCTTTGTCGCTGTTTGATTTGTAATCTGTCGTGATAAAACAACTTACGATTGGTTTCTTTTCCAAAGGGTCACGGTACAGCATCACGTGAGGTTGGAGATGTTAGAAGTTGGTTTGAGGGTAGTCCGTGGACAGGATTGGAAGTGGGATGATCAAGATGGTGGAGAGGGTCATGCAGGGACAGTCGTCGAAATTGGTAGGCCTCCCTCATTTGGCAACTCGGCTTGCAGCCCAAATCCGTCTGACAGGACACCAGATAAAACTGCCATAGTCCAGTGGGACCATGGGTCCAGGAGTAACTACAGGATTGGATATCAAGGTGCTTACGACCTGCTGATATTCGACAATGCAGCTACTGGCATCAAACATGCAAATATCATATGCGACGGATGCAAAAGACATGGAATAATTGGCATTAGATGGAAGTGTATGCAATGTTGCGACTATGACTTATGTACTCAGTGCTATATGGCCGACGTGCATGATCTGAACCATTGTTTCGAGAGATTTCAAACAGTCAACTCTGTGGGGTAAATTTATCAAGAATTACACTTTTTTGTTTGATGATTAGATGTACAAGTCGTTTCAAAATCGTTTCTGACACGTAGGATTCAACTGACTCCGAGAGAAGGCTGCACTAAGATCCCTTTAAAGGGAATATTTATAGGAGCCAAAGTTGTTCGCGGTCCTGATTGGGAATGGGGGAATCAAGATGGAGGAAGAGGTATCACATTTTAGTTCTGCTTGTAACCTCACTGTGGATGTTCATGCATTTCTGGCAAATATGAAAGTATAAATAAGATTTATAAATAAAATAATATACTTTATAAAGATTATAAAACACCAAAAGCATAATACTTGTAGTCAAATCAATTATCTACCTACATTCTATTTTTTAAATCATCTTTGTTACAAATATGAATTTGCATAAATATCCATAATATACATATTCATATAAGGCTGCAACAAGGATATCTTGAGATTTGACAAATATGGCAAATATGATTTCACAACTTGATAAACATTTAGGATTTAACGTTCTAGGAAAAACTGGCAGAGTTATGGATATCCGTGGGTGGGACAATGAAAGTAGTCGGTCGGTGGCAACTGTATCTTGGTCTAAGGGCAGCACAAACGTCTATCGTCTCGGGTACAAAGGTTGCGTGGATTTGTGTTACGTAGAGGAAGCTACAGCTGGCACATACTATAAGGAGCACCTTCCGCTTCTTGGACAACCGATAATGACCGTACCGGATAACGGAGCCAACGTAACTCCGACCAGAAGTGGTGTTCCTTTCACTGTATCTAGTCCTCGTCACACAACGTTGAACGTTGGCGATAAGATTAAGGTGTTGGTCGATGTAGAGACATTGAAAGAAATGCAAGAAGGTCATGGTGGTTGGAATCCACGTATGGCCGACTATATAGGGAAAATCGGTAGAGTTCATCGTATCACGGATAAGGGAGATATCCGTGTGCAGTTCGAAGGATGCAACAACAGATGGACATTTCATCCGGGTGCGTTAACAAAAGTCATTAGCAAAGACACTTTCTCCTTGGGGGACATAGTCAGAGTGAAGACTGACTTATCAACGGTCAAAATCTATCAGCGGGGTCACGGAGAATGGATAGATGTAATGAAAGATGTAAGTTTGTTAATCCTTTGATTACAATATGCTTAATTATATTTAAGCTTACGGTAAAAATAATTGTAGGCTCTAGGAAAAACCGGTAAAGTAATTAAAATATACTCTGATGGAGATTTGAGAGTAGCACTAGATGGTCATACGTGGACGTTCAATCCTTTGAGCGTCACGCCTGTTCCTCCTGGAACTGAAACTCTTGCTCTGCAGGATGAAGCAAACAGAAGTCGTGATTGGACAAGTACATTTCTATTAATCTCACAGATGATTTATATAGTAAGTGCTATAAGTTTATTTTTACTCGCACAGCCGAAGGTGTCGACACAGAGGTCGAAAAGCTGTTGAGAGACGCAGCCAGAGGTGAGGCTGGAGTCTTGGCAGTTCAAGAATTTTTGAAAAAGTATCCTGGCAGAGTAGATGCAAGAGCTGGCGGTCCAGGGGGCGGTAAAAAGACCTGTCTGCAAGTAGCGGCACATCAGGGACAAAAAGATCTTTGTACTCTTCTTCTGGATGCCGGGGCATCTTTACGAGCCATAGACGAGGATGGAGACACGCCTCTTCACTATGCTGCTTTCGGGTTTGTTGCAAAATCTGTTCAATTTTACGACAGTTATCTATATTCAGAACTAGATTTTTAAGAATTTTCTCATTTCATGCAGCAATCAACCAGAAATAATGGAGTTGCTTTTGTCACGTGGCGCGGCCATCAATGCCGTGAACAACGGCAAATGCAGCGCGTTGCACGTGGCTGTGAACAAACAACACGCTCAGTGTGTCAAAGTGTTGTTACGTCACCATTGTGACGTTAATCTCCAAGACTCGTACGGAGACACAGCATTGCACGATGCCATCGGGAAAGACGCTCTGGATATAATTGACGCCCTCTGCGCGTGCGACAAAGTGGACTTCACTCTGAGGAACAAGCGAGGCTTCAATGTGCTGCATCACGCCGCCTTGAAGGGCAATGCTCAGTAAGTACCCTTGATTCTCCGCCAGTGAATCGTGCGGAGATTTAATCGCCAAGTACATGTACCATACACGTGTACTTTCTTTAATGCAGCGCGACGGAAAGATTAGTGGCGCGAGCAAGGCATCTGATAGATGTTAAAAAAGAAGACGGTTTCGCAGCGCTACACCTTGCAGCATTGAACGGTCACAAAGACGTAGCCGCGATTCTTCTTTCACCGACCGGTGGAAATGCAAAAGTTGATCTGCGAAACAACCGCCGACAGACTCCCTTGCACCTAGCCACTTCTCAAGGACACTGGGCTTTGGTGGAGTTTCTTGTGCATCACAACGCTGATATTGCTAGCACGGACGCGGACGGTGATACGGTGCTGCATATTGCTATAGTGAAGAGTCCTAATCAGAGCAACGTGGTTCCTACGCCTGAAAGTTGTCGGGATTCTCCCCTTATATATGCTGTACGTCATGTTTCTTCTTTTTCAATATTCTAATCTTATCTTCTACGTTGTTACGTTATTCAAGCAATGTTTGTCGCAGATATGGCAAAATTTAACCAGGCAAGGCGCGAAAACAGAACTCGCGTTAGCCTGTTTCCTAGTGAGCGTGGACAGAAGTTGTACACTTCTGGAACATGCGAAAAACTCGAAGAATAAAACGCCGTTGGATCTTTTCGAAGCTGATCCTCAGCTCGCTCCGTATGCTGATTTGCTACGGTGTTATCAGTACCAAAGTCAAAGTCAATTAGAGTATGTAACTTGAGGATTGATGTATAATTGTGTCATGTTGTTCGGAAAACTTGTCTGAAATTCGAGCTCCATATGATCTTGAAGATTGATTTTTATACGGGCTTGTTACAGGATAGAAAATACTACTCCTGCTTCTCAACCTTCCATATATCACATAGATACAGCGCTGCAGTCAGAAATGGTGCACGGAACAAGAAAATGTATTCCGGGCTCCGGTGACGCGTCTGAGTGTCACGGTTGTTTAGGTATAGTGACAAGCACGATTAAAGATGGAAATAGATTTAATCCGGGCAGCAGTGTTGTTATCAACTGTACACACTGTGGTCGTGGAATTGCCAAAACTAAAACTAACCAAGGTACTCTTAATATTATTCTTAATGCATTAAAAGACATCCATTAAGATTACGGGTATCCTTGCTCCACTAAACCAGAGCTTTCCAAAGTGTTGGTTGCACCCCACAGAACGTTGAATTACTTTAAGTATTACAGTTTTAATTTTATGAAAGATATTTACCATTTTGCAATTTATTGTAGATGGCCAAGTGGCTACGGGTGAAATTTCTCTGACAAAACAGGAAGAAAAGGTGAAAGATAATGCGCTGGATGACAAGAAAAAGGAGGAAGATCATCAGAGTAAGGAGAGAGAGAAAGATAAGGATTTAGAACGCTTACGTTATTTGGAGACAAGAGTGGCTGACTTGGAGGAAGCCAATATGTGCAGCATCTGCATGGAACGTCGCCGAAATGTCGCTTTCTTATGCGGCCACGGAGCTTGTGAGCATTGTGCAGCTCCCTTGAAAACATGTCACATGTGTCGCAAAGTTATCACAAAAAAGATTAACTTGTATTAGACAATCAAGTTGAGAATGCTATATGCTCTATGTAGACGTTGTTTTAATTTCCTAATATTCGTACGCCAACTACACGATATCGGTTGGCATGTAAAATGAAATGCTGAATTGCAACTGCCAAAATATACAATGTACTTTTTTTAAAACAGAAAATGTTCAATGAATGTCTTGACAGCCGCACCACGTCGTGCCATAAATGAAAATAAAATTCAGAAGAGTTACGCGGGCGAGTGTCTCATACTTACGAATTTTTTTTTCTCGACAAATTCAGTCGTTCTTCTCGCGTGCTTCTCTTTCTCGAAACTGTAAACGATACTTTGCCCGTTACCATCCCGTCCATTTTTCATCATTAGTTAAAAATATAAGCATCTTGGAAGAATCTCCTTGTTCTGTACCATAGCTATTGACTCGAAACGTTACCGAGCGCTACAAAATGTTCATAAAAATAAAGCAAAAAAAAAAATTTTTAATGAACATTCTGAAGTTCTCTTTTTTTGTTAATAATATATGTCTGACTGAATAATGACACCACAACATTAAGTATAATAAGGATTCATACAAACGAATTTCCAAGTTTTCATACATATCGTAAATAACTTTCTATAATATATATTGTATATTATTGTCATTTGTAGAGAATACCGTTTCTATTATTTTGTATGTAATATTGATGTGACATTAGTAGCATTATAAAGATTATAAGAAATATATACGTACACATATATACATATATATGCATATATGTATATATCAAATGAGGATATCAAAGGATATCGCTTCTAGCCAAAATTAACATAAAAAATTATACTTATTGAATAATTTATGAAGTCTTTTTGTGATTATATAAATAATAAAATGAGAATGATAAAGATTAATCGTTAAGGATAGCTTACTATTGCAAAACGTGCCACCAATACAACTAAATCAAATTGTTTTGTAGTAAAGATGTGTGTATATTGAGAATATTTATATATGTATGAAAAAGATTTTCTCTAAAAAAAAAACGTGCAATACTATTGAACAAGTTGGCATGTCATTATTTCCGATTAAAGTATAGTGGTCCAAGCGTAGATCATTTTTTAGATACGTAACAATAAAAATATATGCTATCGTACCAATTATACATTTTACAGATTCCTTCAAAGAAACTGCACAGTTTTGATATTATCGTCGCATTTTTAATTCAGGACTTTACACCTGACATGACATTTGTGATAAGTCAAGTTACTAACAGAACAATAATTTCCAATGGTTTTCCATTTCTTTTTCTTTATATATATAAAGAAAATATAATACGTTATATATATAATACGTTATATATATATAACGTATTGTATTGTCACGAAGTCTGTTGGGTGTAACTACAATTCGTTATATTGTATAAACTATGATAATGTAGTTTTTTAAGCGTCAATAATAAATTTCTACCCTTTCAAGATTCAAGACATAATTTAAATAAACGATTTGGAAATGGATATAATTTCAATCAATTTCATACTTTTTTTCTTTTTTCGAAGTTTATCTTAAATCATATTTATATTTATATAATTTTTACAAACTAAAACGAATCGTATAATTTCAAGAGAAAAAAGAAAAAAAAGAACACATTGTCTTAACTTAAAAATTAATAATAATCAATATAATAAAACGTAGAACAAAACAGCGTCGGCGATTGTTTTCCTCTTTACATAAGCAATAAACAGCGATAACAATAATAACAAACACTCAACAGATGATATCATTCAAACAAGACTTGAAGATAGACTCCATTCATTTTTTTTTTTCTTAGCTTAGCAAGCAATCTTATTTATTTTGGTACTCGATAAAATTCGATAATCATATGTTACAATATTGAGCCAGTTCTGTAAAACTGTAGCGATAGTAATGATAATAATATATAATAATAGTAATAATATTTTTTTCTTCACCTAAGTAACTTAAACGCAATACGCTATTCTTTATCAGATAATGTTATATTATTTAGTACCTAGTGAAACTTAAATGAATTCTGGCATCAGAGCCATGCGATATTATGTAATTCTAACTATAGGACCATTTTTATATCCACGTGCTTCCTCTCTCTTCCTTTTCTGCTCTCTTTTTTTCACTCATCTCGAAAGCGATACTTGGACAGAATGCAATCAAGCTTACGAACCAATATTTCCAAGTTAAAAATCTAGCCTGTTCTCATCTTTTTTTTTTTTCTTTCTGTTTGTTACATCCGTCAAAACTGATATGAAGATTATCGATGCGTGAACTGATTGATCTGTGTCATGTGTTAAATTTTATCGATACGTTAAGCGATGTCACTCTCCAGAGATAACTTTTCTACAGATAGATCAAAGAGAGACAATTTTTTCATCGCGTGTTGAATCAACTTCGTCTCGCTATTCGTCGACAGGGAAAACGTTTATACGAATATATCGGGTGACATCGTACAAAGTGCACTTCTTGCATAGAGGTCTTGCCATTCTGATACGATTCAATCAGCTCGCCGACAGGCGTAAATGTCCTGCCGGAAAAAAGAAAAGAAAATGAATTCTTCGTTCTCCTTGCACCAAGTTCCAAAGTTCTCGTATTATCGTGACCAAACGTTGCTTTCTCTCTCTCTCTCTCTCTCTCTTTTTTTTATAACAGTCTTTCCCTGCTATTCGCGAAAAAGTGTGAATTCAAAAGTATCTACTCGTGTCTACTAAATTTGAGTATACGGGCGATAGCAACAGGAATTAATCAATGATCAAAGTGACGATCTCTTTTTTTTTTTTTTCTCTTTACTCCTCTAGATCTATCGACAAAATTTTTCTAGCATATTATTCATCTTTTTTTTTTCTCTTCTCCAATATAAGGGATTCCGTAGTTTTATTCGTCCATTGCGTTTTTTTTCTTCTCTGTTCTGTATGTGCTGGTCACACTGATTCATTCATTGAGTGTAATTATTGTCAGCTATGATCAAGTCCTGAGTAATAGCCAAAACACAGTTCTTGGATATACTATAATATCTGGACTGCAGAAATCTTTTTTTCCCAAATTCATACTTTTGCGAATATTTCGGGTTGCTAGAAACGAAAATGATAATCATTTTTCTTGGAAATGAACTATCCGATATATGATAGTAATCCGGTAAAAATTTCATTTCAATATCTGTTCTCGCCTATTCTTCGTCGTAGTCACCTTAGCTCGCTAAAAACAAAAATGAAAGTCATTTTTGACATGAATTAAAAAAAATCGGTCTAATCCATACTTCACTTTAAAAGATGCTGCTCGTTACTTCAAAAACATTTATTTATGTCACAAATGACCATCATTTTTGTGTTTAGCGATCCAAAATTATCTCCTCCTCTCAGTTCATCGGACTAAATTTTCAAACCCTTCATTTTCGTTTCCAGCGACCTAAAATATCCCTGAAAATGCAAATTGAAAAAGAAGAAAATTTCCGCAGCCCGAATACTTCCAACTGCAGCACAGTTCTTCAATGCGATTCAGTTTACATCTTACGTTAGAATCTTTCTTCTCTATTAAATATAGCATAAAAGTTCTCCCAGCGAAGATGTACACGCGATTCCTGTGAAACTTCTATTTAATAATTTCTATATCATGCCTAACATTGCACGCCGTTCCGTTATACAATATTGCTAAGTTTCTCCGCTTCGTTCAAGTTTCGCATTTTGCAGGACTCTTTTTCTAAAGTTCCGACAGTATTTTTTGGACTGAAGTATCATAGGCAATACTGAAGAGATCATGCGTGTAGAATGTCGCACAGCTACAGCATATACAACTTCCCAACAAGTCTCTCCCTGTTTTTGTTGCAACATTTCAGCGCGAAGATATGATGAAACAACGCTACATTCCAATCCGCCGTTTTGTGAACGTATTTAAAATAACTCGGAGATATTTTATTTTTCTCTCTCTCGGATAAACAGAAAATTAAAATTCTGCTAGTTACCGTATGCATGTCGAAACGAAAGACTCTTTCTGGCGACTCGAAGAAGGGAATATACAGTGAGAAGCGATAGTTTTGCCCACTTATCCTTGAATAAATCAGTGCACTAGTTAAAAACTGAGTTTGCATTATACAATTACTACTCTTCGTGCCGGTTAATCGACCGGTTCAAGCTACGACTGGTTCAGGGCTGCAGGGTTGCAGGTCGGGCTCGTTCTGAGGCTCCGTTGCATTTGCGGTGCCGGTACCAGACGTATTCGGATCGTGGTTTGGATCTGGATCCGGCGTCACCGCCGCCCACTGCGTGGTGTATGGCGCAGCTCCTGCTTGCCTCCTAGCTTTTCTCTTTGCACGTCGTTGTTCCATCACCAAACGCAGACGTCTCATCTTTCCTTTAGTCGCTTCGTTCTCCTTTGACAATTCCTCTGCAACAAGAAACGAGGTTATTTTAGATCTCTTCTTTTTTTCTTTGATCTATTTGCGTTGATCTATTTTATCCATCGAGTGCTGGCTAAAGTAACAGCAGAACGTACTAGGAAAAGTTCTATTCAAATTCTTTGTAATTATTTAACGTAAAGAGGTTATAAGTTGGATTTCTAAAGAGGAGTACCGGTAGAATAACCAGGATTAGAAGTATCATGACAACCAATAACAGGTGTTGAGGCACCGTTCACAGTAGTTGTTGATCCACTTGAGGACGGAGAGGTTGAAGACTGTTGACGATTGCTAGAGTGCCTGTGATGATGCCTGTAATGACCCGCAGTCGCAGCTGGCGTGGCACATAGCAAATCATTAAGAATGTGAATGATGGTACTTATATCTCGTTTAGGGCGACCATGTCTGTCTTGTAGAGCTGGATTCAAGGTCCCGCTGAATGTACCGGAGTACACACCCTTCCCATGGTGATGCATACTCTCTATTATTGCACCTTGTCTGCGTCTTGCGTTTTCCTACATTCCAAAAATTGCACGTTAATTGCTTCGTTGTGTATTATCAATTTAATAAAAAAAACATTAACATTAAAAAACTTTTGCCGTGTGTGTTTTCTCGATTCGAATACTTCAAACGTCACAGATATTGATTAGAATTCATACTTTGCATGCATTGATAATGATAGAATTATGAGGACAAATCAATATTCTCTCAACCACAAAATAGAAAAAAACACAAAACAAGAAGATATTAAGAATCTAAGAGAGCGTTCAGTAAATTTATAAAAGAACTCATTAGTATTGTTAAAACAATCAAAGATATTTGACAAGTTTATTTTCTTTCACATCTCTTAGGGCCTTAACAGACACACGCAGCTCCATAAGTGTATATACGAAATAATGGTACACAGGGGGAACTGGCATCGGTAACAATGTATACCTCTGCGAGGTCGACCCGCGAGGTGAGTACCTCAGAGGAGAGCTGCTTAAGTTTCTGCGTCAAGTTACGAGAAGCTTCAGCTAACGCCCTAGTATCCAAGGTCGCGGCCTTGGAGTTCTGCTCGGAGGTAGGATTCTGGGGGCTACTGTCGCCGTCCATGCTATTACTCCTGGTGAAGTCTGCGCCATTGGCCGGCTGTTGGCTGTGGTGATGAGCGGTGCAAAGCTTTTTTCTCGGCGGGGTTACGTCGTAGGGCAACGACTCCGTGCATCCGTGCCCGGTAGAGGTAGATTGTTGTTGCAAGTGGTCCACAGAGGATGAAAAGGATGAAGATTGGGAACTATTGGACGAATTAGTAGATTTGTTTCTTGAATGGTGATGATGGTGATGGTGGTGGTGATGATGGTGGTGGTGACTGTGGTGATGGTGGTGGTGGTGATGATAGAGAAGGCAAGACTGACAGGCGTTGGAGTTCCCGTTGGGCGACACTGAGCCGTGACTGCTGCTGCTAGTACGGGCGGATGACGACGTTTGGCTGGTGCAAAAGGACGAATGTGTCGGGCTGATCGGCGAGTAGGAGGGCGAGGAGACAGAGGAGGAGGCAGTTGCGGCGCGGCTTGAACATACTGGTGGACTGGTGGTCGTTGTTGCTGTTGAGAGACTAGTGCTGCAGCTGGCTGCTGCGTGCAACGCCGAGGCTAGGCTGCTTATCAAAGAGGACGTCCTCGCAGTCGCTCCATTTTGTAATTTCGCGGAAGCGCTGCTGCCGGCCGAGCGTGCAGCCAACACGGTGGATCGTCTACTTTGCAACGAAGTCGAAACGTGGCTGGTGGGTAAATTAGATCCGTTCGAGCTGTTTCCACCAATGGTCAGTCCCCCGGTGGTATTGCTGGTTGTTTGATTGGCCGTCGGCGAGGCTGGTGTCACAGTGGACAACTGCAGCTGTATCAGCATCATGTGATCCCCTAGTCGCATGGTAAGATTCAGAGGAGCCTTGCCGGATAGGAAGTCGTTCACCTGAGAATCGTTCAAGCTCTCCAGTGCCTGCATCACGCTCTGCTCCGGTCGTTGCGCCTGAAAATATACAATTTGCATGAATCTTCATTCGTTCATTTAAACCGGGACAAATTGTCGTCGTCGTGATATTGATGTTGACCCAGTTGGGAGAAAAGAACTGATTAGAAACGTAAGACTGCCGGGAAATATGCGTGACACGATTCGACCAAGTGTTTGCCACTAAACGACGTTCAAATACTTTTACAGGATAAGAGGCAACAGTCGAGAAAGAAGCCATAGAACCCACCGTGAACAATTCTCCACCAATTTTTTATGTCATTTCAATCTTTCTCTCTCTCTCTCTCTCTCCCCATCTCCCTCTCTACATCCTTTTGTATATAAGTCGAAGAATCTTTCGTATACCAAATGCAGGAGATTAAGTACATAATCTAAGATTATGTATGCGGAAAATGAAGAATCTATTTTCTTTACTCCTATCGATATTCCTGTACAATTTCAACCGTTGAAAAATCGTGACAAAATTGAGAGGGGCCGCTAGCTAACTCGATGGTTCTTTCTCTCCCATAATAATGTCATGGTCTATTCATTCAGGAAAAAGATGAGGTTGAATCGACGCAACCGCGACAAGAGATGGAAACGCGAGAAGACCTGCAGAAGAGAGGAAACCTCGCGGAACCGCGGCTCAGACCCTAGACGGCACAGCTAGGCATCCCTCGGTACACCTAACGGACTTCCTTTCACTGACGGTCATCGTATATTCGGTAATTCGATTTGCTTCAACGTTCGTTCCACGGGGAAGAATCTGGGCTTCCAATGAATGGACCCCGCTCGCAACGCCACATTCGAGCCACATAACGCTTCGTTCCTTCTTCAAAACTTTCCCTTTCGTCGACTGAACGAAACAGACAAAGTATATCAATTAACTTGATTCATTTCAATTTCAATATAAAATTGAAATGTTCCTCCTCACCTTTCCATTTCTTCTCATAGTAATTGTTCACGATTTTGTAAAGTTGGTGATTTGAATATTCACTTGGAATAATCCAAAGGATCGCAGGGATTCCCACGGGCCAGAGAACCTCTGTGGCAGTGCCACAGAGGCGCACTGCGAGTGCCATAAAAGCAAGCCATTGGGGCCACACTCGAAGCGCAACCTGCTATCAAGTCAGAAACGTACACCATGAATCGTAAATACCCGTGTATCTGACGCTCCTCCGCTGGAGTCTGGTTTTACCTCTCCACAAGTTGTTGCTGAAGCGCAATACGTTCGTCTGTGGCGAGTCGCCTTGCAAAATACACAGCAGAAAGAGAACTTTGAGTTGCAGTTACTTTGAGCGGTACCACCACGTGTCATTGGAAGGTAGCAATGAAAATAGTGAGCGTGACACATGAATGACAAATTACGGCAATATCAACATCCCCCGCCTCTGATTGTTCGCATCTTACACAAGCAAATAGATCTTGAGCGTTTGGGATATCCAGAATGGGTATTCATGAGAAAACAATGCAGAGAAGACGCAATTGTATCGATAAAATTTGTAAGCAACATAAAAGATAACATGTAACAGATATTCAGGGTAAGTATATGTAACGTAGAAATCATAAAAGTATTTGAATGGTAAATAATCCATTATATTAGATTGTTCAAAAAAGTTCACAGGTTTCTTCTTTCAGTGAAGACTGCTGAAGTTTGGTGTATCAAGGGAATCATTTCTGATATTTTAAACTGCATTAAAGTAACTAGAATACTTTTCCCCTTAATCTCAAGAACAGAAATAGGAACTCTCGTTTGGAATTACTTTCCAAAACACTCGCTGCAATCTTTAACAAAAGACTGTTTAACAAAATTTCTGCCTTTGCAAGTATAATGCAAATCGGCGGTTGGACTATCAGTAATGAGAGATAAAGCCGCGTCGTCACGACACGACCTTTATGAACTCCTTCGTATCATGTTGAAAGAAACCGGAGAAAAAAACAGCCATGACATCACCGCATTCTTACGATTTTTGTTATTCAAAACAGCGCGATTCGATTTGCTTCAGATACCGCGACAGTCTCTAATCAGCTGGGCTCCACCCCCGTTTCACATCGTCGACGACAACTAATCCGGCCAGCTACAGAAATGATATGTCACAACCAATCCTAGGTCCTAATACGCCATCCAATTATCATCCAAGAGCATTTCTAGATGCGTTCCCTTTGGAAATATCGGAGTAGGTCTGCTCTATTTCGCAGAATTTCCATGAACGATCGATAGAAATTCTCCGGCTACGCAGAGAACCCGCCTAAAACATTAAACTTTCAATCTGTTTAAAGGAATCTCAGTAATATTCAACACCACTCTGTAATATTCTTACATCTCGATTTTGCTTTTCATTTTCCAATCCAGGAGTTCACACGCATACATATATTCAGCAAAATACGAATGTAGTCTGCTCCGAGGACACCACGTTCTTCACTTTAAAGATTGAGAACCCTCGACACACTCAACATCGGTATTTTCTCAAATAAAGGTCAAGAACCGTTGCTACGTGCTTATGAATGAACTGTTAACATACTATCTACGTTTTTTACAGACACGAGTTCACATAGAAGAATGTCCTTCTACACTGTTAAATAATGAAACTTTCGAGAAAATACTATTCCTAAGAGAGGAGAAAACGACCAGAATTCTGAGTACATTCTCAAATTGATTTTCAAAAACTTCACCAATTATAAGTACTAATGAAATTTCAAAATACATCGTACAAAAGTTCTCGTATAAAGTCTCGAAAAGTTCGAATTCTGGGCAAGTTTCTCTTTGATCTTCCGTTCAAAGTAACTCGATATACAAGGTGTGCGTGCGTCACAATCCAGAAGAGCGTTCTTTGCCACGGCAGAGCTGACCAGGCTGGCCAACTATACACGTTGTGCGAAACCGGCGATGTTAGGGTCTCGCCCCGTTTCTTCGTAACCATCCACGAAAGAAAACAGGCGGGCGTGTGTATAGAAGCGGCATGCAGCGATGATCGTGGCCACGGGGCATAGTTATACACACATATATATGTACACGTCCCCTACAGACACACGGGCATACTTTAAAATTGACTGCGGGTGACCGAGGACTCGGGCGGGCGGGCGGTCCCCTTGACAGCCATGCGAACGAGTCTCGGTCGCGATAAGGACTCGGTGTGCTGGCGCTGTTGCCAGTGCCTCGAACAGAGGCCCGGGGAGAGACTACATACTTCACACAACGAGAGAGAAGAAGAGATTGTATATCCTTTGTGTATAAGCGCGTGCACTCATCATCAGCATGTACACGGACCAGTTTTCTGTCTATCGATTCGAATCGAATATAGACAGTCAAGTTTAATTTTCCCGGCTTCATTCTTATAGAAACACACTGACCAAAGAGATCTTAAACAGCCTTCTCTCCCCTCTTTTTCATGGGATGTTGGGAATGGAAAGGTGCAAGATAAATGTACAAATGTTAAAGTGTGAAGCTTAAAGGATTGAAATTAAAGGATCAAACTAAAGGATAAATTGCAATAACAAAATAGAAATAAAGGTTACGTTTTACTTGATTGTGATGAGAGATGGAGACTGATTCGAAGAAACTTTGCGTTGGCCAGTGAGATACCTTCAAGAGGCTGCGGTAGAGAAAACGATACATAGGAAACAAAGAAAAGTGTGATGCAACAGTGCTGGAAAAATAAAGTGCTGACGATACGGTGACCGAGAAACCAAGTGACCCAATGATATACGAACTGAGTTAACGGCGTTTATCCGGATCGTGATTCTCTTACATACTGTTTGCGATCTCCTCTTCCGCGAATGTTCCGCAAAATGTGAAAAAAAATAAGCGTTTCTCAAAAGGAATTTCGCAAAATCCAACCTCTAGACGAGAAACAGTCTCGTAAACAGGCCACGACAGAAACATACTTTCCCGTCGATGATTAATCATTTTATTGACCAATATTCAATTTGTCTTGCACGAATCACGTTTTATTACGATCTCTCCATACGAAATCGCAATTATTCTTTCTACTAGAAAAAAGGAGAGGTTGAATTTACAATTGAATAACAAGCTGATGTCCACGGATATTTTGTCATTAGAATTTCATTGTCAGGAATACGCAACTGACTCACCAATAGGCCGGTTTCTACGCTCGGCAGCAACGTGAGCCTACTGCCATCTTGCAAACGATTTTCTTCGAGCGTGCCCTCGCGCAGTTGCCTGAAACAAAAATTCTCAGTTAAATTTTGTCGTTCAAGCCTCACAGCGACGAAACAGCCTTAACTGTGTTTACGAAAAATTACGAAAAACTGTTCTATGAATATCGTTTCGCGATAATTGGGGCTAATTTGAACACGTTGTTACCCCTTATAGCGCTAAGCACGTGTAAGATTAGACATACGTGGCGTAATCACATGTCTCACAATAGAAACCTGCCGGTCCATTTTTAACGCAAGATCCATGAATATGAAATTAATTATGATAATCTGGCGGAAATTTTAAATTTCAGCGTGCGATTGCAATAAATTGTTAGAATCAATGAGTCTCGGTGTGACGGAGCCTTGCATAGCCATGACGCTGAAAGTAAGAGAGAGAGAGAGAGAGAGAGAGAGAGAGAGAGAGAGAGAGAGAGAGAGAGAGAGAGAGAGAGAGAGATAACGATAAGAGCGGCACGATCCAAAGAGATTAGTAGACAATGCGATAAGTCACACACTATCGCGACAACAGATATTGAACGAAGTCGCAAATAACACGAGTTACGGAGAACTGCGATATCGACTCGCGATGTCGCGAGAATCATTGTGCAACTCCTTCCGTAGAATGTTTATTCCTTCAGTTATTTCCCACAATTCAAGTTAAAATGTTTTATAATTGTGTTTTTTTTTTGTACAATTTCACAATTGGACAGTATAGACCAAAAATCACTTCCTACTGAAATAAATTCACCATTTTTTTATTATATATGGCGTTTCATTGTTTGAAAGAAATAATTTTTAAAACATAATAAGAAAATCATGTTTGAACTTAAATTTAATTTAACCTTATATTATGTATATTATATTAAATAAAACTTTTTTTTTCTTATTTAAAAAGAATAAGTGGGAAGAAACTTTTGGCTCACCCTATATGTAACTGTAGGTATTGTAGATATTATCAGTGATCGACGAGGGGCCATTCTACTTGAAAGAATAAATAAATCGGACGAATCGAGAATCCGGAATGAAAAATCAGCTTTTTCGATAAATTTTAATTAAATAAACAACCAGCTGAAACTTTACATATCAAAATGCATCAAAAATAGAATTTTTTCAACTGAAAATCTCGTTCACGGAAAACTAACACTTTTGATGACTATTAAAGTAACTGGACATTTAAAACTTGCGAATTTAATCTACACGAAAAGATTTGATTCTCATTCTCGCACTCCACTGTCGATTATTCACTTCTTAACTAATGCAACTGTTCTTAACTAATGTAAGTTCAACTGTACTTAACAAAGTATCAAAGAAAGATATAAAAAAGATCTTCATTCATTAAAACACATCTTACTCTAAATTATATTTACATTTTTTCTCATTCAATTGAATTGAGATTAATTTATAACATACAGTTTTATTTGTAGACGAGAATAAGAGATTTGATGCTTGTTTAGGCTTGTGACGAGGACCAGGTCCGACCATCACGCCATTGTTACGTCCGCAAGCGACACCGGGGATTATACAACGCCCGGGGTAACGCCCGATTGAAATTTATTAGCTACAACTTCCTCTAATAAAAGCATGATAAATTGATCGCAAGATGTGTTTTCAAGCAACGTTCCTTATTATCGTCGTAACGATGGCGAAGCGTACATACGCTCGAAAGTATTAACTAGCCGCTTAACGATTGCGAAAATACATTCCTTCGTCAGCGTTCGTATAATCGACCTCGGTTTTGCAAATGCGTATACATTCCGCGAATTTGTCCGGCATCACCTTCAGCGAGGAACTTCGCCGTCGATTATTTCGACAGAGAAACAAAACTTAAAATGAACCAACCAAAGCGACTTCTTTTTAAATACGCTTCGAGGCTCTCGTTCATAGTAGTTTTTTTATACACAAATTAATAAGGATCATCTCAACTAATAATATCAGCGTATCGCAAACTGTAAGTTATTTCTTACTATTTTACAACTTTCCGCTTGTTTGTAGTTTGTAAAAGTTACTCGTGAAGCGTTGTCAAGTTCTGCAAAAGATTTGAAGAAAATTATAGTTCTGATAGTTGTGACAGGCAAAATTTTGTTAATAATAATGTTACATGAAAGAAAAAGTATGCGTTTTGAGTAATTTCCTACGAATAAACTGATTTAGGGCGAAGACCGAATTGATCAGCATTGAAAACAAACGTGAGGGTGGCGGATCTTCACGAGCCTGGCGCCACTTTCGCGGCAGTCCAACGGGTTTAACGGTTTTACTGAAGATCCTGGTACAATCGAGTCTTTGACCTTTGTACGTTTTTACAACCACTTTTGACAAGTGCCACCCTCTTCTTCGAAGAACATCCCTATTAACAAAACCTAACCTAAACCTTGTCCCTTCGTGAAAACCAGGTTAGCAAACCTCTGGATTTTTAATTCGAACGAACGCCATTGAATCGTGCGACACGTTTGGATCAATGTATAGACACGTCCTCTAGGATACTTGTCGGTTCCGGAGCTGACGAAAAACAGAAACAAATGACTTGTTTGGAAGAAGGTTTAGTTACAATTCACGATCATAGTAAATGCAATATTTACAACGATATACACACTGGGTATGATTAAAAACGAAATTAAGCAAGAAAAAAGAGGTGCGAAGTACACAAATAACGTCACGAATAAATTACGGTCAATTCAAATATAAATACGCAATGATAACACTGAGAAACATTCTTGTTGCTAATGTGATAAATATTGTCTTCTTCTTGGTTACATCTAAGGTCATGGAGGAAAATCCAATTGTACTAACATCATTATCCGTTACAGTTATTCTTACTAATTACAAAATCTTACAAAAATATATTTAGGAACGGCGAATTATTCTTAAATGAATGGTATTCCATAACAAAAATAGTTGGATAGACTACTTCATTTCCAACTATTTTGTATGAGCAACGAGAATGAATAACAGGTATGAGACCCTCGATGACACATGCTGTAACCGTGGCACAAAGCGGTTAAGGTAAGACTGTATTTCTTAGTTTTCACGTTTCCAAGCCGTAGTCGATCAGAAGATAAAACCTTTTCAAGATAGAGAGAATCCTACCCCATCAACAGAAAAACAATTTTGTTTCTATAATATAATTTATGACCCTTCAACGACCGTACAGCATAAAATTAAGAGAGAATATTTTCAGAATAACGGAACTAGAATTTATTTTTGTTGGAAACGGAAGAAGTCTTTCAACGCCGGATAATTTCAATCTGGCAGTTTTGCAAAAAGAGTACAACACCAACGCGCGGGGGTAAATTAAAATCATCAGTCCGTTCTGCATTTAACGTGATACGCATGCGCTCAAGGAGCCGTAGAACGAAACAGAAAAAGACAAATAGAACGCACATGACGAACGGGCTTCCCATGCGCACGTGTCGCATTTACACCGACAGGCAAGACGAGAGAGTGCACACATTGAATACGCAGCGAACCAGCGTGTGTTACCTGCGCCTGAAACTGGCCTCTTGGCAGCGCAAAAAAACAAGTAGCAATGGACATTCATTCGTTTCCCCTCGATGCAACTCTCAAAAAGAACGCGAGACTCCCGTTGAAAGTGCTCAATTTTTTACACAAGATTACACAATTACATTTGATACCGCTGCTCTCCTCTCTTCATGTTATCTTCTCATGTTCACAAAAAGGAATATACAAAAGGTGAATACTAAAATCATCGAAGATATCTACATTTTAATATTTACTGAAATAGATAGAAATCAGAAAAGGAACAGCTTAAGGCTTAAGATTTTCAAAAACTTACGTTTTAGGAGATAACCGATGACTAAACGCAAACTTTCAAATATCATAAAACGATTTAAACAAGCTCCTCGACCTTCACTGAGGACCTTTGTCTGGCTTGTCTGAAGACTGTCTAAAGACGAAAATGCAACCGAAGATAAAGTTCAATGATAACCGTTCTGTGAAATCAGAATGTGCGTGCAATGGAAAAAAGAAAAGAAATATGGAAAAGATGAATAAGTAGAAAAGAAGAAAAATCCAGTGATGTGTTGCATTCCGGCGTACGGGAATAGCCAGCCCTATCTCGTCTTTTCTTCATTCGATTCTTTTTCTTTCTTCCTCTACCTCTCACTGCGGAGGGCTGTCACCGTTCCACTTTACGAGAACGCAATTCCCGAGATATTCTACCTACTACACCACCTCCACCTCCACCTCCTACTTCGGGTCTATGGTATGCCAACCTTCCTCTCCACCATGTTTCTCTCGCGTGCTTGCACGAAGGAGGAGGATCAGCCCGTGCGGCGGCCCCCACGACGCCTACAAGTATTATGCCCACTCTCTCTTTTTCTTTTCAGAGCATCAATGCTGTTCTCGTTCCTTCTCTCGCACCTTTCAGCCAACGATATATCTCGTATGCACACGTTCACCTACCTCGTCTCTTTCCTTTTTTTCCCTTCCAACGAGGGAATTTTGTCTACGCTAAGTTCCCTTCGATAACCAGAAGTAAGAAAAATCACCTAAAATCAAATTATTGGCCCATATAGAAAAAATTTAAAAAAGCGCAATTTTCTTTGCACGATTACGGTTCTTTATCTGTAATTATTGATTTCCATTCTATCACAGGCATATTGTTTACGACAAACAAGTAAAATAGCAAAATGACTGGTTTGTGCAACTGGTCACGCGTGGAGACCGAATCTGGTCGGTTATTAAAGGACCACGACTAAAAGAACTCTATCTCAGCGTGAAATGGACAAAGAGAGAGAAACAAAGGACAGCGATATCTGATTACGTACCTACTCTCAAGATATAAAAATTCTTTCTTTCAGTTATCCTCGCAATAAAAACAGTAGAAAATCAGATTCGCCCGGTGCGCGAAAGGAACAAAATAAACACGCAATACAACGCCGAAGCTCTGTCCACGAATCCGCACGCCGATCAAGAACTGATGATGATAGTGGTGGCCAATTACCAAACACAGATTTTCGGACAGTTAACGAAATCGTACGTATTCCGCGTACGCCCCTACCTCTACAGAAGCCAAATCAATCGACTTTGATTAAGCCCTGACTATTTACTTTTTAAAAAACAAAACACTGATCACATAAAATCCAAAATTGCAAAATCTTTTTTACAATGAAGTTTATCATCCTTGGTTTCTGTAAGAGATTCATACATATACGTGTGTGTGTATCACACACACACACACACACACACACACACACACACACATATAACCTTTAATCTACAAACCTTTCACGATGTAGTAAACAAATACGTTCCTTGGCGACCTTCAGCCTTTTCGAGATGATCTTCTTAAGGTTCTCGACAGTGTCCGTTCGATCGACCGTAAGGTCAAACTGTCCACCAGTGGTCGGCGTGATGCTAATGGTAATTTCGTCGGGCTCGAGGACGGTGGCAGCGACGCAGCCACACCCCGGCTGCGGTGGCGGTGGCGGCGTGGAGGAGGAGGAGGAAGAGGAGGAGGAGGACGACGGCGACGACAATAACGACGATGACGAAGACGACGAGGAGGAGTTCGTAGGGAGCGGTGAAGCAGAGCTGGCCCTTATCGAGCCTTGACCGCAATATTCCGATGGCTGGTCACTCCGTGTCGCTGTGGAATACGCGGAGGTGGTGGTGGTGCTGGCCGTCCCTGACGACGCAACCGACGAACCACCGCCGGCGATGTCGTCGGTATCCCGTTGCATCTTCGATCTTTCGTTGTTCTCGCTGTTGCCCATTGCTGTCACGTCCGACGGCGAGCCCGTGCTACCGTCCATTCTGCCACAGTAACTAACGACACTGGCGGCGACCGTGTCGTCAAAACTTGCGCACACCTATGCTGTTCCAGCCCACGTCCTCGCGTCCCGACCGCTACTACTACACACCACCGCTACGTAGTGGCTGTGTGCATGCAGTCCACGCACCCGCACCTGCACCTGTCTCCCGGCGTCCTAGCTGTCCGAGACACACTCGTCCGCGTCGCACGACCGCAGTGTCGCCGAAGGTCCGGCCACGGTGTCTTCGGGAACGCGCACGCCACGAGGAACGTCGCGGCGAAACACCGACCAACGCGAGAAGAGACCTCAGAAGGATGAAGGGGAAAGGGAGAGACGAATAGAGGTGGAGACCAATCTGAGAGAGAGAGAGAGAGAGAGAGAGAAAAAAAGAAAAAAGAAAAAACGTACGAGATCCTTGAAATATATGTCGTACGTAGACTCACTTGTGGTTATAAAGATATTACACGCGTGGATGTTTAAGTATCGAAAAATATTGGTTTCTTTCGTGAGTCGTTTTTAGCACATTGGCACTGTTTTGCATTGGATACCGTTGCGTACGTGTGTGACGAAGTTCTTCAATTTCAGTCCGCTTTTGTCCGAATACGCACAAAGGTGCTCGGTGCTGCTTCGCCTTTGTTCCCTGATCGCACTCTCCTCGCGCGCGCGCACACACGCGCACATATATGCACACAACCACCGGGGAGGAATTCCAAGACGGACAAACCCTGTGACCAGCCGCTAGCAACTGGATAGTCGAAAGCCCGGACCTTTTGCTAGCTTCCCAGACTCGGCCTAGCTTTTCCGACCGATCAACGGTCAACCAACATGGCGGCGTCTAGTTCGACAGATGCAGCGACATTCATTTATGCGAGCGGGAAATTTAAATGGGGAAAAGATCGTTTTCAATTCATTCGGACGATTTATTCTCTCGTTGAGTCAAGAACTCGTCGTAATTAAACTACTAATCACACAATTTGTGAAAATATCTATATTTTATCAAAATAATTGGAAAAAATGAAATCTATGATAGAAATTTATTTCACTCGTTATTATAACACATTCCTTTTTTTTTAGATATTTTATATACTTTTTCATGTTATATATTTCATTCTATTGCGAATTCTATTGAATTCATATTGCGATTGCGAAAAAGGAATTCAAAGAATCAGCTAAATATTCGTTTTATTACCATCTTTTTTTCCACCTAGATCCTATATAACGTTATGAAGAAACTGACACTACAGCATGATTATTTTTGTAAGATGTCTGTCGTTCTAATATATTTTTATACTTTTATACTATTTAATTATTTCATTGCTTGACTCTTGATTTCTTGTCCGGTACCTAATGGATATTGAGATTACGATTAATATCAATACGATTTTCATTACCGAGTTTATTACACATTCTTATTGTCCAGCAATTCGATATAAGTTCTGGCAATGTTTATTCAATGTGGTCTACACATAACAAATCATGATAATTACTTTTAATCTGTAAAGTATAAAATGATTTAAACTATAACTTTGTATATGTACACATATACATTAGAGATTGCATTTAACGCGTATGTCGTATATTTTAATATTTCACGATGTGATGTAAAATTCAGAAACTAAGAATCAATAACTTAATATTACACCTAAAACACATATATATTTCTCTTTCTTTCTTTTTCTTTTTCTTTTTCGCGAGCACTGGATCAATGCACATACTGATACAGTCAACGTTTAAATTACACGTTTTTTTTTTTTTTTAACAAGTTAATAGCATGAAGGCTTAAATTGCAGTGTATGCTAACGTTATTTTATATTACTCTTCCCATTTTTTCTTCTTTGTTGTAAAAGACATTAATATAAAAATATACAGTATATAAAAATACGGTATATAAAAATATATAGTATACAGTAATAAAATATTCATGAATCTAAACGATTTTAACATAGAAATACATATAATACATACATACATGCGCTGTACACTGCACATTTATATTTATAATTATTCGAAATTAATCGAACGTAAAATGACGGTCCCTTGCATAGTGGCAAGTATTCGATGCAAGGGACATGAAAATTCACGATCCAAATTCTTTTGTATCCGGTTCAATAGCCTTGAACTCGTAATTTCCTCTTCCATCCATTTGCAAATAATACTAAAAATAAATACAAAAATGAATCGAGCACAACGTTGAATGCATAATAAATAACTTCTTCCCAAACCTCGTGATGTTTCCAAAGGGATCGTCGATGTGACACTGTGAATAACGTAATATTCGCCTGTCTACAGTACATGTACATCGAGTCCTCTACGTCGACGCTAACAGCGCTTGTACATTCATCCAAAATTGCAAATTGCGGTTTGTGATAGAAAAGTCGAGCCATCTGCAAAAACGATTTGTAATTAATGTTATGACGGTTGAATATTTCGTTCATATGATAAATAATAGAATATCGTACTGCTATACGCTGCTTTTCGCCGCCGGACAAAACGTCCATCCAGTCAGCCACAGCATCCCAAGCTTGCCCCTCGCTATTTGTGAAATTTTCCCTTTCTAACAAATGGCTCAATTGAACCAGATCTAATAATTTTCTTAAATCGTCGTCCGTCATCTGCCCGCGTCTCATCATCTCCGTCTTTGTATGAGGATAAATCACTTGATCCCTCAACGTACCCAGAGTCATATAAGGACGCTGAGGAATGTAGAATAATTTTCCTCGCGGAGGTTTGGTAACTATTCCATTCCAAATTGGCCATAACTATTTTAACCAATTTTATATAATTCGAAATGTGAGTGAACATGCAAAGTAAAATTAAACTGTTCAAAAAAAGAAAAAAAAACTGTAAGGACTTACTTCTCCCAGTATTCTGAACAAGGAGCTTTTCCCACAGCCATTTGGGCCACAAACTAATACATTCATTCCCGATTTAACTTCGAACGATAGTTCTTTGATAAGAATATCCCCATTAGGAGTTACTAGAGGTACATGTTCGAATCTTATGATATTATCCTTGTTCACTATCTTTCCTTTGCCCGGACTTCCAATTGATTCGTCTTTGAAATCGCAAATCATCGTTCGTTCGTACTTCCCTGAATTTATATCGCCAAGGACGTCTTTTATTTCGGTGACCCTGGCAGTCAATCCTGCCAGTCTTGTCATTTCTCTTCCAGCTAGAACTAATCTACCAATGGCTTCTGCCAATTTTATCAACATACGACCATACGTATAGTAACTATTAAAACGATAATTAGAAGCTTTCGACAACGCATGGTTCTCCACGAAGAAAGGTAAGCTAACTGCATAAAAACCGACCACCGTCGCCATATCTGAAACAGACACGTCAAACTGAAAATTATTACTGCCACAAGCAAGTAACTACATTTTCAGATACATGGAAAATATTTACGTACATTTGCCAACGAAATTATCAATTATTCCTATGAGAGTCTTAAATTCTTGACATTTGCGAAGATGTGTCGTCTACAAAAGAAATACTTTTGAAGTAGAGAGTTAATTTGTGCTTAACTATTTAATATTTAATATATATTTTTTGTAACATACAAGTTTATGGAAGCTGGTTAACAAAGTTAACTTTTCTCTGTTATTTCCTTGATAAAATGCTATTTCCTCGGAATTGGTAATTAACCTTGAATTAATATGACGGTATTCACCCTCTAGACGTTGTTCTTTTACTGTCATTTGTCCAATAGGTTTACGTAGATAAGTTACTATCATGCCAGCAAAGACGAGATATGACAGCATTATTATTGGCGTCTGTAAAATAAATATATATTTTACCATTAAAATATTGTTTATATTAATAGGACTTTGTATATTAATTAGACTTAATATTGTTTATATAATTAATTAATATATTAATTAATATGTTGTTTATATTAATAGGACTTTCATTTTACGTACTTCTTGCCCAAGATTAATTGTAAGTTTGTACATGTAAAAGCCAATGTCCAATACAGGTTTTGCAATATTGTTATATAGATCCATGAAGCTTTCACAAAACTTGTCAACATCAGTAGTTAAAAGCTGGTCTGGATTTGCTATACGGCTATCTAAATTGCTCATTTTATAGTAAGTAAAGCCTCTGCAAAAAGAATTCTAATCTGTCTTTCCTTATTTCAAAATCTCTGAACGTTATTATCAATCCTATAAACTGTGTTAACTTGTACATTAAAAGTGTGATAACAAAGTAAGGAGTTTGACTTACTTAAGGTACTGATCCAACAAATATCGTGTGATATTTGTGCGTAACCTCAATTTTGTTTCATATGTACTGTATTTCAGTACGTTGTTCACAAGAGATATCTAAATAAATATAATCATGGAAGATTATATCAATAATTTCTTCCAATTGGTAAGAAAATAAAGCTGCTTGGCAGCCTGAATGAAAAGATTTCATTAGCAGCCTATGAAAGCAACTTTTAATTCTTCTACATAAAGTTTTTCCACTTACCATTGGTATTAGACATAAGAACTTAAATAGATTTCTTTTAAACGAAGGCTTGTTCATATTAAGGATTGACCTAAAAAAACAATGTACCAAAGCTTATCACATTTTTGTATTACATCCTTATAATTGAAGCAGGATTAACAAACAAATATCATTACATACGCATCTAATGCAGTGATCATATTTATCAACTGAAAGTCACAGACAGATCTTACAACAAGCGTGCCTGCGATAAGCATAATAAAGCCCATTTCAAAAGACACCACTGAAGGTATACCAATTTTGAGTAATTGATACAATTGTCTAAAGAATCTAACATTTACATGAGCTTTTGGCACTTTAGGCTTCTCCTCCTGAAAAAAGAAAGATCATTTCTACAGTAACTCATGAGAATATTCCAATATTTCAATGATCAATATTTCAATATTGATCGTACAAAACTTCCATGTTATGTTTTGATATGTTATTAACACTGTAACATGAAACTTATTTGATGATTCAACAAAACTCAATTTAATTATAACAATTGTATCACGCTGTATGTCGCAAAAAATTTTTTATACGACATATACATATTATACATTTGAAAAGAATTTTTACAATTATATTCTATATGTTATTACTTGAACTACTATGTACACTTGATGATCAAAATATGTACGTATAATGATAAAAATCCCTCCAGATTTTTCTCTTACCTCTTTGATAACATACTGAATGTCATTAGTGGGCCAGGCATTTCTACGGGACAAAGTGAATATGTTTAATATCACATCACGAATAAACTGCTAATAAGCATTGCACAGAAATTTCACCTATATTTCGCGGCTTGTTTCCGGTTTCTTCTTTTTAAAATCCATATTAACGCAGTTAAAGCACAAGCACCAGCCACGTTGCGTCTGGTCATAAATTTGCTGAACGTCGGTGCCATTCTTTTTTCTCACCGTGAGAGATTGTCTAAATAACACACCACCGTCTTCCACGATGATTATACAGTACTTTTATGTCTACTTTAAACATAAAAACGAACAGGTAGTGGGGTGATGAATCATACGTGCAACACAGTGTTTATCTGCATCGAGGAACTGGTCAAAGGTCGATATGCAAAATTTTCCTTTCTCGAAAAAAAAGAAAAAAAAAAGAAAGAGAGAAGATAAACGTATATTATTGAGTTCCTCTTTTTTCTAAGTGCAGAATTAATTATTTCTTACTACTAAGATGATTAAGTTTAGATTAAGTAACTAAAGTTAAGACTACCACTAACTGTAAGAATATTAAGTAGTTATTTCTCAATACTAAATTTAAAAGATAATAAATTTATATCAATCACTGAAAATTTTTTATTTTTATAATTTTTTATTTTATACAACGGACGTACATTTTGTAATTGTTCTATTTTTTTGTAAGTTTTTTAAACTTTTTTAAACCTTTCTTTCTTTTCTTTAATTCTCTGCATCGAATTCTTTCGTCATTCATAAGAAAATGTTGGAATAACATCGATGAATTTAGAGAATATTTTACTTCAATTTTGTGTATTGTATAAAAAAAAAAATAAAGAAAATGATTCGATATATGCAAAAGAAAAGGAACATTTCCATAAAAAAAAAAATAGTGCGACTACAAAATGTATATGTATACTATTGTATTATAAAAAAAAATATGATCATCAATATGTATATAATCCCAATCGTTCATCCTCCGAAGAGGAATTTTCTGAAAGCTTTAATTTAAAAAAAGACGTCTTGCTTGTGATTAATACAATTCTATTTTATTCGTTAGATCTATCATTCAATATCAGATCAAGATACAATTTTTTAATTTTCTTGTGTACGGACGATATATATAAATAAATAATAACTTTGTTTAACACCGTGACCAATTGTTTTTCTAACTTCTTACGTAAAAATGGCTGCACACTTTAAAATTCAACCGGATACCGTACGAAGATCATCATTATTCAGCGGAATAAAAAATCAGATTTCTTTTTGTAGTTTTAATTTGTAACATTATTTTCGCGATCTCGGTGATGAACACAAAGCAAAACCATCTTAATGTATTTTTTCTATTAGTGAAAGAATCAAATAGCATAAACATTGTATTCGGAAAAAACTTTCAGCAAAAAACAAGATTTGCCAGATGAATATGCAAGAAAAGTAACCAGTTTTATTCTGGTGTAATAATATCGTTAATCGTAAAACCGTCAAACTCAGCTTTCTCAATATTTGTACTGTTTCAAATTTTACCCCGGTTTTGCTCTAATTAATAATTTACTAAATATGAAATATATATTAAGTTTTTTACCTTTAACGTGCGTTAAGAAAAAAAATATGGAGTGGAACGTTGAAATACTGCTTCTTTAAATGCGGGTGTAAAGAAGTTAACGGCAGTTATACGGAATTGAAAAATTCTTGTTTAACGACGTTTCTTCCTGCTCGGCGATTGATTTCATACTATCGCAAGGTTTATCTAAATTTAACACTACACATTAGCTGCATATTGTAACTCTTAAGCTTTGAAGAAGCAATCCGGTATGACGTGTGCCCACATGCAAGTCCATAGTACGTTTCTACTTAACACATTTGATTTTTTTTGCTTCTTCATGCGCGACATTTATACTCCGAATAATGTATGTTAAACATATTTTAATGAATTCTTTATACTATGCATATGCAGCTCTTAACAATCAATAGCTTTTATCATACTGTGCTTTTGACAACCGATTACTTTTTATCAACAGTATTTTTAAATGATGCGAAAAATGATGTGATTTAGGTACAGGAAAAGTAAGTTATTCTTAGCTTTAAAGAACTATTGTACTTTATTGAAAGTATTCGTATTAGTGCGATCCAGGAGTGACACTACACTGCGCTAGTGATATCATTCCTGCGTTCATCCGCAAACAATTGCGGATATCGGATATGACCCAAAAATAATAGTAAATCGTGGGATCAGCATTCCAGCTTTCTTGGATAATTTAAAAATAACATTATTCTGCGAATGTAGCAGAATACGGAAATAGCAAGGATGAATATCATTGAAGATGCATTTTCGTAGGATCGCCGAAAGTGCACTTTACGCTTGATCTTCACTCTCTGATTGTTGATTCTTTTAGTTTTGAGTTTCTTTAATCTTTCATTGTTAATTTTAAATTTTTCTAACTCTGATCAAAAATATATTAGTGAAGAAACTCTATATTTTCGATCCTCGACTCTATTGGAAGCAATGATATAATAACAGAATCGTTATATTTCCAGATATTTTGATATTTTCCACCTTTTTTAACGTTAGGATGTGTTCCTATATACAGACAACACTTATAAGTTTACATACTTAAATATTATAATTGCAATTAATAAATAAAAAATATAAACTTGAGCACCTTTTTTACTTTCTCAGCTTTGATTATGGTCACCAGTGAGCAAAGATTCGGCATACTTTAGAATTCTATCCTTGAAAGTCAAATTATTGTCATTAACTAGTCACTCAATGCTTAATTGGATTTAGCCATGAATAACATCTGCAAATGAAAATATTAATTAATTAATATTTATTCCTGGTATGATTTGTCTTTAAAAAATAATTCACTGCATAACTAGCTTACAAAAGAATATGAACTTTCGTTACATATCTTCAGGGTTGCGTTTAATCCTTTTTTATTCCATGTCTACTCGACACTTATGTAACATTATGCTGTTTCTCTTCCTCTATTCTTTCATGTACGAAGTACAATATATCAGTCCATTTGGATTCACGGAGAAAAATTCATTCATCTAAACTGTCAAAGAAAAGTATGTTGGAGTTAGTACAAGTTTATGAGATAAAAAAAATTTTAACAACATTTAGCGCCATTGGGTGTTATTTTGCACAGATGATTTCTTAATTCAATGCTGGATTTCCTTGCATTACCTACGTTTCTTTAATTTGCCAATTATATTTGAGAAATCATAAAACATTAAACATCGAAATCGCGGCTTCATGATTTGTTTGATTATAAAATAACGGTAAACTAATCGCAATTTAATTTTTAAAATTTCAGATACATATACGTGTGAGTTCAAGTGTAAGTCATGATTTTACTATTGACTTTACAATTAATTAATTCGACAAAAAAAAAAAAAGACTGAAAAAAAAGAAATACACAAGGAGTAAACCTATAAGCATGTATATATCTATAATAATATTGGTCCATTGTAACATAAAATGTTAGATTATATAAATAAATAACAAATTACCTAATACAAGGAATTTGCTAATTCCTTATAAATATTAAAAGTAGGAAATGTTATTCAGAGACAGAGACTTTAACTTTAAGTTAAATTTTCCAATGATACAAAACCCAATATTATATAAGTAGTAAATTTCAATTCGTAATCACCTGTTCCGAAGTTTAGGTTCTCGTTTACTTCTCATCATCATCATCATCATCATCATCATCATCATCATCATCATCATCATCATCATCATCATCATCATCATCACCATCACCATCATCATCACCATCATTATCATCATCATCATCATTATCATCATCATCATCATCATCATCATCATCATCATCATCACCACCATCACCATCATCATCATCACCATCATCATCATCCTCATCCTCATCATTAGCATCATCATCCTCATCATTAGCATCATCATCCTCAACATCATTATCATTATCATTATCATCATCCTCATCCTCATCCTCATCCTCAACCTCATCACTATTATTATCATCTCAACATCCTCATCATCACTATCATCATATAATCATCACTATCAATTCTATCACTATCATCATCATCATCAAGTTCATTCATCAATTGGACGGTAACCTGTTATGTAACTCACAAAAATGCTTCCACTCATGATGTGATTCCGTGCAATAGAACCACTCACACATTCTCTTCTCTCCTTTTCTTGTGCTTTGACAGAGTAGTATGTAAAATTAAGTATACATGTGTGTAGCCTGTTTTGAAAAGTCAGGATTGGAATCTGATGCAATATAAAAAGCTTTTTTATCTCTTGGCACTATCTTTAAGGTTTCATCTGATCTCTAAAGCATAAAAACTTATAATCTTTTTATCGCGTTGAAAGAATATACCAATGCAATGAAAATTTATAAAGGCTTTTAATAGACGTTATAAGACATAAATTTGTTTTAATGTTTACGTTAATGCTACCAAAAACTTTTTAATTTCGCTTAGTCACTTCATACATGTATAAATTTTCATAAATGCTCAATCATTGAATATAAATAATGTGTTATAATGATATGTTATAACCACATGTACTCTATATTCATGACTTATATAAAAGTTCGATCAATCGTTTCAATTTGGAAACGTTGAAAATTGTCAAGAGATACAACAAACTTTGGATAGCGCATTCCACACACTTCTCCCAAATCTTGTGATTCTTATCTATCACATCTGCTAAAAATGTTTATGAAGTCACTTGAGTGGTTCCAGTAGTCTGGACCATCTTGTAACAAATAACAGTATACATTATACATATGTAAATATAAAAGGTATCACAGGCCTGAAATAAATTCCTATGTGATTATAATCGTGGTTGAGTCTAGATAAAAGAATGCTTGGTGTACATTCTTCTTGAAAAAGAGAAAGAAAGTAGCTTGAAACAAAAAAAGAAAACGGGATTAAATGAAACATATCTTAATTCGAGCAATATCACATACAATAAACTGCATAAAACAAACATACTGGATTATTGTTGTATATTTTCAACTGTGTTGTACTGTAAATTTTGAAAAGGATGTGATATTGATTGAACACAGAAACAGATGGTTAACAAGTGGTCCAGCGAAGGATTTTGAAAAAGTGTATAAATAAACTACTGCCAGTGTATCAGTTTTTAATCATCCTGTAATGAATTTACGTAATAAGAATCAATCTCTGCCACCTATCAAAATAACATTCTCACATGACAAAACTTTGATGTTATTCGGTCGTCATCACTCTCAATAGTCTCATTTGAAACGCAATCTCGATTATTAATTTACAATAGAGAATTGTCTACAACAAAACTCGTAAACGTTCACGAATGACATTAATGCTTCTTACGTATTATTTACACACTCATCGTAGATCATTTCCAAATCGTTTCGCAAGGCATCTTTGAGCAACAGTTGGTGTCAACTAATTCATGAATACACGGATGAAGTCGCGATGGCTCTTTCACAGAGAGAGAGAGAGAGAGAGAGAGAGAGAGAGAGAGAGAGAGAGAGAGAGAGAGAGAGAGAGAGAGAGAGAGAGAGAGAGAGAGAGAGAGAGAGCACGTTGGCTTCCCCTCGCGAAGATCAATATACATGCACGATTAAATTTGCTTGATGTTCAAACGAAAAGACATTAAATGAATATTTTTCTCGTGATAAATAGCGAACGATTTGAAATAGATCGGCCGGCTATAATAATGAGCTAGAAACGGTTCTAATGTCTGTTAAAAGTTGTCTTAAACTACAGTCTTTGTATATCGATTATCATTTACAGCAGGACGTCAAATAAACTTCGACGCACTTTCCATCAATGTTCTCTTTACATTATGTATAAACATTCTGGATTTCAATAAAGATATATATATCTATATATGCATATATATATCTATATATATATATTTATCTATACAGTATATATTCAGGCATTCAATAAACGACTGTGTCTCATCCATAAAATATTAGTCTTTTTTTTAATCTTTTTGTTTTTTCATAATTAATTACCGCTCGTCTCACAATTGTCAATATATTCACTCATCATTATCAACACGTTGTTTACGTTTATCTCTTTTGCATCAGATACATATAGACATATTCTATATGCATTCGTGATCATGAAACAGCAAAAAATCACTTCTCGATTAAACTTTCATGCCTGTAGTTCTTAGACGACCATTAACAAATACATTCAACCGCCATACACACACACAGAGAGACACATGAGGTAAAACAATCCAATCTAATTGTCGATTATAATAATAATCTCCTTGATTTGTTTAAATTAATGTAAGAAAGAAACAACGATCTTTAATTGGATGGAAAAAATCATTTCGTATTTTCCTTGTAGTTTGAAAAAAAAAAAAAAAAAAAGAAAAAAAAAACAGAAAATCAGACTATTTCTTAAATATTTGATCAAATCATGCTGCTAATATGTACTGCTAATTGCAAGTGCGATTAAATATTATACAACTGGAAGTTAGAGCATTTTGAAATAGCATACAGAGTCATAATTATAAATATCTCAAGATCACAAACAGATAGACACTAGACACTTTTTTTAGTATCCTCAAAACAAAGAGAGAGAAGCTCAAACCTACAGAATTTATAAGTTTATATTCGTACAATATCTATTTAATCTTACAATTAGAAGTACATATTCGTAGAGTTTCACTTAAATGGTTCAAAAAGATTCACGTGATTTCGTAACGGTAATGCATACACCGATGAAGCTCGCACTACTCACTGACAATTAATAAAATTGTATGCATGTCAAATAGGAAATATTCTGAAATTAATATCGTGCAGAAAAGAGATTTCACCTTTCGTGAAAATCCTTTGAATATTCTTTCAATAATATGTACTCATAATTGTTAGTCTGGAAATATTCCACTTACATTAAATTTCAATGCAGCATATGATCAATGCCATAAAATAATTCAACTGCAGTTACATTTTTCTTCTTCGTCTTCGTCTTCGTCAGAAATTCATCTATGCAAGAGCTTACTACTATTCGTGCAATGTGAATGAATCGTTTCCCTCTGTTTTGCAATTAATTGTAATCCTTGAAAAATAAATACCCTACTCTCAGCTTGCAAATCTATTCATTGCTTCGTATGATCAAAGAATTTTGTTTCTTCTTGCTTCTTCATTCGGGAAGAGTACACTAAAAGCTTGCAATATATATATGTGTGTATATATATATATATATATATCTAAAGTGAGTTGAAAAAAGGAAAAGAAAACATGATAAGTTGAATAGATCAGAAATGCCACTTTTCACACGCAATCAATCAATGAAATATTTGTTATGCACTTATCATACCCAATGTAAAACACATTTCTCACATAATTCGTTCGTATGCACGCGCTAGAAACATTTTCTTTTTCCTTTTTTCCCTTTGTTCCTTCTCTTCTCTTTAAGGCGAAATGTTCAAAGAATTAATGGCATTTTATATGTCGGGTAGCTACGATCAATCTGTATGCAACTGTAATTTCACACTTATTCCTTTTCATACATTCCTGTGATTCCTCATACAAAAGACGAGCACTTATCATAAATACGCTGCATTGTTTATCAAGTAAACAAATGACTCTCTAAAATTGCTCAATTAAGAAGATAAATTCAACATCGGGAATATATATATTCACAATTTGCTTGTAATAAAGATTAGAAGAAATCAAATTAAAAAGAAGAAAAAAAAGAAAAAAAGTAATAAAAAAGTCAAGGGACACATGCTAAATTTAATTCAATATAACAAGATAGATATACTGAAACGCTATTGAAAGAAATTTTCAATTGACTATACTACAGTTCTAAACGACTACTATTTCTTTTTGTTTCTTCGAAATTTCCTCAATTATGATTTTATATTTTTTCCATGCAAAATCTTAAATTCAACTTGCTCGAAAACTTGTTATGCAATTATTTAAACGAAAGCAAAATATACATGCATTCAAGAAAAGAAAAAAAAAGATGTGTTTAAATTTATTTTTTGATTAAACCTTCTTATGGATCTCCCTTAATCTCATGGCCGTAAGTATCTACTCCCAATATTAGATCACAGTTTGTGAAATTTAAATAAATCTATAATCGTTAATAATTCAATTAAAATGAGTATAGTGACATAAACATAATATTGTATAACGTCACTAGTATGCGAGTAAGAAGATCAAGATCAAAGCTGATGTTTTCCACTCGACGGAAACCTTTAATCTCACGTTTTAAAAACTCTATTGCAATACACTCTGTACGTGTACGCGCTAAATTTTTGATCAATTCTCGATTAAACATTTAAACACACGGCACAAAACTTTAAATAAACATAAGCACATATACGTACTCCGCTAATAAATCTCGTTCTTCTTCTTCTACAACACATTCACAATCATCATATATTATATATATGCATAAATATCACGGTCATCATCATACCATAATAATAATAATAATCATCATCATCATTATCATCCTCATCATCATCACTATCATTTCAATACATTAATTATCTTTGAAGTGGTTAGACCGCACGCTTGAAATGAGATCATACAATTAGTATGCAATTTCAGATGATCGAAGCTATCCTTTCTAAAATACGTACTTCAGGCATATTGTGCTAATTTCTTCACAAGCCAGTAAGAAAGTGAGAAAGAGAAAGACAGATATAAAGTTAGAAATACGTGTCATTTCATTATGTAATGTGCTAAAAGACAAAAACAGTTATTTTTTTTCCACAGGGCGTACTATTTTGTATGTATATGTATATATATATCTATATTCATCACGATCAAATGAATTTGAATATACACACACACGCGCGCGCGCGCGCACACACACACGCACGCACACACATACACACACACACACACACACACACATACATACATAAAGAAAGAAGAAAAAAAGAAAAGAAAATATGTTACTTCTTTCCGTACGTTTTCGTGTAATGAAAACATACAGAAAGAATCATCATGGAACCCGTTCCCCTTTCATTGAGACAGAGGCTTTGGTTCTTTCTTTATGTAAAATGAAAAAAAAAGAGATTATTTTGTACCTACATACAGTTGCCTAGACACCTGTCACTTGTGTGGTTAACGTCAGGATCAAAGGAACGGATTCGCCACTTTCCAAGACTACACTGGGGGACCCCTCGACGCAGCTTATTCGTACTTGAGAAAGGTGTTCGATTTCTGATCACGCTGTCCTGGATGATTCTGCCAAGCACCTTGGGATGCGTTCGGATTATTCGGACCTGGACCACCTGTTCCAGGATTGCCAGTATTACCATCACCACCCCCTTGATTCATCCAACTGAGAAAGCCAGAGTTTCCACTGTTACCGATACTATTGTTGCCTGAAGGTGGTTGACCAGGTGGGCCAGGCTGGTTCGAATAGCCCTGATCGTTTCCCTGATTCTGCAAGTTACCGATCAGACCCCAAGATGCTTGGTTCAGTGCAGCTGCGACCAAAGCTGGGTTGACTGGCAACGCGGACAAATTCAATCCTCCCATCGCCAATGGATTCGACATACCGCCGCCGCCGCCGCCGCCATTGTTTTGCCCGGTAATGCCCAACGCTTGGAGATTAGGCATGTCCAGATTGCCCCTATTCCCTGGATTGTTCCAGCCGTTTGGACCCATATTGTTACCTGAATGGCCCATGTATCGGTTACCCTGATAGTTCCCCGGCACGTTATTCTCGACGGGACCTGGGGCGCCTCTACGCATGTTCGAGTTCACTTGATTATTGAAATTCTTATTGTTCCCCTCGGACTTCGGCGCGGCGTTCGACACGTGTACAGATACTCCTTTAATAATGTGATCCTCGCCGCATAGGGACTGGGCTACCTCGGGATCTAAGAAAGTAACAAATGAAAATGCACGGAAAGGTTTTGGGATGAACACGTCCGTCACTTCGCCATATTTGGAGAAATAGTCGCGCAGATCATCAGCAGTTAGGTCTTCTGTACAGCGTCCCACGAATACCTTGCAGGGTACTTGCTGAATCATTCCCTCCTACGCACAAACGCACAATCAATCAATCATGTACAACAGTATTTTTGGTAATTGTTTTTTTTTTGTTTTTCTTTTTTGACTTATTCAGTAAAACTTGCGCACAGTGCACGTGTGTATGTACATCTCATTTATATCAAAAAGAATGGTCAAACATTTACTGATTTGAATATCTCCAACAACTTGGTTATAAATTGCATCATTTGTATTTTTAATATAACGATTAGTTGTTCAATTCGAGAATAAACAATTGAAGAAAAAGAAAGGATAAACCTAATTCGCTCTGACGTCAAGTTTTATAGAAAAATCGTTTTGATACACATGTCTATCTAATAATTTTCAGAAAAAAGGGTATCGCCCTTTTCACACATTTTACGTGTAATGTAAATATATAATACTTAAGCACTATGGCCTCCTCAAAATCCATGCAATCTGTACAATATCCTCTATATCTGTATATATTCGATGTAAAATTTTATGCTATATATATATATATATATATATATATATGGCTACATACACACACATATATATAGCCATATATATAGCTATATATATATATATATATTACATATTATCTTAAACTGAATAAGCATAACAGTTTGATGACAAAATGTGGATAGTTATTCGAAGCTATTGCTAGTACTGTAAATAACGTAATTTTTTCTTTTTTCTTTTTTTTTCTTTTTTGTATTTGCAACAAAAATCACGGATCAAGGGGAATATACAGTTCTTTATGTCTCTCTAACAAACGTCACGTTCGACCATCTATAAATTGAAGAAAAATGAAAGTCAAAAGATTCGCTTATCAAACTGGGATACACACGCTCTCTGTTCCCATCAAAATGTATATATTCAAAATGATCACTTGAACGAGTGGCTGAGAAGTACAATAGAATATTCATTTCCAATCAATGACACGTGTACTATTGATTATCAATGGGACGAGTCAAACCTTGTCCCATTTGACAGATGAGTAAAGAGTAAACGAGTTACACGAAGTACAAGAGCGAAAAACAAATCACGTCGTACGATACATATTTCCAAACTCTCTCCCGTATCGTTCGATGATACCTCGATAGAAAAGATGATACCGGGCGTTACAAAACTCAACTCCGACCAAGAAATCTCTCTCTCTATTCCCGTTGAAGCGTGACACGTATGTATTTAACAATAGTAACAAGACTCATCAGTATCTTGACGTGTCCGATACGTGGTGATCCCTCGACGGACGGTGCTTGTAATAACGATCGTAATAGTTTTCTTTGGCCGGGTATCTTGTCGTATCGGCAAACCTGGCGTCGACCTCCTTCGCATCCGGCGGATACCTGGCGTCCACCACTTCTCTATTCTCGACGGCGTATCTACCGTCCGGGTCTCTACCATCGACCGTGTATCTTCTATCCATGTCACGATTATCCACTGGATATCTACAATCAGCCTCTCTACCGTCAGCCGGTATCCGATTGTCCGCGTGTCTAGCATCCGGATATCTGACATCCAGCGTGTATCTACAGTCCGTCGACGCGTAACGGCCGTCCGCCTCGTAATAATTTCGATCGTAACCGTAATTATATCTAGCTTTGTCCGTGTAGTCCGGATTCTCCATGACCGGGTACACGGCACGTCCTTCGTAGTTGGTGTATCTTGTATACTCCGTGTCGGATGGATACGCCGCGCTAGGATTCGGGGCTGCTGCCACTGCCGCTGCCGCTGCCGCCGCTGCCGTTGTATGCTGGACCATGTAATTACGTGTGTCGTACCCGGGATCCTCGTAGGACGGGTAACTCGATTTCTCGTACGCATTATAGTTCTGGCTCTCGTACTTGTACTTATTGTTATCGTCGTATGGATAATTGGGGGGGTACGACGGATAATGCGTCGTTTTATAATCGTACTCCGAATCGTACCTAGGTGTATTAGCAGCTTCGGACGTATTTAAGTTGATATACGGTTTCGCCACAGGTACCCGTCGACTACTCGGCGTATGAACCGGTATAGGGCGGTAGCATTCATTGTGTTTGCTCGTATCATACTGACGAGCCATCATTAAGCCATCAATATTCTGCAACCAGATACACCAAGCCCTCGACAATCACATACATATTTTTTATCTATTATAATTGATTGAATTACACACATATACACGCACTCTTGTTCATTAAGATACTTCTTTTCTTTTCTCTCTCTCCCTCTCTCTCTTTCGCGCTCTCTCTCTCTCTCTCCCTCTCTCTCTCACTCTCTCTAGTTTCATCTTTCTTTTTTTTATTGCTCTTAATCTTTCTCTTTTGCTTCAACGTGTCATACCACATACCAATTTTATAAAGTTCCAAACCTATTTGTAATCGTGACCACGCGCTAATGAAAGATTTTTCTTTTTTTCTTTTTCTATAATAATAAGAAACTTGTGCACACTCTATCTGCTCGTATCAACACCATCAGCATCATTCTACAACTATTAAAACAGGTCGATTAATTGTTATGTTGAGTGATTCTGTGCATTATAGTACACCGATCTTTCGTTTGAGTTCAATCTAAACCACTGGAACTGGAAGTATACTTCACCTCGCAAAATTTAATACTCACTTCAAGAGATTATGACAATTTGTTACGTTATACACACCTTTGATTGCACACACTGTCACGCAGACCATACCCATTACAATGTTTATATCTCTCGTCTTCAAGGAATTATACACTTAATCGATACTCGACTATTTGTCATGTTGAAACTCACTCAGTGTATAACATATGTTTTGTGGAAAATAAAAATCAATCTCTGTAAATCTCGTCCCACAGACGTAATGATACTGTTCTGTTACTCTAACAAGCTAGCGGCTGCATGATACATAGAAAATTCTTATGAAAATTTCGCATTCAGAATCGAATTTATAAAATGGCAGTCCTGCGTGTTGCAACTAATCTATCCTGAGCTCAATTGGGGTATGAATTTTCAAGTTTTTTTCAATATTTGTATATTAAAAAAAAAAAAAAAAAAAAAAAAAAGAAAGAAAGAAAGAAAAAATGACTGATAGTGCTACGCTCTCATAGCATACTCGTGAGAGTTTCCACACTATTTAAAGAGAACACAAACATACCAATGTTATTTACAAGGCCACGCAAGCATACTTCTTTAAAAGTATCTCACTCTGCATCGTACAACACTCATTGAAACATTCATACACATGTATCACATTTCCTTTATAAATATGCCACTTAATTCGACTGCACATTCATCTATTTATACCACAGTATACTTTCTTCTCAAGAGATATGTATATATATATATATATAAAAAATGACGTTCAAAAATTGTAAATGGAAACGAATTAATGTCTCATAGTCATTGTGCAATAATTCGTAATAGAGAAAAGAATCTTTTAAAGCAAAACTCGCGTCTGTGCCATTGTCAGGCCTTAATCATTCCTTTAACTTTTTTTTTTATAATCTATACCGTTTATAGCGCGACAAATAATACCTTATGGCGTGCATCATAGATCTATAATAAAGTATATGTACAAAAAATCGTTCTTAAGAAGATTTAATTACTTCTTAATTACTTGCAAGAAGGCTATTTTGCTTTTCATTTAATTAACAATGCTTTTGCTTTTATAATTTTTAGAACATCTTTTTTATGGTATATGTTATATCATTGTCTTTGCTAAATCTTTAAATAACAAGAAACATAATATGAGATACACACATATGTATATAATTTCACAGAGAAATACAAGATAAATGTTAAACTTTTCATGAACTTTCATTTACATTACTGTTATACGATAAACGGGGTAAGTTCGAAACAAAGATATAAATCTATGATTTGCACGTGAATATCCTACATATGCATTAAGATCTTAAACAATTGTTAAATAGTTGAACATTTCATGGCTACTCGAAGTACATAAAGAAACAATTAATATTTGTCAATAAACATAATGATGTTCTTACCTTACTGTTGGGAACCTTGACATCACACCATCGCCCATCAATCATGTGTCGCTGGGCAAGGCATCTTAACTGAGACTCGTAACTTCCAAATCTAATAAAGCCAAATCCTTTGCTTTGTCCTGACTTTGCATCTTTTTTAACCTATAACACACGATTCACATGAGAGTTTAATGAAATAATCACTGTAATTAGCTCTAACATTTTGCTGTTTAATACTGAATTATTTTATACATGTATAAAAAAAGAGAGGGGCGAGGCAGAAGAACTTAGGAAACTCACCTGTGCCATGAGTACTTCGCCAAATGTTTCGAAATACTCTCGCAAGTTCTGCTCAGTGGTTTTCCATGGTAAACCAAGTACGATCAAGTCTGTGCAACGCAACTTTGTTTCCATTCTTTTAGTCTTAGCTGTGGAATTTTCCAAATTGTCATCAGATTTACGTTTGTTCTCTGAAAAGATATAAGTGTTCATGTCTACTAACTTTTTTTCATTTTACTAGAACCTTTTCCAAAAAAATTTGAGCCATATCACAAGATTCTACATGTATATATTATATAAATTTACAAGAGAGAAAAAATAAACGTAATATAATAAAAATAATAATAAAAAAAAGTAAAAGTATGGAAATCCAGTACAAATAATCATTTATCAAAAAATATAAAAAATTTGTTATAATACTGCGTATGCATGTAACTCTGCGTGTATGTGTCTGTATACATGTGTGTGCAAAATACACATATTAAATATTCAAGTTCAATTTTTTGTATAGTTATACACATATATAAATGTAAACAAATTTTAATTGTTATAAATAAGTAAATGTTTATTAATGCCATTAATAAAATAAGACAATATGAATTTTTACAATTTAAATGTATATTAATGTTTAGTCATTCAATCATATATTAGCATGTGCTTATGTTAATATGATTAGATAAATAATCAAAGTTAAATGAAATACTCAAAAGTATTCAAAGTTAAATACAATTATCTGTTCCTCCAATTCCCACACACACTTTCAGCAATTGATGCTTTACAGATATTCCAATGGTTGCTTTAATAATCAATTCATAATATTATAGTTCATTTTTTTCTCCATCTATTCGTGCATGTTTGTAAAAGAAAAGAAAAATATGTTTTGTGTTGCTCAAGATATGCTACTATAATGTAAAGAAAAATATAAAGTATGTAATATGCATATTGAATTTATACAGAATTAACATTGTGAATCATACTATTATTTATATTACTCCATTCTATTTTTTCTTAATAAGAGAAATTTTTTTGTCATTCGCATTAAATAATGAAACATCATCAAAAAATTGGAATTTATAAAAAAAAAAAAGAAAAATCTTATGCATGTTTTAAAATAAAATTTGAGATTTGTATCTCTTATGGAGATAGAAATTAACATTTGGCCTATAGAAATTGGAGAATTACTACAAAAGTCAAAAAAATTACTACAAAGTTTGAGAAAAGGTAAAATTCTATTTTTGAAAAAAAGTAGTAAAAATATTAATTCATTTAAAAAAAGAAAGGAGAGAAATTTGTTGCACGATAAACATAAACACATGTACTGGACTTCAAGAGGGAGAATGGGGGGGGGGGGGGGGGGGGATCATAAATGTTTATGCATGTAAGTACAATATACAAATCGAAATAGTTATATATATTCATTATTCATGGTTTTATAAATGATGAATATATAATGATGAAATTTGAAGATTTAATAATTTTTTATGAAACTGAAATCAGTACACATATCTGTAACCTTCCATAATTTAAATCATTTAAATTCTAAAATAAATTTTTGTTCTTCCTGAAAAACCTTTGAAAGTTGTACAATACAAAAACTTTATCAACTGAACATTTTTTAAAAACCTAGAATATTAAAAAAATTAAACATGAATAACTGAATAATAACTTTCTTATTGTCCACAGAAGATTTGTATAATAGATATAAGTAATAAATAGAAAAATTATATAAATGGACTTGTATATTTTCTTGATGTATGTCAATGATGTTTTTATTATTGTAAAAATTTATGTTCTAAAATGTGCATTTTAACTATACATGTGCATAATGCTAAAAAATAAAATATCCAATCTCTGATTAACCAGATTTATCTCTGTTTAACCAGACTTTTAAAAAATACGTAAAATGCATAAACATTCATAATCATCATAATATGTAATCATAATAAAGTTGATGTGAATCATTCAAGATCAAGTGTATAAACAATATTTTTAAAGAAACATTTTGTAGAAACTGACAAATCTAACAATTAACACCAAATGGTAATTTTTCAGTAACGAACAAAAGATCATCACAAATCAAATCAATATTTGTTATCATAAGAAAATTTTGTTTTAACAAGAATGAAAGTTCTACATAACTTTGATCATAAAAGTCAAAGTCAGTTATAATAACTCTCAATGCTTCTCATATTTTACAAAAACTTAGGACAAAAAATTGTCTTTTAAAATTCGTACAAAAACTTAAAATATATTATATTTTTATATATCTTACATATATATGTAGAAGCATATATATATATACAGATTGTGTGTGTGTGTGTATACATATACACCTGATCTTGATTCGTGTAGCGTATATTTTCAGGGGGAGGGAAGGCATAGGGGAAGGGGTAGTAGATGAGGAGGAAGAGAGGAGAGAGGGAGAGGGAGAAAGAGGGAGAGAGAGAGGGAGAGGGAGAGGGAGAGGGAGAGGGAGAGA